>CM063446.1:10000000-11461875 GCA_032191425.1 Lymantria dispar | reverse complement strand
GTTTTTTCTAAATTGTTTTTTTTTTTGACTGGAGGTAACTCCACTCTCTCGTATAACGACTGACTAACGTGACATACAGGTAGCATGCAATAGAAACAACGTGCTATAAAGTCGAAATTAACGTGACGTACGTAACGATGACTTCTTGCAAAAAATCAACGTATAATTTTAATTGATGACTACTGTATTTAATTTAATTCTAAAATCTTAAATTTTTTCTCAAAGGTAAAGATTCAAGTTGACTAAATGCAGATAGCACCTTCAAAACTTGGTTTTCTTGTTCTAAAACCAGTTAAATGTAAAAATCTTTAATTCATTTATTATTATTTTCATTATTATTATTTTCAAAAGAATGTTAACAGGATAGTCTATATAGTTTCCTCTTTGTCGTAGTGATCTCTTTGAATATAATAAATTTTTAAGTTATTATTTTTTTATATGTTTAGATACTTATCGAATATTTTGATAAAAATTAATACATAAATCGTATGGATCATAACTTCGTGATGATACCTTTGATTTTGACAGGTTAAAGTCGGGACACATCCCCGTCAAACCGTCTGGGGAGACGTATGAGTGATGCAGGGTTTCCTCTTCATCTATGACCAGCAAAACGAATTTCACGATGACGTTGACCTATCTCTCGATTTTCAAGCAATAAAACACCGTGACATCGCCATCAAACCTTTGCCTGGCCGCCCTGGGTACAGCCAATTAATCCTGGTGCTGTAACCCTCAGCCTCAGTTAGGGAGGCATCAAATGCAAGAATTCAGAACGTTGAAAAGACGGAGACATTTCATGCAGCTGGAGGTGAAGCCGTATACTTCCCTAATAATGTCTCGAGTGGCGAAAGATTATTTTGGACGATGAAACAAATGTAATGAAGTATCTTTAATAATACGAAGTAAGATTCTTAGCAGTCCGAATAAGTCTTACTGTAGGGCTCGGTCCTCCACTATAATAGGAGAGAAATTGACCTACTATACCGCGCTGGTCAAATGTGTTGATATAAGATTTCATACCGAGTATTCCTTCTCTTGCCTAGATGTTATTTGCATATTATATCCCTTAGTAGTATTTTACGGCATCCACGAGCAAGATAGGGGGTGGTACATTGTATTCTTACTCCATCACCACAGGGAACGCCTATTTCTGATAACTCATTTTAACTATCTACGTAATTGTTGTTTAATAAAGATCGTAATATAATTATGGCCTACTTTACCACTTAATATTAATTAATTTAAAACAGTAGCTATTAAAAACAATAATATTTAACAAACCAAAACAGCAGGTGTCTAAATTCGTCTGATGCAATATATTATCGTACGAATGTCATCTATTTTGTGATGGCGTTGGGAGTATTTTTAGCACGTTACAAATAATTATACGTATTATTTACGAACCAACCAACCCGTCTGACCAGCGTGACAATATTAATTTCCCTTTGATTATGAAGAAGGCTCGTGCACAGCAGTTGGATCTATATGACATCTTGTTGATGATTATTTCCGTAATAGCTTATAGCATCTGTGGCAATAGAATGACGTGTAATGTAGATTGGATAATAGCAACGATGAAATTGTGATGAATTCCTTTCATATTTTACCTCAATTAAGACGATGCCGATGTCGACGATATATGGATTCCAGTCAGCGAAAAGGATATTCTCACCAACTCTCGGCGTTGCCTCAAATTACTATCTTGCAGGTAGCAATAGTGACTCAATTACTACATATTGTCCCCAACTATGAATTCCAATAAGTCTGCATGCCCTCATCCTACAGAATAATAATAAATATAAATAAAAAAATAAAATAAATAAATAAATAAATATATAAATTGAATACACAGGTCGTCTGGTCTAGACCTGCTCTAGAGCTTCTCTAAACTCCGATGAAACAAGAGTAAAATTTTCGCCCGTCCATCCCTCGGATATGAACATTCCGTGGGAATGCTATCCTTGATGACTGTCATTTGCCATTCTCGCTCTACCTAGTGTTCAAACATTCCAATTCATTCCATTTCAAAATACAAATATCTGGAACATGGCGATATTTATTATTTAATCATTAGATTGCGTAGTGTTCTAAATATTCATTTTAACCCAAAATAATTGTTTTCGATCTGTGGTTAATGGTTCCGAGTTTAGGTGTAACCTGTATCCTTTAATTACATATTTCAAGAGATTCCCCGCGGTTGAGGTATTTATACTTTATACGGAGTGTTTCTTATATAAAAAAAAAACAACTAACCTAATTTGAATACTTATGTCCGCCTCAAATTCAACTTTTATAACGATGTGTTCATATGTGTAAAAAGCGATTTCCATTAATATTAGGTACCCTAACTCCACCTCTAGTCCTTAAAGGCATTTTGACGACATCAAATTATATTACGCAAATACATACATACTCCATTAAAAAGATATAAAAATGGGTTTTTTTTTAGCTTAAATCAAGTTAAGCATTCATTAATTAAGTTATTGTTAAGAGTTACAAAGAGAGTTTAGAGAGAGTAAAGAGAGTTAAGAGTTTTCCATGTGGTGACGGAGTAAGAATACAATACACCACTCCCTCTCTTACCCGTGGGTCTCGTAAAAGACTACTAAGGGTTATAGTACACATCTGCTCCGGTGGTCGGCCCAACAACGAGGTGACGTGGGTACGGGTGGGTTATGGGCCCGCACGCCGTCCTTTCATCGCCCCGGACGGACTGGACCGCGCGTGCGCTTACCATAGCCCACCCATAAAAAAAGGGATATAGTACGCATATGACATTTATGCAAGAGAAATAAACTCGAAACAAAATTCTATGTCAATCTGCCTGACCAGCATGGAATAGTAAGATCAATTTCCCTCCTATTATGAAAGAGGCTCGAACCCAGCAGTGGGTCATATTTGAGCCGAAATGATGATCATAAGAGTTACAAATTATAACTTAACTTCCCTTAGCTTCTGTGATAAGTTTCAAAACTGTTTTTTGTTTTTATGTTTACACGGGCACTTATAGTTATGCCACTCCACTTGCGATAAACATTGGACAAAACACAATTCGTGAGCTTGAGAGTTGAAATGTAACAAAATTAGTCGATCATGAGTAGGGAAAAGGCTTGGATATTTTCACCCATAAATTTTCAAAACCAGCACGAAGTTCCGACTTCGTGCTTAGTTCCAGAACTATGTCTGATTGACAATTAGAAGCTTGGTTTTATGATTCGAGAATAGAAGTAAACTACTAAATGAACTCTCTTTATTATAGGTATAAATTAATTTAAAAATTTTATTTCAATATAAACAAGTTTTGTAATATCTATAATCATAGATGTTATCCATTAAAACGCTCTCTTTTTTGGATGCTGTCTATGAATCTATGAATACGATAGTGGGATAATATGAAACCTCATAAAATTAAAAAAAAGAGAGCAAAAAAAAACCTACTTCAGGCACCAGTCGCTCACAAAGTTTGTAGTTATCCTTATTAAATGAATTATGTGTAAATTACACCTTTTTTTAGGGGTGGGCCATGGTCATCGCACCCGCCACCCGGACTCGTTCGGGGGCGACAGAGGGGCGCGGCGGCGCGCGGCGCCATGACCCACCCGTGACACGTCGCCTTCTACGTTGGGCCGACCACCGGTGCAGGGTAATATGTAAATTACACCTAAGGTAATCTTGTGAAGAGAGAATAATTATTGTAAACCCAGAAGTGGACTAAACGCCGCCCTTTGAGAGTACCTCCGATACTTTATCTATTCAACCTAACTGAATAATATACCCAAATTCAAAATCATTTAAGCCTCATGGAGACATTTACATATTGTCATTTGCAAATTTTACCAAAAAGCAATCGCCATTGAGAAGATTTAGCAAGAAACAAGCCTATTTTTTTTTATATAATATAGTTTACATATTTCTTTTTATTACCTCCAGTGTGATATCCTTCGAACAAGGAGTCTCAAATATAGTAAAAGTTGAACTATAGCCACTAGCCTCACGTTGTTATTAATCGGTACCATTAAACTTTATATTGGAGCACTTAACTCTAATAATAAAAATATTGATTGATTTTGATAAGGTTACATGATGTAATCATAAGACGGTTTATGTCATGTTGGTTGGATGCCCCCTGCGAGACGTTGTCGCCGTTAATTAATTCTATTTGGAGCTATTGAGGCACGGCATCTACGACATATGCGCTGCTATGCTGCGCACGAACAGATAGGTAAGTTTGTTTATGAACGCGTGCCATTACTACGATAGAAACGTGCTAGATTGCATCAATCAACACGCGTTGTTTTGTCACATTTATGAGTCACATTCTCCTTTAATGTTTTTTTTTCACAATCTTACAAGTTATCATCATTATCTCCAATTACTTGGAATTGTGTAAATAAGTACTCTTCTTTCATAATATATATTGCGAAAGTTATTGACTATAGTTTTATGACCAGCATGGTTTTATGGCAGCCATTTTTTTCTGGGTAGGCTATGGCCAGCGCACACGCCGTCCATTCTGTCCGGGGCGGCGAAAGGACGGCGCGCAGTCCCTTAACCCACCATAATCTTCACCATTGGGCCGACCACCGGTATCGAGTTCCTTGTCGTCCGTGGCCGGCCCAGCGAAATACCCTTTCGGGTACTATCCCTCCAGAACACCCCTCTAGGGACATCGGTCGCCCTCTCGCAGTCAGCCTCTCTGCGGGTGAGGAACTATTCGCCGGTCCAGTCACAATCGGTAGCCTGCCTTACGTTAACCCTCCTTGGGACTGTAATTTTTAACCAGACGCCATCAAATGCAGTCGACCCAGGTCGATGTAAAGCTCTTAGTCGTCTTTTACGACATCCACGAGCAATATAAGAGTTGGTAGTATTGATAGCCGCCACCACACAGCATTTTTACAAACTTACAAGTATTGAAGACAAATTATAACCTGATTCAGATCAATCATTGTTTTAACTGGGGATCGAACCCATGATAACAAAGTATTTAAACCTCTTTGACATTTGTGTAGTTTTTTTTTGTATTTCTTTACAGTATATTTAGCATTTCTTTATAGCCTTTATACGTTCTGTTATTGGCTTTCTCTATTATGGGAGGACAATTAGCCTTGGTTGATTAGTGCTTGATTTCTCTTGCAGTGTTGTTTTACGTTTTGGGACGCAAGCGAGACGACTGCTTGGCAAAAGGTGGCGTCAGAGAGAGTCTGAGAAGAATGTCTCTACTGCGACACTCTCCACTGCCCGACATAGGCAGTGCAGGCGCAAGTACCTGCGCCTGATACCGTCTTGGTCGAGGTTGCGGGAGGACAGACCGTAAATTTATCCTCCACCTGTAGAAAGACCGATCGCATGAGAGCAATGCCTCGGTGATACTGATTTTTATTAGTGGGGCGTCGTAGTACGGACGGTATCTGAAAGGGTAATATGCCTGGCCGACCATGGAGGTCAAGGAATCAGTAACAATTGATATCAGGATGGCGATGGGTAGCGAATAATGGTAGATTATGGAGCCGCAAGGCCATAGATAATTCACTATAATATAAGACGCACGGCGTCCTTTCGTCGCCTTGACTGGATAGATTAGGCTGGGTCAGTCTAGATCATAGCCTACCATAGAAAAGTTACTTACGTTTCTTAATCGTTTTTCACAAAGGTACCACTGGGCAAGAAAAATGTGTTAATATGTTAATAATGATTTCTGTTGTATGTACATATGTGTGTGCAAGTATAACACATTGTCTATACCAATAAATAAAATTGGAGTGTCTGTTTGTAATGTCAAAATAATAGGTTTTTTTCATGCTCACACGGTTATTTACACGACACCTATGCCTAAAATAGCAATTAAAAAATTTTTGTCTGTCTGTCTGTCTGTCTGTCTGTTTGTTCCGGGTAATCTTCAAAACGGCTGGACCGATTTCAAAAATTCTTTCACCAATGGAAAGCTATAATATCAGGGCGTAAACTAGGCTATATTTTATCCCGGTATTCCCACGGGAACGGGAACTACGCGGGTAAAACGATTATAACCTATAACCGAACCGAAGCGAGGGCGGATTGCTAGTAAATAAACATATTTTAAAGATTTTTGATTGTCCAACATTTCGAATACTTTAAAGCAGTGGTGGATAAAATCCGTAAAATAGTGTTATTTATAAATATATTATTATATTCCATGTGGCGACACCGTAGTGTCCGCGTGGATATCGTAAAAGGCGATTACGGCGACTATATCTATACCAATAAATAAAATTGCAGTGTCTGTTTGTAATGTCAAAATAATAGGCTTTTTTCATGCTCACACGGTTATTTGCACGACACCTATGCCTAAAATAGCAATTAAAAAATTTTTGTCTGTCTGTCTGTTTGTTCCGGGTAATCTTCAAAACGGCTGGACCGATTTCAAAAATTCTTTCACCAATGGAAAGCTATAATATCAGGGCGTAAACTAGGCTATATTTTATCCCAGTATTCCTACGGGAACGGGAACTACGCGAGTAAAACGACTATAACCTATAACCGAAGCGAAGCGAGGGCGGATTGCTAGTAGATAATAAGCGTGCAAAAGAAGCAAAACTCGAGATAAACTTATACCAACCCGTCTGATCAATGTGAAATAGTCAGGTATTATTATCATCATCATCATCATTTCAGCCTATCGCCATCCACTGCTGGACGTGGGCCTCCCTCATGTTACGCCACAAAGTGCGGTTCTGTGCCGCCTGCATCCAACGACGCCCAGCAACTTTCACCAGGTCGTCGGTCCACCTAGTGGGGAGGCGTTCTACACTGCGTCGTCCGATTTATGGTCGCCACTCGAGAACCTTTCTTCCCCAGCGGTTGTCAGTTCATCGAGCGATGTGGCCTGCCCATTGCCACTTCAGCGTGCTAATTCTTCGTGCTATGTCGGTTACACCCGTTCTTCTGCAGATTGCCGTATTCCGGATTCTATCTCGCAGAGAAATCCCGAGCATAGCCCGCTCCATAGCTCGCTGAGCGACTTTGAGCCTTGTTATGAGGCCTACATTTAGGGACCACGTTTCCGTGCCGTACGTCATCACTGGTAACACACACTGGTCGTAGACCTGTGTTTTCAGACACTGAGGTATGTTGGACGAGAAAATCCTCTTAAATTTCCCGAACGCTGCCCAACCGAGTTGGATTCGTCGGCTGATCTCTTTCTCGAAATTGGATCTACCTAACTGGACTGTTTGTCCTAGGTAAACATAATGATCGACGACTTCGAGAATCGCATTGCCAACTAGGACCGGTACAGGAATGACATGGGCATTTGACATGACTTTCGTCTTGTCCATGTTCATTCGTAAACCCACTAGTTGGGATACCCTGTTGAGATCGTTGAGCAGGTATAGTATAGGGTTTTGTTTCGAGCTTTCCTTCTCTTGCATAGATGTTTTATGCGTATTATATCCCTTAGTCGTCTTTTACGACATCCTCGGGCAAGATGTCGGGAGTGGTGAATTGTATTATTACTCTGTCACCACTAGGAAAATACGATACTATCAATAAGAATTTATTTGTTAGTTACGCTTTCTTGCCTTAACTACCTACTTAATCGATTATCTTGAAGGCAATTTCTAGGCATAGTAATATTTTTACTAATAGCATTAATACAACATTGTAATTTTTAAATAAAACTTCTTTACGGATTTTATCGCCTTTGTATTTGATTTTTGATTAGCCGACGTTCCGAACACTTTACAGCGTTCATGGTCACGTGTGGACTAAGATGTCTCACATCCAACAAGTCATTGTTACTGCAGAAAATTTATAATTATCTACCCGATACAGAAATTAGTTATTAAATATTGACCCACATTCTGTTACAAAGTTTATTGCCAGTGTAAGAAGAAAATGATTCTATATGAAAAAATTATATTGTTTATGGTTAATAATTATTAAACATTAAAATTAATAGTAATTATATTTAAAAACTAACTAATAATCCAGTATACTACCACCGGATCAGAACACAGCCACACTGAGAAAGATCCGGCAAGAAATCTCAGGTGACATGATGCTAAATTAATATTAATTTTGAAGACGGCTTACTTTATGTTACTAAGAGGTTTTAATCTATAAAATTATCTTTAGTTATTATTATTGTGGATCAAATCTATACAATATGAGCTCTCAGTGTCTTGCAGTCTAGTGGTGGTCTTTTTGGATTTGTTTTTAATGTTTATAACAGGATCCCAGCTTGATGGTAACACCCAGCCATCCTCTCTATTGAAATTTTTGTGTTTTTTAATCTCAATAGCCTCGCGTACCATTCTAGGCAGGTATCGGTATTCTTTTGCGAGGATTTGTGGTTTATCAAACCTGATGTTATGGCGGGCGCGGTCCTGACTATGTTCACAAACTGCAGACCTAGTGTTACGGCGCCGCGGCGGTGTTTCACGTCGGCTATGTGTTAATAAAACTTTATTTAAAATGTATAATACTCGCGTAAACATCAGAAATCAACATAGTAATTATTACCGGTCAACATAATAAGTCGATACCGCATAAAAACTTACCTGGTACTGTTTTGCATATTAATTGATGTCAATGAACTGCAAAATAAAACGTGAAATGAAGCATGATATAAATGTAACTATTTTTTTTTTGCTATTTCACGTCCCAGTGGCTGCTCTAATAGTTAACTTGCGTTCGGGTGCCGCTTGTATGATCTCGTCCAACCATATTTTTTGAATAATTTTTACTTCGAATAGGCAAGATTGGATGGGAAATATATTTTTTAAAGGCGTTTACAAGATTGCGCCAGAACCTCCATTTAGATTAACAGTTTGAGGAACCAGGTAGGAACTTAATAGATGGCGAGTTAATTCGTCTAAGTCATCATCGACATGGTCACGTGTCGCGCTAACACTAACATTATATCTGTCTTACCTTCCGACTAGTGTAGGTCTTGATGGCATGGTTACTTCGCCAAGTATCTGTGCAAGGTAAGGAAGGAGAGTCCTACCATTACTGGCACTGCGACTAGTACACGGCACAGCACACACTCGACGATTATCGAATCATCGGTGCCAACCTGACGCTGCCGACCATCGCTAGAACGATGCTCGACACCATCAGGAACTGTGACGCGGACGCCGCAAGACGGTGCAAGTACCTGCGCCTGATGCCGCTCTAGCCGAGACCACGAGTGACTGAATCGGAGAATAGTCCGTCACCCGCAGAGAGGCTGACCGCGTGAAGACGACACTCCGGAGGCGTCGGGGAGTGAAGATACCCGTAAAGGAATCCCGTCAGGCTGGCCACGGACGTCAAGGATTCGGTACCAGTCAACCCAATGCCGAAGCGGAGGGAACACGGCGGGTTATGGGGTTTCGCGCCGATCTCTCGTCGCCCTGGACGAGATAGATGGCGTGCGCCCGCACCATAGATTGTCAAAAAACCACTATATCTGTAGCTATGTCAATGTCGCTATATCTGTGCCAACATATGTCGAACCCAGATAAATGTAAAAAGTTATCATTTGAATATCCAAAAATTACAGCTGTCGTCGGCGGTCCTTCTAACCGCTTAGTGTACTTTTTTGTTTATGTATTATATTTTAGGAAAATAGTATTCTATTTTGAAGTGCATCACATTGGAGCTAACATTACAAATAGTGTACATATACATAATTTCAATGAAAATAAGTAATTAGAAGTTATATATTTTACTAGCAAACTCGCCCTCGCTTCGCTTCGGTTTCAGCCGCCTTACCCCCGTAATTTCTGTTCCCGTGATAATACTGGCATAAAATATAGCCTATGTTACTCCCTGCTATTACAGCTTTCCACTGCTGAAAGAAGTTTTGAAATCGGTTCGGTGGTTTAAACGTGAAAGCGTAACAAACAAATAAACAAACTTATTTTCGTATTTGTAATAGTAATATTAAGGATATAATTTTATTATTTTCAATTAGGATTAATGACATTTTAATCACTATTCCGATTGACCGGATCACAGCTCTATAAAGTTTTTATCACTTGTATTGAAAAACAAGCTGTCATGCAAAAGTAACTTACAGAGCGAACTTATAGGCTTAACTGTAATTTATGGACGATGTATCAAACTACATCTTTCTAATAGTTATGTATATCTGCCGAACCATATAGCTAGTCTTAATGGCTGATCTATTTTATGACTGTCACAAATCTTTATTTTTGAATGAATTCTGATGCTTACGCAAGTATTACAAATTTTAAATAAAATTACTTTCTGGGTTGGTCATGAACCATGAACCCTGCAAAGTGTTGGAAACGTTGGGCAATCAAAAATCAAATACAAACGCGATAAAATCCGTAAGGGAGTTTTAATTATTTTTTAATTTATAAACCTAATTCTAACTATATTTTAAACGTCTGAGTATAGGGTAAAAGAAACAAATGAATACTTCTGCACTATAATAATTGCAGCAATGCCCTTGGGGAGGAAGTGCCCGAAATGGTAAGTGAAGCTTTATTAAAATATTGACGGTTTTAATGGTTCATTAAGATGTGGGATAAGAATTGTATGGTGAATTTTAGAGCCTCTTACTATCCTGCCGGGCATCCCAATAGGGTAGAGTTATATAACTCGCGAACAAAATAATAAATTGAAATGAAAATAGTGCACATAGCAGCAGAGTTATTTTATATTTTAAAATCCTCTGCGATTAACTCTTAGTGAATCTGTCACTAAAGAAAATCTTTAGTCATCATCATCATCATCGCAGCCCACATATTTCCCACTGTTGGGCTCGGGCCTCTTCCACAATCGAAAGGAATTTTACCTACTATAGCATGCTGGTCAGATATGTAGGTATAGGGTTTCGTTTCGAGGTTCCTTCTCTTGCACAGATGTTATGTCCATATTATATCCCATAGTCGTCTTTAACGACATCCACGGGCAAGATAGGGGGTGGTGAATTGTATTCTTACTACGTCACCACACGGAAAGTCAAAAAAACGAATACGAGTCGGAATCACGCACGAAGGGTTCCGTACCATTATCTATAAAAAGGGCAAAAAAGTCGCGTTTGTTATATGGGAGCCCTGCTTAAATATTTATTTTATTTTGTTTTTAGTATTTGTTGTTATAGCGCCAAAAAAACACATAATTTGTAAAAGTTTCAACTGTCTAGCTATCGCGGTTCCTGAGATATAATCTGGTGACAGACAGACGGACGGACAAACAGCAGTCTTAGTAATAGGGTCCCGTTTTTACCCTTTGAGTACGGAACCCTAAAAAAGAAGAAGAAAAATCTTTAATAGTAGGAATCATATTTAAAATTTTGTCGTATTTGTTGATATTATTGTACGCTGCTCGGACCTTAAAAGTCGCACCGTTATGCTTTCAACCTAACCTTTCTCGATAAACAGGCTATCGGTTTCAAATTCGCCTGATAGCGCCAGAGATTAGCTCGTTCAAACAAACCAACTTTAGATTTATAATAGTAATGTAGATATTATGCTTTGAAAAAAATAATAAAGTGAAAAATAAATAAATATCGAATGAAGCAAAATGAAGTTAAAATAAATGTAAATGATTAATTGAAATAAATGATTATGTAAATGATAAATGTATATAATTACCAATGAAATAAATGTATTTTAAAACAAATTATCGTTTATTTTAATAGTACTTATAGGTAAGATTTATCCCTAAAAAGGATAGGTAAATGTGTAAAACGCGATCACGATTCGCCATTCCTTGCTGTAAAAGACACCTTAGACATTATAATACGCAGGTAACATCGATGCAAGAGAAAGAAAACTTGAAACAAGACCCGATTTTTTTTAGCGTGGGCTACGATCAGCACATCGGCCGCCTGGCTCCATCCGGGGCGACAGAGGGGCGACGTGCGGCCCCGTAACCCACCCATATCGCACGTCGCCTTTGTCGTTGAGCCGACCACCGGTGCAGAGTTCCTTGACTTCAGTGGTCGACCCGACGAAATACCCCGAGGGAGTACCCTCTCCCATCGACGTCCCCCCAGAACGCCGATCGTCGTCGCGAGGCAAACGTCTCCGCGGGTGCTGGACTAAATCCCCGGTCAAGTCACCCGCAGCCTCTGCTAGGGTGGCGCAGGTAAATAAGACCCTATACCAAGACATCTGAGCTAGGGGTGTCCACTTAAAAAATATATCGATATTTATATTCGATTAGAAAAATCGCATCCCAGCATCGATATTTATTGATATAGTGTATGAAAACATCATCATTTCATCATTTCAGCCCATATACGTCCCACTGTTGGGCTCGGGCCTCCTTCATAACGGAAGGGTAATTGACCTACTATACCACGCTGGTCAGACGTGTTTTATTTCGAGTTTGCCTTCTCTCGCATAGATGTTATATGCGTTTTATCTCCCTTAGTCGTCTCGTACGATCACCGGTGGTGAATTGTATTCTTACTCCGACACCACACGAAAGAAAACATGGATGAAATATGAAAACATGGATGTTTCAATATTGAATACTTTCCACAAAATTTTAATATTGGGTACCTAGTCAAACGCAGAAAATTCGCTGTCTTTGATTTCGTATAGTTTCATGCTACGCTATATTTACTATAGAAGCAGGGACTCAAGTTTCAGATCTAGTGTATACATGTAGTGTAATGACATTTTTAATGAGTGTCACTTGAATACCGCAAGTATTCAAGTGACACAATTACTACAAAATTAGTGGGTGCGACAACCGAGGTGAGTTACATGTATGTGAATTTTTTTTTGAGACCCGAATATTTAGAAACCGTAAAAGAAAAAATACAACATGAAGTATTAGTTTTAATCCACCTGCAAAACTTTATCTATTTAAGATCGCTCTTTAGACAATCATTCAAAAAAAAATCCTCACCATCCATCTCTTATTATTTCTGCAGATTTTGATGAACACCACATACTTACACCTCAACCAAGAACTAAGTTTATAGGTTAGGTACCTAACAGACTTTAGTTTTGTATCGAGTAAACTTAACTAGTATGACTGGAATACTGATTTAGGCAGAGGCACTGTGGAAGATGCTCTGTTATTATTGAACAATAGGTTAATTGAATTACGGAACAAATATATACCTTCACAAGTAATGAAATCGACTTCTAATCAAATATATCTATCTAATAAAAATATCCTTCGTGGTACAAGAAACCACTTATCAAAATTTTCATCATTCTAATTTCAAAAAATATGGTAATCAGTCAAACCATGAATCATTTTTAATTTTACGTAATCGTGCAAAACTTCTGGAAACTAAAATTTATGAAGATATATAATCTTCATAAATTTTAATACAGAAATAAATAAATATATATATATATATATATATATATATCGCAGCGTCAGTACCTCTGGCGCCATATCTTAATAGTTTTTAAGAATCAATCGATTACGGAAACGTCAAGTATTATACTTGGGTGTTTTTGATACAACGTTGGCAATGATTTTTGATGTTTGTCGTTTGACCGTTAACGTTTAAAATATTAACGAGCTTTCTTTATTGAGAGCGGTCCGTTGAATACGCAGTTGAGAGCGGAACGTGGAATACGCAGTTGAGAGCGAGACTTGGGGGCGAGCGGTCGTTGTTGCTGCCACGCTGTATCAAATTCACCGCGTTTCCCTGACTTGTAAGTTAGCTGTCGGTATCCGTGTAATTAGTGGTTATGATAGAAAAGTGTTAACGCTAATTGTTGAATACAGTTTAAAAATAGCCATCCGAAGTATTATTTTATCCCCTCGCGATGTGTTACCGACCTGATAGTGATACAGCACGGCGGCGCCCCACACCTTCGATATCAAAAGTGGGATATGAAATACCACGCCACACGTTTCGAATAGTGACGTCAGTGATGAAAAGTGGACGCAGCTATTAGAACATCAGAGTGAAAATTTTGTGATGCTTATTCGTGTTATGAACACGCCATCTTCGTCGACGGATTTACGACTACCCGATCCGATCGCTCGGATGTGGACGCACGTGCATGGATTTCGACGGCAACGCTGTGTATTAGTGATGAAAATCGACATGGCTCGCAGCTTATGGTTGCTTTAAGCCGTGCTTTGAACGGAGAAGCGTCTATGTGGCAGTCAACAGTGTCTTTTCCAGGGATGACCCGGAGCAACTTTATGGAGCTGTTTATACCAGGTACGATTGTCCTGAGACTACTGCCTCTTTTTTTTTTTGATGAATTAAAAGAGCTTTCGCCTTAAGCCTGACATGAGGAATGCTCTGAGGAACTGTTTTACGTGGTACCACCGTCAAAGTTTTACCAAAGTACCACTCTATACCGCAGCAGGGTTTATTTATTTCACCTGGAAACGTTATGGTCTTCAACTGTACATTTCCAGCAATCATTTGTCCCACGTACGCACAGGTTCTGGAATGAACGACCCGCTGTTATTGTTTTCCGAGCGCTATAACATGTCCTTCTTTAAACGAGGTTTAAGAAGAGCATTTTTTCACGGTATGCAACGGCCTAGCTGTGTCCTTGGTATTGCAAAGTTCAATGTGCGGCAGTATCGCTTACCATTGGGTGTGCTGCTTGCTCGTTTGCCACCATCGGTAATAACATGTGCTGCTTCATTAATGACCTCTACTATGTCGAGATGGAAGGTACTATCAACTGAACAGCTTGCTATTGCTACTGTGTTAACACATGTTTCACGCTTTGATCGTCGCGTACAAAGACTGTCATTTACAACTGAAATGACTACCCGTAATCAGTTATAGTAGGAGCTCAATACTGTTTCATTTCTCAAACTAAATTCTTTTGTTAGTGAACATATGGTGTGAAGAAAATGTGCATTCATGATAATCGTTCTTCTCTAAAGTCTTTTTACTGTGACCAATTGGGCCACGAGTTTACAGATTGTCTCTCCAAGCGCCGTCCCCGTAGAAGACCGGACGAGCGTTCGAGTTCACAACCTAACAACCACTCGAAGACGATGACATCGCCTGCACCGAAACCTGCAACCACCTGCTTCCACTGTCGAGGCCAGATTCACTACGCATCCAACTGCCCGCAATGAAGCAACCATGACGGGAGCAACAGTAGAGGTGCAGCGAAAGAGTAACGAGTTGACTTGTGCATCGTGAATTTGCCTAGAGGAACACTTCGCCATAACGGTGAGCAGTTCTCATTTTATTGAGGGTCTGGTATCATCTGCTTGTGGTTGGAATAGGTCGGACTTCTGTGCATTCTACTATACAGATTTTTAGCAAATCGTTGACATTGATGACATTAATTTAGAAATTCTTGTTGACGTTTTGACTCACTATTGCTTGTGAGGTTCTTAAACAAGGCTTAGCGATGTAAATGTCTGCTAACTAGTTGGTTTCTTTTGGAAATCTCATGTTATCCACTAAAGTGAGCTTCAATCTGATGATGGTAACACCATTGATATTGACACCATTAATACTGACGAGACCAAAAGATAATAAAGGGATTAGACCTTCGGAAGCGAGTGTAGTATGCAAATAGCTCAGTATTCGTGCGCCTTCGCGCTGGTCGTGGGTGCAGGTTTTTGGTTTGACCCGCGTCTAGTGTGGAGACGCAAATGTGTTGTATGGTTTGAAGTTGAGTACCGGATAGAGGTCCCACTTATTTGCCGGATGGAGGCAATAGACAGAGGTGTCGAATGTTGCATACTAGACTCGATTTCTGATGAAAAGTTATTGTTATAATCTGATTAAAATGAGCGTTACGTATTGACAAGAATCAAATAATGCTGCCTTAAGCTCGAGGGTTTTAATTGCCTGATTTCTTAAACCATTTTGACATTGAGTTGACATTACAATAAGTTTTTTTTGGTATCTGTCTAACAGCACTTCATAGCTTCTAAAATTAAATAGCGATTGCGCAGAGAGTGCGTAAAATTTGATAAATTCACGTAAGAACTTGTTAAGGTATCAGACGCCGCAAGGTTGTCATGTGTTGATAGACTATCAGACGCCAGGGATTGGTTGTCTGGAGTCTGGAAATGAGATTGACTATCGGACACCGGATGGAGGTTGTCCTGACTCTTGGTTAGATGCACAGTTCACAGCGCTGCACTGCCCAAGCCGCGCAGGCCTCGAGCGTATGGCGCGCCGTGTCAGGACGGTGTACTCTCCCTCCTAACGACCTTATGCAGGTATTTGGCGAAGCACCCATGCCCCGTCAAAACCTGCACTAGTCGGAAGGAGAGCACCCCGTGCCGCCTTGCCAACCACTGCATCAGCACCGGCCGGAAGGCCTCCACGGTTCGCACCCCGAACTGAGGCCTCTCCAGCCAGACTGCCCAACGGGCAAATCCCTCCAACCACCCATGGTCTTTTCGACATCGTGGTCATATAGGCCGAATCATCGAGATACATGTACACACCGTGCTCGTTGCGTTGGCATGCACATGCTTCTTGAATATCTACAAGTTATTTAACTTCTCTCATCCTTGTCCCTGTGTCCTTCTCCCTGTATCATTAGGGCGGACATCACACGGTACGAACTTCGTCGTCCGCGGTAATCGCTTCTAGCCACTTACCCGCTGCTCTGACTGCCATCATGGCGTTAAGTGTCAGCCTGGTCTTCAAGCCTTCTGGCCTTGTACCAGGCGTGCGCGAAATCCTGCAGCCTGCGATAGTTTGCCTCAGAGGAAACGAGATCGGTGTAGTAGGTCGCTCCTATCCCGTCACGGTGCACACCCGAAAGCATCCGGTCCCTAATTAATTGTTAAGGATGAGTCTACGATTGAACTAGTGCGCTTTCTATTTGTAGTACTAGAATTGGGTAATGAATCTCTTATTGGTGGGGTAATGAAATTAGCAGGATCAGGAGAGAGCGAGCCTCCCCTAAGGTCGGGTGGATCTCTCCCCATCATAAAAAAATATTTAAAAACTTACGAAAAATACTTCCCTGTGATTGAGGAGTATTATAGAATAAGCCAACAAATTAAATTAGTTCAAAAAATGCCGAAAAAGAGTAAATTATTTCAAATTATTTTCTCCTAGATCCTTGCCTGTCAAAGTTCGAAAATCGAATCAAAAGCAATATTATAATGATTGGAAATTAAAAAGTTTGGAGTTTGTCAAATCTGTAAATTATTGTCATTGAGCTTGCCTGGCCTTGCATGGCCCTTGACTACGCAGGAAGAGCATTAACACCAAACAGCACAAGACGGACACTTTATCTGTATTATATTACATAAAATATCAGCTAAATTATTCAATATAACACTATAAAACACTAAAAAATTAATATAATTCAAGAGCGTGACATGACATTGTCATATGCCCGCCGAAACTCCGAAACCATAAAGTGGTATTATAATTGACTGTTGTTTTTATTGTAATTATTAGTGAGTTATGTTTTTACTTGATTCGAAAAAAGAAGTACTCGACGATTCAATAAATAATAAATATATAAATATAATTGTTTTTTGTTTGAAGTCGGGTTTTTTTTGTTAAAAATTATTTTTATTGTTTGATTTTTAGTGAATGTGAAGTGCACATTTTTTTTCTACCTATGAGTCAACCTACTAATAGTGCTGCTCGTTTGAGACAGTGCCGTTCAACATTACGGTAGGTGACTCAAATATCCGGATACTATAAGAGATTCAGGCGAGTGTCGATAATTTGCTCCTAAGAATTGAAGAGAACCGTTACTTTAGCATGGATCCTATAATCAGAACCTAATCAAACTACCCTTGAAGTACATCCAATCCAATAAAAAGAATCATCGAAATCGGTTGGTGTTATATTGAGTTTTCGTCCATGTGTACTATATACTTTATGCAAATTTAAGACTTGAATAGTTTTCTCATGGATACCACGTTCAAAACTGGACTAAATTGAAACGGAACCACACGAAAAGCACCAGCTTTCAAATAAATAAAAAAGAATCATCAAAATCGGTTCACGCAGTCGAAAGATCTGAGGTAACAAACATAAAAAAAAATAATTAAAGTCGAATTTACTTTAAAAAAAAGGAGAAGGTTCTCAACCTTCTCCTTTTTTAAAGTCGGTTAAAAAAGAATCATCGGCTTCGGTTGGCGTTGTTATTGAGTTTTCGTCCATTTATCACGCACATACTTAATGCAAATTAAAGACTTATGTGGTTTTCCCATGGATGCCATTGTCAAAACTGGATGAAATTAAAATGGGACCACACGGGAAGCACCAGCTTTCAAACAAAAAAAGAATTATCAAAATCGGTTTACCCAATCAAAAGTTCTGAGGTAACAAACATAAAAAAAAAAAAAATACAGACGAATTGAGAACCTCCTCCTTTTTGAAGTCGGTTAAAAATATCGATATATCGAATAGAATGAATGTTTGTCAAAACATCGTATCAATCCGATATATCGCATGGTAAAGATTGAATAAATTCTTTATATCGATGTTTAATGAATATCCATAGTCTGAGCAGCGCGGTGTCATCGTCATCATTCAGCTTATCGCATTCTATGGCTGGTTGTTGGCCTCCCTCATTTTTCCACACTTAAGTGCGGTCCTGTGTCGCATGCATCCAATGACGTCTAGGGACTTTCACCAGGTCGTTGGTCCACCTAGTGAGTGTACTTCGATATAACGATGATCAACTTGCCACCGCTGAACTATACTTCAGCGTGGTAGGTATAGTAGGTCAATTTCCCTTCCATCATGGAAGAGGCTCGAGCCCAACAGTGGGACGTATATGAGCTGTGATGATGATGATGAATTAATGGAAAACTATTCTGAAGATGTTTGAAAGCTAAAGACCAGCTACAAGGTTAAGGAAACTTAATCGCCTTTTTCGTGTAAACAAAGATTGGTAAACAGTGTATGTTACCAGCGATAACTTGTGGTACAGAAACGTATTCTAAATGTCGAAACAAAACTCATAATTACCCAACGTTCTTTCAACATGATAAAATCCGGAATACGGAAAGGCGTAGAAGAACGGGTGTAACCGACATAGTCTGAAGAGTTAGCACGTTAAAATAGCCATTGCTACAGTGGCAAGCAACATCACTCGACGATCAAACAACGGCTGGGAAAGAAAGGTTCTCGAGTGGCAACTACGAATCAGACGACACAGCGTAAGACGACCTCCCACTAGATGGACTGATGATGTCTTCAAAGTCACAGAGAGCTATTGAATGCAAGCGCCTCAAGACTGATTTGAGTGGCTTACTCATGGAAAGACTTGTGTCCAATAGTAAACGTCTACGGGCTGATGGATAGATAGATTCTTCTTGAAAGGTCTTATTCGGCAACATGCGTATTGTCTTAGATGTATACTAAAATTAATAATATTGACATTGCAACATTTAACACGATATAATGGAGCAGTCGAAGATAGATATTAATGACGTTATAAGCAACATCACATTAATATGACCTGAGGTCACCCTTAGATATTTGCTCCAATTGTATCCAGATTGCGCTTGATTTTTACTTTAAATGACCGTAACTTATTGATATGCGATTTGTAATATTTGGTAGAGACATTGGCACATAGATGAGTTATATATGAGTTATATATGTATTTATTATATTTTTAACTAGCAACCCGCCCTCGCTTCGCTTCGGTTATAGGTTATAGTCCTTTTACCCGCGTAGTTCCCGTTCCCGTGGGAATACCGGGATAAAATATAGCCTAGTTTACGCCCTGATATTATGGCTTTCCATTGGTGAAAGAATTTTTGAAATCGGTCTAGCCGTTTTGAAGATTACCCCGAACAAAAAGACAGAAAGACAGACAGACAGACAGACAAAAATTTTTTAATTGCTATTTTAGGCATAGGTGTCGTTCAAATAACCGTGTGAGCATGAAAAAAGTCTATTATTTTGACATTACAAACAGACACTCCAATTTTATTTATTGGTATAAATGAGAGCCAAATTGTAATTAAATTTTAATTTCATTTTTCTGTTATATTAAACGTGGCAGTTTGGGCACTAGCCACTTCATTTGTGCCACTAGTCAAGGTAATGGATAAGTCAAGGTACGAATTAGCGGTTCTGTCTTTTTTCCGTGATGAAAATGAAGGGAGTGTTAATGTGTGCACTGAGGTTCGGTGATATTAAGGGCATCACCAAGATGGACCAGCCCGTGGCTTTAGATGGAAGACTGTCGACAATGTGGTTCTATCGATTATAAAAAGGACCCACTTAAAAGTGAAGACAAGTCTTCAGACCTAGAACCAAGCCCAGCAAGAGTGAAAATTCAATAACGAAAAGTCTCACCATTGTTACAATAACAGCGCTAATAAAAAGTTGTAACACAATGTTTAGATGCACATTATATATAAATCATTATAATTTAACTTTGTGTAAATAGTACCGGTGTTCAATCTTTAAACAATAACGAAAAAAACAGAAGTAGCTTTTGTTGAAATTCAAATCACTGCTTATTCAAAAAAACATGACCTTTTTTTTATTATTTAATAAATTTCTATAGCTAAAACGCTTATTACACTATACGATATTCAGGGCCCTGAATCACTAGGGGTGCTCTACAACAGCTAAATTGTGAGACCTGTTTCAGTTTTAGCGAAATAACAGTTTCAGAAAACTGTTCCAAAATAACAGCCTGTTGTGCTGTAATACGAGAAAAAAGGGGAAATAACCATTCTTTAGGAATAATGTTTAGAAGTGGTTTCAGTGTTTGTTCCTAAAAGGGGTTAGAGCATCCGGCCTTGGGGGATCTCCTAGTCGGACCTAATCTACGGCTTTTCAACATTTTTCTGCGAAGGCCTAACGGCCCGAGCAGCTAGGAACCTATCGCACATTAAGATTGGCGAAGGATTACAAGCTTAGGGCACACTAATTAAGTACTCATCCTCCCGACCTGCACCCGGTTGGGAGGGACACGCACCACACACAACCCAGGGTACCCCACCCAGGGCGCTAGGTTTCTACACTCCCTCCTAATTATCGTTTTCTGTTTTTTCCGTTGGCCCACGATGGCGGAAAAAACCATTACGATTGACGCCCTTCTGGCAATTCCAGAAATCAAAGCATATATCGCTCAACATTTCGGAGCGATAACAATCCTCCCTCCGCAACCGAAACCCGCTCGATCCACCGCCCAGCCGCTCGAACCGGAACTACCGGCCGTCGGTACGGCGATGGAAACAGAATCTGCTTTTTCCTCCTCAAACTCGTCTTCCTCCTCCTCCGAGTCGGAAGATTCGCCCAATGAGGGTTCATTCATTGAGGTCCGCTCTCGCAAACGGAGCAAAAGGACCAAAAACATCAAAGAGGCCCCCTCTAAGACCCCAAAAATCAAGCAGACTGACTCTGCAACAACCTCTGCCGCAGCCCCGCCTGCAACGACCGCCACGGCCGCTCCGGCCCCCCCAGTCGTCTCACAGACAGCCCTAATCGCTGCCCCACCACCTACGGACAGCAACACCGTCGCCCCGGTCAAAAAATCACTCGCTCCGCCGCCCCTATATATTAGGGACAAGGAGAAGTGGCTAGCCATCTCCGCATGGCTAAACACTAACAGGATTTCGTATAAATCTGCGAAATCCACCCCCCAAGGTATACGAGTGGACCTTCACTCGTCAGCCGACCACCGTTCTGTATCAAAAATGCTAGGGAATCAACAGATTCCGTATGGTAATACGTACACCCTCCCTGAAGCCAAACTTCTGCGTGCTGTAATACGCAACGTACCGAGGGAAATAGAGACCAAAGAGATTCTAGAATCTCTTAAAACCCAGGATCTACCGGTTGTAGAAGTACACCGGATGATCCGGGGTAGGGGTCGTTATCCCCTCAACATGATACTCGTCTGCCTTACAAATAACGCAGAGGGTAAAGGCATTTTTAAAATTAAGACCATCTGCGGTCTATCTGGGGTCTCGGTTGAGCCCCCACACAAAAATGGCAACCTGGCACAATGCCACAAGTGCCAACTGTATGGACACTCGTCCAAAAACTGCTTTGCCCGTCCTAGGTGCGTTAAGTGCCTAGGTGACCATCACACCTCTCAGTGTGAACGGCCAAAGGACATCTCACTCTGCAAAGAGCCACCAGCGTGTGTTCTCTGTGGAGAATACGGACACCCGGCTAACTACCGCGGCTGCCCAAGAGCGCCGAGGAGGTTAGTCCGCCAGCCCAACACAAACGGCAAGGCCTTGTACTATAACAAGACCTTCGTCCCAGCCCCCTTACCAACCCACAATGCGTGGGCTCGCCCCCTGCTAAACAGCAAGGAGGCTTTCCCAACCCTGCCCAACAGGCAGCCCGCTGCCCCACCCGCAACATCTCAACTCAAACCACCAACAACCGGGCCAAACCAGCCCACTGGTGGTAATCCCAAGCCCCCTCAGGGCGCCCCTATTCCTATCGTCGTCGCTAAAAGCGCGCCCCCAAAAGCCCCCCAAGGACTAGATCCAGATCTAGCCCTGGTGGCCAACTTCGCAGCTCAAATCAATTTCACGGAAATCCGCGAAATTGCAGCCGAATTAAGAAGGAACGAGGGAAACAACCTCGCCCTCCTTAATATAGCGATCAAATTCGCCCCCACGTTAGAGCGGCTAGGCTCACTAAAATTCAACTAAAATGGATAGGTACACTCCCGGCAGAGTTAAACCCAGACACCTCAAAGTAGGGACATTCAACGCTAATAGCCTTACCCAACAGAGGGATGAAGTAGGCACATTCCTTCGGGAACACCAGCTCGACATCTTGTTAGTACAAGAAACGTTCTTAAAACCATTCAACAGGGACCCTAGAATCGCGAACTATAATATAGTTCGCAATGATAGGACAACCTCACCAATGGGCGGAACGCTTATCTACTACAAAAGGTCGCTGCATTGCACACCTGTGGATCCGCCCCCTCTGATGTACATTGAAGCTTCAATTTGCAGGCTAGCCCTCTCAGGCCATCAGCCTATCACCCTTGTATCCGCATATCTCTCTCCCAATAGAGAACATTCGAAACAGTTGGTTGAAAAAGATCTAAAAGCCTTGCTAGAATTGGGAGGCGCCGTCATCATTGGCGGTGACCTTAACGCCAAGAACACCTCTTGGAGCTGTCAAAGTTCCAATAAGAGGGGCAAGACTTTAGAGCTATTCGCTGACAGACTGGGATTTGATGTCATAGCGCCCATAGAGCCGACGCACTTCCCCTTTAACGTTTCGCACAGGCCGGACATACTCGATATCTTTCTTCTCAAAAACATAAACCTTCGTTTATGTTCAATAGAAGTTCAACACGAGTTAGACTCAGATCACCGCCCGGTGACTCTGGAATTAGCCTCCCGCACCCCCGGCCCCTCAGGCCACAACAACGAAAGGACCAAGATAGCGACTGACTGGGCACGGCTAGAGAAAAATCTCAAGTCAACCTCGTCGGTCCACCTTGATCAAATTCCCAAAGACATTACGTCTAAGGAAGATACCTCTCAGGCGATCGACTCGCTCACAAGTCACGTGCAGTCGATAATGGACGACTGCTCGCGGCCGGTACCAGATACGAGCGATCGTAAATGGCGCCTGCCAGACGACGTCCGTGACTTGTTGAGACGGAAAAACGCCGCGACACGCGCTTATGACCGCTACCCTACGGAGGACAACCGTACCCGCCTACGGTCACTCCAGAGGGAGGTTAAACAAGCAATTAAAAAATTGAGACAGAGCAAATGGGACGCCATGATCGAGGAGCTAGAACCCTCTCACACAGCCTTTTGGCAGCTTTCCCGCTCACTCAAAAAAGACATCGTGTCCACTCTCCCTCCTCTCACCAGACCCAACCAGCCTCCGGCATTCATGGACGATGAAAAGTCAGAATGCCTGGCCGACTGCTTGGAGCTTCAGTGTACGCCGAGTACACTACACCCCGACGCCGCGAATCACCGCTTCATCGCCGACGAAGTGGAACGTCGTAACACTCTCTCGCGCTCGTTAGGAAACGACAGCCCCGATCAGCAAATCCCAGCAGTGACCACCGATGAGGTCGAATCGTTAGTCAGGGGTCTCAAAACCAGGAAAGCCCCAGGTTCGGACGGAATCTCAAATAAAGTCATTAAATTATTCCCCGCCCACTTGATAATTCTGTTGTGCTGCATCTTCAATGCAGCACTAAATAATAACATCTTTCCCGCGCAATGGAAAGAGGCCGTGGTAATAGGAATCCACAAACCCGGCAAGCGCCGTACCGAACCTAGTAGTTACCGCCCGATTAGTCTACTAAGAGGTCTAGGTAAGATCTACGAACGAATAGTTCTCAGTAGACTACGTACATTCGCCGAGGCTAACAACCTCGTTCCCGACGCACAGTTTGGCTTCCGAGCTAAACACAGCTGCGTACAACAAGTTCACCGTTTGGTAGAATACACAAGTAGTCAGTTCATCATGAACAGATATACGGGTGTATTATTCCTAGACGTAGCGAAAGCATTCGACAAGGTTTGGCATGAAGGCCTAATCTACAAACTCTATCTCCTCAAGATCCCTCACTACTTAATTCACATTATACATGACTACTTAAGTCATCGCAGCTTTCGCTACAGGGTGGAAGGGACGTTGTCGACCTCCCACCCTATCAAGGCCGGCGTCCCTCAGGGGTCGGTCCTCTCCCCATTTCTCTTCACGCTATACACTAGCGATATGCCCAAATTCAACCGGGTACATAAAGCGCTTTACGCTGATGACACCGCACTCTTTTGTGCTGGTAGATCCCCGACAACAGTAGCCAAGACTCTCCAAACAGCGGTTACCGCCCTAGCCAATTGGTTTAGGAAATGGAGATTAGAAATCAACCCCGAGAAGAGTCAGGCGGTCATGTTCACTAGACGAACTGCCCGTTCCTACTCTATCGATAGCATTCCCCCCCTTAAAATTTTCAACAAGCCGGTCACTTGGACCAGGCAGGCCAAATACTTGGGTGTGACCCTTGACGATCGACTCAGCTTCGCCCCTCACATAAAGCAAGTCCGCGCACGGCCAGCTTTTGTGATGGGCCGTCTCCACTGTCTACTCAACTCTAGGTCACGTATGCCCCTGAGTAGCAAAGTCCGACTTTACACCACCTGCATACGGCCTATCATGACCTATGCCAGCGTGGTGTTCGCGCATGTTAAGCCACATAGGATCCACAGGCTACAGACACTACAAAATCGTTTCATGCGCCGAGCTACGGGAGCACCGTGGTTCATACGAAACGTCGATCTCCACATCGACCTCGAACTGCCGACCATCGAGCAGTTTATGAAACGGTGCTCTCAGAGCTACTTTGACTCTGCCATGACACACCCCAACCAACTAGTGGTTGGGGCGGCTTCCTATAGACCCTCCAAAATCTCCTCTATCCGACGTCCTCGTCACGTCCTCGACGAAGAGGACGACATTATCACACTCGCTCAACAAAGAGCCTACACGGCCCGCGAGGCCTTAACAAATAAATATCCGCGGTTCCGCCCTCGCCGTCGAGGTGCGAAACCGCGCCGCGCAAAAGTCACTATTAAAAACGTGGGCACGCCCACTTTGCCTCCAGCGACGCCCCAAGCCGAGGTCCGTTCCCCACAGGGGGAGCCCTTGGGCGATGTCGCTTAGCATACTTTTCTCCGGGTTGAGAGCCCTCAGCGCTCACCCATAGTCCGCGTCAAGCTGTCAAGGCCATCTGCGGCCAACAGCTGTACACACACAAAAAAAAAAAAAAAAAATGTTCCTAAAATGAAAACGATCCTTCCTGCTGCTTTACATGCTTAGGACTAATTTATGTATATATTTTAGCCATGTGCGTTATTTCACGTCATTATTTACAATAACCCATTACGCGATATGTAACAATCACTATTTACGAGTCGACAAGTAAAAGAGGTGATTTTTGTAACTACGTTATACTTAACACGACTCACAGATATGGGATAACAGTATTTTATTCAAGCGAGCGAGAAAGAGCCGACCGCACAACGTTGATTACGCTAAGTACATTTCTTTCGCATCGCGGCCGAGCAAGTGAGCGAGATGGATAATCGAATGACACGAAATTATTCGAAGTAATCCGACCAAATACCGAACAGTCACGTACCGTGGTATGCAACAAAGACCAAACAGCGTAACAATACATTTTATACCTTTAATATTCATACGTAAAATTGCATTTATTGTTATCAATATCAATTTTATTATTAAAATAGAATGATTTTTGTTTATAAGTAATTTCAACGGCTTGACGTTGCGGGAAACGAAGCGAGTGTTACTTTGAAATTTGAATTTAAAGTAAAGAATTTAATTGATTTTGTTCGCGACAAGTGTAAAATACCGTGATAGTGCTTAAAAAACGAACTGTAATATAATAGTGAATTTTTGAGAAAAAGTATAGTGATAAGAATACCGTGAAAATTAACTAACTCAAAGTGTATCGCCCGATAGGAGTGCGTAACGAATATCGACCAATCAGGGCGCTCCAAATACATAGCGAAATTCGTAAGATGTAAACATTACGAATTAATGTGTACAGTGCTAAATAAACAATGTGAGTAATGAACATTAAAGTAGATTAATTATACGTTATATTGTAGTAAAAATAGTATTAAAATAGCCTATAACTGTTTGTTTTTCTTAATTTATGTAAAAGCATAATTGTACTTAGTTACGTTGTAATTTTTGTTGTTTATAGTGTCAAATTTGCAATAAACATAAATATTCTTGGTGTTTTATTGAAATATACGCTAGGATCTATCGAATGCAGTAAGAACCAACACCCTAGGTATTATAACTTGCGAGATATAGCCGTAATAAAGATAGAAAAACAATGCTGATAGTATAAAATAATAGTTTTTAGTGCTTGTATAAAGCCTATTTTACTACCTAGGGTCGCGGCCACTACTGAAACAGATAGATGTGTCTTAGATAAATAGAATAGTATATAGAATGTAAGCATATCTGTAATAGTTTTAGCGTTATAGTTAATTATTCAATAAAATCATAGCACAAATCGGACGAATGCGACAAACGATTACACTAACAGCCTCGCGGCTGTCGTTACGGTAACACCTCGAGGTGCCTAAGCCCCTCGTTTTAATGAACACATGGTAGCATAGACTACCGAAGACACCTAGCGGCGCGCGATGGAAGCTTGAAACCACAGTATGAAGAAATAGCGAACTTCAAGCATTAACATTCAGGGGCTAGGCAGCAACGGTGTAATATTCGTCCGATGTGCAAGTTACTTCAAAATCGATCGTTTTATTTCTTCACTGAAACCCGCCAGTAGGGAACCGAACCCGAAGATACAGTCCACATAAACCACCGAACCAGCGACCAACCGGGACGTCAGCCGACTACAACACATTTGTCTGGAGGCCCGTCCCGCACAGATTTATTGTTTTAGTTTGTTGTTTTACTAATAAAAACATCATACATTATAAAGTGCATATAACAGTGAAAAAAACTGTAAATATATCAAAAGTGTAAATAAACTGTAAATATAATAATTGTATATACAATCAATTTACTTTTAAATACGTCTGCATTAATACAAATTTAATTAAAATAATAGTTTAATTATAACCTCTAAATAATCGTAAATACATATAATGCAGTCAGTCCTTAGCCTGAAAAAAGTATGAAAGGAAGTTAATTTATTGATTTAACTGTATAGCTACAAATTTATTTTCGTTTCGCGTGTAACTGTATATAGTTAGTGCAGCTATTCATACAATATGCAAACAATCAAAGTAGCTGTATACACATCAGTTATTACAAAAATCACTAGTTTTGAAACACGTAACGTCAACCAAGTCACTAGTTTCGTTACGTTTCTTAAAAATAATAGTAGTATATATATATATATATATATATAATATTATTATTACATACAATATAATATTATTATTTATGTATATATATATATATATATATATATATATATATATATATATATATATATATATATATATATATATGGAACAGTATGGAACAGTTTTCTGAAACTGCTATTTCGCTAAAACTAAAACAGGTGAAACAGGTCTCACAATTTAACTGTTGTAGAGCACCCCTAGTGATTCAGAGCCCTGAATATCGTGTAGTGTAATAAGCGTTTTAATCAACTTCACAAGAATACATAGTTTACAAAACATATGACGAACAGTATACGTGCCTTATCAAAAACGTAACATCATCAAATACAATTAAACAAAATACACATTATATCAATAAAGAGCGGGTGATTATTTATCTTTAAAGCACTGAATAAAACATTGAATTAGGAAAATCCAATTTATGTCTTGTTTACATAAGATCTTTATCTAAGGAATGGCAATTTAACAAGGGGAAATTTAACACTATACATGAGATGACTAAGAAATGATCTGATAAAATTAATTTTTTTAAAGACGTGACATCTCCTGACTTGTTCGAGCCATTTTAAGTGAAGTGGGCAATGAAGGGTTTAGTTTTAGTTGTTGTTTAAGGTTTAGCTGCTAAGATTCTATAAAAATCACTTGATTGAAGGAAAGGTTCTTTTGAAATTTTATTTTCATATTGAAATAAGTTATAATAAAATAATGAACGTAATTTTTTATGTGAAAAATCCTGTTCTTTTCGATGTTTGAATCAGATTTTAAATTTGAATATTTTTTTTCACTGTTAAACCTTTAAAGTGTATGTTAAAGTCGATAATGTATTATGTGGTGGCGCGTACGAATATTACCAACCCTTACATTACTCTTGTGTGTCGTAAAGGGCGACTAAGAGCTTTACATAGTCTGGGCCAACTACATCCTATGCTCTCTGGTCAAAAATAACATTTTCAAGGAATGTTAACGTCAGGTAGGCGGATGGACAGCTGGATATATGATGGAAACGGAGTATATATTGCATCAACCCGAAATAATTGGGAAAAGAGCAGGATGATGACGATGTTGAACTCGATAAAAATAACAAATATATAAACTATATTTTAGAATTAGTGTACTACTGATTTTGTCGTCAGATCCTAAGAGTATTTATTTAACCATATTGTTAGCATAATCTGATATATTAATTTCTATATTTTTAGAATCTCGGCAACAGTACCAATGATTTTCACGAAATTTAGTATACAAGAGGTTTCGGGGGCAAAAAATCGATCTAACTAGGTTTTATTTATAGAAAATATCGTCTTGTCAGTGTTTTTAACTAATCAACAATAGCTCGGTTGGGAAGTTGTCCAGTCGCATTTAAACAGCGTGAGATCGATGCTCAGTGCTATTTTTGTTCTGTTTTTTTTTTTAATTTTTGATGTTTTTTTCCTATATTAATGACTTCTCATGTTTACGCAAGTATTACACATTCTAAATAAAACTACTTTACAGATTTTATCGCGTTTGCATTTAATTTTTGATTGCGCGACGTTTCGAACACTTTACAGCATTCACGGTCACGGGCGGACTAAAATGTCTGACGTCCAACAAGTCATCGTTATTGCAGATATTTATAATTGAATTGAATATAGTTAGAATTTACATTGCAGATATTTATAGTAATAGTTGAAGATAATATTATAAATCCAAAACCTTCTTAGTAAGATAAAGTAAGTCGCCTTTTAAAATTAATAATAATTTAGTATCATACCCACCTGAGTTTTCTTGCCAGATCTTTCTCAGAGAGGCCGCGTTCCGATCCGGTGGTTAGTATATTAGATTTATTAGGTTTAAATTAATAATCTGTCATAATAATTACTACAAATTTAATGTTCAATAATTAAAAACCATGAAGAATATAATTTTCTCATATGGAATCATTTTCTTCTTGTACTGGCAATAAATTTGTAACAAAATGTGGGTCAAAATGTAATAACAAATTTTTTTCATTATTTCATCATTTTTTTTTATTATTAATATATATCTAAATATGTCTTTGTCAAAGATACAATTTCCAAAAAAAGAAATTAATGAGCAAAGCTTGGTCAACTAGATATTTTTTATTATGAATCTATGTATCTAGGTATATACACCATCATAGTGACATCTTATACCGTTCCTTCTCAATGAGAATACGTACAGGTTAAAGTGTGCTGAAGAGGTTCAGCTCCTTTGCCTCACTCTAAGTTCCAGCCTATAGTCTGCCAAATATGTGTATACCTCCTTCACCCGATTTAATTCATTGTCACACCAATATCTAAACAAAATTACCACTTCAGAGGGTACACTAAACTCGCGTCAGAGTTTATTCTACGATATATCATAGGACGTTAGGTGCGCTTGATGTCACCCTAGCCGAGGTGGTGGGTGGATGGATCGGTGATTAGTCCCCCACCCACAGAAAGGCCGACCGCGTGAGGGCGATGCTCCGGGGTGTCGAATAGGACGGCACCTAAAAATGTGACCCGCCGGGCTGGCCACGTAATTTGGGCAGTTGACAGTTTGGGCGGGATGTGTACATACCATAGCATAGCAAAAAAAATAATACCAAAATCTTTTGGGTCTAGATAATGCTCGTATAATGAAATTTCTCTGAGTTATAATACTGCACAGTCTGTTTAAGGCAAAATCTAGCACTGTCAGTAAGAATACCAGGGTAGAACAGCAAACTGCGCGTCATTAAAATAACAGATATTTATCGGTTACGCGCGCACACTGACTATACAGTACTTTAGTAATTACCTATAGTTGTCAAAGAATAGCCTATCTATGGTTCGACATCATAAACTGGTCTACTTTTATTTTTAATAATCGGTACAGTAATTACTCCCATTACGTTTTTATCTAAATAAGAACGTAATGCAATAAACACAAATTCCGTGTGGTGACGGAAAAAGGATATATTTCACCACCCTCTCTCTTACCTATAGATGTCGTAGAAGACGACTAAGGGATATGATATATAGATAATATCTATGCAAGAGAAGGAAAACTTAGCACAAAACCCTATACTAACACGTCTTCATCATCGCATCATCATCGCAGCCCACATACGTCCCACTGTTGGGCTCGGGCCTCCTCCACAATGGGAGGGAATTTGACCTACTATACCATGCTGGTCAGACATGTTGGTATAGGGTTTCATTTCGAGTTTTCCTTCTCTTGCACAGATGTTATGTGCACATTATATCCCATAGTCGTCTTATACGACATCCACGGGCAAGATAGGGAGTGGTGAATTGTATTCTTACTCCGTCACCACACGGACAACTTACTATAACACGTCTTACCAGCGTGTTATAGTAAGTCAATTTCCCTTCCATTGTGGAGGAGGCTCGGGCCTAACAGTGGGATTTATATGGACTGAGATGATGATGACAAATTAAAAAAGAAATAAAAAGAAAAATATTCGTGGTGGATAGTTCTCAGCATACTGCAAGCTTCGATGCTCAGTATCGTTATCATATATTCGAGGTATCAATGCAACAATCAACAGCTGTTAAATATGTATGCTCATTTCTAAGTGAACCGCAAGCATGAACTTACAAAAGCATTACATTTTGCACACAGACTAGTTGAAATAATCAATCAGGACGTGTGCAAATTATATGATTATAAATAGGATAAAAAATTGATAGGAAAGTCAATATAGTACTAGAGTCATTTGAAATCATCTGAAAATAAAAAAAATATTACCGACCCATTTTAAATTTGTTTGTAATCTCTCAAGGTTCTGCCTTGAGGACCCAAAAGAACAAAATTTACCGAAATTAAATTTTTACATAAGCTCGTTTCCGCATTTTTAAACTATATATGAGTATAAAATTGTCATACTTTATTCATTTTAGCTCTAAAATCTTTCTCTTTAAGTTATTTACCTATTTGAATCTGTTTTTTGAAGCAACGAAGCGACCTCAATCTTCAGTTAAACTATACAGGATGGTCCAACATGCCATAGTTTGTATATGGGATCTCTCCCAGGAGGTGTTTTCAACAGGTGGTGTGTCAGTGACCGTGTTATTAGACGTTTCCAATGTCTTTTATACGCTGCCTTAGAGTACTATTCTAGATGGTCTGAAGTACCATAAGGTTCCCCCAGTATCTTTAACAGCTAGTGGGTGATTATCTCTCCGATAGGACCGTGGTTTATCCTACAGCATTGGGAGAGAGTTATTGGCCTATGACGCTTGGTATTCCGCAAGGGTCGGGTTTGGACCCACTTCTAGAGATGATGATTGGATGTTTCGAGGCGTAAACGAGTAATTGCGTGTTGTTTGTTATACTGATGACACACTAGTTACTGCTCAAGGCAGAAACTATAGAGAGGCGACAAGACTAGTCGGCGTTGCAGGGATAGTTGAAAGGATTGGGTGATTGGGATTAGGAATAACATTATAATACAAGTCCGAGGCTGTTTTTATTGTCCTCGGGCCCAGCCACCTGCTGGTTACAACATTATTGGTGGTGGTACGTCCATTACTGTTGTTCGACCTCGGTATTGTGCTCGACAGCATATGGGGGCTCGGAGCATATACAAAGCGATTGTATCTATAAATATATTGTCTAAGCTAATGCGGGCTACAGCCGCACTTAGCCGACTACTCCCTAATACCGGAGGAGCTGATGCGAGATGTCGCCATCTTTATATGTCAGCAATACGCGAGCCTCAATTATTTTATGGAATACCTCACTAAACTCGGTTCAGTAACGATTTTACTATTGCATTTTATATCTTTAAGTCGCTTTTAGGTTTTCAATGGTGTAGTAGAATATTTTATACAATTTGTTCTTAACGTAACCTCACATGAAAAAGTATATCAGGGTTAAATCAGGAAAACTTGCAGGCCATTTGGAAAGACCATTTGTTCTAATTATTTTTGGAGACAGTTATTATTTAAAAGTCTTAACGAAATGTATGATATTTCAACACTAAGTTACGACCATTGAACACTTAAAATAGTGGAATTTTATATCTTTAGGATTCTAAGAGTCCTTAAGATATAAAAAACAACAATAAAATCGTTACCTAAACGAGTTGAATGTTATATTGCACAAAATATTTGTCATTTCGAACGGCAACTTGATTTAAAAGATATAAAATATAATGCATTTTATTAATTTTCGATATCATGTTAGCTAGATCATCCTTCGGGAACAGTACCTTTACTCTGGACACCTCTGACAACGAGTATGAGAATTTTCATAATGATCATATAAATAAATTAGGCGTACAAATGTTTAAATCACCTTCGGTAGTTACAATGGCACTTAGGATTTTTAGAAAAAGGTAGATATTTAAATATCCACTTTATTATTGGGTAGAGAAGAAAAGTAGATATAGAAGTCGCATAGAATGGGTGGCGCAGCCGCGAGTACTTGTGCCTGATGCCGCCTACCTGAGGTAGCAGGAGGACGGACCAGGGATTAGTCCGCCGTCCGCAAAAGAGCCGACCGCGTGAAGGCGACGCCCCGACCGGTAACACTGCAATGTTGGCGAGGCGTCACACAGTGATCAATTATTAGATATTAGGTGGATAATATTCAAATTTGACATTGTGAGGGTATGTAAAACAAATTATCTCTATGCGATTGGGGGTACTTACCTCATATTATTGTTTAATACGAACGGTTGAAGGCAAGTCATTACTGAGATATCAGCTAGTGAATGCAGTGTTCTCGCTAATTGTATTGATTTGTTCAATTTACTTCCTGTTTTCGCGCACAGTTATCTATTTGTTGTGACTTAACAGTGCATTATAGCGCATCAATAAATATGGTACACATTAATAAAGGTATAGTGCTTCATTTTGTATAACACTTAGTAGCTGTTAATTGTTACAGTAATTTAGGAAGAAATATTCAAAACTTAATGATATCTGATGTTTACGCGAGCACTACACATTGTAAATAAAACTACTTTTTCGGATCTTTCTCAGTGTGGCCGCGTTCCGATCCGGTGGTAGTATATTAGTTTTGTTAGTTTTAAATCAACAAATTGTAACAATAATTGCTACAAATTTAATAATTAATAATTACTAACCATAAACAATATAATTTTTTCATATAGAATCATTTTCTTCTTACACTGGCAATAAATTTGTACTAAAATGTGGGTAACAATTTAATAAATTTATAACTATTTTCTGTATCGGGTAGATAATTGTAAATGTCTGTAATAACGATTACTTGTTGGACGTGAGACACCTTAGTCCGCCCGTGACCATGAATGCTGCAAAGTGTTCAAAACGTCGGGCAATCATAAATCTGCTGTATCTGTGTCACATTAATATTAATATGTAATAACTTGAGGGTATATCTATGAAGATGTGCGGGTATGTATAAGTATTCTTGTAAATATTGTCGACGTTTCCTAGGTGTACAGATAAACCTAAACTGGTTTTTGGCTACACCTTTTAATAGAATTTAAGCACTTGATGTACTAATATGAATAAATAAATAAAAAAAAAAAAATACAAACGCGATATAATCCGTAAAAGTAGTTTTTTTTTCAAAACTTAACTTAAAATTTAACATTTTTTTATATTTTAAAGCCTGTATCTTACGAGGAACATATTAGAACATAGACATTTTTACACTAGTAGGTAGATAATTGGCAGTCAGATCCAGAAGTTGAAGGCTGTTCAATATTATGATCTCCAGATGTTATTGTGCATTTAGACAACCAATCCTGATATTTTTTTTCAAATTTGGAAACATCTTTGCCGATTTTAATCCAATTTCTGGAAGCTGATAAACAAAAGCTATGTACTGAATTTCGTAACTCATTTTGTTGTTGTGTTGTCAAATCTGATACTCCAATGACCTCATAAATATAGTTCAATAACATATCTTTAGATTTCTTAGTTGCAGGTTTAATTGGCGGGTGTTTTTTGAGATAATTAAACAAATCGGCATTTCTAACTGTACCACCGTTTCCTGTATAAATGAAAAGTTTGTTCAGGCAGGGGTACATTGGGGTATTTTTTTTAAATTGAATATCATACTATAGACTTCCAATTACCTGCTAGTGTAAAAATGTCTATGTTCTAATATGTTCCTCGTAAGATACAGGCTTTAAAATATAAAAAAATGTTAAATTTTAAGTTAAGTTTTGAATATTTCTTCCTAAATTACTGTAACAATTAACAGCTACTAAGTGTTATACAAAATGAAGCACTATACCTTTATTAATGTGTACCATATTTATTGATGCGCTATAATGCACTGTTAAGTCACAACAAATAGATAACTGTGCGCGAAAACAGGAAGTAAATTGAACAAATCAATACAATTAGCGAGAACACTGCATTCACTAGCTGATATCTCAGTAATGACTTGCCTTCAACCGTTCATATTAAACAATAATATGAGATAAGTACCCCCAATCGCATAGAGATAATTTGTTTTACATACCCTCACAATGTCAAATTTGAATATTATCCACCTAATATCTAATAATTGATCACTGTGCGTCATAAGGGAACGGTACCCGAAAGGGTAAGCCGCCGAGTCGGCCACCGATGTCAAAGAATCGGTACCAGTGGTCGGCTCAATGACGATGGGGACGGAATACAGTAGGTTATGGGGTCGCATGCCGCTCATCCTTCGACCCAGTTGGGTGGGGTGTGCCCACACCACTGTCTACCAAAAAAAAAACAAAGGGATCGTATAGAAGTTCGTTTCATGAAAAGGCCCTATGAATATAAAGTTCGTTATCAATACGTGTAATTAAGAATGTCTTTAAAAAAACTTGTTTTCAAGTCCTTATGGATCTTGAATATTAGTTTTCAAGACCTTGTAGGTTATAAAAACAAGTATTTATTTACTTAAATGATGACAAGGACATTTGATCATCGTACGACCTGTATGTATAATTACCTACTAAAGAAAAATAATTAGTTTCCGTAACACAGTTCTCATTGAAAGTAATTAAGTATTGGTAGTAATTGGTATGAGAATTAAACACGGGTGATTAAGGTACCACGTGCCGCCCTTGCGAAGTCCCTCGCAATACAACGATTATTTCTTTTGTGTAGGGAATTGTTGGGGATAGAACGGTACCTGAAGAGGTATTCCGCCGGGCTAGCCATTAACGTCCAGGATTTAGTATGAGCCGCCATCCCAATGGCGAAGGGGAGGATAAACGGTTCTTGAATCGGCCCGGACGGAATGGACGGCGTGTGTATGCATAGCGCGCCCAAAAAAAACAACGTACTAATGTATGACATCCATATTATGCAACGTCAATGATAAAGTAAAATATACCGTACTGTATACGTAGATATGTTTATGATTAAAAAAAATACAAGTTCATCTCACAATTACATCAGAACACAAATTTCCTAGTAATGCTCACCAATGTCATGACCACGTCGCAGAGAATCAAAACAAAATTATTATTACGCACCTATTACGTACCTACTTCGCACTTTCAACTGTTCATGATTATTATTGGACTTTCCCACATTAGTTTATCATAGTTAAATAGTCATTTGGTATCTATTTGTAACTTTTCTGATTAGTATTCATTATTTCAGGTCTTATACGTCCAACTGCTGGGCAGAAGCCTCTTCCATAATAGTATGGTCCTGAGTAATAGTAGGACCACCCTGTTGACAGTTGTCTGTCTACAGGTGCGGGCCAGTCCGTCAGGGTTAGTACCACACTCAGCGGCGGCCTTACCCATTGCGAGGCTCCGGGCGGCATCTTTGCGAGGCCCCGGGCGGCAGGTATTTGCGAGGCCCTTTGTCCTTCGTGAAAAGTATGAGATACGAAAGTAGGTCTGGTTGTTTGATTTAGGGATTTGTCATGTTTGGTGAAAAATACTAAAGTTGTACAAATAAATAAATTTAAGTTTTATAATATTGAAAACAAAGTGAAAAATATAATTAATAAGTAAAAATGTAATTTAAAATCTATATTTTTTTTAAATTTGCTTGGGTTGTTGCGTGAGGCCGCTGTAAGCGCGAGGCCCCTGTAAGCGCGAGGCCCCGGGCGATTGCCCTGTTCGCCACCCCCTAAGGCCGCCACTGACCACACTCTCGCAGAAAATCGACGTTCGAGTAGTAGCAATTTGTTACTGCGTTTCGTTCGGTGAGCGAGAGAGCCGGATGCCCAACTTTCTAAGGGTGTTTGCGTGTGGTGGATTTTAGTATCACCGAACCTTATTGTATGCATTCACACAACCTTCACTTTCTTCGCGGTAGGCAGCGGCCTTACAAAAGTCCATGAGCGGCAGCAACACTTACCATCAGGTGTACTGTTTGCTCGTTTGCAATAAAAAAAAGGGGAAATTTACATATTATGCTGGATAAACGAGTTGGTTGGATCGTAAATAAGAATTAGGTGTAATTATTGAAATTATTTTAAAAACACTCGTTTCTTAACATTAGGAGAGAAATTGACCATGCTGGTTAGACAGGCTGGTATAAGGTTTCATTTCGGGTTCTCATTCTCTTGCGTAAATGTTATCTGCATATTATAATATCTTAGTTCTCTCTTTTCCGTGTGGTGACGGAGTAAGAATACAATTCACCACTTCATATCTTGCCTGTGGATGTCGTAAAAGGACGACTAAGGGATTACAATAAGCATATACCATTAATGCAAGAGAAGGAAAACTCGAAACAAAACCTTATTCCAACACGCCTGAGCGGCGTGGAATAGTGGGTCAATTCCCCTCCCATTATGGTTGTCTTTTACAACACAGCTAAGATAGGGTGGTGAAGTATTCTTGTTCCATCACCACACGGATGAATGTATGATGTTACTATAAATCTTTTTATTTTTTCTTCATCATTACAGCTCATTTACGCCCTACTGCTGGGCTCGAGCCTCCTCCTATATGTTGTTATAAGGTTTTATTTTAGATTTTTCTCTGCTTGCGTAGATGTTATCTGCATGTTATACAGGGTGTATCAGGTTATGGGGCAACTGGTCAAAAGGGAGCTAGGCAATGGTGGTGGGAACTCATGAAAAAATTTGAACGAAAAATATCGATTCGTTAAGGAATTAGAGACATGTAAATTTTTCAATTTTGTCATCGTTTTTCGTGTAAAACTGATTGAAATGTATAAAGTCAATGATACTTAATACGCAACATACTCATACTTTGTTAAATGTTCATTAGAAATTGAATTTTTTAGGAGTGGTAGGACCACACTGTCGACAGTTATCTGTCTACAGCCGCGGGCCGGTCCGTCCGGGGCAGTACCATGCTCTCGCAGAAAATCGACGTCTGAGTAGTAGCAATTTGTTACTGCGCTTCGTTCGGTGAGCGAGAGAGCCGGAAGCCCAACTTTCTGAGGGTGATTGCGTGTGGAGGGTTTTGGTGGTGCCCTTGGTATCACCGAGCCTCAATGCACGCATTCACACTCCCTTCGCTTTCTTCGCAGAAGGCAACGGCCTTGTAAAGGTCCATGAGCAGCAGCAACACTTACCATCAGGTGTACTGTTTGCTCGTTTGCCACCGTTGCAATAAAAAAAAAAAAAAAGAATAAATCAATGATTACATTCACATAAGCAAGACAAACTTCGCTTTAAAACAGCTGATCGGCCTATGGCCGTTGACCGCTCGCGCGATCGTAGGTACAACCTACGATGTCATTGACACGTTTGCGCAATTCTAGGTATGAATGAATGAAATTATACTGGCGAAGCTTTACACGCCTACATGTATTTTGTCTGTACATGCCTACACAATACGTAACATTTAAGGCGTAGACTCTTAGACACATTTTTTTGAAATCACTATAACAATACAGAGATAAAATATAGCCTAAGTTACTCCTTATTTAGACAGCTACCTGGTAGTAAAATATTATCAAAATCCGTTTTGAAGATTACCCAAAACAAACAGACTGACAGATGGACAGAGTGACAGACAAAAGACTTTAAACCGGTTTTTAGGCATAGGTATCGTGCAAATAACCATATCAGCATGAAGAAATCCCTTTATTTTGATATATATTACAAACAAACACTTCAATTTTATATACTTCTATACATGTATAGAAAAGTCAATTTATTAGTTAATTTCTTCCGTTCAATCTATGTACATATGTAAATGTCCCACTATTGCACACGAACCCCAGATAAGGGAAGTGATTCTGCTACACGTTTTCATGTAAAATTATTTAACAAACTTTGTGAATTGGATAACAAGATGTTATGTAATTTATTACTATGAATCATCACCTCACCTCAAATTGTCTTGTCGTGGAACTCTGTAATTGGCTCTGTTTATTGTTAATGCAAACAGCTGAGTCTGTTTGCATATTTATATATGTGAAACTGTGTGTTAAAAAGCTGTTGAGTTTCCTTAAATAAATAAATCATCATCATCATCACCCCAGCCCAATTACATCCCATAGTTGGGCTCGGGCCTCCTCCATTGTGGGAGAGAATTGGAACTGCTGTCCCACGCTGCGCAGCCGTGTTGGCATTTTTTTTATGAGTGGGCTATGGTAAGCGCACACGCGGTCCATTCCGTCCGGGGCGACGAAATGACGGCGCACGGGCGCATAACCCATCCGTACTGCCCCCTAAAAAGCTGTGCAATACAATTTATTCTACAGTACAAATTCAAATCATTTATTATGCATAAACCCCGAGAGGGCACGTACATATTGTCAAGTTTACAAAATTAAAATAAATTATCCAAAAAAAATAAACTACCACCGGATCGGAACGCGACTGCTATTGAGAAGATCGGGCAAGAAACTCAGCGGGCTTGTCTTTTATTTTTAATTTTTTTTCTTCTTACTAGATATAAAAGTGTGTATAACATATTTTGTAAGAACTAGCTCCAGTGTGATGCCCTTAGAACCACAAGATACGTAATATAATTTAAACGATTATGGCTGGACCAGATCCCACAAGCGGCACCCGATCACGAGCTAATTACTAGAGCATCCTCCACCAACCAACCACTATGGAGGGAAGGGAGAGACCCGCTCCATGCATCTACCGCAAGTAGATCCTTCGGCGAGGTACAAGGTATATCTAATCGTATGTACAGCATGAAAATACATATGTATTGATGTGGTTTTGCACTGCACTTATTGTGACTGTATATATAATTTCAATACGATTACATCAAATAATTTTTATCTCACTTAAATACAGTAGCAGATATGTAGTTCCAATGAGATAAAAAACATACAGATTATATTAAATAGGTCACCCTCGTCATACTACGCCTACTCCCATCTTCATATTTAATAATAATGTGTGATGTAATAAATATTTACTACTTCCTTTTAAATTAATACCAATATTAACCTTGATTATAATTGCTAAAAGACTGCGTTGAAAAACAACAGTTGATATATTTGAAACCTTGCTTAATTACTACTTGGACTCCAGGACTAAATGTATGTCAATTACTTGACAATTGTCTATAATTAACGATTGTATATAGATACTAGTTTAGCGGAGCAAAGATAGTTCTATATTTTTTTTGCGTTGTAGCAAATGCATTTACGCTTTTGCTTGTAACGACAAGGGGGTTTGCAGAACTTGCTGACACGGTGTAGACTTACTACGTCAGAATACCTACTAAAACCATAGCGTCACCACTTCACCGAGTGTTGGACGCCAGAGGTTCGCTTTTTAGGTATATGACTCTAACGTATCGGCGATTGGCCTACTAACTATGCCCTGGGTCAATCATGGCTAGGAAAAGAGGAGCGCGTAACGTCTCCTTCTAACCAGCTGTCGCCTACCCCGATGGGTTTAGATAGCTCCCACATACCTGCCCCACAAACATTTCATAACGGCTTTTTGTGTCCAGTTATAATATATTTTCAAGTGATTGTAAAATAAGTATCAGCGTCAGAATTGAAGCATTAAATTCAAGTAATAACGTTTAGTTTAGCTATGTTACAATTCCAAATGCCACGTTTTGGATGTCCTAAAGCTGTGAGATATAATATTCTCTAATATATTTTCACTGCTTCCTCAGATACAAATTTATTCTAGTATAATCAGGACTAGTTCCATGACATGTACTATTATTATATAACACCCTTATTAAGATATAAAAAATTAAATAAAACAGTACCAACAAAGGAATAAGCAATGCACAAATAAATTGAATTAGCCAAAGAGCATCTCACTGATGTTTTTAGTATAGTCTTTATATTTGTCTTGTGTTCAACCTAAGGTCAGGATTTTCTCTACATTCAGAGATCTCTAACGTACTTACTATTATAGTCTATTTTTGTAGGATGTTCCTAAAGAACTAGATCTAATCTTCTGAAATATGGAGATGCTTAGTTAAAAACTTTTATAGTATCACAGCTTTTACAGAAGAGCAAATAGTAGCTATTAGATTACTGTCAAAAATTTACACTTATTTTCACTATTATAATACTTCGCTTACTGTACTATAAGTTAAATTATCTGACGAGCTTTTATTCGTTATCTTCATTTAAAGATTTTTGGAATGGAGACATCGTATAAAACTTATAATCGATTAAGCATAGGCGTTTCTAAGGACATACTCTGTCATAATTGCCATGCTTGCCTGGAGTCGTGGTAGCCAAGCGCCTCCCAATATCGACTCTTAAAATATAGGTATAAGTGATAGGTCAGAAAAAACAAATAACATTTCAAAACTAATGATTAAGCTATCTGTATGCATAGAAATTATTTATATAAAGTTAATATTTTTAAAATTAGGAATCTTTTTCAAAAAGTGGGGCATCTATCCCAGTTTTACCCTAAGTTTCACAGAAGAGTGCTCCTCATTCTCCTGGAGATCCTACTGTCGGCTTTTATAACTCTGACGGTCAAATAAAGGGGACTTTCATTTTGCTTTTTTAACCCCACGTTACAAGGGAAATGGAATTAAGTGGGAATAAAACCGAAGCTGTTAATGAACCATTTAAAATTTATACACACACACACAAGTGACAGTATAACGACAGTATTATATTTTATACTTGTTATCGCATATATATTTTATACACCGACATTGCAACCCCAGGCCGTTATTTGTGCGTGGTACTACGCCAGAAACCTCCGCGTGGTGTACCCTGGGCACGAGCGACAATTTCTTGGACTGCTCTCTGGAATTGTCGCTCGTGGCAAATATCTGGCCCGAGGGGGGGCCCAGTTTGTGGGATGCCCCAAATTCGCTCCATGCCCTCTAATTGTAGAGGGTATTGGATGCGAAAATTCGACGGGTCCAGTCACTCATTCATTTGAGGACTGGGCAGGCATTTGCCAACCGCGACAAATCGTAGACCTGATTCTTGCTTCGGGACATTTGTCTTGAGGTCTAGATTCAGGAGCGAGGGTCTTGGCTTAACCGCCTGGACCGCGAGGAAGAAAACCTCTATAAAACAATCACCCAGAATCCTAAGTTCTGGCGCGCGGCGAGAGGATGCATGGCTGATGGGTTGTTCAGTCGTTAGCGCGCCCCCAGCCAGGGTACCTGCGGACCCCCTGTGTTGGGATACAAATGTACGCTTGCCCGGGTATCGGGATCTCTGCCCGGGTCGACCGTTATTTCTCCCATGCTCGTGGGAACTTGATGGATTCATGTTCAATTAACACAGATGAAGATAGGAGGGGTGAGACGCCCAAAAACACCACCACGGAGAACCGGAATTCGATTGGTTCCCACCTAAAAGCCTTGCCAAGCTACAGAAAAACTGGCACAGAGGAAGGAGTGGCCTCGTCCGACTGCAGCTCGGCTGCTGGTCCGGCACTTGAGGCCACAAGATTAGGCAAGGGGCCGGCGACACTCGAAGCCCCCAAGAAGAGAAAAAAGCGGAAGAATATGGGGACGGGGAAGGCCACGAGTGTCAAGAGGCGCGAGTTGGCCAGGCAGGAGCGGCTGGCTAGGGAGGCCGCTGCAGCCGCTCCGACTGCTGACGAGGACGGCAGCACTACCGCAGAGCCGTCGGACACTGAGGGCGGCAGCACATCAGCTGCAGAGATCGCCAGTCAGTCCCCAGCGTCGGCCTTGACGGCGGCCCTAGCGGTCAGGGAGGAGGTCCGCCTCTCGCAGGTGCGGAAGCGCCCCCTGAACGAGGGTGGCAGCTCGGGATCCTCCGAGGGGAGTAGCACCATCATGCCTCCTCCCAAAGTCCCGACCTCTCGCAGGGGGCGGGGCGGGCGAGGCGGCGCGGTAGTAGCGGCAAGGTCGGCGACTCCATCGCCGATCGGCACGGCGCGGGGGACTGAGGCCCATAAACGGGCAAATGAGGCGGCTGCCGAAAGAATGATGAGGGTGTTGGCGGACATCCCTCCCACCGAAACGGCGGCTGCTGAGCCCGCTGTGGGTGGCGATCCCCCAGCTGCCAATGTGGCCACCCTGCAGGCCGAAAACGCCCGCCTTTCTGGTGAGGTTTCAGGCCTGCAGGAGAAAAACAAGGCCTTACACAAAGAACTGTCGGCGGTGCAGAAGGCGAACCGCGAGTTGGCCAAGCAAATGGCCGACTTGCGGCGCCAGGTCGCACAACTGGCGAGGACTGCGCCGCCGACAAGCGCCGGCCCTGCCGCCGCCCCCACTGTCCCCGTTGCGCCAACTCGCGCTGCGGCGAGTCCCCAGAGGGCCCAGCCGGCCGAAGCGGTCCCGCTGCCCGCAGTGAACGGCGTGCCGGATCAGACCATGCGCGCCATAGTGGATGTTGTGGGCAGAATGCTCGACGCGCGCATGGCGGCTCTGGAGTCAAGACTGCCTCCGGAGCCCCGTCTTCGGCCGCCGCTTGCTGCGGACAGGCCCAAGGCCGCGGTGTCAGCCCCTGATGCGCTACCCTGCCAGGGCGGGCGCGTAGGGAGCTACGCTGCGGCCGTTGCTGGACCGAAGTCCAAAGGGACCGCCGCGAGGAAGAAGGTGGCACCGGCTCCTGCTCAGGCCGGACCTCAGCCGCTGCCGGCAAATGCACCGCCGGAAGCAGCCAACGCAGCCGCGGCCGTGACTGCTGTGCCCGGCCCCTCCGATGCACCTGAAGAAGGTTGGCAGACAGCCGAGCGCAGCCGAAAAAGTCGCGGCCAGAAGAGGAGAGCGGAGGCCAAAAGTGCCGCCAAAGCCTCCGCTCCCAAAGCAGGAGCCGCAAATAAGAGGTCGCGCAGGAGGCTCCGGCCGCCAAAGTCAGCCGCGGTGGTGATCACCGTGCTGCCTGAGGCGGCCGAAAACGGCCTCAGCTATGAGGCCGTCTTACGTCGCGCCCGGCGGGAGCTTGACGTCTCCGATTTAGGAGGCGTTGAAGCCAGGACCCGCAAGGCCCGGACAGGGGCACGGATTCTCGAGTTCCCTGGGGCCGAGGGCGCCAAGACGGCCGATAGCATGGCGGCCAAGTTGAGGGGTCTGTTCGCAGAGGAGGGTGGCGTCAAAATCGCCAGACCCGTAAAGTGCGCAGAACTACGCGTCGCGGGTCTGGACGACTCCGTGACGGTGGATGACATCCGGGAGGCCATCGTCTCGAAAACCGGGTGTCCCGTGGACACCGTCCGAATTGGCGCCATCCGCCCTGGTCCGGGCGGCGTCGGTGCTGCCTGGGTGCAGTGCCCGGTGGAGTCGGCCAAGCAATTGGCCGGCTCAGGCAGGCTCCTCGTGGGCTGGAGCTCGGCGCGGGTGACCGTGCTGGAGTCCCGGCCTGCGAGGTGCTACAAGTGCATGGCGGTCGGACACACTCGGCCGACATGCACCAATTGCTTTGACTGCAGCGATCTCTGCTTCCGCTGCGGTCAACCCGGGCACAAGGCGGCATCCTGCGCCGCCACTCCCCACTGCCCCGCGTGTGCAGCGGGCAATAGGCCCTCCAAGCACCGCATGGGGGGCAGGGAGTGCAGACCCCCGGCTTCGGCCCCAAAGGGACGGAGCGGCCCGACGACCCCGGCCCCTCCCGTCCCTAGCGCGACCCGATCGCCCGCCAGCGTGGAGGAGGTGATGGATACGGCCCACTAATGGCGCCCGAATCCTACCACCTCCTGCAGGCCAACCTCAACCACGCCGCCGAGGCACAGGACGTTTTCCTGCAAGCCATGGCGGAGTGGTTGATCGGTGCAGCCGTAGCCGCGGAGCCGTACGTGGTGTCTGACCGTCCCAATTGGCTGGGCAGCAGTGACGGCTCTGTGGCAATCGTCGCCTCCACGTCGTGGCATTCCCCGCCTTTGTTGCTCAAGGACAGGGGCGATGGGTATGTCGCGGCGGAATGGGGAGAGGTTACGCTATTTGGTGTTTACTTCTCCCCTAACAGGAGCGCGACGGATTTCGGGGCCTTCCTCACCATCCTGGGGGCCTCGATACGGCGACTAGCACCGCGCCAAGTCTTCGTTCTGGGGGACTACAACGCCAAGTCCACGGCGTGGGGGTCCCCCAGGACGAATGCCCGCGGGCGGGCGGTCGAAGAGTGGGCGGCGGCACTGGGCCTCTGTTTGCTGAACAGGGGCTCGGTGCAAACGTGCGTGCGGCAGCAGGGCGGGTCGATAGTGGACTTGTCGTTCGCTAGCCCTAATGTCGCAGCACGTGTGAGGAGCTGGTGCGTCCAGGAGGAGGTTGAGACCCTATCCGATCACCGATACATCCGGATAGAGGTCTCCCGGACCCTCCTGCAGCCCAGCAGGGGTCACACGGCGGACGGAGCTCCCGCGTTTCCGCGGTGGGCTGTGGGTCGATTGGATCGGGACCTGTTGGCCGAGGCAGCCATCGTTCAGTCATGGCTGTCCTCACCGCCCCAGGCGGACGGGGTGGATGCCGAGGCTGGCCGCATCCGCTGTGCGTTAACGCAGATCTGCGATGCGGCCATGCCCCGTGTGCGGCGCCTGCCCCCGAAGAGTGCGGTCCCCTGGTGGTCCCGAGAATTGGCGGACCTTCGGGCCGCGTGCATACGTGCCCGGAGGGCCTACACCCGCAGCCGAGCGCGTCACCGCGACGCTGAGCGGGAGGGCCAGCTGTACGAGGCTTACCGCTGTGCGCGGTCTGCCTTCAGGCTGGCCGTCCGTACCGCCAAGGACGTTAGTCGGCGGGAGATGCTGGACAGTCTCGAGCGTGACCCCTGGGGTCGCCCCTACCTCGCGGCGCTGAATAAGCTCCGCGGGCGGGGCCCCCCCCTCACCGAGACTCTCCAGCCTAGCCTCCTCACCAGAGTTGTCGAGGACCTCTTTCCACGGCGGGCGGAGCACACGCCCCCGGTCATGGCTTCGCCGGACAGCGACCGGGAGGCCGACGATGAAAGTGCTCCGCCCATCACGGAGCCGGAAATGGGGGCGGCGGTGGCGCGTATGCGAGTGAAATCCACCGCCCCCGGGCCCGACGGTATTCCGAACCGTGTGCTGGCCCTGGTCCTCGAACACCTGGGACCACGCCTCAGGGGACTGTTCGACGCTTGTTTGTCGTCCGGACAGTTCCCTGGGTGCTGGAAAGAGGGGAGGCTGGTTCTCCTGCCGAAGCCGGGACGGTCTCCCGAGTCGGCCTCGGCCTACAGGCCCATCGTGCTGCTCGATGATGCGGGCAAGCTGCTGGAGAGGGTGTTGGCTGCCCGCATCGAGCGGCACCTCGTCGGGGACGGGCCCGATTTGTCGGACGCCCAGTTTGGTTTTCGGAGAGGGCGTTCGACGATCGCGGCCCTGCTGCGCCTGAAGGCCGTGGTAGCGGAGGCCGTCACCGGCGGAGGAGTCCTGTTGGCGGTGTCCCTGGACATCGCCAACGCCTTCAACAGTCTGCCATTCAGCTGCATCAGGGAGGGGCTGAGGTATCACGGGGTGCCCGTGTACCTCAGGCGGCTGGTGGCAGACTACTTGGAGGGGCGCAGCGTCCGCTACGTTGACCGAGTAGGGGACGTTGTGCGAACGCCCATGACGTGCGGTGTCCCGCAGGGGTCGGTTCTGGGTCCGACCCTGTGGAACATCGGCTACGACTGGGCGTTGAGAGGAAGCCTCCCACCCGGGCTGGGCGTAATTTGCTACGCCGACGATACACTCGTCACAGCCCGGGGTGGGACGCTAGAGGAGGCGGCACGCCTGGCAACTCTCGGCACCGAGGAGATTGTCAGGCGGATCGAAGCGCTGGGGTTGAGGGTAGCCCTGGAAAAGACGGAGGCCCTTCTGTTCCATGGCCTCCGTACCGCCGGGCCTCCCGCCGGCGCTTCGATCACCGTGAAGTCGGTCACCATCAGCATCCAGGCCCACATGAAGTACTTGGGCCTGGTGCTCGACGGGCATTTTTGGTTCCGGGAGCATCTCCATCGACTAGTTCCCCGGCTTGTCGGCGCGGCGTCCGCCCTTTCGCGGCTGATGCCGAATGTGGGCGGACCCAGTGCTACGTGCCGACAGCTGTACGTGGGGGTGATCCGGTCGATGGCCCTGTACGGCGCACCGGTGTGGGCGGGGTCCCTGACCGTCCGTCTTAGGGCCCTCCTGTGGCGACCACAGAGGGTCATGGCGATCAGGGCCGTACGCGGTTACCGCACGGTGGCGACGGAGGCAGCGTGCCTCCTGGCCGGAACCCCCCCGTGGGACCTGGAGGCGGAGATGCTCGCCGACATTTATCGGCGGGTGTCGGAGAAGCGCGCCCGCGGCGGCATGGTCTCCATCACAGAGATCACCGCCTGGCGGGTCGACGCCCGCCGAGAAGTCATTGCCCGTTGGGCAGTCCGGCTGGAGAGCCCTCGGTATGGTGTTAGGACCGTTGAGGCCCTCCAGCCGGTGCTGATGGAGTGGTTGGAGCGGACGCACGGGGTGCTTTCCTTCCGACTGGTGCAGGTGCTGACGGGGCACGGTTGCTTCGGGAAGTACCTGCACAAGATTGTCAGGAGGGAGAGCACACCGTCCTGCCACCACTGCAGTTGCGACGAGGACACAGCGCAGCACACGCTCGAGGAGTGTGCTGCATGGGAGGAGGATCGCCGTGAACTCGTCGCAATTATCGGTGCCGACCTGGCGCTGCCGACCATCGCCAGGGAGATGCTCGTCAGCGTCAGGAACTGGGACGCGGTCGCCGCCTTCTGTGAGGCCGTTATCTCACGGAAGGAGGCGGCGGATCGTGTGCGAGTAGAGCTTCTATTCGGCGACACGTTCCGCCGCCGGCGACTCGGGCGGCGCAGGCGCGAGTATCTGCGCCTAATGCCGCCCTAGCCGAGGCCGCGGGTGATCGGACCGGGGAATTGTCCATCACCCGCAGAGAGGCTAACCGCGCGACGGCGACCGACGTCCCAGGTCGAGAGGTTACCCGAAAGGGTATTCCGTCGGGCCGACCACTGACGACAAGTGACATCTGCTCCGGTGGTCGGCCCAACAACGAGGTGACGTGGGTACGGGTGGGTTATGGGCCCGCGCGCCGTCCTTTCATCGCCCCGGACGGACAGGACCGCGCGTGCGCTTACCATAGCCCACCCAAAAAAAAAAAAAAAAAAAAAAAAAAAAAAAAAAAAAAAAAAAAAAAAAAGGCCGTTATTTGTGTGAACTTGAAAATAACGTGTTGATATCTTGTTTTTATTCAGCGTCACCGTTATTTTCTTTTTCGTCACATCATGAACGATAACGGAGCATAGCAATATCATAAACATTCACACAAGTATAAACATTGAACGGATGAATGATCGTCTGGCCATGTTATTATAAAAATGATTACTATAAAAATATCATGTATGACAATTGACCTCTGGAGTTTTCAATTACGTACTTTAATATATAAACTCTGCATGTTCTTAAAAGTTTAATACATTTTCGCGCATCATTTTTTAACCTTCAAAACTTTTATAAATTTTACAAATATAAGTTAATAATGTTAAATAATACATTTATATACCCGGATGTGGTGACAGATAAGAAAATAATTCTTATCTACCGCTTTTTATCACCAGCGTGGCCACACTCTGCTTGGTCATCTGAGTCAACAGCAAGGCAATTTACAATCCAATAAAGTCTTTCCTTAGCTATTAGACTAATGAGGCAAAAACCAACCAGCTGTCCGAAGTCTTCATAACGTTATACGCCCTTTATCCACCGTCTTAGTGGACCTCTGGTGACGTGTGTGTTTCAATTCAGAGTTCCAGTTCAGTGGTCCACTTCAGCAGCGAATACCTATAAGACTATTGAAACCAAAGGCATACTTGGTATTCAAATAAATCAAGCCCTTTTCTGTATTAGGCTAGTTAATAACGATTACGTATTAATTATTATTTTACTTATTTTTATTTATATTATTAGTTACAATTAAATGAGTAGGTTTCTCTGCGTGCGGCATTGATAAATGTATACCTACGTCGGTATGTTATAATAATCTAGGCAATACGCCTGACAACAAAATTTTGTTGATACGAAGTAATTGTTCCAATAATTAAAACTGTTTTATAAATTGCTTTTGATTGCCATTTATCTTTCTTAATTATTAGACGAATCTAGAATGAAGTCGTATTAAATTTCTAATCATTGGTTCGTTAATTTTTAATGGTACCTATCATAGCCAGGCCTGCCGCTGACTATTTCAGCGCCCGCGTGCAATAACGATTATGCCACCCCTCTTTTTTGGTAGGCTTTGGTCTGGGCACAGCCTGCCCAATCCGTCCGGGGTGATGAATGACGCGGATGGATGACGTGGACGGATGACGGCGTCATGCGACCCCTTAGCTTACCTCCTCCCTTTTGCCAGTGGGCTGACACTAGTGGTAAGGATTCCTTGATATTCATGGCCGGTTTGGCGAGTTACCCTTTCGGGTACCGTCCCCTTTGACGCTCCGGCAACATTGCAGTGTTGCCAGCCGGCGAGTCGCCCTCACGCGATCAGTTTATATGCGGGTGGCGGACTAATCCCCGGACCACTCACATGCGACCTCAGCTAGGGCAGCTTCAGGTGCAGGTACTCGCACATACATCGCCCAACCTGCCGGTATCAGAGCGTGTCGTGGTAGAGGAATTCTTCCTGGACCCGCTACGTAGCCTGCCTCTGCGAGACAACTGCCTTACGGCACGCAACGCGGCGGCAACCGCGTTCCAGTTCCTGACGTTGTCGAGCGTCGTTCTAGCGGGTCGACAACGTCAGGTCGACACCGATAACTGCGACGATTTCGCGGTGCTGCTCTGCCCAGGCCACACAGACCTCAAGCGTGTGCTGTACTATATATTCGTCGCAATCGCAGCGGTGGCAGGACACAGGTACTTGCCGAAGCAATAATGCCCCGACAAGACAGTCTGTGATACTGGAGCGTCTCCCCGACGCAGCTGAATGGCAAATTATAAAATGCGTTGGCGATGTCCAAAGAGACCGCTAACAGCACCCCTCGGTGACCATGCCCTTTCGGCGCAGCACAGCCGCGATCGTAGAACGCTCCTTCCGAAAACCGAACTGCGCGTCCGACAGATAGGGACCGACCCTACGTAGGTGCTGGCCGATGCGGCAGCTAGGATTCTCTCCAACAGCTTGCCCGCATCTTTCAGCTGCAGAATGGGCCTGTAGGCCGCGGGCGAGTCCATGGGCCGTCCCGGCTCCGGCAGGAGTACCAACCTCCGCTCTTTCCAACACCCATGGAGCTGCCCAGACGCAACAAAAACGCAAGAAAAATATGTACATTCCCCTGTTGGGTACACCTTCCGGTCCGGGAGCGGTGGTCTTAGCACGCATTCGCACCATTGCCGCTCCCATCTCTGGCTCTATGACTAGCGAAACACTATCGTCAGCTGCCCGATCACTTTCTGGTAAAACCATGACCAGAGGCGCGTGCACTCGCTGTGAGAATAGGGCCTCGACCACCCTAGTAAGGAGACCGGGCCGCGCGCGAAATCACCACGGTCTCTCCAGCTGGACTGCCCAACGGGCAATGACGTCTCGGCGGGCGTCAACCTGCCAGGCGGCAATGTCCTTAATCGAGACAATGCCATGACTCTGGAGGCCGTCCCGGCTTAGGCAGGGGCACGGGCCAGATTTCATGCGCATGCGCACTACCGCCACCCCCATCTCAGTCTCCGTGACGGGCGGAACGCTTTTATTGGCTTCCCGGTCGCTGTCCCGCCATGAAGCCATGACCGGAGGCGTGTGCTCCGCCCGGTGTGGGAATAGGTCCTCGATGACCCTGGTGAGGAAGCCGGACTGGAGAGTCTCTCAGGCGCGCACGCGGAGCTTGCTCAGTGCTACGCAATAGGGGCGATCACAGGGGTCATGCTCGAGACTGTCCAGCATCTCCTACCGACTGACGTCTTTGGCGAGACGGACGGCCAATCTGAAGGCATGCCGCCCTCTGCGGTACCTCTCTTATAGCTGGCCCACCTGCTCCGCGTCGCGATGTTGCCACCGGCTGCGGATTTACGCACGTGGCCTGGAGATCTGCTAACTCTTGGCACCACCGCGCTGTTCGGGGCCTGACAGCGCACATGGGGAATGTCCGCATCGTAAATCTGCGTTAACGCACAGCGAATGCGGCCAGTCTTGGCGTCCACCCCGTCCGCCTGGGGCGTTGAAGACACGAGAGCACGATGGCTGCCTCCGCCAATGGGTCCCGATCCAGTTGTCCCACAGCCCACCGCGGAAACGCGGGCGCTTCGTCCGCCATGTGACCCCACTGGGCTGTTGGAGGGTCCGGGAGACCTTTGTCCGCATGTATCTGTGGTCGGATAAGGTCTCGACCTCCTCCTGGACGCACTAGCTCCTCAAGTGTGCAGTGACATTGGGGTTAACGAGTGACAATCGACGATCTGCGACCAATTTGCCGCCCTCGTCCCTTCTCTGACCGTCCCGTGGCCCCTCGGCGTCGGCCGGCTCTGTGGCACTGCTGCCCTCGTCCTATAACGGCCCGGCAGTGCTGCCGTCCCCGTCCTGCGACGGATCTGCAGCAGAAGTATTGCTGCCATCGTCGCTGGGGGGGACGACAGCAGCCTCTAGTGCCTGCCGTTCCGCCGCTCGTCTCTGCGCAGTGCGTTCTATTTTACACTGACGGGTGATTGAAGTATAATCCCACAAGTTTAAATATCAATAATTTTGCAAAACTATTAACAAATTAATTATTAAAAGAACTATTAACAAAATAATTACGATTCCTGCTTTTTAATGGGGTGATAGTTAGGGTGGCACCTGGCATGTGGGTCAACCTGATGACAGACGAACGTTTAATACTGCATCTAAGATTTAACGGATGCCAATTGATGGCGGTGTTAATGCCAATCGGTCGGTTCTTTTCCATGCGATGAAAATTACTATGCTTATGGTAGGATGAATATTATGACAGGAATTACGTGATGCGTCGCTCGATTTGCCGCCCCCCCTGGACGTGCCCCGCCCACGTGCGGTGCAAGCCTTGCACGCCCGCTTACGGCGGGCCTGGTCATAGCTGATGTTTAAAATGCTCTTTTAATTATTAAACCAATTTATGTTTTTCGTATTGAATTTCTGATGATCGATTTGATAAAGAAATAATTGATTCATAGGTGGTTTTTAAATATATATTAGCCTTACTTCATGTATTTTCTAAAAATTAATTTGCAGAACGGAAAAGAGCTATGCGCTTGAATTTTAACTCTTGGGCGCATTTCCAATAGATAATATAGCATATCAAATGCTAAATCACACCAAATGCATTAACTATAAGTACATTTAAAATGTTAAATCAAAAGGTGATCAGAAATTCATGTAATTTGGATATCTTCGAAAAATAAGTGCATATTGCACCCATATTGCAACACAAAATTTATAGTCCTACTAATAAGGTGCACATGTTGAAATGCTAAACAAGAAATTCAAATATTCTTTCTGGTCTTCTATATAATCTAGCACATTTTTGTTGCAACTACAATCCATTTACAGACGGTTTCTGTAAATGGATTGGTCTGGAGAATGAAAGCCGTAAAATTTGCATCTTTTTTTTTTATTGCAAACGGTGGCAAACGAGCAAACAGTACACCTGATGGTAAGTGTTGCTGCCGCTCATGGACCTTTACAAGGCCGTTGCGAAGGGAGTGTGAATGCGTGCATTGAGGCTCGGTGATACCAAGGGCACCACCAAAACCCTCCACACGCAATCACCCTCAGAAAGTTGGGCTTCCGGCTCTCTCGCTCACCGAACGAAGCGCAGTAACAAATTGCTACTACTCAGACGTCGATTTTCTGCGAGAACATGGTACTGCCCCGGACGGACCGGCCCGCGGCTGTAGACAGATAACTGTCGACAGTGTGGTCCTACCACTCCTAATCCATCCCAGTCAATTTGAAACAATTCATAAAAACAACTTCTAGTTATGGCTCAAAAGCGAGAGGTATATAGTTTTTTAAAAGATTTCTGCAGCACTTCTTGAAAAATAACCACTAAATTTCAGATCCAGAACTAGCTCTCGAGAACAAAACATGTGTCAGGTAGAATCTTGTACCAAAGCTTTGGTTTGGGACCAAGACGAAACTGTTTATAGTACAGTGAAACTCGGATAAGTGAGTCCCATCTGATATGTGAGGAACCTCTGTTATTGATAATTACAACGAGGTCCCGACACTTTTGCATTACAATAATTATTACAGGTAATTTTCAAACATTTGTAACTGACACTTTATTTCTTGTCCATTTTCGATGTTTACTTGGATCTTTATAGCTCTGTAGGTCATATCCATGCAATCATCCATCCATCAGCCTACAAACGTCCACTGCTGGATATAGGTCTCCCCACGAAAATGCCTCTCGGAACAGTCCTGTGCCACTTGCATCCAATAGTTCCTTGTGACTTTGAAAATGTCGTCAGTCCACCTCGAAGGGGGTCGTCCTACGCTGCATCGTCCGATTCGTGGTCGCTACTCGAGAACCTTCCTTCCCCAATGGTTGTAGATTTGATGAGCGATGTGGCCTGCCCATTATAATGGCAACGTGTTTATTCTGCGGGCTATATCGGTTAAACCCATTCTTCTACGGATTGCCGGATTTCAGACTTTATCACATAAAGAAATACCGAGCATAGCCCTCTCTATAGCACGTTGAGCGACTTTGAGCCATTTTAGGAGGCCGACATTTACAGATGTGCATTTACACATGTTTCAGTGCCATAAGACAGGGCTGGTAACACACACTGGTTATAAATCTTTGTTTTCAGATACTGCGGAATATTGGACGAGAAGATCCTCTTAAGTTTCCCGAACGCCGCCCAGGATTCGTCGGCTGACTTCTGTCTTGAAATTGGATCTACCTAACTGGACTGCTTGTCCCACGTAAACATAGTGATCGACAACTTCGAGAATTGCATGCCCAACTAGGACCGGTACAGGAATGACATGGGCTTTAGACATGACTTTCGTTTTGTCCATGTCCATTTGTAGACCAAATAGTTGAAAAACCCTGCTGAAGTCATTGAGCATATAGCCAAGGTCCTTCATGGATTCTGCCATGACTACCATATCCTCAGAACATTGAAGGTGAGTAATGTATTCGCCGTTAATGTTGACGCCGAGTCCGGTCCAGTCTAAGAGCTTGAAGACATCTTCCAGCGCAGTTTATGTAGTAAACGTGTGAATAAAGCCGACACGAAAGTGCAATTCTTTAACAAACTCTAATAAATGGAAGTTATAGGATTATAATTGTGCACTGTAACTTGCGCAGGACGAAAAATACCATAATCGGATACATCTATTGATCTAATTGAGACGCGCTGTAGGGTTTATCAATTCATCATCATCATCATCATCATTTCAGCCCATATACGTCTCACTGTTGGGCTAGGGCCTCCTCCATAATGGGAGGGAATTTGACCTACTATACCATGCTGGTCAGACATGTTGGTATAGGGTTTCATTTCGAGTTTTCCTTCTCTTGCACAGATGTTATGTGCCTATTATATCCCATAGTCGTCTTGTACGACATCCACAGGCAAGATAGGGAGTGGTGAATTGTATTCTTACTCCGTCACCACACGGTTTATCAATTGCATGCATTTAACCTTATTATTTATATTGCTTACCCTATGTGATGGATCTTGTTATTAATTTCCCATGTGGCGACAGGATAGATGACAATTATCTTCACCTCTTGCTTGTCCGTGGCAGTCGTAAGAATCGGCTAGGGTACTCACCATGAGAGTGCACAACAACTATCTCCTGGGCAACATATAACATCTACTGCGGTATCATCTTGGTAGCGGGTCTGTTACTGGTGGGGGAGGGTGTTAAGAATCTCTGACTGGGATCCGGCTACCTATGGCCCTGGTAGCACACAACATTTAGATATTCGAATCGACGTTATAGTCATCGAGCTGAAAGAGAAATTGAATAAATCTGCTGAGACATTGCAGGATTACGAGAGCTGCGTCGAAAAGATGACAGCACGATAATCCTTCAGTCCAGTAATATACTCTTCTACTGGAAGGGAAATCACCCGTCTCGGACTTATTCGTATGGACCGTACTCGGCATCTACATAAACGGCGAATATATCAATCACCTTCGGTTCGCAGTTGATATCGTTACTATGGCCGAATTCTTGGAGGATCTTGGTATCATGCTCAGACCTCAGCGGCGTTTCTCAATTAGTTCATCTATAAATGAACATGGCCACGACGAAAACCATGTATAATCCCCAAAACATTCCTGTACTGGTCCTAGTTGGCAGTGTGATTCTTAAAATTGTCGATCACTATGTTTATTTAGGACAAACAGTGCAGTTAGGTAGATCCAAAATCGAGAAAGAGGTCAGCCGATGAATCTAACTCGGTTAAGTGGCGTTCGGGCAGCTTAAGAGGATTTTCGCGACCAATATTCCGCAGCCTCTGAAAACAAGCAAAGAAGACGTTGGCTGCAAGCGGCACAGGACTGTTCTGAGGGACATTCTCGTGGGAGGCCTATGTCCAAAGTCGGCGGTGTACAGACAGTAGTCTATCCATTAGGATGGATAGAATTTTGAATAAAACAGTTAAAAAAAACAAAACTATGTAATTAATCGTAAATAAAAACTACTTTACGGATTTTATCGTGAATCGCGATAAACACGATAAAATCCTAAAAGTAGTTTTACCTACAAAGTGTAATACTCGCGTAAACATCAGAAATCATTATTTGATTAATATTACTATGTATTGAAAATATTAAAAAAGACTGCAAGAACTCCACGAGAGGATATTTGAAGATAACTCACAAGTTTTAAACGTACGTTAGTACATAAGGCACATGCAAAGCAGCACTAGATAATGATTCTGCCTTACTTAAATATCATCAATAGTCGCAAAGTTCACTTCATCATAAAATCAATCTCTACATATTTTACTTATAGCTAGGTATTTTTTTTTTAATTCATTATTTTATTCGATGTAGTAAAATATTGCATTGGAATTCAAGTTTTCGAAATAATCTCCATAAATTACATTCTCACCTGATTATTATATCAATATTCGCAGTCTCGTCTAGCTCTAACTGGTTTATCTAAATTTCTAATTGCACCTGACCTTTTTTATAACATCCGCAAAGGAACTTAAAGCCCATATCCCAGCCCATATCATGTTAATTGCTAACCACAGTTCCAGCCAGTATTTATCATCATCATCATTTCATAATTCATGTTATATACCTCCCATTGTTGGGTTTCAGCCTCATCCAAAATGGGAACGAAATTGACCTTATATACCACGCTGGTCACACGTGTTTGTATAGAGATTTGTTTCGAGTTTTCCTTCTCTCGCATAGATGTCATATGCATATTTAATCCCTTAGTTGTCTTTTACGACACTCACGGGCAAGAGAGTGAGGTGGTGAAATGTATTCTTAGTCTGTCATCACACGACAATATTAAAATCGACGGTAATTATAACGTTGATTTTTTTAAGACTCCACAGATAATCGCAAGTTCCGTGTGGTGATAAAGTGAAATCATAATTCATCACCCCATTTCCTAGCTGTAGATATCACATAAGATGACTAAGGAATATGATATAGAAATAACAACTATACAAGAGATGGAATACTCGAAATACAACTCTATACCAACGTCTGACCAGCATGGTATAGCAGGTCAGTTTTCCTTTTATTGTGGAGGAGGCTCGAGCCCAGCAGTGCGTAGGAAGTCTCGCGCATGATCTTTAGCAATATCATAAACACAGCCAAGTCAAACACAGCCAAGTTTGTTTAATACATTCTTGGAACCAACCAGGATAACTGCTGGAAGTGCAACTTGTATAGATAATATTTTTCTAAATACTAAACATATTAGCAAATCTATTTTAAACACATTAGAATCAGATCATTGCGGACAACTCGTTGTACTTCGTAGAATTAATAAGATTCAACGTGAATGTATTACCTTTGTTCCTATTAATGTAAGCCGCTTAGAGCATTTTAAATACAGTATGAGTTTGAAGGTTCCACTATTGCCTTTCATGAAAACCCCAATGAATTATATACATCCCTATTCAGCATAATCAATGATGAGTTTCATAAAATATTTAAACCCAAAACTCGACTGTCAGGAGTGCCTGCGGGTTTTATTGAATGGGCTACTTGTGGTATCTATAACAGTAGACAAAGGTTATATGATCTTTACCATGAAAAGTCTTATAACCATAATCCAGAATTTTTGGAATATGTAAAAAAATATTCCAAATTTTTTAAAGGTGACTGTTCATGTGCTAAATCTATTTATCTAAAAAATAAAATCAAACAATCTAGTAATGTGATTAAAATGATTTGGCAAGTGATAAATAGTGAAACTGGTAGGAATTCTATATAGAAGAAGGACTTTAATTTAAAAATTGGTGATAAAAATATATGTACGGACAATGAAGTTGCAAGTGAATTTGAAAATTATTTTACTAATATACCTGTATTAACAACTAGATCATTGACATCGTCTCCTATGTTAGCAGAGTCGCTGCTGGAACAGTGTATTGCGAAATGCGACACATCCTTTACATTTTCAGATGTCAGCTCGAAGGTTATCATAAACACTTTTAAAAGTTTTAATATTAAGAAGACAGCAGATTCATGGGGCTTGTCTGTAAAGTCAATTAATTCTATAATTGACATCATTTCTCCCCACCTGGCACCTGTGTTTAATGGCTGTGTTGCTCGAGGAGTATTTCCTGATCTCATGAAAATTAGTAGAGTGATTCCTTTGTTCAAAGCGGGTAAGTATGGCAGATCTTAATAATTTTCGACCTATTTCCATGCTACCTACACTTAGTAAAGTTTTTGAAAAAATCATGCTTAATCAAATGCTGCGCCATTTTAATGAACATGGCATCTTTCACATAAATCAGTTTGGCTTTACCAAGAATCGCTCTACTACTGATGCGGGTGTAGAATTATTAAAAAATATCTTTGCTGCCTGGGAGGGATCGCATGATGCTTTGGGTGTTTTTGCGATTTATCCAAGGCGCTTGATTGTGTACATCACGAAACCCTCATCAAGAAATTACATCACTATGGGATCAGGAATAAGGCTCTCGAACTTTTAACTTCATATTTGTGTAACAGAATTCAGAGGGTTGATGTAAATGGTGTGCAATCATCTGATTCTGTTATAAAAATGGGCGTGCCGCAAGGATCCATTTTGGGGGCATTTCTGTTCCTTGTATATATTAATGACTTACCCTATTATGTAGGGGACAATCAAGATATTGTGTTGTTCGCGGATGATACCTCGTTATTATTTAAAGTCAAAAGACAAACGCTTAGTTATGACGATGTGAACAACGCACTGTCTAACGTTGTTCATTGGTTCAATATAAACAATCTTGTTCTTAATGAGAAGAAAACTAAATGTATTAAATTCACCAAACCTAATGTGAGACAAGTGGAAACCAATGTTCAAATGAATGGTGTGACCCAGGATCTTGTGCAGTCCACGGCTTTTTTAGGTATCACCATTGATGCAAAACTACAATGGGGTCCTCATATTGAAAAATTATCTAATAGGCTTAGCTCAGCGGCTTATGCTGTTAAAAAAATTCAAATGTTAACTGACATTGAGACGGCTTGGATAGTTTGTTTCGCTTATTTTCACAGTCTTATGTCTTATGGCATACTACTTCGGGGATGCTCCGCGGATTTGAATAGCATCTTTGTTCTCCAAAAACGGGCTGTCCGCGCTATTTATAATCTAGGCTCAAGAGTTTCACTTCGGAAGAAATTCAGAGAAATAAGCATTTGGACTGTTATGTCTCAGTTCATATTCGAAAACCTAATATATGTGAAAAAAAACTTTGAAAATTTTGAAAAATACAGTGAATTTCATCATTTAAACACTAGGACAAAAAAGATAATCTTGTTATCCATACTACTCGCCTTCAGAGAATTAGTAGGTCTTTCATGGGGCAATGTATACGATTTTATAATAAACTACCTTTTTTTTTTGTGGGTGGGCTGCGGTTGGCGCGCCTCCGCACCACTCCGTCCGGGGCGACAGAGGGGCTTAAGCACGCAACTCCCGCAACCCACCCGAAAACCACCTCGCCTTCGTCGTTGGGCCGACAACCGGAGCAGAGTTAACTTGTCGTCAGTGGTCGGCCCGACGGAATACCCCCTAATTGAGGTACCCTTCCATCGACCACGTCCCCCCCTCGGGGAGGACGTCGGTCTTTCCTCACGCGGTCGGCCTCTCAGCGGGTGACGGGCTAATCCCCGGTCACGTCACCCGCAGCCTCGGCTAGGGCGGCATGAGGCGCAGGTAGTTGCGCCTGCGCCGCCCCATTCGCCGGCGGCGGATCTCCTCTTTGAGGCTGCGCTCCTCGCGCAGGCGATCCGCCGCCTCCTTCTGCGAGATCACTGTCTCGCAGAAGGCTGCGACCGCGTCCCAATTCCCGTCAGGTCGGCACCGATGATTGCGATGAGTTCACGGCGCTGCGTGGCCCAAGCGGCACAGGCCTCGAGCGTATGCTGCGCCGTGTCCTCGTCGCAATCGCTGTAGTGGCAGGACGGTGTACTCTCCCTCCTTACGACCTTGTGCAGGTATTTGGCGAAGCTCCCATGCCCCGTCAACACCTGCACTAGTCGGAAGGAGAGCACCCCGTGCCGCCTTTCCAACCACTGCATCAGCACCGGCCGGAAGGCCTCCACGATTCACACCCCGAACCGAGGCCTCTCCAGCCGGATTGCCTAACGGGCAATGACGTTCGGCGGGCGTCGACGCGCCAGGCGGTGAGCTCCCTCAAGGAAACAATACCGCCCTCCCCGCGCACCCCCGACACCCGCCGATACAACTCGGCGAGCATTTCCGCCTCCAGGTCCCACGGGGGAGTCCCGGCCAATAGGCACGCTGACTCCGTCGCCACCGTGCGGTATCCGCGGATGGCCCTGACCGCCATGACCCTCTGTGGTCGCCACAGAAGGGCCCTAAGTCGGACAGTCAAGGACCCCACCCACACCGGTGCGCCGTACAGGGCCATCGACCGGATGACCCCCGCGTACAGCTGTCGGCACGTAGCGCTCGGTCCGCCCACGTTCGGCATAAGCCACGATAGAGCGGACGCCGCGCCGACGAGCCGTGGAGCGAGCCTGCGGAAATGCTCCCGGAGCGGAAATGCTCCCGGAGCGGAAATGCTCCCGGAATAATAAACTACCTAGAGATATCCAAGATATGCCAATGAATAAGTTTAAAAAGGCTATCAAGAGTAGATTTTGTAGAAATGGCTACTATAAAATTTCGGATTATTTAGAGGATAATACTGAATGACTATGAGTAGCTCCTCTTTCAGCAATTTTGTTTTTGTAATGATCACAGCTTTATGGCCCGATTCTTGTAAGAATTCGCTGTTTTGTATTTTTTTTTATCGATTTGTTAGTCTTGGGTTTGTACAGCGTAGCATGTTTTGCCTGACGAATTTAGGTTTTGGTCTTTTTAGCATACCTATCATAGTTCGCAATTTATGGTTTGGTCATGCTCACTGAATAAGGTTCTGCTTGCGGTAGCTATGTGGGGCGGGTCACTCCTTTCCCTCCAATGTGGTTGAGGGGAGTGATGGCTGCTCTAGTAGTTAACTCGTGATCGGGTGCTGTTTGTAGGATCTGGTCCAGCCATGTTTTCCTTTCTTATTTTATTTGAACTAAATAAAAAAAAAATAGTAATATCCTATCTCGAAGGGCATCACACTGGAGCTAAGACTATATGTAATTATATTCAAAAGATGGTAAAAAAAATGACAGCCCGCTGAGTTTCTTGCCGGATCTTCTCAGCTTGTGACCGCGTTCCGATCCGGTGGTAGATATTGTATTATATTCAAATGATGTATAAATTTGACAATATGTAAGTGCCCTCAAGGGGCCTATGCAGAATAAATGATTTGATTTGATTTGATTCATGGCCTATTATTGTGAAGAAATATAAGAAAAATTTAACCGCTTTGGTTAAAAAATTTTTGAACAGTATGTATTCAACTTCTCGGTATTGTACAGGTACCATTTTAGAGTTCCATTTTAAATAGAATTCCATTTCAAAGTCTGTATGGGACGGCTACAAACACTACCAACATTTACATTGGTCGTAGGTACTGTAAAGGACGAGTGAGAGATCTCTATCGACTTGGATCAACACTATCTGATCAACAACGTTAAATACAATCCATTCTCAAGGAACGTTTGCGTCAGGCAAGCGGCCGATCATAAAAAAAAAAAATAAAAAGAAATTTGCAATATATATGATAGAAGAGGACTGCATATTGCGTCGGCCCCAAGAAAATGAAATGAGAAGTTGAGAACAGGATGATAAATTAGTTAATAGCCACTTAATATTAGAATAATTAAATTAAATAAATAATTTCATATTAGAATAACATGAATTAATTCCTCTATTTGTCATTCCGTCTTATAGAACGGAATGGGAATTCCGTCATAAATCAATCCGATATACAGAGGATGTTTTCGAAACTTTAGTTTGAAAACGATTACATTTTCTTCATCATTCCTTACAAAATCGGCGAGAGAATGTAATAAATTTCCAGTATTAGTGTCCTCATTGGCTTATGATATGCTGTTCTGTCTGTTGTCAAAGCGAAAGTGAATTTTTACATAGCTAGTACCTTTTCCTATCCAGTAATACATTATCACATTCCGATAAATTAGATGCAGTCAAGCATTAGGTTGTACTTGGTAAAAATAACGGTGAGAAATTGTCACCGAAAGGCAAGTTTTCGAAAGGCAACGATCTCAGTTATTATTAACATATACAGTTAATATGAGAGACAAGTATTCTAAATATCTTGACATCTGATTAAATAATAGAATATCGATATCGCTTGTGAGCTTATGAAATTGATATTCTGCGGTATTTGATTAGACTAAAAATTTGCTCATACTATAATTATAATTATGGACAATTTTTTGTGTTATCCCAATTGAAAGTAAGTATAAAAACTAGGAGGACGATTCTTTAAAGATCATATCGACGCTTAAAAGGCAAACATGACTAAGCGAAAAAAATACCTAAAATGTGTTAAATATATCATTGGTATCGTCAGATTTTTCTGCGTCGTTTAATCGAAGTTTCAATGCTCTACGACAAGTTATGTCGCCTAGATATTGTGTGATTTTTGTATAAACGAAAAACTTTTTCTTACTAACCGCCTAAAAAAAAGACTGTTTTAAGGATAATGGGTAGTTAGGAAATGTTAAAAATTGCACGGATTAACTTAGCGAGATTTTCATGAATTTGCTTTTTCATTTGCTTGCATTTATATAATTTTACTGTTTTTGAATTTATATTTAGAACCACTTAGTACGTTATACCCATAAAAAATAAATTTAATTTGTATAGTTATATGTTTTGACTTGAAAACATATTTTGTGACAATATCACTTATAGATTTTAAGCTGAAAATAATGGAGTAATATTGAAACTTAGATCGATTTACTTGTTTAATGTAATATTCATTTTAATCCTATAGATATTTTTACTTCATAACATATTTTATTGATTGTGTCGCATAGATAGTTTTACTCGATTCACTCGGTTGGTTAATTATATTAATAAATATTTTTTTTTACAAAATTTTCTATAATTTGTTTTAATTTTCAAGCATTTAACACGACAACCAAAAATATTAAATAATATATAGATAAATTTATCTGATTGTTACGATTCATTAGATCATTTTACTCGAATCTAAATGGTAAATTGTGGGCATTTATCTAATTTTACTTGTTACTTGATGTGACAACCTTTCTGTAATAGCTTAGATAATTTTATATGCTACTTCAAATCGTTTAGTGATAGCTTAGATAATTTTATATATTACTTCAAACCTTTTAGTGATAGCTTAGATGATTTTACATATTACTTCAAATATTTTAGTGATAGCTTAGATAATTTTACCTATCACTGGAACCATTTCAGAAATAGTTTAGATAGTTTTACATGTTTATCAAATGAAGTAAATTTTATCGATGCGACATTAACTGCTTGATATAAAAGTGATAGTCACTCTATTTCAATAACTTGGATAGACAAAAATAAACTATGCCAATCTCTATTAAAATTATTTCAATATGATGGTCAGTTTCGTTTATATGATTTTTAACCGACTTCAAAAAAGGAGGTTCTCAATTCGACCGCTATTTTTTTTTGTGTGATGGATTTTATAATTCTTTTTTGTTAGAAAGAGGATACTTCAAAAGTGGTCCCATATCCAGGGTATCAGGATCTGATGCTGGGATCCTGGGGAGATCAAGGCCAATGCCTCAAAATGGAGGGCACAAATGCTGTTTCTGATGCCTTTATACATAATTTAGTTTGAATATTTGCGTATGGAGATTATCTTAACGATGTTCAGCTGATGAATAAAACAACAATGTTACTAAGGGGTAAAATAAGGGTCAAGGGATGAACTTTATATGGAAGTTCATCGTTTTCAAAGTTAGAAGTACGAAATTTCGTACACCTGCATCTTTTGAGAAATAAAAGAATACGTGTATTAGTGTTTTTCAAAATTTCACTACTAAGGGATTGTATAGGTACTATAAAATAAAATAGGTAAAAACAACGAACGGTTGTATGTAAAAGTAGCAATTCTTGTTTACGCGTATGTTATGCGTAGTGTTGCCCAAAAAAGTCTTGGTCTTGCGGTCTTGGTCTTGGTCTTGCGAGAAATGCGAGACCGAGACCAAGACCAAGACCGCTTAATTTTTGCAAGACCAAGACCAAGACTGGCCCTGCAAGACTTGAGCAAGACCAAGACTGGGCCTGCAAGAGTCTCGCGGTCTTGCATTTAATTCAAATCACCATTTCAGCTTATATACGGTTGAGCTCGTGTCTTCTACATAACAGGAGGAGAATCGGCCGTGGCCGGAGGGGAATCGCCACGGTGATCGGCCGTGTTGTTACAGGTCATACATGTCAAGTTTTCCTTCTCTTGCACCGATGTTATATATTATAGCCCTTAGTCGTGGGTTCGCAGTCACGGGTAAAATAGGGGGTGATGAATTATATACTTACTCCGTCACTACACGGCAAGTCAAATCAGTCTTGAGATATCCATCTATTGGCCGATCGATTCCAAATGTTTTTTTTTTTTTTTTATTTGGGGGCTTTGTCGCTGAGCGACCACATCGCCCTATAAAACACATACAAAACAGATACAAGATACAATACAAAATAATCACTTAATAAATAATTGCAAATACATTTAACTACATATTATGCAGTGCTATATCTGCCAGTTTATACAGTAGTTTTGAATTAGTTGATGTAGGATTGGCTAAAAGAGTGTTACAGATACCGACATCCCTTCTTCTCGAAGCTGCAAAGTACCTAGTTCTAAAGGTACTATTTCTCTTGCATTCCAGTAAAATATGTTGCACATCCTCCACTACACCACAGTCATCACAATTAGGAGATGTACCTTTGCCCATTAAAAATGAGAACTTTTTAGATGCTATGTGACCAGATGCATGCAGATGCAACCTAAACGCTGTTACTAATGCTTTTCTATTCAATGAAGTATTGTCCATCCACGGCCGTTGACCAATATGGGGTTGTATTGTCCGATACCATATACCCTTTTCTTTTGATTTTATATCAAAATATTCCTGCCAATATACATTACATTGTTCTCTTACATCACTAACATAATCCGTATATACAGGTAAAATATCTATTAATATACCATCAATACATGCTTGTTTAGCTAATGTATCAACAGAATCGTTCTCTTCTATGTTTACATGTGCTGGAATCCACTGTAGCACTACCTGCCTATTGTTACGTTGAAAGTTCAAGATCGACTCCAGAATCTTATAGGCTATCGGATTACCTCGCACGTGCAAGGTACATCGAGCCAAATGTTGCAATGAGCTTTTTGAATCAGTTAATACTACAAATTTGTCATATTTGATTGAGTTAGCGTATGACAAGGCCTCTAAAATAGCGACTAGCTCAATATGCATAATAGAGACGTTAGATTCGATCTTAAACTTTCCACTTAACTTGTGGAATGGGTCAAATAGAGCTGCACCTCCATCTTTGTTGTCTTTGGAACCGTCAGTATAAATTTTATGGTAATCAGTATATTGTTTCTGTATATATGTCATAGATATAGTGCGTAACTGATGTATATTGTATGAATGTTTTGGTTTTGCAATTGAAGGTATATGATCACGCAACACTCACCCTCACTACTCACCCATGTTTCCAGTGAATACATATCAAGAAGTTTACAGGAATATAAGGGTATTGAATTAAATGTTAAATAACTATGTACTAAAAGAGGGAGTTTTTTATTATGCCAATAACGGGAATGAGTGCTTTCAGATAATTTATTTACTATATTAATTATATTGCTGTTATTTATTGATTTAGTTTTTAACCAAAATTTACTTCCTAAATATCTTCTACGGTATTGAAGAGGTGGTATGTGAAGTTCACATTCCATAACGTGTATTGGTGTGCTACGAATAAAACCACCAATTACACGCTTGATTTTGCACCCTATCTAGTCTTAACAAATTCTTTTTGCAACTGTTGTCATAAAGAAAACTGCCATAATCAATTCTACTACGTATAAGGGATATATATAGACGTTTTAAATGTATTTGATTTCCAATATTGGTGTTGGCTTTTCAGAATTACTCTTCGGAAAGGCTTAAGGACAAAAATACCGTAATCACGAGAGTGCTCTTGCCCATTATACATATTTATATATCCGTTTATTCATTAGCCCAACGACGTTCACTGTTGGACATAGAAATATGCCTACAATTAATCTATATAAATGTCCATGTAGGGACAGAGTACGATCACCATCAGGCACTACATGAAGCGTTGCTCCCAGCGCTATTTTGCCTCTGCCACGACTCACCCCAATCCACTAGTGGTTGGGGCGGTAAACTACGTCCCCTCAAAAATATCCGCGGTCCGACGTCCTCGTCATCTTCTTGAAGAAGAAGATGACGCTATTATGATCGCCCAAGAAAGGACCTACACAGCTCGCGCAGCGATAACAGATAAAACTCCGCGGTATCGGCCTCGCCGTCGAGGTCGAAAACCGCGCCGCGTAAAAGTCATTAACCTAAACTTGGCCACGCCCACTTTGCTCTCAGCGACGCCCCGAGCCGAGGTCCTTTCCCCACAGGGGGGAGCCCTCGGGCGATGTTCGCTTAACTTACTTACCGGGTTGAGAGCCATCAGCGCTCACCCATTGACCGCGTTAAGCTGTCAAGGTCATCTGCGACCAACAGCTACACACACACAAAAAAAAAAAACAGAGTACGAATATAATTCACCACTCTCTTACCCGTGGATGTCGTATCAAATCGGATCGGGCAATGGTGTTAGGAACCCATGAAAAAAAATTGAAATAAAAATATCGATTCGTTAATGAATTGAGAGACATGTAAGTTCTCAATTTTGTCATCGCTTTTTCGTGTAAATTGATTAAAATGTATAAAGGAATGATACTTAATCTACAACATATTCGTATTTTGTTAAATGTTCATTAGAATTTGAATAAATCAATGATTACGTTTGCATAAGCAAGACAAACTTCGCTTTAACATAAATCAGCTGATCGGCTGATGACCGTTGATGAGTCGCCTTTGTACCTACGTAACCATTGAAAGGTTCGCGCAAATCTAATACCTATTTATACTGTCGAAATTTTACATGCTTACATATATCCTGTCTGTACATACCTACATAATGCAAAAAATTTAAGGCATAAACTCTTAGACACACATTTTTGTAATCACTATAACTTTTACGTTATATTGTTTTTGTGTAATATACATTCTAATTATGATCTATGACTGTTGAACTACAACATACATGAACAGTTGTCCCATAACCTGATACACCCTGTGTATATAACATATGTGCAAGAGAAGTGAAACTAGAAAGAAAACCCTGTACCAACATGTCTGACCAGCGTGGTATAGTAGATCAATTTTCCTCTTACTGGAAGGAAGCTTAAGCCCAGCAGTGGCACTTTTATGAGCTGTGACGATGACGACGAATATCATACATTTTACAAGTATTAAAACCATAAAATTTTAAATCAGTTTTATATGTTCTTGAATAAATAGTATATTAAGAGCTACATGGATCCAGCGGCCAAAGTATTTATATAGGCAATAGAGCAACAGGTTTTTTCAAGTATCCAGAGTATCAGTAACTAAACTGGAATTACAATAGATACATACCACTTAACTTGAAGGGGAATATAAACAATCGCATTAAATGTAAAATATCGCATTGATTATAAAATGGCATAAAATTTATTGTATCAACTGCCTCGTGTGGTGACGTCTTAAGAAAATAGGGTCGAAAGTCCTGTCATAAGAGTAGTAACGCTGTCTAATGGAACACCAGGGGAATAGAAGAGTAATTTTCTCCAGTGGTAAGTATTGTATTCAATAGTGAACTATAGGCTAGCAGATGGATAGATAGGATAGGATATTTGATTAATTTAGTTGGATTTTTCATTGCCATGATAAATTACTGTTACGTTATTCTAACTGCAAAACTTTGCGAGACTCTTGCTGCAATACCAAGACTCGGGTGCGCAAGACCAAGACCAAGACTCGGGTGCGCAAGACCAAGACCAAGACGAGACCAGGTGTGATGTTGCAAGACCAAGACCAAGACCGGTCCAAGTCTCGTCTTGGTCTTGCATTTGGGCAACACTAGTTATGCGTATTAGATAAACGGCTTTATTGATCTAATTGCATTGTCATCTACACACTAAATTTGGCCTACCAACAAGCATTGTAAACGGTATAAAACTGTTTAAAAATGAAAATAAAAATATTAAAGATTAGGCAATTTACAATAAAACTAATTACTTTTGTCTAATCGTTTGCCGTTTCAAGTAACCGACGTCTCCTCATTCGAGAAGCATCCTTGCTCGGTCTACCCATCACTTAAAATTGTAAAATAAAATAATTTTACCAAAATAAAAAATGACTTCGCACAAAGTCATATGTATTTTCATTTAGTTGAATAGAAATATTTAAATAATTATTTTATAATTTTGAAGTCGGTGCCAAGTACAAATGCTACAACAATTTTACTACAATATCAAATTACTAAGTAAATAAAATATTATAAAAAATATCAAAGCAACTACAAAACAATAACAGTATCAGAAAAATATATGAATCGGTACCTAGTAGTAGTAGCATTTACTTGACACCTTCAAAATTACAAAAAAAGACATCAAAATTATAAAATAATTATTTAAACAAAATTATAAAATAATTATTTAAACAACATATGACTTTGTGCGAAGTAAATTTATTTTTTGATTTTTAGTTTAATATTTGATTCTGGTTTCTTTTTGTTAAAAATTATTTTATTTTTAAATATTTCAACTTTAGATTCTCTCTACTGTAAAGTTTGCTTAATTTCGCTTAGTTAGGTTTGAATTTCAAGCGTCGATATATAAATATTACATGGGACGTAATATTTTAAAAAGTACCATGTATTGTCTACCTTTTCATCAAAACATTTCTAAAGAAAACACTCGGCACAAATAAAATATTATTGTGGCAATTTATTCATCATCTCAGCCCATATACCTCCCACTATTGGGTTTGAATTTTCTCCATTGAGGGAGAGAATTTCACCTTCTATATCACGCTGATCAGATGTGTTAGTGGGTAATAATTTATATCCTTACTCCGTCTCCACAAAAAAAATAACATACCTACATTTAATTAACGGACACAAAATACAACCAGTTTTCTAGAAATTATTATTGTATAAATCCTAATTATCCTGCATGAGAATCGAAGTTAAGGATAGAAGGTTATAACTTAGACCACTGCGGCGTCTTTGCAGTCCATCATTATCATCTCAGCTCTTTACGCCCTACTGCTAGATTCAAGGCTCCTAGTATGTGCCACGCTAGTCAAATTGAAATAGGGTTTTATTTCGAACTTTTATTCTCTTTACAGTCTTGCAGTGTATTCATATTATCTGTTTCACTCCTTAATCGTTTTTTACGATTATGGGAATCATGGGAAAGTAAGAGGTGACACATGATATTTTTATTCAATTATCATACGGAAATTATAGTTCACAGTACACCTTGAAGTGTCCTTTAAGTTAGATAATTGCGTTTTTATAATAGTTTTATAATTATCTATACATAATGGCACATTAGGCAATACGATGTCTTAGTGCGCTAGGTTTTTAAACAATGCAACCAAGGTCAAGAAATCGGTACCGGTCAATCCAATGACGATGGAAATGAAATACGGTAGGGCCGCGCGCCGCCCTTTTCTCACCAAGGACAGGTTAGGGGAGTGTGTTCAGACTAGCCTTTTTTTACCCATGAAAACGTTTACGACTGCACGACTTCTGTCGCGCGGACGAAAAGTTTATACGAGACTCCCCAGTGTATCTCAGTATCCTACATGCTAGAACCTCGTGGTGATCCTTCGCTTACCTATTGCAGGACGAAAGGGTTATATTCATCACATTCTATACTCTACCTCCAATCAATCAATCTTGATGCCATTTCATTTAGGTAATGACGGTAACCAGCCAAAAAACAATTTATTTGTACGGAGAAATATAACTAACTAATAAACTAAAAATAAAAAAAATAACAAATTTCATTTATGCACGTCATAAAAAACAAATAACATACCATCAGTGCTTTAGGTTTTTTTTAGTTACATGATCTTTAATTTTCCGGCACCTCTATAAATTTACTGGCCTCTTATTATGTTTATATCATTTCAAAAATTATAAAGTATAATTAGTATTATTAATAATCTAAATTAGGATAATGCTTATTTATAAATGGGTAGTATTTAATCCTACAACTGTAAATCCAATTTTTTTCTATGCAAATATTCGAAATTATCACCAAAAATACTGAATTGCACACTAAATTTGCTCGTCAAATAAATCAAATCTAATATACGGTTTGATCTATAAACTAAACTGTTTTACTGAATGACTATCTGTTAATTAAAATCAAAACTGATAATTCTGTGAGTGCAACAAAATATTTAAATCTTTTTTTTTTAAATCCATCACCTATTAAACTGTTAAGAACATCAGTTACTCTAAATGAAACACCAGTTAATCAGTCATATTTACCTAATTAAAGTGCACAAAAAATCAACGAAGTGTAATCTTAATATACACTAACAATTGCGAAACAGTAAGGTAACTCAGTTTTTTTTTAACAAATCAATCTCTGTTATTACAACATAAAAAAATCTAATCTTGTATGATTAGGGTCGGCGGACCGTGCGCGTGAGGAACGCCACCACGCGGACGCGGTATGCCACGGGCTGCTGGGGCGGCACAGGCGCGAGTACGTGCGCCTGATGCCACCCTAGCAGAGGCTACGGGTGACCGGACCGGGGATTTAGTACGTCACCCGCGGAGAGGCTAGTCTCGCAACGGCGACCGACGTCCCGGGAAGGGGACGTCGATGGGAGAGGGTACTCCCTTGGGGTATTCCGTCGCGCCAACCACTGAACTCAAGGAACTCTGCACCGGTGGTCAGCCCAACAACGAAGGCGACATACTATCCGTCCCTCTCTCGCCCCGGACGGAGCTGGGTGCGCTGTCCAATATGTGAAAGCAACTTCTTTATATCGCCGAAAAAACTCCAGTCTTGTCCAAACTGAACGGTTGATGCTCCTGAACTTGCAATCAAGTGGGTCTTTTTCATAGAATCTACCTTTAAGACCACTATTTTTCGATCTGACTTTGCCCATTGGTATCCTGCGGTGCAATGTTTGAGCTCGATCGAAAGAAAATTTGAAAATAATTCCAACTGATAGGTTTCTGACCATTATTTCACCATATCTAAGACAACGACCAAAAGTCTGGATAGTGGAAAACGTTCTCGCAGAGTGTGAGAATCTTTGATAGATTTGTTCAAGCGTTTAGTGCGTTGGCCCGCGCGACCGTCGTCGATAACAGCCCGTCAAAACAGTTTTTCAATAGAACAGATGAACAAACAGAAATAGAGTTGGGTGATATGGATTTTAGCTACACGACTAGTAAATTCGTGGAATGTAATTTCATAATGTAAACATACATTATCTGTTATGCAGTTTTAGAAAATGATTTTGGAAATTCCGTTCTAAGATGGTTAATTTAGTGTGCAAATCAGTATTTTTGTTATACGGTGAGTAATTTTGTTTTAAAATCTGTATATCTGTGATTACAGCTAAATTTTCGTTGTAAATTAGATAAAAAAGGCCATCTGATTTTGATTAACTTAGTGTGCGTTTTAATAAAAAATGTTTAGGTAATCAAGCATTTGTAACGCAGTCACTTATCTGATATGCAGTGGGTTATTAGACGGGAAATTCGGTTTGCTTGAATTTTAAATAGAGGTGCAATTAAAAATTCCCCTTTATAAATTACAATAGTTGGTACTGCAGTAATTCGTAGCCTAATAAGCATTTAGCTAATAGAAAAAGTTAAACAGAACTGTATTCTCTATTTAGTAACAGATTATATAAAATATTCACTTTTGGTAATTCATGTTAATATTAGATTACAAATTGAGAGCATGGGCGTGATGTCTTCTCCCAGTCACAACGGAAGACCAGCGCTGATCATCTGCGGCCAGCGTTATGCTGGTTCGAGACCGGATTGTGGCAAACTTTTTTGTAACTATTATTATTAATTTGTCTTCCTTGTGTTTGTGTCTGTTATTAAATCATTTCATTATAATTGTGTGTATGTATCCTTTCCCTCCGATTGGTGCAGATATAATCGGGGCAGGTTTATTTAAATAAGAACTATGATCGTGAATAGACAAATCAACCGTGGGTCATGGATCATTATTTTCAACAGCGACAAAGAAAGAAACGACAGAATAAAAAAACGCAGCGCACTATACGCTTACATTCTTAAGTTCATGTTCTCCGGACTGCATGTATAGAGGAGTACGATGGACTGGTTGCAATGACCGAAGAGAACAGTGATATACAAAAATTTAAAAATAATCCACATGCATTATTTGCTTTAAGAACATTTTATATTATGCTGTCCAAGAATAAGGAATGTAAATACTTAGATTTCAAGGTGAGTAAGCCTGAATATAGATAATTATACAAGTGGTTAACGAACTCGGTAAGCAAGATGGACGGATGTTTTATAAAATTAGATGATCTGTATCTATGTATATATTATTATCTATCAGAGGTATATTTTTTCTGAAATACCGCAAACAAATAATGTATCAATTTTAATGTTTGATACGCCAATTTGAACATGCCTCTCTTAAGGCCGATTTACATCAGACGAGCAAATGCTCATTCTATCCCCACTGTATCATATTCATTTAGTGTAAATAAATATAGAGCATTCTTTCATTGTTCTGTCTGCGTTCGCAAAGATTCTATGGAATATTCTAAGAATGCTCGCTCGATTGATGTAAACGGTATTAGAGCGTGCAAATCAGGTGCTTAGAGCGTTCTTATATGTTCGGATGTGCTCGCTCCCCGGAGCGGTCTCTTCAAAGTGTTCTAGTGTTCGAGCGATCTGAATTTATACTCATTGATTCAACTATGGATTGGTCTCAAGAAAAATGCCTATTCATGATAGAAGCCTACCGAAATTCCAGATGTCTGTGGGATCCGACGTTTGAACGCTATAAAAATACAACTCGCAAACAGGATGCTTGGGAGAAAATTGCAAATATACTAGAACGTAATGATGAGACAGAATAATAAATGCAGCACTTACAATTATAATATTAATATCAGGGTCCGCCATAATGAAGCATTACCAACCACAGAATTGAAACGAATGAACAATGAGCATTCGCTCGCCTGCTCTAAATATCTATCGTGCAAGAATTTTAGTTCTTGGTTCTTGTTCTTGCTCGATGCTATTTTGGTGTAAGCGCTAAGAACGATCTTTCATTTACACTAAAAGATCGAGAAAGAATGCTCTTGTTCTAGCTCTAGCTATATATTCGTTTAGTTTCAACCCGCCTTTATATTACGAAAAATAAGTATATATCTACTTTAAATTTAAAGTTTTCATTCAAAACTCAGTTTATACTTTCATGTATGTCAACGTATACCATGCCGTTACTAGGTTACAGTTATATGCATAATAATTTGCTCCATATAGTGACGGAGTAGGAATACAATTTACCACTCCCTTTCTTGCCTGTAGATGTCGTAAACAATGATTAAGGGCTAGCATATACAAATAACTCCTATACATAAGAAGAAATAGAAATAACACCCTATACCAACCCATCTGACCAGCGTGACATATTAGGGCCATCTCACCTCGAGCTGGGTCATTTCTCGCCTCGAGGCTGGGGCATTTACCTCCTCGAGGCAATATCCCTTCTCCGCAATGGAGGAGTCTCAAGCCCAGCACTGGAACGTATATAAGCTGAGATGATGATGTAATAAATTAATAAATCCTTTACATTAGTAAAGGGCCCAGACCCAGTGTGAAGATATTAGACCATTAGGTCTAATATCTTCGTGTGAAGATATTAGACCATTAGGTCTAATATCTTCACACTGGTCTACTAGTAATAGTACAGTCATTTAGTGGAAAAAATAGAGGTTACCTGGAAAGTTTTCCGGGAGTTTTGAAAATTGGCAATTTTATAGATTTTGACGTGCTCTTTCCGAATTTCAACTTTGCCACCTCGTATTTTTGCCACTCGCGCCGCCATATTGGCAAAATGGCGCTTAAAAGCAGTTTTTTGATAATAACTGCTTTCCCACTCATTTTACAGGGAGATATTTTATACAAAATAATTGTAGAGGAAATATCCTACAATTTATGTCTTAACCTTTTTTTTTCCTAAAATCAATAGTTTCGGCGTACGAGCGCCGTAAAGTGTAGTCCAACACATGTTTCGGCAGAAATTCTCATTTCCACCATGAGGTAGAGAAGGCGGCGCGTTTTTCGCGTTCTATTCTTCGTCGTTCTATTCTTACTACGTCACCACACGGAAATAACGCATAATATTTACTTTAAACTGCTCATATTTGTGAATTGTAAAATATAAAAATTATACTCGGCTTAAATATTGTAGTGAAGATTGAAACCCGGCTGACTATGGTCTATCTCCGCAGGTATAAAGAAGTGCGTTCTTCCCTTCTATGTCAGGCCCCTCCCCTCCCTTCAAAGAAACATCTGATCCTAGCGGAGCTCAATAGATATATTCAGTCTGAGTCATCAATACATGTTTATCATTTCACAGTGTCATTTGCATTTATAGAGCCATGCCTTCTAATGAAGTAAACTGTTTTATTTGTGGTGATACATTGCAAGATAGTGAAGTTATTGAAGTGAAGGAAAAAGAATTGGAAATGGAAGAAACTTACGTCTTTGATATTTCAATCAAAACTGAAGACGATGAAATCACAACTAACACCTGATGCGTCAACAACAATGAAGCGACGGAGATTAAACGAAATTTGTAAATAGTGAGTCAGATGTGTATTAGGCCTACTGGGGATACCACGATAAAAAAATGCACCGCCTTCTCTACCTCATGGTGGCAATGAGAATTTCTGCCGACACGTGTGTTGGACTACATTTTACAGCGCTTGTATGCCGACACTATTGATTTTAGGAAATAAAAAGGTTAAGACATAAATTGTAGGAAATTTCCTCTACAGTTATTTTGTTTTCCTGTAAAATGCGTCGGAAAAGAGTTAATATCAAAAATTTGTTTTTAGGCGCCATTTTTCTAATATGGCGGCGCGAGCGGCAAAGATACGAGGTGGCAAAGTTCAAATTCGGAAAGAGCACGTCAAAATCTATAAAATTGACAATTTTCAAAACGCCCGGAGAACTTTCCAGGTAAAAATACCAAATGACTGTACTATAAGTATATATTACTGTTAAATCTTCATTTAATATTAAAGTTCCCTTTGACATCTCGTACATTTGAATGAATGAATGTTGTCCAAGTCTTTTTTTACCCTAACGACAGTGATGAAAGAAACAGCGTACAACCCCATAATCTGTCGTATTATACCTCTCTGCTCCAATTTGGGCGGACCACTGGTATTCAGTCCTTGTTCTACCGTACGGTGGTCTACCGTAATTTCTTCCGCCTGTAGGTGCTTAATCATCATTATCATCATCATCAATTCAGCCAATCACCGTCCACCCTCATGTCACGCCACAGAGAGCGATCCTGTGCCGCCTGCATCCAACGATGCCCAGCCACTTTCACCAGGCCGTCGGTCCACCTAGTTCGTCATACATTGCGTCGTCCGGTAAGTGGTCGCTACTCGAGAACCTTTCTTACCCAGCGATTGTCGGTTTATCAAACGATGCGGCCTGCCTATTGCCACTACAGCGTGCTAATTTTTCGTGCTATGTCGGTTACACCCGTTCTTCAGCGGCTTTCCGTATTTCAGATTCTATCTCGCAAAGAAATTCCGAGCGTAGCCCGCTCCGTAGCACGCTGAGCGACTTTAAGCTTGGTTATGAAGCCTATATTTAGGGACCACGTTTCCGTGCCATAAGTCATCACTATAACATACGCTGATCGTAGACCTGTGTTTTCAGACACTGAGGTATGTTGGATGAGAAAATCCTCTTAAGTTGCCCGAATTTACATAAGTTCGAATATGTATGTATAAAGCCGGATCGCATCACAAGTAATGTTATTAATATTTTATACTCACTGAAATGCCTATACCTACCTCAGACAGCACTCGAGAATTTCTAGATAATAAAGGTGGGGTCACCATAATCTGCACACGCATTGGAATTCTACTGAAAAATATAACATTTCACGGACAGGCATTGTTTGATAGGTTTATCTCTTTCTATTTAAATTATTAAACGTTAGTTTTACAGTATAAGTTCTAGAATTTGCCATGTATATATTCACAAACAGATTATTCTATATATGTAATATCTTTATTGAGAATCACTGAAAACATCTGCAACAGCTCTTTATAAGTCAAAGTTGAACTTAGGCCTAACCAGAAATAGTTACAATGAGCCTATGTCTTCCAGATGCAATAATTTAGGCGTCGTTAGACATCGCCTTCGCATTAAACAGTCTAGTGACACGAGAGAATAACCTGTCGATCTGGCCACGGACATCAAGAATTCGATAGTACCAGTGGTCGACCTAATGGCGATGAGCTGGGAATATAGTAGGTTATAGATAGGGTGGCCACCTTTTTTTTTGCCTAAATAAAGTACCTACATCTATACCAATAAATAAAATTGGAGTGTCTGTTTGTAATGTCAAAATAATAGGCTTTTTTCATGCTCACACTGTTATTTGCACGATACCTATGCCTAAAATACAGATTAAAAAAATTTTGTCTGTCTGTCTGTTTGTTCCAGGTAATCTTCAAAACGGCTGGACCGATTTCAAAAATTCTTTCACCAATGGAAAGCTATAATATTAGCGCGTAAACTAGGCTATATTTTATCCTGGTATTCCCACGGGATCGGGAACTACGCGGGTAAAATGACTAAAGCTGAAGCGAAGCGAGGAAGGGTTGCTAGTTGGTTAATATAGATAGAAAAAAAGTACATTGTGTCAAAATAAAGTACGATTGACATTACTTCATAATTTTGGTCAAAAACAAAATTTTAGCAACTTTTATCGTACAATTATCACAAATGAACATCTGCACGGCATCTTTGCCCTATTCATTTAAGTGAAGCTAAATAATGCGTAGTTGTGCAGCATTCATAGGGAGAAATTTACATGTTGTGTGCAACATGTAAATTTCTCCCTATGAATGCTGCCGTGGCAAGAATCGCCCGCATGTAATTAATTTATACTTAAAAAAATGTCTTTAGCCTTATCTCGAGAAATCAGTTCATACAAAATAAAGTATTTTCGCGTACTTTATTGCTTACATAAAGTATAAAGCACAATTAATGGAAATAAAGTACAATATAATAAAGTACGGGTGGAAACCCTAGTTATAGACCCGGCCTTTCTTCACCCCGGACGGATCGGCGGCGTACTTGTAGAACATAGCCCGCCCACATAAAAAAAAACATGTAACATTTTCTCATTACTTTTTGTCGTCATCAGTCTAATGAGCAGAATATTTATACCTTGTATTTCAGTTTATAAATCAGATTCTTTAAATAGGTAGCCATAGTAAAAAAGGAGTTCAAAATTATTAACGAGTTCTAATGGTATATTAAAAAAAAAAAATTCTTCGTGATAGGCACTGATTAATTTAAATGTATTCTAATTAAGAGAGAGAGATCTAATGTACCTAATTTTTAATCTTGACAAACGTGATCATTCAAATATTACTTGTTATTCTTTAAAATTATCTTAATATTTAATGATAATGTAAAATTTTATACTCGTAAAATATTTTAGCCTATCAACGCTAGTTAATGGGTATAATATTAACTTTTACAAAACTCGCTTTGGTACCTAAAGTATTTTTATATAAATGTTCTCTTCAACTAAATAGATTTTGCTATAACGAGATTTTTCTGCCGTGAAACCTGAAATCGACGGTTCCTACGTACATACATGTCAAAAATGGCATTTTTTTATTGTATTCTTTAGGCTTTAGAATTTCAATAAGCACATTTCACACTACATATGTATTGAAAATCTAAAGCCTAAAGAATACAATAAAAGGAAATGCTATTGTTAACATGTCTTTATGTACGTAGGGACCGTCAAAATACTAGGCACAAAGTGTGTCCACCCGAAAGCAATGTAAGATACAGACGGACGGGATGACGTTAAGTAAACGTACCTACTTATAGTCCCTTATAGTGACTGAGCAAGTATACAATTCACCAGCCCAACCCTTGTGTTCCCGTGGGTGACGTAAAAGTTGAAAAAAAAAACATATTGGTTTTGAGCCTAATCCACAATGAGAAGCAAAGTGACCTCTTACAGGACGCTGGTCAGTGTTAATATAAGGTTTAATGAGTTTGCCTTCACTTGCATGGAAATTATATGCATATTGTATTCCTTAGTAGTCTTTTACGACTCCCGCGGTCAAGTGCGAAGGGGGTGATGATTTTTTCTTACTCCGTCATCACATGGAAGATGTATGTATTATAAGATTGCTTATTAGATATCTATACAAACTCAATATAATTTAAATGAGATTTTCGTGCTCAGCAATGCGACGAGATATGCCTCTAAAGGATCTGAGGTGAGGACTTAGGTACTGAGAAATATCTGAAAAAAATCACCGGACGTAATCTTGATTTAAATTCTTCATCACATAAGAAAAATTAAAGAATTAATTAACTTAAACTAGCATTTAAATTTGAATGTTTTGTGGGTAGGTAGCCATTAAATAATGGTAAATATCTATCAAATGGTTTTAATGTTCATTAAATTTATGCGCAATAAAACCCATAACGTTAATTTCCTTTTATGCATATCTTATAGTCGCTTATGTATCAGAAATCATTATACTATACATTAAAGCAAATACATAATCTACAAGAGGATCGATAAAAAAATAGCTATGGTAAAGTTAATTATTTTGCCACAAAATTTTAAAATTAACCAATATATCATAGGAGAGTTTGGGAAATTTACGAGGATCTTCTAGTCCAATATTCCGTAGTATCTGATAACAAATATCTATAACCAGTGTGTGTTATCAATGATGCTTTAAGGCACTCGGCACACGGGTGTGTTATATCTTTATTTATGATTTGGTCATGCTCACCGAATGGTTCTGCTTGTGGTAGCTACGTGGGGCGGGTCGCTCCATTCCCTCTAATGTGGTTGAGGAGCGTGATGGCTGCTCTAGTAGTTACCTCGTGATCGGGTGCTACTTGTGGGATCTGGTCCAGCCATATTTTTTCTCTTTTCTTTACTTTTTTTGTTTTGTACTAATATTTGAAAATTTATACATGTATACAATTTCGAAGGGCATCACACTGGAGCTAATACTACATGTTGTACGAAGTATAAAATTATATAGATACATATATTTAAAAGACTAAAAAAGTGACAGCCCGCCGAGTTTCTTGCCGGATCTTCTCAGCTTGTGGCCGCGTTCCGATCTGGTGGTAGATTATTGTATCGTATTCAATGTTTAAACTTGACAATATGCAAGTGCCCTTAAGGGGCTTATGCAGAATAAATTATTTGATTTGACTCAAACGCAGTCTCTAAAATGTGAGCTTCATAACAAAACTCAGCGTGCTATGAAAGGAATTATTAAAATCCGGAATATGGAGATCCAATAAAAGAACGAGAGTTATTAACATAACCGTCAGAATTAAATCGATATACTCGTATCTGAAATATCAACGGGCAGCGCACATCGTTCATTAAACTGACAGCTGTTGGGAAAGTGATGACTAGGAATATGACGCTGTAAAAGACGGTCGCCAGCCAGGTGGAAGAACGATATTTTAAAAGGCGCAAAAAATCGATATAAGTGACATAGGACAGTTATGAATGGCATTCTTGTCGGAGGCCTTTGTCCAACACTAGACGTCTACATTAGTGTTGCCCAAATGCAAGACCAAGACGAGACTTGGACCGGTCTTGGTCTTGCAACATCACACCTGGTCTCGTCTTGGTCTTGGTCTTGTGCACCCGGGTCTTGGTCTTGGTCTTGGTCTTGCGCACCCGAGTCTTGGTATTGCAGCAAGAGTCTCGCAAAGTTTTGCAGTTAGAATAACGTAACAGTAATTTATCATGGCAATGAAAAATCCAACTAAATTAATCAAATATCCTATCCTATCTATCCATCTGTTAGCCTATAGCAGTGGTTCTCAAACTTTTTAAATGACGGAACCCTTTTGGGAAGCAAAATACTTGATGGAACCCTACAATAAAACAATTATTTTTATAAGTGTATTCTATATTAATCAGCATAATAAAAGTACAATGTATCAGTTACTAATTATTATTTACTTCACCACTTGGTAAGGACAATAATAGAAAACATTAAAAAAGAAAAAAATCTAACTAGTGGGAGGTATGAAACTGTTTTTTATTTTTCATCAATTGCTTGATATCAGGTTTGATGGAAGAAAGTTGGAGTCTCATATCAGCTTCGGCGTCCAGTCTATTGCGATATTTTGTTTTCGTGGCTGCGTAGGTAGAGAATCCTGTTTCGCACAAATATGTAGTTGGGAACGGGAGAAGAATATCCAGAGCCATTTGGCCAAGCATTGCATATTCATCTTGGATTCTGCACCAAAAATCATTAAGAGGCGTCGTTTTGAACAATGACTCCATACTTGTGTCTGATGACATTTCTAAAAGAGATTCATATATCTCATTTGACATGTTTTCAGGCTTTTCCAAGTTGGGTAAAAAAGGATTATGAATCCAGGAGTTCACTTTAATTTTTGTATTGTGTTCTTCGGGAAAATACTTTTCAAAAGATGCGCGCATCGAACTGAGATATTGGACCAATTCTTCAAACACATTATCTTCAAACATTTCTGAGTCGTTTTCGCTAACAAACTCACTGAGTAACGTAAAACTTTCTATTTCTTTCTTACCAATGCAAATGATCCAAAAATCTAATTTTCTTTTAAAAGCAGTTATTTTATTATAGGCCTGAAACACTGTTGTCTGTTTACCTTGCAACGATAAATTTAATTCGTTAAGTTTTTGAAAGATATCCGCCATAAAAGACAATCGGAACAACCAAGTTTTATCATACAAACGGTCCTTCAAATTAAAAGAAGTATCTGCTGAAAGAAACATTTGTAACTCGGCTCTAAGTTCAAATAGCCTTGTTAAAGTTTTTCCCCGAGACAGCCATCGCACTTCTGTATGGAGCAGCAGTGTTTTATGTTTGCTGCCATAATCTTCACACAATAATGAGAACAATCGGGATTGTAGTGGTCGTGATTTGATAAAATTAATTATTTTTACCGCTTCATCCATAACTAATTTTAGATTAGACGGCATTTGCTTCATCGCAAGTGCTTGTCTATGCAGAATACAATGACTGGAACTACAATTAGGCGCTTTATTTTTCATTCGTGACACTGCTCCTGCTGTTTTACCTGTCATCGCCTTGGCCCCATCTGTACAAATGTCAATGCAATTGTTCCAACTGAGATTATGTTCTTCAAAAAATATATTTATTTTATTAAAAATTTCTTCCCCGGTAGTGTTTGTAAGCAGCGATGAACACATAAGCATGTCTTCTTCAAAAGAACTTTTATATGGATATCTCACAATAACCAGCAGGATAGCCAAACCAGCGACATCAGTCGACTCGTCCATTTGCAAAGCGAATCGTGTATTTTGTAGACGTGTAACTAGTTCTTGTTTGACGTAGCTTGCCAGATCATGGATTCGTCGTGAAACAGTATCGTTTGATTATTCTTGTCTTTAGTCTCGGGGTGTACGGTTTCTAAATGTCGACGCAATTTGGCAGGTGCCATGGAACTATTAGGAAGCAGTTTACTACAGAGCATGCAGAGAGGTGAGCCGTTGGAATCAACAAATCCGAAACTGATATAAGATTCATCATACTTCCTTTTTTTCGTCTTTGAAACCGTCGAGCTTGACGTCGTGGCACTCGTGGCATCATCTTCTGGATCGGTGATTGCTAAATTCTCCGCGCGCATTGCTTTTGAACATTCAGCGTCATTAGAAGATGTTGTTGGAACACGTTTAACACCTTTAAGCCAACGTTCCGTTCTTCTTTATTTATAATGTTACAAGTCAGGATAGTGGGGGTTTAAATAATGCACAATCGTTACTGCGTATAAGAGACTAAATTTAGAACCTACAGGGAAGAAATGTATAAAACTGAGACAACAGAATACAGCAGGCAGTAAAACAATGAACACTAGTTTCTCGCTAGCGAGCTTGTAAGTAGGTAGTAACTTATCGCTCCGAACGCTAATCATCAACTGACGACGCCAACGCGCGATCGCCGCTTTTATACTTAGTCCTAGACTCGATCTCAAATATTCTCGAAAATACTCGAGTCGGCACCTTTGATAAACAAAAAGCAAAAATAAAAACAGAAATTTAAAAATAGCGTTGTAAACAATATCGACTTTATCCTTTGAAGTTAGAGACGAAAGTCGCTAGTTGACAACTATAGCGTCTAATTCAGAGGCGGCTTTTATTAAAGAGACTGAGCGCTTACAAGTATACTACCCGCTCGTTTTAAGTTTGCCGCTGGCTATAGGTATGAGTGTATGACGTTCGAAATTTTTTATTTAATTGTAACAATAAAAATTGTGTACGTTAGATTTTTGGGTAAAACTATGACACATTATAAGTTTTGTTGTCACGTGGGGGAGGGTACGCGCATTCCACAGACCGGCAAACTTAGAGCGAACGCGTTGTACAAGTATAAAATTGTTGAGACCAAACTTATGAGATATTGTACCAGCTAATGTAACACAAGCTTATACAAATACAAATAAATAAATAAATAACATTCATAGCGTTTTGTCTCCGCGCGGCCGCGGAGTCCGCACAGCCGCGGAGCGACCAGAGAGAGGTGTTTTGATTTTTTTATTTCTAAATTCTTGCGGAACCCCGACAGAGGTATCACGGAACCCTAGGGTTCCGCGGAACACACTTAGAGTATAGCTGGCCTATAGTTTACTATTGAATACAATACTTACCACTGGAGAAAATTACTCTTCTATTCCCCTGGTGTTCCATTAGACAGCGTTACTACTCTTATGACAGGACTTTCGACCCTATTTTCTTAAGACGTCACCACACGAGGCAGTTGATACAATAAATTTTATGTCATTTTATAATCAATGCGATATTTTACAATTAATGCGATTGTTTATATTCCCCTTCAAGTTAAGTGGTATGTATCTATTGTATTTCCAGTTTAGTTACTGATACTCTGGATACTTGAAAAAACCTGTTGCTCTATTGCCTATATAAATACTTTGGCCGCTGGATCCATGTAGCTGTTAATATACTATTTATTCAAGAACATATAAAACTGATTTAAAATTTTATGGTTTTAATACTTGTAAAATGTATGATATTCGTCGTCATCGTCACAGCTCATAAAAGTGCCACTGCTGGGCTTAAGCTTCCTTCCAGTAAGAGGAAAATTGATCTACTATACCACGCTGGTCAGACATGTTGGTACAGGGTTTTCTTTCTAGTTTCACTTCTCTTGCACATATGTTATATACACAGGGTGTATCAGGTTATGGGACAACTGTTCATGTATGTTGTAGTTCAACAGTCATAGATCATAATTAGAATGTATATTACACAAAAACAATATAACGTAAAAGTTATAGTGATTACAAAAATGTGTGTCTAAGAGTTTATGCCTTAAATTTTATGCATTATGTAGGTATGTACAGACAGGATATATGTAAGCATGTAAAATTTCGACAGTATAAATAGGTATTAGATTTGCGTGAACCTTTCAATGGTTACGTAGGTACAAAGGCGACTCATCAACGGTCATCGGCCGATCAGCTGATTTATGTTAAAGCGAAGTTTGTCTTGCTTATGTAAACGTAATCATTGATTTATTCAAATTCTAATGAACATTTAACAAAATACGAATATGTTGTAGATTAAGTATCATTCCTTTATACATTTTAATCAATTTACACGAAAAAACGATGACAAAATTGAGAACTTACATGTCTCTCAATTCATTAACGAATCGATATTTTTATTTCAATTTTTTTTCATGGGTTCTTAACACCATTGCCCGATCCGATTTGATACGACATCCACGGGTAAGAGAGTGGTGAATTATATTCGTACTGTCTTTTTTTTTTGTGTGTGTGTAGCTGTTGGTCGCAGATGACCTTGACAGCTTAACGCGGTCAATGGGTGAGCGCTGATGGCTCTCAATCCGGTAAGTAAGTTAAGCGAACATCGCCCGAGGGCTCCCCCCTGTGGGGAACGGACCTCGGCTCGGGGCGTCGCTGAGAGCAAAGTGGGCGTGGCCAAGTTTAGGTTAATGACTTTTACGCGGCGCGGTTTTCGACCTCGACGGCGAGGCCGATACCGCGGAGTTTTATCTGTTATCTCTGCGCGAGCTGTGTAGGTCCTTTCTTGGGCGATCATAATAGCGTCATCTTCTTCTTCAAGAAGTTGACGAGGACGTCGGACCGCGGATATTTTTGAGGGGACGTAGTTTACCGCCCCAACCACTAGTGGATTGGGGTGAGTCGTGGCAGAGGCAAAATAGCGCTGGGAGCAACGCTTCATGTACTGCCTGATGGTGATCGTACTCTGTCCCTACATGGACATTTATATAGATTAATTGTAGGCATATTTCTATGTCCAACAGTGAACGTCGTTGGGCTAATGAATAAACGGATATATAAATATGTATAATGGGCAAGAGCACTCTCGTGATTACGGTATTTTTGTCCTTAAGCCTTTCCGAAGAGTAATTCTGAAAAGCCAACACCAACATTGGGAATCGATTGGCCAATAGATGGATATCTCAAGACTGATTTGACTTGCCGTGTAGTGACGGAGTAAGAATATAATTCATCACCCCCTATTTTACCCGTGACTGCGAACCCACGACTAAGGGCTATAATATATAACATCGGTGCAAGAGAAGGTAAACTTGACATGTATGACGGCACATATGATGTTGTGGCGATTCCCCTCCGGCCACGGCCGATTCTCCTCCTGTTATGTAGAAGACACGAGCTCAACCGTATATAAGCTGAAATGGTGATTTGAATTAAATGCAAGACCGCGAGACTCTTGCAGGCCCAGTCTTGGTCTTGCTCAAGTCTTGCAGGGCCAGTCTTGGTCTTGGTCTTGCAAAAATTAAGCGGTCTTGGTCTTGGTCTCGGTCTCGCATTTCTCGCAAGACCAAGACCAAGACCGCAAGACCAAGACTTTTTTGGGCAACACTAGTCTACATACTGTTGGATGATCAGATTTGTCGCAAAATTAAGCCTCTATAAAATCGTAGAACGCAAACATAATCAGAACTACAAAATTCTTACAGGTAACAAAAGAATACCATTAACGCTTACATTGCTCGTGGGTGTCGTAAAAGACGACTAAGAGGTTTACATCGACCTGGCTTACTACATCTGATGTCGTCAGGTCAAATTATGTTTGAAAGGGGAGTTAACATCGAGTGGTCGGGCCAAACGGGTAAATTATTGCCAAAACTTTTGCAATATGTACGTAGAAGGAAGGGTAAATACGTAAACGTAAGTCTCGTAAACGCCGAGAGCAGGATAGTTATGAACAGTAGGACCCAATGAAAACTCTAGATTTTGATTTTAGTTTAGATGACATCCCTAAACAAAACAAAAATGAAAGATCTGTTAATTGTTATAAGCTGTTAATGTTTGTTAAAAGCTTCTAAATCTGAGATCCTACAAAATAAGAGTTTATTAATGTCATTATCATAATGACAATGAATTCGCTAACAATTCAAGATTTTCAATACCTCTATGATTGAATAAATATGGAGCTACCTACTATCGCAGAATACGTTATAGTTATAACTTGATAATTATTGTCATAGTAGATTTTGGCTATCTTCACAAACTATATTTTTACATAATGTAGGTCATCATCATCATCTTCATCATCATCGCAGCCACATCCGCCCCACTGTTGGGCTTGGGCCTCCTCCACGATGGGAGGGAATTTGACCTACTATACTATGCTGGTCAGACATGTTGGTATAGGGTTTCATTTCGAGTTTTTCTTCTCTTACACAGATGTTTTGTGCATATTATATCCCATAGTCATCTTTTACGACATCCACACGCAAGATGGTGATTTGTATTCTTACTCCGTCACCACACGGATAATAATGAAGGTACTCAGACAATATATTGTTTACTCATATACTTTACTACAATTTATATTTTACTAGCAACCCGCCCTCGCTTCGCTTCGGTTTCAGTTGTCTTACACCTGTAGTTGCCGTCCCCGTGAGAATACCGGGATAAAATATAGCCTATGTTACAAACGCAATTTTTATTAGTTAATGATACGGAACCCTACGTGCGCGACTCCGACACGCACTTAACTGGTTTTTATTATTTCTTCAGGTATTATTTTTGATCTTTCAATTTTATAGTTATGGACGTTAAAGTACATATGTACTTATATTAACAACATTTTCGTGTTTTAAGAACAATAAGTAAATTTGAAAATTTTAATAACCCTCGACACCAAACTAAAATAATAAAAAAAGTGTAATACTTTTTTTATTCCATTCGACAGGCTTTATGAATTAATTGTTATTCAACGATTAAACTGGGACGCGACTGGGAAGCACTTAATCGATTAATCATACACCATTACATTATTTTGGAAAAGAGGTGGTAGAAGACTTTATGACAGCTATGAAAAAAAAAATCCATGCCACTTTTTTTTTCATATGAGCATATTACTAAAAACGGTGAAAAATCAGATCTTGTACGATATTTTCAAGTACTATAACGACAAATAGGCTAGTTTTGGCATCGGATATTTGTTGTTGAACGCGCAGGTAACTGCACTATCGACCACAAGTACAATTAAAACTAGATATGTTACAATAATATAAAAAAATATACATTTGTTATGGCTATTCCTTAATTTTTTCGAAGAAAACGTTAATCATTTGAGTTTAACACACCAACCTATCACAAAAACATTTTTTTATTCTAAAAGTTACGATAACATCTAGAAGGTATTATACCATTTTGAAATAATGAATAATTTGGCCAACTTTTGAAATTACTTGCTACTATGGTTACGGTACATTTTTTTTACAGGGTGGTGTGTTAAACTCAAATGATTAACGTTTTCTTCGAAAAAAATAAGGAATAGCTATAACAAATGTATATTTTTTTACATGTCTAGTTTTAATTGTATATACTTGTGGTCGATAGTACAGTTATCTGCGCTTCCAACAAGAAATATCCGATGCCAAAACTAGCCTATTTGTTGTTGTAGTACTTGAAAATATCGTACAAGGTCTGATTTTTCACCGTTTTTAGTAATATGCTCATATCAAAAAAAAAAGTGACATGGATTACTTTTTTTATTTTTTTCATAGCTGTCATAAAGTCATCTACCACCCACTTTCCGTTGGACGTTTAATTTAGATTTACACTCTGTATAAAAGAAAGTCGTGTTAGTTACACTATTTATAACTCAAGAACGGGTGTACATATTTCGCTGAAAATTAGTGGTCAGGTAGCTTACAACCAGGAGACGGACGTAGGATACTTTTTATCCCGTTTCTTTTTTAATGGTTTTTACAAGATTTCGCCAATAACTCTTTTATTGCCGTTCGATCGCGTTCCCGTGTGACGTGACATAAAATGTTAAACAGTATACAAGTCACTATGAAATGTAGTATAAAAAAACGCATTTGATATGTAATAAAAGATGCAAATGCAATGCAAATGACAGCTAAACGAAATTTTGTCTATATTTAAGTATTGTTGAAAATTATAATTTTGTCAGAAATCAATAATGAGTAATTTGTATTCTCTTTGAATCATCATTAACAATGCCGCGATCAAAACTATCGAATCTTGTCCAACAAAGCTATAATGGTTCTTCCATTAGCGACTATATTTTCGTAAATTTAGAAAATATATTTACGAAAAATATGGCGTTACGAAGTTTGGCGGGTCAGCTAGTAAACCAATAAAATAAGAATTTACGGCATGTTTTTAAACTAGTTCCATATTAAATAATCGATGCTGCTATCTAGTCATCGAATCATGCATCGTCCTCTAATTTTGTAATATTCCAAATATTCTCTGATTGATTTTCAATTAACGCACTTTAAGCATATTATTTCCTTGTAAATAAAACTACTTTTACGGATTATATCGCGTTTGTATTTGATTTATGATTGCCCGACGTTTCGAACACTTTGCAGCATTCATGGTCACGGGCGGACTAAGGTGTCTCACGTCCAACAAGTAATCGTTATTACAGACATTTACAATTATCTACCCGATACAGAAAATAGTTATAAATTTATTAAATTGTTACCCACATTTTAGTACAAATTTATTGCCAGTGTAAGAAGAAAATGAATCTATATGAAAAAATTATATTGTTTATGGTTAGTAATTATTAATTATTAAATTTGTAGCAATTATTATTACAATTTGTTGATTTAAAACTAACAAAACTAATATACTACCACCGGATCGGAACGCGGCCATACTGAGAAAGATCCGGCAAGAAAACTCAGGGGACATGATGCTAAATTAATATTGATTTTTAATTTTAGATACGGCTTACTAAAAGATTTTTGATTTATAAAATTATCTTTAACTATTATTATTGTGGGTCAAATCCATACAATAAGTGCTCACAGTATCATGCAGTCTTGTGGTGGTCTCTTTGGATTTATTTTTAATTATGTTTATAACAGGATCCCAGCTTGATGGTAATACCCAGCCATCCTCTCTATTGAAATTTTTGTGTTTTTTGATTTCAATAGCCTCGCGTACCATTCTAGGCAGGTATCGGTGTTCCTTTGCGAGGACTTGAGGTTTATCAAATCTAATGTTATGGCGGGAGCGGTCCTGACTATGTTCACAGACTGCAGACTTAGTGTGACGGCGGTGCTTCACATCAGCTATGTGTTCTTTGACCCGAGTTCTTATGGATCTCTTTGTTTGCCCAATATAAGAGAGACCACAGTCACAGTCAAGTTTATAAACTCCTGCATCTTGTAGAGGGATCTGGCACTTGACAGGTGGTAAGAACTGACTTATCCTTTTGAGTGGCTTAAAATAAGTTTTTATGGAAGCCCGTTTCAGGATATAGCCAATCTTGTCAGTGACTCCTTCCACATAAGGTAGTACTGCAGGGAGGCGCTCAACTGTGGGTGGTTTCAAACGGTCTCTGCGACGGGGGCGTGGAACTTGCAGCTTGTTTGCACGTAGAACCTGCTTGACATGCTGCAGCTCCCCAGCCAGGTGCTCCTCGTCACAGATTCCTCGTGCTCTCTGCAACAAAGATTTAGACACGGTAGCTAACTGTGAAGGGGGATGATGAGAATCTCCGTTCAGATATCTGCCGGTATGTGTTGCCTTACGATACACTGTATGACTCAAGGTGTTATTGGGTTTACGGATAACCAAAATATCTAAGAAAGCTAATGAGTTATTTGACTCCAGTTCCATAGTAAATTGAATTTTTGGATTGATGGAGTTAAGATGGTTTAGGAATATGGTTATTTTGTCTGTTGGTAGTATTGTGAAAGTGTCATCTACGTACCGCTTATAGAACCTTGGTGTGACATTTTCAATAATGAAAATAATGAACGAAATATATTAATATTATTGTGAAATAAGCGTGGGGCGCTTTGTGCCACATTTTCGTAAATCGAGCACCCTTAGTCGTCTTTTACGAACCCATGAGCAAGAAAAGGAGTGATGTATTGTATTCTTACTCCATCACCATAATATTATTTTATATTTCCCTAACAACTCGTGTTAAACCAATAAAAGGACATATGCTATATTATATCTTTAAATTTCTCTTTTTATCGTAATGTCGCATCAGTATTTTGCATCGATCAAATGGATTATATTTATATTTAACGTATGTAAATTCATTCTACTTCCAGTATTTTAAATATGTTTTAATTTCAATCATTCAAGTACTTGAAAAAGTAAAGTGCAAATCCATGAAACTCCCTTTGTAATGTCGGGTACTCTTAGTATAATGCACCACCATTCCCTACTGTCTTATGAGAATTAAAAAAATGAGCTGCAGATCGCCAAAACTATCGAGCAACACTCTTCTTGTAAAGTTATAACAGCAATAGCTATCTTTAACCCACCTGCTTATCGTAGCGATTAGTACGTAATCCCTCTTTGGCGATGCCTAAGTCCAGCAGACATGGACATGCACACATAACATAGAATAAATTCTAATAATAATACCAACAAACTAAATTATTTCTTTGTAAATAATTTCTGCCTAATTATGTGCAAAAACGAACACATCATGTTTAGTTTACATGTAACAGGGTAGCAACAAATGTCCGTGTGAAAAACATTTAGTGAGTTTTTGACCTTGCCCTTAGCAATGGTTAATTCAAATGGTATTTCCATTTATTCAACATTATCTTCATGTTCTCGAATAGTTTACGCAACGCTCGCCGAGATAACTCACTTGACATCGTTATATTTTTGCTAATTTGCATCAAACCTCAATAAATTATACATATATCTTTCTCATGAAACAGTCCATTTTGAGAAGCGTATGAAATTTCGTTGATAGTTTTTACGTCTATCGCAAGCATATATACAAATAGAAGCAAAGGGATACTTTATCTGTACTAATATTATAAGAGATAAAGTTTATAAGGTTGTAGGGAGTAGGTAATCTCTGGAACTACTGAACCGATTTTGAAAACTCTATTACCAATAGAAAGCCACATTATTTGTGAGTGTCAAAGTTATTATATTAACTCTAAAAATTAAAACATTTTTTCGTGACAGTCAGATTGACCTTTTTTTTCGTTTACTTTGCGAATCTGAAACAATCATGCCCTGACAAGAACTGCGCCAGTCGGGCGCAGAGGACCCCGTGTCGTCAAATCAACCACTCCTTCAGCACCCGCCGGAAGGTTTCGACGGTTTGATCCATAAATCGAGACCTTTCCAGCCGGACTGCCCAACGGATAATGATGTCTCGGTGGGCCGCCAGAGGACCAACTCGCGGAGCGAAACATAGCCGCTGGTAAAGGCCAGCGAGTATCTCCGCCTCCAAGACCCACGAGAGAGTTCCGGCCAACACACACGCTGCTCCCGTCACCATCGTGCGGTATCCGCGTATGGCCCTGACCGCCATAGCCCTTTGTAGTCGCCACAAGAGAAACCTGAGTCGGATGGTCAGGGACTCCGCCCACACGGGTTCGCCGTATATGGCTTTGGACCGCACTATCCACGCGTACAGCCGGCACGTAGCGCTGGGTCCGCCAACGTTCGGCATGAACCACGAAAGGGCGGACGCCGCGCCGATAAGCCGCGGAGCAAGTTGACAAAAATGCTCCCGGAACCACCATTGGCCATCGAGCACAATGAGCCCGGATACTAATGGGGACCGAATTGACGGTGATCGAGGCGCCGGTGGGTAGACCATTGCTATTTTGATGAATCCTGCCATCCATGAAGCCAGCGCCTGTCAATCTCCGGTGCCGAGATTTGCCAGGTATGCCGCCTCTTCTAGCGTTCACCCTGGACTGTATTGAGCTTGTCGTCGGCGAAGCAAATTACGTCTAACCCGGGAGGGAGCCTTCCTCTTAACGCCCAGTTGTAGCCGATGTTCCACAGGGTAGGTCCCAGAACCGATCCTTATGAGACACCGCACGACATCTCCTATTCAGTCCATGTAGAGCACGCCGCGCCCCTCCAAGTAGTCTGCCATTAGGCGCCTCAAGTATAGAGGCATCCTATGATACCGGAGCGCCTCGCTCATCGAAAGGTCAAATTTATCATTTAATCGGTAGTCTTTTTCTTACAACAGGTCAAAGCCCAAAATTTTTACAGATACATACAATCAAACCCCATGGCTTCTACTTTAAAAACCAGTTTAATCAATGAGTTCTAGACCATATTAAATAGACGTAACGAATACAAACGCAATTTTAAATATAATTTAAGAAGCAACTCTTTGTCACACAACTTAAAATTAATAATTCCCGCCGATCGCCCACTACAATATCACACCCCAAAAAACAAACGAACTTGCAGTCCTGTTAGTAAATGAAGACAAAGAACCCAGTGATATAATACATACTGCATTTTAAAGATAGTCATGTAAAAAAATCGGCCAAGCGCTAGTCGGACTTGCGCACGAAGGGTTCCGAACCATTGACTAGATACACAAGTGCCTCCCTATTGCCATTATCGATATTGAACAAAAAAATCAAGTTTGTTGCATGGGAGCCCCCTTAAATATTTATTTTATTTTATTTTTATTATCTGTTGTTATAGCGGCAATAGAAATATATCATCTGTGAAAATTTCAACTGTCTAGCTATCACTGTTCTTAAGATACAGCCTGGTGACAGACGGACGGACAGCGAAGTCTCAGTAATAGGGAACCCTAAAAAAGAACGGCTTGTATCGCACTTACGACCCTTTACAGTGTCCTATAATCTTTGTGAAAGACAAAGATAGTTATTATCTGACTAAACAGCAATAAGGTTAAACACAAAATAAAACAGAAACACTAACAAAATACCTGTATGCAGTTCTATGAATACGAGTACAGGCATGTTGAAAGATAACCGTTTCATGCTTTATACCGAGATTTATTCAGTCAATACTGCGTTGATACAACGGCGAAAATGATTTTGGAAAGATTGAATTTTATATCCCAAAACCAACAAATGGTTAAAGCCGACGATTATATACGTTTAAGAGATGCTTTAAATAGGAATGCTGATGTAAATGTTGTAAGTATGGCTCAACACATTGTCTCGCCCTTATCTATTGCCGCGATACATGCATGAAAAAACGCAATACGCTATGACATGCGTGCGAAATTACAGAAAGCCTGACTTATTTATTACCTTCACTTGCAACACTGAGTGGGTAGAAATAATGCAAGAACTTTTTCTGGGCATCGATCTTTCGATCGGGATATAATATGCAGATAAAATCTATGTAGGAAAAGAAATACTGGAATTCATAAAATATTGATTAAAAAAACATTTAAAAAAAGCTTTTATTTTAATGCTGCTTGTCAAGACTATTCAAACGAGTCCAAACTCGACGGTTTTATCTCGTTTAATTTAGGAGTTCCTATAGCCACCTTCCGACGCCATCTTGAGACCAGCTTCATTTTATTGTATTGTCACCGAAGTTACGTAGTAAACTAAATTTCAAACTAATCTAACAACAGGAAGTGGTTCTACTTTAACTCGCAAGATTTGTCCTATACTAACATACTAACAGAGCAAGTTAAATACAAGCTTTTAAAAACCAATACCACCATGATGTAGTAAGCCAATTTCCCTCCCATTGCGAAGGAGACTCGAGCCCAACAGTGGGACGTATATGAGCTATGATGATGATGATAGTGACGATCTCACGATTGACACGATATTATAGCCAGGGTCTTGAATAAATATCACTGATGACACGGTCGGGTACCGCTGGCCCGCCCACTTGGCGCTTGGAGGTACGCACCCGGCTGGCTATGGGCTCGTTCGCCAGCCGCTCTCGTCGCCTTGGACGATGCGCGACGCATCATAGTCTGCCGCCGCAAAAAAGAGTCTCAAATTAACAAACTTAACATATTTAACAAAAGAAAAGATTTTCGGCAAATTTAAATGTTATGACATTGGACAGTGTCGGGTGGCAAAAACGGGGTTTATCATACGGTCAAATGTTGTTTTAGCTAGAAAATAAAATAAAAGCTGACCTTGACCTTACCTGATAAAGATAATGATCCGCCGTTGTTTGACATTGTGACCAAGAACATGGTACACGTGGGTGTATGATGATACATGTAGGGAACAAAATCTAATATCATTCTATATGAAAAATGGCATATGTTCAAAAAAAATTCACGCCGTTTTGTCCATCATACCCAAACCAGAGAAAATACTCATCTTTCCCAGTTTGGGAATCTTATTTATCGACGAAGATATGTTGATAACGGCGACTATAGTCCATAAAATATAGGATGATCTCTGTGACAGTTGCCCTAGTGCTGTCACGCTTACGATAAAGTGCGTAGTTTTTGATGTGAAACATCTATAGGGGAGGGTGACCGCGATCGTCGCGTGGCGTTTAACGCCACGCTTTGCGGTCCGCTCTTAATTAACTACAAAATACATATCTGGACAGATATCTACATTTTTGTAACGAAACCATGGTACGATTTAAAATTTTGTACAACGCCATCTAGTGAACTCAAAGTAAATTGTTACCTATAATGTATTCTAATGAAAATAAATGTTTATTGAATAAAAAACATCATTTTCTGGAAAAGAATCGTAACTTTATTTTTCTTAATATTTTATGCTATATTAATACCTGTCGTAATATGTTCTTTTATGCGTATGTACTTTGTTCTATAAAATAATGTATAATTTTCTAACTTCCTAACATAAGTATACCATACCTACCTTATTTTCAAGTACGAAAACTGGACAACCGCTTTTTATAGGCTTTGTATTAGTTTACAGCTGTATATTTATTTGTTTATATGTTACCGACTCCTAGGAATTGTATTTTGACCCATTTTAAAGAGTTAGATTTCATTTAAAATTTGTAGACTTAACGAGGTACCCAATGACGATAAAACAATTTAGATAGCTTGTCTTATTATCATCATAGGATTAGAGATTTCTTTATAAAATATATTTTGTAGTTGACATTTAGGCTAGGCTCGATAGATGTCGCTAATTCGATCTTTTAATTTCTACATGGCACTTTTTCAGGTATTTGACCCATTTGAACTCAATTTTTACCCAATCAGTTAGATTTCATTCAAACGCTATAGACTTATCAAGTAGACATGCACGAAACAGTGCTTCGCGAAGTAATGTGATTATATTCCTGCCGAGTAATTTTACATTTTACCATCACTTCAAACATCACACTTATAGTTCTTTATAGTTCCTCCCAGACTTGGTAAAAAAAGCTCATCCCAAACAATCCCGCGATCGCGATCTGATAGGCTCTATGACAAGTACTCGATGCTTCGAAAACGATTCAATATCAGTAAAGATCGTTACTTTTCAATTGATACCGATTATTGTGATGCGATACTAGTACTCATTATAGAATGTTACTTTCTCTCAAACTTACCAAAAAAAACGCTCATCACAAACAATCCCGTCAAGAACATATCCGATAGGCTCCCTAAAAAGTATTCGATGCTTCGAAAATGATTCAATATCAGTAAGTATCGATACTTTTCAATTGATACTTATTACTGTTCCTTCGATACTAGTACTCATTATATATTGTTACTTTCTCTCAAACTTACCAAAGAAAAAAAAGCTCATCCAACAGCTCAAACAATCCCGGCAAGACATTATCCGATAGGCTCTATGAAAAGTACTCAATGCTTTCAAAACGATTCGATTGTTAAGTATCGATACTTTTCAATTGATACTGATTATTGTCCTTCGATACTAGTACTTAGTGGGTCGATAGATGTCGCTATTTTTATTTCCTAGATCACACTTTCTTAGCCGATCCCTTTGAACTACGTACAAGTGTGTGAGGGAGAAGAAGCGATGCGGCCCTGCGGCGGATTAATTTTATTGCTGTGTAATATTTCGAATAATAATCGAAATCGTATTATTTTATTAAATACTTCTTGCCATATTAGTTCTGTCGTAATCTATTCTTTTATGCATATATACTTGTACAAATAATTTCGATGTTTCACATCTGTCAGGCGTCCTGAGCGACGGCTCACTTTTTAATAATGTAACTGTTTGTTTTAATTGTAAAAAATATGTTGAAAGTTTTATATAGGTACTGTATTGGGTTTATTTCTTTTATGAATAATTTAATAAAGATTGGTTATCGATTTACGTATATCGACTGTCCCATCTCTTTTTTATTTTCAGTCCAGAATGACCTTGTACGTGTGTAAGCATCATTTATGAATAAAATGTTTGCTAGGTATTTCAGTACTTACGAGGTACATTTTAGGCATGAATATTAATATTTTTATATTTATAATATATTGCAATTCAGTTGCAATAAAACTGGCACGAAAATAATGAAAATATATTTGATACAAAATGAAATTGTAAACATTTCGCTCGTTCAAACTTACTTCGTTAGTTTTCATCAAGCTATATTTTATGGACTATAGGTAGCTATTTTGAATATTCGTGCAAGAACTGTCACTATAGAAAACACATAGATTGTCTCGTACTCTAACTTTTAACGCCCACATAAACGTGACATTCTGTCATGCTGTTCAAACTATAAAATACATTTGTAAATATATAAACAAAAGGTCGGATCGTGCAACGTTTGGTGTAAGAAATGCTCATGAAGAAGTCGAAAATTATAAAAACGAACGGTACATACATACATCGGAAGCATTATGGAGATTGTTGAAGTTTCTTATATATGAATTAATTTTATTTTGTAAAATTGACATATTAAGTGGCATATTAATGAATATGTAAGCGCCCTCTCGGGGTTTATGCATAATAAATGATTTGAATTTGAACATGACAGACACCCTACAGTAGTGCAATTAGCCAAGTACATTATAGCCAAAGAGGGTACTTTTCACGTGAAACTATGCAAATAATAGTGGCAAACCCATCAAAAACAACTCTGATCTGACTCTGATCCTTATTACGAAGTTCCCCACCCTTATACTGGGTTAATAACAAATTTTCCAGAAGGAAACGCAGTGAAAAAGTCGCTGGGCATCCCAGAATAAAAAAGTTTCTGCTTTAGGAAGGGTATACAATGGCCATCCCTGTCAGTCAGAGTGTATTTATCTTAGGGGCTTGCTCAACCACGTACGTGGTCCCACCTAATTCCGGCACTTAAAAACTGTGAACGGAGTTGTCAAAGAAACATAACAAGCTGCTTGCCATAAGAAAGGTTCATTAGAAAACGATAATCAATGGCAAATTACTTTGAGAGAAATCTCGACTTCGCAATGTCCTTCAAAGATGAGGGAGTTGTTTGTGTTCATATTATTATTTTGTTACCCATCTGAACCACTCAATTTGTGAGTAAACTTCAAATAAAATTTATGTAACGACATAAAATGTAAAATACGACAGTCGTATCAGGACTTATTTTTATCCTATAATGGTGATATCTACACTCTACAGTGAAGGTTTATTGCAAATAGAAAATAAACTTTTAGAATTAAATGAGAAAACTTAAAGTGATTTTAGTTTACCTTCTCCAATTCGGCTACATAATGCATATGATGTACGTACGATCGTTCGTAAGACAGCAGAAAGTTGTCAGTTTTTATTAATGAAAATTTACCGAAAATAGTTAAAGACCAAGGTCTAGATTTGATGCAATTATAGGCAGTATGCAAAATAATGGGAGTATTTTTTTTCTGGAATGGGAAAACGTTCCTCGCAAATTTGGTATTGGCGAAAGTCAGACAATCCCTTCAAATGATGAGAAGAACACTCCATTTTTAAGCTACCATTGACCGTCATCGTTGAAACAGTAGTAGTGTGCTCCTTACGTAAAAATGGATCGCTCGGAAAGTTTTACAAGAGATATCTTTAATTATACAGGAAGAATGTACCATGAGTCATAGAGCTGATGTTGAAACAGTAAACGGAAAATCCTCCTCAGAAATCTCAGTGACCTCAGAAAAGCTGTTATGGCTATATATGTTACTTTTATTTTTGCGGGTGATTTTCGACAAACACTACCTACAATAACAAAAGGAATACGCGCCGATGTTATTAGGTATGCTTAAAATCATTTTACTTATGGAGTTCCGTTGAAACTCCTAATCCAGGAACAAACATGAGAGTGCCATTTAAACGATAATTACAATAACGACTTTTCACATCAACTACTGAATCTTAAAAAGGAAAAATTTGTTGTCCTAACACCAACGAAAGGGTATTTCATAATTTCATCACAAGTAAAAATATTTAACGCTCAACGAGGTGGGGGTAGGTCAACTAGTAATGTTATAAAGTAATCATTGGCGTTTTATCACGGCGACATTACTAATATTTTCGTAATTTTAGAGTCACCGTATGTACTTAAATATTTCAATAGATTATAAAGTTATAAGTATTTTATTAATTTTGTGTTATCCCAAAACAACCTATAATAAAATATTTCTAGAACATTTGGCTACCGAGATTTCTCCTACTTCTAAATAGCTATTATACGCAACTTTTACATTATACATACATATTGATTAGGTACTAACTACATCATAACCATACTTTACAAATTTTATGAAACTCTTCGAAGTTTGTCGTGGCAGCAGATTTATGAAAATGTTTTTGACGTCTAATTTATAACGTAAATATTTCGTAATTTTACAAATAATACAACAACATTTCGGTATCGCATTCTCTTGCATTTATAAAACATTTGATAAGATTAGAAACACGGTTTCAAGTTTTCAAATAATTTATCATGTCGTGCGACTTCTAACTAATGAACGTCACTCAAGAACCTTTCTTTCCAACGGTCTCGTTTAGCGGGTTATTGTGATTAATCCATTTAACAATTCATTATTACTAACATATCTATCGGAAAATTTCGATTATTTTTGTTCTAATAGAGACGGCCACGTTCTGGATCTTAAAGAAGCTATCACTATCGCAAGCACGCTCCAAAATTTAATAGACCAGTGCCGAAGCCTTCAAAAATGGTAAAAAATGAAAAAAAATAATAGTAGGATGAAACCCATTAGAAAAGGAGGCGAATATGATAAAAATGAAAGGAAAAATAAATTACGGCCGATCCGAGTTCGGGAAGTGGGAGAGGGTGGGTTTTTAAGGGCAAAAATGGTTTATCTCGATTTCCGCCAAAACTACAAGTCCTTTTTTTTTTCTGGGTGGGCTATGGTAAGCGCATGCGCGGTCTTGTCCGTCCGGGGCGATGAAAAAACGGCGCGCGGGACCATAACCCACCCATACCCACGTCACCTCGTTGTTGGGCCAACCACCGGAGCAGATGTGACTTGTCATCAGTGGTCGACCCGACAAAATACCCTTTCGGGTAACCTCTCACCTCTCGACGTACTTGGACGTCGGTCACCATCGCGCGGTCAGCCTCTCTGTGGGTGACGGACAATTCCCTGGTCCGATCACCCGCGGCCTCGGCTAGGGCGGCATTAGGCGCAGATACTCGCGCCTGCGCCGCCCGAGTCGCCGGCGGCGGAACGTGTCGCCGAATAGGAGCTCTACTCGCACATGATCCGCCGCCTCCTTCCGTGAGATAACGGCCTCACAGAAGGCGGCGACCGCGTCCCAGTTCCTGACGCTGACGAGCATCTCCCTGACGATGGTCGGCAGCGCCGGGTCGGCACCGATAATTGCGACGAGTTCACGGCGATCCCCCTCCCATGCAGCACACTCCTCGAGCGTGTGCTGCGCCGTGTCCTCGTCGCAACTGCAGTGGTGGCAGGACGGTATGCTCTCCCTCCTGACAATCTTGTGCAAGTACTTCCCGAAGCAACCGTGCCCCGTCAGCACCTGCACCAGTCGGAAGGAAAGCACCCCGTGCGTCCGCTCCAACCACTCCATCAGCACCGGCCGGAGAGCCTCGACGGTCCTGACACCGTACCGAGGACTCTCCAGCCGAAAAACTACAAGTCCTACGAAAAAAAGTTAAATGGAAAAGCTGTAGGTAATAAAAAGATCTACAACTTTTGTATTCACAATTTTTTCACATAACCTCAAAATTTAGGTTTAAAATTCAAATAACCAAGATTTTGGTTTTTTATTTTTATCTTTTTAAAAAAAAATTTTTGCTTTGAAATTTGGTGAAACCTTACCTTATTATGTCCCAAATACACTTTAATTTATTTGATTTAAAATATTTATTTCTTCGCCTTATTTTAGCTTAATATCAAAAAAGCACCCTAATTTTCGATCGAAAATTCTCCCGTCAAAATATCAGTTTCTTTTTAAAAGTCGGGGGGCTTTTTGTTCGCTGAAATCTCTACTTTCTAATGGTGTAAAAAAAAAATATATAAAAAAATATATATATAAATATAATCAATACAATATAAATATAATCAATATAATAATATATTGTTTTTGTGTAATATACATTCTAATTATGATCTATGACTGTTGAACTACAACATACTCGAACAGTTGCCCCATAACCTGATACACTCTGTGTATATAACATATGTGCAAGAGAAGTGAAACTAGAAATAACCCTTATAACAACATGTCTGACCAGCGTGGTATAGTAGATCAATTTTCCTCTTACTGGAAGGAAGCTTAAACACAACAGTTGCACTTTTATGAGCTGTGACGATGACGACGAATATCATACATTTGGTGACCCTCTTCATAGTTTATTGTATCAACTGCTACGTGTGGTGACGTCTTAAGAAAACAGGGACGAAATTCCTTCCTTTGTCATAAGAGTAGTAACTCTGTCTAATGTAACACCAGGGGAATAGGAGAGTAATTTTCCCCAGTGGTAAAGGTTATATTCAATAGTGGATTATAGGCTTGCAGATGGATAGATAGGATAGGATGATATTTGATGAATTATTTGGATTTTTCATTGCCATGATAAATGACTGTTACGTTATTCCAACTGCAAGACTTGCAAGACTTTGCGAGACTCTTGCTGCAAGAGCAAGACCAAGACTTGAGTGTGCAATACCAAGACCAAGACGAGACCAGGTGCTCTGTTGCAAGACCAAGACCAAGACTGGTCCAAGTCTCGTCTTGGTCTTGCATTTGGGCAACACTAATTTGGGGCATAATAAGGTATGATTTCACCAAATTTCATAGCAAAAAAATTTTGAAAAAGGATAAAAATAAAAAACCAAAAACTTGGTTATTTGAATTTTTCACCTAAATTTTGAGGTTATGTGAAAAAATTGTAAATACAAAAGTTGTAGATCTTTTTATTACCTACAACTTTGCTATTTAATTTTTTTTTCTGTAAGACTTGTAGTTTTGGCGAAAATCGAGATAAACCATTTTTACCTTTAAAAACCCACCCCCTCCCACTTCCCGAACTCAAATCGCCCGTAATTTATTTTTCCTTTCATTTTTATCATATACCCTTCCTTTTCTGATGGGTTTCATCCTACTGTTATTTTTTTTTGGTTTCAAAAATTATCGACGCTGGTCTATAAAGTTTATAACGCTCTTATTAAAAGACCTGTTTTGTGATGTAATTCATTACCACGACTCACCCCAATCCACTAGTGGTTGGGGCGGTAAACTACGTCCCATCAAAAATATCCGCGGTCCGACGACCCCGTCATCTCCTTGAAGAAGGGGATGATGCCATCACGATCGCCCAAGAAAGGGCCTACACAGCTCGCGCAGCGATAACACATAAAACTGCGCGGTATCGGCCTCGCCGACGAGGTCGAAAATCGCGCCGCGTAAAAATCATTAACCTAAACGTGGCCACGCCCACTTTGCTTTCAGCGACGCCCCGAGCCGAGGTCCGTTCCCCACAGGGGGAGCCCTCGGGCGATGTTCGCTTAACTTACTTACCGGGTTGAGAGCCTTCCGCTCGCCCATTGCCCGCGTTAGGCTGTCAAGGTCATCTGCGACCAACAGCTAAATACAGACAAAAAAAAAAAAAAAAAAAAACTGTAATTCATTAGTGACAGCACATCACTTTAGACAGCTAAACGAACACTGACTAGCCAAGCTGGTCTTCCAACAAACCAATTTTTAAAAATATTAATACTTTATTCTAGTGTATTTCGATGTAATTAATAATGAAGTTGCCACAATACTAAAATAACTCGTTTATTAAACGACAAACTGAATCATAGTTGTACTGTGCATTTTGTGTAAATTATTATTCATGAATTAACAATAAAACTTAGCGTAGGGCATGGTGAAAGTCGAATCTTGAAATCATTTCACCCGCAGCTAGTCAACGTACTAGCAACTCAATGGAATATTGCATCATTGTTTTGTAAACACGCAAAGAGCGGCGACGAAAAAAACTATCGTAGGAACGTGATGTTTTGTGGGCATGCTCGCAACACCCAAAACTTTTTTCGTCATTCGAACATCCAGCGTAATTTGATAGAACCGGTTTATCATATTATTATTATGACTCTCATAGCCCTGACATTGAAACATTGTGTATAAAAATGCCATCAAGTCGTTCTTAGATTTGAACCGGCTTTATCAACTTGAAACTATTTGTAATAGATAGCTTCACTTCCCCTATTCAATATCAGTCGTATTTTTACAAAAACGTTTAGATAGTAAAATAAATAAAATTATTACCATAATTACCACCTATTCGTAGAAAACATTTTCAAAAATAAAATATTATATTCACATGATAAAGTATATACATATTTACCATTTATAGGGTTCTTTAAAACATCGCATTGGTGCAATAGGATATGGGTTTTTCAGTCGCTTCCCTTGAACTTTCTCAAGCATAGTGTATATACATATATATACCGTATCACTCAGTATTAAAAATTGTTTGATCATCAAGTGAAACTGGAATAATTACTGAATGCGAAGAGAAAAATTTTTAGTGACAACCTAGAGAGATTTCCTAGAAGAGATCTTTGAAATATGTTATTGCAAACATATAACATTTGTACGTTGGGAATACTATATAAACTGACAGTCGACCTGAAACACTTCTACATTAATTGTTCTTCTCTCAGAATCATCATCACTCAGCCCTTTCCTGTCTACTGCTGGGCGCATATTTCCTTATAAATGAAGGGATATACACTCATTTGCAAAAAAAACGGGCACCTAAGCAATGAACCATTTCAAATGTTAATATTTCTTTGTTTGATAATTATAGGTAGTTTTATCCACACAATTTGCTAAATTAATAAGAAAATAATCGTTTTCATCAGTATTTCATAAAATTTAGATACAATTTATGGGAAATAATGCTAAACCTCGCTAGTAGTGTATATTCGCTAGTAGTGCATATGCTCATGAAGTAAAAATAAAAAAGTTTTTTTGTTTGTTTTTCTTTAATAAAGTAAAAGCAGATAAATGTTTAGTATCGAGTGTGACCCCCTCTAGCTAAAATCACAGCTTGAATTCGTCTGGGCATGCTAGCGAGTATATCCCGGATACTTGCTTGCGGAATACGTTCCCACTCCGCAGTAATCACATTCTTCAGCTCTCTGATGGTCTGCGGAGCCGGGTGTACTGATCTCACATGCCGTTTCAGAACGTCCCAGACATGCTCTATGGGATTGAGGTCGGGACTTCGAGCTGGCCAATCCAAACGACGAATGCCGACCTCTTGCACATACGCATTAACATCGCGGGATCGGTGGGCGCGAGCATTGTCGTCCATAAAAATCGAGTCTTCACCTAGAGCGGCCAATGCGGGTTGTGCATGAGAAATTAGAACTTCCGTTATGTATCGATGCCCAGTCAGTGAGCCGTTTTCAATGAAGACTAACTCTGTACGATCCATTGAATTTATTCCTGCCCAAAACATAACAGAGCCCCCACCATAAGGTGTGATTTCTTCGAAACATGCCTCTGCAAAGCGTTCTCCTTGTCTTCTTAGCACTCGCCGACGTCGATCTTCACCGAACAGAGATATCCTGGCTTCATCAGAGAACAAAACCCTATTCCAATCGTCTTGAGTCCATGATTCACAATTTCTAGCGAACCTAAGCCTGTGAACTCTGTGCTCACGGAGTAATTTGGGGCCGCGGGCCGGGCGGTGACTGCGTATATTGGCAGCGAGAAGCCTCCTCCTGACCGTCCATAGACTAATATGCACATTTCTTACTTCTTGGAGGTTGTTCTTAAGATCCACATACGAAGATTTGCGATTTCTCAATGCGCGACTCACAAGAAAACGATCATCCCGTGGTTGGGTACATGGTTTTCTTCCAGAACCAGGCCTTCTCTCGACGAAACCAGTCTCCTGATATCGCTGCCAGGTCCTTTGGACTGTCGAGCGACTAACATTTAGCCTCCTAGCCACGAAACATTGGCTGCAACCCTCTTCAAGCAGCGCGATAATTTTGGTAGCTTTTACCACTTTATCTACCATTTTTGATACAGCCAAACAGCATTAAATAAAGCTTTGACAGTCAAGGATATGAAATTAATCGATAAAAATTGAATAAAAGTTATGAAAGTCGATGTTAACTTCTGGAACTTCGCGCCAAAAATGTAGGATAAAAAGGGGTTTTCTGTAAAAATGAACATCAAATGAAAAATTGAATTTAGAACGTACTTTTTTAAATACCACAGCATTTTTAAAACCGGCCAGTAACGTGTACAAACGATTGAAACCTTTTTGGTATTGTATCTTTTTAAATATGAATGAAAATCAAAACCGCCCGTTTTTTTTGCAAATGAGTTTATTATAATATAATAAGGGAAACGTGGTCTCTAAACGGCGGCCTCATAAAAAAGCTCAAAGTCGCTCAACGTGCTATGAAGAGGGCTATGCTCGGTATTTCTCTACGTGATAAAATCCGAAACACGGAAATCCGTAGAAGAACGGGTATAACCGACAAAGCCCGCAAAATTAGCATGTTAAAATGGCAATGGGCCGGCCACATCGCTCGTCGAACCGATAACCGTTAGGCGACCACGAATTGGACGGCGCAAAGTAAGACGATCCCCCACTAGGTGGACTGACGACATTCTCAAAGTCGCAGAGAAATGACGACATTCTCAAAGCAGGGATGCAAGTGGCGCAGGACCGTTCCGAGTGGCATTCTCGTGGAGAGGCCTATGTCCAGCAGTGCACTTCTGTAGGCTGATGGATGGATGGAAGGGATATATCCGTGTTAGCCATGCTCGGGAGGGGGATTAGTGATGGCAGTAAGGTGTTATATGTTTCCTAGGAGAGCTGCTGCCCATTCTTCTATTGAAACACTTAACACTAGGAAGACCGAAATTTTGAACTACCTATAAAGACCAAGTGAGGTCAAATGACTCATTCATAGGTTGTAATGTTATGTGTTGTGGTTTTATATTTATATTTTATTACTTGATAAATTTAATAGTAAATAATATTTTACTAAGCAAAATATTAGCCACACTGTTGACAATTGTTGTCGTTGACACACAAAGGCTTTTTACAAGTGTTACAAGATTTATTGGTTTTGTTCTTGCATTTCTGCACGAAACACTGTCTTCTCTTTCTGCTACGTTCTTCTACAGGCTCTGGGGGTATGCTGTTATTGGGCGAAGGGAATGGTGTGGGTATCTTAGCCGACTAACTCCCTTGTCAAGTCAAGAATAAACTTTCTACTGCAGATTTTTTCTCGGTTAGTTTTTTTTATACATAATCCACCGATTGATTGCTGCCAAATCCAAAATATTATAAAATGCAGTTTTTATGGTAGCTGGAATATTTCGTCGTGTTTTTTTTTGTAATAGTACGATTTTCAATTAACTTTTTAGCTAAACTTACACTGGTGGAAAAATTATCAGTTGTTATATTTCGACCAGTATTTAGGTATAGGTCCATTAGTCGCAATACAACGCATTCGCCTAAACTTTGATTTTGTGGACGGCTTTCATCTCTTCCTAAATAAGAGAAACTGTTACACAAGAACTTTGAATCAACATCAACGCAGAGCCAAACCTTGATCCCAAACTTGTCTGGTTTGTTACTCATAAACTGCAAAAATCTACACCGAACTTTTGTGGAAAAAAGCTGTTTGTCAGCAGTAAGGTTTTCACCAGGGTTGTAACACGAAATACTGTTATGGATGAACTTATTCCATACTTCTGAAATCATTGCAAGTTTATCTGTTTGCAAACATTCAGCCCTTTCTGTTCTTGTACAATCTGATTAGTCCTCCGATATATTTTGCATCACCTCCAAAATTGCAGAAACACGTAGGGAACGATTACGAGACATTATAATATTATTATTATTGTATATGAGATATAATACGACTTTACTCCGATAAAAACAAAACAAAAAAGAAACGAAAACGTTTATTTCAACTACCCACGACACAAGTATATTCAATGAAATGTAAATATCTACCGCAGTGGTCTTTCTAAGTAGGTAATTATTTATAATAAATATTTATCTTGGTATCGGTATACACATATTAGAATAACGTAAACAATGACGAAATATTAAAAGTCATAAAACGACAAGGACTACGACGCAATGATTTTAATAATATGGTTGATCCAAAACTTCATTGAGGTCATTTGACCCCTTTGGTCTTTCTAGTGTTAAGCGATTATTACGACTCCCACGGGCAACTAAGGATTGGTAACAGTTGTATTCTTATCCCATCGCTACACGGGAAATCCTAATCTAATATATTCTAATCTAAAAGAATATAATCCAATAAAGTCCTTTGGACTGCGGGGTTACCGGTTTGCAGTAACGTTGCAAAAAGTATGTTCTGCTGAATTTAATTTGACTACATAAGCGACTTGAATACTAAGGAATTCATGGATAATATAGACAGGGAGGATGAATTAAGTTAGTTAAAGTAATAACTTTTTAAATAAAGTCACTTTTTACATCAGATATAATTTTCTAAATATAAATTGTAATTCCTAGCTATACTCAATAACTACGGTAACGTTCAACAAATATACAACTATTTCGCCGGTTTCCATTAACAAAGATGGATTTATTTTTAGATGATTTCACAGCACCTAGTTTCAGCAATTTTAAATTTAATTTAGTAATAAACCATTTGATTAATATTTAAAAACTGAATTTTAAAACGAGTGTACTTTCTCACAACATTAACCCTAACGCAGCGTACTCATTGAATGACTACACGCTCAATATTGTCATCTGTATCATTAGACTTGCACTTTTTGACCTGGTCAGAAAGTTTTTCAGAATTAATCTTAACTAAATTAACAGAATTACTCCTTAGCATATATATACTTGAACACAGCCAATAGCAGTCGTAAATTAATATTTTTGGTTTAATCAGATCACACATGCGGCTTCCGATCACGAGTTAACTGCTTGAGCAGCCATTGCTCCACATTGAAAGGTAGGGAGTCACCTGCTCCACGGAACTATGGCAAGCAGAGATCTTTTCAGTGAGCATAACTAAAACCGCTACAAACTATAGCAGAACACAAAAACCTAGAATCGTTAGGCAAAACACAATACGCTGTATAATAAGAAAAAAGAACTAAGGATTTAGACGATAATTAGGATTAGTACCATAAAACTGTAACAAACTGTAACGAATAAAAGTCTGCTCATAACTATTTTGTCATATCATGTTGTTAATACTGCAATTTCTAATAACCTTTTTTACAAAGTCTATTCTTGATAGCTGTTTTAAACTTCATCTATGACATGTTTTAAATATATTTAGGTAGTTTGTTGTAGAAATGCATACTATTAAAGACGAATAGTATGCATAACTATATTATCCTTTCTCCTTGTATTCGCAAGATAAATATCACTATATTTTTAAACGATTTCTTTTTTTTGGGTGCATCTTGTTTTGGTAAATTTTAGAATATGAATTATGATTTCATTAATTTCTACTTTAGGCAAATAATGCTTGTGTTAACTTGATGTAAAAAACAAAGCTTATCTTATTGGAATTTCCATTTTGATAAAACTATTTGTTTTTTTTTGATAACATACGACATAAGATGAACAGTACACTTTTAAGTATATTTTTTAAAGACAATCCTATATTAAATTGCTTTTAGTTTACACATAAAAAACATTTTCTTAATTGAAACATTAAGGAGATAAAAGCTTGTGACTTTTGAGTTGCCTTGCCATAGACCCATAGAAGATTAGAAGCAGCAAATTATAAAAAGAGGCTTGCTATATTTTGGTACCTGATAACTGGGCAATAACACTTCTATGTTTATTTTAGGAAAGTAGATACATAAAATCGTACCGTTGTAATCCCCAAAGTGCCTAATCTTAACCATTGAAGGCAGAAATATGAAATTTGACAAATAGGCTTTCTGTTGTTTATATGGGTTTTCAAAATTTGAGCCATTACTAAGTAAAACGAAGGACGAAAATCCATTTTTAGAAAGTCGATCAGTATTTAGATTTTTGCTTGGAAGAAAACAATGTAGGTATGTATATAATTTCAAAATTTATAATAGAATCTGTCACGGTTACATTTTGTTCGCTTGTTCTGAGTTTTCTTTTTCGTATTCTTTTTTAACTATATCGGTTGTACCGTGGGTTTGACTCCTTCAAAGCCATTTTTTATTTAGCCCACAAATCATTTATATCATGCGTCATAGTGTGATAGATTTTCCTTTATTCGTGTTCTTACTACTTAAATTGAATGCCCTCATCATCATCTCGACTCATATACGCCCCACCGTTAAGCTCGAGCCTCCTCCACAAAGGGAGGCAAATTGACCTATTATACCACGCTGATCAGTCGTGTAGGGTTTTGTTACGAATTTTCCTTCTGTAATGCCCATTTTGCTTTTATTTAATTTTATCTTATTTTCCCTATTCTGTCATATTTAATATTGTATCTAGGTCTTTCAAATAGCATACCTCTTTTAACACGAGAATCAATATTTTTTGGTTGTAGTCTTTCATCTTCAGAACTTTATCTCAATCTTCAGAACCACTTCAGGTATATGATGAGACTAACTTATGGATATCTAAAATGATGCTCATGATCACACAGAAAGCCCTCACACCACATTTGTAGTTTTATTATTGTTGTTGGTAGGTGAAGTAGCAGCTTTCCTTGTCCAAAGTCGAGTGACAGGGACAGAATTGACCTTAGAGATCGGCCCTCTCTCTTACTCTGTGAGCCAAAGTGTCATCGTGTTTCTGTAATGATGGGTGATGATCTGGCAGAAGTTGGTGAAGCGATTAGGCCTTGCAATAGGGCCTTTGCTATGGACCAAGCAGTATTTATGCTACCGCGGTTTTTTAAAAGATAAAATAAATTAATATTTTTGTCATTCATTTTACTCTTTTATTTCAAAATATACACGCAACACTCTTACGCGGTGGTAGGTAAAAGAGACGTATGTATTTTTCTGACTTTAATTACATTTACTGTAAACATATCTTTAGCATATTAAAAAGATTTCCGGCCTCCTCACCCGGGTCGTCGAGGACCTGTTCCCACGACGGGCGGAGCACACACCCCCGGTCATGGCTTCGCCAGACACCGACCGGGAGGCCGACGATGACAGTGTTCCGCCCATCACGGAACCCGAGATGGGGGTGGCGGTGGCGCACATGCACGGAAAATCCACCGCCCCCGGGCCCGACCCCGACGGTGTTCCCAACCGTGTGCTGGCCCTGGTCCTCGACCACCTGGGTCCCCGCCTCAGGGGGCTATTCGACGCGTGTTTAGCGTCCGGGCGGTTCCCTGGGTGCTGGAAGGGGGGAGGCCGGTGCTCCTGCCGAAGCCGAGACGATCTCCAGAGTCCATCGTGCTGCTCGACGATGCGGGCAAGCTACTGAAGAGGGCTAGCAAGCTGCTCGCATCGAGCGGCACCTCATCGGCATGGGGCCCGATCTGTCGGACGCCCAGTTTAGGTTTAGGAGGGATCGTTCATGGAGGCCTTCCGGCCGGTGTTGATGCAGTGGCTAAAGCGGCGGCACGGGTTGCTCTCCTTCCGACTGGTGCAGGTTTTGACGGGGCATGGATGCTTCGCCAAATACTTGTACACGGTCGTTAGAAGGAAGAGTACACCGTCCTGCCACCACTGCGTTTGCGACGAGGACACGGCGCAGCATACGCTCGAGATTTGTGCCACTTGGGCAGAGCAGCGTCGTGAACTCGTCGCAATCATCGGTGCCGACCTGACGACTGGTCGGCCCAACGACGATGGCGACGTATCACGGGTGGGTTACGGGTTTGCGTGCTTACGCCCCTCTGTCGCCCCGGACGGAGTGGTGAGAAGAGCGCGCCGACCATAATACACCCCAAAAAAAAAGCATTTTAAAAAGATTTCTATTAGTGAATGAATTTTCATAATTGGGTCAATAGTTTCATCGATTGCTCGTTAGGAACATCTAAACTCACATAATAATATGCACAAATGTTACATCTTTAATTTAAATCTTGGTATTCTAATCAACTTAATCTCAACGCAATCCATTTTTTTTGTATAGTCATAGATGCGTAGATAATATAAAGATTGGTATAATAGCTACATTGAGCTTTTCGGCAATTATGAAAGCCAGAAATAAGTAATTGCATTCAAATCAAATAGGTATTTTTTTAATAAAATAGCGTCTGTTTGTCATTGTCAAGGATCCCATGTCAAATCAACTTCAATAGCGAGTTTTATTACGAACTAGCTAACCCGGCGAACTTCGTATCGCCTAACAGTCGATTCTTTAATTTTTAGTTTTTTAATAGTTACTTATTTTACTATTCGGGACGCCGGGTCAGTTAGTAAGATAAAAAAAGAAAGTTACATTAAGTCAAAAAATAAAATTGTAAAAAATCAAAAATTTTGTGTTGGACATCAATATATATACGATACCAACGTCACTCGATTGTTTTGCCTTCCCAGAACCTCTCCACTACAACATTTTTATGCTATGGTATTATAGTTCAAAATTGACTTTTAAGTATTATTACTAATCGTTTCTATGGGAGTATAGAAAAGTGTTGCTCTTTTTAGGAATTTCTGATCTGAATTTTTATCTGTGTAAAAACCATCCTTGTACTTCAAGGAATATTCTAAAAAAAGAATTAGCAAAATCAGTTCACCTGTGCTCGAGATTTGCGCTTAGCAACACATTCAGCGATTCATTTTTATATTATCAGATTGTTAAACCCCGTCTAGTTCTTTAAAAAATAAAGAACATTGATATTTAGAATAGCTGCTTATAGCTTCCTGTTTTAGTACACGCAATCTGATCAGCAACTATCTACCCTAAAAATATTAAATTATGGACGTAATAACAAAAACAATGTCACAAATTAGTTAAACAAAACTCAGCAATAAATAACAATAGTTGATAAGGAGTGACGCCAATTCGACTGTTTGTTTTTAGGACTCGTACGATTCTTAGAGATGGAGGTTCGTTCACCCGCACGTCATCGCTAACATAACTATTGGAAGTCGTAATAAAAAATATTCCTATGTATCATAAAAAAAAAATTATGAATTTTCCTTCATCGACGTCTACTGTCTACTGTTGGATAAAATGCCCCAATAAGAAAATAATGACAATGTTACGCCTGCTAGGCTGGCGCTTGTATTTTGTAATAAAAGATTCCCAGAAGGGTGCCGCTGTTTATTCAACAGGTGATGCGTGCTCCAGTTTTTATGACTACAACGAAAAAAAATGAAAAGAATGGTAACACCCGAGGGTTTCGTACATAAATAACTATTATTTAAAGATTAAGGCAGACTAATATTTTTTTCTGTATTGAAAAAATGTGGTTCTCAATTCGACTGTATTTTTTGTGTAAAGATGAACTATTTTCTAGAGATTTTGATGATTGTTTTTTATTTCAAATCTGATGTAATCCCATGTGGTTCTATTTAAATTATGACCATTTAAGTTATGACTAGTAGCTTTTGAGATATCCTTAAAAATGCACAGATGTTTGAGCTCAAATACATTGTTTTGAAGCCGATTTTATTAAAAATTATACCTACATATTTTATTTATATAAATTTTAAAACCAAGAAACTGTACTCAGCCAGCAAGAGTGTGGTGGCAGTTAACATTAAGATTGAGCCAATAGTAAGATTAGCCACGAATGTTATGAAAGCCGACTAAGAGCTTAAATACATGTGCCAAGTCTACCTAGTCGCGTTATCGTCAACGATTGCATTCCTTAGATTTGACCTCATGCAGGCAACAGATCCAAAAGCTTAGTGTAAATCTTATTCCATAATATGCAGAAAAATAGCTAAAAATAGATAAGTAGGTATACAGAAAAAAATATTTCTACCAATGTCTGTTATAGACTTTGTATCCTTTCAGCCTATGGTACAATATATAGGTTTAACCCGTTTCATTAGAATGCAATAATGCAATAGTTTACTAAAAGGTTTTACTAAATAATTCATTAGGCAATTTTGATTCATTCATGAGGTGAAAATTTGAGAAGCCGAAATATGTTAATACTTATATACCTTTTTTGGGCAGGATATGGTCTAAACTATGTTCAGGATGACGAGAAGGCGTATATGTAAATATGCCCCCATTTCGCTATTCGGCAAATCATTGGTACCGAACCCTTGATATCCGTGACCGGCTTGGCGGGTTACTCCTTCGGTACCAACCCTCACAGATGCTAACGGCATCGCCTTCATGCGGCCAGCCTCTCCACGGTGAATGTACACACTTACCGATAAAATCTAAAAATATTGGCTATCCATTAGCATTAAGATAAAAAAAATTGCTAATCCATTAGCATTAAGATTAAAAAGTTAGTCATTAACATCCCAGCCCAGATATGTAAATCTCACTGCTAGACTCGAACCGGCTACATATCCTAAGGAAATTGACCTAAAATACCATCCTAGTCAGACGTGTTGGAATAGGGTTTTATGTCGAGCTTTTCTTCTCTTGCATGCATGTTATATGCATATCATCTCCCTCAGTTGTCTTTTATGGTACCCACGGGCAAGAGAGGGGCGTGGCGATTTGTATTCTTACTCGGTCACTACAAGAAAAGTCGTGAGTGGAGTAAAATAGCAATATAATATTCGATTCTTGCTTTTGAGCAAAACTTTCATTACAATCGATTGTCAGAGTCATCATCATCATCATCATCATCATTTCAGCCTATTGCCGTCCACTGCTGGACGTAGGCCTCCCTCATATTGCGCCACAATGTGCGGTCCTGTGCCGCCTGCATCCAACGACGCCCAGCAACTTTCACTAGGTCGTCGGTCCACCTAGTGGGGGGGCGTCCTACACTGCGTCGTCCGATGCGTGGTCGCCACTCGAGAACCTTTCTTCCCCAGCGGTTGTCGGTTCGTCGAGCGATGTGGCCTGCCCATTGCCACTTCAGCGTGCTAATTCTTCGTGCTATGTCGGTTACACCCGTTCTTCTGCGGATTTCTGTATTCCGGATTCTATCTCGCAGAGAAATCCCGAGCATAGCCCGTTCCATAGCACGCTGAGCGACTTTGAGCCTTGATATGAGGCCTACATTTAGGGACCACGTTTCCGTGCCGTAAGTCATCACTGGTAACACACACTGGTCGTAGACCTGTGTTTTCAGACACTGAGGTATGTTGGACGAGAAGATCCTCTTAAGTTTCCCGAACGCTGCCCAACCGAGTTGGATTCGTCGGCTGATCTCTTTCTCGAAATTGGATCTACCTAACTGGACTGTTTGTCCTAGGTAAACATAGTGATTGACAACTTCGAGAATCGCATTGCCAACTAGGACCGGTACAGGAATGACATGGGTATTTGACATGACTTTCGTCTTGTCCATGTTCATTCGTAGACCCACTAGTTGGGATACCCTGCTGAGATCATTGAGCATAGTGCCAAGGTCCTCCATGGATTCTGCCATAACGACGATATCGTCTGCGAATCGAAGGTGAGTGATGTATTCGCCGTTAATGTTGATGCCGAGTCCAGTCCAGTCTAAGAGCTTGAAGACATCTTCCAGTGCAGTGGTGAACAGTTTCGGAGAGATGACATCTCCCTGTCTCACGCCTTTCTGCAACTGGATCGGTTTCGTACTCTTATCCCGGATACGGACTGACATTGTGGCGTTCCTATACAAACACTTCAGCACTTCGATATAGCGATGGTCGATTTGGCACCGCTGAAGGGACTGCAGCACCGCCCAAGTTTCGACTGAATCAAAGGCTTTCTCATAGTCCACAAACGCTAAGCACAGGGGCCGATTATACTCCTCGGTCTTTTGTATAATCTGCCGAAGCGTGAGGATATGGTCTATGGTGCTATAGCCTTTTCGGAAGCCGGCTTGTTCGGGCGGCTGGAAGTCATCGAGCTTGCGCGTGAGTCGATTGGTAATGACCCTCGAAAACAACTTATAAACATGGCTCAGGAGTGAGATGGGTCTGTAGTTCTTTAAAAGAGCTTTGTCACCCTTCTTGAAGAACAGCACCACCACACTCCTGGTCCACGACTCTGGAACGTCGCCCCCGAGGATAACGGAATTAAATAGCTTCTGAAGGGCTATTAATACCGGCTTGCCGCCCGCCTTCAAAAGCTCTGCCGTAATTCCGTCATCTCCCGGTGCCTTACCGTTACCGTTGTCAGAGTACCAGGCTTCAATCAGGCTTTAAAACAAAAACTTATTCGAAGTCATACCGCATGGTGGTATACTAAATTAGAGAGATAGACATCAACCCATCTGCCCAGCGTGATGAATTGTATGGTAGGTTAACTTCTCTCTCACTGTAGACGATTAAGACGTATATATATGATGTCAAAAAATTAAGAAAATAATAGCGCTAATATCTATCATAAGATATATATAGGATGTCGAGAAAATTAAGAATAATAACACCGCTAATACCTATGTATTGAAATTTTTACTGTTCCTGCTTTAAAGCAATAAAAAAACGAATATAAACTCATTTGCAAAAAAAACGGGCGGTTTTGATTTTCATTCATATTTAAAAAGATACAATACCAAAAAGGTTTCAATCGTTTGTACACGTTACTGGCCGGTTTTAAAAATGCTGTGGTATTTAAAAAAGTACGTTCTAAATTCAATTTTTCATTTGATGTTCATTTTTACAGAAAACCCCTTTTTATCCTACATTTTTGGCGCGAAGTTCCAGAAGTTAACATCGACTTTCATAACTTTTATTCAATTTTTATCGATTAATTTCATATCCTTGACTGTCAAAGCTTTATTTAATGCTGTTTGGCTGTATCAAAAATGGTAGATAAAGTGGTAAAAGCTACCAAAATTATCGCGCTGCTTGAAGAGGGTTGCAGCCAATGTTTCGTGGCTAGGAGGCTAAATGTTAGTCGCTCGACAGTCCAAAGGACCTGGCAGCGATATCAGGAGACTGGTTCCGTCGAGAGAAGGCCTGGTTCTGGAAGAAAACCATGTACCCAACCACGGGATGATCGTTTTCTTGTGAGTCGCGCATTGAGAAATCGCAAATCTTCGTATGTGGATCTTAAGAACAACCTCCAAGAAGTAAGAAATGTGCATATTAGTCTATGGACGGTCAGGAGGAGGCTTCTCGCTGCCAATATACGCAGTCACCGCCCGGCCCGCGGCCCCAAATTACTCCGTGAGCACAGAGTTCACAGGCTTAGGTTCGCTAGAAATTGTGAATCATGGACTCAAGACGATTGGAATAGGGTTTTGTTCTCTGATGAAGCCAGGATATCTCTGTTCGGTGAAGATCGACGTCGGCGAGTGCTAAGAAGACAAGGAGAACGCTTTGCAGAGGCATGTTTCGAAGAAATCACACCTTATGGTGGGGGCTCTGTTATGTTTTGGGCAGGAATAAATTCAATGGATCGTACAGAGTTAGTCTTCATTGAAAACGGCTCACTGACTGGGCATCGATACATAACGGAAGTTCTAATTTCTCATGCACAACCCGCATTGGCCGCTCTAGGTGAAGACTCGATTTTTATGGACGACAATGCTCGCGCCCACCGATCCCGCGATGTTAATGCGTATGTGCAAGAGGTCGGCATTCGTCGTTTGGATTGGCCAGCTCGAAGTCCCGACCTCAATCCCATAGAGCATGTCTGGGACGTTCTGAAACGGCGTGTGAGATCAGTACACCCGGCTCCGCAGACCATCAGAGAGCTGAAGAATGTGATTACTGCGGAGTGGGAACGTATTCCGCAAGCAAGTATCCGGGATATACTCGCTAGCATGCCCAGACGAATTCAAGCTGTGATTTTAGCTAGAGGGGGTCACACTCGATACTAAACATTTATCTGCTTTTACTTTATTAAAGAAAAACAAACAAAAAAACTTTTTTATTTTTACTTCATGAGCATATGCACTACTAGCGAATATACACTACTAGCGAGGTTTAGCATTATTTCCCATAAATTGTATCTAAATTTTATGAAATACTGATGAAAACGATTATTTTCTTATTAATTTAGCAAATAGTGTGGATAAAACTACCTATAATTATCAAACAAAGAAATATTAACATTTGAAATGGTTCATTGCTTAGGTGCCCGTTTTTTTTGCAAATGAGTGTACTTTGAATTTAAGTAAACGACACTATAGGCATTTACATAAAGTTAATATAGGACCTATTTTCTTTTGATATGAATAAAAATATTGAACACTTGTGGGTGTTATAGGTTTGCGGGCGTACGTTCTCACAAGCACCACGTTGCGCGCGCGCCGCAAGATAAGCTAATAATTACATCAGAACGCGTCAATTGGCTGGCATGGCGCGTGCCCTCACTCTATAAAAGCAACAGCGCCTTAATATAACACTCATTCACAATTCGTAAGTGATAAATGACAAGACAATATTAGTTTGTGGCAATGTTCTACGCTCTCATGCATTATTCTTTAATCTTGAATAATAAACTGAAATACGAACAACTGTGGCATAGTGACAATTGGTGTGACAGTCATTCTCCAAGATTCGAACATCAACAAAGATAACCCGCAGCCCTTTAGATTGCGTGCATTGATCAAAAGGTAAATATTATTTGTTTTCAATAACTTGTGCATGCATAGGTACTGATAAATAGAAAACACGAAGATATTGAATAAAACGTTGAAATAAAACTCACATTCACATTAAATATTAATAAATTATTATTTAAGCTACAAAAAGAATTATAACGAAACTATAGTACATTAATAATTTTAATAATAACAATAATTTTTTGGACCTCAACGGTCAACGGCTGCGATATTTTTATCAATAAACTACGTCAAACAGTGATAATTATTTAATAATCTACTAAAATTATTTGATAAAGCTTTTGTTATAAAACACAGAGGTCACTACGGAGCAGTCTAATCATTAATAATACTTAAACACGAATGTTCAAGCAAATTTATTTTAGCCTTTATATAGACAAATGTTGCAAATAGTTAAAAGTGGTTAAAATGTAACTCGAGTTAACCTAAGAAGAATATCAAATTTAAGTGTTCACGCTCTAATGCTTTCGCTCAGGGCTGCCACTGTGCTATAATTAGCTTTTAATGAATTACAACAATGTTAGAATGAATCATTATTAGATAAATAAAATAATAATATGTATGCACTAAAATAATACCTTACTTAAAATTTTAGTAACAAATTGCTAGGTAATTGATAATAGGTACTAGTCAGATTTATTTATATTGTTCATGTGAATGTCAACCCTAATCATTGAGTGAAAATATTGATCTAAATGTGGTTTTATAAATCTATTACAGAGTCTCAAACATCCAGTCTATCGATAGTGTCTAGATCAACGGATCACTGCACGCGGTGGGATTATCAGAAAAGTTTGGTATACGTGAAGCGAGTAGACAGTTAGTTATCAAAATGGCAACTATACAGACGGCTTCAGAGATGAATCTTTCTACGCCTATACCAGTCAAACAAGAACAATCTGAATTAGACCTGATGACGCTTACGATGGCAGCCTTGCGTTTTGTAAACCCTTGGACGGTTGATGCAAAACCGAATCAATGGCAGGCTGAAATTGTACCTGGCGCACCTGAAGCTAAAGATCGCATCATCACACTAGCGGAAGTTAGTCGACATGACTCTCCACAAGATTGCTGGGTGGTGATATATGATCGAGTCTACGACATCACTACTTTCTTTGATGAGGTGAGTTTATACTTTCACTCATAGACTCATTAGGTCCGTTTATACCAAAATTTTTCGGCCAAAATAATTTTCTGTGATTTTAATTAAATTTTTATTTTCAGCACCCTGGAGGAGCGGACATCATGTTTGAATATGCTGGTACAGACGCTAGTATTGCTTTTCGAAGCTCAGGTCATTCTCGCATGGCAACTAAAGCCTTAGAACGATTCATCGTTGGAGAGCTTCCTATGCAAGAACGTATATACCGTCGACCAGGTGGAATTCGACTAAGTGACATACCTGAATAAGGGATAAGAAATAGCCTCGGATATTAATTACGAAAGTACTTAATGCTTGTAACTGCTTACATGTCTATTGATAGATAAAAATAGAACATAAATGTTAAAAGAAAAACTAAATGACATTGGCATTGATTGCTATGCTGTTTGGTAATACTTCCTGTTCTAATTGGAAATATAATCGTAAATGGTATAAGTTTCTAAAAGGCGTTAAAATTTTAGATTATAGTTATTTATATTAAGTAAACTGCTGTAAGATTTAGCTAATATGATTAAATTATCTGAGAATTTATACTGTTAAATGTGCTATTTTTTACCTCAGACATAGTTAAGAATAATTGTTAACCGTATCTCGTAACAGCACTTTGGCCAAATAGCAAAATTATAATCAAGCAAAACATATTATACTATAGGTATTTTACATTTCTTTAATACTAATTATGTAGTACATAGTTTTAACACAGATAACGAAACTAATGCTCAGTATGTTTGATAATGTTATACAAAATTCTAACAAAATCTTATTGTGAGGTCAATGGCACTATGACTTGAAGACAAATCTGTTCTGTATTTGAACGTTACTTTAGATATAACAGTATTAATTTAAATAGCGATGTATTGTTTTAATCGTGTGGCTCTAGAGGCACCACATTTAGTTCCTATTATTTTTAAATTGTAACAATCGTTTGTATTAAAAATATTAGCACATATTTGCTTTTCTTTATTCTAAAGTAATTAACTATTACCCATTGGCGATTGCACGAATAGTCGGTGCTATTCTTAAACACATAGGTTTTATACGCATTTACAATGAAATAATAGTATGTATAATAAAAAAATTAAGACAAAAATAAGCCCGTGACAAATTGCAGCTTATGCAGCAACAGAAATACAACCTTCTAAAATGGTTTTATTATCTATTAAGAGGTAGAAAACACCTAAATATAACTCAAGGTTTGTAGCGGTAGCTTGTAATGTCTATAGCAAAAGGAAAATTGTGAAATATAAACCCAGATCTAAGTTGATATGGACCCGTAAGAATTCGTGACTAGAGAGTAATCTGTTCGAGAGAATTCCTTTATCGGAGATGACAGAAAAAAATGAAAATATCACATTTTCATGGAGAAGAATTGAAATGGAAACTGATATAGCAATTGATTAATAAGCCTTCTCGAAGTAAAGTGTAAGTATCAGACAGCACTAATGACGTAGGAAATTCGTTCTATTAATTCAGAATGAAAACACGAATGCGGCAACCAATAAGGTCTTATTTTGGTGAAAAAAAATTGTTATGACTATTTTCACCAAAGACCATTAAAGCTTACATAATACTTAAAACACTATTAAAAAACATATAAGTTTGAAGTGAAGAAGAAAATTTTATTAACTTCAATGTCATTTGTTATTCATATTAATTTAGGTTTTACCTAAAATTTAAATTCGTTGGTGAAAATGGGCATCATACCTGTTTTCAGCCTTGTGGGGTAGTGGCTGATTTAAAATAATCTTTTGCAATATATTTGAGAATTATATTATATCGCGTTTCGAAGAGTAACATTGGAACTAATAAGTATTACTAAAAATGTTACATATAATTTCATAAAAAGTCAGTAAAGAAATTGACCCCCTGAGTTTCTTGCCGAATCTTCTCAGTGGGGCCGTGATCCGATGCGGTGGTGAAATTTTCGACTAACTTAAGCTGTGATGTAAAAAATAACTTTGTCTTACTTACTTTATGCCTCCATCGTGTTTATACATAATCAATGATTTGCAGTTGAATTTAAATTTCACCAACAACTCCTAATTGATACCTATATCAAACAATGCCTTATTTAAATGATATTAAACATTAATGTTAACTGCTTACTGCTCGAATGTAACTTTTAGCACAGAGTAGGAGAGACGTTATTCTCCTCGCACCTGATCTGAGCCCGGGTACCGCAAGGCTCTCTACTCTCTCCCTTTCTGTTGACGGTATATACAAGCGACATTCTCAAAACCAAGTACCTACGTGCAATCAATCCCTATACCGATGACACAGAAATTTGTGAGTCATTGCTCTACATCTCCAATCCACAGCTACTGCCGTCAGCAAGTGGTTTCGTAAATGAAGAAACACTCTCTCACGAGTATCACCCAAATCTTTGATAAGCTCATCCCTTGCGTGTCAAAAATCAAATAGATGCATAGGTGTCAACCCTTCACGTTCATCTCAACAACATTCGACACTTATCCATTATGCGATCGCGCGTAGCGCTTGTTATATCTACTCAACCCCAAGAATAAGCTGTCGTTAAAATGTAAAGTCAGACTTTACGCCTACTTACTACATTATGACGTACGCCAGTATAGTTTCGCTCACGTTAGGAGACACGGGATCCATAGGCTACAAATCTTACAAAATAGGTTTATACGTAAAGCTAACTGCTTACCCTGATTCATATCCAACGCCGATCTACACATCGACCTTTTTTTTTTTTGTTCACGCTGTGGAAATGCATTTACGCACTGTCCCCCGCCAGTGACGGACGGGGGGTCCGTGTGGGACTCACCGACCACATCCGCGGCCGGAATACTCACTAAAACCACAGCAGCCCCTTCCACGCTTTTACGGGGTGCCGGAGAGGTCGTCTGATGACATTCAATCCCCGACACCCCAACGCATGGCCGTCTGGCTACGTCCTGTCATTACTGTTCAGGGCGGTGGGAGTAGGTGGGCATATTGTCGCCTCCTCCTCCCGAGTCGTCGGCGACGAAGCGAGTCAGCAGACGCAAGCGCCTCGCGTTCCCGCTCCGCCACTTCCTTTTTTGATATGACGGCCTCACAAAATGAGGCCATCAACGACCAGCACCTGTTGCTGCCAAGCATCTTTGCGATAACGGTCGGCAGCGACAGGTCCGCTCCAAGTACCGCCGACAGGTCGTGGCGCTGAGACCCCCAGGCGGGGCATATCTCCAATGTGTGACGCGCATCATCAGTTGGCGCGCCACACTCATGACATCCGGGGGTCTCTTCCCTTCTAATCATATGCAGGTACTTACCGAAGACTCCGTGTCCGGTAAGCACCTGCACCATCCTAAATGTTAGGTTGCCGTGCTTCCTTGTGAGCCAACGGTGGAGATGCGGCACAACCGCTTCCACAGTCCTCCGCCCTGCTACGGGGGACTCCAGGTCTTCCCTCCACCGCCGGATAACCTCCCTTCGGGCCACTTCTTGTGCTCTGCCCAGTCTCCTTGCAGAGACTTGCTCGCCGTTGGCCCGCGCTGTTGCACGGAGCTGGTAGACCTCCGCCAACGCCTCAGCCACAAGTGGCCAAGGCGGATCGCCTGCCAGTAGCGTCGCCACAGTCCAAGACACTGTACGATAACCCCTGATAGTTCTCACCGCCATGACTCTCTGCGGTCGACGCAGGAGGGCCTTGTTGCGGGCGGTGAGGGACTCCGACCAGATAGGGGCACCATACAGCGCCATAGACCGTAGGATTCCAGCGTAGAGACGCCGACAGGACGACCCAGGACCGCCAGTATTTGGCAGAAGCCTTCCCAACGCCGCGGCTGACTTGGTGAGCCTAGGGACGAGCTGGGCAAAGTGTGGCCCGAAATTCCATTTGCTATCGAGGTGCAGACCCAGATATTTCATCTGGGCCCGCACCGGCACGGCAACCCCAGACACACTGATATGTGCTCCTCGGGGGGGACCTCGACGTGGGCCATGAAATAAGAGGGCCTCAGTTTTGTTTAGCGAGACCCTCAGACCCAGCATGCCAATCCGATCTACGACGAGTGCTACTCCCTCCTGTGCCAGTCGGGCAGCCCCCTGGAAGTCAGCCTTCCTCACCGTCATGAGGGTGTCGTCTGCGTAGCAGATAACCCCCATCCCGGGAAGGAGCCACATCGACCTGCCAACTGCAACGACCATCAAGTAAAACATGAAACAGTATATCCGTAGATACTTTAAATCTGCCACAACACACCGCAACCTCTTAGTGATGCGCAAAACACGCTTGAGGTGTGTGCCGCGTGAGTTCAACAGCGCCACGAACTCGTCGCAATCATCGATGATGACCTGACATTGCCGACCATCGCTAGGGAGATGCCGCGGTATCCCGCCGGGCCGGCCACGGAGGATAAGAAACTCGATATCGTTGGCCCAACGGCGAAGGAGAGGAGACGGTGGGTTATGAGGCCGCGCGCCGCCCCTTCATCACCCTGGACGGAGCTGGACGGCGTGTATGCTGACCAAAGCCCAACCCCAAAAAAATAAAAACTTCTTAGTGATCGTCGTGATCAACTACATTCACCCTGTCGCAGATCTCGAAGGTCGATGGGCCGAGACTTTTCTCTACGAAACTGACGACGAGATCACCATAGTTCAAACAACAGCATACAGAGCCCGCCAGGCCATGACAAATTTTATTTGATGTGGCCCTCCTTGCTGCCGAAGTGCGAAACCATGCCGCGTAATATTCAATATTTCTAACGTGAGTGAGGGCAATATTAATTACCCTTTTTTTTTGTTTGCGGTCGGCGCGCTCCTCGCACCACTCCGCCTGGGGCGACAGAGGGGCGTAAGCACGCACTCCCGCAACCCACCCGCGATGCACGTCGCCTTCGTCGTTGGGCCGACCAACGGAGCAGGGTGACTTGACGTCAGTGGTCGGTCCGACGGAATACCCCCTATTTGTGCTACCCTCCCATCGACCGACGTGGGGGACGTCGCGGGGAGGACGTTGGTCTTTCCTCACGCGGTTGACCTCTCAGCGGGTGACGGACTAATTCCCCGGTCACGTCACCCGCGGCCTCTGCTAGGGCGGCATGAGGCGCAGGTATTCGCGCCTACGCCGCCCCAGTCGCCGGCGGCGGATCGCCTCAACGAGGCTGCGCTCCTCGCGCAAGCGATCCGCCGCCTCCTTCCGCGAGACTACTGCCTCGCAGAAGGCTGCGACCGCGTCCGGTCGGCATCGATGATTACGACGAGTTCACGACGCTCCTTAGCCCAAGCGGCACAAATCTCTAGCGTATGCTGCGCTGTGTCCTCGTCGCAATCGCAGTGGTAGCAGGACGGTGTACTCTCCCTCCTAACGACCTTATGCAGGTATTTGGCGAACGAAACATCCATGCCCCGTCAACACCTGCACCAGTCGGAAGGAGAGCACCCCGTGCCGCCGAACTGCATCAGTACCGGCTGAAAGGCCTCCACAATCCGCACCCCGAACCGAGGCCTCTCCAGCCGGACTGCCCAACGGGCAATGACGTCTCGGCGGGCGTCGACGCGCCAGGCGGTGAGCTCCCTCAGAGAGACCACACCACCACCACACAATTATTAATTTTAGGAAATTTAACAATAAAATTCTATCGTAGCAATATGTCGTTGACTGAAAACCTCTGCTCTTTATAGATAACTAGCAACCCGCCCTCGCTTCTCTTCGGTTTCAGTCGCCTTACCCGCGTAGTCCTCGTTCCCGTGGGCATACCGGGCTAAAATATAGCCTACTAGCTTTTGCCCGCGGCTTCGCCCGCGTAAAAGTTGGCGTGCATATATCTTTTTATTGTGTTATTGTGGTGACGGAGTAAGAATACAATTCACCACTCCTTATCTTGCCCGTGGATGTCGTATAAGAGGACTATGGGATATATACACATAACATCTATGCAAGAGAAGGAAAACTCGAAAAATGAAACCCTATACCAACATATCTGACCAGCATGGTATAGTAGGTCAAATTCCCTCCCATTATGGAGGAGGCCCGAGTCCAAGAGTGGGAAGTATGTGGGCTGCGATGATGATGATGATGATGATATTTCTTAATTTAAGAAATACTCTATCTGTGTGTCAATTTTCATCCAAATCTGGTCAACAGTTTACGCGTGATCGAGTAAGAAAGGTCCAAATAACTTCACAAATTTTTATATTTGAATATTACTTCCACCCTTGTAGTTCAAATTCACGTGGAAAGACGATAATAAATATGGCCATCCTTAGTCGCTGATAATACATTATCCATGATAGGTTTCCATTGGTGAAAAAGAATAATATTGATCAAACTCCCGTAGTTTCACCCATGTAGACCCCATTCCCATGCGAATGCCGAGATAAAAATTGCCTATGTTACTCGCTGATATTATAAGTCTACATAGGTGAAAAAAAATTGTACTAACAAATCCCATACAAATATCCAAGATAAAAATTGCCTATGTTACTCGCTGATAACGTAGCTTCCTATTGTTGAAAGAATTTTAAAGATTGATCAACATCCACCGGTTTCTCTCGCAGAGTTCTCGTTCCGGGCAAACACCAGGTTGAAAATAGCCTTTACTTGTTATTCGCTCATAATGTAGATTTTCATTCGTAAATTAATTTTTATATCCATTAAATGTCCGCGATTTCACCCGCATTGTGTCCGGGCCCGTAGGAATATTGGGATAAAAAAATAGCCTAAATATGTTCATCATCATTTCGTCTCATATACGTCCCACTGCTGGGCTCGTGCCTCCTCCATAGTAGGAGGGAAATTAACCTTACTATACCATGCTGGTCAGGCAGGTTGGTATAGGGTTTTGTTTCGAGTTTTCCATCTCTTGCATAGATGTCATATGCGTAATATATCCCTGAATCGTCTCTTACGACACCCACGGGTAAGAGAGGGGGTGGTGAATTGTATTCTTACTCCGTCACCACACGGAATAAAACCTAAATATGTTACTCGCTTAAAATTAGCTTTCCGTTAGTGAAATAATTTTAAAATCGATTAAATTCTCACAGTTGCTCCAGCCACACCGGGACAAAATATAGCCTTGAATAAAATATAGCCTAAGTTATTCCTTATGTAAGGCTTGGTAGACCTGGTGGTAAAGTATTATCAGTATTGGTCCAGCCGTTTTGAAGATTACTCGTATCGAATAGACAGACAAAAAAATTGAGCCGTTTTTAGGGTTTCGTACCCAAAGGGTAAAAACGGGACCCTATTACTAAAACTTCGCTGTCTGTCTGTCCGTCTGTCTGTCACCAAGCTGTATCTCAAGGACTGCAATAGCTAGACAGTTGAATTTTTTACAAATTATGCATTTCTGTTGCCGCTATAACAATAAATATTAAAAACAAAATAAAATAAATATTTAAGGGGGCTCCTATACAAAAAACGCAATTTTCCCCTTTTTTATAGATAATGGTACGGAACCCTTCGTGCGTGACCCCGAATCGCACTTGGCCGGTTTTTTAGACATAGGTATCGTGCAAATAATTGTGTGAGCATAAATAAAACCTATTATTTTGACAACAAATAGACGCTTCAAATTTGTTTATTTCTAGAGATAGAAAATTGGATTAATATCTTGATTTTAACTTACTGTCTGTTAGCGGGTAGGAATATTATAACACTTTCATTGTTTGTGGGTGTCGCAAAATACTACTAAGACAAAGATTTACATCGACCTGGACCAATTGGTGATGCCATCTAGCCAGCTATGTCGTCTGGCAGGCAGCTGGTCATAAAATGTTGCTAAAAGAACCTTTGCAATATATCTACGATGGCAGAGGACCGAATACATATTGCGTCGATCCAAAGTAATCTCGATAAGCGCGCATTAAGAAAAAATAATGGGGTAACCCAAGAAAGCCGATCGTGTACTAAAATGATCGCTCCTAGGCTCAGTGACATCGGTTTTACGCTTTTCACCTCCTTAGGGGTAAAATTGCAAAAGCTCTTTTTAGTGAGCCCTTTCCCCAAGAAAGAGAACTTTGTACAAAATTTTACGTTTTAGTAGGGATGTGACTTGGAGGGAAAATAATCGATGTTTTAAATAATCAATTTTTTGTTCTTCAAAATAAATCGATTATAAAATAATCGATTAATTAAAAATAAATAATCGATTATAAAATAATCGATTTTTCCAACAGGATTATGATGACTTTTTTTTAGGAAATGTGAGCTTCATCTTCTAATATAGTATGAAATACTGCACGCAGTATTGTGATGACCTTCTTTTTTTAGGAAAATCGATTTTAAGGTTTAAGATATTTATTCTCATAAGAACTTACAGGGTTCACTTACATGAGAACTTAAAATTAAATTACAACAATATACATATATCTAAATAACAAGTGGACGACATAAAGAGCTAAAATTGTACATCTAATTATTTAAATCGTTATACAACGACAATCTAAAATATTATAAGATACAGATTTTATATTATACACAATATTAGTAAGCGGTTAGTAAATATAAATTTATCAAACCTGATTTGATAGTAAATAATTTTTCAATTTCTTTTTAAATGTAGTAATCGTGTCAGTTTCTACAATATGTTTTGGTAATTTATTGAACATCTGCACCCCCTCAAACATTATATTTCTTTTACCATAATTCGTTCGCGGAGTTGTAAGGTTAAATTTGTTATTATTTCTAGTAAAATATCTGTGATTCTTTTTAGTGAAAATTATATCGGAATGAATTGCTTTAGTCGTTATTTTTTTTATGAGAATGCATGTTTTATAAAAGTACATTTGATTTAAATTAAATAATTTAGTTTTATTATATAGTTCCGTTGTAGGTGTAAGGTAATTGTATCTAAACAATGTTTTGGTTGCTTTATTTTGTGCAGTTTGCAAGTATTTTAAATGAGTTTTAGCAGCACTTCCCCAAACCTCTAATAAGTACTCCAAGTGTGGATTTACCAGTGCATTATAGATTGTACGGCACACTGGTATTGGAATGCATCCATTAGTTCTGCGAAGGGCTCCAGTGAGCGAAATAATTTTGGATCTCACACGTTCAATATGTGCCTTCCATGTTAGCCTATTATCTAAAGTAAGTCCAAGATATTTTTCTTCAGAGGATTTCTTTATAATTTGATTGGATATTGTGAGAGGAGTAAAATCGGGAATTTTTTTATTTTTCGCACAGAATATCATATAAGATGTTTTGGATATGTTAATTGATAGAAGGTTTTGTGTGTACCAATTCGCCAGAATATTAAGATCGTTTTGAGCTTGTGTAATTATATTGCTTATAGAGTGACTGAAATAAAAAAGACAGGTATCATCAGCGTATAGTGTAATTTGACCTTGGAGTCCAGCCCAACACATATCGTTTATATAGATAGAGAATAACAGGGGCCCGAGGATAGAGCCTTGGGGAATACCATATTCAATTTTTCTAGGCTGGCTAACGTGGTTTTTTATTTTAACAACTTGTGTTCTTTGAGACAGATAAGAGTTTAACATTTTATAGGCTGTGCCAGTTACTCCTAGAGTTTTTAGCTTGAGTAAAAGTATGTTGTGAGAGACGACATCGAAAGCCTTTTTTATATCAATAAATATACCAACTGCTATGTGCTTTTTATCAATTTGATTTTTAATTTTAGTAACTAGATCAATTGTTGCAGATAATGTATTTGATTTTGGCCTGAAACCGTATTGATATTTTGTTATAAAGTCTATTTTATTCAAATAATCATTAAGTCTGTTAAAGAGAACCCTCTCAAATACCTTGGACATTATTGGTAGTACCGATATTGGGCGATAATTGCCGGGATTTATTTTACTGCCAGATTTATATACCGGAGTAACTTTTGCCACTTTTAGCTCCTCAGGAAATATGCCCTCTGTGATATATTTATTTATACACTTAGTCAAATGGTCAACAATGAGAGGCTGTATGCATTTGATACTTTTAGTGTTTATTTCGTCAATGCCTGCGCTGGTATTAGGGTCTAGGTTATCTAATATGTTACCGATTTCTTCTGGTGTACATAAACTTAAATCTGATAAAATATTGTTATTATTATTATAGCTAGCTAGAGTATTAACTACTATGCTACCTTGCGTTTTTTGTATGTCTTCAACTAAACGAGTGCCAACTGAGGTAAAAAAGCTATTAAAACACTCACATAAGTCCAAGGGTTTGTCAATAATACGTAAATTGTTATCTATTAGTTTCACAGGAGAGGTAAATTTTGAAGGTTTATTATTTGCTAAGCTGTTAATTAATTGCCACATTTTTTTAGGTTTCTTGGAGGTTGAATGAAACAAACGCTGATAGTACTCGTATTTAGTTTTTTTAATCATTTTACGTGTGAGTGTTCTTTGTATTTTAAATTTATTTTCAAGCTGCTTATCATTCGGATTTGTTTGCAATAATTTCCATAGCTCATTACGTATATTAATTTCTTTGATGACAACTTGATTAATCCAGTCTTTTTGCGGCAAATTTAAAATTTTAGTTTTTGAGACTGTAGATTGAGCTACATGTCGCTGTATAAACCTGTGAAGTGTGCTATAGTTTAATGTATGAAGCTGATGAATAGATTCACCAATGCTTTTATATAGTTTTGTGTAGTTAACAGTTTTATATATTTCTTTAGGATTTGTTGGTGACTTATATTTAAAGAATTCCAAGTAAATTTGATTGTGATCAATCATCGATGACTCGAGTATAGTGAATTTAAAGTCTTGCGTATTTATATCAGAAGAAACAAATCGATTTTATTATAAAAGTAATCGATTTTCTATTATTTTGATAATCGATTAATAATCGTTTATTATAAAAATCGATTATTTTTTCACATCCCTAGTTTCTAGGCCTAATGATTTAGGATATACATTTTTCACCCCCTTAGAGATTGAATTTCAAAAACTAATTTCTTAGAGCTCATTTACAACAAAAGAAAGAGAATCGCACAATACCCCCTTAAGGGGTGATTTTACAAAAATCCTTCGCTAGAGCTCGTGTACCCCAAGAAATACAACGGTGTAAAAAAAATTACGTTTCTAGGCCCAGTGGTTTCGGCTTTATGCTTTTTTGTATTTTAGGGGTTAAATTTCATCCCCATATAAATGAAATTTCCAAAATGCTAGAATATATATTTATTTATATATTATCAAGTGCCTTAATACAAATATTCATGATTCTATCATCGAAAATGACGAATTTCCATACAAAATGTCATCCCCTATTTCAACCCCTTCTACCCATTTTTTCGCGATAAAAAGTAGCCTATGTCCTTTCTCAAGCTTTAGTCCATCTCTGTACCAAATTTCATCAAAATCGGTTCAGTGGTTTAGACGTGAAAGCGTGACAGACAGAGTTACTTTCGCATTTTTAATATTAGTAAGGATGTTACTCTCAGATATTACAGCTTTCCATTGTTGAAAGAATTTTTGAAATTGTTTCGATGGCTTATGCATGAAAGCGTAACAAACAAACTTACTTTTGCATTTATAATATTAGTAAGGATAAAAAGCAATAATAAATTTAAGCTAAGATAGTACCAGAAGAAAGTAAGCTCGGAATAAATACCTATAACAAATACTTTGATTGGGTTATAATAGGTCAATTGCCCTGCTCCTGTGAAAAAGGCTGGCGGCCAGTAGTGGGACATAAATTAGCTGTGTAGAGAACCCTTTGAGGTTGAATTACATAAACCTTTCTTAATAGATCTCTGCTTCATGAAAAGAAACTAGTGTTAAACTTTACTGAAGAGTATAATTTGTGCTAAATTTGAAGACAATTGATGAAGGTGATGAATGATCTCTGCGGGTGGTAGACTAACCTCCGGTCCGTTCACCCGCGATCTCTGTTAGGGCGGCATCATGCGCAGGTACTCACATCTGCGCCACAACGTACCGACGGCGGAGCGTGTCGTGGTAGAGCAATTAGTCCCGCACCCGCACCTCTGGCTTCTTCTGCGAGACCACCGCCTCGTCCCAGTTCCTGACGCTGTACAGCATCGTTCTAGCGACGGTCGACAGCGTCTCCACCAATAGATCCCGATCTAGCCAACCCACAGCCCACCGGGAAAATGCGGGAAGTCCGTCCGCCATGTGACCTCTGCAGGACTGCAGGTGGGTCCATGACCTCCATCCAAATGTATCTTTGATCGGATATATATATATATATATATATATATACACCTCCATACACATGCTACGACAATAGAGCTAGCGAACGACAAGCCCAATCCAATCCCCTGTTTAGCAAACAGAGGCCCAGTGACGCCGACCACCCAGCGATCGTACGTCCTGGGGGACCCCCACGCCACAGACTTGGCGTTATATATACATACCTAGGCGCTAACGTGATTGGCCAAGTATGGTTAGAACACTAGCGGTCATCAAAGCAATGCCAACGCAAATTCAAATTCAACGACACCCTATCCTCATACAAATCCAAATAATTTATTATGCCTAACCCATATGTGGAGGCATTTTTACATTTTAGCTTAAACTACTTCAAATGTTTAGTGCGTAGAATCACCGAGTAGAAACGCAACGGAAGATCTTGCAAGAAAATTAGCGGATTTGTCTACTTTTTTACCGACATCCTTTAAAACAAAATTACACACAACATGTTTATTAATAGCTTCAATGCGTAGTCCAGTGCCCTTCAAACCACGATATAATATAATTGTAAAATAAAATGTAAAAGATTATGGCTGGACCAGGTCCCACAAGCAACACCCAATCACGGGTTAACAACTAGAGGAGCCATCACTCCCTACACCCACAATGGGTGTAAATAGTAATAGTAACCTAACCTAACCTAGAGTGATTCCTCTCGCGCACGCTCCAACTGCCTCCTTCCGTGAGATGACTGGGATGGGCAAGACCCGCTCCTCGTAGCTACCGTAAGCAGACCTTTCAGTGAATAATCTATTTATTAGTAAATACAGTATTTACAAGTGAGATCTATTAATATAGATCTTTCTATATATAGCCAATAATATATAGCCAATAATTTCATTTATATAGTAGCAGTAGTTTAACATCATAAAATATGTAGTTTAATATTAACGTATAAGATAATAAATAAATATAAAATATATTAGTCATAATAATTTCATAAAATATAAATTTTGATTAAATTGATTTAGCAGAATCTATAATATAAATACGTGCTTTTTTTTTTTTTGTGGGTGGGTCGCGATCCGCGCGCCTCCGCACCACTCCGTCCGGGGCGACAGAGGGGCTTAAGCACGCAACTCCCGCGACCCACCCAAAAACCACGTCGCCTTCGTCGTTGGGCCGACCACTGGAGCAGCATTAACTTGTCGTCAGTGGTCGGCCCGACGGAATACCCCTAATTGGGGTACCCTCCCATCGACCGACGTCCCCCCCTCTGGGAGAACGTCGGTCTTTCCTCACGCGGTCGGCCTCTCGGCGGGTGACGGACTAATCCCCGGTCACGTCACCCGTGGCCTCGGCTAGGGCGGCATGAGCCCACACTGGAAGTATGCCCCGCCTGGGGGCCTCAGCGCCACGTCCTGTCAACGGAGATAGGAACAACGGACCTGTCGTTGCCGACCATCATCTCCAAGATGCTCGGCAGCGACAGCTGTTGGTCGTCGATGGCCTCCTTCTGTGAGGCTGTCATGACAAGGAAGGAGGCCGCGGAGCGTGCCCGCGAGGCGCTTGCGTGTGCTGACTCGCTCCGCCGGCGGCGACCAGGGAGGAGGAGACGCCGTTATGCGCTTCTTCTCCCACCGCCCTGAATGATGACAGGACGTGGCCAGACGGCCAAGCGTTGGGATGTCGGGGATAGAATGTCATTAGATGATCTCTCTGGCACCCCGTAAAAGCGCGGAAGGGGCCGCTGTGGTTTTAGTGGGTATTTCGGTCATATTTGTGGCCGGCGAGTCCCACACACACTCCCGTCTGTAACCGGCGGGGGACTAGTGTGCGTAAATGCATTTCCACAGCGTGAACAAAAAAAAAAAAAAAAAAAGGGCGGCATGAGGCGCAGATAGTTGCGCCTACGCCGCCCCAGTCGCCGGCGGCGGATCTCCTCATCGAGGCTGCGCTCCTCGCGCAGGCGATCCGCCGCCTCTATAATGAATAAATAATAATGTTTTTACGGATGGGAAATTATTTCCCTTTTAAATTTAAATAGACTGTTAATTTACCCTGACTTTACTTTTGAATTAATTTTCCTCAATAAATGCGCACACAATTATTTACATAGAAGTGAAGTGAGAGCGCAATTGCTTTTAGACACAAGACGACTGCTCTGGTGCCATCTTTTTGTGTTCCTTTTATAAAGACATACATTTTCAAGTGCTTTATCATTAATTACGCTTCTTTTAAAAAACATGATCTAAAACAATTGGAACCAAAATTTTAAAAGTAAACTAAATAAATTTAAAAAGTCAACAAAAATAAATCCCCACTTTTTATATATAGTGATGCAAAATCGAGTTCAGGAACGGACAAATGGAACTATTTTCCCACTTGCAAGAATATATTTCAAATGAATCAAAACCACACTATATTTTTCCATTGAATATCATAATAAAGTTACACAGAATATAATAAATTAGTACATAATGAATTAAATATCTACTTAGCAGAATCTTTTTTAAAGAAACTTTGCAGATTTATGCCTCCACTATGTGAAAATCGCGCAATTTTTTCAAAAGTGACTTTGATTTGATTCTTAAATTAATACTTGACATTTGAGAGGGTGGGGTCGCCAATAAATTAATTATGTAATTATCTTAGATTATATGTTTGTAAAAATAGAACCTAATAGGTGCCCATTTCAAAAATATTTGGGTAGCTAGACTGAAAGGGTGGGAAAATAGTTCCCTGTGCCCGATTAAGGGTTAAAAAAGGCATTACGCACACTACAACGAAATCGCTACACACACACACACACACACACACACACACACAAAGACGTTCGTGTGAGTGTTTGTAGCAACGTTTATACACAAAAGTGTATAACCAAATAGTAAACCGTAAACAAAAGTTCACGGTTAAAATCTCCGGTCGAACTGAATGTCAAACAATCATAATTATGATGACAATGTCTAATAGAGATTTGTGCTTATATATTAGTTATTAGTGAAATACAGCTTGGTCAATTTACAATTATACATAAATAAAATTAAAGAAAATTGTGTAGCAGAAAAATTAATTAAAATGAATTATGGCCGAATTTCGACCACACGCCACTAGTTATAGTAAAAGGATATAGTTAGCTTGTTTTATAACTATGTACACTTAGAAAATGTGAATAAGTAGTTAATTTTTTTATTAATTTAGGAACAAAATATGTTTTATTAATTTAGGAACAAAATTCTCAATATAAAATCTATCAAAGAAGGCATTTTCTATAAGCCATGATATTAGTTTTAGTTTATACACGGTCAAGCTGGGTACATCAGTAATATATACTGACAGCTGATTATACAAAGTGGGGCCCATCACATGTGTTAATTTGTCAGGTTTGGCAAGTCTGCGAGGTACCTCAGCGAGTTTCCTGTTACCGCGGATGTAGCCATTGGAGTTGTTGCCGCGAATGCTAAATGAGTGAAAATATTGCCTTACGAAAAGAACAATCGAAAAAATTACGATTGAAGGCAAAGTGAGCATCCGCAGTGCCCTAAAATATGGTCTAACCAAGGCCCATTGTGTCACCTTTGCAATGGTTCTCACGGCTCGTTTCTGCATGCGAAAAGCATCTATAGGCGGCGTGCCCCATAGACAGCGTGCAAGTCTGCACCATATTGTACCAGTGACTCGCAAATTAAATTAGGATGTGCGGACCACACCTGTACACCACCCTCGACTTCCTTGACAAAGCATAGCACGCACTTCCCAACTTTGCAGTCTCTCTATATATGCATATATGCCCAAACTAAGTCCTTGGTCAACATAAAATCCTAAAAATTTAGTCGATGCCTCTTGTTCTATGACTATAGTTTCTCACTTGTCGACCAGAGATACAAAAATGGATAAAATGGGTTTTTCTGAGGTTTAATGCCACGCCACGCCGCTACCCAAACCATTGCGCCAACCGGCGAGCCGTACGGTTCAACCGTCCCTCCAATCGATCTAATATCCAATCACTTAGGACGACAGCTACATCGTCTGCGTACATAAAAACGTCACCCTCAGTTATATTTTAGGGTAAGTCATTGAGCAGCAGTGAGAATAAAATATTGGAAACTGAGGATCCCTGCGCTACGCTCATTAAAGTCCTTAAGTTCAAAATTCAAATTCAAATCATTTATTATGTATAAACCCCGCGGGGGCACTTACATATTGTCATTTTTTTACAATTTTCTTAAAGTTATAATTACCGCCGGATCGGAACGCGACCGCACTGATAAGGTCCGGCAAAAAACTCAGCGGGATTGTCTATTTTTTATTTATTTCTTTTATTTATTTTTTTTAAATTTCTTTTAAATAAAATTACATCTTACAACATGCTTATTAATAGTTCCAGTGTAATGCCATTCGAAATATTATATAATATAGTTCACAAATATAATAATAATCACAAATGTAATAAAAAAATTATGGTTGGACCAGATCCCGCAAGCGGCACCCGATCACGAGTTAACTACTAGAGCAGCCATCACTCCCCTCAACCATAATGGAGGGAAGGGAGTGACCCGCTCCTAATAGCTACCGCTAGCAGACCCTTCAGTGAGCATGACCTACCATTTGCCACAAACATAAAACACAGATCCAATAAAAAAATCGTTTGGCAAAACACGCTACACTTTACAATTATAGTAGCAACAATAAAAAAATAATAATAATAAACATGTGCGTAATTTCTATCATTGTAATAATGAGGAAATTCCTGTATGAGGAGCTGCTCATTGCCAGTCCGAGTTATCATCAAGATAATCTGAGATTTTATAATAACCTTTTAGATAAAATCTACTCTTGATTGCTTTTTTGAACTTATTCACTGGCATATCTCGGATATTATTCGGTAATTTGTTGTAAAAGCGTATACTTTGCCCCATGAAAGACCTGTTAACTCGCTGAAGACGAGTACTATGTACAACTAATTTGTGCTTAAGTTTTAAGGCATCCGATATAGTCGCGCCACAATCACCAACTACCAACCACAGACAAAAAACAAAAATTCATTTAGCAACACATGCTGCGCTTCACAATTACAGTAGTAGTAATAAACAAAATAAACTTTCGTCGAAATAATGAGAACATTGCTGAATGAGAAGCTGCTCTCATAACTAGTGTGTATTGTCATTTAGGTAATCCGAACTTTTATAATAAACCTTAAGAAATAGCCATCTTCACAATGGGAGGAAAATAGACCGACCATATCACGCTTGTCAGACGGGTTAGTAAAGGGTTTTATTTCGAGTTTATTGGCTAGAAATGCAAGATGGTCTTTTTAGAGAATTTAACTATTTTATGAAGATTATCGGTATAGGACCGATTACGCGTAAAGCTGCTAATGCCGTTACTCCTACGGAGGAGGCGACTCTTGGTGGCGTCTTTTACCTTCAAAAGATGAAGTTCAAGCCTTTTTATTTTTTGAGTAGACTATGATTAGCGCACACGCCGTTCGTTCCATCCGGGGTGACGAAAGGGCGGCGTGCGGCCCATAACTCACTGTATTCCCTCTCCTTCGCCGTTGGCCTGAGTTTCTTATCGTCCGTGGCCAGCCGGCGAGATACCCTCCCTTTCTAACGCCCCTTGAGGGACGTCAGTCGCCCTCGCGCGGTCAGCCTCCCTGCGGGTGACGGACTATTCCCCGGTCCAGTCACTCGCAGCTTCGACTAGGGCGGCATCAGGCGCAGATACGCCTGCGCCGCCCAAGTCACCGGCGGCGAACTATGTCGCCGTGGGGGAGTTCCTCTCCCAAACGCATCCATCAACTCCTTCCGTGAGATGACTGCCTCACAAAAAGCGGCAACAGCGTCCCAGTTCTCCCTATCAGTCGGCAGCGTCAGGTCGGCATCGATCGCAATCACAGTGGTGGCAGGGTAGTGTGCTCTCCCTCCTCACGACCGTGTGCATGTACTTGGCGAAGCAACTGTGCCCCGTTAATAGCTGCACCAGTTTGAAGGAAAGCACTCCATGCCGCCGACACAACAACTCCATTAGCGCCGGCCGGGAGACCTCGACGGTCCTAATACCGCCCGTACGGCGCTCGCGTAAGGACTCTCCAGCCGGACTGCCGGCTGATGCTGATGAAGTGATTGGGTCGGCGGTACGGGGTACTTGCCTTCCGACTGGTGCAGGTATTGACGAGGCACGGTTGCTTCGCCAAGTACCTGCACACGGTCGTCAGGAGGAAGAGCATACCGTCCTGAGCACAGAGGCAGACCGCGCGAGGGCGACCGACGTCCCGGAAGGAGTGTTAGGAAGGAAGGGCACCCGAAAGGGTATCTCACCGGGCTGGCCATTGATGACAAGGTACTCCGTACCGGTGTTCGGTCCATGGAGGAGAGAATACGGTGAGTTATGGAGCCGCGTGTCGCCTTTTCGTCAGCCCGGAAGATAGCCCAGCCAAAATAAATACATTCATGATCGCAGGCAGACTTAGATGTCTCACGTCTAACAAGATTCTTGTATATCAGTGTTTCAACTACTACTTGCCCTACCTCAGCATTCATATTATACTACCATAACGTCAACAAGTATATGATTTATTAACATTTATATGTAACATTTATAATCAGAACTAAAACTAGTAATGTTGCTTAAACTTGTAACACAAGGGCTTGAATAGTTTTTTTTAAACAGCATTTGCTAGCGTTGACCATTAAACAAACATACTCTTAAGCTTATATATCTTAATACTCACTGGGTATAATAATAACGATTGCGTCAATGAACGAGTCAGACAAGTAAATAAAACTCTTTAAATTTATGTTCCTTTGTTAACAGATTGATATCGATAACTCTTCCTGTTCCTACACGTTAGCATGTCTGATATAGATTCGAAAAACGATTGAAAAACAGACAGTGTGTATAAGGTTAACTTAAATAGTTTCTAGAATATATTTCATTTGATAGAGACTAACAACGATCTTAGGTGATAAAGCGAATACCCTTGTCACGAAAAATCTACGTTAAGGGATGTCCATACGCAAGGAACACTAATGGTAAAGATGGAAATTAAAAAAAAATCACCAACCCATCTAGCGCGCATGTCCAGCCGCTTGTAAGATTACCCGGAACAAACAGACAGGCAAATAATTTTAAAGTGGTTTTTAGGCATAGGTATCGTGTAAATAACCGTGTGAGCATGAAAAAACCTATTGTTTTGACATTATAATCAGACACTTCAATTTTATTTGTACCTATAGATAATAATTTCTTTAGTTTCATAGCAACAGTATATATCCGTCGAAACAGCCTGAAAATTTTTATCACTATCGACATGTCAACGAGCAAATCAACAAGAGGGTAAAATTAACAAACAGCTTTATCGCATAATAACAACATATTATAACATTTGACATCTGATTAGTTCATTTACATCAATGACGTATTGAAATAAAGAAGATACAGTAAGCTCCGCTGACATGGTCTGCTTCAATCTATAGAACTAGCAAGTACAGCGACGTGACACGTAAGAGTTTCTAATAAATGAAATGTAATATAATGAAATAGTTCAAATAAACGCCACCTATCGGGTCCAATTGTTAATCTAAACCATTTTCGAATCCCTTTCAACATGCACAAAAAATTGCATCACAAACATCGGTCCAGCCGTTTAGGAGGAGTTCAGTGACATACACGTACTACGTACACAAGAAATTTATATATGAAGATTTACTGAACTCCTAAACGGATGGACCGATGTTGATGAAATTTATTGTGTGTAATCAAGGGGATTCGAGAATGGTTTAGATTCACAATTGGACCCGTTAGGTGGCTTTGCTGTTGATTTCAAGAAGAATTCCTTTATTTTATTTGAACAGAACGTCTGTTGGGTCAGCTAGTAGCAGATAAAACGCGAGAAACGATCTTTGACTAGCATCCATTTCTTACTATACATATAACTAAATTCATTCATTCATCTCAGCTTACATAACTCTCACTGTTGCTCAGGCCTCCTCCTCAATGGGAGGGGAACTGACCTACTATTCCACCGCGTTGGAATAAAGTTTTGTATCGAGTTTGCCTTCTTTTGCATGGATGTTACCTGCATATATCTCTTCGTCGTCTTTTACGACATCCATTGGCAAGAGAGGGTGGTTAATTGTATTCTTACTCCGTAACCACGCTAATGCATTTCAACACTTCCTTTAATACCGATAACTAATAGCTTGGATTTAATTTCGTAACTAATTTATATACTAACTAAACGCAACAGACAGCGATGAGAAAAAGAACGACATACAAAGTCGCAAAATAATATTTCGCGCCCTGAAAGAATAAAATATATGTACGCTATAATTAAAAATGGTTTCAAACTTTTTATCTATAGATCAGATATTTGTTTATTTATTTATTTGGTTAACAAACAATTGTTTATACTTATACTTATACAATTGAAAGCTTAGATTAACAAAAACGAGTATAACAATTAATTATAGGTTAACACCACATGCATATACGAACGCTCAGAATTTATATATATGTACAATAGTGATTTATAACTTTACAACAACTTAAAAAATCAAATTAAAACATTTTCCATCAATTTAGTTCACAATAAACAATATTGAATCAAAAAATAAAAACAAATGAAATACAATTACAATAAGTTAAAATGATATATACAATAGTGATTAATGTTATTAAAACAATTTAAGAAATCAAATTAAATTATATATCTATAATTATATATATTATAAATATGATATCAATCACTCAACACTGAGTTTTGAACACATTTTGATCTTTACATACAGAAAATTACATTTACTTAATAAATTACACTTGACTCTGTTATGGATCACACAATGCTTTCAATAGAATCCAAGATACTCGTTACGAAACCATTATGTTGGGATTGATGGAACAATTTATACAAACAGGATTCAAAACAAAGGTAAATAACACCATCAAATATTGTGATATCAGATACATCATCATCATCATCATCACAGCTCATAGACGTCCCACTGTTGGGCTCGAGTCTCCTCCACAATGGGAGGGCAGTTGTCCTCCTATACCACGCTGGTCAGACGTGTTGATATAGGGTTTTATTTCGAGTTTTTCTTTTCTTGCATATGTTATATGCATGCACGTATAAATAATACGTCACATTATTTTATTGTGTTTCATAACTTGCCATCATCATCTTATCCCAATTTTATTTTGGTCGATGCAATATGTACCTACATTTCTTCCATCGTACACGTTTTGACAATGGTTTCATAATCGGCTTGATATCAACCATCTTTGGGAATGTAATTGTTGGCCATATGGCATTAGATGGAGTTCGCCCAGGGTGACGTATACACCTGCGCCTGATACCGCCCTAGCCGAGGTCGCGGATGAACGGGCCGGGGGGTATCCGCCACCCACAGAAAGGCCGACCGCGTGAGGACGACGCTCCGGCAACACTGCCTTGTTGCCAGGGTGTCGAATGAGACGATACCCGAAAGGGTAACCCGCCGGGTCGGATACGGATGTCAAGTAATTGTTACCAGTGGTCGGCCCAATGGTGATGGGGAGAGAATACGGCAGATTATGGTGTCGCACGCCACCCTATCGTCGCCCCGGGCGGATTGGTTGGGGTGTGTCCGTACGTCTTAGTCGTCTTTTAAGACACCCACACGAGCAATATAAGTGTGGTATTGTTCATAGCCGCCACATAATCTGCCATAAAATATTCAAATAATATATGAATTTACATAATACCTACACCTAACCTTTGATTATATGTGTATATAATCAAAGCACCTAACTATATATTCTGAGAAATTGTTTACAAGTTCAAGGTTTTCAGATTAAGATTGTTTATCGTTAGTTTTAGAATTAAATAATAAATTGAAAATATGTATAGGTATTTCCGTGTGGTGACGGAGTAAGAATACAATTCGCCACTCCCTATCTTACCCGTGGGTGTCGTAAAAGAAGACTAAGGGATCATATATGCAAACTCAAAATAAAAGCTTATACCAACAGCAGAGCAGCATAGTTAACGTGACCATACGTCCCGTTTTGAACGGGACAGTCCCGTTCTCAGGTTGTTTGTCCCGTTGTCTCCAGCCATACAAACTAGTCCCGTTTTTGCAAACAGAGCATAAATGATCATTTGTTATACTGATAGGAACATGTTATGTTTTTTTCTAGATTGATTAAGTCCATAGTATTACCAATCGCTGCAAGAATTTTCGCGTGTCCATTGTGTTCTTTTTAACCTTTTATTAATTTTATACTTATTTCTGCAAGTGTCCCGTTCTGACACAAAAAATAACGGAACGGTTATTGAAGCGTCCCGTTTTGACCTAAATAAAATATGGTCACATTAAGCATAGTATATGTCAATAACGTTCTATTGGGGAGAGGCTCGAGCCGTGTAGAATACATATGAGTTGAGGCGAGGTACGAGGCGCTTCTTGTATTTACACGATTTTAGTCTCTGATCCCCTCTCAGGCTTATGTAAAAAAAAATGCACTATGTAAAACAGCTCTACATTCACTTAAGTCTAAGAAAAAATAAGATAAGGCGTATATCTTATCTTTATATATAAAAATGAATCTCTATTTCCCTTGGTTATCGCGTCATGTGTGAACGGATGGAACAATTTCGCTAATTCTTTCTTCATTGTGTTTTTTATAGTCAGGAGAAAGTTCTTATAAAAGAAAAAAATAGGAAAGTTGAGCAGAATATTAGAATATTTAAGAAAAATTAATAACAATATTAATTTTACATGATTGTTGTTTGACAAACGGTCAGTCGTTTGAAATAAATGTCAAAATACTATTGATATATAATTGACTGAACGCGCGTTGCAAATATTGTTTAACATAGATGGGTCGGTTAATTTATCATTTCGTGTAATTTAATTTCAATTATACATTAAGTTTTTAAGAAATATTTATTCATCACGCTTATATTTAAAGTTGAATTTAATATAGAGATTTTAGTAGCTTTTAATATACTGTTTTCATTGATATGATATAAAAAAGAATATGATAGAATATATTTTTAATTTTAGTAGATTGTTTTTAAAAATTACAACAATCAAACGTACAAACATAATACGCAGAACTCGCAATGCTGCAAGTTAAAGACATACAAGAGCACATCAAACGCGTAATGAAGTTAAAAGGAATCGATAGAATTGTAATCATGGCAGTGTTGCATTTAATTATAACGAGGAAATCTATTAAATTTGAAACCAAATTGTTGCTAATGAATATTTTTTTATTAATTATACCAATACGTATTCATTGTTAAGACATGACACCGTCTGTCGGGTCAGTAGTTTATATAATAACTGAAAATAAAGACACTAATTTATCATTATTAGATACTTTTTCAAATTCAAATAATTTATTATGCATAGACCCCGAGAGGGCACTTACATATTGTCAATTTTACAAAATAAAATTAAATTATCCAATAAAAATAAACTACCACCGGATCGGAACGCGACCGCTACTGAGAAGATCCGGCAAGAAACTCAGCGGGCTTGTCTATTATTTTAATTTTTTTTTCTTCTTACTAAATATAAATTTGTGTACATGTTTTGTAAGACCTAGCTCCAGTGTGATGCCCTTCGAACTGCAAGATACTTAATATAATTCAAATGATTATGGCTGGACCAGATCCCACAAGCGGCACCCGATCACGAGTTAATTACTAGAGCATCATTCATCATTTTCTAGAATTTATAAAATTTTAAGAGCAATATCGAATTAAATCCTATACCAACACGGCTGACCAGCATGGTATAGTAGGTCCATTTCCCTTCCATTATGGAGGACACTCGAAAATTTTCAACAATAATCAGACCCCACTTAAATCTAATAGTAACCCTTGCCTGACCCCTGCCCTATATCAATAACGGGCGCGGGCATTTTCATAAAAATGTACAAGGGCGTTTTCAGGCCTGTCCCTCTAAAACATTACCTTTTTTAAACAATTAATTCTATTTGAAACTAGCACAAAATTTTACATTAGGTTTAATTTACATTAGGCATTATTTAAGCCAATTATAGTATAATTTTTCGATTAAAAAATAATATAACAACAGATTGTATCATTTTATCGTGTCCCTTTGTAGCCAGACGATATTTCAACACAGAATTTACATATTAGTTGTAATAATTTGCTCAGTGCCGTATTTTATTTTTCTGGTAGATAGTATAGGGTCAATTTATTAAAAATATATATTAACTAAACGTAAAATAAATTAAATAGAATTTGATTACCGTAGTGCGTTTTTAAAAATCCTGACATCAGTTTTGTTACCACATTTTCTCCGAAATACTATTCTTTTTGTAGATTTTTTATGTAATTATAACACTAACAGTCTTTTATTCAGCGGCTGATTTGTAAATATTGTTTAGTTTCTTCCAAAATTTCCTGTCAGGTGCACGTTTGATTCAGTGCTTCGCGCGGACGTACATTTTTTGTCAAGGTAAGTTACCAATATTTCTTAATGCATTAATTAGTAAACATATTTTTGTGGTTAATTTCAAAATATTTATCATCTAATACAACTTATAAAACTCGTGATGAGTCGTCACCACAATCGTATATTTTTTAAATAATTAATCATCTTGCGAGGGTAAGATAACGTTACGTCAGTTTTGTATGGTAACATATAGCATGACCTAAAAAGTAACAAAACTGACCATAAAGAAGACTGGACATTACACTTTTTACCAACTTACCAAAGAAGGTACCTATGTATACCTACCATTTTATTTTATTATAGAGATTTTAGAACTTATTATTGGATTCTGATGAGAATGTAAATGTTTCTTTACAATTTTGTTACCGTCAGTATTGTTACTGTCCCCCAAATATTTCAACTTAAATTCTGGTTATTTTCTATATTTCGGGCTTTAATACCGCAATTTAACTTAACTTAGTTCAGAAATATGATAACCGTTTTATTATTATAATTATATTAAAAGAACCATAGCTATACATAAAAAAAAATTAAAGTGTTCCTTCTGTTACCAACGGTAACACAATTTTGAATTTATGTGTCATATTTTTAGTATTTTTTTAAGTTTCTTTGACGAATCTATATGATTAGGTAGTTCAACCATGTTCTTTTCGTTTTTTATTAAAAAAAGATATTCCATTTATTGTTTAATTTTAATCATGTTATAAAAAAGTATCAAACCTGACATCTTTTTGTCTCACTAGGCCCACATTTTTGCTTATTTTTAATAAATTATGCAATGAATCCAAATAAAAAATTGAATTTCGTTAAATATATAAATTAGACCATTTCTAATATACATAATCTATACCAATAAATAAAATTGGAGTGTCTGTTTGAATGTCAAAATAATAGGTTTTTTTCATGCTCACACGGTTATTTGCACGACACCTATGCCTAAAATAGCAATTAAAAAAATTTTGTCTGTCTGTCTGTCTGTTTGTTCCAGATAATCTTCAAAACGGCTGGACCGATTTCAAAAATTCTTTCACCAGTGGAAAGCTATAATATCAGGGCGTAAACTAGGCTATATTTTATCTCGTTATTCCCACGGGAACTACGCGGGTAAAACGACTATAACCTATAACCGAAGCGAAGCGAGGGCGGGTTGCTAGTACCAACTACAAATGAAAGTTAAAAAAATTCACACGTTTTTTTTTGTACTGCTTATTTTTGTGAAAATGCCCATGTATTCCGAATCGTAACATATTCCAGAATGGAATTGATGCGTAATAATTTGATGTAATATTACTATTTATAGATTAGACGTCTCAATCAAAACATTTGTTGGGCAATGGCGGTCTAGTACCACGGTTCAAAGACGTACAGAGAGGCCAAATGTCAAATTAGAATTTCGATTTTTATTGTCCATAAAATTTGTCAAAGGCAGACTCTTTTCTTGCCTCTTTACATTATTAAATCTTTTAGACATATGTCATACACTATGTAAATATTATGATTTATGTAAGCACACTTATGTATGTGTGGTCACTTGGAGTGGGAATCTTTAAAAATAATGATTTATTATCTCATCATCATCTCAGCCCATATAAGTCCCCCCTGCTGAGCTAGAGCCTCCATCGCAATGGGTGGGAAATTGACCTACTACACCTAGTCAAATGGTTTGGTATAAGATTTTATTTCGAGTCTTTCTTCTCTCGCATAGATGCCATCTGCAATAATCCCTCAGTCGTCATTTGTGACACCCAGGAGCAAGAAAGGAGATGGTGAATTGTATTCTTACTCTATTACGACATGGAACAGGCAGTCTAATCAAATCACTTTCCTTTCCTTTTGAAAATTTTTTGGACATTTATACAAAAATGTAATAATTTCATTCTTTAAAAAAAATATATTCCGTTGCTTAAATGTAAACATTTAATCCTTACAATTTCTTCATTAACAAGAAGATAAAAAACAAAACAGATGAACCACATAAATGAATGAAGTAAAGAAAACTTACGAAAAAATATGCAAATGGAATATGGGACAGTCTTGACAACGCCATGATTATTATGAGTACTCGTAATTAAAAATGTTGAAAAAATATATTATTATCATCCTATTGCTCTTATCCCAATCAATAGGAGCATGTTTCTCACTTCCACATACATCCATCAGCTCCTACCTATCCACCAATCGAGTTCCAATCGAGGTCTGCATTCGCTGTCGCTTAAATCCTTAATTAAAGAAACCGGCTACATTTGGTATGACGTTTTGAGACCTGCATTTGAGAGAAGATTCGTGTAATAATGTCACAGATTCATCATCATCATCATTTCAGCCCATATACGTCCCACTGCTGGGCTCGAGCCTCCTCCATAATAGGAGGGACATTGGCCTTACCATATACCATGCTGGTCAGACAGGTTGGTATAGGGTTTTGTTTCGAGTTCTCCATCTTTTGCATAGATGTCAAATGCGTAACATAGCCCTTAGTCGTCTTGTACGACACCCACCGGTATGAGAGGGGGTGGTGAATTGTATTCTTAATCAGTCACCAGACGGACGAACTTTTTGCAATCCACAAATTTTTCTTTGGAGTCTGAATGTTATTTGTGTCCGTTAATTATATGTTTGTAAAGTCTCCCGCAACACAAGAATTAGTGTCGTGTAGTTGATCCACAGTGGAGGGCGATGGCTTTAAAAATAAATCAATAATTAACAATTTAAGATTTAATACACAATTCAGTCATAGTTGTGTGCCGCGGGCACAAACCTGGGACCTCATCGTAGTAGTTTATTATTCTGCCATTCAGCTATCACTACGCGTAAATAATAAATAAAAAATGTTGTAATAGATAATTAATTACTTAATAAGCGTTACATATATCTTAATTACAATGTATATTGTATTACACAATGAGTATTATCTTATTGGCTATTTCATAAAGTTCAATGAGTTAAGAATATATATCTATATATTCATTTTATTGGCTCGTTGGTTAGTATTTAACTCATTTACTATGTCTCTGCGCCATAGGTCAATAATTAGTAGCCAATTCCTAAAGTATAACTGTAAAGTGATAAGTTAAAAAAAAATGCTGTTAGTTTATCGGCAACTCATACTTTCTTGCCGGATCTGTAAAAAAATATTAATAAAGTTAAAAGTGAGTATACATTCCATTAAAATTTTGGAGATACCATTAAGTATAAACCACTAAAAGAATATTTCGTGTGGTGACGGAGTAAGAATACAAACCACCATCCCATTTCTTGCCCGTGAGTGTCCTAAAAGACGACGAAGGGATTAATTATGCATATAACATCTATGTAAGAGAAGGAAAACTGGAAATAAAACATTTTACCAATCCGTCTGACCAGCGTGGTATAGTAAATCAATTTCCCTCTCATTGTGGATTAGGCTCGAGCCCAATAGTGGACCGTATTATACGCTGAAATGATGATGAATGATGAAAGGATATTATATAGATAACATCTTTGCAAGAGAAAAAAACTCGAAATGAAATCCTATAACAACGCATCTGACCTGCATGATATGGTAAGTCAATATCGCTTTTGTGGAGGAGGGCGTTATGTGAGCTAAGATCTTGATAACGGTGATAATTTGAAGAATAGACTGAAACATAATGGCGTTAGTTTGAACTAAACAAATTTCGGAGAATTCGCCGGAATTAGGTATGTTGAAATTTACCAATTTCGGCGAATTCTCTGAAATCAGTAGTTTTGTTGAAACTAACGATAACGAGAAAGGTTATATTCGAGTTCGGCAAAGGCAAAACAATTCTTTCTCGGTTAAGAAATGGTATCTATTATACTTGGACGACCTTTAAGTATTCAGAGTTAAGAGCTTCCTTATTCTGGGTAAACTTGTGAGTCATAGTCGGCTAACAACTAAACACCCAAAAAAGAAATAAACTCGAGGTATGTTGATATTTTGTAAGTAAAAATTTCTGCGCATATCTAAGATCGTCATCATCATTCATCACCATTGTTGGACATAGGTCACTCTTAGCATGTAAGCTGGCAATCGCAGTCAGATGTAATGTTTCCCAGGAGGCCACTCTCCTGATTAGACCCTTAGTAGATATTTACAACTCTCACGGGCAAGTAAGAGCTAGCAACAATTTATTCTTATACCTTCGTCACATGGCCGGCAGGTAACATATAGTCCAGGTAAAGTTGGAGAAAGTCATGGGCGCCTAATAAACACACATTTTTTTTAGAGAGAGATTGAGAGAAGAGACTAAATAAAATTTTATTTTTGATAAGGCGTCACGCGGTAACTATCATGTTTTTCATTCCTTTCGGCTCACATACGTCCCACTGTTGGACTCGAACCTCCTCCATAATAGGAGGGTTATTGAACTACTATACCACGCTGATCAGATGGGTTGGTATAGAGTTCTATTTCGAGTTTTCGTTCTCTCGCAAAGACGTATGCATATTATATCCCTTAGTCGTCTTTTACGACATCCACGGGAAGAAAGGGGGTGGTGAATTGTATTCTTACTCTGTCCCAAACAGAAAGAATATATTGACTTAAGCGGTTAATTGAGCGATGACTATGTCACCTACTTATACAAATAAAATAGGTACCTATTTATCTATATCTTTCAACTAATTTTAATATAATCATAACCTAAGAATGCTGTTCCAGATACACATTTCGGTCTCTTTGAGTTCTAATTTTCTGTCTCACGACCTCATTACGACAACATTCCATGAACACATGATACACGTCTTCTATTTTATTCCATTATCACTGACGCTCTACCACTATCACACACCTATCACACACTATTTAGACAGTTGGATGAATTAGACCATCATCATCTTGCTCTTATCCCAATTACTTGGGGTCGACGCAATATGTCATCTGTTTTGACATATTGCAAAAAGTTTCGGCAATGACTTTTATAACTGGCCGCCTGCCTGACGTCAACCCTCCTTGGGAATGTAATCGTTGACCCAAATGGTACCAGATGGAGTTGGTCCGAGTCAATCTAGGGCTCTTAGTCGTCTTTTACGACACCCACGAGCAAAGCAAGGGTTGGTAGTATTCGAAGCCGCTACCACACAGCACAGAAGTGCGGAGTTAGTTAGTTGGAGTTAGTTGGATTAGTTGAGTTAGCTAGTTGAGTTATATTATTTGTTTAGTTAGTTGAGTTACTAATTGAGTTAGTTGGATGAATTAGACCCATGTTACTCATAAGCACATTAAAAAACAAGCTGATGACTCATACATATATATTTCATTATTCGAGCTGATTATCGTTAGCGAAACAAGATTTTAACCGAAATTTTAAATACAATACATTAGTAAGTATACAATAGGAATAAGAATATAATTCACCACACCCTCTCTTGCCCGCGGATGTTGTAAAGGACAACTAAGGGATAGCTTGTGCATATAACCACTATACAAGAGATGGAAAACTAAAAATATAACCCTATTCCGACCCGCCCGTGGTATGGCAGGTCAATTTCCCTGCCAATGTGGAGGAGGCTAGTGCCCAGTAGTGGGACGTATATGAGCTGTGATAATGATGATGATTTAAATACATTTATAATAAGTATACTTATTTTTTTAATCTCATGACTGCACAGATGGCTTAGTGGCTAAGCTACCGATCTACTATGCCAATGTAGTGGGTTCGCTTCCCACACAGGACAAAACTTTGTGCAATCCACAAATTGTTGTTTTATGTCTGGAATTTGCCTGTTAAATTATACGTTTGTAAAGTCTCCCGCAATACAAGGATTGTTTCCTGGGGTTACTGTCTTTTTAAACAAAAGAATAATAATAGCAATATGCCCGAAAGATATACTCACAAATATTTATAGCTGTGACTATAGGTACTAATATAGGAGCCATAATATCTTAAATAGATCAATAGTGCCAAAATCATAAGTACTGCGGTGACTTGCATAGTCCACTCGCGAGGCATGCCGCATTTCGAGACCTTCACTTCATCCGGCGTGATTGTTAACTGGAAATGAATGCATAATTTTTTATTTTATTATGTTATTCGCGCTTTTATCTGCGTACCTAATGCGCAGAAATTTAATATTTTATTTCGCTACGTAACTTTTAATTCCCGCCTAATATAGGTGAACCATGGCTAAAAAAATACATTGATTACTTTGTACATTTGACATTATATTTTTGAAGTGAAACTTCTTTAGAATCTTTGTGATTTCAAACTCGATGAAACAAAAAGGGAGTTCATAGAGACACAAACACGTAAATGTATAGGATTCAGCCGGCGAAAGAATGAGCTAAAGGATGAAGGATAAGGATAATGGATGAAGGATGAAGAAGGAAGGAGGACGTGTGAAGGATAATGGATAAATATGGATAATGGATGAAGGATAAAGGAGTTTCACTTCTGATATACGTACTTTGTACACGCTCTTTTTTTTATGTTTCTTTTTTACTTTTTGACGTGATAATGTCTTATAAATTTATGAACGCCAGCTGCACGCTCGAAACAGGATGACTCATTGTCACCCCAGAGCCGAGCATGGAAGCGAGAGTGCGGTACAAGCGATAGAGGCACGATCAGCCTAAGCGTTTGGCTTGTGAAGATCTATCTCTAAATTAAGTAAAAAAATAATTGAATTAACGAGTGCAAATAATCTCTGACTACCTAATATCTGTTTTTGTATTACACAAAATAATCACAATTCATTGATAATAATAATTCAACTCATAAAAATATGTAATTTTTTATCAATGTCTTCTTATGACGTTATCACGTAAAATTATCATCCGAAAACCAACAGACAAACAATTTTTTTACATACCTATACAACAACATATACAATTTTTGTTTTTACAAATACTTTTTGTAATTATATTTTGATCGGCAAAATAATTAAATCAAGTATATGTTTAGTAATGTTTTCATTTTTATTTTTATTAGTCTCATGCCCTCCGAGTTTTGTTATTCCGCACCATCAACGCTCAAAATGGTCGAAACGTCGGGCAACCGAATATCAACGCGATAATATACGTAAAATATTTTTATTTACAATATTGGAAATCCGTTCCGCTTTAATTAATAAGCTAGCGTCACAAGAACGTACAATAACCAAATTTACATTGACAATCTTGGCTTTACGGAAAAAAATTTAGCGTGCCATCTATAGAAAAAAATGACATTATTCTGATTTAGTACTTCAATTTCTCAGTTAAAAGGATGATAAGAAGCAATGTTCTAACAAATTATTAATTACTCTTCGTTAATTTAGCACTTGATTATTATTGATTGCCACTTTTTGTGTTTGATTACTGCGTTATTACCGCCGAAATCAGAATTTTTATAAAAAAAAAATAGCCTGTACTAAAATAAGTGTAACAAATATTTATATGAATATATTAGGTCTTTACCTATGAAATTGCCGTTATGTATGAAAAAAATTAAACGATTTTTTTCATGCACTTTTTATTTGTATTAATCGAAGTAATCACCCATGCAATCAATGCATCTTTGCCAACTTTGAAATCAGCTGGACGGGAGGCAACAAATTCTTCAAAGACATTTTGTACTGCCTCTCGGGTATTGAATTTCTTTCCCGCCAAAAAGTTATCCAAATTCTGGAAAAAGAAGTAGTCTGTAGGCGCAAGGTCTAGTGAGTATGGCGGATGGCGGAGAGCTTCCAACCCCAGTTCTTGCAACTTGGAGACCGTCTGCTGTGCAGTATGAGGTCGCGAATTGTCGTGCAGGAGCAGCGGATTCGAGCGATTGAACAAAGCTGGTTGGAGATGTACCAGCTTCGCCATCATTGTGTTCAGTTCTTCACAGTACACATCTGCAGTAATGCTCACCCCTTTTGGTAAGAAGCTGTGATGAATCACACCGGCGCTAGACCACCAAACAGTGACCATCACTTTTCTAGGGGTAAGTTTTCGTTTAGGGAATTGTTTAGGTGCTGAACCAGGATCCAACCAACTTGCTGAGCGCTTGCGGTTATCAAACAGAATCCATTTTTCATCGCAAGTATGCGTTTCAAAATTCCTTCATTTGTGTGTCTGTTGAGCAATGCAAGGCATGTCTCGACGCGTACTTCGCGCTGGCGATCATTGAGTTCGTGGGGCACCCATTTGCCAAGCTTTCTTACCTTGCCAATTTGACGCAAATGGACCAATATTGTTTTGACGCTAACGTCGAAAGCTGCTACTAATTCAGCCATACTGTGTGTATCATCGGCTTCCACAATCGCCTTTAATTCGTCATTGTCGACCAAAGTCTTCGGATGACCGCGAAGTTCATTTTTCAGGTCGAAATTTCCAGAACGGAAGCGAGCAAACCAATAACAGGCGGTGCGTTGGTTTGTAGTGTTAGCTCCGTAAACGTCGTTGATATTGCGTGCCGCTTGTGCCGCGTTGCTCCCACGACGATACTCATATTCCATAATTACTAGAATTTTTAACGTATCCATGATGACGAAAAAGATTGAAATGCGATGAAAACGTAACACTAATCAGTAAACAAATGACTACTTTTGGAAAATGAATTCCATGTTTTAAAATAAAATTAATTTGAAATTAGAATTCTTAGCCAAACAAAAATTATTTTGATTTGAAATGGCCAGTACTGCAGAACGGCAATTACATAGGTAAAGACCTATTATCATACGTATTAGACGATGTTTTAATAAACTAGTTTTGTAATAACTAACTTTGTAAATAAATTTTAGTTTCATTAAAAAAAAATTGGCAATATTTTTTATTGTTTCGGCAGTACTTGCTTTGGCAGTACATATTGTTTCCTCGTCTGAGACTAAGGAACGTAAGCTGCAAACATCACTCTAATAATGGGTGCATAACTTAATAGGCTATCATCATCATAGCTTATATACGTCCCACTGTTGGGCTCGAGCCTCCTCCACAATGGGAGGGTAATTGACCTACTATACCACGCCGGTCAGACGTGTTGTTATACGGTTGTATGTTGAGTTTGCCTTCTCTTGGATTAATGTTATATGCATATTATATCCCTTAGTCGTCTTTTACGACACCCATGGGCAAGGGTGAATCGTATTCTTACTTCATCACGACACGAGAGAAAAATTGGGTATAATAATATAGGCTATAAGAAATAATAACTACTTACCAAATAATACTTCGGATCCTGCCTATTTCTCCACGAGAATGATGGAACTGTGTATTCAACAAATTCTATTTTATGATCTGATGTCGGTACAAAACTGTGACGAACTACACAACTGTGATGGGTATGACCACCAAATGCAGCCCGGGGATGAAAACTTTCCACGAGATATTCTGTTGATTCTTTAGACAAACAGTCCCAACGTTCTTCAAATAAATTATTTCTCTCAGGCAGAGGAGCAGCATCTGGCTCCGTGCATATATTATCAGACTCTCTGTATAGAGGATAATGCTGTAACAAAAAATACCTTACATACGTATTTTTTCTAATGTTTTCGCGAGTATTTTATATTAAAAAAAAAAATAGGAAAGGAATTAAAAATATTAAAATATTTTTACGCATATCTTAGTCCTCAGTTCACAGTTACGAACTCTGAAACATTTTCGATACGTCGAGATATTAAAATTCAAATAGAAACGCGATAAAATCCGTAATAATAATTTTATTTAACACAAGCAAGCCGCCCTCGCTTCGCTTCGGTTATAGATTATAGTCGTTTCACCCGCGTAGTTCCCGTTCCCGTGGGAATACCGAGATAAAATACAGCCTAGTTTACGCCCTGATATTATAGCTTTCCATTGGTGAAAGAATTTCTGAAATCGGTCCAGCCGTTTTGAAGATTACCCGGAACAAACAGACAGACAAAAATTTTTTAATTGCTATTTTAGGCATAGGTGTCGTGCAAATAACCGTGCGAGCATGAAAAAAGCCTATTATTTTAATAAAATTGGAGTGTCTGTTTGTAATGTCAAAATAATAGGCCCTTTTCATGTTCTCATGGTTATTTGCACTATACATATGCCTAAAAATCACTTTATATTTTTTGTCTGTCTGTCTGTTTGTCAGGCATAATCTTCAAAACGGCTGGACCGATTTAAAAAATTCTTTCACAAATATTTTATTCCGGTATTCCCACGGGAACGGGAACTACGGGGATAAGACGACAAAAACCGAAGCGAGAGCGGGTTACTAGTAACATATATGATGGAATTTGATGAGATGGAACACTCGAGTTCAAACCCTATACCAACATGAGTGACCAGTAGGTCAATTTTATTCTTATTGTGCGTGGTATAGTAATAAAAAAAGTACATGAGCACCAGTATCACTTAGCATCAGGTGTTCTGACCGCTCGTTTGCCGGATTAAAAAAAAAAATTGAATTAAAAGTCTTACCTGCATAATTATAGGTCGACTATACTTTTTTAACTTTGTCTTGCCTTTACATAGACTAGATCCACTACTGCACCTCAAAATATCTGTAAACAGAATATTGCTAATATTTTAGTTTAAAAATTAAACAATGCATATCTATACAAATAAATTAAATTGAAGTGTCTGTTTGTAATGTCAAAATACTGGGCATTTTTCAAGCTCACATGGCTATTTGCACGACACCTGTGCCTAAAATACGGTATAAAACATTTTTGTCCGTCTATGTTTGTTTGAGGTAATCTTCAAAACGGCTGGACCGATTTTGATATTTTACCAGGTAGCTGTCTATATAAAGAGTAACTCAGGCTATTTTTATCCCGGTATTCCCACGGGAACGGGCACTATGCGAGCAAGGCGACTGCAACCGAAGCGAAGCGAGGACGGGTTGCTAGTTGTAAATAAAATTATTTTTACGACATTTATCGCATTGATATGTATTTGGTTTCATGGTCACGTGACTGTGAACGCTGTAAAGTGCTCGAAACATCGGGCAATCGAAAATCAAATATAATCGTAATGCCATACACACTTGGCAAGGGTGTTAGCTATCGCAATTGGCGTTATGAAATGATACCATTGATTGAAAAGTATCGATACTTAGTAGTTCGAATCGTTTTTGGAAAATTTATTGTAAAAACCGTAACAAGTATTGAAATTCTTCATTTATAAGTAAAAAACTTTGAAAAATATGAAAAAGGGTCTATTTTTTTGCAATGCTTCCCATAAAATATTAATTTATCCAACTATCAGGTCAGATGTGTTGGCATAGGGTTTCATTTCGAGTTTTACTTCTCTTGCATATATGCTTGCTATAATATCGCCTTAGTCGTCTTTTACAACACCCACAGGAAAGAGTAGGTGGTGTAATAAATCAAAAATATAAATATATTAACTGAAATGTACTTACTCGATATCCTGTCTATCTCAGATACGGCACGGGAACAAAGTGTACAACCATCTCCTTCCATAGCCATTGAATTAATCAGTATAAAATGATTGCCTCTAATGCTAACCAGTTGAACGGGTGGTGATTTCAGTTGACTTTCAAAACGTTTCACCAGATGTGGCGTTATCCTTTGAACATACTATAATTAATTTAGAACAATTGTCAATTGGTGGTGGTTTTTTTCATGACTAACAACTTTTTAATTTACTAAATAGTTCAGCATATTAAGTACTCGGAAAATAAATAAAAAGTGCAATGTCCAACCGAAATTACTTATTACGGCTGAAGCAGAAACGAAATTTTGGCTAGTCTCAGTTCCAGCCGAAACAGAAACTTCTGTATAAATTAACAAGCCAATATTTTTGTGGGCAGAAAAATAAATAGTCTATCATAATCAGCCGGATTTTACCTTTTACTAATATAAATATAAAATGAAAGTTACTAAAAAACAAAATAATTTCTATTTATAATAAACCTAGGTGAAAAGCCACTATCGTGTTTGCGTTCATTCTAAAAAATTGCAAAGACAAAAAATATTCTCGATAATATTTGAACTACAGTCATCACATAAATAGTGAAATAAAATACAGTAGAAACACGATTAACCAGACTAATTGTTGTCGTTAGGCATTCGTATAATCGAAAATCTGTATAATCGAATTTATGAAAAACCTTCTTTGGTTTTGTATATAAATAATTTTATGCGTTTATTAAAAAACTAATACATATACCACGGGGCACACACATCAGAACAGAGTAACAATTACTAACTAAAACAATAATGAAAAGTGCTGAGGCAGCAATCCTGCGAGGTGTGAGGGGGGCATGCCATTCCAAACACGTTCATGCTTATGATATGGATCCATTCTTGATCTACAGACAGATTTTTAATAGGAAAAGGATCAAGTATCATATATAATATTCATTTTTGCTGACAAACAAATTTTCATTACCTATAATGATATCCTATGTCATGGTTTCCAACTATAGAATACAATGCTATACTATCAGGTACGCGAAAAATACTATTATATCTTTCAACATAGTTATTAAACTCTTTCTCAGAACACCATTTGCCCTCATCAAATAAATCACCTGCAATAAAAACAAAACATTAATATTGCCATCTATATAAGAACAATTAAAAATTCCATTTGAACTGAACATTGTATCTTATGTCAGTGGTAAGATTGTTTTCAGAAGGGTGGTTTATTTACTAGGTTAAACAACCTTTTTGGTTGATTTTATATTAGTGTGATGGAGTAAGAATACAGTTCACCACCCCATTTCTCACCTGTGGGTATTGTAAAGGTGCATTAAAGAATATAATATGCAGATAAATTCTATGAAGGAAACAAGCTCAAATTAAAACTCTTTACCAACCCATCTCACCAGCATGGTATTATGGTAAATTTCCCTTCTATTGTGGAGAGGGCTTGAGCACAACAGTGAATAAAAGGAGTAAATACTGCTGAAAAAGATGGAAAACATACCAAAATACTAAAATAGGAAGAAATGAATTTAAGAAGGTTAACATGCTTAGCGTTCCTAATTTGTCTTCATTCTCTTCATCCTTTGTTTTTTGTAGATAAATTATGTGAATTTTTAGTATAACTATTATGGTCACTTACAAAATTAAACAGACATTTAATTACCTAAAACAAATACTACATCAGGTCTATGTAAAGTTATAGCAGCTTGGAAGGCTCTTTGCATCTGCCACTCTCTACGCCACTTGTCCAACCAGTGGCCATTTCTGGATCCTAACAGGTGAGGGTCTGCTATAACTAAAGCATACACAGGGTCGGCATTCTCAGTAGGTTCCATATTTAAGGATGGCCAACCACACTGAAAGAAAAACATAAATGTACAATTTTCAGAAATATTTTTTTGACAATTTGTTTTTGATGGTAGAAAATAATTGTATTTAAAAGTACTATTGAATAAAGGTTACCTGGATTTGTGTAACGTAATATATAAGATATTCACAGTAGATATAAATAAGAATAAGACCCAAAAATAAACGTAGAAATATATTACTTAGATTTTGTCGAAGTCTTCGCAACATTAACGCCATTGAACCTTAGTACTTTTATGGTAAAAGCGATTATTAATGATTTTATTTTAACGTAAAATGCATTTTAGCCAAGAAAAGGTTATTTATTACTGATTAAAAACTATTATAATTTTATAATGTTTCGAGTTGTATTTGTATACAAATTACATAGGTACCTACTCAAACAATTCGCGCAATTACCTACGTTTTGTTCGCATCATAGAGTAATATCATAGATAATATATAATATACATATTTAATTCATAATGTTTAATTATTTCGCATACAACATTTAACGATGTTATGTTGTATAATTAAAATTATAATTAAAAATAACGTTGAATCTATATCCGTGTTATCCTTAAGTGTAACTAGCTGTATTTGTGACATTTCTCCCTTATACAAGCCCTCCCTCAGCAGAGGGAATATGGAAATATCATGTCAGATGCCTACCTAATTTGAAGCCCTGTTAATGAAATATGATAAAAAAACGAAAAGATCGTTAATTAATCAACTTCTAATATAGACAACTTATATGAATTTTTAGATTTGTGTTAATTTTTCAAAGACCGCTTGTCCGATTTCGATAAAATTTTCATCGGACCCTTAAGGAAGTATACCCTTTCCAACAAAAAAAGAATTTTAGAAATCGGTTTCCAAGCGACGGAGTTATGCGCGAAGAAACATAAAAAAACTTACTAATATCCGAATTTAGTACCTCCCCTTTTTTTAGAAGTCGGTTAAAATGTATAAGATTTGGCTGAATAGGCTTTCTTCCTTTTGCCTCTCCGAATAGGCAAACAGAACCAAAATAAAAATCCATCTCCATCGAGCTGTCAATTTTGAGTTTTCGGCGCGAATATGGAAATGTCATGTTAAGCTCTTGTATTATATTCATATTTTTAGTGTTTTATAGTGTTATATTGTATAATTTTGCTTAAGTTTTATGTAATATAATATAATTAAGGTGCTGAAGTGTGGTGCGTACCCGCGTAGTTCCCGTTCCCGTGGGAATACCGGGATAAAATATAGCCTAGTTTACGTCCTGATATTATAGCTTTCCATTGGTGAAAGAATTTTTGAAATCGGTCCAGCCGTTTTGAAGATTACCCGGAACAAACAGACAGACAGACAAAATTTTTTTAATCTATATTTTAGGCATAGGTGTCGTGCAAATAACCGAGCATGAAAAAAGCCTATTATTTTGACATTACAAACAGACACTCCAATTTTATTTATTGGTATAGATGGAGGGTAAAAGTAAGGAGAACCATCTCAGTGTATTAAAACGTGTCTGTTGAAAGGGAGCAAATTAAGGTTACAAGTGGAAGAATTTTAAAGTAGCTCGTAACGTTACTTTCAAACCAATTGAAGTACTTTTTTAGGGATTTCGGCGCAAATATGGAAATGTCATGTTGAAGCTTTTGTATTAAATTCATTATTTTAGTATTTTATAGTGTTATATGGAATAATTTTGCAGAAGTTTTATGTAATATAATACAATTAAGGTGCTGAAGTGTGGTGAATGTGATATAAGAGTGGTTTACGTGTATTTTCATATTCAACCAAAATTCCCAGAGAAATCATCTAATTAGGTTCTCAGCGCCTAATTAATGATAACGACTTGACTTACTGACGGACAATGACTGTTAATAAGTTATACAATATGAAGAAGTAAATAATATGTAAAGTATTTGTAAGCTACGTAAGACAAGGCAGTATGGTTGAAAAGACTTTAGCCTGCCCGTAAGGGCGATCCAAACAAAAAAAAAATGTCAATTTTGACAAAGGATGTCAGATGTTTGTGTTCATGTAAGTTGAATAGGCATGGGTAACTCAACGATAATCCTTGCGTTAACTCAGTAACTCAGGCGCAGTAGACTGCGCCGGCTCATTGCGCTAACTCAAAATTGCGCCATGGCGCAACAAAATGTAAACACGACCGAGTGAGCTACGAATGAAATGTGCGCCATCTGCGCCACTGCAGGTGTAACTCCATTTCTAACTCATTGCGTCATGGCGCAACACATGAAACAACCGAATGCGCACCTAAGTATAACTCAATTTTTAAAAGAGTTATTTACACTTCACAGAGGTGTTCGACCTTGAGTTGTTCGGCGGGAATATGGGAGTGTCATGTTACGCTCTTGAATGAAATATTGTTTTTATTTTATATTTTAAATAATTTTGCTGATATTTTATCTTTATTTACATTATATATATTTGTTGTGTACGTCACTGAAACTCCTCTTAAACAGCTGGACCGATGTTGATGAAATGTTTTGTGTATGTTCAAAGGGATACGAGAATGGTTTAGATTCACAACTGGACTCGGTAGGTGGCGCTGCTGTCGATTTCAAAGAGCATTCCTTTTGTTTTATTTGAACAGAACAACATCTGTATTGAGTCAGCTAATTTAATATGTAATACAGTTGAAGTGTTGTGAATATCATATAATAGTGATTTACGTTAATATGTATAATAGTGTATTTGGTTTTCAGCACCCAATTAATGGTAACGACTTACTTGACGGATGTTACTTATCTCTTACGCTAATAATAAATTATATGTAAAGAAAATTATGTGTAAGCTACGTAAGACAAGGCAGTAAGGTCGACTATAGCCTGCCTTACAGGCGCATAAATAAAAAAATTGTTCAGATTCGCCGGCGCTGCGACGATTGCGCCGTGCGCTAACACATTTTCTAGAAGTGAGTTGATACTTCCAGCGCAGTGAACTGAGTTGGCGCAAATGCGCGGCGCAGCGCAGTGTTACACATGTCTAAAGTTGAAGTGATTCTGAATTCTGATTAGTATCTCTTAGTAGTCTGTGTGTGTGATAATGTCGACAACAAACCGTGTTGAAAAGAAAATGTATACGAAATAACATTGATATACATATGCGTAAACCATGGATTAAAAATTTAAACAAAAGAACAGAAAACAATGCTAAATTGCTAATGATAAATTGATATAAGCACTGATATAAAATGATAATGCTGTTGAAAAATTGGAGTTCTGAAACAATGAAGTGGGAATATCGGGATTTGCAAGCGACAGCAATGTCCGTGGACTATTCAGGGAATAATGTACTATTGGCAGGACGGAGATGGCTCGCAATCAAACAGATCACCCAAGACGACGATTCAGGTGACATCGTCAAAAAGTATCCTCGTCACAGTAAATATGATGCTGCCGGCGCTGAGTGGTGTCAGTCATACCATGGACAGAAGCTTTGTGCAATTGCGGTTACTATGTTTTTAATACTTGGTTTGATATCAATTTTTTTATCATGCACCACTATAGCTATTTAAACCATAAATTTTATTCTATATTTGGTTATACTTCACAGAGTAATCAGCGAGTAGATGTATATGAGTGGAGAGGAGGTAATGATCTTACATGCATATGCTCCCTCCGAGGACATACTCGTGTTGTGAGCGATACACATTTTCACCGCCAAGATCATAATCTTATAGCTACATGCTCTATTGATACATATACTCATCTATGGGATCTGCGAGATGCAAGAAAACCTGTTTTGTCTTTGTGTGCAGTTGGTTAGTAACATTTATTTTTCTTTGTCAAGATTATGTCTAAAAAGCAGCATACAGTGAATAACTGTAAATAGTAATGAATAAATGCCTTAATCATGACAATATTTAAAGTGAAAAAAGAGTGCTTATTGATAAACTTTTCACTTACACTTTGAATAATGCTTTTATCATTTCCAAACAACCCAAAGATAATGTCAATGCTATTAAAGTAAATGTTTTATTGTTAATTTTACTATAATCAGGTAAAATATTCAGAAAAATCCTTATTTATACATTACATTTATATTAATTTATTTAACAAAAATTATAGTTTCTCAAATCCTGGCATGTATACCCAATCAATGATGCAATATAAAATTTAATTCTTAAACTCTTCTCATTTATTACACTTAATTGCATGAGTTGACTAGAAATTGTATTCACTTGCTGGATTGAAACACTAGATTCAGAAGAATATGATTTATGAAGATTGTTTCTTATTAATACACGGACATACAAGAGTCCTTTCTTTTTTTTTGCTTCATCGCTCCCTTTTATTTTAGCTGTTGCCATCAACCATATCCTTGTTTTTAATTCATCAGTCTATCAATGTACACTGCACATCATTGACTTTCCTAGGTGTGAATCATGCCATGTTATCACTCTTGGCATGTATATTGGCAAATGTAGTTGGACTTATAAGTTTCTCATAGTATAGTCCTGACTTGCTTTTCCTTCAGGTGTTTTATGGTTCCTATAGACATTACTTCTAACACTTTATTATTAATAGTTTTTTTGTCCCATTTCAGCTGGTGCATCACAAGTTCAGTGGAATAAAGTAGCCTCAAACATAGTAGCCACAGCCCATGATGGTGATATAAAAATTTGGGACTATAGAAAACACTCAGCACCTATCCATTATATTTCTGCACATCTTTGCAAAATTCATGGTGTCGATTGGAGTCCTCATCATGAATATCAACTGGTTACCTCAAGTCATGATGGCAGCATTAAGTATTTTGACATAAATAATGCAAGAAGACCAGAGAATGTAATAATGACAAATTTCCCTGTATGGCGTGCTATATATACTCCATTTGGTAGTGGTCTGTTGACTATTGGAGTTGGTTGGGGTGGAATGCCTAGAGTTGAACAAGCAGGTGTGATTGGAATTTGGGTGGGAGGAGCTCTCGCACACAGGCTTGTAGGTCATACTGATGCTGTACAGACAATGGTTTGGAGGCCAAACACTTCACCATCTAATTATCAACTTGTAACATGGGCCAGGGATCAGTCCTTAAGGGTTTGGACAATGCATCCTACGCTATTGAAAATGTGTAATCACTATTTGCCAGATGATGGTGAGAATGATGATGATAATAACAGTGATAGTAAGTATTCTACATCTATATAGGTAAATATAAGTATACATTTGTATTGTCACAAATAAATAAATATACACAATCAGACATAACTGTCATAGTAGAGAATCTGGGGTTCTAGTAGTAATATAACAGCAATAAATAAACACTAGATTTGTGGTCTATATTTGATATTTGGAATGATTTAATCATTGGAATTCAATAAAATTTTCCAATCATTTACTATTGCCATGGGATTTGTTAGTAAACCAAAATGTTATGTGCTTAGATTATTTTTCTTCTTATATTAATACTAGCTGACCCAACAGACATTCTGTTGAAATAAAATAAAAGGAATTTTCCTTGAAATCGACAGCAGCGCCACCTACCGGGTCCAATTGTGAATCTAAACCATCCTCAAATCCCCTTGAACTCATACAAAAATTTCATCAACATCGGTCCAGCCGTTTAGGAGGAGTGACACACACGTAAACAAGAAATATATATGTATACTAGCTGACCCAACAGACGTTGTCCTGTTCAAATAAAGCGCCACCTACCGGGTCCAATTGTGAATCTAAACCATTCTCGAATCTCATTGAGCACACACAAATTACTAAAATTACTTAAATCCAGTCAACAGATATCGCCATCTGTTAGAATCTTTTGGAGTTAACAGATAATTGTGACTGTCAATTAATTATAGACAAATAATTTGTAATAAAATAGCGACTATAATTAAAGATCTAAGCTATCCTATTTCTCAAGTTGGACCAGACTGCTCACGGTGTGCCAATTTAATTTAAAATCTGTTAAGTAGTTTAGGAATCCATCGCGAACAAACATTGTGACAGGAGATTTATATATATAAGATAAAGATAGCAGTCATATGTTACTTTTAGCATAAATAGATATAATGATGGTCATCTATCATATAATTATTAACTAATTTCACACGAAAGTAGAAAGAGTACGATCACCATTTTTATTCGTCCGTGGTTATCGTAAAATAGGACTTAAGCCATATAATATGTGAAAAAGATAAAGTCAACATAGAACCTTATACTAACATGTCTGATCAGCGTGATATAGTAGGTAAATTTTTTTCCTATTGTGGAGAAAGCTTCAACCCAATGGTGGAAAATATGTGATGATGATTAGTGTCAAACATGCAGTAAGTTAGACGTAAAAAGATATTGTGTTAATTTTAATTTGTTACCGTTGTTATATTTTCAAGGTACATTATTATTACAGATGTCAGCTATGCATCGACAGCTGGCTCAGCACATGATATATCTGGATCTGACAGTAAAGGTCAAGATATTGCATTGGTAAGAACACTATATTAGTATCTTCATTGTCCTGTGTTCCGTATGGTGAGGAAACAAGAATGTATTACGTTAGCTCTCTGACAGGACATTATCTCACTCGTAAAAGACGATAAGACAACTACGACCAAGTGTACCAGTTTATGGCTGAGGAATAATAGATGAGAGCAGATTACATCACCACAGGAGAGGCAAAATATGAAATAAAATTTATGCCAATCTGCTTAACCAACATGGTATTATAGACCAATTTCCCTGCTCCTATAGGGGAAGCTTATTCCTGATAAATACTGCCTGACCATTGAGGTAAATTGACAATTGAATTTTCTGGTGGTGATGGACTAAAATATCTTCCCCACTCTTGCCCATGAGTGTCTTAAAAGACAACTGAAGGATATGATATGGGTATTGAGATGGAAAACTCGATAGAAAACCCTATGCTAATCCAGGCCAGTTAGCATGAGGTTTTATATGCACATTTAAACAATGTATATTAAGCCAGTTACTCTCCTATGGTAGAGAATATCCGAGCCTAATGATGTTACGTATAAGCGCTGAGAAGACAATTTCCTTTGGTATGACTCTAAAACAATATTTAACAACTTTGTAAATAAAGCTACTTTACTGATTTTATCGCGTTTGTATTTGATTTATTATTCTGGTAGGACCATACTGTCGACAGTCTTCTATCTGCAGTCGCGGGCCGGTCCGTCCGGGGTAGTACCACACTCGCAGAAAATCGACGTCGGAGTAGTAGCAATTTGTTACTGCGCTCCGTTCGGTGAGCGAGAGATCCGGACGCCTAACTTTCTGAGTGTGTTTGTGTCTGATGGGCTTTGGTGATACATGAAACTTGCGATGGTGACGTCTTGATTGGGGTATTGAGCGTGAGGGGCTGACATGGGGTACAGGGAAACCCGATGGGAACAGACACCGCCGGCCGCCTGCCGGTCAGCAGGGGCCCCGAACCCAGGATCATCTCCCTGGGAGGCTGTCCCACCAACCAGCGAAAATCCCGTTGGGTGGTCGACGGGCCGGAGTGGGAAACCGGAGTGGACCTCGGCGGCTACGCACGGGGGGCATTGGGGGCCCTTGCTCCTCACAAAACTCATCCTCAACCATGCACTATGCCCCGCCCCTTCTTTTTTATGGTGTCACCGAACTTCGTTATGCGCATTCACACTCCCTTCCTCTTCTTTAAAAACAAGCCATGAATAAAGGAAAGATTAAAAAGAGAAGGTTTTTTACGGCGGTCCCTTTGTCCACATTTGATGTGAATTTTTGCAATATCAGGGGTTTACATAGCAATCTCGACGCCGTCCACCATCATCTCGAGACGGCGCGGCCTACCCTGCTCTTTTTAACGGAGACGCAGATAGGTGCTTCGGATGATATTTCGTACCTAAATTACCCCGGCTACGAGTTGGAGTACACCTTCCTAAAGCCGGGGTGTGCGTATTCATTCGGGGCGATATCTGTTGTCGCCGCCTCTGGGCCCTCGAGCATGGTGACCTGTCAATCCTATGGCTACGCGTAGACTATGGAGGGTTTATCCGCATCTACGCGTGCCCTTACAGTTCCGATGGCAGTGATCCGGGGTCAATTCAGTTATTTAAGAACGTCCAATGGCGGATTGACGAAATATTGGAGCAGTGTCCATCAGCGGAGGTGGTGGTACTTGGAAATTTCAACGCTCATCATAAAGAGTGGTTGGGGTCCCGAACCACTGACCTCCAGGGTCGACATCTTTTCAATATGGTCTCGGCCTATGGTCTCTCACAACTGGTAACACAGTCCACCCGTTTCCCAGATATTGAGAGCCATGAGTCTTCTTTACTGGATCTCCTGCTGACTACACACCGGTACGGATACCAGGTGGTGGTCGAAGCCCCACTTGGGTCTTCAGATCACTGCTTGGTCCGTAGCAGAGCCCCTGTTGCGAGGCCTACGGCAACTGGGACTCGCAGAGTCTGGCAATATAAGTCAGCGGATTGGGATGGACTTCGCGAGTTTTACACATCCTACCCATGGAAGCGACTTTGCTTCGCCTCTGGGGACCCTGGCGTCTGTGCGGACGACTGCGTTGCCGAAACGGTTATTACGGGGATGGAATTATTCATCCCCAATAGCAATATACCCGTCGGCGGCCGCAGCCGACCCTGGTTTAGTAAAACCTGTAGGGAAGCTGCGTCCTGAACAGAGCGAGGCGGTACTTCACACCGAGACAGCGTCTTGTGTTATACAACGCACAAGTTCGTCCTCATGTGGAGTACTGCTCATATCTCTGGGCGGGCGCGCCCAAATATCAGCTAGACCCACTTGACTCCCTCCAAAGGCGTGCTTTTCGAGTCGTCGGGGATCCCAATCTTACAGACAGGTTGGAGTCACTGGAGCGGCGCAGAGACTGGGTCACTCTGCGTACTCTACCGGCTCTTTCATGGGGAGTGCTCTGAGGAACTGTTTGACTTGGTACCACCGTCACCCTTTTACCAACGTACCACTCGACACTGCAGCAGGGTTCAACCATTTCACCTGGAAACTTTATGGTCTTCAACTGTACGTTTCCAGCGATCATTTGTCCCACGTACGTGCAGGCTCTGGCATGAACTACTCGCTGCTGTGTTTCCCAAGCGCTATGACATGTCCTTCTTTAAACGAGGTTTAAGAAGAGCTTTTTCTTCACGGTAGGCAACGGCCTGGCTGTGCCCCTGGTATTGCAAAGGTCCATGTGCGGCAGCGTCACTTACCATCAGGTGTGCTGCTTGCTCCTTTGCCACTGTTGGCAATAAACAAAAAAAATATCTATGGAGTTGACTTTCATGTGCTCGTTTGCCACCAACGGCAATAAAAAAAAATGTATGATTGCCCTACTTTTTGAACACTTTACAGCATTCATGGCCACGAGCGGACTGGTTTATTTATGGACAGTTTTATTAAAATGTGTAATACTCGCGTAAATCAGGTATCATTATTTAATAACTTTTCAGAACAAACTGCCGCATAAGAGCAATACATCTATTGACGAAGAATTTGAATCTATCCGTGAGATGGCTAACATAGAAGTGACTGATATGAATATTGAAACACGTACATGTCAAATCCACTCTGAACGCAATGGCTACATGGCCAATCTTCAAGTGACCTTCCCTAGAAATGTCACAGAGCAAACCATACCAAAGTTTTCCTGGCTGTCTGGCACCAATGTCGATAATTCTACCACTATTAAAATAATACAATCCATCAATAGAACTGCCTATAGAAAGAAAAAGGAAGGCCATAGATGTCTATTGCATTGTCTTAAAACATTGGCGACATCCATTGATGAGGTGAGATTCAAAATTAATAATTAAATACACCTAATGTCATAACTGTATAAGTTTTGGTACAATTACAGAATAGGGTTGGTTTATTTGACTGCTTAAATTAAGAACAAATAAAAAATAAGAATACAATTCACCACTCCTTTTGTAGTAAAAGACAACTGAGGAGCCTAGAGCCCATCATCTCGGCCCATATACGTCCTATTGCTGGGACCAAGCCTCCTCCATAATAGGAGGTATATTGACCTACTATACCAGGTATAAGGTTTTATTGCGATTTTGCCTTCTTTTGCACAGACGTTATATGCATATTATTGCCCTCAGTCGTCTTTTACGATACCCACGGGTAAGATAGGGAGTGGTGAATTGTATTCTTACTCTGTCACCAAACGGTGGACTTTGATTTGTCTTAGGTGATTTGCCTTTGTACAATACCTAGATGTTACTTAAATTTAGAAGTTGATGCTGAAAACGGGCATGAGAGTGCATCATTTGTGATTTTTTAAAAAATAGTCTATGTTTCAGATACCAGTGAAGACCAGTGACGATAGCGATTCAATGAAATCTAGTCAAAGAAGTCAATCGGAAAGTGAAAACGCAGGCGACTCGTGCATACCGTTTCCTCGAACGTGTGGAGCTAAATGGTGTGGGGTGACCACACTTGTAGTTTTCAATCGACCACCGAATGCTCGAAGACTGTCCTTAAAACACGAGACAGGAACACCTCGATCTATGTCTTCATTGTCATTAACTCCTGCATTGTTTGGTACTGGATATAGTTCTGTGTCTCCACACGCTACAACTACACCGTCGCCGACAAATACTAGTGGATTCCCACAGCTCCACCATCGACATCCATCCAATTCCATAACAACTTTCTATTTTCAAGATCGATGGGTAAGCATACTACATTTCACCTATTACTAATATTATAAAGAGGTAACGTTTGTGAGTTTGTGACGTTTTAAGGGGTAATCTCTGAACCGATTTTCAAAATTATTTCACCAATAGAAAGCTACGTTATTGTGGAGTGTCATAGGCTATAATAATTTCCAAAATTAATTACGCATCTTTACTTAAACTTGAATAATGTAATCCAAGTTATAAAAAAAAAATGCTTTCATCGCGTGCGCTGCGAAAACTATTGAAGATAGAACAAAACAATGTACTACAATATTAAAGAACGTATCAAAATCTGTAAAAAAGTCCGTGATAGCATATGCCTATCTCCTACGGATAACTCACAATAACTGCTTTTACTGTTAAAATTGTGGATTAAAAATAATTAATTTTTGTGAAGCTTATTTAGCCCATATGGTATTAATCTATATATTTATAAATTTATAAATATGTTTGTTAGAACGGAAACGTAATGTAAAATATCTGTGCCCTTTACTCTGTACAGTTTAAACATCTTCAAAGATATTAGCAAAATAAAAAGGTGCGCTGCGCGCCGCCCCGGCCGTTGCGTGGCGATATGGGCAGTATCTATCCGATTGCGTCGCGTCCAGCGCTGTGGGGGAAGGGGCGTGGCCTATTACGTCTACGAAGTAGCAAAACAAAAATAACAAAAAAAAATCTTCATCATCATAATTTTTATTTATCCCGAACTTTTAACCTGATGTATTACGCGGGACAAACGGGGCAGGACAAATATATTTCTAACGCGGAACGGAATCCGCGGGCACTGCTAGTATAATATAAACCTTAGGTGTTTCACTACATCTATACAGGGAAAGATGTCTGAGCTTTTTTTATTGAAAACTGTATTCCTCTGGGTATTAAATCAAATATCTATCCGCTTAGCATTAATATTTGCTCCAAAGTATTCGTATCGTTATCAAGACCAATTTGTACTTATAACTATTGGCAAAATCCGAAAATGTTATTATGTAGGCTTATAAATGAAAGTGAAACCAAATTAGGGTTATGTGATTATCAAAAAAAAACGTATTATTTTGATATTACAAACACCTGAATTTTATTAATTTATATGATATAGCTTTGTTTTAGTACTAAAGTTCACCTAGGTCTTCTTTTCTGTCATGATCTAGTAAGCCTCGAAAATTTATATTTATATGTATCATAATAAAATTGATTTTTTTTATCTGTGTGGTGACGGAGTGAGAATACAATTCACCACTCCCTATCTTGCCCGTAGATATCATAAAAAACGACTATGGGATATAATTCGCATATAACAGCTATGCAAGGGAAAAAAGGTCGAAACAAATCCCTATATCAACCTGTCTGACCGGCATCGTAAGGTCAATTTCCCTCCTGTTGTGGACGAGGCTCGGACCCAACAGTGGGACGAAGATAGATTTATTTTGTATCCAGAAAGCGCAGGGTCGTCGTGCAGGTAGTATGCGCAGTCGTGGCAGTATATCTGGTTGTGTGGCACCACGCGTGGTTTTATACGCTGCTCCGAACCTTTTCCCGCTCAATCGAAGCCTCGCTGAAAAATATGTCATTAATGCAGACGATCCAATTGGTAAGTATACAGATGTCTCAGGTTATGGAGCAACTGTTCGAGTATATTGTAGTTTAACAGTCATGGATCGTAATTAGAATGTATATTACACAAAAAGCAATAAAACATAAAAGTTATAGTGATTTTTAAAATGTGTGTTTAAGAGTCTGCCTTAAATGTTACGTATTATGTAGGCATATAAAACTTCGACAGTATAAATAGGAATGAATTACGCAAACGCTTCAATGGTAAGGTAGGTACAAAGGCGCCTCGTCAATGGTCATCGGCCGATCAGCTGATTTAAAGCAAAGTTTGTCTTGCTTATGCGAACGTAATCATTGATTTGTTCAATGTCTAATGAACATTTAACAAAGTACGAATATGTTGCAGATTCACCATCACTTTATACATTTCAATCAAAATTATACAAAAAAGCCATGACAAAATTGAAAAATTTACATGTCTCTAATTCGTTAACGAATCAATCTTTTTAATTCGAATTTTATTCACAGGTTCCTACCGTCATTGCTTAACTCCCGTTTGGTTTGACCAGTTACCCCATAACCTGATACAGAGTGGTATCAGGTTATGGGGTATTTGATAGTAAATAGAAATATACCGTTCCTTCACTTTATCTAAAATACTATTGCTAAATCTAAAATAAAAACATTCAGTGTGGTGACTGAGTAAGAATATAATTCAATAAAAGGCAAAGGGATATAATATATAGTTAACATCTATGCAAGCGAAGGAAAATTCGAAGTAAAACAACTTTGAAAACCTCTACCAACTTGGTAGAGGTTTTATTCAGTTGAGATGGGTTGGTAGAACAGCGTGGTATAGTAAATCAATTGCCTGACTAATCTGTCTTAGTATAAGGTTTATTTCGAGTTTTATTTTTCTTACAGTGATTTTATCTGCTTGCGTACCTTAGTCGTCTTTTACGTTCACCTACGGGAAAGACGATAATAGTATTTTTACTCTGTCATCACACAAAAAAGTCAATCAGTTATTATATAATTTATAGCCATGTGTGAAAAAAACGCCAAGGCAGCAACAGAAGAAGGTGAAACGGAGCTAAGTCACGCTTGGAACCTGGCGGCATTAACAGCGCGAGCGCTACGTGCGCGTATATCTGACCATCTTGCCTCCAGCGAAGAAAGTATGGGATGGGTCGGGCATCCGCTGTGCTGCAGCTTACTGCAATCTTTGTAAGTTGACGACCAAGATTGATTTAGAAAATTTGTATTACCCATGCTTTGCTGCCGTAATTTTTCTATAGATGGTGTTAGCGACAAGTAGGCGTCGAGTACTTACATTATAGAGGACATACAATGCTCTTTAATATTTTATGAACATAACCGAATAGCATAAGTAACTGATTTATGTTTACATCACATAGCTTTTTTACTTTTACTTTATATAATGTTTTACATTCTGTTGTACTTTGTCTAAATAATATCAGCCATAACACGTAATTATTTTCGGTTCGGGGTGCGAATCGTGGAGGCCTTCCGGCCGGTGCTGATGCAGTGGTTGGAGAGGCGGCACGGGGTGCTCTCCTTCCGACTGGTGCAGGTTTTGACGGGGCATGGGTGCTTCGCCAAATACCTGCACAAGGTCGTTAGGAGGGAGAGTACACCGTCCTGCCACCACTGCGATTGCGACGAGGACACGGCGCGCCATACGCTCGAGGCCTGCGGGGCTTGGGCAGTGCAGCGCTGTGAACTCGTCGCAATCATCGGTACGGACCTGACGCTGCCGGCTATCGCTAGGGCGATGGTCGACAGCGTCGGGAATTGGGACGCGGTCGCAGCCTTCTGCGAGACAGTGATCTCGCGGAAGGAGGCGGCGGATCGCCTGCGTGAGGAGCGCAGCCTCGATGAGGAGATCCGCCGCCGGCGACTGGGGCGGCGCAGGCGCAACTATCTGCGCCTCATGCCGCCCTAGCCGAGGCCGCGGGTGACGTGACCGGGGATTAGTCCGTCACCCGCCGAGAGGCCGACCGCGTGAGGAAAGACCGACGTCCTCCCCGAGGGGGGGACGTCGGTCGATGGGAGGGTACCCCAATAGGGGGTATTCCGTCGGGCCGACCACTGACGACAAGTTAACGCTGCTCCAGTGGTCGGCCCAACGACGAAGGCGACGTGGTTTTCGGGTGGGTCGCGGGAGTTGCGTGCTTAAGCCCCTCTGTCGCCCCGGACGGAGTGGTGCGGAGGCGCGCCGACCGCGACCCACCCACAAAAAAAAAAAAAAAACACCTAATTATTTCGAGAAATAAAGACTTTATTTTTGCTGTGTTCGCGCGCTATTATACGTAATAGAAAGCAAAATTCTGTAGCTCTTAATTTAATGAATCGATTCCGCTGAATCATTATTTTCTGTTGGGCTGGTTAGGTAGGTTCATTATGTTATATACATAAATAACGAATTCCGGTGGCGTGCATTTAGATTGGTAGGAAAATCGTAAATTCTAAAAATCAATAGACTTGCATTTGTTTTTTTTTTTGTGTGTGACTTAGTTGTTAGCCTCAGATGGCTGTGACAACTTTACCCGGACTGGTGGGTGAGCGCTGAGGGCTCTCAACCCGTACCAACTTGCATTCAAGGGCGTACCCAGGATTTCAGATAGGAGGGGGCAGCACAGATGATGATCATGATGGTCGGTCGGGTATATTGAAACAAAAAATCATGAAAATTCACTGTTATTATATATACGAGGGGTGATCCAAAAGTAATGATAATCAATAATAAACACAATGAATAAAATAAAAAAATATATTTATTTCTCAACATAGTCTCCTAGCAAGTCTATACATTTAGTCCATCTCTTTTCTAAACCTAAAATTCCCTTACAAAAAAAATCTTTATCTTGACTCTCAAAAAAGTCCTCAACCGCGGCCATCACGTCGCTATCATCATCAAATTTCTTGCCTCGGAGGTGTTCCTTGAGTCGTGGAAAGAGATAGAAGTCACTGGGGGCTAGATCTGGTGAATAGGGGGGGTGTTCCACCAACTCAAAGCCCGCTTCCTGAATGCCAGCCATGGCAATTGCAGCTTTGTGAACAGGTGCGTTGTCTTGATGGAACAACACTCCAGCCCGCAGTTTGCCTCGCCTTTTCTCCTTAATAGCCTCCCGCAATCTTCTTATTTGTTCTGCATAGTAGGAGCCTGTAATAGTGGCCCCCTTTTCCAAGTAGTCCACCATGATTATTCCTTCAGCGTCCCAAAAAACGCCATAACCTTCCCTGCTGAGCTTGACACTTTGAATTTCTTCGGCGTCGGTTCATCGGATCGTTTCCATGTCATCGATTGTTGTTTTGTTTCAGGATCAAAATGGTGGATCCAGGTCTCGTCCATGGTCACAAAACGTGACAAAAAATTGTCCTTGTCTGCCTGGAACTTTTCGAGATTTGCTCTTGACATGTCGACTCGTTTCTTCTTTTGCTCGTCGTTTAACATTTTCGGTACCCAACGCGCGGAGACCTTTCTCATATGCAATTCGTTCGCAAGGATTCTTTGAATGCTGCCATATGAGATCCCTGTGACCTCAGCTACATGCCTGATAGTCACTCTTCGATCTTCCAATACAACTTCTTCAACTTTTTTCACATTTTCTTCAGTGGGGGACGTCGATGGGCGTCCTTCGCGGTGTTCGTCTTCCGTCGATGTTCTTCCCAGCTTAAACTCCTTAGCCCAGCGTGCAACTGTGGAATATGGAGGAGAAGAGTCCCCTAATGTTTCCACCAAGTCGCTGTGTATGTCTTTGGTAGACATTTTTTTCAAGCAGAGGTATTTAATGACAGCTCTGATTTCGTGTTTTTCCATTTTGATGTTCACTCCTTGACAGTCCGTATTCAAATGAATGTAGCTCCCGGGAATTGTGGCCTATTTATATGATTTTTTTTTCCTGAACTAGTGGGTAACTGAGCAAGTGACTGAAATTTTTTTGTATTTTTGTGTGCACTAGAAATAACTGATTATCATTACTTTTGGATCACCCCTCGTATATATATATATATTAATTTAACAGTAATCTTCTCGGATTTGCCGAAAATTTGTCTATGACAGTCTTTTGAATAAACTCACTGTTTTCTTTTAAATAATTGCGATGTACGTTCATCAGACATAAACCCGTAAGCCTTTCTTCACTCATGGTGCTTCTAAGCCACGTTTTAACTCTTCGAAGCGTACTGAAGGACCGTTCTACGGTCGCCGTGGTGCATGGGATAGTGCTTAAAATAATCAATGCCTTTCTGACAGCAGGGTAAAAAATGTTGGCTTCGTTGAACAGATCAACTACTTCTATGTCCCTTAATTGATTATCTGATAAAGCATTCTTCACCCATAAATTATGCCAAAGGTTTAGTTCTCCGGTGATATCCAGGTTATAAAATTCTTGGAATGATTCTGCGTTCTTTTGTAAGTCTGTAATGCTGGTTTTGGTCATATACAAGGGATGTAGCTTACTTAAAGCAAACGCCGGAGTATTTTCTTGGGAGAATCGAATATTCAACGATGAAATGAGTGAATCAATGTATGGTATTATCAGGGAACGCCGCCAATATTCGTTATCATTGTCTGATGGCGGGTTACTTCTATGTGTTTGCTTGTGAGCAAGACGTGGAACCGAAATTTCTATGTTCAAATCCATTGCAACAGATCGCGCTTTTTAAAGCATTTCATTACTTATTTTATCAGGAAACTCGCGGTCATTTCTGAGAATGTCCTTGATATTTTTGATGTGTTCCCCCACCAAGATCATATCGATCGATTTAGCTTGCAGTGCGTTAACTACTGGTTCTAAAACTGCTGAATATTTGGCTATTGTTTGTAGAGCAACAATAAATACTGGTTTTGTAACGGCTGAATGCAACTGATATGCAGATTTTCTGGTGGCATAATTTCCCTCTACAGATAACGTTTCTAGAGATTTCACAAGCTCTGGGAAATGTTGAGAAAACTTTCTGATTGATTTATATTTTTCGGACCATCTCGTCTCACACAATCGTGATAGGTTTGGAGCGTAGTTTCGACGAGTAGTCGATTCTCTGAAAAACGTTATAACATCCTTTACAGTGGCGACAGTATTTCTAATATCTGGCACTGCGTTCGCATCATTCACAACAAGGTTGAGTTTGTGACTTGAGCAATGAAAATATAAAGCACGAGGATATTTTTTTCTCAAAATGGCTTGTACGCCACCCTCTTTCCCTGCCATTGTAGAACAGCCATCGAATCCAAACCCTTCGCAATCTTCGGTTGGGAGATTAGAACTAATCAAGAAATTGTCAATTGCTTCGGCAATTGCTGAAGCATTTTGTGCTTTTAGTTCAACGAACCCTACAAATTCTTCTCTGATTCTCCTTTTGCTTTCGTCGTAGAACCGCACGCCTATTGATAGCTGTTCTTTCCCAGCTACGTCTGCTGTTTCATCAGCTAAGACTGCGTAAGCCACGGTCTTCTGAACCTCACTTATTATATTCTCCTTAATAACTTCGGCACATAAATTAATCAATTCGTTTTGTATTTTTGGCGATGTGTAAACTACATTGCGACGGCCCTTTTCCAGGTGACTCTTTAATTTGTCGTCCCCTGAATTGATTCTCAACTTCAACAAATCTAATAAAACACCCTCATCTGCTTGTTTTCCCCTAAGAGGCATACCATGTGTACCGCAAAATACTATACAAGAAATAATTGATGACAATATTTGTCTGTTTTCATCGATTGCTTTTTGGTGTCCACTTTGCAGTTGAATGTCTACAGGAACATTTTCAAGAAAATTTTTTGCAGCATTTGTCGCTGTTAGGTGAAGGTTAGTCGTTGCATGCTTTCGGCAGTCTTCATGCATATTTTTGAACTTTATATATGGCCTGACCATAAATGATCCCAAAATTCCTTTCACAGTGCTGATGGGCGGAATGAACAAAACACAATACTTACAAAGAGCGCCTTTTAGTAGCTTGGAATATACTAGCCATGGTGCATATTGATCCAACCAAGCATGATTAAATTTTCTTTTCAAATGGCTTGCATCACTTTCAAAATCATAATTTCTGGGCGGGATCCAAGGATTTTGTAACAACTCCCTCTTCTTTTCCGTCGATAGCTGAGTAGCCAACCCAACATAACGACCCAGATCATTTTCATGATAGCCATCGTCCACTATAATTTCAGGATCGACGTTGACGCCATAAGTTTGTTGGGATGTCGATGGAGAAGAATAGTCGGCAACAGATATATTTACAGGTTCTGCTGGAGAATGTGACGCTTGTCCAATGTTAGCATGCAATGATCTTGGCATTACATGAGTTTTATCACGGTTGTCATTTTCATCGCTTCCACTGCTACTTTCCCGACCTCTTTTTCTTTTTCCCCGTGTTATCCCTAAAAAAAGGATACACAAACATAATTACTCTTACGGTGTTTAGGCATAGAACGAAAAAAAAAAATTAATATACCACGTTTTTAAAACGGACTAAAAAGTATAAAATAATATTTTCTAATGCCATATAAATTGACCTAAGCAGTTTTAATTTATAACAGTTACAGAAATTCTTGATAAATTTAAAACGAAAAACGTGGGGCGCATGAAATAGATAGATATAAACCTAAATTATAAATTTTATTCTACTGCAAATATATATGCATAAAAAGTAGCAGTCAATGAGAAAGCTCATCTAACATGAGGTTTCTCAACGACTGCTACTTTTTACACTTTTTATCATTACCTATCTTATTTTTTTTCTTGCGCCCCACGTTTTTCGTTATACTTTTTAGTCTGTTTTAAAAACGTGGTATATTAAAAAAAAAAAAATTTTTATTTTCTGCTTTTTAGTCATAAAAAATGTGTAATGTTTTTTAAACTTTCAAACAAACAAATAAGCAAACAAACGAACAAACATCCACTTCTGACCTACAGTGCTACAGTCAAAATTTCAAGTCTCTAGCTCATCGGGAAGTTAGTTTAAAATCAATTGCAAGATTTGTACGGAACAGACAAACAAACAAACAGACAGACAAGAAAACAATCTAATATTGTATTGTTATCCACTTCTGACCTACAGTCAAAATTTAAGTCTTTAGCTCATCGGGAGATCGGGAAGTTAGTTTAAAATCAATTGCCAGATTTGTACCGAACAGACAGACAAGAAAGCGACCTAATAAAAACGTGGTAATAAATAAAGATCAAGATACCTATAAAAACATCACATTCAAATATCATTTACTTCCTATACACTTACAAGAGAGCCCCCCTTAAACAAATCAAATAATCATATTAGGTACATATGTGTTTTGTTTTGACTCACCTCTTTCAAAGAATTTCCTGATATCCATTTGACGGAGTAATATTTTCAGTTGTTGCGCAGTAAACGTAAATCTCGTGTCGCCGCAACTGAACTATAAGACACTATTATGGCGCATGAAATATTCGCTCGTATTAAACTCCGAACTGAATTGAATTGTATTCGAAATTTCGAACTGAATTGCCTTGCTCTGCCTCACGATCCCGCTTATATATTCAAATATTCTCGCTCCCGAAATACGTAGAAAATACTAGACTCTGTTTCCATCCTTGTCTCATACTTGCTATCACTGTCTTTCCTTTCCAGAATAGTCCATGCTAGAACGTTCTTCGTGGTATTGCTATTCAATACAAGATGTCGCTATTGACCGTATATTATAAAATAAATTGATGCTATTTCTCTTTACTGGAAAAAGTACTGTCGAGTGTCGTCCGTAACTAGATAGCGCTAGCGCTATATGTTGTTTTCTCCAAATTATATTCGGCTTTTATCCTAGATGGCTCTGATTATCACGTCGCGAGCGGAAACTACGAGATGCGACGGTTTCGCGGGAGATTTAAATTATATTGCGTCGCTAACAGTATACTATATCGAATGCTGTAGAATATTTAATTATAGATAAAAATATTAAATCAAAATATCTGACTGAAAAGATGTTTTGTTTCCAACACTTCATTTTGCGCAGAGTAGGTAACACGTTTTTAATTCCCACTTGCCAGGTAAATTGGCGTTTATTTTATCTTCTTATGGTCAGCTGAAGCCTCTACCTGGGTACGCCCATGCTTGCATTTGTGATTATTAGATATTAATATCTATATTTATGATCTTCTTGTGTAGTGACGTAATAAGAATACTATTCACCACTCTCTATCTCGCTCGTGGGTGTCGTATACGTATTATACTAAGGGATATAACATGCATATCTATATATTAATACGTGAAGCAAAAACTTTGTACCCTTTTTAAGAAAATTACGTGGATGGACAAGTATGACATTTGGCACAGTTGAAGTATATAATGAGGAGAAGTGCATAAAACTGAAATTTCATATAATAATGGATTTGAAATACATTACATTCATTAAAAAAAGGCATTACGCACACTACAATGCAATCGCTACACACACGCATGCGCGCGCTGACTTTTGTTTTATTTTATTTGGGAAAACACGATATTACATTATATTTTAGCTTAATATGTACACTTATTAGCAATATAAATAAATGTAATAATAACAACATTTTCCACTTATTAATTAACATATAGAGGTTTGCTGAAAACGAACATGTTGCAAATGTATAATCAATATTTTGGTTTGATTATTAGTATGCCATTAGTTAACAATAATATTGACAACAGCTAAGTATATATTGTAATTAGTTATTACTGCTTTTATTTTAATTTCAGTCAATACTTAAAATAGCAATCACCTGCTTTTTAAATTTATTCTTACTTGATGCAAAAATATCTATATCTCCAAAAAAGTCATTATAAAATTGCATCAAGCGTCGAAGAGGTGCGCGCCTCCCCGCATTCGTCTGGCAAGGAGGCAAGGTGAACAGGACATATTCACGCACCTTACGAATAGGCATTTGTACTTAGTACTTTACTAGTTATTTATTATTAGTTATTAGTGAAATACAGCTTGCTCAATTAACAATTATCTATACTGAAGGAATATATTGAATAAAAGAAAAGAAACGTATGTGTAGGAATATAATGCGTGATAGTTACATCGAAAAAGTGGCGCCAAGAAGCGTCTAAAAAAAAAAACTAATAAGGGTGCGTTCCATTTTACTCTAATATCCTCCCTTGGAACGCAGCCCCATTTTTGTTACACAATGCAGATGTTTCTCGGCTGTAGTGCCCTTAGTCAAATTGTCTGCAACCATTTCCTCACCCTTAACATAACAAAACTTTATATCTAAATTGTTAACATGCTCCTTAAGAAAATGATAACGTATGTCAATATGTCGTGACCTAGGCAAGTAGCAATCATTATTAGACAATTTAATTGCACTCTGGTTATCACTAAAAATGACGAGCGGATTGCTCTGCTCTTGCCCGAGTTCAGCATGCAGTTGTTGGAGCCATAGCGCCTCCTGCGCCGCCGACGACATCGCCATGTATTCCGCCTCGGCAGTGGATAGGGCCACAGTCTGCTGCTTCTGAGATCTCCAAGAAATAGCACCACCCTGTAACAAAAAAATGTAACCCGTGCACGATTTTCTGTCGCGCACGTCACTCGCCCAATCGGCATCACAATAACCAGTGATTTTCTCATTACCATCTTTGGTGTATATTAATTTCATGTCTTTGGTACCTTGCAGATATCTGAAAATTCGTTTGACTGCAGTCCAGTGTGAAGCTGTAGGATTTTTATTAAATCTGCTCAGTGTGTTCACTGCAAATGAAATATCAGGTCGTGTACCTTGAGCCACATATAGTAAGCAGCCTGTTGGTATGGACAGTCAGTGATCTTATCCTCCTCATTTTTGTCACCAAGTTTCATACCAACTTCGAATGGTGTTTTTACTGGTTTACAGTCCGACATTCTAAATCTTGCTAATATTTCATTTATGTATTTTTCTTGATCTAGTAACACTTTGTCCCCATCTCTAGTTATGTGTAGACCAACACATTGACTTGCCGGACTTCTTTCATTTCAAAGTGTTCTTTCAATTTTTCTTTAAAAACATTTTTTGTACTTTCTTCAGAAGTAAACAGAATTAAATCATCTACCCAGATGGCTATAAAAGTATTCTTCTTTGCATTATAATAGACGCACGGATCTGTTTTCGACTGTGTCATTCCTAACTCATGCAGGACTGAATTTAACTTCAAGTTCCAGAGTCTGCTGGCCTGCTTGAGTCCATAAATAGATTTGTGTAGCATGCATACCTGGGGTCCATGCTTATACTCTTCTGGCTGCTGCATGTAAATTTCTTTATCAATCTCTCCTTGTAGAAAAGCAGATACAGCATCCATCTGATCTATTGCTAGCCCATATCTACCTGCTATAGCAAATAAATAGCGGATAGTTGTATACCTGACCACTGGTGAGTATATCTCTTCATAGTCCGTGCCCCATCTTTGGGCATAGCCCTTTATCACAAGCCTTGCCTTATATCTTGTAACATTTCCAGTCTGGTCTGTTTTCCTTTTAAACACCCACTTATATGGAAGAACCTTTTTACCTGGGGGCAAATCTGTCAATGTCCATGTTTTATTTTTCATTAGAGAAGAATATTCTTCATCCATTGCCCTCTTCCATTCTGTCGCTTGAGGAGATGCAAGTGCTTCCTCAACAGTCTGTGGGTCAACTGAATCAGTAAAGAAGCACAATAAGCCCATCTTGTCATTTCCTGTCTCTTTTGGCTTATTCTTTAATCGTGTTGATCTGAGTGTCACATTACTATTCAAATCTTGTCTAATAGCATATGGAGGATAGTAAGTCTCATCAAGTTCCCCGGTGTCAGTGTCATACTCACTTGAGTCACACTATTACCTTGTGTATCTGAGTCTTTGCTGGACATCACAGGTGCAGAAGTGGATGACTCCTCCATGTTCATTTTATCTTTCTGACTACCTGAGTTTGTATTTTCTTGTAAACTGGACCTGGCAGTAGCTGTTTGACTGTCTTTTACTGGAACATAAGTTTCACAATCAATTAGTGCACTGGCATTCTGAACATAGTTCTCAATGAAGGTGACATCTCTACTCTTGACAACTTTGTGTGACTTGGGGTCCATAAAACGATATCCTTTCGTGTTGTCACAATAGCCCACAAATATCATTTTTAATGATTTTCTGTCCCACTTATGGCGCTTTTCTTTTGGTACATAAACCATTGCTTCGGAGCCAAATATTTTCATATGAGATAATATAGGTTTCTTACCTCTCCACATTTCATATGGGGTTTTATCTTGTAGTGACTTTGTCGGGGAACGGTTTATGATGTATGCAGCCGTTGCCAGAGCTTCAGCCCAGTATCTCTTCTCTAGGTTAGCATAGAACAGCATGCACCGTGCTCGTTCAACTAAAGTCCTGTTCATTCTTTCTGCCATGCCGTTTTGCTGGGGAGTATACGGAGTAGAGGTCTGATGAATTATACCATGATTAGATAAGTACTTTTCAAGGTTAATATTGCAATATTCTTTGCCATTATCAGTACGAAGCTTGGTTATCTTATGATTCAATTCATTCTCTACTTTCAACTTAAAATCTTTAAATGTCTCTAAAATATTTAACTTATCTTTCAGGAAATATACATAAACCATTCGTGTGTAGTCATCAATGTAAGTAATAAAATATTTCGTACCGCCAAATGAAGTATTCTCCATGGGGCCACACAAGTCGGAATATATCAATTCTAGCGGCCTTGTTGCTCTAGAACCTACATTTTTGAATGGTGTTCGTGCTTGCCTACCTTCCATACAGTGAGTGCATGTGTCATTACTTTGTTCCTGAGTTAGAGTCACACCATCAGTACAACTGGGTTGCTTCTTTACATCTGGGATGTTTAAATGGCCCATACGCAGGTGCCACAGGTAAGTATTATTACTATTCTGAGACTTGGAGGCTAAATGTGCAACTTCTTTACTGGTATCTATGGTATATAACTTGTTGCTCAAAGTTGCAGTGCATACCACCTCACCTTTTCCATTTTGAATTTCACAACCCTTGTCATTGAAAGTGACCTTATGTCCCTTGCTTACAATAGTGCTCACTGAAAGCAAATTGGCAGCTAGCCCTGGAACATATAAAACATTGTTAATTTGTATCACATTATCTTGACTTATGTGTATATCCACACAACCAACTCCCTTCACGACTAATGGCTCTCTGTTAGCTACTGTAACATTCTTTACAGATGGCTCGGTGACATTGTAGATCCAATCCTTCCTACATGTCATGTGGGTGGATGCACCGGAGTCAAGAAACCACTTGTAATCATTGATGTTCTCTTTGACAGTTGCTGAAAAAGCTGCTATAAAACTGGAGCTTTCTCCTTTCTTAGCTGATTGTTTCCTGGGCTGTTTACAATTTTTAGCAAAATGGCCATTCTTATTACAATTGTAACACCTTGGTCCCTTTGATTTCTCTGACTGTGTATTGTTTCTAGTTTTCTTACTATTCGTATAGAATGCAGTTGACTTTGATGTGTTAATCTCTTGTATGAGTTTGGATTTAACTGAGTCAGCACTTATTTGGATACCTGAACTCTCTAATCCCATTATCATCGGCTTGTACTCGTCTGGTAGGCCCGCCAACATTAAAGTACCAAGCCATTCATCATTGACATCAAACCCAATATTGCGCAGTTTGTGAGCAGTGTTCATAATTATACTAACATAGTCTTCAACGCTATTGCTTGACTCCAGTGTAGTATTTATCAAATCTTTAAGGAGACCTACCCTTCTTGTTAAGCCATTGTCGTCAAAAGCCTTTTGTAAATTCTCCCATACTTGTTTTGCAGTCTTGCATTCCTGAACATGTACGTAATTCTGTGGGTCCAACAACAATATCAGCTTCGACTTCGCCTTTATATCTTTAGCTGCATCCACAGGCTTATTATCGGCGTGTTCGACGCAGCACCATAGATCCTCATGTTCCAAATATGTTTTCATGCTGAATTTCCACGTCGCGAAGTTTTCTCTTCCGATCAGTTTCTCTAAATTAAACATATTTGAACCCATATTGCTGGATTTCTGTAATCGTAAATTTTCTTAACCTCAAATTTAAATTGCACCAACAATTTTTGCGGATTGAAGTTCACTTTTCTGATTTTTATTTTTAACTGTACCACTTCAGAACCACGCTCTGCTACCATGAAGGAATATATTGAATAAAAGAAAAGAAACGTATGTGTAGGAATATAATGCGTGATAGTTACATCGAAAAAGTGGCGCCAAGAAGCGTCTAAAAAAAAAAACTAATAAGGGTGCGTTCCATTTTACTCTAATATATACCAATAAATAAAATTGGAGTGTCTGTTTGTAATGTCAAAATAATAGGCTTTTTTCATGCTCACACGGCTATTTGCACGACACCTATGCCTAAAATAGCAATTAAAAAATTTTTGTCTGTCTGTCTGTTTGTTCCGGGTAATCTTCAAAACGGCTGGACCGATTTCAAAAATTCTTTCACCAATGGAAAGCTTTAATATCAGGGCGTAAACTAGGCTATATTTTATCCCGGTATTCCCACGGGAACGGGAACTACGCGGGTAAAACGACTATAACCTATAACCGAAGCGAAGCGAGGGCGGGTTGCTAGTACATAAATAAAATTTAAAAAAAATTGTGTAGCAGAAAAATGATTTAAAATGAATTATGGCCGAATTTCGACCACACGGCGACTACTAGTAATTATTATTATATTAATTAAAACTTGAAACTCCATACTAACTCATCTGATCAGCGTGGTATAGTAGGTCAATTTCACTCCTATGAAGCTCGAGCCCAGCAGTAGGAGTATATTCCGTGTATATATATGTACTGAATTCTAATCTCGCTAGGAAACGGAAATACATATACTATGCAAAACTTCAAGTATAGATTTAAAATGTACATAAGCAACTACAAATATGTAGGTATATGTATTGAAAAAAAACATCGGTACATAAGCAAAAACAAAAGTATAGATTTAAAATGTACATATTAGACTGCGTCAAATTTTTTTTTTTTTTGAGTCACTACATTTATAGTTTTTTTGTTAGACAAAAAGAAACTTCCTAAAAGATGAGCTTGATATCTTTAAAATTGAGCTGACGCATGAGGGCACCCATTTCCCATTAAAAATACATTAAAAAAACTTTTCATTATTTTCTTTGTAACTCCTCGAAAAAGTTTTATTTTTTCAAATTTCTCTTTTCGTTATCTTGTAGGAAATTAAATTCTCTACAAAAACGTCTGTTTAATTTTTTCGCTAAAACGCATAGCATAAAAGTTACAAGGCTTTAAAAAACGGAAATGAGCAGCCCCTGCTCTAGTTGAGGAATTTAATCAGTTCGCCACTAAAAATGAGGAGCAGAAACAATATATATGGACTATTTTCTGACACAGTCTAATACATATACTATAAGTAACATTGCTCATCTAACTATATTGGTTTTATATTTTTCAGGATATCTCATTACGCCAAAGCATCGAATCTCCAGATGGCAGCGATGTTAGCCTGTGCCTTCTCAATATTCAACAATTCTAGTAATTCTAGCTCACAATCAACTATAAGTACCTCTAGTTATGTAAGTTTATAATCAAATATTGTAAAGTAAAACTATTTTACGGATTTTATCTCGTTTGTATTCAATTTTTGATTGCCGGACGTTTCGAACACTTTATAGCGTTTATGGTCTCGGGACGGACTAAGATGTCTCACGTCCAATAAGTCATCGTTATTACAGAGATTTATATCTACTCGCTATAAAATTAGTTATTAAATTTTGACCCACATTTTCATACAGATTTATTGCCAGTACAAAAATATATGAATATGAAAAAAAAATTGGTTTTGGAATATCCAAAAAAGTTCAAAATCATATAAATATTCTTTTGATTATAAAAGTAAGCTCAATTAATCCTGCAATATTCCTGCGTTATTATAACAATAGACAAAATATAAAAAAGAAATATGGTTTTTCTTATAGATTATAAGCAAAACTTTTTATTGTATTTTTAGTAATACAATGGAAAGTTCATATTGATATTCCCAATCGAATTTGGTTTAAATTTATTGAGGAACTAGCTTCGGCTCGCGACTTCGTCCGCGTGGTATAGATACTTTGGGCTAACGCTAACTTTAACCTAAGACTTTGTTTACGTAGAAGGTGAAAATCATCTTTTTTTAATAATACGATTCCGTCACACATGATTTTTGCGAGAATTTAGCCGTTTACGCAGCGGAAGCTCTCAAAAGGAAAAAATCCCCCATGTTTGAAACATTCTTCATTGGTGCTCCGCTTCTTTTGATCTTAACGTGATGATTTATAGCCTATATCCTTCCTCGATAAATGGGCTATCTAACACTGAAAGAATTTTTCAAATCAGACCAGTAGTTCCTGAGATTATCGCGTTCAAACAAACAAACTAATCAGCATTATATATTAGTATATAGATAATAAGTAAATTCTATTTTTAAATTTATGTTTTCCTTATTATAGGGCAATGGCACATCTCCATATAGCACAGTGAATCAGTACAGTGAAATAAGCGCTGATGGCTGGACACCAGTAGATGCAACTATATTTAGGAGTAATTCTTGTTCAGAGGCTGAAAATTTTTATACGGATTCGACTGCGTCCAAATCTGAACCTACTTCATCATGTGTGCTTGATGAAACGACAGTACACCTCTATCATTGCTTTAAGAGAATCTATGCTGATATTCTACATCGGTGGCAGCTGATCTACAAGAAAACTGAGGTAATAGAATCAAATCAATTTTAGTCCAATGCCCTGTACTATTTCGTTATACCGACATACGTTAACATCTTCCTATTGATTTGGAGCATAGGATTGGATTTAGTATTAGCCCAACGATTGCGTTTTTAAGATACACTGTGGTTGGACAGGTGGCTGGTCATAAAACTTAGCCAAAACCTAATGTGATCTTCTGGCATCTGTGTTAGATGGTCTTTAGGAATTGATACAGGAAGAGGAAGATGATGTATCTCTTATCATAACCATTTTCATCGTTATAGCATATCCATTGATCAAGCTATGGACGTCAACATACGACAATGGACCAGTTGGTCTCCCTACTTCCTTGTCAAATTGACGCCATGCGAGCTGGCGATTACATTAGGCGTTACCTAGGAAAACGATAATGTCCACCTCCTTGATGTCCCATAAACGATTTTTACGACTCCCACGGCAATGTAAGAAGTAGTAACACAATATCTTCGTCGCCCATCACTACAAAAAGGATGTTATATTCATCATCATCATCGTAGCCCACATATGTCCCACTGTTGGTCTCGGGTCTTCTCCGCAATTGGAGGGAATTTAACCTATTATACCATGCTGGTCAGACATGTTGATATAGCTTTCATTTCGAGTTTTCTTCTCTTGCACAGATGTGCATATTATATACCCTAGTCGTCATTAACGACATCCACAGGCAAGGTAGGGAGTGGTGCATTGTATTCTTACTCCGTCACCATACAGAAAATGTTATATTCAATCAACATGAATTATATTTCAATAATTAACAGGTGTTAAAGCTAGTTGGAGGCGAAAGCGGGCCGCGTTGGGCGGGGCCGGAATTGGCGGCGGAATGTGGGCGGTGCGGGGGTATTGCGCGGGGAGCGGCCTGCGGTACATGTGGGCGTGCCGCGTTACAATGTTGTGTATGCGCGCGGCCTGTGCGTGGCCTCGCCACTGCCTGCCACTACTGCGCGCACGCTGGACACGCTATGCACATGCTACAGTGGTCAGTATTTATTTTGTACTAGCAAATCACTTCTGTTTCAGTTGCCTTACCCGCATAGTTCTCATACCCGTAGGAATACCGGAATAAAATTTAGCCTGTTACTCCCTGATATTTTGGCTTTCCATTGGTGAATCTTTGAAATCGTTTCGGTGGTTTAAGCGTGAAAGCGTAACAAATTTACTTTCGTATTTATAATATTAGTAAGGATAGCAGTCCCTATACGTTCATAATCCCAACTAATGTTATGCTTGTAAGTTTGTTTGTTACACTTTCAAGTCTAAACCACTAATTGAATTTTAACAATTCTTTCACCAATGGTAAGCTACATTATCAGCGAGAAATATAGGCTATATTTTATCGCTATGTTCCCATGGCAACGGGCGCTACGCACGTGATTGATACTATACCACGCTGGTCGGAGAGGTTGGTATAGAGTTTTATTTCGAGATTTCCTTCTCTTGATATTATCTGCGTATTATAATACCTTAGTCGTCTTTTACTATATCCACACAAGATTTGGAGTCGGTGAATTGTATTGGTACTCCGTCACAACACGAAAATTATACTTCTTGAACAAAAACAGCTAAATTTGATCCAGTGTTAGCCAAGCTAATTTAATTGAAAGTTTAATGTTTAGTTTTTTTAATAGGTATTTATAAAACGTGTACAAATGCCTTTATAATATACATCTCCAATAAATTACACTATTGCATAAACGATTTTTTTTCATGTGTATTTCATATATAACATTGTTAAATAGGTTCTCTCAACACGATATGTGCCCGACGGGTTGCGGCTGCAAATGCATCATGGAGGGTAACGCTGTATGGAAAGGCGTCAAATATGTTTGAAGCTTATGTGATTACGTGACTTTAGTAAAAGTAATCTCCTTTTTTAAAGTGTAAAAAAGTTGTCTATGCGTTTCCGTTTTATCATTATTATCAATGGGCTAGTTGAATTGTTTTGAATGATACGATGTATTTTTTTAATTAATGTTTTGTAACTTTATATCCATTTTTAACGTTTTTATATTTCATTATAAATGTAGAATGATTTCTTGTATGATGTCACAGTTTATTTAAACATGACAATTATTATAAAACTCTGTAATATATTATATTCTCAAATAAAAATCTTGAGACCGGAATCCTTGACGTTGTCAATGCTGCATTTTTGGTTCTGTAATTATAAGCTTTATTACTTAGAATAATAACGTATAGAAGGTAAGTTCACGCACAAAAAGTGAGGCATTTCAATTGGAGCTTACACCGGAACCGTTCCGTAATGTACAAGTCATTGTACTGCACGAACGTACGCAACTCTTAAAAAATAAATAGGTAATTATGACGGTTTGTGCATTCAAATAATATAAAAAGATTATTAACATTATTTTTAAAGGCAATTCAACGATTTATGTTAATAAAAACAAAATTTGATTTCATAATTTGTATAGTGGTGTGCGTGTGTACGTGTATAATCGTCTGCGCGCCATTATTATTTTAGATTCAAATTTTGAAAGTTCGAAGTATTGACACTATCCTTCTATACGTTATTATTCTAAGCTTTATTATAAAATTTGTTAGATACAAACGTGTCACGGCAAATATGAGCCAAGAGAATTGGATGGAAAGTGTATAGATTTACGCGAACCATATCCAACAATCTTTGACTCCTTCATGACTCGACAACTATTTAATAAAAACACACAAAAGGTTCAAGAGATCATAACTGTTTTTACTTTATATAAAGAATTCAACTATTATAATTCAAATGTGATATTTATAAATAGAAAATATTTGATTAGTAAAATAAAAATCAGAAATTGTGCTGTAACTTAAAGAGCTAATAAATATCTTGATTGGCTACAGAACTTGGTACACATTTAAATGTCTTCTGTCGGTAAGGTCGGCAACCTCACCATAATTATCATAATGTTGTACTTGGCCCATTTTCATTTATTTGATGGGACCATGTTTAAATTCACATACTAATTGATTGATCTTAGTCTAGGTATAATTTGTGTACTTTAATTGTCAAATGCAATTGTAAAATGCCATTTTAATATTTTGTATCAAGATCGATAATATAAATCAAAAATACTTCTATCAAATATTCATTTACAGTCAACTAGCCAATTGAGTTTGCGTAGTTATCATACGGGCGTAACACAGCATCGCCCTTACCATGTACGTAATGAACTTCAGAGGGCAATGTTCATACTGTATGGAAAATAAAAATAGAACGGTAACTTCTTAAATAATACTTGTGTACGAAACACATATTTATAATAAATAAATTTGGGCAGTAAATAAATAATGGGGTACCATAATGATTTCTGATGTTAATGCGAATGACACATTATAAAAAACAGTTTTTACAGATTTCATCGCGTTTGTATTTGACAGTAGGACAGCGACTCCCGTGACCATGAACCCTGAAAAGTCTTCGAAATGTCGCGAAATATAAAATCAAATACAAACGCGTTAACTAGTTTTATTTAAAATAGTACCGTGCCACAAATTGAAGTAATTTTATAAATATTTAGATTTTTTCGAAAGCCATTTTCTTACACGGTACAGTTGCAGGGCTGCATTTAACTTTTTTATTGTTACAAGGACACGGGTAATTATGTGAAAATAAAGACACATTTCGACAATATTATTTTATAAGGCTTACAAGTGTATATAAAATCATACATATATCTATTTGTATAAATGTAATTAGATTAAAGATTTTTTAACGCAAATAAAAATGCAAATTTCATCAAGGATTTTATTTAACAATTTTTTATATTACAAATTTTAAAAATAAATAAACTGAAAAGTGCTTTTAATTATCCTAAAATTTGTGAGGGTATATCATTCAAAGTATTGCGTTTGTTGTACGTCATTGCAATGCCTTACTTCAGTCTCTTGAAGCATTTCTTATGCGAATATAAAAGCCATTTATTATACAAGTAATTAGCGTTATAATACATAATATGTACTTTATAATATGTATAATGTCTATGTTTAAAAAAAAACCATACATTATTATGCAAAATAAATCCATAAGAATTAGAATTTTATATTATCTCGACCATAGACATAAAGAAAAAACGGCGTAATCGAAATTGGCGCGAACAGGATTTGAAGATGTGAGCTTCGCGAATTGCTAATGAATTTGATATAATCTATAAGCTTATTGAAACCTACTGTGGAATAGGCAAGGTGACAATAGGATCAAATCGCCACGCTTGCTGAGCGGGTTAGTTTATGAGTAACTTGATATTTTTGGCTGTTTTTCTTATACTATTCTCTTGGTGATTCTTCACTAGTTTTTACAACTATTATGAGAAATTAAGACGTGTGACATGTTATTATTATTTTGCTTTACAGTATTTAATTAGTTTAAACCTCAATAAATGGCTCTTTGGGTGCCTATGTGATCGTTATATGACATTTCAAATCCCTTTATTTCTATTGCCTTTACAGAATGGAAATGTCAGTATGATATTAAATCTAACCAAATGTAATATCGTCGGTGATACTGCAATTCCGCGTAACTTATACTGGATGATACCGCGTAAATACAAAAATAGCAAATTCGAGATTTCGCGTTTATGACTTCACAGTTGTGATTGGCTTAGTTCTACATTATTAGTTCAGTGTGTTATTCACTCAAAATCGTCTAATCACAATGAGTTAAATCCGCGTAACTGTTATTGTTGACATAATTGTACCAATACCGCGCAACTTCTTAATCATAACAAGCGCACGTGCTGTTTTAAAGTAAGATGATGAGTACCAACGTCATGTTGAGCTCAAAGATATAGCCCGAGAGCAAAAAAGCAAAGATAAACAAGTTGCAAAAGGTGGAGCTATGTATCTATACAATTTACTGCCGACATGCAATCAGTAAAGTTGTGCCCCTGTCTATCTGCCAGTGTTCTATATTTTAAGACTAAGTTAGCAGTTCATAATTTCACAGTCTACATCTAGAGACTGATGATGTTACATGTTATTGGTTGGATGAGACCACCTGTGACTTAAAGGCCACCACTTATGCATCTTTTTTGTAGACTATGTTACTAACATATTAGCTGAAGAACTCAAAAACGTTGTGATATGGTCCGATGACTGTACATCGCAAAATAGAAACCGTATTATCTGAAACGCACTGTTTAGAATGGCTATAGATAAAAATGTGACAATAACCCAGAAATACCTTGAGAAGGGTCATATGCAGATAGAAGTGAACTCTGTCCATTCAGTTATCGAGAGAAAGTTACAAAACGTTGAAATATTTTTACCATCTCAGTACGCAAGCATCAATAAACAAGCAAGAATAAAATCTTCTCCCTATAGAATCATACAGCCAGATCATACATTCTTTAAGGATTATGGAATGAAAGAATATCAACTGTACGGCTTTATAAGGCCTGGCCGTTCTGCTGGAGACGATTGTGTGGTAGATTTGCGAGTGTTAAAATAAAATCCGGATGGAACTATTCAGCATAAGAAACACTTTAATAATGAGTTGAGTTTTCTGTGTTGCCACGTAGACCACGCAATATTTTAACACTTACAAACAGTATTTCACAGACGTTTATGTTAAGATTGCCGATATTAGAGACAAAATATCAACATTTAGAGCGATTAAAAGCTGTTATTTCTAGCGATTGTCACCAACTTTATGATAATTTGCTTTAAAAAAAAAGTGTAATATCCTGAATCATTGCATTTTCTATTACTTAGATTAAATAGAGTACTTCGGCAGTCTTCGGCAGAGCTTCGGCAGATTATACAAAAGACCGAGGAGTATAATCGGCCCCTGTGCTTAGCGTTTGTGGACTATGAGAAAGCCTTTGATTCAGTCGAAACTTGGGCGGTGCTGCAGTCCCTTCAGCGGTGCCAAATCAACCATCGCTATATCGAAGTGCTGAAGTGTTTGTATAGGAACGCCACAATGTCAGTCCGTATCAGGGATAAGAGTACGAAACCGATCCAGTTGCAGAAAGGCGTGAGACAGGGAGATGTCATCTCTCCGAAACTGTTCACCACTGCACTGGAAGATGTCTTCAAGCTCTTAGACTGGACTGGACTCGGCATCAACATTAACGGCGAATACATCACTCACCTTCGATTCGCAGACGATATCGTCGTTATGGCAGAATCCATGGAGGACCTTGGCACTATGCTCAATGATCTCAGCAGGGTATCCCAACTAGTGGGTCTACGAATGAACATGGACAAGACGAAAGTCATGTCAAATACCCATGTCATTCCTGTACCGGTCCTAGTTGGCAATGCGATTCTCGAAGTTGTCAATCACTATGTTTACCTAGGACAAACAGTCCAGTTAGGTAGATCCAATTTCGAGAAAGAGATCAGCCGACGAATCCAACTCGGTTGGGCAGCGTTCGGGAAACTTAAGAGGATCTTCTCGTCCAACATACCTCAGTGTCTGAAAACACAGGTCTACGACCAGTGTGTGTTACCAGTGATGACTTACGGCACGGAAACGTGGTCCCTAAATGTAGGCCTCATATCAAGGCTCAAAGTCGCTCAGCGTGCTATGGAACGGGCTATGCTCGGGATTTCTCTGCGAGATAGAATCCGGAATACAGAAATCCGCAGAAGAACGGGTGTAACCGACATAGCACGAAGAATTAGCACGCTGAAGTGGCAATGGGCAGGCCACATCGCTCGACGAACCGACAACCGCTGGGGAAGAAAGGTTCTCGAGTGGCGACCACGCATCGGACGACGCAGTGTAGGACGCCCCCCCACTAGGTGGACCGACGACCTAGTGAAAGTTGCTGGGCGTCGTTGGATGCAGGCGGCACAGGACCGCACATTGTGGCGCAATATGAGGGAGGCCTACGTCCAGCAGTGGACGGCAATAGGCTGAAATGAAATAGAGTACTAATTGTAAGTACATTTTCGTATGTTACAATTGAAGTTTTAATTTTGGTTTTTAAGTTTTTATTGATTTGTTCTTGTGATTTTTAGAATTTTTTGTTTGTTAACATGTTTAACTGCTAAGCCAGTGGTTACCAGATGTGGCAATAATTATAAGACTGATTACTTGAGATAACTAGGTATAGGTTTATTATTTTACTGAATTACGGGATCTCCAAATAGAAATTTTCCTATAATTAAATTAGTTAATCAATTTTTGGTCATTACAAGTTGAAGTTGAGTTTGGAATTTACCAAGTTTTAGTTATTCTTGTGATTTTTGTGTAATTTTGTTTATTTTTAAGACGTTTAACTACTAGCCAGTAGACCATCAACACGATAATAATTTGAAGACTGTGATCATCTGAGATAATGTAACTTTTTGATTGCACTACTGTTTTGGTTTTTTTTTTTATCAATACCGCATAAATGGCGTATTTGCACAAACAAAAAACGCCTTATGAAATAAAATACGGCGTAAGTATTTTTTTTCTGCCGAAATACTAATAATATTAAATAAATTATCATTGCATACGATAAATAATCCTTAGTTTTGTATTTCCAGAAGGCTTAGTTACATATCCGATCGGTCTATGAGAAAATATTTAGTTTTTTGTTTCTCCTGTATAATTTGCTATACATAACTTACGCGGCATTGTCTTTTGTTAGTTACGCGGAATTGCAGTATCACCGACGATATGATGTTGTATACCTTAGCTTTCATATGGTTTGTTATTCGCTCCGTGACAGTTAATTATATTTTGGAACTTTTTTATACTTGCTCTATTATAAATTTCAATATTCTGTCAATATTCATAATCTAAAATTTGATGTAACAAAAATTGCCGTCATATATTTAATGCTCTATATGCACTGACGAATTATTGAAATCAATACTATAGTCCATGAAATATAGCTTGATCTCTGTGACAGATGTCAACGAAACCAACGAAGTAAGTTTGAACGAGCGACATGTTTACAATTTAATTTTGTATCAAATATATTTTCATTCTTTTCGTACCAGTTTTATTGCAACTGAATTGCAATATATTATAAATATAAAAATATTAATATTCATGCCTAAAATGTACCTCGTAACTACTGAAATATCTAATAAACATTTTATACATAAACGACGCTTACGCATGTACAAGGTCATACTGGACTGAAAATAAAAAAGAGATGGGAAAGTCGATATACGTAAATCGATAACTGATCTTTATTAATTTATTCCTAAAAGAAATAAACCCAATACACCACCTATTTAAAACTTTCAACATATTTTTTACAATTAAAACAGACAGTTACGTTATAAAATACATAAATTGAGTTAATTAAACATTAAAAATCTACTTTTTGTCTCAGAGTAAATGATAATATTATGTACGCATTATTGTCAATAAACGAGACATATTTATTTATAAAACAGTCGTAACTGATCGATTGATCTAACGACTGTCCCTATTTTGGCAAAAAATGATAAGTGTTTTAGCAGGAACGCTCCAGTGATGACGATAATAGTGACCCAGACCTTGATTGTCTTGACCTTTTGAATAATTAAAACAGTCAAAAAACAGTTTTGTTTGAAATAAATTCAAAAAGATTTTCATTTGTTATATTTTAATTATAGTAGAAAATCACAATTATAAAAATAAAGAGTTTTATCGATAAAAAACTACGGACTTTATCGTAAGCGTAACAGCACTAGGGACAACTGTCACAGAGATCATCCTATATTTTATGGACTATAAACTCTTCATCCCTGTTTTGTACTTCTATATGTTCTTTATTTACACTATAGAAAATCTGACAGTTTCTAATAAGTTAATGCACATTATGTATAGCGAAGCGTTCAATTCAGTACTAATCGTCGACAGTAAATCATTTCGTTTCACTTCAGTAATTCATATGATTCTTAAGAATGCATATTTAGTTTACATGGCTGTATGTAGCTATTGTTAAGTGTAATAAATCTAGTACTTGTGAACTATAACATTCTTATGGATATTTTTAATGACACACACACAATAGTCATATTAATGTAATTTAAAACATTACTAAAATAACTAAAGAAAAATATTTAAGTCATAATTTTATATAAAATTAGAAATAAATATCAATAAATAAACATTTAGGCACGTCGATTGGATCAAGCGAACTACGTCTAAGAGATTTTAAACTTTCAATTTAACAAATATAAAATAAATATTATTAAGAGATTCTTCTCATTATTTTTGATTAATAACTAATATCTACTATATTAAAATTTGTGAAAATATCAATAAATTTTATGAGAGTTCTGGTCCTTATATCTGCCGTGTCAGCTTCAACAATATTACGCGTAGCTTTAATTTAATATAATAATATTTTTTTATTAGAGTTTCATACATATGCTAAATTCGTATTGCCGAGAATTCGTTATTCTTATACTCGTACAAAGACACTACAATTTACAATATATATTTACTCACAACAGAGCCTTACAATTTACAATTAAGAAAGGCCTTATTGAGAGTGAGACTTGGTGAACGCCAAAGCTTACTTTTATTATATTTCAATATAAGGAGCAGAACACATTGCTGTTGTTATCTATACAATAATATCTTGAAGTTGCCACTAAATCTAAATATTAAATCTAATTGTACTGGTACAAAGTACGCATGCGCGACGAAATGGATACGAGTCTCATAGGCGAGTTGTTCTATTGTAGCAGCTAAAACAATAACAATTAATTAGTAAAATAACAATCGAACCGCTATTGTGAAAATGTGGATAGATCTTAAGCAATTTATTAATCAATATGAATAAGCGCGTCCTTACTTAGGCCACTAGTAATGATTTTTAAGACTACGTACTTATTTATGTAACTTGTCTAACATAATATAAACAATATATTTTCCACAGTTATTTAAGTTTTTAGTGATAATAACTATCAAAGAGGTTTATTATCATCACTAATCGTAAAACTCATCCAAAATAGTTCTAATGTTCTGCCACCTATGCAGATGTAGAAAGCATGCTTCGCTGATCTCGTAATAATTAGGTCTGATTACTCCATAAATTTATAAATAACTATTAAAATGAGCATAGCTGAATGGTCTTTACTAGATACAAATTAAAGCCGCACTAACCAGTACGAGATATTTAGAAGTTGAATAACCGCTAATAAGAAAATCATAATTTATTAATCTAATAATTGATACTCCATTAACAAATATATTTGTTTTTTTTTCTTGACCAACATTTTATACAAATTTTGTCTTAGGAAAATTGACAGCAAATTTTAAAATGTCTGTCGTGCGTTGAAATAGAGATTTCATTAGGGAAAATTTTCGTTCAATTATTTGACGACTGAGTTGCAGTCTTACCCAACAACAATGTTACGAATCTAGGACACATTTCGAGTAGCATTTGATGGCGCAGCCTCATCCTGTGGCATTGTTTACAACTTGTTTAATGATTTTAAACAAGATCGAAGCAAATTTACTGATGGTCCCCAAGGAGGCCGGCACTACTTTGCGACTAATGACAGAATTTGATAAAAGGGTAACAGGAATAGGTTCGGGCAACTTTAAGTATTAGTTTGTGACAAGTACAAAAATCTTAGATGTACATTTAAGAAAGAGTCTTGCACTAGATGGATATCTCATAATGTGGCGGCAACTCAAACCGGTTGTCATGGAAAATGTTAGACAACAACGCCCAAGAAGCAGCCCTCCTCCACCACGAAAACGCTCCAGCTCATTCAAATTTACACTTAGAGGAATTTGTATCATGACCACTGTAGATACTATGGCTGCGTTTGAAAAAGGCGTGAAAGAATTCCTTAAACAAGAGAGGACTGCTTCATTCAATGGTTCCATTACAAGCTATAGTACTTAGAAAAGTACGGAGACCATTTCGAAACAATCAAAATATTATAAAAGATTGTATATATTTTTTTTATTTTCTAATCACCGTGTGACCTTTTTTTTACGGTCGGCGCACTCCTTGCCCGACTCCATCCAGGCGACAGAGGTGCGTAAGCACGCACACCCGTAACTCACCTGTATAGCACGTCGCCTTCGTCGTTGTGCCGACCACCGGTGCAGAGTTTTGACTTCAGTGGTCGACCCAACGGAATACCCCGAGGAAGTACCCTCTCCCATCGACATCACCTACCGGAACGCCGATCGCCGTCGCGAGACTAACCTCTCCGCAGGTGCCCGGACTAAATCCCCGGTCCGGTCACCCGCAGCCTCTGCTAGACCGTAAGTGTGACTTCCATATTCTTTGTTATAATAACAAAGTCCAACAGAATTCTACAGAATAATTAAATAATTTCATGGCTGATATTAAAGTATCATAATAACTGCAGTTTTGCGACTGTCTGAATTCATTTTTCAATTAATCTTATATTTTGAGATCAATCAATTCTTGTTTGCTTGATAAAAGGTGTGAGTATTATGAGAGTAAATTTGTTAGAACCATACCTCTCTAATAGTCTTCGTTTAAGTTCAGGTGGGTACGTAACGTAGATGTAGTGGTCGTCGTGGTCTGGGTCATCCAACATGGCGTCGTCAGGAGCTAGACGCTCGCCTCGCGTGGGTGACGAATGTGTTGTCATGGAAACAGAGGCACTCCCTGCTACACTACCTTCCTCAGAGCTATAGACCATCAAGGCATTTTATTCGAAATACAGTACAAGTACAGGAACTCGAAAGTAACACCATAGTAAATGCTTTGATGGGTGGTATAAGAAAAACGTGTTAAAATGAGGGTATGTGTCAATGCGCAAGAACTGAAAATTGAAAATTAATCTCAAAATGACTTCCTCGTATATAATTTGAGAAGAATTTTGCCTGTATCCAACAGTGAGACGTATTTACGACCTACGTGGCCTCCTCCAAATAATAGAAAACATCATAATACACCAGGCTGGCCAGACGGTTTGGCGAAGGCTTTTATTTTGATATTTGCTTTTCTTGCAGTAATGCTAGTATCTCTTAATTGAGTTTTACTGCTTACATCACATCCTTTTAGTGAGTCTCTATATTATAAAAAGAAACTACTGTCATATTTCTAATTTTAATAGTTTCAGCTAAGCGTCGATGGGTCGGTTAACCAAGTACTTTATAGATATACTTACTCAAATACAATCCAAATGATATAATAACACATGCAAAGTGCAAGCGCGAGCCCTGTAGCTAAAGCCAGTAGTAGTGGCCATGGGAACGCCCTGGATGTGGGCGCCGTATCTTCCCAATAACGATCACAGCTAAGGTACCAGCACACGGCCCGTTGCATCTCCTCTAACAGACATACCAATATATCAATAGATTATTTAGCTACTAGCTAGGTACATAGTGATATAACGATCACAGCTAAGGTACCAGCACACAGCCCGTTGCATCTCCTCTAACAGACATACCAAACAATCAATAGATTATTTAGCTACTAGCTAGGTACATAATCTGAATTTATTTGCGGTGCTTTTAGGTATGACATATTTTTCTAGGATATAAAATAACCTATTTTAAAATGGAAGAAAAGAGGAAGGCCCATCTCCTTTCCACGGTCACTCATACCGCGTACAAATCTCCAAAATTTCGATATAATACTTCGGATACTCATCACATAGCTGCATAGGAGTAAGAAGACTTCCTTATATTCCTTCCTTCTTTATACTGTTTCCCCTTGATCCTGTATTCCTTCCTTGCTTGAGGTGTGCGATATTTTAAAATATTAATGAATTTCCTTCATGTATGGTCCCATTCAATCAATTAACCTATATAGCCCTTGATCATAATGTAACTTCTTTATCGGTGACAGGTTAAGAATGTAATGTATTACCACCTCTTACTTTCAGTGGGCTTCGTAAAAACCGAATCATAGCTAAACAGATAAATCATCATCGCAGCCCACATACGTCCCACTGCTGGGCTGTGGCCCCCTCCACAATGGGAGGGAATTTGACCTACTATACCATGCTGGTCAGACATGTTGATATAGGATTTGATTTCGAGTTTACCTTCTCTAGCACAGATCTTATGTGCATATTACATCCCTTAGCCGTCTTTTACGACATCCACGGGCAAGATAGTGTGTGGTGAATTGTATTCTTACTCCGTCACCACACGGACAAATAGGTAGCAGCATTATCCTGGTAAACTCACAATACCTCCACAATCGGCGACCCGCCTACCAAGCGCAGCCATTAAGGCATTCATCCATCATGGATAGGTGGACTTACCAATAATGAATCTATAACCTGATATATAATGTAACCTCTTCTGGATGAAAGGATTTTCAAATTAGAGCTGGTATTTCAGAAAGTAAACTACAAGCAAATGTACCTAACAACGTTGGCATTGTTTTTTATCAGATAACACTCACATTTAGGAATAAATACCTATGTCACGGAACTTAATTCATTTCAGCTTATAGACTTCCCACTGCTGAGCTCGAGCCTTCTCTATACTAGGAAAGAATTGATCTATTGTACTCGCTGGTATAACCTGTTGGTGTAGGGTTCTATTTCGAGTTTTTCTTTCTCTTGCATAGATATTATACTCATGTTAAGTAATATCCCTTAGTCGCTTTTTACGACACCAACGGGAGGTGGTAAATTGTACTCCTACTCCGCTATCACACGGCAAAGCAAATTTTACAAATAGGTACCTGTAGAATTAACGAATACAAATAATACTGTGGATCAATTAGAACAATCATCAAATGAAATGATGAATGATTGCTTTGGATTTTGCTTTCAATAAATCGTACCTTCAAGTTCAGTGAATTGGTGTTGTGTAAGATGAAGTAGAAGCGTCGCTATACACGAATGAACTATCCTTTCACAACGAACCTGTAACATTTATAGGTAATTACTCAGCCCAAAGTATATATTAATAATTGTAATAATGCTAATTATGAATACTGTTTTAATAAAGATATATCAAATGTGGTATCTAATTCTTATATTGGGCAGATTGTAATGCTATATGTCGCTCATATGTAAGCCCACGCTCGTCCAGTTGGTAATATTTGCCGGGCCGGTCATGGACGACAAGGAACTCGGTACCGGTGGTCGGCCCAATGGCGAAGGGGAGGGAATACGGTGGGTTATGGGGCTGTGCGTCGCCTTTTCGTCACCCCGGACGGAATGGACGGCGTGTGTTGACCATAACCCACCTAATAAAAAGATGGTAATATTTGAACAGATTTGTTCAGTGTAAGTTCGAGTCCTACATGTTGGAATAATTTTCCACTCGTAAACAAATTTCTTCAAGAGAAGAAAACTCGAAATAAAACCTTGTACTAACCTGTCTGACCAGCGTGGTATAGTAGGTCAATTTCTCTCCTATTGCGAAGGAGGCTCTAACCCAGCAGTAAAACGTATATGAGCTGAGATCCAACAAGTCTTTATAAATAACATGGCATGTTAGATCAATGCTAATCTTAGTAATTAACTTTATTTAAGATATATGAAAAATGAAGTGCATTATCAAAATATTACCTTCAACGTTTGTAGTCTAGTAGGGTCGCAGGCCGCTCTCTCAGCTTGCAGGTCGGCCAAACGTTTCTGACGGCTGTCTGGAGGTAGCGACGACTCTACTGTATCTGCATCGCATAACTCCGATGTTTGGTTAGCATCGCTTTCACTATCTTCTGTTCTTTTCTCTTCTGACTCTGCACAATTTAAATCAAGTTTAAAATCTAGACGTTTTAGAAAATTTCTAATAATGATAATTGTTTACGCGAGTATTACACATTGTAAATAAAACTACGGACTTTATCGCGTTTGTATTTAATTTTTGATTGCCCGACGTTTCGAACACTTTACAGCATTATATGATGCTATGAAGTGTTGTATGATGCTGTGTAATGCTGTAAAGTATTCAAAATGTCATTCAAAAATAATATACAAATGGAATAAGATCCGTAAAGTAGTTGTAATTACAAGTTTCAAATATTGAAAATAATGTAAACTAAAAGGTTCGTCATTTATTATTATCATTGTTATTGATTTTTTTTTCTTATTTTGTCTTCCTTGTTTCTTTATTTTGTATTTCGAAAGGGGTTTACTGAAAACCACCTTTCAGCTAATATAACTTTAGTCTAAGAAACCAGCTCTGCAAAGTTTCTATGCAGCACAATGGTGAGCATTCCCATGTTGTCAATTTTAACTGTCAAAATTACTACTTATAATTGTTGTTAAGGGACTGCTCCGTCTGCTTACATTTTCACCCACGAGATGTTATTAAAGCGAAGATTTCTCGTGTTCTTAAGGCACAAATACAACAAATGGACTTTTGCTGTGAAACATCTATAGGCAGGGAGCGAGCGTTTCGCTCCTCGCCTAAAACGCTCGTGGAGTTATGACGTCACGCTATATGACGGAATATGCGAGGGTAAACCTAATTGTTGGCGTGGCGACAATACGCCACGCTAGAAAAATCATAATATTTTATTTATACTTTATGCCATATTAGTTCCTGTCGTAATCTGTTCTTTTATGCATATATACGTGTAAAAAATAATTTCGATGTTTCACATTTGCCAGGCGTCCTGAGCGACAGCTCCCTTTTTTATTATTACATATTATATATCTCACGGTTACATTCCGAAGGGTTTGGCAGAGATGTAACATATTAGGCAAACAGGATAGGACAGAGACATAGGCAAACTATGATAAGTATATAATGAAGGACGGAGACTACTGTTATCTATAATTTACATTTGTTTTCCGTTCCAGACTCGAATTTGTTAGTATCTCTTTGGTTAACCAATACAGTAAACTTACGCAGTGGGTTATTATCAAAGGTGGGCATTAACTCGTTAATCCGTTAATCGTTAATTAACGAAGTTACCAATCTCCTTAACGGATTAACTTTTAAGTTAACTTCAAAAAATGTTAACGCTCTTGTTAACTTCCGTTAAATTGAACTTCCGTTAATTTTAGTCCGTTACTTTAGTCGTTTATTGGCATGCTGTCATTTTGTTTGTTTGAATTACGCGCCACGCCACGCTTGTAAGTTCCACAACGGCTGCACTGCCCAAGTCGCCGGCGGCGAATCGTGTCGAAGAGGAGTTCCTCCCGCGCATGATTCGCCCTCTCTTTTCGTGGCATAACTGCCACACGGAAGGAGGCGACCACGTTCTAGTTCCTTCGCCTTTCAGACCGTGTCCGCATCCCAATTCTACCGTCGAGAATCGCCCTAACGATAGTGGGCACCGATGATTACTACTAGTCCAAGGCGCTGCTGTGTCAACGCGACAAACACCTCGAGCGTGTACTGTGCCATGTCCTCGTTGCAATGGTGGCAAGACGGTATGCCCCTTCCTTACGACCGTGCGCAAGTACTTGGCGAAGCTACCATGCCCCGTCGATACCTGCACCCGTCGGAAGGAAACCACCCTGTGCCGCCGATCCATTCACTCCATCAGCACCGGCCGGAAAGCATCGACGGTCAGTACACAATACCGAGGCCTCTCCAACCGGACTGCCCAACGAGCAATGACTTCACGCCGGCGTCGCCCGCCATGTGGCCATCTCGATAAAAGAGATTAATAATCGTTAATAGTCCACCAGGTTATTACGTCAAAAAGCGTCGTAAAGTATTGTTAAATCTTTTGGTATTGCGGCTAACCGCTGTAGCGTATCCCAAGCTGCACACTGCACATGCACACCAACATAATTCTACAACATGCTGTAGAATTTATCTAAGTATTTCTCTCAGCCTAAAAAAGCAGTATAAGTTTTTGTGGTTAACTTTTAACGGTTAACTTTAACTTGCGTTAAATTTTCGCAAATTTAACGCTTTAACGATTATCGGAGTTAATATTTTAATTAACGATTAACGAAGTTAACTTTTGGATTAACTGTGCCCACCTATGGTTATTATTGATTTATCTTTATCCTTAACGTTATGGGATAAAACCGCTGTAGCATAGATTTTACAAAAACTAAAAATTTTTAATATGAGTACACCCAAAAAGCTTTAAAATTTGTATTTGCGGCGTCATCAAGGATAAATTAAATAATATACAATTAAGGAATATATAATCCTAACCGATGCCGCGGGTGACTGGACCGGGGAGTTTGTCCTCGAACGCGGGAGGACGTCGGTCGAGTAGAGGATACTCCTCAAGGGATATTCCGTCGGGCCGACCACTGACAACAAGTCACCCTGCTCTGGTGGTTGGCCCAGCGACAGGCGATATGTCACGGGTGGGCTACGGGGCCGCGCACTCCACCCCTATGTCGCCCCGGACGAAGCCGGGCGATGGGTGCGCTGACCGTAGCCCATCATCTCAGCCCATATACGTCCCACTGTTGGGCTCGGGCCTCCTCCATAATAATTGAAGGATAATTGACCTACTATATCACGCTGGTCAGACGTGTTGATATAGGGTTTTATTTCAAGTTTTCCTTCTCTCGCATAGATGTTATATGTGTTTTATATCCCTTAGTCGTCTCGTACGATCACCCACGGGTAAGATAGGGGGTGGTGAATTGTATTCTTACTCCGTCACCACACGGAAATGACCGTAGCCCACACCAAAAAAAAAAATATAATACTAGCTGACCCAACAGACGTTTTGTTCAAATAAAATAAAAGGAATTCTCCTTGAAATCGACAGTAGCGCCACCTATCGCCCCTAATTGTGATTCTAAACCATTCTCGAATCCCCTTGAATACATACAAAAAATTTCATCAACATCGATCCAGCCGTTTAGGAGGTACACAGGTACACAAAAAATCCATACTAATATTATAAATGCGAAAGTAAGGATGTTTGTTTGTTTGTTTGTTTGTTTGTAACGCTTTCACGCTTAAACTGAACCGATTTCAAAAATTCTTTCACTAATGGAAAGCTATAATATCAAGGAGTAACATAGGCTATATTTTATCCCGGTATTCTCACAGGAACGGGAACTACGTGGGTTTAAGCGACTGAAACCGAAGCGAAGCGAGGGCGGGTTGCTAGTATATAATAAAGAAAATAGCATTTTTCTTTTTTTTTTCTTTATTTTTATGAGTGGCTATGGTAAGCGCGCACGCGGTCCATTCCGTCCGGGGCGACGAAAGGACGGCGCGCGGGCCCATAAACGTCACCTTTGTCGTTGGGCCGACCACCGGAGCAGGGTGACTTGTCGTCAGTGGTCGGCCCGACGGAATACCCCTTCGGGTACCCTCACCTCTCGACGTCCTCGTCCACACAAAAAATATATAATAAAGAAGATACCATGGTGAAACTCTTATGATAATCTATTTATGGGTCTCATAAAAATTGCGGGAAAGCTACTACTGAAATTATTATATTATATATGCGGTAATTTTTTAAGACCTCTATGACAAATCGTTCTTTCTCAACTAGGTTGTGAGTTCTTCTTCTTGCCTATTTATTTACTTAATATTAATTATAACAGCTACATATATGTACCATGTTCTTCACTGTCAGGGTCGGGTTTCGGACAGTCGGTAATGGGCGGTGCTGTTGAAGTCCTGGTCCGTCTCCGTCGCCCGGGGACACGCGCCACACTGCGTGTTGCTGCCGGCACTAATGCTTTTCTCACTGATTCTACATCTTGCCATACCTACATAATAAATAATCATGAATTGTTTGTTATTCCGTGTGGTGATGTAGTAAGAAAACAATACACCATTTTCTGTTGCCCGTGAGTGTCGTAAAGGATGTAATTTTTTTTTTGTGGTGGGCTGCGGTCGGCACGCTCTTCGCACCACTCCGTCCGGGACGACAGAGGGGCGTAAGCACGCAACACCCGCAACCCACCCGAACACCACGTCGCCTTCGTCGTTGGGCCGACCACCGGCGCAGGGTTACTTGTCATCAGTGGTCGGCCCGACGGAATACCCCCTACTTGGGGTACCCTCCCATCGACCGACGTCCCCCCCCCCCCCTCCTCGGGGAGGACGTCAGTCTTTCCTCACGCGGTCGGCCTCTCGGCGAGTGACGGACTAATCCCCGGTCACGTCACCCGCGGCCTCACGTAAAAGACGTTTTTTTTTTTTTTTTGAGTGGGCTGCGGTCGGCGCCCTACGTAAAAGACGACTAAGGGATTAAATACGCATATAACATCTATGCAAGAGAATTATATCTCAAAATGAAACCCTATACCAACACTTCTTCCTGGCCGGAACTCCCCCGTGGGACCTGGAGGCGGAGATGCTCGCCGACATTTATCGGCGGGTGTCGGAGACGCGCGCCCGCGGCGGCATGGTCTCCATCTAAGAGATCACCGCCTGGCGGGTCGACGCCCGCCAAGAAGTCATTGCCCGTTGGGCAGTCCGGCTGGAGAGTCCTCGGTACGGTGTCAGGACCGTCGAGGCCCTCCGGCCGGTGCTGATGGAGTGGTTGGAGCGGACGCACGGGGTGCTTTCCTTCCGACTGGTGCAGGTGCTGACGGGGCACGGTTGCTTCGGGAAGTACCTGCACAAGATTGTCAGGAGGGAGAGCACACCGTCCTGCCACCACTGCAGTTGCGACGAGGACACGGCGCAGCACACGCTCGAGGAGTGTGCTGCATGGGAGGGGGATCGCCGTGAACTCGTCGCAATTATCGGTGCCGACCTGGCGCTGCCGACCATCGCCAGGGAGATGCTCGTCAGCGTCAGGAACTGGGACGCGGTCGCCGCCTTCTGTGAGGCCGTAATCTCACGGAAGGAGGCGGCGGATCGTGTGCGAGTAGAGCTCCTATTCGGCGACACGTTCCGCCGCCGGCGAGTCGGGCGGCGCAGGCGCGAGTATCTGCGCCTAATGCCGCCCTAGCCGAGGCCGCGGGTGATCGGACCGGGGAATTGTCCGTCACCTGCAGAGAGGCTGACCGCGCGACGGCGACCGACGTCCCAAGACGTCGAGAGGTGAGGTTACCCGAAAGGGTATTCCGTCAGGCCGACCACTGACGACAAGTCACATCTGCGGTGGTCGGCCCAACAACGAGGTGACGTGGGTACGGGTGGGTTATGGGCCCGCGCGCCGTCCTTTCATCGCCCCGGACGGACTGGACCGCGCGTGCGCTTACCATAGCCCACCCATAAAAAAAAAAAAAAAAAAAAAAAAAAAATACCAACACTTCTGACCAGCATGGTATAGTAAGGTCAATATCCCTCCTATTATGGAGGAGGCTCGAGTCCAATAGTGGGACGTATATTAGCCGAAACGATGATTAGCTGAAAAGATACTTAGGTACCTTTTATGAATGATGAATGCATTAGATTCAAATTTGAAACCTAAGTGCCTCATTACTCACCTCGATATCAGTACCTGGTCCTGCACCGCCATTAAGTAGACCATGCGCTATCAGCACCTGACACCGCATTATATCGCAGTAGTCTGCCAGACATACTGCGTCCTCTGCCTGAAAACCATTGTTATAACACTTCACTAATTAAGAACACATTACGGCAGTAGAGAAAAAACTGTTTATCTATACCAATAAATAAAATTGGAGTATCTGTTTGTAATGTCAAAATAATAGGCTTTTTTCATCCTCATAGGGTTATTTGCACTATACCCATGCCTAAAAATCATTTTCTTTTTGTCTGTCTGTCTGTTTGTTCCGGGTAATCTTGAAAACGGCTGGACCGATTTCAAAAATTCTTTCACCAATGGAAAGCTATAATATCAGGGAATAAATTAGGCTATATTTTATCCCAGTATTCCCACGGGAATGGGAACTACGGGGATAAGGCGACAGAAACCGAAGCGAAGCGAGGGCGGGTTGTTAGTTATGTTAATAAAATCAGCAAAATGTAATAAATATGATGTCCTCCTCTTCTTTTGCTGATGAGATCATTATCATCATCATCATCGCAACCCACATATGTCCCACTGTTAGGCTCGGGCCTTCTCCATCATGGGAGGAAATTTGACCTACTATACCATGCTGGTCAGACATGTTGGTATAGGGTTTCATTTCGAGTTATCCTTCTCTTGCACAGATCCTATGTGCAAATCAAATCAAATCATTTATTCTGCATAGGCCCCTTGAGGGCACTTACATATTGTCAAATTACACGTTTGAATACAATACAATAATCTACCACCGGATCAGAACGCGGTCACAAACTGAGAAGATCTGGCAAGAAACTCAGCGGGCAGTCATTTTTTCTTTAATCTTTTAAATATACATAATTTTATGCTTCGTACAACATATATGGTATTAGCTGCAGTGTGATGCCCTTCGAAATTGTATATATGTATAAATTTTCAAAATTTAGTATACGACAAAAAAAAATTAAAGCATTAAAGAAAGGAAGAAAATATGGCTGGACCAGATCCCACAAGCAGCACCCTATCACGAGTTAACTACTAGAGCAGCCATCACTCTCCTCAACCAAATTACAGGGAAGGGAGCGAACCGCCCCACATAGCTACCGCAAGCAGAACCTTATTCAGTGAGCATGACCAAACCATAAATAAAAATAAAATATGCGAAAATAAAAATAAAAGTGCATATTATATCCCTTAGTTTTACGACATCCACGGGCAAGATAGGGAGCAGTGAATTGTATTCTTACTCCGTCAGCACACGGAAAAGATGAGATGAGATCAGACTAGTATAATATCTGATGCCAAACCGAAGTGACAGTACAGTATGGAGTTCCCTATTTGACCGTACTATTATTTTATACTTCTTGATCACTGACACTGTGTGTTTTACTTCAGTGGATCGTTTTTGACGATGGCTTTTTAACGACATCCCACTGTGATTCGTATCTACAGACACTAGTTACCCTTTTTTTTGCGTGGGCCATGGTCATCGCACCCGCCGCTCAGCTCCGTCCGGGGCGACGGCGGTGCGCGGCCCCATGACGCACCCGTAGCCACGTCGCTTTCGTCGTTGGGCCGACCACTGGTGCAGAGTAACTTGTCTTCAGTGGTCGGCATGACAGAATACCCCAGTCGCCTCTCCTCTCGACGTCGACGGTCAGCCTCTCTGCGGCTGACGGACTAAACCACCGGTCCCCGCGCGTCACCCGCGGCCTTGGCTAGGTCGGCATTAGGTGCAGATACTCGCGCCTGCGTCGCCGCAGTCGCCGGTGGCGATTTGCGTCGCCGTGAAAGCCGTCTTTATAAACTCATTTGCAAAAAAAACGGGCGGTTTTGATTTTCATTCATATTTAAAAAGATACAATACCAAAAAGGTTTCAATCGTTTGTACACGTTACTGGCCGGTTTTAAAAATGCTGTGGTATTTAAAAAAGTACGTTCTAAATTCAATTTTTCATTTGATGTTCATTTTTACAGAAAACCCCTTTTTATCCTACATTTTTGGCGCGAAGTTCCAGAAGTTAACATCGACTTTCATAACTTTTATTCAATTTTTATCGATTAATTTCATATCCTTGACTGTCAAAGCTTTATTTAATGCTGTTTGGCTGTATCAAAAATGGTAGATAAAGTGGTAAAAGCTACCAAAATTATCGCGCTGCTTGAAGAGGGTTGCAGCCAATGTTTCGTGGCTAGGAGGCTAAATGTTAGTCGCTCGACAGTCCAAAGGACCTGGCAGCGATATCAGGAGACTGGTTCCGTCGAGAGAAGGCCTGGTTCTGGAAGAAAACCATGTACCCAACCACGGGATGATCGTTTTCTTGCGAGTCGCGCATTGAGAAATCGCAAATCTTCGTATGTGGATCTTAAGAACAACCTCCAAGAAGTAAGAAATGTGCATATTAGTCTATGGACGGTCAGGAGGAGGCTTCTCGCTGCCAATATACGCAGTCACCGCCCGGCCCGCGGCCCCAAATTACTCCGTGAGCACAGAGTTCACAGGCTTAGGTTCGCTAGAAATTGTGAATCATGGACTCAAGACGATTGGAATAGGGTTTTGTTCTCTGATGAAGCCAGGATATCTCTGTTCGGTGAAGATCGACGTCGGCGAGTGCTAAGAAGACAAGGAGAACGCTTTGCAGAGGCATGTTTCGAAGAAATCACACCTTATGGTGGGGGCTCTGTTATGTTTTGGGCAGGAATAAATTCAATGGATCGTACAGAGTTAGTCTTCATTGAAAACGGCTCACTGACTGGGCATCGATACATAACGGAAGTTCTAATTTCTCATGCACAACCCGCATTGGCCGCTCTAGGTGAAGACTCGATTTTTATGGACGACAATGCTCGCGCCCACCGATCCCGCGATGTTAATGCGTATGTGCAAGAGGTCGGCATTCGTCGTTTGGATTGGCCAGCTCGAAGTCCCGACCTCAATCCCATAGAGCATGTCTGGGACGTTCTGAAACGGCGTGTGAGATCAGTACACCCGGCTCCGCAGACCATCAGAGAGCTGAAGAATGTGATTACTGCGGAGTGGGAACGTATTTCGCAAGCAAGTATCCGGGATATACTCGCTAGCATGCCCAGACGAATTCAAGCTGTGATTTTAGCTAGAGGGGGTCACACTCGATACTAAACATTTATCTGCTTTTACTTTATTAAAGAAAAACAAACAAAAAAACTTTTTTATTTTTACTTCATGAGCATATGCACTACTAGCGAATATACACTACTAGCGAGGTTTAGCATTATTTCCCATAAATTGTATCTAAATTTTATGAAATACTGATGAAAACGATTATTTTCTTATTAATTTAGCAAATTGTGTGGATAAAACTACCTATAATTATCAAACAAAGAAATATTAACATTTGAAATGGTTCATTGCTTAGGTGCCCGTTTTTTTTTGCAAATGAGTGTATATACAAATAGTATCATTTCACGATATTCGTAGGTACACGACGACAATCTACAAAATTGGACTACTAGTTTCAATAAAACCCTATAAACAATGGACGTTGTTCTGTTCAAAAAGTGCCACCTACCAGGTCCAATTATAAATCTAAACCATTCTCGAATCCCCTTAAACACGCACAAAAAATTTCATCAACATCGACCCAGCCGTTTAGGAGGAGTTTAGTGTCATACACACGTACATAAGAAATTTATATATAAAGATATGAAGTTTGTGCGAAAACGGGCAGGTGGTCTGCTATAATGTAATTATTAATAATTATATTTACTTTGTTAATCTGGTTCTTGTGTCGGTGGTCGAAATGCGTGTCTAAGTGCCTCTCCTCGTAGAATGACTTGCCGCAGAAAGCGCAAGTCCATTGCGAAGGACGGTGTTGTAGTTTGGCGGCGTGCTGTGGCGCGAATATGTCTCTCGCGGGGTGGAATGGACACTCCAGTGGTAATTTGACCTACGAAATTAATATTTTATTAGTTTCCATTCATCGGCCTATCGATATCGTTGTACGTAGGTCTCCCCAAAAGGGAAACTCCCATAATCTCCACATTTGGCAGACAAGCTAGTATGGCAAGAAAAATAACAAAAATATTTTATTGACACATAATACATAAAGATAAATAAACAAAATATGAAAAAAAATGATCGGAATAATCTTTAATTACCTAGTATTTATTATATTTAGTATACAGCATACACATGATACTTAAAATAAAACTCCAAAAAAAATTGAAAATAAAACTACTTTTACGGATTATATCACGTTTGTATTTCATTTATGATTGCCCGACGTTTCGAACACTTTGCAGCATTCATGGTCACGGGCGGACTAAGGTATCTCACGTCGAACAAGTAATCGTTATTACAGACATTTATAATTATCTACCCGATACAGAAAATTAGTTATAAATTTATTAAATTTAATACAGAAAATTAGTTATAAATTTATTAAATTTAATACAGAAAATTAGTTATAAATTTATTAAATTTAATAAATTTATAACTAATTTTCTGTATCGGGTAGATAATTATAAACGTCTATAATAACGATTACTTGTTGGACGTGAGATACCTTAGTCCGCCCGTGACCATGAATGCTGCAAAGTGTTCGAAACGTTGGGCAATCATAAATCAAATACAAACGCGATATAATCCGTAAAAGTAGTTTTATTTACAATGTGTAGTGCTCGCGTAAACATCAGATATCAAAATTGAAAATGTTATGAAAAATAAGGCTTTTCGGTTTTCGAGTCAACTAGCATGCAAATACAAATTAATTTCACTCAAAATCACTAGATAGAAACATATGTTTAGAGTGCTACAGAGCGATAACTTAATTAGAGATAATCCCGAAAAAAGAGAATTAGGATTCGTATATTTTGATTTACAATTATAAAAAGTTCTAATTCGATTATTTTTTCATTTCCACGAAGAGAGAATTGCCACGCAGTTCTCTATCTCCTTCAATGTTCTTGACTGTTTACATTCTATAATCGGCCTTTACGACAACCGCTGGCAAGGAAGGGTTGATAATATTTTACATTTTTACACCTGTTATCACATGGATGAAGTTTATTTATTTATCATCATTATCATAGCTCATATACATCTCACTGCTGGGATCGACAACTCCACAATTGAAGTGAAATTGACATGTTATACCACGCTGGTCAGACGGGTTGGTATAAAATTTCATTTCAACTTTTGCTTTTCGTGCATAGATTTTACATGCATTTTAATGCCTTAGTCGTCTTTGACGACGTCCATGGGCTAGAGAGGGGTGATGAATTGTATTCTTCCTCGGTCAACACTCGGAAAATTTATTTATACCTATGTTACTTAAATTGCTTTAAATTATATTAGTAAAGTTACTATTAAAACATAAGTCAATAGAGTAAATGAAAAAGTAACAAACTTATATGTATGTACATACTAAGAGTCCTTCTCTTAAACTCGAAATAAAACCCTATGCCAACCTGTCTGACCAGCATGGTATAGTAAGGTCAATGTCCCTCTTATTGTAGAGGAGGCTCGAGGTCAACAGTGGGACGTATATGAGCTGAAATGATGATGATGTATATACATACATAGCAACACTTCTGACCAGCGTGGAATAGTAGGTCAATTCACCACCCATTGTGGTGGCCTGAGATAAATGAATGAATGAAATACCTGAAATCTCTCCAACACAGGAAGCCATTTGTTTTGTATGACTTTCCTTACAATTTTGGAGTTGTCACGTGAACAGGTTATCTTGAAGACAGACGGCCCCGGCCAAGGGATCAGTGTGAGGAAGAGTAGGGCCAGGACCTGCACAAGAATATGTTATAAAAATATAATATCATTTTCAAAAATGTTATAATCTACCACGCTTGGCACGTGGATTAGCAATCGTAGTTCGCGTTGTGAGTTTTCCAGGACAAGATTGCTGTTCGCTCTCCTGGTTTACCCCTTCCCTTAGCTGGTTTTGACGACTGTAAAGTAAGGAGTAGCGACATTGTATTCTCAATCCCTCATTACACAAGGAACATTATAAAACAATGTTCTTTATTTTGACAGGATATATAATCTAGCCATATCCCACCCAAACCGTCCAAGGCGATGGTAGCTCGATGTGGAACCCCAAAATATTCTCTTTCCAGCAAATAAGGGCTACTAGAACTGATTTACTTAGAACAATATCGAAACAAAAGTATCGATACTTCAAAGTATCGAGTACTGAGTACTTTTCCTAGAAATTACGTTTGAACTAGATGGCTTTACCACAAAAATGCGTCGTAAGGTCAAGTTTAACATGAATAATCTCTACAATTTATTCGATACGATACCTGCCATAAAGTACTCATTGAGTAAAAGTATCGAATCCAAAGTATCAAGTACAAAAGTACCTATATCGAAAGAAAAGTACTCGATACCCAAAAGTATCGATACTTTTTTCGTGTCCGTACTAGAGATATTTATGTGAAAGAATGTATCATGAGGAAATTTGCTCGCTTCGTGACGTCCTAACTTAGGAATGGGTAAAATCCGTGATAGTGAAATGTATCCCTAGTAATAAAGCAACCCAATTTAATGGTAAAACCGATTTACTGCCGCTGTGTTAGATTAAAACCACAGCGCTTATCTTGTGTGAATGTATTACCTGTTAGGAAAACTTTGACAAATTACATAACCACGCACATTCTTTTCCGGTTAACGTCCCGTAGTGAGTAGAAATATACCTAGTATCTTGTAATATGTAAATTAATCCTTCAAAAACATTTTTTTTTAATTCTTAATTTTCATAGGTTCGGAAGAAGTTATATGAACATGGGAATGTTCATATAACTTCTCAGGGGACTGTACAACGCTTGTTTAACTTCGGGTGCTGGAAGGCGGCTAGTGCTCCTGCTGAAGCTAGCACGGTCTCCACAATACGACCGTATCGGACAAGCTGCTCAGCTGGTGGCAGACTAAATGGAGGGGCGCAGCGTCCTCTACGTTAACCGAGTAGGGGACGTTGTGCGAACGCCCATGACGTGCGGTGTCCCACAGGGGTCGGTTCTGGGTCCGACCCTGTGGAACATCGGCTACGACTGGGCGTTGAGAGGAAGCCTCCCATCCGGGCTGGGCGTAATTTGCTACGCCGACGATACACTCGTCACAGCCCGGGGTGGGACGCTAGAGGAGGCGGCACGCCTGGCAACTCTCGGCACCGAGGAGATTGTCAGGCGCATCGAAGCGTTGAGGTTGAGGGGAGCCCTGGAAAAGACGGAGGCCCTTTTGTTCCATGGCCTCCGTACCGCCGGCCCACCCGCCGGCGCTTCGATCACCGTGAAGTCGGTTACCATCAGCATCCAGGCTCACATGAAGTACTTGGGCCTGGTGCTCGACGGGCATTTTTGGTTCTGGGAGCATCTCCATCGACTTGTTCCCCGGCTTGTCGGCGCGGCGTCCGCCCTTTCGCGGCTGATGCCGAACGTGGGCGGACCCAGCGCTACGTGCCGACAGCTGTACGTGGGGGTGATCCGGTCGATGGCCCTGTACGGCGCACCGGTGTGGGCGGGGTCCCTGACCGTCCGGATGAGGGCCCTCTTGAGGCGACCACAGAGGGTCATGGCGATCAGGGCCATACGTGGTTACCGCACGGTGGCGACGGGGGCAGCGTGACTCCTGGCCGGAACCCCCCCGTGGGACCTGGAGGCGGAGATGCTCGCCGATATTTATCGGTGGGTGTTGGAGACGCGCGCCCGCGGCGGTATGGTCTCCATCAAAGAGATCACCGCCTGGCGGGTCGACGCCCGCCGCGAAGTCATTGCCAGATGGGCAGTCCGGCTGGAGAGTCCTCGGTACGGTATCAAAACCGTCGAGGCCTTCCGGCCGGTGCTGATGGAGTGGTTGGAGCGGACGCACGGGGTGCTTTCCTTCCGACTAGTGCAGGTGCTTACGGGGCACGGTTGCTTCGCGAAATACCTGCACAAGATTGTCAGGAGGGAGAGCACACCGTCCTGCCACCACTGCAATTGCGACGAGGACACGGCGCTGCACACGCTCGAGGTGTGTGCTGCGTGGGAGGGGGGCGCCGTGAACTCGTCGCGATTATCGATGCTGACCTGACGCTGCCGACCATCGCCAGGGAGATGCTCGACAGCGTCAGGAACTGGGACGCGGTCGCCGCCTTCTGTGAGGCCGTAGTCTCACGGAAGGAGGCGGCGGATCGTGTGCGAGTAGAGCTCCTATTCGGCGACACGTTCCGCCGCCGGCGACTCGGGCGGCACAGGCGCGAGTATCTGCGCCTAATGCCGCCCTAGCCGAGGCCGCGGGTGCTCGGACCGGGGAATTGTCCGTCACCCGCAGAGAAGCTGACCGCGCGACGGCGACCGACGTCCCAGGACGTCGAGAGGTGACGTTACCCGAAAGGGTATTCCGTCGGGCCGGCCACTGACGACAAGTCACATCTGCTCCGGTGGTCGGCCCAACAACGAGGTGACGTGGGTACGGGTGGGTGATGGTTTCCGCGCGCCGTTCTTTCATCGCCTCGGATGGATTCGACCGCGCGTGCGCTTACCATAGCCCACCCATAAAAAAAAAAAAGAAAAATCGGACAAGCTGCTGGAGAATCCTGGCTGTCCGCATCGGGCTGCACAGCCGCCAGCCGCCTAATTTAGTTTCATTAGACGATCGCCGCCTTGCTGCGTCTGAAGTCCGTAGCCGTGGAGGCGGTCACCAGCGTAGGGATACCATTGGTGATCTCCCTTTTTTTTTTTTTTTTTTTTTTTTTTTTATTTCCAACGGTGGCAAACGAGCAAGCAGCACACCTGATGGTAAGTGAAACTGCTGCACATGGACCATTGCAATACCAGGGGCACAGCCAGGCCGCTGCCTACAGTGAAGGAAATACTCTTCTTAAACCTCGTTTAAAGAAGGACATGTCATAGCGCTCGGGAAACACAGCAGCAGGTAGTTCATTCCAGAGCTTGCACGTACGTGGGAGAAATGATCGCTGGAAACGTACAGTTGAAGACCATAACGTTTCCAGGTGAAATGGATGAACCCTGCTGCGATGTCGAGTGGTACGTTGGTAGAATGGTGACGGTGGTACCAAGTCAAACAGTTCCTCGGAGCACTCCCCGTGAAAGAGTCGGTAGAGTACACAGAGTGACCCAAAGTCTCTCCGCTGCTCCAGCGACTCCAATCTGTCCGTAAGATTGGGATCCCCGACGATTCGAACAGCCCGTCTTTGCAGGGAGTCAAGTGGGTCTAGCTGATATTTGGGCGCACCTGCCCAGAGATGTGAGCAGTGCTCCACATGAGGACGAACTTGTGCTTTGTATAGCACAAGACGCTGTCTCGGTGTGAAGTACCGCCTGGCCTTGTTCAGGACGCCCAACTTTTTGCTTGCCAATTTGGCTTTGTCCTCCAAATGACTCCCAAACTGGACTTTGCTCGATATTTTGACGCCGAGAATCCCAATACTCTCAGAAATTGGAAGAGTTACTCCTTGGAACTGAGGCGCCATGACAAATGGGTCCTTCTTTGCAGTGAACGCGCAAACTTGTGTCTTTGTGGGGTTGAACTGGACTAGGTTCCGTTCACCCCATTCCGAGGCCCGCCCCAGAGAGCGCTCGACTTCAGACACAAGTTGAACCCTTCTTTCCTGAATACTCTGAGGGATATTCCGTTGCTCAGTGTACCGCTCATCACCCGTACTGTCATCCGCATAGCAACGCATATTCTCGATAGAGAGCATGTCATTGATATGCAGGATAAACAACGTCGGGGAGAGCACCGAGCCTTGTGGTACACCAGCATTAATGGTCATGGTATCGGAGCAGGAGCCATCTACGACGACTTTTATACTCCGACCATCCAAAAAGCTGGCAATCCAATTACAGAGTCCCTTGGGGATTCCGTATGATGGTAGCTTCGATAGAAGTGCCCTGTGCCAGACCCTATCGAACGCCTTTGCGATATCTAGGCTGAACGCCAGCGCCTCACCCTTGCCCTCCAAGGCCTCTGCCCAACGGTGTGTGAGGTATACAAGAAGATCACCAGCCGACCGACCATGACGAAAGCCGTATTGGCGATCACTGATAAGCTGGCGATCCTCAAGGTACTGCAGAAGCTGGCGGTTTATAACCTTCTCCATTATCTTGGAGAGCAAGGATGTTATCGCAATTGGCCTGTAATTCGATGGGTCAGACCGGTCTCCCTTTTTAGGGATCGGGTGGACATGGGCTACCTTCCACGAAGACGGAACCCTATTAGTAGCGTAGGAAAGTCGGTATAGGCGCGTGAGGATGGGAGTCAATTCAGGGGCGCACGTCTTTAGTACCACTGCAGGGATGCCATCCGGTCCACTCGACTTATGGACGTCTAAAAGCCGCAGCTCCCGCCTAACCGCTCGCTGCGTGATGCGGATTTCGGGCAGTGAGCTTTCACACCGTGGGATGGTAGGTGGTGTGGCAGCTCCGGCATCCAAAGTCGAGTTACAGGCAAAGAATTGACCTAGAAGATCGGCCTTCTCCTTTGCGCTGTGAGCCAGACTACCATCGTGTTTCTGCAGTGGTGGGAGATTGGGCTGGCAGAAGTTGCCTTGTGCAGCCTTGGCGAGCGACCAGAATGCACGACTCCCAGCGGGATAGCTTTGCAATCGCTCGCCAATTCTGGTAACATGTTCCGCCTTGGCTCTGGCAATAGCCTTCTTACTAGATCTAGAAGCGGCGTTAAATTTCCGCTTCACCTCTTTGGCGTTCGGGTCCTGGCATTTTTTGGCCCTATTCCAGGTCCGATATGCCAACGCCAACACCTTTAACAGTCTACCATTCAGCTGCATCAGGGACGCGCTAGGGTATCACGCGTCTGATGGCAGACTACTTGGAGGGGTGCAGCGTCCTTTAAATTAACCGAGTAAGAGATGTTGTGCGGACGCTCATGTCGTGCGAACGCCCATGTCGAGCGGTGTCTTATAGTGATCAGTTCTGGGGAACATCGACTACGACTGGATGTTGAGAAGGAGCCATTAAAACGGGCTGGGCGTAATTTGCTACGCCGATGATACACTCGCACCGAGGACATTGTCAGGTGGATCGGGGCGCTGGAGGTGAGAGTAGCCGGCGCCTCGATCAACATTAATTCGGTTACCATCAGCATCCGGGCTCCGTATGAAGTACTTGGGTGTGGTGCTCGACGAGCATTGATGGTTCCAGGTGCGTTTCCGTCGACTTGCTCTGCGGCTTGTCGGCGCAGCATCCACCCTTTTCTGGCTGACGCCGAATGTGGGTGGACCCAGCACTACGCACCGACGTACGCGGGGATGGTCCGGTCAATGGCACTGTACGGTGCACCGCTGTGTCGAGATCCTGAACCATCCTGAGAGCTCTCTTGTGGCGTCCGCAGAGAGCCATGGCTGTCAGGATCATACGCGGATACCGTACGCGGCGACGGAAGCAGCCTGTTGACCGGGACTCCCCATGCGACATGGAGGTGGAGATACTCTCCGAATTCTATCGGCGGGTTCAATCTCGCTCAACGAGATAACCGCCAGATACGGTGTCCAGACCGTCCTAAATTTAACTTTAATGATCTTGACTAGCAAATAAGGCGATGCTAATTCCAATTCCTATCCGGAGCAAAAAACAGAGAACAGTGGCTTTATGTGCAGTTTATCATCGAATAAGCGATTGCCATGTGATGACAGAGTAAGAATACAATTGAGCATCACTTTTCTTGCCCGTGGGTGTCGTAAAAGACGACTAAGAGATTATAATATGCATACAATATCTATGCAAGGGAAGGTAAACTCTAAATAAAACCCTTATTTAGACGGACCGTGGTCACAAGGGAGGCGCGTGGCTCTATAATCTACCGTATTCTCTCCCCTTCGACGTGGGACCTACCGACTTCTTTGACGTCTGATCGGTGGCCATTTCGGCGGGATACCCTTTCGGGCACCGCCCAGAATTCCCACGGAACGGTGTTTTGGCGATCTTTATTATTTTTTTGACCAACGAAAAGCTACATTATCAGCGAGTAACACATGTAGGCTATATTTTATTCCCGGTATTCCTACGAAACTGCGATCGATTTTAAAAATTCTTTCACAACCGAAAACTACGTTATCAGCTAGTATCATAATTACGCTATTTTTATCCCGGTAATAGCAGCGCCCTGTGATTTTACCCGCATAGTTCCCCTTCCCGTCGGAATAAATTATAAATTTATCCCGATAGGCTATAGCCTATGTCTGATATGTATGCTATATTAATGTGAAATTTCATCAAATCGAACGATAAGAAGCAAAAGAACATTTCAAACATTCAAAACAACAATGCTGTATAATATGTGTAGTATGAACCTCGCAATGTTAAAAGAATTGAAAAAAAATCTCAAACACTTGACGTACTGGAGTATTTAAAGTACCTACTAATACCAATCGAAAGTACTACTCAGATTTTTCAGGACAGAACTATCACAGATATGTGTGATAGTTCATTCATAGCACACATAACTATTGACTGCATAGAAAGCGAAGTGGTTAAGATACCGACCCATCATGCCACTGTCGCGGGTTCGATTCCCACCCAAGATAATACTTTGTGCGATCTATTAATTGTTGTTTTGAATTTTGACAAAAACGTAAAGTGTACTTTGGTAGATTTTACATTTTCGTCCATTAAAGTATAGGTCCTAGTGCAGGGAGCTGTATTAAAAAAAATTATCACACGTAATCAAATAAAAATTGTATTAGCTACTTTACGAATTTTTTGCCACTAACTTCGGATTTTTCAAGTCAATTTATGTGTGTCAATATGTGTCAAAGAAGATGAAAGATATAAAAACTGTTCATACTGTATCTGGTGTAAAGAAGTTCTTTTAAAATTAGATGTCGCAAACACGTTCAATCATTGTTCGTTTGGAGTCACGTGATTCTTTTTAAAATTTTATCCATTTAAATTATTTACAATAATATTTTTAAAAAGTTTTGAAAGTTTCACATGTTTTTTTTATTACAAATGGTGGCAAACGAGCAAACAGTTCATCTGATGGTAAATGTTGCTGCCGCTCATGGACCTTTGCTAGGCCGCTGCCTACCGTGAAGAAAGCGAAGGGAGTGTGAATGCGTGCAATGAGGGTCGGTGATACTAAAGGCATCACTAAAACCACACAAACACCCTCAGAATGTTGGGCTTCCAGCTCTCGTTTCGATTATTAATATAATTTATTATAAAATTAAAGTAAATTTTAAAAAATTATATATTTTCAGTTCATCAGTGTGCAAACAGTTCATCTGATGGTAAATGTTGCTGCCGCTCATGGACCTTTGCTAGGCCGCTGCCTACCGTGAAGAAAGCGAAGGGAGTGTGAATGCGTGCAATGAGGGTCGGTGATACTAAAGGCATCACTAAACACACAAACACCCTCAGAATGTTGGGCTTCCAGCTCTCGTTTCGATTATTAATATAATTTATTATAAAATTAAAGTAAATTTTAAAAAATGATATATTTTTTATTTAAATTATTGCATGCTGGTATTAGGGACTACTGGTCTATTTTAATGTAGATAATGTTATTTTAGGCAGGCAGCTATACATTGTGGGTCCCTTTCACGAGAGTAAACTATTAAAAATATCAACAAATTGAGCAGCAAATTGAGCAGGAATTTGTAAATCAATGGACAAATGATGGTGCTTGATTTTGCGAAAACGATGTCTTATATACTTATAGGTTATTTCTTTTTATTACAGGCTATTGAAATAATATAGCAGAAGGCAAGCCTTGCATTGCTGAAAAATAAACTCATTTATTATTAAACACCGCCTCAACATGTCGTCGGCAATTTACTTAAACCATGTTAATTTAGACGTTTATTATATTTAATTTAACTTAAATTCATTCAGTAAACATGTATATATTTTAAGTTCTATCTAATTACGATTATTAAATGTAAATTTTACCTGGAATTTAGGTTATGCTTGTGTTATTTAACTATTGATTTTCGGGCACACAATTCTAACCTTGCACTTAGATTCAAGATCACTTACCTCGAGAGAAAACGAAGTAGTCCTCATTCATATCTTTTATGCGACGAATGGTCAACAAAATTTTGTAGATATATTTTTAAAATACTAGATCATTACATAAAATTAAGGTAGCATGTCTATATATTGCTATCAGTGGTTCCGCCCGCGCATGCGTACTCGGTACTAAGGCCTTCTTTCCTTGTTTTACTTACCTATTTAAAATTATAGTCACCACGACCTTTTATGAATTTAGATGACCTTTGTTAACTAGCTCACAATCATATACTTATTAAAGTAATATTCTAACGAATTGCATGATGTATACAGAATTTATTAGAATATTATATTTCCAAGTCATATCAATTGACATCTTGTTAATCAATTTACACACACAGGTAGTGTTGCCCAAAAAAGTCTTGGTCTTGCGGTCTTGGTCTTGGTCTTGCGAGAAATGCGAGACCGAGACCAAGACCAAGACCGCTTAATTTTTGCAAGACCAAGACCAAGACTGGCCCTGCAAGACTTGAGCAAGACCAAGACTGGGCCTGCAAGAGTCTCGCGGTCTTGCATTTAATTCAAATCACCATTTCAGCTTATATACGGTTGAGCTCGTGTCTTCTACATAACAGGAGGAGAATCGGCCGTGGCCGGAGGGGAATCGCCACGGTGATCGGCCGTGTTGTTACAGGTCATACATGTCAAGTTTTCCTTCTCTTGCACCGATGTTATATATTATAGCCCTTAGTCGTGGGTTCGCAGTCACGGGTAAAATAGGGGGTGAAGAATTATATTCTTACTCCGTCACTACACGGCAAGTCAAATCAGTCTTGAGATATCCATCTATTGGCCAATCGATTCCCAATGTTGGTGTTGGCTTTTCAGAATTACTCTTCGGAAAGGCTTAAGGACAAAAATACCGTAATCACGAGAGTGCTCTTGCCCATTATACATATTTATATATCCGTTTATTCATTAGCCCAACGACGTTCACTGTTGGACATAGAAATATGCCTACAATTAATCTATATAAATGTCCATGTAGGGACAGAGTACGATCACCATCAGGCAGTACATGAAGCGTTGCTGCCAGCGCTATTTTGCCTCTGCCACGACTCACCCCAATCCACTAGTGGTTGGGGCGGTAAACTACGTCCCCTCAAAAATATCCGCGGTCCGACGTCCTCGTCATCTTCTTGAAGAAGAAGATGACGCTATTATGATCGCCCAAGAAAGGACCTACACAGCTCGCGCAGCGATAACAGATAAAACTCCGCGGTATCGGCCTCGCCGTCGAGGTCGAAAACCGCGCCGCGTAAAAGTCATTAATTTAAACTTGGCCACGCCCACTTTGCTCTCAGCGACGCCCCGAGCCGAGGTCCGTTCCCCACAGGGGGGAGCCCTCGGGCGATATTCGCTTAACTTACTTACCGGGTTGAGAGCCATCAGCGCTCACCCATTGACCGCGTTAAGCTGTCAAGGTCATCTGCGACCAACAGCTACACACACACAAAAAAAAAGGCAGAGTACGAATATAATTCACCACTCTCTTACCCGTGGATGTCGTATCAAATCGGATCGGGCAATGGTGTTAGGAACCCATGAAAAAAAAATTGAAATAAAAATATCGATTCGTTAATGAATTAAGAGACATGTAAGTTCTCAATTTTGTCATCGTTTTTTCGTGTAAATTGATTAAAATGTATAAAGGAATGATACTTAATCTACAACATATTCGTATTTTGTTAAATGTTCATTAGAATTTGAATAAATCAATGATTACGTTTGCATAAGTAAGACAAACTTCGCTTTAACATAAATCAGCTGATCGGCCGATGACCGTTGATGAGTCCCCTTTGTACCTACGTAACCATTGAAAGGTTCGCGCAAATCTAATACCTATTTATACTGTCGAAATTTTACATGCTTACATATATCCTGTCTGTACATACCTACATAATGCATAAAATTTAAGGCATAAACTCTTAGACACATTTTTGTAATCACTATAACTTTTACGTTATATTGTTTTTGTGTAATATACATTCTAATTATGATCTATGACTGTTGAACTACAACATACATGAACGGTTGTCCCATAACCTGATACACCCTGTGTATATAACATATGTGCAAGAGAAGTGAAACTAGAAAGAAAACCCTGCACCAACATGTCTGACCAGCGTGGTATAGTAGATCAATTTTCCTCTTACTGGAAGGAAGCTTAAGCCCAGCAGTGGCACTTTTATGAGCTGTGACGATGACGACGAATATCATACATTTTACAAGCATTAAAACCATAAAATTTTAAATCAGTTTTATATGTTCTTGAATAAATAGTATATTAAGAGCTACATGGATCCAGCGGCCAAAGTATTTATATAGGCAATAGAGCAACAGGTTTTTTCAAGTATCCAGAGTATCAGTAACTAAACTGGAAATACAATAGATACATACCACTTAACTTGAAGAGGAATATAAACAATCGCATTAATTGTAAAATATTGCATTGATTATAAAATGACATAAAATTTATTGTATCAACTGCCTCGTGTGGTGACGTCTTAAGAAAATAGGGTCGAAAGTCCTGTCATAAGAGTAGTAACGCTGTCTAATGGAACACCAGGGGAATAGAAGAGTAATTTTCTCCAGTGGTAAGTATTGTATTCAATAGTGAACTATAGGCTAACAGATGGATAGATAGGATAGGATATTTGATTAATTTAGTTGGATTTTTCATTGCCATGATAAATTACTGTTACGTTATTCTAACTGCAAAACTTTGCGAGACTTGCTGCAATACCAAGACTCGGGTGCGCAAGACCAAGACCAAGACCCGGGTGCGCAAGACCAAGACCAAGACGAGACCAGGTGTGATGTTGCAAGACCAAGACCAAGACCGGTCCAAGTCTCGTCTTGGTCTTGCATTTGGGCAACACTACACACAGGCATAGTTAGAGGAATGTGAAAAAACAACAACAAATCTTTTAATATGTTTATATATCAAAAAGAAAAATTGAGAACCTTTTTATGTAAAATTACACCTTTTAAGTTCAATAATGTGATCACTCGTAATATATACTATACTAGCTGAGCTACTACCAACAGACGTTGTTCTATTCAAATAACACAGCAGCGCCATCTACCGGGTCTAATTGTGAATCTAAACTATTCTTGAATCCCCTTGAACACATACAAAAAAAATCATCAACAATAGTCCAGCCGTTTAGGAAAAGTTCAGTGACATACACACGTGTACAAGAAAGATATATAGAAAGATAAAAATTACGCGTAAAATTAGTGTTGGAAAATTACTTAATTCTTAGAAAAATTAAAAGAAAGAAAACTAAATGAGAAAAAAAATCTCATTGAAAACTTGTTCATTCTCATTGACTGCAGCTAGGACAAACTCTATAAGATTCATATCCGGGTATCTCACTGCCCACTCCATTACTTTGATGTTTACTTCTATAAAGGTGGCCAAGCATTATTCAGAATAGAATAGCATTTATTGTCACATAACAATAATTATATTACAGTATCTTAATAGTTAAATTTGACAGCAGGGGAATGCTCAGCGTTGTGCTATATAGCAACTATGCAGGGCTAGTTTTGATTTTGTATCAATATAAAGACATCACTGTACAAGAGGGCAATCAAAAATAACAACTAACATATTTTCTTCTAAAATGTTTGTAGTCAGATTCCCTTCATCGATCATCATTAAGTTCGAACGCCCTCCCAAACATATACCTTCCCATACCACTATGAATTTCCACCATATTATGACACTGTAATTTTGATATTTTCTTTATAATATCTTTCTCCCCTACGTCTGTATATTGTCGTCCATCGACTTTATTTAAAAGAATTCTGCATTCATCTCTGACCAAAACTTTTTCCATTGGTTAGCGTTTCAAAACTGATACTCGACTCCCATTTGAAAGCTAATCTGTTTCTACAATGAAGCTTTCAAGCTATAACGGGCAAGAATAAACTTAAACCAGCTCTTTGAAGTGTTTTTCATACTGTACGCTAAATTACTTCCACATCAGTAACTTTCTCAAGCTTATTTCTAGTTTGGACAGTCATTATGAGGATTGCCGCGGACATGAAGCTGAACAAAATAATCATCTCTTCTAGTAGTACGCTATTTGCCGCCCTATCCTCACAAAGAAAAACATTTTAAACTATTTTATGCCTTTTTATATGGCGCTAATTTTGCCAATGTATCCTCGTGGACAACTGGATAGAGGTTTCCTCATATGAGATAAAACGTCATAATTGCTATAATCAATATGCTTAGCAGGCGCGTGGGTGATCGCAGTTAGTGTTGTAAGTGTCCCCGGAGAGCGTTGCTGCCCATTCCCTTAGCCAGTTTTTACAACTGCCATTTGAAAGTAAGGGGTAGTGACAATTTGTACTTTTACCAGTGGTGGTGACGACAAGTGAGTTACTTAATTATCATACTTTTTAATATATATTAATTACTAGGTAGCCATTAAATAATATTTTCTAAATTAAGAACTAAATAAAATAAAATTAAAAACCGGCTAAGTGCGAGTCGAAGTCGCACGTGAAGGGTTCCGTACCATTATCTATAAAAAACGGCGAAAACCTCTTTTATTGTATGGGAGCCCCCTTAATTATTTATTTTATTTTAATTAATTATATTTAAAGAGAACATAAAACTAAATATTCTGTGAATAGTTAAAGCGTCTACCTGTCACCGTTATTAGTATCGAGCAAGAAACGGTACCAAAAATCAAGTTTGTTGTATGGGAGCCCCTCTTAAATATTTATTTTATTTTATTTTTAGTATTTTTTGTTATAGCGGCAATATAAATATATCATCTGTGAAAATTTTAACTGTCTAGCTATCACTGTTCTTGAGATACAGCCTAGTGACAGACGGACGGACGGACACCGAAGTCTCAGTAATAGGGTCCCGTTTTTACCGTTTGGGTACGGCACCCTAAAAACTATAATGAAATTTGCTGGTTACTTTCTGCTCAATTAGTACAGACAGTCAAAGTATTGTCATAACGAATACACATTTACCGATACCTTACAAATATTGTAAATCGTATTAAGAATTTATTTGGTACTGAAAATCGGTACATTTTATTTGAAACTAGCAACCCGCCCTCGCTTCGCTTCGGTTTCAGTCGTCTTGCCTGCATGGTTCCCGTTCCCGTGGGAATACCGGGATAGAATATAGCCTATGTTACTCCCTGATATTATAGCTTTCCATTGGTGAAAGAATTATTGAAATCGGTCCTGTCGTTTTGCAGATTACCCGGAACAAACAGACAGACAAAAAAATATAAAGTGTATTTTGGGCATATGTATAGTGCAAATAACCGTGTGAGCATGCAAAAAGCCTATTATTTTGACATTACAAACAGACACTCCAATTTTATTTATTGGTATAGATGTCCAGAAAGTTATCGCCTATATTTCGTTACTTTAAATATGGTTTGTATTTTAAAAAATACGTTATGTACTTATTAGTCCATTGAAATGTTACAATTCAAAGACCTAATGTTGCATTTTTTAGAGGACGCAATTTTATTTTTGGGACATGTGTGGGGGGGGGGGTCAATAGAAGCTTAACCCCAAGTTTGTGGGGTTGCCGCCCTTGTCCCCCAGCCATCATCTTGGAAAAAGGGGTGCAAACACCTTTTTTGCGATATCTCGGTAACTATACGTCCTACAACAAATTCTTAGAAACATAATTTGTAGCAAATCGCTTTGCCTACAAATATGTTCATATAACTATTTGCCCTAAATTTAAAATTATAGACGTTAAAAGCAAAAAAGTGAGAAGATTTCTATAAAAATTTCCTTTTTTCTTCTAGAACTTTTTTTTTAAATTTTACAAAAAAATTACCTCAGACTAATCTTGTAGGTATCTACCTACTAGTCTTTTGAGGAAATTTTCTCTATTTTTTTAAATTACACTCATTTAAAACGCTGTTACAGCGCTCTAAAGTTGACCGGGTTCGTCAATGCTCATGAGAATCCGGTCAAAACCTTAGAATGTATTTACAATAAAAAACAGATCATAAACCGAAACGTTTCGTTTTGACTGGTTTTCTATTGACACATGTCTCAAAAATAAAATTGCGTCCTCTAAAAATGTAAAGCTCATGTAACATTTCAATGAACTATATACTTTAATTTTTTTTTCAGATTAGACATTTTTATTTATGAGTTTGACAAGTAAATTGATGTTTCGTTCCAATATTTTGAATACAATATGATAATATCCCTATCTTACCCGTGGGTGATCGTACGAGACGACTAAGGGATATAAAACGCATATAACATCTATGCGAGAGAAGGAAAACTCGAAATAAAACCCTATACCAACACGTCTGACCAGCGTGGTATAGTAGGTCAATTACCCTTTCATTATGGAGGAGGCCCGAGCCCAGCAGTGGGACATATAGGGGCTGAGATGATGATGATGATGATAATATTGTCGTCAAAACTTTGTACAGCTTTATCATACTCTAGTCAGTTAATTTATACGGCGTTTTATCCTCGAACACATTCATCCTGCCTTATATTTATATGAAAATATATTAGAAGCATCCTGCACCGCCTCAATACATATTAGATTACCTATTCAAAATTTTTTCATCATTTAGCGTATCACCGTCCACCGCTGGACGTGGGCCTCCCTCATGCTTCGCCACAAAGTGCAGTCCTGTGCCGCCTGCATTCAACGACGTCCAGCAACTTTCGCCAGGTCGGTCCACCTAGTGTTCGGCTTGCACTAGTCATCAGATACGTGGACATTTCTTCCCCAGGGGTTATTAGTTCACTCGAGGTGTGTGCCGCGTGGGCCGTGATCTCGTCGCAATCATCCGGCCGGCATGCCGGCCTGACGCTGCAGACCATCGCTAGGGAGATGCTCGGCAGCATCAGGAAATGGGACGCGGTCCCCACCTGCGACACTGCGCAACGCCTCCACTATGATGCGGTCCGCCGCCGGCGACTAGGCAGACGCAGGCTGGAGTACCTGCACCTGATGCCGCTCTAGCCAAGGCCGCGGGTGTCTGGAGCGGAGATTTTATCTATTACCTGCAGAGAGGCTGACCGCGCGTCGGCGACCGACGTCCCTGAGGGGGAATCGCCGTCACCCGCGTCCTTGGCTAGGTGCGGGTCTCGCACCTGCGCCGCCCAAGTGGCTAGCGGAGTTCCTCACGCGCACGCTCCGCCGCCTCCTTCCATGAGATAACTGCCTCACAGAAGAACACGACCACGACCCAGTAAGATGTTGGTAGTAAACCTTGAACAAACATAATGATCGACAACTTCAAGAATCGTATTGCCAACTAGGATCGGTACATGAATGACATGGGTATTAGAGATTATTTTCGTCTTGTTCATGTTCATTCGTAAACCCACTAGTTGGGATACCCTGCTTGAGCATAGTGGCAAGGTCCTCCATGTATTCCGCCATAACGAAGATATCGTCTGCAAATCGAATGGTCGATCGATAAGTCGGACTGGCTCCAGCTCACGCTGGCGACAGCTCCTCATTCAGGAATTGCCTCATTATTTCAATGATAGAAATTACGCACATGTTTATTTTTTTTTATTGTTGCTAGTATAATTGTAAAGCGTAGCGTGTTTTGCCAAACGATTTTTTTATTGGATCTGTTTTATTTTTGTGGCAAATGGTATTGGTCATGCTCACTAAAGGGTCTACTTGCGGTAGCTACAAGGAGCGGGTCACTCTCTTCCCTTAATTATGGTTGAGGGGAGTGATGGTTGCTCTAGTGGTTAACTCGTGATCGGGTGCCGCTTGCGGGATCTGGTCCAGCCATAATCTTCTCATTATAAAATATTTGTGAATTGTATTATATAATATTTCGAATGGCATCACACTGGAACTATTAACAAACATGTTGTAAGATGTAATTTTATTTAAGTGAAATTAGAAAAAGAAATAAAAAATAAACAATCCCGCTGAGTTTCTTGCCGGATCCTCTCAGTGCGGTTGCGTTCCGAACCGGCGGTAATTTTAAGAAAAATTGTAAAAAAAAATGACAATATTTAAGTGCCTCCGCGGGGTTTATACATAATAAATGATTTGAATTTGATTATATAAAGGACATACAGACAAATATTAATTTTTATATATATAGATTTTCCGTATAATTGAACAACATCTTTAAGAGCCAAACCACAACTGAAAACAGAGTAAAAATATCACAATAGCACTAACAGCTGGCAATGTAATCAATCGCACTCGATGCGATAGTTTGAAAACTTTTACAGAAAACCAGTGCAATATATAACAAACCATTAAAACATCAATTAGCTGGTCACAACAAAATTTTTATTTGATAACAGTTTGTGGTAAGAATCCGTGTGAATTACTACCGTTTAGTATTGTAAAGTACTAACATAGACAGGTCAGCAACAGTAGTCCTTTTTATTTGTAAATAAATTGTTTTAGAGATAAATTTAAAATAGAGATATATTTGATGTGAAACATCTATAGACTCTCGCCTAAACCTGATCGTTGGCGTGGCGTAAACAGGCCGGCGACATAACGCCACGATATATGCTGGAATATATGTAGTATACGTAGTGGTGTGTGAGTGCGACAGCGCGACTTTGCGGTCAATTAATTATTGTTGTGTAATAATTTAAATAATAATATACATAAATATAAATCGTAATATTTTATTTATAAACTAGCTGTCCCGGCGAACTTCGTACCGCCTTATTTTTTTTCCGTAAATATATTATCTAAATTTCTGAAAATATAGTCTCTAACTGAAAAACCATTACGATTTTGTTGTGAAAGATTCAATCGTCTTGGTCGCGGCATTGTCAATGATGATTCAAAGAGAATACAAATTACTGATTATTGTTTTCTGACTGAAATTATAATTATCAAATTTTCAACCATACTTAATCATATACAAAATTAAGTTTAGCTGTCATTTGCGTTTTATTATTACACATTAAATACGTTTTTGTTAAACCACGTTTCATAGTGACTTGTATTCTCTTTGACGTTTTATGTCACGTCACACGGGTACGCGATCCAACGGGATAAAAAGTATCCTATGTCCGTCTTCTGGTTCTACGCTATCTCCCCACCAATTTTCAGCTAAATCGGTACAGCCGTTCTTGAGTTATAAATAGTGTAACTAACACGACTTTCTTTTATGTATATAGATTATGTCATATTAGTTTCTGTTGTAATCTGTTCTTTTATGCATATATACTTGTACAAAATAATTTCAATGTTTCACATCTGCCTGGCGGCCTGAACGACGGCTCATTTTTTATTAATTTATCTTTTAATGTTTGTATCGCGGCATTTACATATTGTAAAAAACGGTACTTGTTTTTGTGGTGACTGGTTAAAAATGACACGTGGCATCTCTACTTTCCTGTGCAAATCCCAAAAATTAGCTAAGGAATGAACAGGAGAACGGAAGGCAACTTTTCTTGGGAGACTTATAACCGCAAGTATGATCATCAACCCGCCTTCTGCTTAAAGTTCCCTTTTGTGCAATAGCGGACGTCGAAGGGCTGATCGATAGATAGATATATGTACACAAATTACACTTAGACTTAAAACAATCACTTGTGGGCAGTCTAAAGTATTGTCACTAGATTTGAACATATCAGATTCTGTCTATACATTGAGTCTATTACATATACATACCTAATTATAATACGAGGAGTATAATCGGCCCCTGTGCTTAGCGTTTGTGGACTATGAGAAAGCCTTTGATTCAGTCGAAACTTGGGCGGTGCTGCAGTCCCTTCAGCGGTGCCAAATCGACCATCGCTATATCGAAGTGCTGAAGTGTTTGTATAGGAACGCCACAATGTCAGTCCGTATCCGGGATAAGAGTACGAAACCGATCCAGTTGCAGAAAGGCGTGAGACAGGGAGATGTCATGTCTCCGAAACTATTCACCACTGCACTGGAAGATGTCTTCAAGCTCTTAGACTGGACTGGACTCGGCATCAACATTAACGGCGAATACATCACTCACCTTCGATTTGCGGACGATATAGTCGTTATGGCAGAATCCATGGAGGACCTTGGCACAATGCTCAATGATCTCAGCAGGGTATCCCAACTAGTGGGTTTACGAATGAACATGGACAAGACGAAAGTCATGTCAAATGCCCATGTCATTCCTGTACCGGTCCTAGTTGGCAATGCGATTCTCGAAGTTGTCGATCACTATGTTTACCTAGGACAAATAGTCCAGTTAGGTAGATCCAATTTCGAGAAAGAGATCAGCCGATGAATCGAACTGGATTCGGTTGGGCAGCGTTCGAGAAACTTAAGAGGATCTTCTCGTCCAACATACCTCAGTGTCTGAAAACACAGGTCTTTGACCAGTGTGTGTTACCAGTGATGACTTACGGTACGGAAACGTGGTCCTTAAATGTAGGCCTCATATCCGTAACCGACATAGCACGAAGAATTAGCACGCTGAAGTGGCAATGGACAGGCCAATCGCTCGACGAACCGACAACCGCTGGGGAAGAAAAGCTCTCGAGTGGCGACCACGTATCGGACGACGCAGTGTAGGACGCTGGGCGTCGTTGGATGCAGGCGGCACAGGACCGCTCATTGTGGCGCAACATGAGGGAGGCCTACGTCCAGTAGTGGACGGCGATAGGCTGAAATGATGATGATGACGACCTAATTATTTGACGAGGATATAAAAGGTTTAAACCAAAGATCGTTAAAGTTGACCAGTCTCTTTTAAATCAAAGTTTCTCTCATGGAAAATATATCCTGCGGGTGACGTGACTTAGTCCGTCACCCGCTGAGAGGCCAACCGCGTGAGGAAAGACCGACGTCCTCCCCGAGGGGGGGACGTCGGTCGATGGGAGGGTACTCCAAATAGGGGGTATTCCGTCGGGCCGACCACTGACGACAAGTCACCCTGCTCCGGTGGACGGCCCAACGACGAAGGCGACGTGCATCGCGGGTGGGTTGCGGGAGTGTGTGCTTACGCCCCTCTGTCGCCCCGGACGGAGTGGTGCGAGGAGCGCGCCGACCGCAACCCACCCCCAAAAAAAAATCGAATATATATCTTATTTCTCTTTTACTTTTATATTATCTATGTATCTGAATATCTACTATAGAGAAATGTAACGTATGCATAGTACAAGAACCGTCCTGCCACCACTGCAGTTGCGACGAGGACACGGCGCAGCACACGCTCGAGGAGTGTGCTGCGTGGGAGGGGGATCACCGTGAACTCGTCGCAATTATCGGTGCCGACCTGGCGCTGCCGACCATCGCCAGGGAGATGCTGGTCAGCGTCAGGAACTGGGACGCAGTCGCCGCCTTCTGTGAGGCCGTAATCTCACGGAAGGAGGCGGCGGATCGTGTGCGAGTAGAGCTCCTATTCGGCGACACGTTCCGCCGCCGGCGACTCGGGCGGCGCAGGCGCGAGTATCTGCGCCTAATGCCGCCCTAGCCGAGGCCGCGGGTGATCGGACCGGGGAATTGTCCGTCACCCGCGGAGAGGCTGACCGCGCGACGGCGACCGACGTTCCAGGACGTCGAGAGGTGAGGTTACCCGAAAGGGTATTCCGTCAGGCCGACCACTGACGACAAGTCACATCTGCTCCGGTGGTCGGCCCAACAACGAGGTGACGTGGGTACGGGTGGGTTATGGGCCCGCGCGCCGTCCTTTCATCGCCCCGGACGGACTGGACCGCGCGTCCGCTTACCATAGCCCACCCATAAAAAAAAAAAATGCATAGTACAAGAAAGAATAACACTAAGCACTGAGATCTAGCCTAGTACCGTTCACATGGCATAGTTCTACGAAATTGGATGCTATTGAGAACTTCCTGCTCAAAAAACATGGCCAGTTTTGCCCATTCAGTATTCAAAGCCGGCATCACAATCGACAACGGCGTGCTAAGTTTTACGGTAATCTGGCTGACGTTAATCGCTATTGAGAACGTAATCACCGATCATGTGTTCGGTCCATGTCCATGAATCGCGGTCATGTGACAATAGGAGGCCCAGGTGAATGCTCCAGCATTTAGACAAATTTTGCAACACCTATATAACAATTTTAAAGTTGGTACCTAGTATTCATTACTGGTACCACACCTTATAGACTAATACGTACGCGTCGCCATACAGGAGTTCCACCCGCGTACACTCCACTGCCTCCTTCAGCAAGACTACTGGCCCGCATAACCGCCCCCAGTTTCTGACGCTGCCAAGTATCACCCTAGCCATAGTCAGTAACGTCAGGTCGGCACCGATAAGCTCTTCCTCCTTACGAATATGTGCAAGTACTTGACGAAGCAACCATGTCCTGTCAATACCTGCACCAGTCGGAAAGGGCGCCCACCTAATACCCCCTACTCGGCTCGTATAGAGGACGCAGCGCCCCTCCAAATAGTCTGCCACCAACCGCCTCAGTTATACGGGCACCCCGTTATATCGAAGCGCCTCCCTGATGCAACCGAAAGGCAAACTATTGCGCGGCGCTTACAATATGGAGGCGAAGATGCTCGCCAATGGAGTATACCATTGCCGAAAAATTTTTTAAATCTATTTTATGTATAGCTGCAGTTTTATCGGCATTGTTCACGTTCCCGTGGGAATACTGGATTAGAATCTAGCCTACGTTACTCGTTGATAATATCACTTTCCATTGGTGATAGAAGTTTTAAAATCGGCTTATGCGTGAAAGCGCAACAAACATACTTTCACATTTATAATATTAATTTGATTTGATTGATGAGTGCCTATTTAGAAATTTAATTCTCGATATTCATAACTATATTATAAATACACACGTTCAACAGACTGCCAAGGGATTGGAATGCCCAGATACTCTTGCAAAGTTGGAACGCATGCGCGCAGCATCCCCTTCAACCCCTGTTCCTTCTTTTATGAGACAGACCGATATCCGTAGCGCTATCTTGCTTACATGGCTCATAAGGTCATTAACTAGGCGAACTTCATACACAAAATATTCGGTTGATTCAGTATTGAACTACGAAATACTGCCTGCAAAGCTCTACAATGCTCATCTTAAAACCGAATCATAATTATGATTTTCTCTAAGTCACGTCGATTGACGATGTTTAATACCTCAACTAAGTGTGAAAGTGAAAACTAAGCAATATGTTAAAGCCGAGAAACGGGTGTAGTTGCATCCTCAATAATTATCAATGTTGTAAATAATATCATACACTTGAAATGCATTTAGAACCGCCAAAAAGGTATGTATAATTATAGATGTACTAGTATTTTATCAGTTATTTGTCATCAATTAGGATATTCATTCATAATAATAGAACATTAAATTAATAGTTTGTTTTATATCAACAAACTTCTTTAGTTCTTTTTTTAAATGATCTTAACTTTTATGATAACATCAAGTAATGAATACCTTTTAATTGTGTGACCGTAATTCGAAAGATTAACACTATAAACTTAAATAGAAATATTTAGGTAAATTATGGATTTACCTAATATCGAAAAGAGAATTGCAATGTTAATAGGTCTCGAGAACGTTGATTTGAAATTACTTTTACAAATCAAGACAAATAGCGTTTATATTGATATTTTTATTCTACCTTTGCCATTTCAATTGGGAACTGACATAAATTATAAATGCCAAATTTTACAAGTATTTATAGTTGTTTGTTATTCTTTTGTAATTTAGCTACCTCCATAAATAGTATTATAACTATATAGCCTAGTAAATATAGTTTAAACACATAAATACCGTATATTCAGATACAGACAATACCTTCATGTATTTTTTATTCTTTATTAGGTACATTATAACACATTAATATTTATTATACATCTTTAATATTTGTTAATTACTAGCGATCCACTCCGGCTTTGCATGGGTGCAATATAAATACTAATGTGGTGTCCATGTGGTTTAGAATTAGATGGCCCTTTTTTGGAGGAAGGTTATGGTGTAGTCACATTCCGCTTGATCCGTCCGGAGCAACGGAGGGGACGGCGAGCGATCTCATAAACTGCCGAATGTATAGTTTTCTCTAGAGTGAAATGAACGTGCCTCTGATACCCGACCCTATCAACGGAGGCCCGTCCGGGCATGTTACCCTTTCGGGTACTGTATCGATTCGCCCTCACGCGATGTGGCTCCCCGCGGGTGACGGACTAATCCCCGATCCGAAAACCTACTGTACTAGAGTGGCATCAGGTACAGGTACTCGCGCCTACGCTGCCCAAGTGTATCGCTGTAGAGGAGTTCCTCCCGCTCACGCTCCGCCGCTTCCTCCCGCGAGACAACTGCTACATAAAAGGTGGCAACCAAGTCCCAATAGAATTGAATGCCCTTTTTAAGGGCGGCGCGCAGTCAAATAACCCAGTATATTCCCACCTCCTTGGCAATAGGCCGTTAACCGGTGTCGAGTTCCTTGTCATACGTGGTCAGCTCGGTGGAATACCCTTTCGGGTACCATCTTTCCCCGACACCCGCGGGAGCGCCGCTCTCACGCGGTGAGCCTCCCTGCGGATGACGGACTATTCTCTGGTCCTGAATCGGACGCCCTACCCCATTTAAAGTCTTTGATAACTTCTGAGATATTAATTTTAATGATATGACGTTAAATGTACCTATTAAGTACCTAGTAAGTAAGTAGCGACAGCGACTTTGTTTTATAATATGTAAAGATAATTAAGTCTTTATAGTAAATTTTCTTCATTCAAATCATCCTGCCCTATTCTAATTATTAATATGTATCTACCCTTCTTCCATCGTACATTTTTATTTGCAGCTTGCAAAACTTAAAATTAAAATTTTTGCAATTGCTTTGTACTTATTTGTATATTGAAAGTTGCAAAAGTTTTATGCCCGGCCGCATGCCCGACGTTAACCCTAGTGGAGAATGTAATTAAGTCGTTGACTAAACGAGATCAGATTGAATTGAGCTAAGTCAAATATAAATCAAATCCAACACCATCAAAGGCAATATTGGTGGTATTCGTAGCCACTATACAGCATGGGCGGGATCCATGACCGCCCGACTTAGGGCCCTTCTGTGGCGTCCACAGAAGGTCATGGCGGTCAGGATCATCCGCGGGTACCGCACGGTAGCGACGGAGGCGGCGTGCCTATTGGCCGGGACTCCCCCGTGGGACCTGGAGGCGGAAATGCTCGCCGACTTGTATCGGTGGGTGTCGGGGGTGCGCGGGGAGGGCGGTGGTGTTTCCTTGAGGGAGCTCACCGCCTGGCGCGTCGACGCCCGCCGAGACGTCATCGCCCGTTGGGCAGACCGGCTGGAGAGGCCTCGATACGGTGTTTGGACCGTGGAGGCCTTCCGGCCGTTGCTGATGCAGTGGTTGGAAAGGCGGCACGGGGTGCTCTCCTTCCAACTCGTACAGGTCTTGATGGGGCATGGATGCTTCGGCAAGTACCTGTACAGGGTCGCTAGGAGGGAGGAACTCCGTCCTGCCAACACTGCGATTGCGACGAGGACACGGCGCAGCATACGCTCGAGGTCTGTGCCGCTTGCGCAGAGCCGCGTCGTGAACTCGTCGCAATCATCGGTGCCGACCTGACGCTGCCGACCATCGCTAGGGAGATGCTCGGCAGCATCAGGAATTGGGACGCGGTCGCAGCCTTCTGCGAGGCAGTTATCTCGCAGAAGGAGGCGGCGGGTCGCGAGCGCGACGAGCACAGCCTCGATGATGCGACCCGCTGCCGGTGACTGGGGCGGCGCAGGCGGGATTACCTGCGTGCAATGCCGCCCTAGCCGAGGCCGCGGGTGACGTGACCGGGGATTAGTCCGTCACCCGCCGAGAGGCCGACCGCGTGAGGAAAGACCGACGTCCTCCCCGGGGGGACGTCGGTCGATGGGAGGGTACCCCGGGTAGGGGGTATTCCGTCGGGCCGACCACTGATGTCAAGTAACCCTGCTTCAGTGGTCGTCCCAACGACGAAGGCGACGTGGTGTTCGGGTGGGTTGCGGGTGTTGCGTGCTTAAGCCCCTCTGTCGCCTCGGACGGAGTGGTGCGGAAGCGCGCCGACCGCAGCCCACACCAAAAAAAAAATAAATAAAAAAAAGCGACTATACAGCAAATTTAAATTTTAACTATGTTTAATCAAATATAATGAGAGTTTTTTGTGTGCGGAGTAAGAATACAATTCACCACCACATCTCTTGCCCGTGGGTGTCATAAAAGACGACTAAGAGATATAATATGCATATAACATCTATTCAAGAGAGGCAAACTCGAAATAAAACCTATGTCAACAGATCTGATCAGCGTGGTATAGTAGGTTCAATTTCATCCCCATAGAGGAGGAGACCCAAGCCCTACAGTAGTACGTATATAGGTTGAGATGAATATGAGTAAGCAGACTAACCCCCGTATTCTAAGTCGTAACCTCCAAATTTCCTCGACTCGACTCATCCTCATTGAGGACATTTCGTATTCACAGTTGTCACTTTTGTCCTTAAGTTTAAACATTTCCTCCAGTGAGATAAGGTTGAGTCGAGTAAACAACTGTCAAACGCAAACGTAAGGTGTCTCTTGAGGTACCTTGAAGATACTTTAAGGAGGTTTTTATATGTATGTATATACTTACGAGCTTGTAATTATTTCAATAATGTAATTCGAGGAATTTATTGAATATCTATATGATAATCCGTACAGTTGTTTATATCGACGATACGACGAAAGTGAATTTGTAAAAAAGTTTCTTTTATAAAAACCATTGTAGCACATTATTTATTACGTTACTATTTCAAAATATTGGAGGTAAACCTCAGAGATTTATCAATTCCGCCCATTATACAGGTGCTAGTCACATTAAGATTTTACGCAACTGGCAACTTCCAAATGAGTAACTAAAATGGTAACTTTTAATTGAGTACACAATAACCGGTAATCATAGTCGGTATTAAACATTTGCAGATTTTTCAAGAAGTTCTTTCTCAGGCTTTTTCATTTTCTTCAAAATATTGACGTCCACTTTCAGCCATTTTGTAACTGTATCAATTAAAATAATGTTTTATAAAAATGACGCGCCAAGCATAGCCCTGTGTTAGTTATAAAATAATGGTTATTTATTGTTAACAATGGTAAACCGCTAAATGGAAATTCTTTGTTTATATATTTTTAAATTTGGTTAGGTAAACGGCACCAAATATTACCACAAACTTTTAGAATGCCAACATAACGTAGCGAATTCCTCAAAATTCTGACGTCATTCGTGACGTATTACCTCCACTCTTCATTACTGGAGGAACCTCAGAATTTCCTCAAGTTTAGGACTATGAATACCGATGTTGAAAAAAGTTCCAGGCGATCCTTGAAGTTTCCTTACCTGAGTGTGAGTGGAGGCGATCTCGAGGTTACGACTTAGAATACGGGGGTTAGAAACGTAACAAAAGAAACGTGTGCGTGTGTTTACACGTGGTAGAAGTGAACCTTCAAAAATGTTGAACGAGCTTAGTAATACATATGCGCATACAACAGATATTAATACACGTACAACACTGAGTCCCAAACAAATTCTCACTATGTCTTGATAAACACGAGTGGAAGGGGTGCGAAGCAGATCACAAAAACCACGAATATAAGAAACACTGTGTATTGCTTCTTATCCCATTTTCTCCCACGTTAAATCTTATGAATTTATGTGTCTGTCTCTTTTTACTGTCGCTTTTTCGTTTCATTGACTTACAAATCACAGCGATTCTAAAGAAGTATTCACTTCAAAAAAAAAAAACAATGAACATCTTATAATGTAAAAAATTGTTTCTATTATTTTCAGAATGGGTCAACTTATGAAGAGTACGCGATTATGCCCACTTCACTTGCGCTACAGATGTCTCTTCCTTCTTGCCACGATACTCTTTGGTAGTTTTTTCCTAATTATCTCAATTACCAGTCGCACAGAAATATTACTTGTTAACAATGCACAACCGCTATCAAATCTGGAATTTCAACACTACGATATTGAACTCGAAACAAGTTTTACTATAAAAACAGAAGGTTGTACTATACCTAAACTAACAGCTCTAGATAACGCTATTAAATCATTTAATAAACCGCCAACCGCATTAAAAAGTTGCCCAAATGCCAACTATTCCCTGCTGCAGTATAACGAATCCTATATATGGATCGATACAGAAATGTTTCAATATTATAATATTAACACCGCAGACAATATTTCATGCTGTTATAGATCATTTTCTAGACCATCATTAATTAAGAATATATTTTCTGATACTGTTGATGATAGAGTAGAGTACGAAGCTTGTACAAACTTTACCGATCACATTAAGGTATCACATGAGTTTGTTAAGATCACCTGCGATTCTGAACAAAAGGCCATTTACGAACAATTTTATCTATTCGCTCGCAAGAAACCATTACAAACTTTTGAAACTAATACAGATAAGACAAAAAATCAAAATGCATCTTACTACAACGTAATCGTAATGGGAATTGATGCGATCTCCAGATTAAATTTTCATAGAACGATGCCAAAAACGTTGGCATATCTAAAACAAAAAGGTGCTATAGAATTACTCGGTTACAATAAAGTGGCTGACAATACATTCCCAAACTTAATACCTATGCTCCTTAGCATCAGAGAGGATGAATTGAAAAAAACTTGCTGGCCACATCAACACGCTAACTTTGATAATTGTCCTTTTATATGGCAGTGGTTTAAAGAAGCTGGCTATTACACCGCACTCGGTGAAGATAGTGCGTATCTAGGCACTTTTAACTTTGGTAAATACGGATTTATTAAATCACCAACCGATTATTATATTCGAACTTTTGTACATGAAGCAGAAGCAAACGTAGGAAATAACAAAGATTTCAATTCATACATCTGTATGGGCAACAAATATTTCTTTAAAGTGTTATTAGATTATATTCAAGATTTGACTTATACCCTAAGACAATCTAAACTGTTTGGCTTTTTTTGGGAGGTGAGTATGAGCCATGATTACTTAAACTACCCAATGGCGATGGACGACAGTTATGAAAAGTTCTTAAAAAGACTTGATGATTATAACTATTTAGACAATACCGTTCTAATACTATTGAGTGATCACGGCATACGATGGGGTCCGATCAGGTTAACAAAACAAGGCCGCTTAGAAGAACGTCTGCCTTTTGTGTACATATTATTACCTCCAAATTTCCAAAATAATTATAAACTTGCATACCAAAATATAAAACAGAACAGTGAAAGACTAACGACTCCTTTTGATATATATGCTACACTGTCGGATTTAATTGACTTGGACGCAATTGAGGACAATAATATCAAACAACGATCTGAAACCTTACTTAGTTCTAATAGAAGTATAAGCTTATTCCTGCCTATATCGAGAAACCGAACTTGTAAAACGGCCGGCATAGACGACCATTGGTGCACTTGCCATAAAAGTATAAAAATTGCTTCAGATAGTTTCGAAGCACGTATTGTTGCTGAAGAACTAGTTAAACATATAAATAATGATTTGGCAGACCATCCAAAATGTGCTGTACTGTCGCTCAATGAAGTTATGGAAGTGACTGAAATGTTGGTAGGTGAACCGGCAAAGGATGAAATAGGTTGGCGCGAATATATGGCAGTGGTTCGAACGATGCCGGGCAATGCCGTGTTTGAGGGCACTTTAAGACAACAAGCTGATGTCTGGAGACTGGCTGGCTCAGTCAGCCGTCTCAATCTATACGGTGATCAGAGTAGTTGTATAAATGATTATAAACACAAACTGTATTGTTATTGTAAATGACTTTTACAATTCAAATAGCGCTCATTAGCTGTGATATTACAAAATAATAGTATGAAAATTTGGTTAATAATAGCAATTAGGAAGTAAAACCTTTTAAAAAGTTATTTATAATCTATGGGCTTAGTCCAGGGCAAATAAATTACTACTAGCATATCTTAGTTTGTAAAGATATTTTATATCTTGCTCAGTAGCGCTCATATCAGCATGGCATTAGAAGTGTGATGTGATTGTTATCATTAATAGTTATCCCTTCGTTAGGACTGATTTTGATATTGAAATATTTTCATGACTTTTTCGTACCTGAAAAATAACTTGATTACTAGGTACTTTGAATTTAAATTGTACATATTGCCATATATTTTTTTACATAAAATTTGTATTGTATTTTATTCAAACATATCTTAAAATGGTTGTAGATATGTAGAAAAGCAGTTGCATATAATCTGTAATCTTTAAAGCTGGAAGTGCTATATATATATATCTATACAATTAATGTAGTTGAAGTTAATAATAAATAATTAGGGATAATTTAGTTTACTCAAAGATTTTAAGTTTTCCCTCTCTCTGCTTACGCCCCTAAAGCCGTCTCTTGCGATAGGCGTAGAAAATGACGACATATTGTATTCTTAGACCGTTACCACACACGTATGTAATAAGAAATAAATTAAATTTAAGGAATTTAGCAATAATAATAGTATCTATAAGTTTAAAAAATAGACGTTTATACCCTTTAGTTAATGACGCGTCAAGCATATTCTGTGTCCGCTGTGTCGTGTACATTTATTGTGCCAAAATTGTGATTGTGTTAAACTTTAACGTCAAAACTTAAAAAGTAATAAACCTACGACGATCATGAGACGGTTTAAATAAACCCATCATTTCGCCAGTTGAAAACTAAGTAAAGGAGTAATGCCTATATTTTCATTGTCGCTTTCACTACTCAGTATTGTTAGATAGCAGATAATAAAATTGCCGCATTAGTGTTGATATAAAGTAAACTTTGGTTTTATGTAGGTAATTTGGTTGTGATAAAGTTTGAAAAAATTAAATTGATGGCGCCTTTACGATTTGGTGCCGTGTATTTTACGCTGCACATCCTTAGCCATATGTATGTACTTATGTACGACGCGTCCCTGTCTTTAGCGACAATTTATAATTAATCTATTTCATTTGATATTATGGTAATAGATATAAGTTCTACATGAGACACCATTTTTTTCGAGTCAGATATATACACCTTATAAAAATTTAGAGAATAATAATATTACATATCACAACGAAATATCCAGTTTTAAAAACAATAAACCTGCACCGACGATGAAAGTATAATATGTATATGGCTAACCTAATTTATTAAATAGAAAAGATATCAGAATTGGGATTGGAAATTGTGAATTAGTAAGTTTCGAATCAAAATTATTAAACGAAGTTACTTTCTTTATCTTCGAAATCGAATGCTAAATTGTTGTTTGGTGAAATAGATATGTGGCATAAAATAAAAAATAATACATGGATATATGTAGTCTCATTCAAATAAAATTGTGAGGAGGATATTAGTGAATATTCCATATTTGGCACGAATGTTCCATATTTAGCACCCAACATTGTAAAATTAACAAAACGAATTGTAGGTATGCGTTGTTCCAAAACCATACAATTATTATCAGCAACTATATATTCATTTTCCGTTTTGTCGTCAATAGATGCCTATAAGTTTCGATATAACAAAGTATGATTATCATTATTATAAAATGGACATAATTAATAAAACTTTATCCCATTTAACGCCGATTTCTCTCAGTAAAAGTGGTTTAGACTCTGAAATATGTATATCAGAAATTCAAAGTCTTAGAATATGAACTGAATGTCCTTCAAAAGGAATCCCATTTGATTAAATATGGCCATTATTATTCTACATTTACTTATAACATATAACTATGTCTTTGTTTTTATGTATAGCTTACCTCCTCCTCCCCCTTACTACTCCTTCTCCATTACTGAGAGTCGTGACCCTCTGTCCGTCAGGATGTGATCTTGTAAAATGGAATGCCATTTGGAATTTTTGTTAGCAATCCGTAGAGCCTTGTGTATTGGAGTCTTAAGAGCGGTACGAAACTGGTCTGACCAACGCATCGGGCTACGACCACGAGGCCTCTTTCCTTCTATCTTGCCTGTGACCATTAGCTTTTCCAGATTTGCATCTTCCTTTCTTGCAATATGGCCAAACTACTCGACTGTCCTCTTAAGGCAAGTTGTTGATAGCCTCGACTTGATTTTGATCTGTTCCAGAATTGATGCATTGGTCCTATGTTCAGTCCAAGGTATACGCAACATTCTCCTCCAGCACCACATCTCAAAGGCGTCAATGCGGTGTCGGTTAGCTGCTCTCAGCGTCCATGTCTCAACGCCGTAAAGGAAAATCGAGAACACCAAGTAGCGCACGTCCATTTCATATGAACCGTTGTTGCTGATGTTAGAACCCAGGTATATGAAGTTGTCAACTATATCCAAGTCTAAGGTCCCAATGGGCTCCAACTTTGCCGCGCGGTCCACAACCATGAGCTTTGTCTTGATCCTATTTATAGAGAGACCTAATTCTTCGTTTATGGTTTCCATTCTCCTCAAAAATGCGACCATCTCCTGTTCGTTTGCGGCTAAAAGAGTCGTGTCATCAGCGTATCGGAGATTATTGATTTTCATTCCGCCGATGCTCACTCCTCCTTCCCATTCGTTGCAGGTGCGCCTCATGATGTATTCTCCGTAATAATTGGAGAGACTGGGCGATAGAATACACCCGTGATATAGCCCTTTCCCGAAATGGAAGGGATTTGAAAGCATTTCGTCCACTCTGATCACACACCTTTGCTGTACAGGTTTTTAATGAGCCTAATAAGATGTCTGGGGACTGCCAATTCTTGCAGTACTTTCCAGAGGCATTTTTAGTTGACACAGTCGAGTCCCATTCTTTGTCGCGACGCCCGCGAGCGTAAAATATGGTGGTGAACTTACTCCGTCACCACACGCTAAATGAGGATGTTAAAACTATAAAATCATTTTCCGCTTGTACTATTACTTAGAAATCCTTTGATTTAATTTATTCTCCCAATTTACTGGTTTCACTGTTATTCAAATATTATTTGGCAATTTACAAATTAACTTTACCTATATTTTGATGTAAAATAATAAGCCAATCATTTTTATTTTAATGTTATTTGTTTTTTTAATGTTAGCAAATAATTTCTTTATTTTTTAATTTTAAGATATATCTCAACAGTCAGGCGGTTTTAAATCATGTAGTTATCACAATTATATAATTTCCTAATTATATACTTTTTAATTTTGTCAAGTTCATTTTAATCGCTGACTAGATAAAGGATTCAAGATTTTCGTTGAAATAGGTAGATTTTCTATTCCCTCACTCACTAGTTTGGAACAGAAGTCCAACAAAAGCGAATATGATTGATAATATTTTAAAACTACTGTAACTATATCCGTTGAAACTGTAAAACACTTCAAATATGAATAAGTATACCTACTATAAAAATATAAAAATAAACCATGTTAGAAAAACAGTTTAAAATAAATGTTTTGTGTACGAGTATGAATCTCTGGTTTTGTAACTCATTACCTTGCCTTTACTTTTTAATAGTGGTATGTATCTATTGCTGTTGTACTAAGTGCCAATAATATGGCAGTGGTAGACCAAATATAACATATTATAATATCATATGACGTAAACGGTACATAATTTTCAGGGTGTTGGTGCAAAAAGACACTTTATCAGCAACCATATCTCTCCCACGAATGACTGCAATAAAAAAAACTAAGAAAAGCAAAGAGATAGGAGTGGTAGGACCACACTGTCGACAGTTATCTATCTACAGCCGCAGGCCGGTCCATCCGGGGCAGTACCATGCTCTCGCAGAAAATCGACGTCTGAGTAGTAGCAATTTGTTACTGCGCTTCGTTCGGTGAGCGAGAGAGCCGGAAGCCCAACTTTCTGAGAGTGATTGCGTGTGGAAGATTTTGGTGGTGCCCTTGGTATCACCGAGCCTCAATGCACGCATTCACACTCCCTTCGCTTTCTTCGCGGTAGGCAACGGCCTTGTAAAGGTCCATGAGCGGCAGCAACACTTACCATCAGGTGTACTGTTTGCTCGTTTGCCACCGCTTGCAATAAAAAAAAAAAAAAAAAAAAAAAAGATAAACGTTATTCCTAGAGAAATCTATACATCTATAATCTATAAAAATAAATAAAATTGAAGTGTCTGTTTGCAATGTCAAAATACTGGCCTTTTTTCATGCTTACACTGTTATTTGCACGACACCTATGCCTAAAAACCAGTTTATTTTTTTTTTGTCTGTCCGTCTATATCTGTCCGTCTGTTTGTTTGAGGTAATCTTAAAAACAGCTGGACTGATTTTGATCATATTTTACTAACAGGTAGCTTTCTATATAAGAAGTAACTTAGGATATTTTATCCCGGTGTTCCCACGGGAACGGAAACTATGCGGGTAGGCAACTGAAACCGAAGCGAAGCGAGGGCGGATTGCTAGTATAAAATAAAGCCCTACAACCTGTTCTATCAGCCACATAATAAGTACTATTATGTGAATTCCAATGGTGAAAGAATTTTTGAAATTAAACCACCGAAACGATTTCAAAAATTCTTTCGCCAATGGAAAGCTATAATATCAGGGAGTAACATAGGCTATATTTTATCCCGGTATTCCCACAGGAACGGGCACTACGCCGCGGGTAAAGCGACTGAAACCGAAGCAAAGCGAGGGCGGGTTGCTAGTAATAGATAGGTACATATATGTTGAGTTGAAATTATAGTAACGATAACACAACTCGACCTATTTAAGTAATATTGTCGTATAGGCAATAATACCATGTTATCAACAATTGAAGTATTAACAAGGAAAATGTAATGTCGGCCAAACTCTGGAAAAAACATTACCTACTTGGAAATCGTGATGTGTTGTGATAATTATATTTATCACGGATACCTAATACTCTTGATGAATAAGCAACAAGTTAGGGAATTTTAAGGACGGTAAGCGAAAGGTATCACACCGGGCTGGCCATGGACGTCAAAGATTCGGTACCAATGATCGGCCGAATGGTGAAGGTAGGGAGGTAGGGGGGAGTAGGGGTGAAGGAGGGTATACGGTGAGTTAAAGGACCGCCTGTCGCGCTTTCGTCGACCCAGGCGGAACGGACGCCGTGCGTCCACACCATAGTATGTCAAAAAACAAGCATAAACGACAGCGGGATTAACTGAACTATTACAAAGTAGGTCTCTCTCGTAAAATACCCAAAGCTCGAAACCCAAACCAGGTGGTTTGGGTTTCGAGCTTTGGGTAGCTTTTCAAAATGCTACACTACTTAATACACAAAGCGTAACATTTTTGATATTGCTAATATTAATTTCATCATCATTACCTCAGCCCACATAAGTCCCACTGCTGGGTACGCGCCTCATCCACAATACGATGGCAATTGACCTACTATACCACGCTGGTCAGCCGGGTTTGTATAGAGTTTAATTTCGAGTTTTGCTTCTCTTGCATAAATGTTATATGTATATTAAATCCCTTAGTCGTCTTTTACGACACCCATGGGTAAGATAGGCGATGATGAATGTATTCTCTCTCCGCCACCACACGAAAAATATATAAAATAAAATATTAATTTAATAGAATAGGTGTTAATATACGAACGAACGGTTGCCCCACAGTGTGCAGTTTGATCCAACTTGAAAGATAATATAGCTTACATCTTAATTTATAGTCGCAATATTATTTTATTGCAAATTATTTGTATTACGTATATATACCTATTATTTGACATTCACAACTATGTGTTAATTACAAACGATTTTAATAGATGGCGCTGCTATGTCAAACCTACAAACGTGTCATATACGATTTTAACTTGCTTTTTTACATAAATGCCATTTGTAAAAAAATATGACGACCTCCATGACAGATGTTCTCCTACAGTTCCACTTAAATAGTTTAATAAAATGTAATGTAAAACATTAGCCATAGCAACGCGTGGCCGGGTCTGCTAGTAAGACTATAGAACAAATGTATGTTAATTCGATTATGATTGTGTAGGTAATTAAAGTGGAAACATAAACGTTTTGCAATGGCAATCATATGTTTGAAAACTAAACAACTATGTTGTGGAAACTGACCAATATACTAACTGGTTAAAATTAGTCAGGCATTCATTATCTTTGTTATTACAATGTGTGGGCATATTTTCGTGTGGCGATGGAATAAGAATACAATTCACCACTCCCTATCTTGAACGTGGATGTCGTAAAAGACCACTAAGCGATATAATACGCATATAACATTTATGCAAGAGAAAGAAAACTAGGAATAAAAGCTATCTACTTACCAACCTGTCTGACCAGAATAGTAAAATCAATTTGCCTCTTTTTGTGGAGGAGCCTCGAGTCCAACATCGAGACGTATAAGAGCTGAAATTAATGATGAATGAATGAAGACATATTTATTTAACACTAGCCACCCGCCCTCGCTTCGCTTCGGTTTAAGTCTTTCCTGCGCAGTTTCCGTTCCCGTGGGAATACCGGGATAAAATATATAGCCTAGTTTACTCTCTGATATTATAGCTTACCAATGGTGAAAAAATTTTTGAAATCGGTCCAGCCGTTTTGAAGATTATCCGGAACAAACAGACAGACAGACAAAAAATATAAAGTGTATTTTAGGCATATGTATAGTGCAAATAACCGTGTGAGCATGAAAAAAGTCTAATATTTTGACATTACAAACAGACACTCCAATTTTATTTATTGGTAGGTATAGATATAGATGTCTTCCACCCGTTAGCGAAAGTATATGTAGGTACATCATTTATGGTCTTCCAACTTAATAATTTATTTAGAACTAGTAACCCGCCCTGGCTTCGCTTCGGTTTCAGTCGCCTTATCCCCGTAGTTCCCGTTCCCGTGGGAATACCGGGATAAAATATAGCCTATGTTACTCCCTGATATTATAGCTTTCCATTGGTAAAAGAATTTTTGAAATCGGTTCGATGGTTTAAGCGTGAAAGCGTAACAAACAAACAAACAAACAAATAAACAAACAAACAATCTTACTTTCGCATTTATAATATTAGTAAGGATGTATTAATAATAATAATAATTTTGCCGCAACCGAAAAGATCTGATTATAAGAAAGCGTTGGACTCCGTGCCACATACATGGCTTCTGAGACTGCTAGAGATGTATAAAATTAATTCAACTCGTTGCACCTTCTTGAAGTCTCATATGGGGCAATGTGAAACAGTTGTTAGGGAACCACCATGCCGACTGAATCGAGGGAACAGAGTACCGCCGATATAAATCAGGCGAGGAATATTTCAGAGTGACAGTTTGAGTCCTCTTTGGTTCTGCCTAGCAATGAATCCACTCAGTACGTTACTAGAGCATTCAGGGCTAGGCTGTAGGTTACGAAGAGGTAGTCAAATAATATCTCACCTGCCTTACATGGATGACCTGGGCAGAAAAGTCCGCACCCTGTTAACATCGCACAGGATGCATCATCCTCTTCCATCAATAATGAGGTCGTATATTCCGCGAAAATGTGTGGGACGAGGCTTCTTAAATGCCAAAGCCCTCCATAATCGCGAAGAATGCAACCTCAGGGATTATTTACTCAAGATGAGGAATGGTATGCATGTTGACGTGATGTAAGCAGATAGCGAGCTCACCCCGCTTGGATTGGCTAAAGAGAACTGGCGTAGACCAGTAGTACTACGCACCACAGATCGGGCGAATGTATGGTAGAGTAAGGAGCTGCACGGCAGGTTCGACGGAGCCCTACATGCCCCGGAATTAGACCTTTCAGCCTCTGTGATCTGGTTACGGCTCGTTAATCATTTCGGAGAAACCGAAGGTTTTGTCTGTGCAATTGCTGACGAAGTTATTAAGACGAATAGTTATTCGTCGTTAGTTACCGAAAATATATCCCGATGGGTAGCATGGCTGATATTTGTCGGGCGTGCCACTGACCAGGCGAGTTCCTCAGGCATATCGTTTTCAGCTGTTCACGTCTTGCTAACGGCGTGTACTTGTACAGTCATAACCAAGCAACCAGGATCATTCACCAACAACTTACTCTGCAGTACAAACTTGTGAGCGTAGAGGTGCCCTACTACAGGTATAAACCCGAGCCGGTTCTCGAAAACGGTCATGTCACATTGTACTGGGACCGATCTATTATCACTGATAGGACTATTGTGGCCAATAAGCCAAACATCGTGGTGATAGATCGGCTAGAGCGCCGTGCAATGATAGTTGATGTCACTGTTCCGCATGACGGGAATCTCGGGAAGGCTGAAAAAGATAACAAATAAAATATCAAGACTTAGCTCACGAGATTGTCGACATGTGGGATGTGCACACGGCAATCGTTGTACCGATAGTCATTTCGACCAATGGGTTAATAGTCAAAAGCCTCGATCAACACCTAAAGAGGCTCGCGTTAGGAAATTGTATTATATTATTAGGCAGGCCTGATGCAGAAGGCGGTGTTAATAGACACGGCGCGCATCGTGAGAAAGTTCCCCTCTTTGTAGCCCTAACCCCCCGGCGGCTTGTAATATTTAAAAATGTATTAGGTAAGTTAATTTTATGTTAAATAAATGTAATAATAATGTTTATTACCAAAAAATTATATTGGGAGTGGATAGATTTCCGTGTGCTGTAAGAATACAATTCACATATAAAAAAAATACACGGTGGTAGATAATATTCAAGACGGAATGAGAACTTTCGAGTTTATAAGTCCGACTGGATTGGCTGCCCAAGGCGGTCCGGCCCCAGTTCGATTTAACCACTTAGTTTAAATACTATCGCTCTAAGCAAATTTGAAAAATGTTTTCAATTTAGGTATTAGTTTATTAAAATTATTAAACAGTAGGTATAACCGTGTGGTGACGGAGTAAGAATACAATTCACCACTCTCTATCTTGCCCGTGCATGTCGTAATAATTTTATCATCTATCTTTCGTCATTAGAGGGAAAAATAATATTCAAAAAAGTATATTAAACATCAATATTGGTGCAGTATAATAGGTGAAAATGAATAAAAGTAAAAAAAGCGCGTTTTAGAAAGAAGAATTATTCACATATTTGGTCAACGATATTATCAGTTTTTCGATATGCAACGGCATCTCTCATACATCCAGAATTCCTATCTTAATTCAGAGTCGGAATTCATAATTTGAATTCCGGCAAGCTGCCTCACACATATCTTAAAAATTCAGATAAATCAGTAGTCTCGTGTTTCTGAACTCGGGCAAATGTCTTGGATATGGAAGAGGAATTAATATCGCACTACTTTTAGCTTTAAATAATAAAAAAAAGAAACGCAAACGAATACATTGGATTCATCCTCTGTTGTGTTATTTGCCAATTTGGAATGAGAATTAAATCTTTTTTTCCCTGTCGTGATAATCGTCAGTGGAAGTGTACCATATACATGGGTGGCTTTCAACGCATAATATTAAATTTTCCGTGTCAGACATCACACCTGATCACAATTTGACAAGTCACAACACGTCTAACAGTAACAGTTACCGCTCTCAGTGTCAACTGAAAAAATTCATAATCTAATTCCAATGTGTGTGTGCTCGCGTGTTCGAATGTATAGAAACACGCGCGTTATGAAATCATGTAAGAAATCATGTAAGAAATCATTCTGATATGATTTCTTAATCTTCTTATAATTATAATATTCTTATAATCTTACATGATGTGTATCAACACATCATGTAAGATTGATACTGACGAGCGTTCTGAATTCCGGATCGGAATATTTAAGATTATGATTTCAAAACACGCGTGTTTCTATACATTCGAACACACGAGCACACATACACAGGAACAAAAGTGGGCATTAACTCGTTAATCCTTTAATCGTTAACTAACGAAGTTAATAATTTGTTTAACGGTTTAACTTTTAAGTTAACTTCAAAAGATGTTAACGCTCTTGTTAACTTCTGTTAAGTTGAACTTCCGTTAATTTTAGTCCGTTACATTAATCGTTTGTTGACATACTGTCATTTTGTTTGCCTGAATTACGCTCTACGCAGCGCTCGTAGATTTCACGACCCCTTCGCAGCCAAAGTCGCCGGCAGCAAATCGTGTCGTAGAGGAGTCCTTCCCATGCACGATCCGCTCCCTCTTTCTGTGACACAACTGCCACACAGGACGCCTTATGTGTGGCAGTTGTGTGCTGCCCGACCACGTCCCAGTTCCTGACGCCGTCGAATATCGTCCCAGCGATAGTCGACAGCTTTAGGTCGGCACTATTTATTGCGACGATTTCAAGTTGCTGCTGTGTCCACGCGGCACACATCTCGTGTATGTACTGTGCCGTTTCCTCGTCGCAATCGTAATGTTGGCAGTACGGTATGCTCTCCTTCCTCACGACCGTGTGCCGATACTTGGTGAAGTTACCATGCCCTGTCAATACCTACATCAGTAGGAAGGGAAGCATCCCGTATCGCCGACACAATCACTCCATCAGCATCGGCTGGAAAGCCTCAACGGCCGGAACATTGTATCCAGGGCTCTCCAACCGGACTAACAATGGTCACAGTGGACGTCGTCCCGCCAGGCGGCTACCTCGCTAAACGAGACTAAACCGCTTGCCGCCCCGCCCCGCGAAAAAGGAAATCGATCCCGAGCCTTCTTCAATAGCTGCTGCTGTGAAGTTTTCTATTGTAGATTATGATAATAGCAGAAGTGATATGTTCTCACCTCCATCTGGTTATTACGTCAAAAAAGCGTCGTAAAGCATTAGTGAATATTTTGGTATCGCGGCTAATGACAGTAGCCTATCCCAAGCTAATGCTGACAGATGCATGCCAACATAATTCCGCTATATGCTGTAGAATTTATCTATTTCTCTCAGCCTAAAAGCAGTACAAGTTTTAAATGGTTAACTTTTAACGGTTAACTTTAACTTGCTTTAAATTTTCGCAAATTTAACTATTTAACGATTATCGAAGTTAAGATTTGAATTAACGATTAACAAAGTTAACTTTTTGATTAACTGTGCCCACCTATGCACGGGAATCAGATTATGAATTATTTCAGTTGACACTGAGAGCGGTAAGGCTGGACTCATACATCCGGCATTCCTCGCTGAATTCATATTATTCATTCAGAAAGCCCGAAATTGCATACAATTCAATTATGCTCTACACACATTCTGATTTTTCAGATTATGATTTTCTCAGATCGATCTGTAAGAATGGTACTGACGAGCGTTCTGAATGCCGGATCGGAATGTTTAAGATTATGATTTCATAACGCGCGTTTTTCTATACATTCGTAAATGCGAGGTGTGTGTGTACACACCGGAATCAGATTATGAATTCTTTCATTGGACACTGAGAGCGGTAACTGTTAGACGTGTTGCGACTTGGCAAATTGTGATCAGTGTGCCTACTCTGGAAATCCATTCTAATTTTGAATCCGATTCAATTCCAATCTCACCAAACTTATATTTGGTACTCTTGAACAAAATCGAGAATGAATTCTTCGCGTTTGGCATTGTTATTTTCACCAAATGTGTCGTATTTTCTTTCTTTAAATTAATAATGTTATCGAACTCGATCACTACAAAGACGCTTTCTTGCAATTGTACAACATTAACGATTTAAAACTACGTCAAAATTGCGTCGGGAGTAGCAAATATTTGATTTAATTGACGAGAGTCGAATTCAAGTTCAAAAATATTCCACCAAATTTGACTCCAATCGTGCGCTAGTATCGCTTTTAAGAGTACCAAATTTGCTCCAATTCGAGTTGCGATTGGATTTAGGATTAAAATTGAGAATCAAGAATAGGCACACAGGTGTGATGTCTGACACAGAAAATTTAATACTGTGCGTTGAAAGCCACCCTTGTATATGGGATACTTCCATTGACGATTATCACGACAGGGAAAAAAAGATTTAGCGTGGTTGGAAATATATAAAATTTTCATTCCAAATTGGCAAACAACACAACAGAGGATGAATCCTATGTATTCGTTTGCGTTTCTTTTTTTTATTATAAATAATAGTCGCACTACTTTTAGCTTTAAAAAGCTAAAAGTAGTGCGATGAGTATTAATTCCTCTTCCATATCTAACACGTTTGCCTGAGCTGAGAGATACGAGACTACTGATTTATCTGATTTTTTAAGATATGTGTGAGGCAGCTTGCCAGAATTCAAATTATGAATTCCGACTCTGAATTCAGATAGAAATGCCGGATATATGAGTCCAGCCTAACTGTTACTGTTAGACGTGTTGCGACTTGGCAAATTGTGATCAGGTGTGATATCTGACACGGCAAATTTAATATTGTGCGTTGAAAGCCACCCTTGTATATGGAACTTGACGACACTTCCATTGATGATTATCACGACAGGGAAAAAAAAATTTAGCGTGGTTGTAAATATATAAAATTTTCATTCCAAATTGGGAAACAACACAACAAAGGATGAATCCAATGTATTCGTTTGCCTTTCTTTTTTGTTATTATTTAAAGCTAAAAGCTTAGAATAATAACGTATAGAAGGATAGCGTGAATACCTACTTCGAAGGTTCGAAATTTGAATCTAAAAACACTAATGGCGGGCAGACTATTACACACGTACACACGCACACCACTATACAAATTATGAAATCAAATTTTGTTTTTATTAACATAACTCGTCGAAATACTTTTAAAAGTGACGTTAAAAACCTTTTTAAATTTTACAAATGTGTTATGACACCATTTGAATGCACAAACCGTCATAATTACCTATTTATTTTTTAAGAGCTGCGTACGTACGTGCAGTACAATGACTTGTACATTACGGAACGGTTCCGTCGTAAGCTCCATTAGGCTCCAATTGAAATGCTTCACTTTTGTGCGCGAACTTACCTTCTATATGTTATTATTTTATCTGACAGCGATAGTTTTTGTTCTATATCTGAAACACTCGGTGATACTTTAAGACACAATTTTAATATATCATCTAATCAGTTACTTAATGTATGTCATATAAATGCGCAAAGCATACCTAGCCACTACAATGACCTCTTAGAGGCCTTTTGTGGCACTAACGTTCACGCCATCCTGATTTCAGAGAGCTGGTTCAAACCTCACCTTCTTTCTACCTCTTATTCTCTCCCTGGTTTTATTTTAATCCGTAATGATCGAGTCGACAAAAGAGGCGGCGGCGTGGCTATATATCTACGCAGCGACCTGCCTTATACAGTAGTTAAACAATCTTCTCATAACTCATATACTGCAGAATATCTCTTCCTTGAGGTTAGGGTTAAAGGTGTCAAAACTATTCTCGGTGTGGTCTATTGTCCTCCTTCTGTCGACTACTTTAGTGATCTGGAGTCGGCATTAGAATCTTTAGGGTCTGAATATGTACATCACATAATCATGGGTGATTTTAATACAGATCTCCTCACTCTTACTTCTCCACGCACTCTTAAACTCCAAAATATTATTAAGTCTACGGGTCTCCACATATTACCACTACACGCTACTCACCACAATCCTAATGTAGATACCTGGTTAGACTTAATGCTTATTTCTTCTCTTTCTCTAATTGCCACTCATGGCCAATGTTCCGCTCCTGGTTTCTCCCGTCATGATGCTATCTTTGTTTCCTATATTTTAAAACCTCCCAAAGCTAAGCCTAAAATTCTGCACTTGCGTTCGTTTGCGAGGATTGATGTGGAGCAGTTACGGGAGGATGCATCCACTATCGACTGGCGATCTTTGTTGGCTGCCACATCGATGGATGAAAAAGTCCGGCTCTTTAATATGAAGGTCATTAATTTATTCAACATTCACGCACCAATTAAAAAAATAAAACTTAAGCGTTCACCAGCGCCTTGGATGACCGAGGATATTAAAGCTTTAATGGCTAAACGAGACCGCGCCTACCCGAAATTTAAACGGGTGCGCTCTGACGTCAACTGGGTCCATTTCAAAACTAGCCGCAATCGATGCAATCAGATGATACGTAATGCCAAACGCCGTCATATTATTAATAACGTTTCTTCATCGTCACCTGCCAATGTCTGGAGGTTCCTTAAAACTTTGGGCATCGGAAGTGTCCGACAGGAATTCCCCAAAAACATTCTGCTAGATGATATTAATCGAAACTTTTCTGTCACTCAAACTCTGGAAGATCATATTATAGATAGAACCTTAAGGGTTTTGGAGAACTTACCACGACCGAATATTAACTCATTTAAATTTTCACGGGTCACACCTAATGAGATTAAAACAACTATACTTTCCATTACATCCAACGCCGAGGGCTTTGATAATATTAGTCGTCGTATGATTACTATCATACTGGAAGATATTTTACCTATAGTCTGCCACATTCTTAACTTCTCTTTAGAGTCCTGCCAATTTCCTACCTTATGGCGAAACGCTTACGTGATCCCATTACCCAAGATCCCTAATCCTTCTTTACCCAATCACTTTCGTCCTATATCAATCCTTCCTTTTCTATCTAAAGTGCTCGAAGCCTGTGTACACAAACAATTATCATGCTTCGTTCACCAGAATGATATCTTGAGCCCACTCCAATCTGGATTTAAACCAGGTCATAGTACCGCGTCTGCCCTGCTCAAGGTAACCAGCGATGTTAGAAACGGTATAGAAAATACGAAATTAACCCTTTTGGTATTGGTTGATTTTTCGAACGCATTCAGCACCGTTAACCACAAAATCCTTATGTCTATCCTCTCCTCTATTCTTTCTTCTGATGTGATAAAATGGTTGTCCTCTTACCTTGAGGGACGTCGGCAGATGGTTCGTGCTGACGAGACTTCGTCTTGTTGGTGTGAGCTAGAGGCTGGCGTTCCTCAAGGTGGTATTCTTTCACCTCTCTTATTTTCACTATTTATTAATCCTTTGACTAAAGACCTCCATAGTTCGTATCATCTGTATGCCGATGATTTACAATTATATTCTCAATCTACGTTAGAGAATATAGTCGTAGCAATTGAAGATTTGAATCGAGATATGGTAGTCTTAAAGAAATGGTGTGAAAATTTCGGTTTAAGTGTTAACCCTTCCAAATGTCAGGCTATAATTATTGGTAGCCCAAGAATGATAAGCAGAGTGAAATTAACTTCTCTGCCCGCTGTAATTTTCGATGGTTCTGTAATACCCTACGCCACCAACGTTAAAGATCTCGGCTTACATATAGATATGGCTCTTAACTGGCACATCCAAGTGGCTCAGGTCGGACGTAAGGTTACCGGCATATTACGTTCTCTCTACCGATTAAGAAATTTACTTCCACCTATTACAAAAGTGAAGCTTGTGCAGACTTTAATTTTTCCCATCATCGATTATGCTGATGTATGTTACTTCGACCTGAATGCAGATCTACTCAATAAACTTGACCGTCTTCTCAATAATTGCATTCGATTCGTCTTTAATCTTCGTAAATACGACCACATTTCTTCCTTTCGATCCGAACTAAACTGGTTGCCCATACGTCAACGACGAAATTTGCGTGCACTAACTATGCTATATTCTATTCTCCACTCTCCCTATGCACCCTCATACTTAAAGCCTCATTTTCAATATATTTGTTACAATCATGACCGCAACCTTCGTTCCTCTAACAATCTTCTTCTTTCTTGTCCCACTCATAGCTCCAGTTTGGTTCATTCTTCTTTCTTCATTCAATCTATTTTAATGTGGAACGCCCTCCCTCTTGAAATCAGGCAATCCAAAACACGTGAATCATTCAAATCTAGAGTTCGTAAGTTTTATATTGATTTATTGGCAGATCGTTCTTCATAAATTTTCGAGTGTATATTCATGTAAGTATATGTGTATTTGTATTTGTATATATATATTTCTATGAGTATGTATTACATGTAAATATATGTAAGGTTTATTATTTTTCATATTATTGTTATTTAGATATACAGGTATATATTTTTTTTTTAACATAAACAGACTTAAGTAGTTATCTCAACAATTTTCTATATAAATGGCACCTACTTATAATATTTCGTCATCACCCAAAGGTTGGCTGGAAGAAAATGCCTATGGCATTAAGTCTGCCTATGTACTTGTGCATGAAATTTAAATAAATAAATAAGTAAATAAATTATTCTAAGGCTAAAAGTATGTAGTGCGATGAGTATTAATTCCTCTTCCATATCCAAAACAAGACGTTTACCTGAGCTGAGAAACACGAGACTACTGATTTATCTGAACTTTTAAGATATGTGTGAGGCAACTTGCCGGAATTCAAATTATGAATTCCGACTTTAATTCCGACTCTGAATTCAGATAGGAATTCCGGATGTATGAGTCCAGCCTTAATGTATAACCAGTGGCGGCCTTCGGGGGTGGCGAACAGGGCAATCGCCCGGGGCCTCGCGCTTGCAGGGGCCTCGCGCTTGCAGGGGCCTCGCGCAATAACCCAAGCAAATTTACGCAGCAATAAACAGATTTTCTTTCTTTCTTTCAAATTTAAAAAATATAGGTTTTTTAATTATAGTTTTACTTATTTCAAACTTTTGATTTTGATCCTTTTTTATTTATTTATTGAGGTTATAACATAACGGTAAATAAAAATATAGTTAGTTATCTAATTCATTCATTCAAAACTTAATTCATTATGTAGTACTTGAATATCGTGCCTCGAAACACTAGGTCGGTTTTTTAATCGCATAGGACTCAGGTCATCACGGGAGTCGCAACATAACGTTCTGCTTCTCTATGACTCGAAGAATCTCCGTGTTTCATTTCGTTCGTAATCTCTTGTCACTTTGGCATTATTTTGCTTTCAATATGAGTTATGAGGTCTTTACTGTCCCATACATATCATTCAATTTTATTGAATATTATGGTCTTATAGTATTTAAAGCATTAAATGGCCTGGAAAAGTGTAAAAAACTGTGTGATACTTAGAAAATTATTTCTGACTGTGCGAAACAAAATAAGATTTACGAAATGAGTTCGCGTGGTCGTGATGCCCGTAGAAATTCCAATAGATTCAATTTGAGTCAGGTAGTTCAAAAAGGAAACGAGCTACCAAAAGAAAGCAGGTAGAAGAAAATCTACGTGGATCTTTTTATAAATAGGTATATATAAAGTGATGATCGAGATAACTCTGCAAAACATTTATTGACCGAAACTGACTCTAATCCTGATCCAGCTGAAAACATTCCTTCCACACATCCATTATTAGTATACGCATCTCTGTAGCATGCACTCTTCTCTCATTCATCTCTTACAATGCCCTTTATCCAAACATAGAGACAGGTCTTACGACACTCTTGTATATTTTCCCCTTAAGTTAAGGGCATCTGTGCGTCACAGGTTGTCTCTGAGACCTGTTGCGACTTCATCCTTCCTGCATTCATTCTACTATTTACCTCTCGGTCAATGTTGCCATCGTCTTGGAGAAGGGAGCAACTTAGGTAAAGTTGGAGCAAACCGGTAGGGATAACCCATCTAAGGTAATGTGAGAGAATTGGGCAGAGTCACCGAAGTTACTGAACAAATGTTCAGTCTTGGTGCGGCTGATCCTAAGGCCTACTCTTTGCAAACTCTCCCGCCATCGGTCTTCATGGAGCTTTCAGTTCGAATTACACAATCGCTTCCAATGCCTAGAAGAGTGCGAATCCTCGAACGATATGAGCAACAGGTTCGTGGAAACTGTTCACGCTGTCGGATCAAAGTTTTTTAAGACCCGTCGCGCAAATAGACCAAGAAAACTTTCAGACCAGACTCTGAAGCTCATGGAGCGGAGAAAGGAAATAACGGTGCAGTCTTCAGCTGACTAGTCCACACAAAGGCAGCTAAATAGGCAAATCTCAAAGTCCGTGCGACGCGACGTTCGCCGATTCAATACGCAGCATATTGAAGAGGCCATAGAGCGGAACCGTGGCTCTAAAGTGTTCGCACGTGATTTGTCTATCGGGCACAGCCAAATGACCAAGTTGAAGACCGATGACGGCACTGCTATTTCATCCCAGAGTGAGATCTTGGGAGGTCTGAGGTCGAAAGGTTCTATGGGCAGTTGTGTAGATCATCCCAGAACCTTGTTGCCGGCTTGGTCCAAGATCCCAGATCCAAGCTAACTCGGCACTACACCGAAGAAGTCCCGGACGTCAGCTTGTACAAGATCAGAATGGCTCTGAAACAATTAAAGAACGAGAAGGCACCGGGAGATGACGGAATTACCACAGAACTCCTGAGGGTAGGCGGCAAGCCAGTTCTAAAAGCCCTACAGAAATTGTTTAATTCTGTCATTCTCGGGGGTGACGTTCCAGAGTCGTGGACCAGGAGTGTGGTGGTGCAGTTTTTCAAGAAAGGCGATAAAACGCTCTTAAGGAATTACAGACCCATCTCACTCTTGAGCCACGTCTACAAATTGTTCTCAAGAGTCATTACGAACCGACTCGCGTGCAAGCTCGACGACTTTCAGCCGCCCGAACAAGCCGGCGTCCGAAGAGGTTATAGTACCATAGACCACATTCACATGCTACGCCAGATTATACAGAAGACCGAGAAGTATAATCGGCCTCTGTGTCTAGCGTTTGTGGACTATGAGAAAGCCTTTGATTCTGTCGAAACTTGGGCAGTGCTGCAGTCCCTTCAGCGGTGCCAAATTGACTATCGATACATCGAAGTGCTGAAGTGTTTGTATAGATACGCCACTATGTCAGTTCGCATCCGGAATGAGAGTACGAAAGCGATCCAGTTGCAGAGAGGTGTGAGACAGGGAGACGTCATCTTTCCGAAACTGTTCACCGCTGCGCTGGAAGATGACTTCAAGCTCTTAGACTGGACCGGACTCGGCATCAACGTCAACGGCGAATACATCACTATCCTTCGATTTTCTGGCGATATCGTAGTCATTGCAGAATCCATGGAGGACCTTGGCACTATGCTCAATGACCTCAGCAGGGTATCTCAATTAATGGGTCTACAAATGATCATGGACAAGATGAAAATCATGTCTAATGCCCATGTCATTCCTGTACCGGTTCTAGTTGAGAATGCGATTCTCGAAGTTGTGGATCATTATGTTTACCTAGGACAAGCAGTCCAATTAGGTAGATCCAATTTCGAGAAAGAGGTCAGCCGACGAATCCAACTCGGCTGGGCAGCGTTTGGGAGACTTAAGAGGATCTTCTCGTCCAATATTCCGCAGTGTCTGAAAACAAAGGTTTATAACCAGTGTGTGTTACCAGCGATGTCTTACGGCACTGAAACGTGGTCTCTATATGTCGGCCTAATAAAAAAGCTCAAAGTCGCTCAGCGTGCTATGGAGAGGGCTATGCTCGGTATTTCTCTACGTGATAAAATCCGGAACACGGTAATCCGTAGAAGAACGGGTGACATAGCCCGCAGAATTAGCACGTTGATATGGCAATGGGCAGGCCACATCGCTCGTCGAACCGACAACCATTGGGAAAGAAAGGTTCTTGAGTGGCGACCACGAATCGGACGGCGCAGCGTAGGACGACCCTTTATACAGTTTTAAAAGTTTCTATTAGGCTGATAGTTCTAACAAAGCCTTAATGTAAATAAATATAAAAGCAAAATTGAATTGTGATATTGAGTATTAGTTCAGCCGTATTTTTTTGCTTTAACTAAGTAGTTAGAGGCAGAAAATTTAATACTAGTAGTCTTTTGATTACTCATTTAATTATAAACTATATCATAAATCAATAATCATATTAAATCTATTCAAAGGAAGTTAAATCTCTACATCTACTGGAGTTGGTTTGCTTTATCAATTAGGCTAGTGTGGTTTCTAACGTGCAGCAAATCAATTTACAGTTCACATTGTTCACTTTACGGTAGACATTTTTAAAATGTAATAAATAATTTATAAAATAATTAATTTCATTACGACATAAAAGATATATGCCTGCCAGCAGGCTACAATAATAAATAATAATTTCAATGGACTAGGTGGACTGACGACGTTCTCAAAGTCGCAGGGAACCGTTAGATACAAGTGGCGCAGGACCGTTCCGAGTGGAGTTCCGACTTGCAAATATCTATGACCATAGGAGAATCATATAATATTGATGGACATGAACTGTACGAAGAACTGAATAGGTTCATCCGTCTGTATGAAGGAAACTACGATATTAGGTCAGTGCTCAAACACATTAAAAAAAATTCTATTTCGATAGTGGTAGTCCTGAGAATTATTGCCATCACACCTGTTACAGTTGCGTCTACTACTTTGAGGCTTAAAATTACTAAAACATATTTAAGGAATTCGATGACACAAGATCGGTTTTCAGCTGTTCCCTAGCTATACTTTCAATGGAAAATAACGTAGCTCATTCGTTAGATTATGGTGCTTTAATTAAAGATCTTCGAAAACAGCCGCAAACATCAATTTTACAATTTATCATCTCTGTATTTGTTAACGTTCAATGTAAAATATTTTAAAACTCAAATTTATTTATTTGTATAACTTTAGCATTCGTCAAACATGAAAAATACCTAAACCAAACAACCAGACCTACTTTTGAGTCATATACTTTTCACGAAGAACAAAGGGCCTCGCAAAGATCTGCCGCCCGGAGCCTCGCGATTAGTAAGGCCGCCGCTGTGTATAACGTAGTTATCTGCATAGAGTGAAATATACATACAATATACATATAGAGGGTAGGAGTAAGGAGGACTGTCTTGTATGGGGAATTAATCGAAAAAGTGTCCACTTGTAAACAGCAAATTATTTTTCGAACTCTCACCGAAATAGCGCTAGTGTAGCAAGTGGAAATGGATATGAACTTAGCAGTTATAAACAGAGTGAAGTGTGCCGAGTTGAAAAGTTTAATATTTCTCTTGACTTCTGTAGTTAAGAAATATGCAGTATTTAAAATCTCAATTATTTACGTATTTCAAAATGGGGAAGACCTTGAAAAAAAAGACCCGTGTCAAAAAGTAGGTACTGTTTCTTTTTTTTTGGATCACCGTTACGGGCAGGCTAAAGTCTTTTCGACCATATTGCCTTGTCTTACGTAGGTTACAAATAATTTTCTTTACATATTATTTACTTCTTCATATTGTATAACTTATCATTAGTCATTGTCCGTCAGTAGGTAAAGTCGTTATCATTAATTAGGCGCTGAAAACCTAATTGAATTATTTATCTGGGAATTCCGGTAGAATATGCAAATACACGTAAACCACTCTTATATCACATTCACCACACTTCAGCACCTTAATTGTATTATATTACATAAAACTTCTGCAAAATTATTCCATAAAACACTATAAAACTACTAGCTAAAATAATGAATATAATACAAAAGCTTCAACATGACATTTCCATATTTGCGCCGAAATCCCTAAAAAAGTACTTCAATTGGTTTGAAAGTAACGTTACGAGCTACTTTAAAATTCTTCCACTTGTTACTATAGTGTCACCTTAATTTGCTCCCTTTCAACAGACACGTTTTAATACACTGAGATGGTTCTCCTTACTTTTACCCTCCATCTATACCAATAAATAAAATTGGAGTGTCTGTTTGTAATGTCAAAATAATAGGCTTTTTTCATGCTCACACGGTTATTTGCACGACACCTATGCCTAAAATATAGATTAAAAAATTTTTGTCTGTCTGTCTGTTTGTTCCGCGTAATCTTCAAAACGGCTGGACCGATTTCAAAAATTCTTTCACCAATGGAAAGCTATAATATCAGGACGTAAACTAGGCTATATTTTATTCCGGTATTCCCACGGGAACGGGAACTACGCGGGTAAAACGACTAAAACCGAAGCGAAGCGAGGGCGGGTTGCTAGTAAGTATTACTTAGTTCTTCTTCTTCTTTTTTGTCTTGGCAATCAGCTACAAATACGAGCCATTTTTGCCAGTGTCCAGTTATAATTATCTTTTCAAGTTCTCAGTTTCTTCATGTCAGTAATGGTCTGTCAGTAAGTCAAAGTGTCGCCCTCAACAGTGTAATGGCCACTGTTAAGGGTATCTTCTGAGAATTTTGGTGGAAACGAAAAGGTATGTATAGCAATTTTATATCATATTCACTACACCTCAGCAGTTTTGCCACTATATATTACATCAAAATTATTTAATATAACACGTTAAAACACTAAGATATTGAATATAATACAAGAACACCGCATGACACTTCAGATTCCCGCCAAAAAAAACTTACTTATAGTCTATAAAATATAGCTTGATCTCTGTGACAGTTGTCCCTAGTTCGGTCACGCTTACGATAAAGTCCGTAGTTTTTTATCGATAAAACTCTTTATTTTTATAATTGTGATTTTCTATTATAATTAAAATACAATCAATGAAAATCATATTGAATTTATTTCAAATAAAACTGTTTTTTGACTGTTTTAATTATTCAAAAGGAGTACAATCAAGGTCTAAGTCACTATTATCGTCATCACTGGAGCGTTCCTGCTAGAATATTTATCATTTTTTGCCAAATGGGGACAGTCGTTAGATCAATCAATCAATTACGACTGTTTTATAAATATGTCTAGTTTATTGATAATAATGCGCACATAATATTATTATCTACTCTGAGACGAAAAGTAGTAGAAAAGTCTGTTTTAATTGTAAAAAATATGTTGAAAGTTTTATATAGGTACTGTATTGGGTTTATTTCTTTTACGAATAATTTAATACAGATCGGTTATCGATTTACGTATATCAACTGTCCCATCTCTTTTTTATTTTCAGTCCAGTAAGACCTTGTACGTGTGTAAGCGTCATTTATGTATAAAATGATTACTAGGTATTTCAGTACTTATGAGGTTCATTTTAGGCATGAATATTAATATTTTTATATTTATAATATATTGCAATTTAGTTGCAATAAATCTGGCACGAGAAAAATGAAAATATATTTGAGACAAAATGAAATTGTAAACATGTCGCTCGTTCAAACTTACTTCGTTGGTTTCGTTGACATCTGTCACAGAGATCAAGCTATATTTTATGGACTATAGTTAATGCATACTTATACTTCGGGTTGCTAGTAAGTAATAAGTATACAGTTTTACGGTTGTGACTTGGAGGGCAAATATTCGATTAATTAAATAATCTTTTTTAATCGACTTTTTCTCCCAACAGGATTATGACCTTTTTTTAGGAAATCTGGTAGTGATTCTATTTTAAATACTAAAATAATCCATTAATTTTAATATAAAAAAAAACGATTTTCTATTATTTTGATAATCGATTTTTACAAAAAAAGTAATCGATTTTTCTAAAAATCGTTTATTTTTGACATCCCTATACAGTATCTCGATTCTTATGTTCTACCTCGCTGTTTGTTTACTCTATGATCTGATTCGGCTCAAAGTGCTCAAACTATCACCGGACATTTCACTCATTTCAACAATATTACATTAGTCCTTATCATATTTATTAATTTATATATTTAGCTCAAAGGTAATAAAAAATGCATAGTTTATAGTTAGGTGACATATCAACGGTTTGTTATTACTTATTGCAATGGCATATAGAACAATATTAAGGAATTGTTACAACCTACATAGTCTAACTAAACCTGTAAAATGGAATATTAGAAAAAATAATACTGTAAGATTTCTTGGAAGTGGAGTATGCTATCAGAATTATTATCACGTCCCTCTATTTGAAACAACACATATAGATTTATTTTCTAAACCTGTACGGAAATGCTCTACTAAACCAAATGCCACTGATAATCCACCTCAAGAAAATGAAGTAAAGAAAGAAGGGCTCGTACAAAGGCTGAAACAAATGTACAAGGATTACTGGTATGTAGCATTACCGGTGCACATGGCCACATCATGCGTGTGGTTTGGTTGTTTTTACTACACTGTAAGAAGGTGGGTATATACGTCATTTAATATGTATTGTTTTATTATTTTTTCATCTCCAAATGATTCAATTCTGTTGCAGTGGTGTGGATGTTTTAGGTATACTACAAAGTGTAGGCGTCAGTGATTCACTAATAAAACCATTAAGAGACTCCACTGCAGGATATTTTGCCCTGGCATTAGCATTATACAAGTTAGTGACACCATTGCGGTATGCAGTCACAGTAGGTAATAATGTTTTTTTATTTCTACACATAACTATTACATTACTATCAATATACTATATTATATATACAGGTGTGGCAGGTTATGGGGCAACTGGTCAAACTGGAGTTAGGCAATGGTGGTTGAAACCCATGAAAAAAATGACAAATATGTTGATTCATTATTGAATTATATAAAGTTTTCAATTTTGTCAACGCATTTTTGTGTAAATCTGATTGAAAATGTATAAAGTCAGTGATACTTAATGTGCAACATATTCGTACTTTGTTAAATGTTCATTAGAAATTGAATAAATCAATAATTACATTTGCATAAACAAGACAAACTTCGCTTTAAATCAGCTGATCGGCCGATGATCATTGATGAGGTGCCTTTGTACCTACCTTACCATTCAAGTGTTTGCGTAATTCATAACTATTTATTTATACTGTTGAAGCTTTACATTCCTACAAGTATTCTGTCTGTACATGCCTACATAATACGTAACATTTAAGGCTTTAACTTTTAGACACACATTTTTGAAATCACTATAACTTTTTGTTATATTGTATTTTATATAATATACATTCTTATTAAGATCTATGAATGTTAAACTACAACATACTCCCAACTGTTGCCCCATAACCTGATACATCTGTATAAATTTGTTAACTATGAAACTTGACTTAACTATAAATCTTGAAGATAAATTAGACCCACTTAAGCAGAAAAGATCCAACCAACATTATTATACTGTTGAGTAAATATCATTTGAAATTTAGGAGTGAATATAAAATAAATAAGCACAAGAATACAAAACAGGAAAGTTACTAATGGTAACATATTAAATTATCATAATTTTAAATGTAATGTTACTTGTAAGAGGCTGATAGTTTTCCTAATTTTCTAAAAGAAATATCTATGGATCTTTTATGCAAAAATTAAAATATCAGGTAACATTTCCATGCGGGATCCTAATAAAAAATATATGAAGTTATGAAAATATAGTATATGCAAAAAAGAATATTTTAACTTATTTTTACTTTAGCCTGATATTTTAGACACCCCTTGCAATAAAGTATCCTGAATAGTTCCTAAAATGTTGGCTTAAATAGATATTCTGAAAGAAAATAAAATATATAGAGTCTACAAGCAGTGTCCTCTGATGTTGTGCAAATGCCCAAGTCATGCAGTGTGGGACAGGGGTTGGACTTAGTGTCAACCTTGTGGGAGAGAGGCAGTAGAGGTAGTCTCTCCTCTGGACTTAAATTTCTGTGCTATGTTGATGATGCACTTGGCACACCCAAGAATAGCACACTAGAAGAGCTAGATATGCTCAGTCAGGCAGATCGAGGTGCTGGGATTCAAGGTGACCCTGTGTAAGAGGGAAGCCTTGTTGTCCCCTCAGCCCCGCAACGATCCACCAATCAATCGATCGACATGAACTTCATAACGTTCAACGTCCAAGCCTAAGTGAAATATCTGAGACTGGTGCTTGATGTGTAGTGGTTTATTCAGTCAGCAATTCCGTTGACTTGCGTGCGATGTCAACGCGGGCGTCCGGCCTATCATTGCTTATGACGAACGTGGGCCCACCGGTTCTACGCGAGATTGGTCCAGTCGATAGCGTTGCATCCGTATGCATGAGGTTTCTGACCACCCGACTCTATGCTCTCCTGTGGTGACCACTGAGAGTTCTGGCGTTCAGAGCCATATGCGGTTTCAGCACGGTGAGGACTGAACTAGTATGTGTGTTGCCGGAACTCCCCCGTGGAACTAAGAGGCGCTCGCCGATACCCAACGGGTGACGACGATACGCGAAGCGGGCGACAGTTCATCGCCTAGTGGGGTGCTACCTAGCCAAAACACGCTCGCGGTGAGGTCATAGACCGTTGGGCAACCCGGCTGAAGAGGTCTCAATTCAATCGTCGTAGCCTTCTAGCTGGTGCCGGTTTTCTCGGGGCATAATTATTTTGGCAAATAACCTGTACATAGTCACGAGGAGGGAGACTACCCCGTCCTGCCACGAGTGCGGTTGCAATGAGGACACGGCGCAGCATATGCTTCAGGCCTGTGTAGAGCAAACTAAGAAAATTTGTTGGTTGCATTCCATTAACTTGAAGAGGCTTATGTTTTTTGCAGGTTCTCGTGCCATTTATGTAGTCCTCGGGCGAATACATTCTTTATTAATACTTCTACGGAATTTCCGCCTTACCTAAATCAGTATCGTTCAGCAAAAAGCTATGTCGCAATTCTAAAAACTTCATACTTCTTTGCTACAATGTTGGGTGGTCTTCTAAGCAAGCTTTATGCATTAGAGTAAGCTTGATATTGTGGTTCTAGCTGCCACAGGAATCGCTCCACAGAATAAGGTGGGTTACTCCTTCTTTAGTAGGACAAAATCTAATGTTATAGTTTCTAAATTGGTATTATTTTTACCAAGAATAATGTCATTTTTCAGATTTTTGGAAGGTCTTATACAATTTTGAGATCAGTTTCATATAATTTTATCCATTTCTTCTAGGTTCGTGATAGTATTCTTTCTATTGCAAGTATCTTTATTTAATGGTTCAGTAGGCCGATAAAATATTGTTAAAAATGCTTATTTAGCTTTTAGGTATGAAATGGGCTCGATTCCTACAAAAGTAGCTTCTTCACAGTAGTTTTACTAACTGGTTTTATTTTTACGTAAGATAGGTTAATAAAAACCCAAAAGAAATTTTCAACTAGTTTTTTTGCCGATGGTAGCAAACGAGCAAGCAGCGCAGCTGCATATCATATCGATACTTATTACTATGTAGTATTTTTTGGTCGATATATCGATAGTTCGATGCTAAAAAGTAATTATCGAGGGTCGATATTAATTTTAATAAATTTATTTTATTCTCTTGTAAATTATTTATTCTACAAGATCACTTAACGTACTGTAAAATGCCGGCATGAAATCGATGATAAGTTATCACTTACTCCTAGAATTTAGCTTATTATAGCTAATTTAGCGAGCATCCCGCAATGAACGAGGGTAAAAGAGTGGTCCTGGGGAAAAATATCTATATATCGTTATTTTTTCCGACATATCCGATATTGATATATTTAAATGTATCAAAAATAACGACATTTAAAAAAAAATCATCAATTCTACTTGGATCTTTTGTGCATTTCTAAAATTCGATATGTAAATTCTTACTATAGATATAGAACTCATTTCTGTCGATGTTAGATTTTTTCTGCCTAACAGGGTCCAATTGAAGCTTTGTTTTAAAAATAAAAGTTTCTTATTCACAAAAATTATATTAAATAGGGAATTTGGACCAATTGGGAATAACAGAGACACAAGTATTACTATTATACTATTTGTTACACAATGAATAACGCTGTCTCTAAATGATAGTAACTGTTAATGCATACTTATAAGTATAAGTATGCATTAACAGATGCAATTGTTTCAATGTAATAAGTGCATTTTATCAATAAAACCCAATACCTTAATTCATATAAAACCAAGAATATTTCCAAGCCTTACTCTCAGACCCTGTGTTTACCCAATTAAAATACTTTTCATCTTTACAATAGTAATATAGAAACCTTTGTTAACATAGAACTCTATATAATTGCAAATATTTTAGGAACAACAACCTATGCTATTAAAAGATTAACAGCATTGGGTTGGGTTAAACCTGTACCATCCCGTGAACGGCTGAAGGAGATATATCAAGAAAAGAAAGTAAATATTCAAGATCGTTTAAATGAAGGCAAGCAGCATTATCATTTAATGAAAGAAAAACGCTTAAAAGCAATGGAAGAAATAAAACGATACAAATCCGAAATGCGTGATATTAAAAGCAAAGTGAAAAAAATGTGACCCTGCTAAAAAGAATAACCTTCTAGATACTCACATACTAATATGTAATCATAATACCAGAACTAACAGAAAATCTATGTATGAATTGTAAAATTTAATGGAATATCTTAATATTTATTAATTGAAAAACATATAAATTTTGTAATATTTATTATTTCAATATAAAATGAACTACCTAAACTAAATGTTGCCTTAATTTAATAAATTATATAATAATCACATTATTTTCATCAAAATGTACATATAAAAACAACTTATGATTTAGCTATGTTAAGTACAAAACAGGACAGCACATAACTGGAATGTTTTGTTGCACTTCTAAGAATCCTAAAATTATATTATGACGAGCCACAATAGACAATATCTAACAGATTCATATTGCCATTTAAATAGCTTGTTCACCGACCAGGAGTGCTGTCATGTCTAGCTTGTAAAATTAATAAATGCACTTCTACTCAATGGCAAATGAACTAATAGTCATAATACCTGGCACTTACAACTATTTTTTACTTGTATCAACAAAGACATAACAGATATTAACATTATTTTGGCTGCTCTGAAAAATGTGCATGATTCCACTAATCAATTCCTAGTAACACTGGTACATATTTTTATGTAACTTTATCGTCATCAATTCCACTCAAGTATTTCACAATTATTTTACCTATTGCAATATCACATAATGGCAAACCAACTGGCTCTATCAAATTACATGGCATATGCATTTCACTTCATGTGTTAATAATAATAAAAAATGTAAATTTTATTTGCACTACACCATTTTATATACAATATAAATAACAGCCACCAATGAATTTAGTTATATTTACTAAATAATATCAATAAATAATCTACAGTTATGATAACAACAAATATTATTCAATTGATACACATATCTCTTGAATCTATCTGTAATTTATCAATATACCAATACAAAGTCATAATGTTTCACTTATTACATCTAAGATAATATTACATTTAAAGCTAAATCATATAAATGCTAGAACATTATTTGTAATTGCAATACACAATTGCTATATATAATCTCCACACTAGGCTCCACACTAACATAAGCCAATTATTATAAACAGCCTTTTTTGAGTCTAAGTTAACACCTATATTTTATTGTTTTCATACAAATAAGAAATGAGAAAGAGCTATGTATTACACCTTTTTTCATTTACAAAACTGAAGCAAGATATACATTCTATTTATAGAAATAATCATTTGGGTAGCCTATGCAAGGAGCTCTTTTATGTCAATACATCAATAGTGATACATAATAACTTTTGAGCACTTTTTTTTTATAAATCAAGCTTAACATTTTATTTTTGTATATATAATAACAGTAGGAATGATTTAACCCATATACTGATAAGAAGCCGGTGACAGATGTGGTGCTGGTGACATCCCTGGGCCTGTAGCTGCTCCAATAGTTGCCAAATGACATGCTCGACACATTAGCTTGCCTAAAATATCATAATACATTTTGTAATGGTATATTTGACTGCTTTAATTGATAAGTGTAAATCAATTAAAGCAGTAATTATCATCATCTTGCTCTTATCCGAATTACTTAGGGTCGATGCAATACGTCATCTTCTTCCATGTGTTCCTATCAGACGTCACTCCCAGACTATCCATGTCATGCCTCACGCAGTCCATTCATCTTTTCCTCGGTCTTCCATTACCACTAAAGCCTTCAACGTTCATACTAAAAACTTTTCTCACAACATTACTTTCATCCTGCCTCATCACATGTCCATACCATTTCAGTCATACAATTAAAGCAATCAATGTTATTTTATTGTTTGTTAAATAACTAAAAAATTTCACTGTATAAACTGAATAAAAAAAATATTCCGGAAATTTCCTTTTGTCTTGGAGATTCACTCTTTATTGTATTTCGAAATAGGACTAGTTTCAAATTCATTTTCAATAGCAGATATAAAGTTTGAAACTGCCTCTAACTTGAATCAAAAATTTTTTGACACCCAAGGACAAGACAGTTGGTGGTAAATTGTATTTTAACTCTGTCACCAACATAGAGGACAGTGTTTATTAGCATTGCATAAATAATTCATTCTCTGGCATCAATATGAGATTAAGGTTATTTAATTTTAGAGGGCTTAGTTCTAGGCTTGACAAAAATGTTCTCAGTTGGAGGGAAATTAAAAAGGAAAGATAGCTCGTAAAGCTTTGATTGATTGATATTTATAATGTTCTGACATATGCCTCATATAACATACTAGCAACTCGCCCTCGCTTCGGTTTCTGTCGCCTTACCCGCGTAGTGCCCGTTCCCGTGGGAATACCGGGATAAAATATAGCCTATGTTACTCCCTGATATTATAGTTTTCCATTGATGAAAGAATTTTTGAAATTGGTCCAGTAGTTTCGGAGCCTATTCGTTACAAACATACATAAACCTTTCCTCTTTATAATATTAGTATAGATGTAACGCACAGAGAAATAAAATATAAACTCATTTGCAAAAAAAACGGGCGGTTTTGATTTTCATTCATATTTAAAAAGATACAATACCAAAAAGGTTTCAATCGTTTGTACACGTTACTGGCCGGTTTTAAAAATGCTGTGGTATTTAAAAAAGTACGTTCTAAATTCAATTTTTCATTTGATGTTCATTTTTACAGAAAACCCCTTTTTATCCTACATTTTTGGCGCGAAGTTCCAGAAGTTAACATCGACTTTCATAACTTTTATTCAATTTTTATCGATTAATTTCATATCCTTGACTGTCAAAGCTTTATTTAATGCTGTTTGGCTGTATCAAAAATGGTAGATAAAGTGGTAAAAGCTACCAAAATTATCGCGCTGCTTGAAGAGGGTTGCAGCCAATGTTTCGTGGCTAGGAGGCTAAATGTTAGTCGCTCGACAGTCCAAAGGACCTGGCAGCGATATCAGGAGACTGGTTCCGTCGAGAGAAGGCCTGGTTCTGGAAGAAAACCATGTACCCAACCACGGGATGATCGTTTTCTTGTGAGTCGCGCATTGAGAAATCGCAAATCTTCGTATGTGGATCTTAAGAACAACCTCCAAGAAGTAAGAAATGTGCATATTAGTCTATGGACGGTCAGGAGGAGGCTTCTCGCTGCCAATATACGCAGTCACCGCCCGGCCCGCGGCCCCAAATTACTCCATGAGCACAGAGTTCACAGGCTTAGGTTCGCTAGAAATTGTGAATCATGGACTCAAGACGATTGGAATAGGGTTTTGTTCTCTGATGAAGCCAGGATATCTCTGTTCGGTGAAGATCGACGTCGGCGAGTGCTAAGAAGACAAGGAGAACGCTTTGCAGAGGCATGTTTCGAAGAAATCACACCTTATGGTGGGGGCTCTGTTATGTTTTGGGCAGGAATAAATTCAATGGATCGTACAGAGTTAGTCTTCATTGAAAACGGCTCACTGACTGGGCATCGATACATAACGGAAGTTCTAATTTCTCATGCACAACCCGCATTGGCCGCTCTAGGTGAAGACTCGATTTTTATGGACGACAATGCTCGCGCCCACCGATCCCGCGATGTTAATGCGTATGTGCAAGAGGTCGGCATTCGTCGTTTGGATTGGCCAGCTCGAAGTCCCGACCTCAATCCCATAGAGCATGTCTGGGACGTTCTGAAACGGCGTGTGAGATCAGTACACCCGGCTCCGCAGACCATCAGAGAGCTGAAGAATGTGATTACTGCGGAGTGGGAACGTATTCCGCAAGCAAGTATCCGGGATATACTCGCTAGCATGCCCAGACGAATTCAAGCTGTGATTTTAGCTAGAGGGGGTCACACTCGATACTAAACATTTATCTGCTTTTACTTTATTAAAGAAAAACAAACAAAAAAACTTTTTTATTTTTACTTCATGAGCATATGCACTACTAGCGAATATACACTACTAGCGAGGTTTAGCATTATTTCCCATAAATTGTATCTAAATTTTATGAAATACTGATGAAAACGATTATTTTCTTATTAATTTAGCAAATTGTGTGGATAAAACTACCTATAATTATCAAACAAAGAAATATTAACATTTGAAATGGTTCATTGCTTAGGTGCCCGTTTTTTTTGCAAATGAGTGTATTTATGAACCCTTGAAAATCCTTATTACACTATAAGGTATCCAGTAGTGTCCAACCGAAATTTCGGTTTCGGCTCGATCATCAGCCGAAACCGAAACTGGATTCCTGAGGTTTCACGCTGCGTTAGGATATGCTCGGTGCACGAGATGCGTGAGACAGTGTCATTTTACCGCGCTCATAGTCATCGTTATAGTAGTAGTAGTTCTCTCGTAAATGACTGCGCGTCGCGAATTTCGCAGTTTGAGGTAATCATTTCAAAAGAGGTATATTTCATTTCACTCTTTATCTAATATAATTCATAAATTACACAAAAATAGTAGAGTAAAAACTGACTGATTATGATAGATAGTCCTCTGTGTGGTGACGAAGTAAGAATACAATTCACCACCCCTTCTCGTCTGTGGGTGTCAGAAAAGACGACTAAGGGATATAATATGTATATAACATCTATGGGAGAGAAGAAAACTTAAAATAAAACCCTGTACCAACACGCCTGACCACCATGGTATAGTAAGTCAGTAGCCCTCCCATTGGTGAGGAGGCTTGAGCCCAACGGTGGGATGTATATGAGTTGTGATGATGATGACAAACTACAGTAGAACCCGTTTAATACGATCACGTTTAATACGATTTCCCGCATAATACGCCGTTTTGCGTCAGTCCCAGCAACTTGAGACATGTTTTCATACATTTCTTAACGCTTAATACGATCGATGTATCTTCTTTGAATCAAGCGAAGACGCACTGCGAAAATTAAATTACGTTGAAAATCTTGTAATTGCTAATGCTTCAAAATATTTTTGTCAAACTAAAATAAGTGATTAATTTAAGTAACGTAATAATAATAAACAACATTTTTTTATATTTTTACATATTTTTTAGTACATATTTAAAAATGTATCTAGTAGTAAGTATATTAAATAAAGATAAACAACATTTTATGTAGGTAATTTTTAAATGTTAAATTCAATACGTAGGTAGGTATTCAAAATAATAATAGAATATAATAAATAATAATGGCACGTCTTTTCCCTTTCCCGCATAATACGCTTTCCCGCCTAAGACACGTTTTTGGTCGGGTTCCTGCGAAATCGTCTTAGTTTTACTGTATTTATTTTTCTTTCCACAAAAATATTGACACAGAAGTTTCGGTGTCGGCTGAAAGTGAGACTGAAGTCGAAATTCGGTTTGGGTCGGACACTAGTATCCAGTGACCTGTGAATACTGACTCAAGTACCTACCAATTTTAAGAATATTGGCTTAAAATAAAATAGTAATGAAATTATTCCAAAAATTAGATAAAATACAATTTTCCAAAAATACATACCAGCTAAAGGATAACACCGCTTATCGGGTTCGTCTGTCAGTTGCATGCCACATACACAGCACATGTAACAGTCAACATGAAAGTCTCGATCCATAGACACCACCCTTACTGTCTCGTCGGTCCCCTCCACAGGCGTAATACCTATAATAAAATAACAATAACCATTTAATTGTAAACTTAAACATCTTAACTAACTTTACTGGCTAGTAACATACAATTGTGATAAAAACTGAAATCCTCAGAAGAATGGGTATAACCGAGATAAGCCGAAGAAGTAGCACATGAAAATGGCAATAGGCAAACCACATGGCTTATCAAACCGACAACCGTGCAAGATTGATGGTATCTCTCAAAGTCAGAAGGAGTTGGATGGAAGTAGCAGAAGCCCATTCTGATTGGCATTCTCGTGGGGTGGCTTATGTACAACGGTAGACGTCTACAGGCTGATGGATGAATAAAACTTGAGCTTATTTCTTCATCTGAAGTTTTCAAAAGCAGTATTGTTATCAACAACTATATGGCATTATTTGGACTATCTATCAACATATTTGTATATAGATACAAAGAGTGCATTTCAGATTATGGTAAGCCTCAGCTCAGTCTTCCTATTTCTTCTCTTGCAGTGATGTCTGCATATACGGGTTGAGAGCCCTCAGCGCTCACCCACCAGTCCAGGTAAAGTTGTCACAGCCATCTGAGGCTAACAACTAAGTCAAACACAAAAAAAAAAAAAAAAAAAGATGTCTGCATATCATGCACCTTAATCATCTTTTACTACACCCACGGGTAAAAGTAGTGGTGAATTGTAGACTTACGCCATCACCACATGCCAAATCTAAATACATAATTGATAAGCATGTATTTTCATTTTGAATAGATCAATCAACTTCTAAGCTAATTAAACCATATTACTATGAATAATATGGACAGTGATAAAGAAACATATTTTGGAATCAAGTTTTTGATACAGCTAGCCCCTTTAAGTAGCATTGGCTATACTTCTGGTATTGCTTATAATCATGATTGACAGTTACTTCATCACATCAGATGGACACTACACTGGTTTGTTTTGGCTATAAGCTACAAGTGAATCCTTTTTACCTTTTCCACAACTAGCACACTTGGGTGCAAACATGCGATGATAGTCGTTGACACAGTATATCTTATTATCAACATCTACCGTGAAGGGTACTCCATCTAGACATTCATTGCACACACAGCAGCGGAAGCAACCTGGATGATATGACTTGCCCATAGCCTGCAAAATCTATAATAATGACAAATTGTGTTAATTATGTTGTTATCTATTAATCAACAGACTAGTAGTTACTTAAGTAAAAAATGTTGAGAAGTTTATTATAGTTGTTGCTATATATGGGTCAGTAGTACAGGCAGGCCACTGCTGGCTGTGTTGAAGCACGATGATTGTGTGCAAATGATTTCGGGTTTTTCTTTGTTTGTTAGTTTGTACATTATGTTGGTAGTCAATAAGTTTCTCATTACTAAATAGTAGTTAAGTGAAAATATGAAAAGAAATCCCAAGTCCGATTAGTATAAAATATTATCTCTTATTCATGGGAAAATCACTCAATATGGTTAATTTTGACAACAGCAGCAGCGACAGAGTGGCGGCGCGGGGCCCTATGATCCATCGAAGCTCGTCGCCTTCGTCGTTGGGTCGACCACTGGTACCGAGTTCCTTGTCCTCCGTGGTCGATCCGACGGAATACCCCGCGGGGTACCCTCTCCTCTGGACGTCCCCTTCCCGGGACGGTACCCTCTTTTTTCCTACCGTCGCGTTGAAGATAAGTAAAGAGACTGAGCAGCAATATTCTTCCGGGAAATTACTATAATACACATAATGATAGCATCTACCCATTGTAGTCTCTAATGGGTAAAAACTGATTTTTGCTAACCTACTGAAAGGATGAGGGTCTGTTCGGGACACACCTGCCACACGATGCTATACCATGTTTCGACCCATTTATGGAAGGGATCACTCATGGCGCTTGTATCTCGAAACGCGGTTAATGCTATCATCATCACAGCTCATATATGTCCCACTGCCGGGCTCAAGCCTCCTCCATAATGGAAGGAACATTGACTTATTATCCCACGCAGGTCGGGTGTGTTGGCATAAGGTTTTATTTCGAGATTTTCTTCTCTTGCATAGATTTTATCTGCATATTGTAATCGGTCTCTCGGTCGTGTTTTACGACACCCACGGCCAAGAAACGGGGGTGGTGACTTCTATTCTTACTCAGTCACCACATGCAAATGCATACTTCTATGTTATCGAACTTTGGATTTCATTTGGCACTATTCCCTTGTTTGGCTGTAAGATCAACAAACGAAAAAGCACTACTGGTATTTGAGCCCTACTCATAATAAATACCATGCATATGAATTGCATATGACTGAGCGATATGATATTCAGGTCATATCTATGCAAGCGAAGATAAACACGAAATAAAACCCTATAGAGGTTTAGGTGCCTCAAGCCCAGCAGTGGGCGTGTATGATCCAAGATAATGATAGGTATTACTTCCACCTGACAGAAATAATCCAGTTAAGGTAATGCTAAATAAAATATTGACTCACCATTTCCATGATAAGATGCCCACATATTGCACATTTTTCAGCTGTTTGTTGAAATCCAGAGTACTAAAAAAACACAACATCATTATTTACATCTATTCATATACCATTAAAAATAACAAGATTATATTACTAACCAGATAATCTTCTTCACAGTAGACTTTGCCATGTACATTGTAGAAAGCTTTGCCTCTAAGTGCACGCCCACATGAGCAACATATAAAACAGTTGGTGTGATAAAGATTTCCCATTGCTTGACAAGCCTGACCTGCTCCTGTAACACCAGCTCCACATGTGTGGCAAATGCCTAAAAATAGAAATATTTTTGTGTGATAATGGAGTAAGGATAACATTCATAGCACCATCCTTTCCTATTCATATAGTTCTGGGTGATTAGGTTATATAAGCATTCATCAACAGCATCATTTCAGCTCATAAATGTCCCACCATGCTCTCTCCCTTCATTGGACCCAATTGTTTGCAACCAATAGTGGATGGGGTGTTTACATGTGAGAAGAACAATACATATTATGTATTCTCAAAACAACTTTAGTAACATTATGATTTTTTGTAGTATGTTCTTTGGAAACAACACTCCACCTCTTTACATGCATCTATATAATTGTTCAGGATATATGACTAACAACTTCTAAACTGAACAGATTTTCATAAAAATATTTATGCATGCTTGTGCATGTACCCTGGATGCTTCAGATTCATGTTGCGTTTTAAAAAAAGAAATAATAATTGGACATGGTAAATGTTAATGCAACCAAGTTCTAAATTTATTCTTTATACGAGGGGTGATCCAAAAGTAATGATAATCAGTTATTTCTAGTGCACACAAAAATACAAAAAAATTTCAGTCACTTGCTCAGTTACCCACTAGTTCAGGAAAAAAAAATCATATAAATAGGCCACAATTCCCGGGAGCTACATTTAGCCAAGACTCTCCAAACAGCGGTTACCGCCCTAGCCAATTGGTTTAGGAAATGGAGATTAGAAATCAACCCCGAGAAGAGTCAGGCGGTCATGTTCACTAGACGAACTGCCCGTTCCTACTCTATCGATAGCATTCCCCCCCTTAAAATTTTCAACAAGCCGGTCACTTGGACCAGGCAGGCCAAATACTTGGGTGTGACCCTTGACGATCGACTCAGCTTCGCCCCTCACATAAAGAAAGTCCGCGCACGGGCAGCCTTTGTGATGGGCCGTCTCCACTGTCTACTCAACTCTAGGTCGCGTATGCCCCTGAGTAGCAAAGTCCGACTTTACACCACCTGCATACGGCCTATCATGACCTATGCCAGCGTGGTGTTCGCGCATGTTAAGCCACACAGGATCCACAGGCTACAGACACTACAAAATCGTTTCATGCGCCGAGCTACGGGAGCACCGTGGTTCATACGAAACGTCGATCTCCACATCGACCTCGAACTGCCGACCATCAAGCAGTTTATGAAACGGTGCTCTCAGAGCTACTTTGACTCTGCCATGACACACCCCAACCAACTAGTGGTTGGGGCGGCTTCCTATAGACCCTCCAAAATCTCCTCCATCCGACGTCCTCGTCACGTCCTCGACGAAGAGGACGACATTATCACACTCGCTCAACAAAGAGCCTACACGGCCCGCGAGGCCTTAACAAATAAATATCCGCGGTTCCGCCCTCGCCGTCGAGGTGCGAAACCGCGCCGCGCAAAAGTCACTACCAAAAACGTGGGCACGCCCACTTTGCCTCCAGCGACGCCCCAAGCCGAGGTCCGTTCCCCACAGGGGGAGCCCTTGGGCGATGTCGCTTAGCATACTTTTCTCCGGGTTGAGAGCCCTCAGCGCTCACCCATAGTCCGCGTCAAGCTGTCAAGGCCATCTGCGGCCAACAGCTGTACACACAAAAAAAAAAAAAAAAAAAAAAAAAAAAAAAAAAAAAAAAAAAAAAGGGAGCTACATTCATTTGAATACGGACTGTCAAGGAGTGAACATCAAAATGGAAAAACACGAAATCAGAGCTGTCATTAAATACCTCTGCTTGAAAAAAATGTCTACCAAAGACATACACAGCGACTTGGTGGAAACATTAGGGGACTCTTCTCCTCCATATTCCACAGTTGCACGCTGGGCTAAGGAGTTTAAGCTGGGAAGAACATCGACGGAAGACGAACACCGCGAAGGACGCCCATCGACGTCCCTCACTGAAGAAAATGTGAAAAAAGTTGAAGAAGTTGTATTGGAAGATCGAAGAGTGACTATCAGGCATGTAGCTGAGGTCACAGGGATCTCATATGGCAGCATTCAAAGAATCCTTGCGAACGAATTGCATATGAGAAAGGTCTCCGCGCGTTGGGTACCGAAAATGTTAAACGACGAGCAAAAGAAGAAACGAGTCGACATGTCAAGAGCAAATCTCGAAAAGTTCCAGGCAGACAAGGACAATTTTTTGTCACGTTTTGTGACCATGGACGAGACCTGGATCCACCATTTTGATCCTGAAACAAAACAACAATCGATGACATGGAAACGATCCGATGAACCGACGCCGAAGAAATTCAAAGTGTCAAGCTCAGCAGGGAAGGTTATGGCGTCTGTTTTTTGGGACGCTGAAGGAATAATCATGGTGGACTACTTGGAAAAGGGGGCCACTATTACAGGCTCCTACTATGCAGAACAAATAAGAAGATTGCGGGAGGCTATTAAGGAGAAAAGGCGAGGCAAACTGCGGGCTGGAGTGTTGTTCCATCAAGACAACGCACCTGTTCACAAAGCTGCAATTGCCATGGCTGGCATTCAGGAAGCGGGCTTTGAGTTGGTGGAACACCCCCCCTATTCACCAGATCTAGCCCCCAGTGACTTCTATCTCTTTCCACGACTCAAGGAACACCTCCGAGGCAAGAAATTTGATGATGATAGCGACGTGATGGCCGCGGTTGAGGACTTTTTTGAGAGTCAAGATAAAGATTTTTTTTGTAAGGGAATTTTAGGTTTAGAAAAGAGATGGACTAAATGTATAGACTTGCTAGGAGACTATGTTGAGAAATAAATATATTTTTTTATTTTATTCATTGTGTTTATTATTGATTATCATTACTTTTGGATCACCCCTCGTATATAGTACAGAACAACTAATAGATCAGCTAATTAAAGTCTAAATTTCTAAAAGCTTGTAGGGTAGAGAATATTGCAAACTTAATTTTAAATTTTAGTAGATATATTATTATTATAGCCCCAGAGTGAATTTGTTGATCATACATAAGGTTTCCAGTGTGGTTATCAAACCTTTGTAATATTCTCCTTGTGAGCTTGTTACCTAACCCTTAAGTCTGTGCAGTCAGGTGTCTGCAGATGATGTTTATTGTCATCATCTTGCTACTATCCTATTATGAGATTTTAGCTCATAATAGAATAGTAGCAAGCTCTATTACAAATTTTAGACCCAGTCCAGCATGTTGACAGACTTCAATGGCTTCAAAATAATCTCTCTAACATGCAAGATAAAAATTAAAATTAAAAAATGATTTAAAATAAAAAAATGATCCAATCTAAATTAATTAGTGTGCATATTTGACGAGGACACACCTCTGTCTAACAAGATTATTTTATGAGATAATACAATAGTATTAACATTCCAGTTCATGTTATTTCATTATCATTGATTATGGTTATGTACTGTGAAGACTATAAATAAATAGTTAATATAAGATTAGATAATATTTTTGCTGATTAAACTTTCTTTGCTAAAAACCCAATACGAGACCTGTCTAACTAAAAAATGCAATGAACCATATAGCATTATTTTGTATTAATTGATAGTTACACATTGAAGATTGTTTTTCTAAATTATTTTCATTAAATACTTACCAAAATATTCACCTTCTTCATCCTGTCTTTCCATTTCTTCCTCAAGCTGTCTCGTCAATTCTTCTATTTTTCGTTGTGCCTCGCTAGGTCCTGGAGGGCGCGGTGGCGTTATGCTATAAGGCAACAAGCTTTTTCCCCTGCCTCCAGAACCTCGAGATCCTCCAGATACTTGAGATACTGAACTAGGAGTAGGACTAGGCGCTGGAGATTGTGCAGGGGAACACAAGGTAGTGAGACCTGACACTAAATGACGTGAACCAATCGATTCAGAAGCAATAGAAACATTGTCTCTAGTGGATGCAACAGCAGGCGCTGTAGGAGAGCCCCCTGTCATACATACATAATCTGAACCATTAGTATCATCTATTATTTGCATTCTATTTACAGTTAACGGTTTTGAATTGTAACCTCCATTTATTAAAGGTGACTTATCTTTTCCAATATTACTGGCAATATTTGGTTTTGGATGAAAGAACTTAGGGCTTGCAGTCGCTGTTTGGACCTCTGTAGCAAGGTTTGCTTTTGGTCTTTGAGCACTTGGAGCTATTGAGGCATATATTGCAGTAGAGGGTATAGTAACAATTTTATCATCAAAACTAATTGTGTTATTACTTTTCAAGAGAGCACTGACATCAGTATACTTTGGGGGCGCAGACTTCATCACTGTGTAGTCACTGTTAGGATTATCCTGTGATGTGTTGTATGGTGGTGGAGGTGGGATTTTGTCTATTTTACTTTTTTCACTTGCTAAAATTTGTGACATATTTCTTGTGACACTAGTATTAGGAACTTGGGGGCCTGGGACTGATCCCTGTTGTATAAAACGCTGGTCGTGATTCTGTTGAGGTTTGAATTCACTTTTTTTATCATTATCAGAACACAGCATATTTTCGTACACCGATGGATTAAGTTTGGTCTTAGAGTTAACTGGCACTTGTGGTTGAGCTTTACTGTAACGTGTATCGTAGTAGCCGTCGGAAACTGCCAGTGAGGGTGTTTGTTGGTATAACTGATGATAATACGGAGGTTGTGGAGAGCGCTGTTCGCCGTAGTAATCTATATTTTCATAAACCGGTGGCGGGTATTGAGCATTTGGAATCGCTGGAATCTCGTATAGATCTTCTGTTTGATATCCCAGCGACCTTTGTGAAATGGAATCGATAGAGCGTGTAGGACTTGAAGGAAGAGCCGCAGTGTTTATATCGCGCTTATTGATCGACGCAATAGTTTCCACTCGTTTAGGTGTCGCAAACTTTGAGGCTGCTATGACATTTGATCGCTCGTAAAAGCTATAATCCTGACGATTGTTTTGACTGTTATCTAATACAAAGCTTTCTATTGCACCTACAGGTCGTGTTTTAGCGACGGAACTTGTGTTCGATGTAACAGCGCCGTGCGCTTGCTCAGTAGTATCTTCGACTTTATTGGATATTTTCAAATCTTGAATCCCAATTAAACATCGTTGTTCGTCTGTGTTGTTTCGTCGCGATGAATCCATAATATTATTAGATTTACAGATATTATACAAAATCAACGGAAGTTCAACGCACTTCAATACGATTGAAATGAATCATCTCAAAAATCTTCAAATTGAAATCTCAAGCTAGAGGTAAGTACCTAGGTACCTATGTTAATGTAGGTACTCAAACAAAACAACGAGCGAGACTCTTCACCCGTAGAGATCTAAATCGATGTTAAATTTTATTTAAAAAAAATCTATATTCTGTAGTGTTGTTCTAGTAGATTACATTTGTGTGTCATTTTACCATTTGGAGGTTATTGGATTAGATGCCTAGGTATCGAGTCAACTAGGTGACTATATGACGATTAAATACAAAGTAGTAAATACACAAGTGGAGTAATAACAGTAACATATGATGTTGAAAACAATATTTATAAAGAATCAAACGTACGTAAAATAAAATAATAATAAGCTATATTTTGATAAAAAGAGCTAAAAAGTTCAAAATAAGCACATACGAATTATGCGTTACTTGTCGCTTGTGTATTCGCTGTTATTTCGGTAAGAGATGATTTTAAAGATTTTAATCCTTGGTTTCCGTGTGTTGATGGAGTGAGAGTACAATTCACCACTCCCTATATTGCCCGTGAATGTCGTACAAGACAACTAAAGGATATAATAAGCATTTAACATCTATGCAAGAGAAGGAAAACTCGAAACAAAACCCTGTCCAACACGTCTGACCAGGATGGAATAGTAGGTCAATTCCCCTCCCATTATGGAGGAGGCCTGAGCCCAACAGTGGGACCTATATAGGCTGAGATGATGACGATGATGAATTCCTGGTTAACAAAATAAAGTTTGGTTTAACCTTCGTGTACTCGCGCGTCAAAACGTTACATAAACACTCGCGCACGGTGCCTCAGACCGTATGTTGAACTTGTCTGTATGTTTGTACTTTAATGATTATTAAGTAACATTATTTTTCGCCTAAGAAGAGGTTATAATTAAATAAAAAAACGAAAAGAAATGTTAGCACTTTAACTTTATTTGGTAGAAATAGTCTTTTAAATCAACTTCTTAAAAATAACAAAATTTTTAGTACTCTCAGTTAAACATCATAATTAAACTTTTTATTGTGTTAACTCCAAAAATACTATGCAAAATAATTGAAAGAGTAACAAAACTAATAAAATAGTATTAAAATATATTATTCGCCAATGGTCATTTTAAAATCAAAATTAACACAAGTTACATTTCGACGAGATCCACCTATTACGCTACAAGTCACTTGACTAGTGCCTGAGACCTGGTATCAACTTATAAGACCCTTCATGTTGTTGTTCTATATAAACTTTTGACATATAAATCATTTTAGCATCGCCTCACTGTCACCGCTAGCTTCATAATTTGAATTGGAATATTCACCCATCTAACAGCGCCCTTATTCTACTTCGTTCATTGTAGTGACAAAATTGACTGAAAATAATTGAAAATGATCTTAATCAATGTGAAACATTATATTCAATTGATATTATATACCACTAAAATTAATTAATATATTTCATTCAATAATATTCTAAAATAAAAAATAATCTAACTTACCTAAAACGGTGTCACGTATACTCGCGTCGGTCTCACGGACCGATACCAGTAAAAAAAGTGCCACTTCTATACGACACCAGCGTTTACGCCGCATTATACAATGACGAAAAACAAATGTAGAAGCTACTGAAAACCGCGAAGTCGCAGTGTTGATATTTTTTTTTTTTAGAAATCAACCATTTAATGGTTTGTCGGTCTGAGAGACCAATGCGCGGATAAACGAAGGTTAAATTTCTTTACGTAAGTATTTTTAGATTTTTATTACTAAGCCATGTACTCACTAGCGAGCTATAGCTATTATTTCATAAAACATATATATTATAGTGGTAGGACTACACTGTTAACAGTTTTCTGTCTACAGACGCAGGCCGTTCCGCCGGGGTAGTACCACACTCTTACAGAAAATCAACTTCCGAGTAGTAGCAATTTCTTACTGTGCTTCGTTCAGTGAGCGAGAGCGCCGGAAGCCCAATTTTCTGAGCGTGATTGCGTGTGGTGGGCTTTAGTGATGCCTTTCGTGTCACCAAACCTCAATACATGCATTCACACTCCCTTCACTTTCTTCGCGGTTGGCAGCGGCTCAATTGCCACCATTTGCAATAAAAAAACAGTAACAAGGTTCTAATATGTATGCGTTTTATAGTTTAAACTCATGGCGCTGGCCGAATGTTTTCAACGAGCAAGCTCAGTTAACTAGCTGTAACTATAAAAAAACTGATTCGGAAACGAGGTTCTAGTATGTATGAGCCGGCTGCATTATAGATGTAAACAACCAATTTAAAGTGGTTTAAACAAAAGCCACGGGTAAAACCCCAAGGCAAAAGGGTAAGCACAGATAAATGTTGGACTACAAACAAAAAAAGTGTGCACACAACAACAAGTGTTTACAGTTCATTATAGGGATTTTTATATTACTTGATGCTATCATCATCATTCATCATTTCAGCCTATTGCCGTCCACTGCTGGACGTAGGCCTCCCTCATACCCTCATGTTACGCCACAATGTGCGGTTCTGTGCCGCCTGCATCCAACGACGCCCAGCAACTTTCACTAGGTCATCGGTCCACCTAGCGGGGGGGCGTCCTACACTGCGTCGTCCGATACGTGGTCGCCACTCGAGAACCTTTCTTCCCCAACGGTTGTCGGTTCGTCGAGCGATGTGGCCTGCCCATTGCCACTTCAGCGTGCTAATTCTTCGTGCTATGTCGGTTACACCCGTTCTTCTGCAGATTTCCGTATTCCGGATTCTATCTTGCAGAGAAATCCCGAGCATAGCCCACTCCATAGCACGCTGAACGACTTTGAGCCTTGTTATGAGGCCTACATTTAGGGACCACGTTTCCGTGCCGTAAGTCATCACTGGTAACACACACTGGTCGTAGACCTGTGTTTTCAGACACTGAGGTATGTTGGACGAGAAGATCCTCTTAAGTTGCCCGAACGCTGTCCAACCGATTTGGATTCGTCGGCTGATCTTTTTCTCGAAGTTGGATCTACCTAACTGGACTGTTTGTCCTAGGTAAACATAGTGATCGTCAACGTCGAGAATCGCATTGCCAACTAGGACCGGTACAAGAATGACATGGGCATTTGACATGACTTTCGTCTTGTCCATGTTCATTCGTAAACCCACTAGTTGGGATATCCTGCAGAGAGCATTGTGCCAAGGTCCTTTCATGGATTCTGCCATCACGACGATATCGTCTGCAAATCGAAGGTGAGTGATGTATTCGCCGTTAATGTTGATGCCGAGTCCAGTCCAGTCTAAGAGCTTGAAAACATCTTGCAGTGCAGTGGTGAACAGTTTCGGAGAGATAACATCTCCCTGTCTCACTCACGCCTTTCTGCAACTGGATCGGTTTCGTACTCTTATCCCGGATACGGACTGACATTGTGGCGTTCCTATACAAACACTTCAGCACTTCGATATAGCGATGGTCGATTTGGCACCGTTGAAGGGACTGCAGCACCGCCCAAGTTTCGACTGAATCAAAGGCTTTCTCATAGTCCACAAACGCTAAGCACAGGGGCCGATTATACTCCTCGGTCTTTTGTATAATCTGCCGAAGCGTGAGGATATGGTCTATGGTGCTATAGCCTTTTCGGAAGCCGGCTTGTTCGGGCGGCTTCCGAAAAGTCATCGAGCTTGCACGTGAGTCGATTGGTAATGACCCTCGAAAACAACTTATAAACATGGCTCAGGAGTGAGATGGGTCTGTGGTTCTTTAAAAGAGCTTTGTCATCCTTCTTGAAGAACAGCACCACCACACTCCTGGTCCACGACTCTGGAACGTCGCCCCCGAGGATAACGGAATTAAATAGCTTCTGAAGGGCTATTAAGACCGCCTTGCTGCCCGCCTTCAGAAGCTCTGCCGTAATTCCGTCATCTCCCGGTGCCTTACCGTTACGTAGTTGTTTGAGAGCCATTCTGATCTCGTACAAGCTGATGGCCGGGATTTCTTCGATATAGTGCCGAGCACTTGATGCTATGTGTAGTATTATTTCTTTAAGGTACAATCAAAAAATACTGTCTGTAAAATATCGAGAAGTTCAATAAATAAACTCTCATCAACTATTCACTACATAAGCACTTGTATTCCGATAGTTGCCAGATAAGTCAATAAATATTTTATTAACGATAGATTTGTCCTTAAACGAAAGTTGTCGTTCTTTAGTTTAGTTATATCAAGATAAACTAGACATGAAAATATCATAGTACGTCTTCTTCTTCATCATTACTTCAACTCGTATACATCCTACTGCTACGCGATTGAGATAGGGAGATTAACCCACTATATCACGCTAGTCCGACAGATTGATACAGGGTTTTACTTCGAAATTTCCTTCTCTTGCACAAATATTATATAACTATCATGTTCTTTAGTCGTCTTTTACGCATCCACGTACAAGATAGGTAGCGATGAATTGTATTCTTACACCATCATCACACGGCAAATTTAACAACGCATGCACTTATTATAGTTATCAACTAGTATGAATTTGAAAAATGGTTTGAAAAGGATTGTGTGTGGATGGCTATAAACCGGTTTTACATCTATCATCATTCATCATTTCAGCCTATCGCCGTCAACTGCTGGACGTAGGCTTCCCTCATGTTACGCCGCCAAGTGCGGTCCTGTGCCGCTTGCATCCAACGGCACCGGTAAAGCTCGGCGAGCGTCTCCGCCTCCAGGTCCCATGGCGGAGTTTTGGCCAAGAGGCACGCTGCCTCCGTCGCCACCGTGCTGTAGCCGCGTATGGCCTTGGTCGCCATGGCCCTCTGTGGACGCCACAAAAGAGCCCTCAGAGGGACGCCTAACAATGATGTCTAACAAGTCAAGTCAGAGATTTAAATCTACCCGCTACAAAAATTGGCTATTAAATTTTCACCCACATTTTGGTACAAATTTATTGCTAGTACAAGAAGAAAAAGATTCTCTATGAAAAAATTATATATATAGTACAAGAATAAAATGATTCTCAATGAAAAAGTTATATTAAATTTGTGTTAGATGATAATCCCCAGAAGATGAGGCTGCATAAATGTTCCGTTCGGATTTATTTTTGATGTGAAACATCTATAGGCGAGGGTGAACCTGATCTTCGCGTGGCGTTAAAAGCTAGTGGCGTTAACGCCACGCTTCACCTTAATTATCTTTTTTTGTGTGTATGTACAGCTGTTAGCAGCAGATGGCTTTTACAGCTTGAGGCGGACTATGGGTGAGCGCTGAGGGCTCTCAACCCGATGAAAGTATACTAAGCGACATCGCCCAAGCGCTCTTCCTGTGTCGCTGGCAAAGTGGGTTAGTGTTTTCGTTTTACATCGCACTCCTTTCAACTACGTACTAGTGTGTGAGGAGGACGAAGCGACGCGATGTTTTGCGTAAGCGACTGTACAGTGAATTATTATTGTTGTGTAATATATCAAATAATAATATAAATCGTAATATTTTATTAATACTTTATGCCATATTAGTTCCTGTTGTAATCTGTTCTTTAATGCATATATATGTACAAAATAATTTCGATGTTTCACATCTGCCAGACGTCCTGAGCGACGGCTCACTTTTTTTCCGTTTACTCCTTTGAAACTTTAAGTATCTTACAGTTTCTCGTGTGTTCTCTTTTTCCTCGCCTTGTAATCGATTTTGTCCCCAAGATACAATCTACTTTTTTGACCCATCACCTAAAACGTAAAAGGATTCTATATTATTCTTAATAAAGATCACATGAAAGTAATTAACAGAATTAGGTAGTAATAAATACTTACGAATCAAAACTGATCAGACGCAGTATACGCTCAAGTTCGTATCGTCGTCTCCTGCGCCTTGCCTTTTTCTTTTCAACCCCTATAATACATTATAGGGGTTAAAAAGAAAAAGGCGATTCGCCATTTTGGAGTCTGCTGATATAGAAATTTATACAATATTGAGTATTGCATATCGTCGTCGCATGTTCGTATTGCGTGTCGTTCTTATAGATGTATGTAAATGTTTAGCTCGGGATGTCAAATTTATGTTAAATTTTTCACGAAGGACTTGATTATAGTCTTATTTTATAGTGAATTATCTATGATTATAGGCAGACCGGGACCGGTGAAACCATAAAACATACTATAAAAAGGTTGCTACGAATCACGAACCTTTATTTCTTTTAATAGCGTTACAGAGCACGTAGATGGAGACTTATTCAGTCAAGTGCATACTTTTGGAATAAATACTCAACGCTGGCAACAAGGGCCTTGTCTTGTTAGTTGATTGCCAAAACTAAAAAAGAAGCGTACATCGCCATAGAGTAAGGCTATATATTGGAAATATGTCGCCATTTTATTATTTTCATTTGTCAAATTCGGATGGAAGCCGGAGCATACCGGAGAGCATACGATCTTGATTCTGTCTTATGAGGCCCGTTTTGTTTGGCCTACTCGCCTCTAGAAGGGCACTGTCTTCTTTTAGCGTTTGGAATACACACAGAATAAATTGCTATCAAGTTTGTGAAGACAAAGAATAACGAAAGAGATTTTATTTGAGAAATAAACATTCTTGTTCATCATGTACGACAACGAAGACGATCAGTATGAAGAAATCGATGTGGAGGAAATCTCATCAGAACTCTGGCAAGAAGCTTGCTGGATTGTTATAAATGCTTATTTTGATGAAAAAGGTCTAGTACGCCAACAGTTGGATAGCTTCGATGAGTTTATTCAAATGTCAGTTCAACGTATTGTAGAAGATTCGCCTCCCATTGAGTTGCAAGCAGAAGCTCAACATTCTTCGGGTGAAATTGAAACCCCACCTAGATATCTTCTGAAGTTTGATCAGATATATCTATCCAAGCCAACTCATTGGGAAAAGGATGGTGCGCCGTCGCCAATGATGCCTAACGAAGCTCGACTTCGTAATTTGACGTATTCAGCACCACTTTATGTGGATATTACGAAGACTATAGTAAAAGAACATGATGATCCAATTGAAACCCAACATCAAAAAACTTTTATTGGTAAAATTCCTATAATGTTGAGATCTACTTATTGTCTTTTAAACAATTTGACCGACAGAGATCTCTCAGAATTAAATGAGTGCCCACTTGACCCTGGTGGTTACTTTATTATTAATGGTTCTGAAAAAGTATTAATTGCTCAAGAAAAGATGGCCACCAATACTGTATATGTATTTAGCATGAAAGATGGCAAATTTGCTTATAAAACTGAGATACGGTCTTGCCTGGAACATAGCTCTAGACCAACTTCAACTTTATGGGTCAACATGATGGCTCGTGGTGGACAAAACATAAAAAAATCAGCCATTGGACAAAGAATTATTGCAATAGTGCCATACATTAAACAGGAAATTCCAATTATGATTGTGTTTAGAGCTTTAGGATTTGTGGCAGACAGAGATATTTTGGAGCATATTATTTATGATTTTGATGATCCTGAAATGATGGAGATGGTCAAACCTTCCCTCGATGAGGCTTTTGTAATTCAAGAACAAAATGTTGCACTCAATTTCATTGGGGCACGTGGTGCGCGACCTGGAGTAACAAAAGAAAAGCGAATCAAATATGCCAGAGAAATCCTGCAGAAGGAAATGTTACCTCATGTTGGTGTTTCAGATTTTTGTGAAACAAAAAAAGCTTACTTTTTAGGTTATATGGTTCACAGATTGTTATTAGCTGCTTTAGGTCGTCGTGAGTTGGATGACAGAGATCACTATGGTAATAAACGATTAGATTTGGCAGGGCCATTACTTGCATTTCTGTTCAGAGGTTTGTTCAAAAACCTTTTGAAAGAAGTTAGAATGTATGCACAAAAATTCATTGATAGAGGAAAGGATTTCAATTTAGAATTGGCTATAAAAACTAAAATAATCACTGATGGTTTAAGATACTCTCTTGCTACTGGTAATTGGGGTGACCAAAAGAAAGCTCACCAAGCCAGAGCTGGTGTATCACAAGTATTGAATAGATTGACTTTTGCTTCCACATTGTCTCATTTAAGGCGTGTGAATTCTCCAATTGGACGTGATGGCAAACTAGCTAAACCTCGTCAATTGCATAACACTTTGTGGGGTATGATTTGTCCTGCAGAAACACCTGAGGGTGCTGCCGTAGGTTTAGTGAAAAACCTAGCATTGATGGCTTACATTTCTGTAGGAAGCCAACCTTCTCCTATTCTTGAGTTCTTGGAAGAGTGGTCTATGGAAAACTTAGAGGAAATTGCACCATCAGCCATCGCTGATGCAACAAAAATATTTGTAAATGGATGTTGGGTTGGTATTCACAGAGATCCTGAACAATTGATGGCCACTTTAAGGAAACTGAGACGTCAGATGGACATTATAGTATCTGAAGTAAGCATGATTCGTGATATAAGAGATCGTGAAATAAGAATTTATACTGATGCTGGAAGGATTTGCCGTCCATTACTGATTGTTGAGAATGGAGCTTTGTTGCTTAAAAAGAAACACATTGATGATTTGAAAGAAAGAGATTTTAATAACTATGGTTGGCAGAATTTAGTCGCGAGTGGTGTTGTTGAATATATTGATACATTAGAAGAGGAAACTGTAATGATTGCAATGAGCCCTGATGATTTAGCTCAAGTAAAAGAATATGCTTATTGTACTACATATACTCATTGTGAAATTCACCCTGCCATGATATTGGGTGTTTGTGCTTCTATTATTCCATTCCCTGATCATAATCAGAGTCCCAGGAACACTTACCAAAGCGCTATGGGTAAACAAGCTATGGGGGTCTATATTACAAACTTCCATGTACGAATGGACACTCTTGCTCATGTACTGTACTATCCTCACAAGCCATTAGTAACTACTCGCTCTATGGAATATTTACGATTCAGAGAATTGCCAGCAGGCATCAATTCTATTGTAGCTATCCTTTGTTATACAGGATACAATCAAGAAGATAGTGTTATTTTAAATGCCTCTGCCGTAGAGAGGGGATTCTTTAGATCTGTGTTCTATCGTTCATACAAAGATTCAGAGTCTAAAAGGATTGGAGATCAAGAAGAACAATTTGAAAAACCTACCAGACAAACATGTCAAGGCATGAGAAATGCACTATATGATAAATTAGATGAAGATGGAATTATCGCTCCAGGTATTAGGGTTTCTGGCGATGATGTTGTTATTGGTAAGACAATAACTTTACCAGAAAATGATGACGAATTGGAAGGAACTACAAAACGATACACAAAACGAGACGCATCAACATTTTTACGAAACAGTGAAACTGGTATTGTAGATCAAGTAATGTTAACATTAAACAGCGAGGGCTATAAGTTTTGCAAAATTCGTGTACGCTCTGTTCGTATCCCTCAAATTGGGGATAAATTTGCTTCTCGTCACGGACAAAAAGGAACCTGCGGAATTCAATATCGACAAGAGGATATGCCATTCACATGTGAGGGTCTTACTCCTGATATTATTATCAATCCTCATGCTATCCCATCTCGTATGACGATTGGTCACTTGATTGAATGTATTCAGGGGAAAGTCTCATCTAACAAAGGAGAAATAGGTGATGCAACCCCATTCAACGATACTGTAAATGTACAAAAAATTTCTTCACTATTGCAAGAGTATGGTTATCATCTACGTGGTAATGAAGTTATGTATAATGGGCATACAGGCCGGAAAATAAATGCCCAGGTATTCTTGGGTCCCACATATTATCAACGTTTGAAACATATGGTGGATGACAAAATTCACTCAAGAGCTAGAGGTCCAGTACAGATTTTGGTGAGACAGCCTATGGAGGGTAGGGCTAGAGATGGAGGACTACGTTTCGGTGAGATGGAGCGTGATTGCCAAATAGCCCATGGTGCTGCTCAGTTCTTGCGTGAAAGATTATTTGAAGTATCAGATCCTTATCGTATACACGTTTGCAATTTCTGTGGTTTAATCGCAATTGCAAATTTACGTAATAATACCTTTGAATGCAAAGGATGCAAAAATAAGACTCAAATCTCACAAGTGAGATTGCCGTACGCAGCCAAATTGTTGTTCCAGGAACTTATGTCAATGAACATAGCTCCTAGGTTGATGGTAGTAAATTAAGAAATTTATATATAAGATTTTTATTATATAATCAGTAAAATATGTTGAATCCAATTGTAACATTAGTGTTAGTTATTGATTTGTATACATTAACAAAGATAAATAAAACACTTTGAACATTTCATATGATTTTTATTATCACAACTTGACAACATTAAATGCAGCTTAAACACAACAATCAAAATACAAAAGTGTACTCTGTAATTATTTTACTTCGTAATTTCATTAGACAATATCAAATGCGATAGTAATATTTTGTTCAAGTAATGAGGTACATAAAAAACTCAGAATCTGCTCTATGTAAAATACTTATATCATTATTAATACAAAGTTGTAAATAGAAGACTATGAACTGATTTCAAGTTTATCATTGCAAATATTGGAAAAGACTGGAATCATTCAGAGTGGACAATTTCCAAATGATGTATGTAAAGACCTTGTAACATAAATTTCATTAAATACAGTTGATAAAATAAAAATATTGCACAAAATGCATACTTCAAAGTACAATAAATTATTAAAATCATACTAGGTAGGCATTACATTTATTGGTAACCATTACATAAAAATTCTGACAAATCAACAATATAAACATCTTTTATGTAATGTATATACATTTATGAGATAGAAGTAAACAAGAAAAAATAACATTAAAGGTTCATGGAGTATAAATACAATAGGAAGCACTATTATGATAAATAATCACCATAAGGTCGATTTACAAAAAAAAAAACGATTATTTGCAGTTACTTAGCAAGCACCTTATATATTATTAAATGACATATTAAATTGAAAATTTTCTTTCGTAAATAAGCTCTGACGTCAATTTTTTTTAGTGTAAATCGACCTTTAGTGATTTGTTTGTAACATTTGTGAGCTTATTGTAGCTTTCCAAGTTCTTTTAGAGAGCGTTTGAAATTACAGACTAGGAATGCACAAATCAAATTTTAAGTACATACTACATTTCTTTTGTGCGCATTATTTATAATGTGTCATAGATACAGAAAATTAAATACCAATAATTACGAGTAAGTAATTTAATCTCGATAGATAAATTATATTAGCAAAATCTTATAAGTATAGCCGGAATAGACTAATTGCAAGATTTTACTGATACATCTATTTTTATTACCTAACAGCAATTAAATACTATGCGTTTTACAATGAGTACTTGGGACAACGACGCAATATCGGTTTTGACCAAATTAGTATGGTACTGAGATCAAACCAATAAATTCTTCGATACAATGGATTGATTGAAAGATAATGGTTATCTAAATTATACGTATTTATGTTACTGACTATATCGTTTTAAAGTTTGCTGCATTTATATGCATTAATTCCTTCTTAAATATAGTACATTTAAATAGTTGAAAATTAAATGACTCGTAGGTACATTTATAATGAAAAATCAATGTATGATGAGGATTTTTATCATACAGACTACAAAATTTCGAAACAACGGACTCCAGAGTTATATAAAAAATAATGTAGATTTATATGAAACCGACTTTAAATAACTCAAAGAAAATAAAGACAAAAAATCTTACATTGGCCGTAACCCTCGTTGAGTGTTGTTAACGCATAGCAAATTTCGTGATTATTCTTAAATTATTCTAATTTTTACTGTACAACTTAGGTATCTACCATCCACGTGTTGCTTGCCGTACAATACAGGCATTATTAAATTTTATAAATATGGACGTTTAGAACTGTATGTTTAATGTGACTAAAATTAAACATAAAGTTGTCATTTAGGTAAAAACATTTTGGAAATATATAAGTACATTTTTCAAGTCTATACAAATCACGCGTGCATATCGTGGAACGTTTATATATAAAAAGCCATAGAATTCATTAACTTCTTGGGCCTTTGTGCTAAACCGCTGTAAACTGGCTTTTTTAATTGTCTGTAGAAAGTGTGGTATGATCATCCTTCACAAATCAACTAATCTGCTTATAGTAACTGACTCAATAAAGATAGTAGGGACAAGTTTAAAGAAAGTCAAACAAGATTTTTTGCTGAATTTACCATTTAGAGTAAGAATGCATGTAAGTTAAATAGAATTTATAAAGTTACTAACTGTTAACGTGTACAGCTGGGTGGGGTGTGTTCACCCATAAGCCGATGACAAAAGAAAAATGGGGGAATATCACTGACTTCCTCTTCGATATGTGGATCCGTTCTTCAACCACGCTAAGCCATAAATAGCACTTTGGCAATCTTCCAGCGCATGACATCGAAATAATTTATAAAACTTGGATATTGGATTCAATAGAGTAAAAAGCCGTTGCTTAAGGCATTAGGAATGGCTTTTTAAGAATAAAAAAGCGGTTCTAGCGTAATGCTATAATAGCTGATAATTTAAAAAACGCTTATAAAAATCCTTTAAAATATATTTACCGCTCAATTAATGTGTGGTACGGTAGATATTTTTAATTTATATATTTATAATAATTAATATAGAGTCAGCGTGAAGGCGGCAACGCCCGTCTCTGATCTTCATTGTCGTCGTCTTTAGGACGACTCCATTTAATCATAGTTTCAGGCGAGCGGTAGAGGAACACTAATTTAGCAAATAGATCTTCTTCCAATGATAGCTCCAGTGCTTCGCGAACCTGAAACAATACATAATTATAGTAATTACAATACATATCTATTTACAGTCTTCTTCTATATATTTTGTATTGCCAATGGGCCTCGTCAGCAATGAAAATACAATTACATATATTGTCAATTTTTACATTAGGCTCGATCTTTAGACAAATTATGAGGCGTTTTATCTCGAATCTGTTAGTCGTATCCCTTGGTTGTATTCCGTTATCATACGAAATATACACTTATAGTATTCATAACGCATTTATTTCCACATGGGAAGCAGAAACGTGTAAAACAACTAAATTTTACAGGAGTAAATATCCTAAGTAATAATGTAATGCTTGATAAAGATTTGTCGTTTATCGGTGCGTACCGCTATACCACAAATACACATATTACCCCTTGCGGCAGCAGCCAGCGACTGACGAAGTGACGACTGTCGAGCGACCCTAAGTGATAATGACCAAGAAGAAGATGAGTCAACTACGATTTTGATACACGCTCAGGCATTATCAGCAGTTAATGATTTAAGACGCTATGTAATTGCTAATGCCTCAAAATCTTTTTGTCAAACTAAAATAAGTGATTACTTAAGTAACGTAATAATAATAAACAACATTTTATTTTAGGTAATTTTTAAATGTTATATTCAATACGTAGGTATTCAAAATAATAATAGAATATAATAAATAATAATGGCACGTTTTTCCCTTGCCCGCATAATACGCTTTCACGCCTAAGACGCGTTTTTGGTCAAGTCCCTACGAAATTGTCTTAAACGGGTTTTACTGTGTGGTATATATATATATATATATATATACTAGCAATCCGCCCTCGCTTCGCTTCGGATTCAGTCGCCTTACGCGCGTAGTTCCCGTTCCCGTGGGAATACCGGGATAAAATATAGCCTATGTTACTCCCTGATATTATAGCTTTCCAATGGTGAAAGAATTTTTAAAATCGGTCCAGTACTTTTTGAGTTTATTCGTTACATACAAACTTACAAATTTTACCTCTTTATAATATTAGTATAGATATATATATATATATATATATATATATATATATATATATATATACAATCAACGGACACGAATAATACCCACAATCAGAACAACAATTTGTGGATCGCACAAACTCGTTTCTCCTGTATGGGAATCGTACCCGCGGTATTTGATACAGTAGGTTGCTGTCTTAACTACTAACCCATATCTGCAGTTGAAGTTTGTTCCGGTTTCGTCGTATGCGTACTCTATTTAATTCTGTAAATCACAGCTCAAATGTGTCCCACTGCTGGGCTTAAACATGTTGGTTTAATTTCGAGTTTTTCTTTCCTTGCATAGATGTTATTTACATATTGTAGTCCATTGATCGTCTTTTACAACTTCCACGAGAAGAAATGGATTGGCGAATAGTATTCCTACTCGGTCACGATACGGTAATGTTTACTTACTAAATATATATCAAGGCAGAGTTGAAGCACTCTATCCACGTTGGGAAGATCGTCGAACATGATCTTGGTGTAGATACCAGAGAAGAAACCACGCAGTACACGCGACGCCAAAAATACAAACGTCGTGTATAACCCGATTATCCTGTTGAGAAAATATATTTTTAAGTTTACGTCTATCCTTCCATCAGACTAACAATGTTCAGTGTTGGATATAGACTTCCTCAACGGTGGTAATAGTCTATACTAGCTGACCCAACAGACGTTGTTCTGTTCTCCTTGAAATCGACAGTAGCGACACCTACCGGGTCCAATTGTGAATCTAAAACATTTTCGAATCCCCTTGAACACACACAAAAAATTTCATCAACATCTGTCCAGACTTTTAGGAGGAGTTCAGTGACATACACACGTATACAAGAAATATAGGTATGTACTAGCTGACCCAACAGACGTTGTTCTGTTGAAATAAAATGAAAGGAATTCTTGAAATCGACAGCAGCGCCACCTCCCAGGTCCAATTGTGAATCTAAACCATTCGCGAATCGCCTTGAACACACACAAAAAATTTCATCAACATCACCTACTGGGTCCAATTGTGAATCTAAACCACTTTAGAATCCCCTTGAACATGCACAAAAAAATTCATCAACATCGATCCAGCCGTTTAGGAGGAGTTCAGTGACATATACAAGAAATTTATATATGAAGACATAAAAGATTAAGATAAACTTACCCGCTGCCGGATATGAAATTTAATGTCTCTGGAAACAATTTATCGTTGAAGGTATACATCACCAACATATTACAGTCATTGAGAGGCACCGGCAGCAATGGATCCTGTAATAATAATTATATTAATCGTTATAACTTTTAAAGTTTCACTTAACAAGAGAAGAATATTTTTTTAACGGGTACGTTGCTTGATGCCGTACTGTCTAATCCTTCTTCCTACTAATATTATAAGTGTAAAACTTTGCGAGGATGTTTGAATGTTTGTTACAAATTGGCACATAGCCAAACATTTCCTGGATTAACATCATATAGAATACCTTTCATCCCGGTAATGTGATCACTTGTGATAATAGTTCGTAGTTTAGTGATACTTTACTTTTTTTACTCAATTATATTCTGTGGAACAGATTTGGATGAAATTTTATGTTAGAAAACTAATTTTTTATGCTGGCAAGGCCGCAAGCAGAATCTCGTAAATAATAAATCAATGTTACTACAAGGAAAATTTTCGTTTTACTGCGCACATAAGTGCAATTGCTAGATATAAGGCTATTCCATAATATAGGAGAATTATTATCCTAATACTCCAACCACTCTTTGAACAGATGGATTAAGATAAGTTTTTACTTTGAGTATTTTGTATTACGGTGATTCATTAGATATTTCTAACTATGCTCACGAATATCAGCTCGCACTTAACTATAAAGATTATTTTTTTTGTCAACCTAATTAAAAATAATGAAAATTTAAAACATACCCGGATGGAACAAGATTCCCTAACGCGCCAGTACATGCTGTCCCCATATCTCTCTAAGCGCATTTGTACGTCGCGGTATAATCTAGCGTCATCATCTGGTAAAACAAACAAGTAAATCAATTAGACAAATTGAAGGATCGTTTTTCCCTTGCTTTATGTGAAGATGGCCGAAGCTTACTTTTAGTAACTTTATTCGCCTCATTTTTAGCACAAGTTTACTGGGGATTGGCATCACTTTCAAGATTATCTTGAAAATAAACTGTATGCCATATGCTTCTGTGCATCCGTTTTGCTCCCTTACCGTTAAAGGTTCAGAACAATATCTTAAATAGTCTATGGAATTGCTTTATACAAATGGTCTATGAAATTCGTTCATCAGTCAAATGCTTAATGAAATTGCTTTAATCTGTCAAATGCCCTATGAATTTGCTTTAATCTGGCAAATGACATATGAAATTGCTTTTATCTGTCAAATACTCTATAAAATTGCTTTAATATATTAGATACTGTATGAAATTGCTTCTAACTATCATACAGTTATTTAAACATTTTAATAGTTAGAAATATATACTAATGACAATACAGTTTAGGACATATAAAATACAATAGTATAATTTAATTGATTAAAAATTTCATGGGCAGCTTGATAGTTTATTGCTTAGATGTTCGGAAGCCCTGTGTTCCGCTCTCGTTTAAGTCTTATTTTAATTGTTTCCTACATTCGCAGGAAATGAGGTAGTGACACATAGCTAGGGACAAGGTATCGAATAGAAAGTATCAATACTGTACTCATGAGTAGAATCGAGAAAAAAAGTATCGAGTCACGTTTAAGAAGGTTTCTTACGTTTGAACTACATGGTGTTACCATAAACATGAGCCGTGAGGTCTACTTTAAAATATATTGATAATTTCTACAATTTATGCGATACGATACTTGACAAAAAGTAGGTACTAATTGAGTAAAAGTATCGAATACAAAGTATCGAGTACAAAAGCATTGGTATCGAAAGAAAACTACTCGATACCTAAAAGTATCGACGCTTTTTTCGTGTCCCTATACATAGCGCTTATAGTCATCATACGGACTACTAAGATTAAATATAACAATATTTATAAAGTTTCTAATTTCTTTTCATGTAGGTCTGGTGACAAATTAAATAATTATATTGTCTTCAATACGACTAAGTACTGAAATTTATTTGTTTAAGGTCGAATGGAATTCTTCAGCTTCAAATTTGTATTTGCCTATTGAAGATAGGTATTTGATCAATTTATTTTTTGTTTACTATGGATTAGTATGGTTTATCATGGATATTGTAGTTATTTCAAAATGACATTACTTACCTTCGTCCAACTTGTCATGAGGCATTAGTTGAAAAGCAGGCTTTGCTGTGCCTTTATTAAATACCTTCACAAATTTCGGGAATAATGTCTTTACGTTTAACCTGTAAAAAATATATCTTAGCTTTAGAATACTCTAAAATTATAATCCTGTAGTGACAGGTGTCCACCTGTCACTCCAGTTAGTAACCACACTCGCAAAAAATCGATGTCTGAGTAGTAGCAATTTATTACTGTACTTCTGTACCGTTATTTACGCAATACTTATGCTTAAAAACGAGTTTAAATATTTTCTGTCTGTCTGTTTGTTTCGGGTAATCATCAAAACGGCAAAACCGATTTTGAAAATATTCTGCTACACGGTAAATGTCTGTACAAAAAGTAACTTGGGCTATATTTTATCTTAGTATTTCCATGGAAACGGGAACTCCGCAGTTAAAATCGCGAGAATTAGCTAGTATTGTAATACTTCGCACAAGTCTTTAAATGTGAAAATGTCATATTATATTTACGAAAACTATGACTTCTTGCAATACAATACGGTACCTTCACCTTTAAAGATATTTTTAATAATAATTTGAATGAATGAAATAAAATAAGTGAAAATGAGATATTTTTTTACCGAATTTTCATTCGAATACTAAGTGACAGTATATTGGAACAATTCGGTTGTCATTTTGTTAATAATTTACTGCCCTTGCTAAAGTGGCAGACGTATGTATAAACACTCAAAACCTACCAGTCACAGGTAATACAATTATTGTTTTCCTTTTGTTCCTATCTTTTACGATTTTGGATTCTGGCGATTTAATTTACATAAATAAAAAAAATATATATCGTTTTTGATACATTTTGCCATATTGTATATTTTGTATCGACATATCATATCAAAGTATGTATATCGATTAAAATGTCGATATATGGGATTATAAATATCGGTACATCGATATATCGATACTTTTTCAACAAACCCAGCGTGTCATTACACGATTTTGATGATGCCTTTAGCATCATCTGATCCTAATCCACGTATTCACACTCCCTTAACTGTAGGCAGCAGCCTAAGAAAAATCCCTGAGCGGCAATATCACGTGCACTGTTTGTTCGTTTGCCACCAATAACAATAAAAAAAATATTGGGTCGGTAGCCCGTGGCATTCTGCCAGTCCCGGCATCCTATAGTTACGCCACTAACCGGATCCCACAAGCGGCTTTATATAATACTTACCAAGTATCGGACGAGGAGGTGTTCGCCAGTAGTTGCAGCAACGTGTCTCGCTCGGGGTTGCGTTTGCCGTCCGTGTACGCTTCTAGCGGTACCTCGCGGAAGGCCTCTATGGTGGGTGGATTCTGCGCCGCATGTGTTGGATGGGTGATCACGTATGTGAACTTCACTTGTATAGTTGCATCTGTATAAACGTGTGATTCTTTTTTATTATTTCTTGCGTTAACACGACTATTACGACTATTATACATGTGAAATAAAACATTTGTTTTCGGCTTTTAAAGCGTTTCAATTTTGTTTTTATTTTACCGAAAATATTTCCGGTTCATCGCGGCCCATATACGTCTCACTACTGAGCTCGAGCCTTCTCTATAATAGGACTGATATTGACCTACTGGTATAGTAGGTCAATATTCTGCTACAGTGGGGCAATGGGGGTAGGTCAATTTCCCCCGATTGTAGAGGAGGTTCGAACCCAGTAGGCGAACGCGCATAAGTTGGGATGATGATGATGATGTTTATCCACACTAATTTCCAAAACCACTGGACTGATTATCGTAAATATGCCACACTTGTCTTACTTGTCGGATTTTTCTTAAAAGATTTTTTATGTTAAGTGCTGCTGCCGCTCATGGGCAAAGGTCCGCGGTAGGAAGAAAGTAAAGGGAGGGTGAATACGTGCAATGTGGTTTGGTGATACTAAAGGCATCACTAAAACTCTCCACACGCAAACAGCCTCAGAAAGTTGGGTTTCCGCTCACCGAACGAAGCGCAGTAACAAATTGTTACTCAGACGTCGATTTTCTCGTCGGGAATTGGGACGCGGTCGCAGCCTTCTGCGAGACAGTGATCTCGCGGAAGGAGGCGGCGGATCGCCTGCGCGAGGAGCGCAGCCTCGATGAGGAGATCCGCCGCCGGCGACTGGGGCGGCGTAGGCGCAACTATCTGCGCCTCATGCCGCCCTAGCCGAGGCCGCGGGTGACGTGACCGGGGATTAGTCCGTCACCCGCCGAGAGGCCGACCGCGTGAGGAAAGACCGACGTCCTCCCTGAGGGGGGGACGTCGGTCGATGGGAGGGTACCCCAATTAGGGGTATTCCGTCGGGCCGACCACTGACGACAAGTTAACGCTGCTCCAGTGGTCGGCCCAACGACGAAGGCGACGTGGTTTTTGGGTGGGTCGCGGGAGTTGCGTGCTTAAGCCCCTCTGTTGCCCCGGATGGAGTGGTGCGGAGGCGCGCCGACCGCGACCCACCCACAAAAAAAAAAAAAAAGACGTCGATTTTCTGTGAGAGTATGGTATTACACCGGACGGACCGGCCCGTGGCTGTAGATGAACAACTGTCAACAATGGGGTCCTAACACCACCGATTGAATGGTTAAAAGCATTTGCATAGGCGGTCAGTTAGTACGTAAGTTAAAACGAAGTTATTTTTTTTTTATTACTCACAGTTGTGTACATAAAAAATGTTCAAATGATATATTTGGTGTACTCTTTTTCCCTTGCATTGAAGGGTTAAGAATACAAACGTAACCGACCAAGGATCACCAAGCGATCGGGCAACAGCACACTCTGGTAAACTTATAATAAACTGTGATCTCCGATCCGCCTGCCAATCTGGCGATTATAGTATGATTCTAACTCATCATCATCATCATCCTGCTCTTATCCCAATTACTTGGGGTCGACGCAATATGTCATCTGTTTTGACATATTGCAAAAAGTTTCGGCAATGACTTTTATGACCGGCCGCCTGCCTGACATCAACCCTCCTTGGGAATGTAATCGTTGACCCAAATGGTACCAGATGGAGTTGGTCCGGGTCAATCTAGGGCTCTTAGTCGTCTTTTACGACACCCACGAGCAAAGCAAGGGTTGGTAGTATTCGAAGCCGCTACCACACAGCACAGATAATCACAGCATGATTCCAACTCATCATCATCATCATGATTTCAGCCTATTGCCGTCCACTGCTGGACATAGGCCTCCCTCATGTTACTCGCCATGAAGGGATAACGCTGCAATCGCCACGATAGGCAGGCGGGTTTGCGAGTGAGATGTTATACATTTCCCAGGAGAGAACTGCTGCCCACTTTCCTGGTGAACTCTTAGCCGATCACGACTCCCACGGGCAAGCTAGGGAATGCGACAATTATACTCTTATCCCGCCTTCGTTTTCAATAAATGTCAATAGACTGACGTAAGGTACTCACTGGATAGAGCTTCTCTTTCAAATCGTTCAAGCTCAGGCGGCGATATCTGCCACTTCATTGTGGAGTTTGGGTTGATGGTGATCACAGCTACATCGTTGTACATGTAGTTTGATAGAAAAGTCTGCGCGGTGCGGTCCCGCCCATATATGTTGCTCAGTTGATTGTAGTCTTGTTCTGTGAAACTTTAATTGTTCGTATATTAATTAAAGATGGTTCTTTGATCCAGTGGCATATTTACTTCTATTAATACAATCATGAGAAATTGGATTCGAATCAGCAAAGCAAAAAATGATTTGTTTGAGAGTTTTCTGGCTTTTCTCTATTTACAAAGATTCTCCAAGGGCTTTTTCAACATATTGAAAGTTTAGAACTACACCTTGTTATCAGTAATAAATAGGTTCTTCTATTACGTGACACTAAAGATTGATTAATTGGTGTAAGTTCTTCTCGTTTCTGCCTACCTTTCGGGTCTAAACGCGTAATGCAATTCACCAATGACATTTAAATTTCTGATGCCCGTTTTCACCAATGACACTAAAATTTAAGTTAATATCGTTAATCTATATGATATGTAACAATAGGACGGTAATTGACCTACTATACCACGCTAAACAAGCAAATTGATACAAGATTTTATTTTTATTTGATTTGATGGCTGCTCTAGTGGTTAACTCGTGCTCGGGTGCCGCTTGCGGGATCTGGTCCAGCCATAATCTTTTCATTATATTTGTTTCATCCTTGCTCTCCAAGATAATGGAGAAAGTTATCAATCGCCAGCTTCTGCAGTACCTTGAGGATCACCAGCTGATCAGTGATCGCCAATACGGCTTTCGTCATGGCCGGTCGGCTGGCGATCTTCTTGTGTACCTCACACATCGTTGGGCAGAGGCCTTGGAGGGCAAGGGTGAGGCGCTGGCGTTCAGCCTAGATATCGCAAAGGCGTTCGATAGGGTCTGGCACAGGGCACTTCTATCGAAGACACCATCATACGGAATCCCCGAGGGACTCTGTAATTGGATCGCCAGCTTTTTGGATGGTCGGAGTATAAAAGTCGTCGTAGATGGCTCCTGCTCCGATACCATGACCATTAATGCTGGTGTACCACAAGGCTCGGTGCTCTCCCCGACGTTGTTTATCCTGCATATCAACGACATGCTCTCTATCGAGAATATGCGTTGCTATGCGGATGACAGTACGGGTGACGAGCGGTACACCGAGCAACGGAATGTCCCTCGGAGTACACAGGAATGAAGGGTTCAACTTGTGTCTGAAGTCGAGCGCTTTTTGGGGCGGGCCTCGGAATGGGGTGAACGGAACTTAGTCCAGTTCAATCCCACAAAAGCACAAGTTTGCGCGTTCACTGCAAAGAAGGACCCGTTCCAAGGAGTAACTCTCCCAATTTCTGAGAGTATTGGGATTCTTGCCGTCGCAATATCGAGCAAAGTACAGTTCCGGAGTCGTTTGGAGGACAAAGCCAAATTGGCAAGCAAAAAGTTGGGCGTCCTGAACAGGGCCAGGCGGTACTTCACACATAGACAGCGTCTTGTGCTATACAAAGCACAAGTTCGTCCTCATGTGGAGTACTGCTCGCATCTCTGGGCAGGTGCGCCCAAATATCAGCTAGATCCACTTGACTCCCTGCAAAGGCGTGCTGTTCAAATCGTCGGGGATCCTAATTTTGCGGACGGATTGGAGTCGCTGGAGCGGCGGAGAGACTTTGGGTCACTCTGTGTACTGTACCGACTCTTTTACGGGGAGTGCTCCGAGGAACTGTTTGACTTGGTACCACCGTCACCATTCTACTAACGTACCACTCGACACCGTAGCAGAGTTCATCCATTTCACCTGGAAACGTTATGGTCTTCAACTGTGCGTTTCCAGCGATCATTTCTCCCACGTACTACCTGCTGCTGTATTTCCCGAGCGCTATGACATGTTCTTCTTCAAACGAGGTTTAAGAAGAGTATCTTCTTCACGGTAGGCAGCGGCCTGACTGTGCTCCTGGTATTGCAAAGGTCCATGTGCGACAGAATCACTTACCATTAGGTGTTCTGTCTACCCGTTTGCCACCGTTGGCAATAAAAAAAAATATAAGTGCCCCCGCGGGGTTTATACGTAATAAATGATTTGAATAGGCATTAATTCTTAGCCGTCACCACACGGTATGATTGAGTGATATTATTTTAATTTATCATTTTCATAATCCCCCTCAAATGTAGGTTAGATATCAGTGACAAATGTACGCTAAATCCACCCTTGGCAGCAGCCCAAGAGTGCTGCTTTTTCGGTGTATCTAATTTCAAGTCACAAATGTGCAATAGACGTTTTTCTAGTTCAAAAGATAATCAGTTGCTGCCAAGTGCTGAAAATTCGTGTAATGACGGAGTAGGAATGCTATTCACCACTCCTATCCTTATTTTTTTTTTGGAGTGGGCCATGGTCAGCGCAGCCGCTGCCCGGCTCCGTCCGGGGCGACAAAGGGGCAGCGCGCGGCTCCATAACCCACCCGTAGCACGTCGCCTTTGTCATTGGGCCGACCACCGGTGCCGAGTTCCTTAACCTCCTATCCTGCCAATAGGTGTCATAAAAGACGACTAAAGAATATGATATGCGTGTACGAGCTGTGTAAAAGGAAGCAAACTCGAAATAAAGCCCTATAGCAACCTGAACCAGCTTGCTATAGTAGGTCCATTTCTCTCCAATTGTGGAGGAGGCTCGAACCCAACAGTAGGATATATATATGAGCTATGATAATAAGTGCTGAAAATATTCATTTTATTTAAATTTATTGTTGAAAGCTTATTTATACTTACACGTCTATGTTATGTGACTGCGCTGACATTTGATACACAGGTAGGAATGGTCCAATACGAATCTTCACCGTTACGTCTGTAGGAGGATTTGGTTGTCCGACCTGTAATTAATCGCTGATTAGTCACTATCCGCAAGTTGATATGTAATTCTTAAAATTTCATTTGCATTTTTTATCTTACAACTTTACATTGAGATTATAAAATTGTAATGGTTTACTACACGGTTTGGAAAACTGTAAGTGTAGAGAGCAGTTGAATGAATAAATAAATAAATCAAACATTTTATATGCTTATCAATACGCGCAACAGACTGCACAGATAGCGTAGTGGATACCGACCTACAATGCCAGTGTCGCCAATGCCACTGTTGATTCCCACGGAGAACAACATATAGTGCGATCCACAAATTGTTATTCTGACTCTGGGTGTAATTTGTGTTAGATAAATTATGTGTTTGTAGAGACTCCCGCAATACAAGGATTATGTCCTTAGTGCAGGGTGGTCTTAAAAAAAATGACTAGCACAAATGTATGTTTCCGTATGTACCTACATATTCATTCATTAGCTTGTCGTCCAAGGTTGGACTCTAAGGAGGTAAATACTATAATCGCTGCGCTTCGCAAGTGGATTCGCGATTGCATTTGATGTTAATTTTCCCAGGATAATGCTTCAGCCCATCAGGCGCGGATTCAGTCTTTATAAAAGGTATAGTCACAGTCAACCTACAATTGTCCAACTGCTAGTCGACGTTTGAACTTCCTCATAATCGATAGAATCGTACGTGATACGGAACGCAGCAAATTACTTATTTACCTGACGTGTTCCAATTCATTCATTGTTTTTTTTATATATGTTATTATGTATGTTCGGATTCGAGAATGGTTTAGATTCACAATTGGACCCGGTAGGTGGCGCTGCCGTCTGTTGAGTCTGAACCTGTCACCACACCGAGTTCTCTTAAGTTAATATGTCTGACCACCTAATACTTAGTCTGTCCTCGTCTCTTTCTAATAGCAGATGCTATAAGAGACATTTAAAAGACGAGAAGCTGATAACGTCAATGCAAGAAAAGAAAACTAACAAAAATCCATTTTTAAAATTACCATAGATAAATTATTTTCTAATCTCGAAGGCAATTCATACTTAACACTACGAAGTACAAAGGCCAAATAATAATTACTTTTTGCAAAAAAGAAACCGACTTCAATAATGTAGACAATGTAGATAAATTTTTAGATTATTGTTGAATTTTCAATAACCGCTTGTCCGATTTTGATAAAATTTTCATGTGACCTTTTGGGAAGAGAATCATCAAAATCGGTTCATAAACGACGAAGTTATCCGCGAACAAACCACCTCCTACTTTTTTGAAGTCGGTTAAAAAAGAAGTAAGCAAGATGTTTTACCGTATTGCCAAAAGCGAAAAACACGAGCGGGAACCAAATTATAGCAATGACGAATGCAAGCACGCCACCTCCCAGCATGTACTTAGATGTGCTTGACTTTTTAACGCCACGCGGCTGCGGGAACTCGTCCTCTACGTAGCGAGAACACTGCCAACATAATAACATTGAAAAACTTCAATCAATATCATCATCACAACTCATATACGTCTGGGCTCGAGCCTCTTCTACAATAGGAGGAGAATTGACCTATTATACCGCGCTGGTCAGGCGGATTGGCATAGGTTTTTATTTCGAGTTTTCCTTCTCTTGCGCGGATGTATCGGCATATTGCAACCCCTTAGTCGCCTTTTACGATACCCACGTAAAAAGGCAAGAACAAGGGAATTGTATTCTTACTCTGTCACCACACGGATTTCAATCAATAGATCCTTTACTATTATTTATCAATATTGTGATCTTATCCTAATAATTTTCAATCGACACAACAAGTGCTTTTCTTGCTTCGTACATATTATAAAAGTTATTGGCAATAGTTTTATGAGCGCCTACAGCAACACTCATTCGGAATGTACTTGTCGCCTTGACGATATCTAATACTACTCACGAACAATGTAAGGATTATCATCGCAGCCCACATATGTCCCACTGTTGGGCTCGGGCCTCCTCCACAATGGGAGAGAATTTGACCTACTATACCATGCTGGTCAGACATGTTGGTATAGGGTTTCATTTCGAGTTTTCCTTCTCCTGCACAGATGTTATGTGCATATTATATCCCATAGTCGTCTATTACGACATCCACGGGCAAGATTGGGACGTATGCATACTACGTATTGTTACGGTGATCCGTCTTAAAATATTATGCTTGAATAAAATTGGATCTTGATTTATGCTACGGCTGAGCATTGAAGGGAAGTAGGGGTCTGAAAGTTTTAATAAATACGTAGTATGGGTACATTAATTGGTACCTGATAATGATATGACTTGCAGAGGAAGTTGCTATAATGTTCTTTTAATGTGAAACATTTCAAAGAATATCAACTAAATTCAAACTATTTCTTAGTTCATTTCTTGAATACTCGAGAGAGCCGGAAGCCCAACTTTCTGAGGGTGTTTGCGTGTGTTGGGTTTTGGCGATGCCTTTAGTGTCACCGAACCTCATTGCACGCATTCACACTCCCTTCGCTTTCTTCACCGTAGGCACCGGCCTTGCAAAGGTCCATGAGCGGCGACTACACTTACCATCAGGTGTACTGTTTGCTAGTTTGCCACCGTTTGCAATAGAAACAATTACAATTATTAAAATATAACAATAGTATTAAAAGTGATATTAACCTTCAATAAAAATACACTGGCAAATATATCTTCCATTTTAAGCCAGTCCATGAGTGTCATTGAAGTGTCTGTCCATATCCAATCCATGAGTGTTCGCAATTCGAATAAGAATGGTATCGCCATGAATCTGTATAAAAACACGGTTAAGATTAGCAAACTATATGATTTTTTTTATCAAATAATTTTAATATGGTGTTTTATTGTAATGTTGGCTATGCCCACGGCTTCCCTAGCGAATTATACTGGACAATCACTTAAATGTTATTTTAATAACAATCGAATAAAGTATTTATTGTGGATAAAAAGTACTCTGTACGAATGAACCATTAACGAGGTGAAAGCGTAGCAAACAAACGTATGCGCATTTGTAATACAGTAATACCCCGACTTACGCTACCCCGTTTTAGGCGAACTCGAAGATACGCGGTTTTTTATTTAAGCGCTCCGACCTTAGACTTACTTTTTTTATTCAGATAATATCAATTATTTTTCATTTAATTTATAATCAATAACATTATTTAAAACTTCTTTGAAAATCTTCCAAATAAACATTTTTTTGTACATATTTAAGTAAAATTAAACCCCGACTTAGGCGATTATCCCTCGATACCACCTATCGCGTAAGTCGTGGGTATTATTGTATTAAGTATTATGTTGAACATAATTTACAGTACTTTTAATTTAGCTTTGTGGCCAGCCTTATCCTGCTTATCGCAATTACTTGGAGTCGATGCAATATGTACTCTTTATTCATCGTACATCATCATCATTATTATCTAAACCCATATGTTCCACTGTTTGGCTCAGGCCTTTTCAATTATGGGAGGGAATTTGATCTGTTATATCACGCTGGTTAGACTTGTTCGCATAGTGTTTCATTTAGTTTTCCTTCTCTTGCTGTTTTTGCGTATTATATTCCTTAGTCGTCTTTTACGACACCCACAGGCAAGACAGAAGTGGTGAATGCATTCTATTTTATAGTATACTCCGTCATCACGCGGAGATTCATAGTACTCATTGCAAAAAAATTGGCTATAATTTAAAGACCGTCCGCTAATCTGATGCTAACTCTCCTTGGGAATGTAATTATTGACCAGGCGACATCAGATTGTGTTGGCCCGAGTTCATCTCCACCATCGTAGAACAAACATCTTTGTATTCGTTCATTTATTCTAAAATAGGCAATTAATTATATCTATGTCTGTAATATTTGTGTTTACATATAGTGATTTCTTACCCTCTAAAGAACAACATATTGAGGAAGTGATATGATTTGCAGAGGAAGTTGCCGATAATGCGTCGCGGATAACCGCAACGGATCTGGTACGCCGACAGCAACAAGTAGATGCACTTAATCATATACCACATTGGCGGTGGTAAGAGTACGTTGAATGCTCTGGGGAAAGACTCTGTTATTATACATTCAGCAAACTTAATTCATATGTGAAAAAATATAAATTAAAAAATGACACTACTGTAGCGTCTGTAACAATAAAAGAAACGACTAACAGATTTGATATATAATTTCAAAACGTTATCATTAATTCCTCAGCTTATCGAAGTCTATTATTATTGGACATGGGCCTTCCTGTGCACGAATTAGGGAGTTCTCTTGCTCTATGCTATAGCTGGCAGGTAAATTATAGTCCATAAAATATAGCTTGATCTCTGTGACAGATGTCAACGAAACCAACGAAGTAAGTTTGAACGAGCGACATGTTTACAATTTCATTTTGTATCAAATATATTTTCATTATTTTCGTGTCAGTTTTATTGCAACTGAATTGTAATATATTATAAATATAAAAATATTAATATTCATACCTAAAATGTACCTCGTAAGTACTGAAACACCTAGTAAACATTTTATACATAAATGACGATTACACACGTACAAGGTCATACTGGACTGAAAGTAAAAAAGAGATGGGATAGTCGATATACGTAAATCGATAACTGATCTTTATTAAATTATTCATAAAAGAAATAAACCGAATACAGTACCTATATAAAACTTTCAATATATTTTTTACAATTAAAACAGATAGTTACATTATAAAATACATAAATTGAATTAATTATACATAAAAAAACTATTTTTCGTCTCAGAGTAAATGATAATATTATGTACGCATTATTGTCAATAAACTAGACATATTTATTTATAAAACAGTCGTAATTGATCGATTGATCTAACAACTGTCCCTATTTTGGCAAAAAATGATAAATGTTCTAGCAGGAACGCTCTAGTGATGACGATAATAGTGACCTAGACCTTGATTGTACTCCTTTTGAATAATTAAAACAGTCAAAAACAGTTTTTGTTTGAAATAAATTCAAAAAGATTTTTACGGATTGTATTTTAATTATAATAGAAAATCATAATTATAAAAATAAAGAGTTTTATCGGTAAAAAAACTATACACTTTATCGTAAGCGTGACAGCACTAGGGACAACTGTCACAGAGATCATCCTATATTTTATGGACTATAGTGAATGTAATTAGTGCAATGAGCTTTCTATTGGAGAACTACTGGGCAGCGGTTCTCTTCTCTGGCTTCTCAAGAGAACGCCCGGAAGAGAGAATAAGAGAATCTTAGCCGGTTTTTATGACTCCCAGGAGAAAGGTACGATGATTTCATCGTTTTATTCCTAGCAGATCATTTTATTCTTACATGTTAGCACGCGTGGCCATTCATTTTTACTTTTAGTTTATTAAGCACTTGGTAGGCTAGGTGTTCTATTACACTTCAGGCGATACCTTTGAAATTAGTTCCAACTGCTGTTAGAATTAATCTATACCACTATAGTTTACATGGTCCTCCTCGTTTACCAAGTCATCACAGAAGTAGTAGTGGCACATATCATCATCACCATCATCTCAGCTCATGTGTCCCACTGCTGGGCTCAAGCCTCCACCACATTGGACGGGAAATTGACCGATTATACCACACTGGTCAGACGAATTGTAATAGGATTTTATTTCAATTTTTCCTCCTCTTACATAGATATCACCTGCATATTATATCCCTTAGTCGACTTTTACGACGCTCACGAGCAAGAAATTGTGCGATGGACTATATTATCACTCCATCACCATACAGAAAGTCGTCACATAACGAATTATAAATCGAAGCTTTATATTTTTATCTATTAATCATAGTAATATTTTTAATAATATTAGTTCCTTGCATACAAATTTTCTTTACGTTATTTAATTTATATTTAAGATATTTATTTTGTAGTTCTTTATATATTTGCCTTATAACATTTGCAAGATTATATCTCATTTTACTTAATAAACAACTATAATAAAACTTTTAATTTTATTCGTTTCAGCCTAATTACAAAAGGACTGAAGTGATATATTAAAATGGAAAATTTTGTTATCTTAAGTCAAAATTACCTTTCAGTTATGAAGGGCAGGACAAAGAACATCCATACATGTACTCCAATAATGAGCGCGTATTGGAACAATATCTTGCCGAGCATGAACTTGCGTAAGTACAGCGCACGGTCGATGATGATCAGTCCAAATTGTAATATCAACATTACAAGGAAAGGTATCGGGACCTTATTCTCTTCTAAATAGGCTTGAACACCGCCGTCACCTTGGTGTGTCTATTAAAAAATAAAAAGAAATTTAATTGTAACGTAATTGTGTTCAGAAAATTATTTCAATAGCTATAATAGCAACACATATATCTTTATATATAAATTTCTTGTGTGCGTGTGCATGTCATTAAACTCCTCCTAAACAGCTGGACCGACGTTGATGAATTTTTTTGTGTATTCAAGGGGGATTCGAGAATCGTTTAGATCCACAATTGGACCCGGTAAGTGGCGCTGCTGTCGATTTTATTTGAACAGAACAACGTCTGTTGGGTCAACTAGTTACTTATAAATATTGATAAAAAAATTAGTAAAACTTAGTTTAATTATTATTAAAATATATTCCATAATGATTTCTGATGTTTACGCGAGTATTAAACATTATAAGGCGGTGTCCTGCGTGAGCGACGAATACGACGCGACGCTGCGAACACGACGAACGCGAGCAACTCAATGACATGCCTGCTTGTGGCCTATATGACAGTTTGCTACGAGACGCGACATCAAGCGTGCCTGTTTTGAGAGCGAACTGATGCGAGATCACGAACTACAGAATGGTTGATTCAGAAGCGATTATATTTGTTTTCTTTCTGGGTTTTTTACGGTATTTTTTTAAGTCCGTACTCCAAATATGAACTTTCTAACAAAATTGTAGTGTACTTGTTCATGATTCGAGAAGTAATGACCAAAATCATATAGGACACTTGTTGCTTGTAGCATCGCGCCGCACTGTGTCGTGTCCTGTCGCGTCGTATTCGTCGTTCAAGCAGGACACCCTGTTAGTAACTACCGACGTCCTCCCCGAGGGGGGGGACGTCGGTCGATGGGAGGGTACCCCAATAGGGGGTATTCCGTCGGGCCGACCACTGACGACAAGTTAACGCTGCTCCAGTGGTCGGCCCAACGACGGAGGCGACGTGGTTTTTGGGTGGGTCGCGGGAGTTGCGTGCTTAAGCCCCTCTGTCGCCCCGGACGGAGTGGGGCGGAGGCGCGCCGACCGCAGCCCACCCACAAAAAAAAAAAAAAAAGAAACCCTGTTAGTAACTATTTTTACGCGTTCATAGGCATGATCTGTCTGTCCGTAACCAAACACAGAAGTGTTCGAAAAGGCGAGCAAAAAATATTTTTAAGATTTGCCATTAAATTAATATTTATTACTCATTATGAACTTACCCCAAAAGCAGCAAATCCAAATATGACTACTAGGAAATTAAAGAAATCACACAGGAACATGTATGCGTATATGTCAGCAGTGACACGAGCTCCAGGCGCCAACATTCTTTGAAAAAAGCGTTGCGTCGGACGTAGGTAACGTTTGAACCTGATAATAGATTACAATATATTTTAGTAGAGATTGGCATTTAAGGCTAGTTTCACTTTATATTATAACTATATAATAGGTTGATTACCCGAGAGATAAACATGGTAATTCACCAAGTACTTTACTGTCCAAAGTCCACCGGTGGATACTTTTATACAGCCTATATTGTACATATTATAGGATATTTTTTTGTTGTGAAACATATATAGACGAGGGTAAACCTGATTGTTGGTATGGCGTAAACAAGCTCCGGCGACACAACGCCACGTTATATGATATATGTAGGCATATATGTAGTATACGTAGTCTATTCCACAAATGAATGCGAATTGACCTTCATAGGTTGCTTAAATCCTTTAGTAGTCTTTTAAGACAATTTATTATGGGAATAGAAGCAACGTTAAATTCTATTTATACTACGCCAGCACAAAAAAAAATAAGCTTCTCTCCAAGTATAGTCTACAAAGAGCTGTCTGCACACTAGTTTTGTTTACAAGGTCGTCAGTCCATCGGGTAGAAGGTTGTCGTACACTGCGTTGTCCATTTTGCGAACACGAGGAAAAATGTATATTATATGGGAATAATAAGACCTGCTTCAGTAAGCAGTCCACAGTGAAGTGTGCATAGTAAAGTAACAGTTTACTTCGAGGAGATATATCAATTGTTGTTGCTGTTCTTGGATTAATTTTATACCAGATGTGTATCGTGTACAAATTTAAGCATAGTACGACTCTCCAGCAAGTTGAATATTTGTAACTTGAATATGAAACCAAGTCAAGACTAAGTTTTTCCATCTAATCCTGTTTATTGCTCAGTTCACTCTATTTGGACCTTGTGAAATACAAATGATATTTTTATCTGAAAAATAAGTTGCAACTGCTGTAGACAGATAGCCGAAGACTGGTTCATTTGGGACATTACACTTAATGATGTAGACCAGTAGGAAATTTATACAGGAATACAATTATTATTAGGAAATTTATATAATTAGATCATAACTAATAGTCATAGATAATGGTACTTACGATAAAAGCATAACTTGAGGATAGTGTTTGTATGGGTCCTCAAATGTTGTGGTTACTGCTACTATAGGTTCCTGGTCATCGTTAACACTGCAACAAAACGTTAATGAACTGAATAGTGTTATTTTGATCAGAATAAAAAATATAAAATTCTTAGCATTTTCTTTTTATTGCCAATGGTGGCAAATGAGCAGGCAGCACTCTTGATGGTTATTGATACTGCCGCAAGTGGACCTCTGCAATACCAGGAGCACAGGTAGACCGTTGCCTACCGTGTTCTCCTTAAAACTCGTTTAAAGAAGGACACGACATAGCGCTCGGGTAACACAGCAGCAGGTAGTTCACGCCAGAGTCTGCACGTACGTGGGTGAAATGATCGCTGGAAACGTACAGTTGAAGACCATACCGTTTCCAGGTGAAATTGATGAACCCTGCTGCGGTGTCGAGTGGTACGTTGGTAAAACAGTGACGGTGGTACAAAGTCAAACAGTTCCTCAGAGCACTCCCCATGAAAGTGTCTGTAGAGTACACAGAGTGACCAAAAGTCTCTCCGCCGCCCCAGTGACTCTAATCTGTCCGTAAAATTGGGATCCCGACGAGTCGAATAGCACGCCTTAGCAGGGAGTCAAGTGGGTCTAGCTGATATTTGGGCGCGCCTGCCCAGAGGTGTGAGCAATACTCCACATGAGGGCGAACTTGTGCTTTGTATAACACAAGACGTTAAACATTATACAGCTAAGTGATTACATAGAATTAGGAAATGGTTTATTTATTAATGATATTCAAGTGTAGATAGACTTAATAAAATATAATAACAATATTTATCCGTCTTTATTTTCCTATTACGCATACATTGCAATAAATGTATTAAATTAAGCTGAGAAACTGGTAATGAAGCGTTACACTTTGAAACTAAACTAGTTTTGTTAAGACAGGATTTTTATGATCTATACATACTTGTAATGATCGTCCTCCATAGGTTTTGAGGGACCCGCTTCATCATCATAGTTAAACTTATTGTCTTGTTCTTGTGATTCTACAGTAGTATTGTAATCATTTGCGTCTCTCACCGATGTACCATCTTCGGGAACTTCAGCACTGCAAAGGGCATACTGTATTAATAACAAATTTAGACTAGGTGTATATAACTCTAATCGTTTAAAGATTTTGTGATTTTAATTCGTAGCTTATTAGGTTAAATGTAAAGGATATTTTTTATTACACGTGAAATCATTCACGCTGTCATTTGTTGTTCATCGACCATTTTTCATCACAGCTGTGAACAGATTCTTTCATTAAGCGCTTCACTTTACCCACGCCACCAATAATTTATATATACATTAAATACCTATGGCACAATTAAGGTGCACACCGATTGTTCGTCATTTCAAACCTCTGCCTGGTAGCGTATGGTATAGCTATTAATTAATTCGTTCATAATACAGGAATATTTATAATTCAGCTGATTAAAACGCAGTGCTTCAAGAAGATAAAAATCTGCAGAATATAATAACTGCCTTAATTCACAAATAATATTTTGCTACACCTGGAGATTTTGAATCCCACAATTCATTTAACTAACTTGAAATATTGTTTATACTCGTAGTACAAATATATTTAATTAATGTTGTATAAAAAAATAAACCACCTTTAAAACAAATAGTTCAATGCAATTTACAATCACATACAGGGTCCATTTATTATATACTTATATATATAATCTAAAACATTACAAAAAATGTGTGTGGTAACATACACAACATAATTTTTTTGTAATGTTTATGCGAGTATTACACAGAAAAATTAAACTGTTTTACGGCAGTACTCTCGTGACCGCGAACACTTAACTATTCGAAACGTCTGCAAATTAATAATTGAACAGCGAGAAAATCCGTAAAAATAGTTTAATTTTCAATATTATAAATATCATCTTTATCAATACTTATTACAGGTAATATTAGAATGTAAGATAGTTGTAAATGTTACTAGCAATAACAAACGACAGATCTACTTTAGACTGATCTATTATAGATCAGTCTAAAGTAGTCATAAGATTCATATGATAAATAAGATGAATATTAATTTTTATAATGTAGCCAGTACTATATATCATTTAGCAATCTACGATGATAGTATTGTAAATATCAACGAGAGGCAACTACCAATTTATATAGTAATCATACTTTTTCATACTACTCTATAGAGTTCTCTTTCCAAAGTTTTTTTAAATTCTACATTCCAAAAGACGAATTTTGAGATTGAAGCATCAGAAAGAATAAACTTCTATGATTATGATTAAAAATGGCATATCTATACAAATTTGACACAATTATTAGTCAGGAAAGGAGGGGTAAACGGGATACCGGTTGAAGGTGTCTTCAGGATGAATGGATGCTTGCCGTGATGCCCGAGCTGGGGAGGAGCCACGTGACGAGCGGGAGCGGTGACGAAAGCGCCAACGGCTGAGACGTTGTGGCTTGGATAGCTGCTGGCCTACTAGATGTGCTACGCGCGGGTCCGAGCGTGACGTATTCAGCTGTCGCATTGCCGCGTTGATAGTCGCCTGCACGTAGTACAGCCGATCCACCAGTCGATGGAGACTGTCTGATCCCCACATCGATCGTTGTATTATCTTATAAACTAAGACTAAGCAAACCTCTACTATAACTTAAATGAATTTGCTACATTTGGATAACCGAATTTCAGAAATCATTGCTCACTTTGCATTACACCCGTCTAATTTATTTCTGCTCCACCCTAGGTCGAGTGGTGGAAAATGCCTAAGGCCTTAGAATAATAACGTATAGAAGGATAGTGTCAGTAGTCAGGACGCTGTCGCCCCGGACGGAGTGGTGCGGAGGCGCGCCGACCGCAGCCCACCCACATAAAAAAAAAAAAGATGGGGAATTTCAACCATGAATTATAAAAGTATTCTACATCATGTTACAGAATAGTCGCGAGGTTGCTAGCACGACCATAGCTTGATCATAGTCTTTCAGAAATCGATTCGCCGTTTGGATAGATAAATCCAGCCTTTTGCCCCAGCTTTCGTTTTAAACTATGAATAGATATCTGAAGTTAATTCTATTTATCCATGATTGAATAAAATATGCATTGAGCTGTGAACGTGGTGGGACAAAATATAATTCAAATGCGTTTAGCTTGTTTTAGATTACCGAGTAAAAAATCATGGAAAAGCCACATTTATACCGTAAACAGAAAGTTTCAATCCTTGGATTTCTACAATTATTTCTTAGAGTTGTTTATTATATACCGCATTCGTTATACTTATCGAATTAAAATAACTAGTGATCGCCGTGTGGTCGAAATTCGGCCATAATTCAATTTAATTAATTTTTCTGCTACACAATTTTCTTTAATTTTATTTATGTATAATTGTAAATTGAGCAAGCTGTATTTCACTAATAACTAATATATAAGCGCAAATCTCTATTATTGTCATCATAATAAAATTATGATTGTTTGACATTCAGTTTGACCAGACATTTTAACCGTAAACAACAGTGTATAAGCGTTGCTACGCAACACACTCGCACAAACGTGTGTGTGTGTGTGTGTGTGTGTGTGTGTGTGTGTGTGTGTGTGTAGCGATTGCGTTGTAGTGTGCGTAATGCCTTTTTTAATGAATTTAATGTATTTCTAATCCATTATTGTATGAAATTTCTGTTTTATGCACTTCTCCTCATTATATACTTCAACCATGCCAAATTTCATACATGTCCATCCACGTAATTTTCGTAAAAAGGGGGTACAAAGTTTTCGCTTCACGTATTTATATATAGATAAATGCAAAGAGATACTCACGGGCCTGTCTGATCGTGTAGTTGGACGTACTTCTGACCCAATTCGTTGATACGACCTTGTACTACCAATTGTGTGTCTTCAGGACTCAATGGATACTCCATATCTTCTCGCAAATCTATCTCTGGAGCAGATTCTTTCCATAAGCCCAGAGATTTTAACATGAATCTGCAATTATTATCACCTTATATTGTTAAAAACTCTCATCCTTACAACGAAAATAACAAAGTAAACCTTTAAAAATTGCGAAAAACGTTATGTATATTTTCTTCTTAGCTCACAAACATTCCACTATTAGATTTTTAGATTTTTTTTTTTTTTTTTTCACTATTAGAGGAGAGCGGCAGCAGCAGCGGGTCCGAGCACGAGGGCGGCATTGCCGCAGAGCCGTGCATAAGGGTAGCAGGCGAAAGCTCTGAGCTGCCGAGCGATGAGGGCGGCACTGCCGCAGAGCCGTCGCAGGATGAGGGCGGCAGTGCCGCAGGGCCATCCGAAGCATCGGAGATGGAGCTGACGGACGTGGGCGGAAGTGCCGCAGAGCCGTCCGCCGGTGAGATCAGCACCCCTTGGGTGCAAGTCGGCCGGAGTAGGGACGAGGGCGGTGGATGCGCCGCAGGTAGGCAGATATTAGGCGCGCCGTCGGTTGAGGGTTCAATTAGGCCGTCGTCGTTGCCGTCGTCACCGTCGTCGTCGTCGTCGCCGAGGAAGAGGACGGAGAGGGCTGCAAAGGCGCCAGCTCCAGCCCCAAGTGCGAGGAAGAGGGAGGAGGCCCTCCCCCCGAGACCCTGGAAGCGCCCCCTGCAAGAGGGTGGCCGCTCCAACACCGACTCGGAGGGGAGTTCCATCATCATGCCTCCTCCCAAGGTCCCGACCATGCGCCGGGGGCGCAGAGGCCGAGGATCGGTGGTGGCGGCGTGGCCTGGGACACCGGGTCCGGCCGGCCACGGTGGCGAGGTGGCGGCCCTCCAGGCCGCGAACTCCCGCCTTAGTGAGGAGGTCTCCGGCTTGCGGGAACGCAACCGCAAGCTGGAGACGGAGCTATCGGCGGTGCGACGGGAGAACCGCGGGTTGGCCAAGGAGATGGCCGACCTGCGGGCCCAGTTCGCGCGCCTGGCGCCGGCCGCGCCGCCTGTGCCAGCCTCGCCACCGAAACGGGCTGCGCCGGGGAGGGCGGGCCCGTCGTCTGCGCCCGTGGCGCCGGCTGCGCCCGTCGCGGCTGCTGCGCCAGCTGCACCCGTCGCGGCTTCGGCACTTCCTCCCCTCGTCGTGGTCCCTCCGCCGGCTCGTGGCCGCGGCAGACCTCGGAGGGGGGAGGAGCCGCCGCCCGACGAGGTGCACGGCGTGTCGGAGTCGGCGGTACGCGTGATCCTAGCCCGAGTAGGGGTGATGGTGGATGCGCGTATCGCCGCCGTAGCGGCCAGGCTCCCGCCTGAGCCGCCCCTCCGACCGCCGCTCGCCGCGGACAAGGCGAGGCGGCCGCAAGCGTCAGCTCCCACCTCGCTGCCCTGTCAGGGTGGCCGCGTGGTGAGCTACGCTGCGGCCGCGGCCGGGCCCAAGGGGCCCAAGAAGGCCGGCAAGGTGCCGGCTCCCGCCAAGGCCGGGCCGCGGCCGGCGCCAGCGGCTGCACCGCAGGCGCCGGCCAGCGCACCCACGACCGCTCCTGCTGCGCTCAGCGCTGCTGCCAGGCTCGAACAGGGCTGGCAGGTGGCTGAGCGGAGCAGGAAGGCACGCGGCCAGAAGCGGAGAGCGGCGGCCAAGAGTGCCGCTGTGGCCGCCGCTCCCCAGGCGGGAGCCGGCAGAAAGGGGAAGAAAAGGTCGCGCAGGGGCCTCAAGTCGCCGAAGACGGCCGCGGTGGTCATCACCGTGCTGCCTGAGGCGGCTGAGAGGGGCCTCAACTATGAGGCCGTCCTAAAACGCGCCCGGCGGGAGCTGGACGTCTCCGGTATCGGGGGCGTCGAGGCGAGGACCCGCAAGGCCCGGACAGGGGCTCGAATACTCGAGTTCCCTGGGGCCGAAGGCGCGAAGACGGCCGATAGTTTGGCCACGATGTTGAGGGGGCTGTTCGGGCCGGAGGATGGTGTCCGAATCGCCAGGCCTGTCAAGTGCGCAGAGATGCGCCTGACGGGCTTGGACGATTCCGTGACGGTGGAGGACGTCCGGGAGGCCATTATGGCGCGTACCGGATGTGCCTCGGACACCGTCCGGATTGGCACCATCCGCACTGGTCCGGGCGGCGTCGGTGCTGCCTGGGTGCAGTGTCCGGTGGAGTCGGTCAAGCAATTGGCCGACTTAGGCAGGCTCCTCGTGGGCTGGAGCTCGGCGCGGGTAACCGTGCTAGAGCCCCGGCCCGCGAGGTGTTACAAATGCATGGCGGTCGGGCATACCCGACCGACATGCAAAAACTGCTTTGACTGCAGCGGGCTATGTTTCCGTTGCGGTCAGACCGGACACCAGGCGGCATCGTGCTCTGCGGTGCCCCACTGCCCCGCGTGTGCGGCAGGCAATAGGCCTGCCAAACACCGCATGGGCTCTGGGGACTGCAGACCCCCGGCATCGGCCCCGAAGGGGCGGGACGGCCCATCGACCGGGCCAGTCCCCGCTCCGAGCGCGGCCCGATCGCCCGTCAGCGCGGAGGAGGTGACGATGGATACGGACCGTTAATGGACCCCGTATCCATTCGTCTCCTCCAGGCCAACCTCAACCACACCGCCGGTGCGCAGGACGTGTTCCTGCAAGCCATGGCGGAGTGGTTGATAGGAGTAGCCGTAGCCGCGGAGCCGTACGTGGTGCCCGACCGGCCTAACTGGTTGGGTAGCACCGATGGCACCGTGGCAATCGTCGCCTCCACGTCGATAGTGGACCTTTCGTTCGCTAGCCCCGAGGTCGCCGCACGCGTGGGGAGCTGGCGCGTCGTGGAGGAGGTGGAGACCTTGTCGGACCACCGGTATATCCGGATGGAGGTCTCCCCGGTAATCCCGACGCCCAGCAGGGGTCACGGGGCGGATGGACGTCCTGCGTTCCCGCGATGGGCTGTGGGTCGCTTAGACCGGGACCAGCTGGCGGAGACAGCCATCGTTTACTCGTGGCTGTCCTCTGCCAACCAGTCGGACGGGGTGGACGCCGAGGCTGGCCGCATCCGCAGTGCGTTGACGCAGATCTGCGATGCGGCCATGCCCCGGGTACGGCGTCCGCCCCCGAGGAGGGCGGTCCACTGGTGGTCCCGGGAGCTGGCGGATCTCCGGGCCGCGTGCATTCGCGCCCGGAGGGCCTACACCCGCAGCCGGCGGCGGCAACGCGACGCGGAGCGGGAGGCCTTGCTGTATGAGGGCTACCGCAATGCGCGGTCGGCCTTCAGGCTGGCCGTCCGCTCTGCCAAGGACGTCAGTCGGCAGGAGATGCTGGACGGTCTCGACCGTGACCCCTGGGGACGCCCCTATCGCGCGGTGCTGAATAAGCTCCGCGCGCGGGGCCTTCCCCTCACCGAGACTCTCCAGCCCAGCCTTCTCACCCGGGTCATCGAGGACCTGTTCCCGCGGCGGGCGGAACACACGCCCCCGGTCATGGCTCCGCCAGACACTGACCGGGAGGCCGACGACGACAGTGTTCCGCCCATCACGGAACCCGAGATGGGAGTGGCGGTGGCGCGCATGTGCGCAAAGTCCACCGCCCCCGGGCCCGACGGTGTTCCAAACCGCGTGTTGGGCCTGGTCCTCGACCACCTGGGTCCCCGCCTCAGGGAGCTGTTCGACGCGTGTTTAGCGTCCGGACGGTTCCCTGGGTGCTGGAAGGAGGGAAGGCTGGTGCTCCTGCCGAAGCCGGGACGGTCTCCGGGGTCGCCTTCGGCCTACAGGCCTATCGTGCTGCTCGATGACACGGGCAAGCTACTGGAGAGGGTGGTAGCTGCCCGCATCGAGCGGCACCTCGTCGGCACGGGGCCCGATCTGTCGGACGCCCAGTTTGGGTTTAGGAGGGGTCGTTCGACGATCGCGGCTCTGTTGCGCCTGAGGGCCGTGGCGACTGAGGCCGTCACCGGTGGGGGAGTGCTGTTGGCGGTGTCCCTAGACATCGCCAACGCATTCAATAGTCTGCCATTCAGCTGCATCAGGGAGGCGCTCCGGTATCACGGAGTTCCAGCTTACCTGAGGCGGCTAGTGGCAGACTATTTGGTGGGGCGCAGCGTCCTCTGTACCAACCGAGCAGGGGACGTTGTGCGAACGCCCATGACGTGCGGTGTCCCACAGGGGTCGGTCCTCGGACCCACCCTGTGGAACATCGGCTACGACTGGGCGTTGCGGGGGAGCCTCCCGCCCGGGCTGGGCGTGATTTGTTACGCCGACGACACGCTCGTCACAGCCCGCGGTGGGACGCTAGAAGAGGCGGTAAGCCTGGCGACCTATGGCACCGAAGAGGTCGTCAGGCGGATCGAGGCGCTGGGGTTGAGGGTCGCCCTGGACAAGACGGAGGCCCTCTTGTTCCATGGGCACCTTATGAGCCCTCCCATCGGCGTCTCGATCACCGTCCGATCGGTTGACATCAGCATCCGGGCCCATATGAGGTACTTGGGCCTGGTGCTCGACGGGCAATGGTGGTTCCGGGAGCATTTCCGCAGGCTCGCTCCGCGGCTCGTCGGCGCGGCGTCCGCCCTATCGTGGCTAATGCCGAACGTGGGCGGACCGAGCGCTACGTGCCGACGGCTGTACACGGGGGTCATCCGGTCGATGGCCCTGTACGGCGCACCGGTGTGGGCGGGGTCCTTGACCGTCCGACTTAGGGCCCTTCTGTGGCGACCACAGAGGGTCATGGCGGTCAGGGCCATCCGTGGATACCGCACGGTTGCGACGGAGGCAGCGTGCCTATTGGCCGGGACTCCCCCGTGGGACCTGGAGGCGGAAATGCTCGCCGAGTTGTATCGGCGGGTGTCGGGGGTGCGCGGGGAGGGCGGTGTGATCTCGTTAAGGGATCTCACCGCCTGGCGCGTCGACGCCCGCCGAGACGTCATTGCCCGTTGGGCAGTCCGGCTGGAGAGGCCTCGGTTCGGGGTGCGAACCGTGGAGGCCTTCCGGCCGGTGCTGATGCAGTGGTTGGAAAGGCGGCACGGGGTGCTCTCCTTCCGACTAGTGCAGGTGTTGACGGGGCACGGGAGCTTCGCCAAATACCTGCACAGGGTCGTGAGGAGGGAGAGTACACCGTCCTGCCACCACTGCGATTGCGACGAGGACACGGCGCGCCACACGCTCGAGGCCTGCGCGGCTTGGGCAGTGCAGCGCCGTGAACTCGTCGCAATCATCGGTGCCGACCTGACGCTGCCGGCCATCGCTAGGGCGATGGTCGACAGCGTCAGGAACTGGGACGCGGTCGCAGCCTTCTGCGAGACAGTGATCTCGCAGAAGGAGGCGGCGGATCGTCTGCGCGTGGAGCGCAGCCTCGATGAGGAGATCCGCCGCCGGCGACTGGGGCGGCGCAGGCGCAACTATCTGCGCCTCATGCCGCCCTAGCTGAGGCCGCGGGTGACGTGACCGGGGATTAGTCCGTCACCCGCCGAGAGGCCGACCGCGTGAGGAAAGACTGACGTCCTCCCCGAGGGGGGGACGTCGGTCGATGGGAGGGTACCCCGCGTAGGGGGTATTCCGTCGGGCCGACCACTGACGACAAGTAAACCTGCTCCGGTGGTCGGCCCAATGACGAAGGCGAGGTGGTTTTCGGGTGGGTTGCGGGAGTTGCGTGCTTAAGCCCCTCTGTCGCCCCGGACGGAGTGGTGCGGAGGCGCGCCGACCGCGACCAACCCAAAAAAAAAAAAAAAAAAACTATTAGATTTTTGGTCTTCTCTACATTGGCAGGGCAATTGTGGTATACACAATGGTCAGACGGGTTGGCATAGAGTTTTCGTCGAGTTTTAGTCGAGATATCCTTGTAATCCTGAGGCGTCTTAAACGACTCCCAAGAGCAAAAAGGGGACTGGTGATTTTGAAAAACATTCAATAGTCCATTCCCCTTCGCAACCACACAGAAATAATATGCATCTTGCTAATTTTGTATTCGCTAATTTATAAGACAGAAAGAACTTGATATAAGTTCTTTTTCCACGTGAAAATGGCGATTTTTAATGGGCAGTCTAATTCGATATGGGTGTGCTCTTTTCTTATCTGTGCCTAGAGAAAGAACCTATGTTTTGCAGACTCAGATCCTAGTAATAAGATGTCGATTTACCTGTGTAAAAATATGATCAGCAGTAATAATAAGTCGTATAGAGCATAATTGAACTTTCTTTCGATGCCAATGATGCGCGGCGCTGTGAATGGTGTATTGTCGGGTGTTGCTATCTGATTCCATGGCAGTATCTCGAATTGGAACATACTTTTTATAAGTACGATCACCTACAGACAATCGGTAAAAGAAAACTAATTAACCATGTAAATGTTTAATAGTAAATGGTGTATTACAACAACTGAAACTTCATCAACAAAGACACAAAGTAAGCCATCTTCATCATTTCAGCCACTGTTGGGCTCGAGCCTCCTCCATAATAGGAGGAAATTTGACCTTACTATACCATGCTGGTCATACAGATTGGTATAGGGTTTTATTTCAAGTTTGCCTTCTCTTGCATAGAAGTTTTATGCGTATTATATCACTCAATCGTCTTTTACACCATCCATGGGCAAGAGAGTGGTGAATTGTAATCTTATTTCGTCACCACACGGCGAGTAAGTCATTTTACTCGAAATTATTTGAGATTGTGCTTTATAGACGATATGTAGCTCGTATTTGCTACAAATTGATAGATTGATAAAAAAATACTAATAAATTAAAGATTGCTATGTAAGGCAAAACTTACCTCAGTGTAGGCAATCAAAGTGACCCAGAATGTCTTTGTGGGTCGTGGTATTGTAAGTGTACCCCACATAAACACCATCAGAGGCAGCGGAATAGACAGAATTGTCGCCGATTGCATCTACAGAAAAAAAAACATACCAGAATACTAAATAATGGCAAAAAGATAAAGCTAAGCTAACCTAACTAGTAATTTTTAGTCGTATTTTTCCATTTTATGGGCGAAATAGGAGTACATTTTAAAGATAACACACCACATTACTAATAAATCAGAATTGTAAATGGCCCTATTCAAATTTTAAAGTTATGTGGTGTATATTAATTTGTTTTATGATCATCATCATCACTACAGCTCATATACATACGTCCCACTGCTGGGCTCCAGCCTCTACAAGGGGCAGAAATTGACCTACTATACCACGCTGGCAGGTGGATTGGTATATTTATTTTGAATACTCCTTCTTTTGCATAGTTGTTATATGCACAATCCCTTAATCGTCGTTTACGACATTCACGAGCAAGATAAAGGAGTGTTTGTGTGTTTTAAGAGTGGTAGGATCACACTGTCGACAGTTATTTGTCTATAGCCGCGGGCCGGTCCGTCCGGGGTAGTACCACACTCTCGCAGAAAATCGACGTCTGAGTAGTAGCAATTTGTTACTGCGCTTCGTTCGGTGAGCGAGAGAGCCGGAAGCCCAACTTTCTGAGGGTGTTTGCGTGTGGAGGGTTTTGATGGTGCCCTTGGTATCACCGAGCCTCAATGCACGCATTCACCCTCCCTTCACTTTCTTCGCGGTAGGCAGCGGCCTTGTAAAGGTCCATGAGCGGCAGCAACACTTACCATCAGGTGTATGGTTTGCTCGTTTGCCACCGTATGCAATAAAAAAAAAAGGGTAGTGAATTGTATTCTTACTCCGTCACCATACGGGTTTAATTTATTTATTGTAGGAAAATATAATGTTAATAATACCTGGTTAATAAACACCATAATATAGCACACGATATCAGTGTGAGCTAATACTGCATACCACAGCGCGTAGCCAAGGTGCACGAATGGATTACGGTCTTGTTTGAACATTGAATCGTCTTGTTCCTCTAGTGTAGTTACGTCCTTACTGAAAATCAACCATACAATGCTTATAAATGACAGGTAATAGAGCTGCAAATTAAATGAATATTATACATATATATTATTTACATTTAAGCACAATACAAGAACATCGTGCGAGTTAGGATATATTCATCGTGTATAATAAACTAGAATAACCATGCGAATACTTCGCAATGTTATGAAAAGTGTTGTTTTTTTTTTTCTTTTATTTGTAACTTGTCTCATTTAACAATTGTTGCGGTAATTACCCGTCGACGGTTTGAGTGAACAAATTACCACCAGATGGCGTCGTAAAAAGGAACGTTTTAAAGAGTATGTTTTAATAGAAACATTAATTTTGAAATATTTAGTTATCGCTTTATTGTTCGTTATTAGAGGAAAAATAATCTACAAATGGTGTATCAAACTGGTGTTGATGCAGAATTATGGGCATCTTTTCATAAATAAAAAAAAAACACCTTTCAGAAACATTAATGATTTAAATTATGCTGCAATTATTAATCTTACATAAAAAGTGCTATTTACAAAGAATACGATGAGAACATAACCCAATTATTTAGCCAATCAAACCTGTTCACAGGTTTTGTGATTTTCTGTAAATAATCCGAAAGAAATAGGATGCTTATCAGATATTTTTTGTATAATAAACCTGTTTTATATGTTCAGGTTCTTAAATAAAATCATTGTAATTTTAAGTTTTATTGTATACAACAGTCTTATGGTGTAACACCTAAAATATGTTTCCACTGAACCATGAACTATTAGATTGCATGGTCGATTTTAAAATCTTTTTATAACCCCTTTTAAATATATGTATGTACTGCAAATTACAACAAAATACTATTGAGATTATTCAAATGAAATCTTTTTATCTACCACTTGATTAATTGATTAATATAAAATAAGTTGCCAAGTACTCCAATACAAATCCAAAATTAAAACGTTCAATCTTGGTTCGCCTTAAGCACATATATCTACATATATTCCAATATTGGGCATGCGACATCTCTCTATTTCCCAATTAAATTATATTTCTTAAATTAAGAAGTTTGTTGTGACCATTAGCGAAATATTACCTCTAATTAATATAACAGTAAAACTACATAATTTTCGTTTAATCCCCAGAAGGCCTGTAGGAATTAACAGAAGTAGATGACAATACAACAAAAGCTGCAATGGCTGAAATACATATTATAAATAAAAATGTGAGAAATTTAATAAACTTAGTTATAATGTACAGACAATAATAAAGAGAATTACATTAAAAAATGTTTAGGTATTTATATACCTAAACTTTTTTAATGTAATTTAATTATTTAAAGCCCGTTGCAAGCGACGAGGTATAATTAACGTAACTTGTACTGTAATATTGAATCGCTTAAATTGATTGCGTTAATAATATTTATTTATCTTAGTGGTATTGCGTTACTATAGGGTTACTACAAAATGAAAGGTTTTCGAATCAAACAAGATTATCACAAAACTGATGTACCTACACTATTGTATATGTACAAAACCTGACAACTCGTAGAGACTAAAAAGTTAGGCACTAAATAGTATGAAGGAAATTACCCAATATTTAGACTTTTTTTCATATTTATCAATGTCAGCGAATTATAATCGGTTTTTTAAATGGAAAAGGCCGAATCAAAGTTTTTTTTATTGTAGAACGATATCTAAAAGCTACATATTCTATGTTTACGAAGCAAAAAAATGCAGTCGCTGAATTAAGTTAATTATCCAACCGTGCAAACAGTTGTGATCCCTTCATTCCAAAACTTATAGATTCTTAGCTATTTAAATGCTTATAATATAGATATTTTTAAAATTTCTAATGAAAACTCATAACAGAGCTTACTTCAACTTAAACGTATGACAAATGTAATTTTATTTGTTCAAAATATCATCGAAATCGCGAACAGTACAAGTATACGTTGAGTTATATGAATCCACCTTCCGCTAGTCTGCAAACTAAAAGCGCTCTCATGTTCGGACGTGTCGTCCTCGTCGGCTTGTCGTGCTGTGTCTGCCGACAATGAGGACAGCTCGCGGCGGGGAGGCGGTGATGAATCGAGTCCGCGCTCCATACTCGGCGCTAAGATGCGTATCTCCGGCACACTTATTTCGCTTAACTTACGGCTGTAAACACCGGCGGCATTGTCAGTTGTGTCCAACCGAAAGTCAATTTGAAGGCGAAAATTGAGTAAAACAACCATTGGTCATTGAATCCGAAAATTCGACCAAAGCAATGTTAAAGATTCTAACTTATATGAAACTGTAAAATATTTTTTCCTTATTTATACCTATTTACTTTATATTATACCAACAGGTGTTTGATTGTATCCATCATGGTAAGTGGTAATCTATAATCTAGTTGATGTATTGTAGTACAGTAGGAAAAACCTATCGAAAGTACCGACATCGGCTACGTGTAGCAATCGTCGGCAACTTGTGTATTTAAGAGATGCAGACAAAACGATTAGGTCGCAAAGATGGCAATCCTAAAATCTCAAAATGCAGCCAAGAATCCGGCATATTAGTAAGCCGTGTATCGCATGTTATAGCAGTATACACTAATAGGTATTTAGTGAATTATCAACATGTTTTTCAAAAATAAATAATCCACAATGGATAAAATACAATATTAAATATTATTTCAGTACAGAAACTGAATTACATAAATTAAAACAAAAAATTAAAACCTATCAGGTAAATAGTAGTATTTTTTCATTTGCTTAGTATGTATTTTTAAATATTTCTCGAAGTTGCACCTTTTGTTCTAATTTCTACGAAGCTATTATTTATAAAAGCTATTGCACTAATATATAATGACAAGGCAATAATACAAACCCCATTTCTACTGTTGGCGCGAGTAGGTTTTTGTCAATAGTATCCAATTCGCGAGCACTACGCAGCATGCAAACAAAATACTACTTACTAACCAATGCTGTATCTATTAAACTAATAACTAAAACATATAGATGGCGCTGAAAGAATGTTGCTTGATTACGCGTCTATCCAAATATTCTAAAGTGAAAACTAAAGTAAGAATGGTGTCAGCTTTGAATGTATTTCTAAAGAGCCTCTAAACATTTTCCAAAAATTTAATTAAGCCGTAGTTATAATGCATTTGACAGTTAAAATTGATAAAAAAATAAATGAAACCATTTATTTAGTAATTATAATTCATAGTGTATCTGAAAACACTAACAAAATATCCAAAGTGATTGAATATTCTCATTAAAATATCAAATGCATTCTTACTACAACGTAGGCACTATAAATTACAACTTCTATAATACATATGATAGGGAAAATATTCCATTTTTATTTAATTAATAAACATTATTTAAAAAATCTAGAGAATTAATAGAGGACTACTGTTGCTTTTATTTGTAAATAAAGATAATATATTATGTAATAGAAGACGTCATAGTACCTATTTACTTAAGTAAAATATGTCTATACTACGTTAAGCAACACTATCTTTATAAAATCATGTATATCAAATACATGATTGAAAAAAAAAGGACTGTTTTATTTTTTTCTTTTATTTAAATCATCACATCTCTTTCGATAGTAGTCTATTCCATTTTAATTTAGCTGTGATTGAACTCTTTCATAGGTTTTAATTTAAATCAATCAAACATCTAAGAGAATTTGGGCGATTTGCAAATGTCTAACGAAAATAGGTTTGTTACGAAGAAGAAAATTGCATGGTGTATAACAACTTACTGGTGAATAAGTGTTTCCGGTAGAGGTTCCCATATTGAGTTGTGAGATAGTTCCCGAATACCGATACCAAAGCCTTCCTTCTCCTGCAATAGAAATTTTTAATTATACTATTTCCATTTCTTTATTTTCTCGATGACAGCTCCTGTGGAAACTTGAACGAGCGTCTTTTTTACATTATGTATACATTATTTAATAAAAATAAGACGCTTACGGGCGTACAAGGTCATAGCAGAGTCGGAGAAACTGATAGGGATGGAGCTATCGATAAACGTAACACGATAAGAGACCCGATATTTTTTTACAAAGTGTAAGAAACTAAACTATTGCCGGATAATTTTATACAAATTTATTAACTAATATTACATTTCACTACAAGATGTAATTATATTATGTTGATTGTTCATTTATTTATTTTAATCAAAATCTGATGAATCGCCACTATCACTCGATGAGCTCTCCTCAACATTTATTACAAGTTCCTGTATTTCTATATTATCTAATACCACATGAATTTCCCAATCCGACGCTATAATGTTTTGGGTTCTTCTCACAATTTTTTCCCAGTGTTCGTCGGTTACTTCCGCACATGCATTTTTTAATAAATCTAACATCTTGTTTGCCGTAAAAGGGAGATGGGTATTGTTTCGAGCGGCGTGTCCTTTGATTTGTGCCCATATTAGTTCTATAGCATTGTACTGGCAATGATACGGCGGAAGTCAAAGAACCCAATGACCACATTCGGCAGCTATTTCGTCGGTAATATATCTTTTAGGGAGGCTTTTTTAGATTTTAAAATATTCACTAATTGTACTTTTAATAAAGTATCATCCACATTTTCGCCATGACGTTTGAGCCAGTCAATTATCTCTTGTTTTTTATTGGCCTGCGTCGGCATTTTATCAATTTGTCTAGAGTGATATGTAGCGTTGTCCATAATAATTATCGACGGTTCTTCCAGAGATTGCACCATTTCTTTGAACCATCCTTCGTAAATCTCCGCGTTCATTTCTTCGTGGTAGTCCACTGTTTTCTTGGATTTAAAGGCCAGTAAAGCATCTGACACGAATCCTTTCGTAGACCCTGCATGGCATATGATAAGGCGTTCACCTTTTCCCATTGGCACTGAACTAGTGGAAGCGGCGGTGTCGTCAGTCCAGTTCTTCGATACTGTGTGGTTTGCATTTAACCAAGTCTCGTCAGTGAAAATAACATTTGACCAATCTGATATCTTTATGGCTTCGCTCAAAAATTCGCAGCGAGCCATAGCAACGTCGTGAAGCTCCATCAATATTTTACGTTTGTCCGATTTTTTATAAGAAAATCCAATTTCTTTCAACACTAAGCTTAATGACGATTTTTGGTCATGGAACAAACCACGTTCACGTAAAGAAACAACAAGTTTTTTAAGTGTTGGAATTTCTTTGCGCAAGTAATAGTCATATAGGTATATGACGACGAATAGCGTCAGCGTCGAAGTTGTCAACCGATGTCACACGACGTGGTTGGCGTTTCTTCTTCGGCGTACGAAGCTTATTTGCTTGCATGTCGCTTGTACCGTAAGCTTCGGTAGTAATTTTTGAAACAGTAGGTCCACTAATTCCTAATGCAGCCGCAACACGCTCTCGTACTTGCGACAGTGGTAATAGCGGGCCACCATTTTGATATTCTGCTTCAAAGTAATTACGAACCTTGATCACCAGTTCTCTCGCCTGACTTTTCAGAACAGATCCTTTAGGCATTTTGATATTTGACAGCTGGGCAGCAATCAACACGGAGGAACACAAAATACACAACGTAACGTATGGATAATGTGAAAAAACTCAGCGAACAGAAATGTAGTGACCATATAGCACGACCGTCTTGTTGCGAGTGACAGATTAAAACAAATACAAAATGGCGGCGGGTCATTGAGTGTTCCCAGCTTGAAAAAATATATTTGAATGTTTTTGTTGAATTTGTCTTTGTTCAAAACATATATGCGATCGATATCATTACTTATTTGGTCACAACACTACAACTATCAAATTAGAACTGTCATCGAGAAAATAAAGAAATGGAAATAGTATAACACATTATATTAAGCTATTGGTGCGTTACCAATAGCTTAATCAAATCAAAATAACTACATATGTTTTTATGAGTAAAAAATGATTCATGATAAATTAAATAGATTATGTCTTCTAAACCGTATCAGGGGAAATATTAGGGGAAGTCTGACACTGGCAGTGATAGAGAAGATTAGGAGCGCAAGATTGTCTTGGTATGGACATCTGGTGAGGAGGGATGAAAGGCATATGACAAGGCGGGTTATCGATATGATTGTGGATGGACGTAAGAGGCGTGGGAGACTCAAAAAGAAATGGATGGTCTGTGTGAATGAGGATATGCGTATGAAAAGAGTGAGTGCAGATATGACGGCTGATAGGAGGTTATGGAAGGTAAGTTCATGTTGTGCCGACCCCACTTAGCGTGGGATGAGGGTGGGCAAATGATGATGTCTTCTAATCGGTGTAGAAATCATTTCTAAAAGACTGTAAATTAAAATACACCTCCATATATACAGCCACTAATTTCTGTTATGAAAGTACTATATTTCATTCTCAAATGGGTTTTAATTTGTTTTAAAAACGGTATCCAAGAACCAAAATCGCTTGCTATATAGTCTAAGTGGTACCTTACCTTAGTACCTAGTTTGCTTGAAATGGTTAGCTATTGAAACTCATAATTGTATTTTACTCTACTGATCGTTACTTTATGTTATATGCTTACCTTCAATATCTTCTTTTCAATGGACAGTGTTCGGGACACATATCTGTAATCTCGTGAATACTTCATGATATGTCGAGTAAGGGACACCAGTATGCTAGATATGAACGCCCACGCAGTATCCCCATAACGTCTCATCTTGTCTACTGCAGTCTCTTCTGCTTCTATAAATGTTATAAAGTAATGGGTGTTATTTAAACAAATAGCATTAGGTTAATTAATCTAGATAAAATGAACTCCTAAATAGACATTAATTATTATTTAATTTTATGTATTTTAAAAATGGAATAATAACATATACGTTAAAAGTGATAAAACTTAGTTTTAATCGTTTAGAATACAAATAACGATAATATTTTTTCTTGTTTTTAATTCAATTTTTTTTTAATAATCGTAGGTGTATATTCGTTAAATGAATATATAAATGCCTGGTGACAGACGGAGAATAAAAAAATATTTTTTCTATTAGAATGTTCTTGTATAGACGTATAAGGGAAGAAATAATAAATTTGTTTTTGAAAGTAATTAAATACGAACCTGGTGGCTGTGCAAATTCGTCTATATCCGAAGCTAGTCCTTGATCGTGTTCCGAAATTTGCACGTCGCCCTCGTGAACCACATCTTTTTTATCGGCAGATTTAGATTTACCCTGAATATAATAAAAATTATTCTATAGGTTACAGAATAATTAACAAGACTTAAATTCGATTTATTATTGAAGATATAAGTTAGTTAATTTAAATGCCAAACGTGTTGCCAAAATATATAAAATAAAAATTAACGTAAAAATTTAATAAGTTTTTATTTTAAAAGTAAATAGCAACTAAAAAAATAAAATTTGGAAAAGTTTTATTTTCTTTTTCAATATTTCATAAAAACAGACGAGTAAATAAAAACATATAGACAGCATTATTTTATATAATCACATAGATGTGAAATATAATAATAAATAAGAAACATGTATGCATGCAAAAAGTTACAACAAAAGTGCAAGCAAGACATATAGAATGCAAACTCTTACATTACCTTACACGAACAATACTCCTTCATCTCAAATAATAAATACAAAACTGAAGAGTTTGTTTGAAGGGCTAAACTTGTATACCGACTAAAAATCAGATTCGTAAAATTCAATTTGCCATGGATTGCCTGTTTACTGTGATTCTAAATAAACTATACACGTAAGTTAAACTAAACTATAGCAATCTGAAAGTATATTAGCGACCATAAATGTCAATCGTCAAAATCTATACCAATAAATAAATTTGGAGTGTCTGTTTGTAATGTCAAAATAATAGGCTTTTTTCATGCTCACACGGTTATTTGCACTATACATATGCCTAATTTACACTTTATATTTTTTTGTCTGTCTGTCTGTCTGTTTGTTCTGGGTAATCTTCAAAACGGCTGGACCGATTTCAAAAATTCTTACACCAATAGAAAGCTATAATATCAGGCAGTAACCTAGGCTATATTTTCCCGGTATTCACACGGGAACGGCAACTACGCAGGAAAGACGACTGAAACTGAAGCGAAGCGAGGGCGGGTTGCTAGTATTGAATAAAGAATGATAGAGGATCCCTACTGAAAGACAAATAAGCAATTTAAGACGTGCCAACAGGCATAGCTAGTATATGTATATTATGAAGAATATACAGGTAAACACTATCTATACTTATATAAAAAATAACTTGGTGATAGCGCGTATGATGTCAATTTATATGCAAATATTCTCTTTACATTTGCATATGTACATAAACAAGCGACAAAAGAAAGTTTATAACTTCAAAAAATTACATATATTCAAACGAAAACGAATGAAGCGGGGTAAACAATTATTAACTAATGATGACTAGGAAACACGAAATTTTTCTTATACATTTAACATCCATTACGAAACTAGGTATGTAGTAGTAGAAAAATAATATAACACTAAGTACAATAAATACTATTTATGCTACATACATCTAGTCTAAATAGATAAGAGTGAACAGTTTTACAAACATTTATAGGGTTGGACTCATTCTAAATCTAGTTCTAGGATCGTTCGCTTTACAAGATAAAATCTTAAATATCTTCAATCTCAATAAATTTAGAGAAATCTGAGACATCTGTGGTAACTTCATAGCATTGGTCATATTTCGAAGTTTTGGTAGATTTTTTGGGTATACATTATAATAGAAGGAAGTAGGAATTCCATTATAAGGAAGTAACACAAATACTTTCAAATATTCAATGGATTTTGCTTCTAGTCCACGCTTAAAAAATACCAGTACACGGGAGCCCATGATGTGATTAATTAAAGACTCATCTTTTCCAACTCAATCAATAGGAAAGAAAGGCCGCGGTGTGTGGAAGTTAGAAGACATTCGTTGAGCACTAAATACTGGATGTAGAATTGGGTATTAAAATACCCAAGTACAAGGGATGCGAGACGACGAGCACAGTAAAACGGCAGCTGTACTGATGTCCGTAGATTCAGTAATATATAAGTGAAGAAATTGTACATGGGAAAGGACGGTCACCTTAAAACCTCCTGAACGATAAATATAATTCCCTAATTATTGGTATCAAGATTTTGAACATTCCGTATCTCGTAACCTGATTAAAATGTTTCCGCTTGAGTTTACCTCGTGCGGGTAGGAGAGCGGGTATTCGCCAACGGAGAGTTGTCGCGCCGAGCGCACGCTGGGCGCAGAGGCGCGTCGTGTAGACATCGCGCGACGCAAGTCCGTCTTGAACGCCTCAGACAGCAGCTGCTCCCACGTGATATATTTGTGTAAGCTCGCACACAACTCTTATACGGTACACGTTGCTTTTAAAAACAATTTAACGTACCTTCCCATTACCAAGTTTGCTCAGTTATTAGTACTATAATGATCGATTGAATCATAATTTCTTTCATCACGATAAGACACATAAAATGATACCTCCGATCATTTTGTAAATTCTGACTACCTATATGGCTATATTTCAGTCGCGGTATACGGCTAAAATATTCTAAATATTCAATAATAAGAATAAATATTTGATTAACATTAAGACTTGTACTATTTGCTAATGTTAATTAATATACTCTACATTGACAGTTTAGTAGAAATACAAAAGTAGTAAATTGAAAAATACTCAAAGAATTTCTGCATTTTCGCTACGTCTTCCCTGATTTATAGTAATTTATTACTTCGAACAATAGTAGCAACGTGAGCCGTTTCGAGTGGTGCGGTGGTTGTGCAATAATTATTACGAGCGTTAGTCACCTTAAAGCTGAGAGTGTACTGCATAATATTCTTATAATACTTTATACTAAATCGGATATAATTGAAGCATACATGCGGGAACACCCAAGACGCATTTTATGTTCACTCAATACCAATTCACCAAAACTATCTAATTTCTTTAAACATGCTTACTATTCCAAAATACTCTACACCATAAGTAAACATTGTATGTCACAGTATCCTGTTCGTATATTTTCAAGTCTGGTGTTCCCAAAATTTTGCATATTGAGCGTGGCATTATCAACGCTACAAAAGGTCCAAAATGTTGTCTATAAGCACTTGATCGTGCGTTGTGTTGTGATATCGATATAATAAGCACGAATACTGATGACCAATGTTTTCATAAAACACATCACCGACATAAATGACATATATACTTTACCATCACCCATAGATATTACAAAACATTAACTAATCGACAAGATTATGTAAAAACAGCTATAAATCATTTGACGTTGAATCCGAAACGTCCAATAACCAAGCGCGCATTCAAAGTAAAACTTATCGTTTTCTTAGCAACGTTCAAAATTAATGAACGGAAAAATTCTTATGGAAAATATATGCAAAGGTTATTTGGACGATACAGATAATAACTCCAATATCAGCTTGATACAATCATGCCGATTAGTGACAAATTTGATCTAACGCAAACGCTTACCTTTCCGAAGCCCATTTCTTTAGCGGGTGCGTCTTCATCAGAACTTGATTCATCATCACCCTTAATATGAACTTCTGTATCGTCGAATTCTTCAAACATATAATAATCTCCAGATCGTACCGCTGTAATATATGAATAATTGCATTATTAAACGTTTTGTGTAAAATATTTGCTGCAGGCATAACTGAAAACCGATTGTTTTATAAATACTGATTATTTAACTGTAAAATATCTAATTGCCCATATAAATATACACCTATGTATATAATACTCTTAAGAGCATATAGATAATATGTGTCTCACGGAAAACATATTAGTCTAAATATCGATATTCCAATGTTCAAATCGGAAAATTTACATTCTCTCATTAATCATAGTCCTTACAACTCGTGCAGGACTATTAAAATTCTTTAAATGATAATCTTGTAAAAAAATAGCGAGAATTTCAGAATATATTTGAATCTCTTAGATAGTAACAAATTTTCAGTTACACCTTTTCAGAATGCGACAAGCTTAAAGTTTAATATCAGTGGCCATTATTATCAGTATATTCTGCATCAGTGGTGTACAACAAGCTTTCGTGTATTTTTCATGCTTAAATAGCTAATAATTTCAACATTCTATGTGCTCTACAAAATTAACTATATTTGCTGACAACATGTACAACTGAATTATTTTTAGTTACGCACTTTATGAAATGCCATGATAGAGTCATTGCAGTTGAATCCACGGCTTAGCGGTTAAATTGAGTCAATTTTTTTTTGTTTACTTATACACATTTTCTATTGTAAATATATATATAATATTTGAATAGCTATTTGACTGTCGGTCAACCTTTATGAGATGCTATCTTCATAAAAATAATTATGTAAATTAGAATTCAGAATATAATAAAATACTTTAAGGATTCATTTATATTTTAAGTTAATATTGTAAGCAAATAGTTCATAATATTAACTTTTCACAATTATAAGTTTAATAATCAACAAATTTTAACTAAAATATGAGACCGGGTCATACACGTAATGTCATAGATTTATGTCAGCAGCAAGCCTTCTAAGAACTTACTTAATGGCTAAGAATTTTCTTAATTCTATAACATGCATGAAGGACAAATAAGGTATGCATTAGGTTAATATAAGCACAACAATCATGCAAACATTTGACTAAGGCACAAACAGGCGCACAAACAAAAAGCCGAGTGAAACGGCGTATTCTGTCTCATATATTTACAATATTCACTTAATATACAATATCAAAAAATATACATAACAATTAAACATATAAATAGTAAGACAGTCCCCGCCAATGCTTACGCAGTTTGCCTAAATACCACAACCGACCAGCGAAATAGGGTTAGTTAAGGCAATGCGAATATTTAAGGAGCCTTGTATCGTTAACTTTACCCTTCTGATGAGTCTTCGGCTGCCTATAATACGTTGGTCTGCCCCACACTACAAGAGAAAAGCATTATTGAACAGCAACTGTCACACCATAACAGGTATTAATAGGGAAATTTGAAATTTATATATGACATGTAGTTGTTATTTTACCGCCCACTTAATGAGAAATTATTAATAAAGCATTATGATATTTGGTAGTTTAAACGATACAGCTGGTCAAAGATACAATAATACAAAATTATCTTCAACTATTACCTTCAAAGGCAATTTTGAAATTTAGCAAGTTAAATTTTGATGCCTAAAATTCCCGTATTATAATGTAGAAATCAAACGGCGTCCATTTTACAATAGTCAAATGATTATGAAAAAGAAATAGTAGTGAGTGTAGATAAATGACTATATTGTTGTATAAGCCATTTATTTACAATATATAAAATGTATCGTTCGTTTATAGGACCAGCAAATAGTAAGATAATAAGGTTATCAAACATCTCCCACACCGGACCAAAATAGGCGATTCATTACCTTCGTGCCTTTTTGTGTATACTCGGCGTCTATGGGCAGCACTTAACCCGATGCCTAGATTAAAGGTAAAAAATACATTTATAGAAAAAAATAAAACATCCATGTAAATATGCTATACAATATATACACTGTGAAACACCTTGTGTATGTTCAATTGCGCCTTTTAATTTTAGACCCTATAGACGACGCAAGCTACTCGTTCCTATATAAAGTTCTTTACGGATGAATGCTCTAAGTAATTTCCGACTCTATTTAGTCCGATGGCAACGTTCTGTTTTAATCTTCTAATAGAAGAACAATGAATATATAAGTTATATAATGGTACTTTTGTTACGAAAGAGGCTCACTTATTCAAGCAAGCCTACTTGAATTATTTCCAGAATTTTCTATTCTATTATAACTATAACTGAATAATATTATATTGCAATCTTAAGTTAAACTTAAAAAAAAAACAATTTTTTTATCATTTTACTAGACATTTTAATTGTTTTTCGGCATCCACGGGAGGCCAGTCCACCAGAACCACGGACTTTTATGTGAATATAAAAGTGCTACATGTTGACCTATTCTTATAACTTGCGTTTTCTATAGCTATATTGATCTGTGAATGGCGCAGTGACTTAAAGAATGCACGTCAGAATAAGAAAGTTACAAGTGTGGTGCGAGTGTGGCTCGGCGCGACTCGAATATGACACGATAGAAGTCCGTTGCAATACGCTAGGGCTGGCCACTGTATGTCGCCGACGAATCGGCGGCGGTGAGAACACTGGATATGATTCTTCAGGACTAGGTGCGCGTGGGAGGAGCTCCGATGAAGGCGGGGATTCAAAGGATATACGACGAGGCTCAAGATATGCATCAAGCGACACCGTCATGAGAGCTGACGATGGTGACGGCGGTCCTCCCGCAGACATTGGAGGAGCAGGGAGCACAGGTCGAACCGTGAGAGGAGGAGTTCTAGTTGGGGATGGTGGCGCGGAAGGTTCACTTAGAGGTGTGTGAAAGCCTCGCGGTGAAGCGGGACTATCAGGTGTGTGGTAGCCACGTGACGCATCCGAGTCCCCTCGCACCAAAGGAACCTGCTCCGATTCGCCCGCAACTGTCTCTTCCTCTTCCTCTACTCCAGTATGCATAAGAATGAAACGGTCACACCGTATATTAATTTTATTCGAAACCTTACTCAATGCAATATAATAAATAATGGAGATAACTGCCTTCATCTCGTCGTCTAAAGCTTAAATACAATATCGACTCGCCACAATTTTATAGAAAATGTAATAAACACGCCTCGGTCATATGATCGTCCCTCTACGAATAATAATTTATAGAATGTTTACGTAATATATCTTATTTCTGTAAAACATCTGGAAGAAGAGCAGAACGTGCTGCATAGGATTTGCGTAATTTTTATCATTGGCCTTCTACTTTACACCAAGTTACATGTTCTATGACTATAGCACTAGTTGAAATTGATACAGTTCGGTATAGAGCTTGTAGTCGCCTTTTAAGTACCGATGAGCAATGGGTTGTTAGCATTCGTAACTATCACACGGCATTATAAAGATCGTATAAGCCACCTTTGCAATCGTTTAGAATAAACATATTATCATATTTATACCTAGTAGAAGTCTGGCTAAATAAATGATAATGAAAACACTAGAAAAGATATTAGGGTATTCTATATTATCTTTAGTCTATTACACAATCCTTTAAGTAATAGACATCTCGGTAGATGTGGTCCTCCACATTTTGAAATTTAGGAGTGGTAGGACCACACTGTCGACAGTTATCTGTCTACAACCGCGGGCCGGTCCGTCCGGGGCAGTACCATGCTCTCGCAGAAAATCGACGTCTGAGTAGTAGCAATTTGTTACTGCGCTTCGTTCGGTGAGCGAGAGAGCCGGAAGCCCAACTTTCTGAGGGTGATTGCGTGTGGAGGGTTTTGTTGGTGCCCTTGGTATCACCGAGCCTCAATGCACGCATTCACACTCCCTTCGCGGTAGGCAACGGCCTTGTAAAGGTCCATGAGCGGCAGCAACACTTACCATCAGGTGTACTGTTTGCTCGTTTGCCACCGTTTGCATAAAAAAAAAAAAAAAAAATCGCAACTAATAACATATCCAATATACAAAATTAATTGCCTGTCTTGTTTATCCATATATCTGTCAGCTTATTGATGTCCACACCCATGTACCATCCGCACAACGTGTCATCGTATATGGAATGAATATTCATCCATCCATCCATCATCCCATACACTTAATTAACTTAACTCTTGGACATATGCTTTGTCACAAGAATGTCATTCAAAACGGGCCTGTCTCACTTGCATTCAACGGTTTCCTGCGACCTTTGATAGGCGTCAGTTAAGGAATGAATATTATTATAAGAAATTAGCAGACTATTGACAGAATTTGTATCATACCCAAGAGTATCTTTGTAAATTGTAATTGTTATACATTTTTATGTAAGCTCCTATAGGAATCATAACCTCTTCAGTGGTTTTGCCATTATACTGAAACAAACATTCATACACCCACACATACTTTTATATTTATAATATTAATAGAATTACCGGCGTCATGTTGAGGTGGTTCGTGCTCAGCTTTTAAGGCACCCTGTATTTTCTTTTGGTTCGCTTTTATTCTTTCCATCTTTATTTTGATCTTTTCTAGAATCTTCACTTCTTGTTCCTCTTGCACATTCATTTGTTTAAGCCGCAGCTCCTCGATAAGTTCTGCACCTCTACAAACGTTTATAAAGCGTTATAGTACCCAGATATAAATTATTATAAAACTTTGAGATTTTTAATGCAGAGCAGGAATTGTCAATCAGAAAACATAGAAGTACGGTTGATCTTACGTAATAAATTTTATAATAATGTTCTTAATTAGAGATTGCTTTAACATCAAATGGGAACTTCATGAACGAACATGGTTATTTTAGAGATTTTTTTCAATTGCATGTAAAGCCTTATTGTACAGGATTGCATTGGCTCAGATTAATTTATATTAATTTTTCCTACTCTCAAAGAAAAATTTTAACCAACAGGGGAAACAGTAAAAAGATTACTGATGATGATGGAAAAAGAGATATTGCGTCAAATAGTGCGAATATTTATTATCCTAATAATGATAAATTACCTGGAGGCTAGAACAGTCGTAGCTTTGCTTTCATCTATCACTCGATAAAAGTAATAACTATGGAATAGACGTCGCTGCAATATAAGGAACGCGAAACAAACTCCATCCCACGCCAACCCTATGTCTTCTTGAGGCACAGAACACGCTGTTTCCTTTAAAAAATGTTATATTGTTATAAAGGTCTTGACAGTATATAACATAAAGGACATTGGTTAAAATTTTGTTATCATTAAAAACACTCGTATTGTGATATAAGATACGATGTTAAACATGTATTTCAATCAATGTCCTTCTATTTTTTTATACTTTAGACTTCAAGCAGACTAACTACAGTGTAATTGATTGAGAATAATGAATGGGTAATATATAAATGCACAGAGCAGTGATGTTCAGTGCATCCAAATAAGTTTTAATTACCGCTTTATATAAGTTTTATCAGCATGCTTTAGTAGCATGCCACTGCATCAAGGCGTAACTTAAACAAGGACCAAGGCGTATGTAAATGATGGTGTTTCAAATTGTGTAAACGGTTCCCTTTTATGACGTATTTCAATTAAGAGATTGCATATCCTGACAAATAACTAAATTGATGTATTAAATTAAGCGGAAGGTGCAACACGTATTATCTAAAAACTAATCAACTAACATCAGCAATTCCGTAAGTTATAAAACATTAACTTCATAGATATTTTTACAGCAAATAAAATAACAATATTAATGGTAAAACCACGTTAAATAAGTTTTATGTAGATGTTGCCGAAAAGAGAGAAACTCCCTATAACAAGTTCTATGTTTGGATTCAAAATGGTGGGTCTAGATGTGATATACTTCTGGTTAATACTTTTCAGATGAAAGCTACTATAGACGTAATTTTAAATTTAAGTATTATATATTTCAAATTTAAGGGTACATCAATTGAATTTTCTGCTTCAGCATTAAAACTAAATTTATAATTTTTATTTCGCTATTAAGTATATTATTTGAAGTACATTCACCGTCGTGATCGTCCTACATTCATGCCAATTTTTATAATGACGGTACTGCTCGTCTTTTTTATCTATCGTATCTTCTTTCTCTAATAAAAGCGGGAGACGATAACAACATGCTACAGAAAAGTTCACTAAATTTTATAACAAACACCAGGCTGACGTCAACTCTTCTTGGGAATCATTGTTGACCACATGGTACTAAATGGCAATTGCATAGATCAATTATATAGCTCTTACTATGGTTTTTACGAAACCCACGACGAATATCATAATTGTTATTATTCACGAATGGTGCGGCCTTTAAAGAAATGGTATGGCATGATATCAGTAAATATGCAAATTAATCCAGCTAAGGCATGAATGAATTCATTCATAGCAAATTTCTTTAACTAAACATTAATAAGAATAAATGCAATAGCCATTTAAGCGCCACATTTATTTTATTTTGGCGACTTTTAGCTATTATAAACGATATTACTATAAAGCTTATATTAATTGTGCTCAATATAAATAGGTTGTTACGCGATAAATTGCGTAAAAGAATACCTAACTACATAAACATAATATAGACGTGAAATTACATGACTAAAATTTACATAATTAGCTCCCCAGCCATGTAGACCGAACATCTGAAAACAGTTGCATATGCATACATAATGTAGAATGCGCAACAATACCTCTACGTGCAAATACTAATATCACCATTTAGATAACCTTATGGTAAGCAGAATTAAGTGAATCATATAAGAGCCCAGTGATGACAATCTATTATCCTATTGCAATTTTAAACTTAACTTCACGATATTGAACAAATCATTTTAGGTAATGTACAAAAATAATCTACTAAATACACATGTATTACCTTTGTATATTCCATCTTGAGGAATCTATGGATATTACCGCCAGCGAACTTGTCCACACAACCAATACCCAACAGTTGAACGAGCCAACACGCGTGTGTTTGCATCACCGTTGAGAATATACAACCGGGGATCTGTAGTAATGTCTTCACAACTACTACTGTTACGTTGTAACGAAGGAGCCAGGACCACCTGACAAAAAAATAATAGGATGTAAAGGAATCACTTAATGGTAATATCATTGTAAGTGATAAAGCACTCCAAGGAGGTTTTTGATTTTAAATTGTAACTTTCTCTACCTCAGCCAAATGATGTACATAATTTGATTATAATTTAACGCCAAGGGGTCACAATACTATATAAGTGTCATCCATATACTGTCCCCCATGGCGTTCAACGTGTTAACAAGTTCTTTAAACGGTAAAAATATCATTAAAAAACTCCATGAGCTATTTTTTCGACTATAAATAATTTTGGTAAACTTACCACATCAATATGGCATCTTTTGGACGCAAATAGAAGTCAGTTCCTTGCCACAAAAATATAAATGATCCTATGAGATATCCCATAGAGAACAAGTTGACTCGGTTGGTACCAGTCATGAACATTATTGCGAGTGTGACCCACAACATACCTAAGAATACCATGCGCTTCACCACATCGAGCCAGGAACTGTAAATAAGATTTTTTATTTCCAAGTATGAAGTATTAATAATGATAATTCAATTGGTTAAGCCTTCTATAGTTTTAGAAATACAATCTACAAGCATATTACAATAAATTTTACAGCAATACTATGAACTCGAATTATAATGTACATAGGTATATCGAATCTCGAATTATGAACAAATTTTCGCATTTATAAATGTAGGTTAATGATATTTATTATTATAACAAAGAAATATCCTTTTAAAACAATCAAATGCACTTATATTTGCTTTTTATCAACTTGCAAATAAATAAAACTGTTTATATCGTAATTGTTAAAATTAATCATTTGTAAGACTTGTATTCAGATATTACAACTAGAAATTACTCTACTCACCCGACATAACCAAGAAAATCTGGTACAGGGTTAACAAAGTGAGGTGTTTCCCAATCCTTTCCGATTTCTTCGCTGTTACTACCTCCAACGTAAGTGTCGCCCTGAGCCGACTCAGTGTTGAAGACTTTTACTTGCCGAGTGGCGAATAGCAGAAGAAAGCAATCGAAAATGAGCTTCGATGCGTGGGGCGGCTGTTCAGCGTAAGGCAGGAATAGCCACGTGCGTATATGCTTAACTTGCTGAAAGTAAATTATGATTTACATCTTTTGTTATCCCCTTTTTAATAATCTAACTCCATTTTTGTAATTAAAGATTTGACATCTTTAATTATAATAGTAACATTTCTCTATCTATCGAAAATGTGATGGTTTGAATAGTCATTATAAAGCGAAAATTATGTGTGTGTTACAAATTTTCTTGATAATCGAGCCTTTTATGAGTTTTTTATTGCTGTTAGTGATAAACGAGCAAACAGCTCACCTGATGGTAAGTGATATTGCCTTTGCTAGGCCGCTGCTTATCGTGAAGCAAGTGAAGGGAATGCGAATGCGTGTAATGAGGTTCGGTGATACGAAATGCATCATTAAAACCCAACACACGCAAACACCTTCAGAAAGTGGGGGTACCGGCTCCCTTTTTCGGGAAATGAAAAGCATTAACAAATGCTACTACACAGATGTCCATTTTCTGCGAGAGTGTGGTGTGGCACCTAGGACAGACCGGCCCGTAGCTGTAGACAGACGACTGTCGACAGTACCTATCACATTTTACTCGTAAATATAGATTATCGAAGAAAGGTTTTAGTTTCCTTTATTGTCTGTAGAGTGATTTATTTCTAACCTAGTTACTTACTATACATGTAGATATTTAAATTCTAGATTACTGCCTTGAAATGAAAATTGTTATATAAACCGCGCCAATTGCTAATGAGCTGGAACCTTGTCTATTAACCTCCACGTGACGTCAACAATCATACAGTTAACAAAAAAACGAGATAAATAATAATTATTTAACCATTACTATTATCTATGGATAATAATTTCACGTAATTGCACATATTTTGTAAGTATTTCAGATTAATTCAGGAATGCTATAATTCTCTCTTTTGCTAACAATTTTTGATTGTCGAAAGTTTAGTAAAACTAGGTGACCTTAGATTGGTTGATGCTGGAACCAGATTTCACCTGCAGCCACTCATGAATTCGGTTTATTCATTATACAAAACCTCATTGTAGAAATCAGACACAACATAGTTTCGTTCTATTTAAATACATTTTAAAATTGGAGCAATAGTTGTATTGATTGACATCCGAATTTCACCTTTAACTTTAGCATTTTAGATTTAATTACCTCTCCATTACCTTCCCACGGGTATCTTATACAAAACTGAGGCAGAAATCCAACGGCGATCATATACTGTACAGGTACTAAAAATGTGATGCATGCCGTGAACACTGGCCACGCTCTGGCTTGTCGTTGCCTGTTCATTGACACTAGTATCATTAACCAGGCCGCATATAGCACCGCGTATACATCCATTCGAGAGCCGATTACACCCATGAGACATATCAATGTTATCTGTAATGCAAATCAAAATAGTTATTATTTGTAGTATTCAATTTGTCATTAAATCGTCTTTTACTACCGTTCTAAGTAATAAATGCAGTGAGACATTTCGTAGTTTCATTTACAGGTGTATCAGGTTATGGGGCAACTGTTCGAGTATGTTGTAGATTAACGGTCATACATCGTAATTAGAATGTATATTACACAAAAAACAATATAACATAAAAGTTATAGTGATTTCAAAAGTGTGTGTAAGAGTCTATGCCTTAAATGTTACGTATTATCTAGACATGTACAGACAGTATACATGTAGGCATGTAAAACTTCGACAGTATAAATAGGTATGAATTTCGCAAACATTTCAATGGTAACGTAGGTACAAAGACACTTCGTCAACGATCATCGGCCGATCAGCTGATTTAAAGCAAAGTTTGTCTTGCCTATACGAACGTAATCATTGATTTATTCAATTTCTAGTGAAATTTTAACAAAGTACGAATATGTTGCAGATTAAGTATCATTGACTTTATACATTTCAATCAGATTTATACGAAAAAGCGATGACAAAATTGAAAATTTTACATGTCTCTAACTCGAATCGATATTTTTCCTTCCAACTTTTTTCATGGGTGCCTACCACCATTGCCTAACTCCCATTTGACCAATTGCTCCATTACCTGATACAATCTGTATATTTTGTTAACCCAATATATTACCCCCCCCCCCTTACTTGCCTGTGAGTGTTATGAAAGACAACAAAGTGTAACCCTAATATGCAGATAACATCTATGACAGAGAAGGAACACTCTAAATAAAACCCTACCAACCCATCTAACCAGCGTGGTATAATAGGTCAATTTCCCTTCCATTGCGCAGGAGAGACGAGCCCAAAAGTGGGATATGTGTTAGCTACGAAGATTTTGATAAACCCAATATAAGGACGTGTAGTTTTCATGTGGTTCATTTTATTTTGCTTGTGGTGACGGAATAAGAATACAGGTCACTACCTTCTTCGCCCGTAAGTGTCGTAAAAGTCGACGATGTAATATGCATATAATAACTATGCAAGAAAAGGAAAAATCGAAGTAAAATCGTGTACCAACCCGTCTGATAAGAGTGGTGTCGCGTACACAATTTCCTCTATTGTGGAGGAGACTCGAGCCCGGGATTGGGGAGGATATATGAGCTGAGTTGAGTGTTGTAAAAGACGACTAATGGATTAAACACGCATATAACATTTATGCAAGAGAAGGAAAACTCCAAACAAGACCCAGACTTATCAACCTGTCTGACCAGCATGGTATAGTACGGTCAATTTCCCTCCCATTGTGGAGGAGGCTCGTGCCCAGCAGTGGGACGTATAAGAGCCGAAATGATGATGAGCTGAGATGAATTAAATAAAGTTTCTTTTCATTACTTTTCAACTGTATAAACACAAAAAAAATCATAATTCCTAATTCCTCTCCTAATTAAAATTACTTAAGTACTGGTCAATTTACGTTAAAACAAAACACAGTAAATGTAAAACTTACCTCCACACCAAACTTATAAAAGCCGTAATTTACCAAATATTTAATACAATGGACCATATCTGCATCGGCTTCTTTGCGAGTTATTTCTGGAAACATTACTTCTTCTTGACCTGAACTCGGGTCATTAATTCTGATATAAAAAGAGCATTATAAGTAGAATAATATAATTTTTTTAAATAAGATATAGTACCTAAATTCAAAAATCCTGAAAACTAGTGTGGTGGTGGCTACGATTACTACCAACCCTTATATTGCTCGAAAGTGTCGTAAAAGACCATAGCAAGGGGCTCACTCCATCCGGTGCTATCAGGTGGATAATTACATTCTCAAGGAGGATTAACGTCAGAAAGGCGACCGATCATAAAACTATTGCCAATGAATTCTGCAAATATGTACTATGAAAGAAGAGTACATATTGAGTCGACCCCAAGTAATTAAGATAAGACCAGGCTGATGATGACATAAAGCAGAATATTCAGGTAACAGTTCTCAACAATAAGGGCGTGCACAGATAGGTGGCCCGTCAACTTTATATACTTGCATGGTAAAAGATAATAATACGGCGCATTGTCTCTGTTAATGTTACGACTATAAGAGCAAATATAAAACGTTCACCAATGCTACTTTCAAGAAATCTTTCATTACTTGACATTAAGTGCACATATCTCATGATTTAAGCATACAAATCTTATCTAGGACTGTTTTTTAACGAGACGTGTAATGTTTATTCTGAACTAGCTTCTGCTCGCGACTTCGTCAGCGTGGTATAGATACTTTGGGCCAACGCTAACTTTAACCCAAGACTTTGTTTACGTATTTGGTGAAAATATTTTTTAATAATACGATTTTGTCCACATGATTTTTGCGAAAATTTAGCTGTTTACGCAACGGAAGCTCTCAGAAGAAAATACACCGATTTTGAAACATTCTTCAATGGTGCTCCGCTTCTGTTAGTCTTAGCGTGATGATATATAGCCTTCCTCGATAAATGGGCTATATAACACTGAAATAATTTTTCAAATCGAACCAGTCGTTCCTGAGATTTGCGCGTTCAAACAATTGTTTGTTTATATATTAGTCTCTCTTCAGCTTTATACATATATTAGTATATAGATATACATTAGTAATTAGAATAGATCTGCATACTATTTGCTTTTTTATGTTTGTAAAGTTTTCTGTGACATAGTGCTTGTGAAAATAATATTCAGTGCTAGTGCACTGAATATATGTTATCACATTTTTTAATTTATATGACATAGAAATAAAATTATAAGAGTAGATAAAGAGCAAACCTCCTTGTCTCTTGTCTGTATCCGACTAGTGCATAAAAAGTGAAAAGCGCTAAAACGCCAATATAACCTTTGAGCACAACTACAAGCGGCTTTTTCTTCGACGTTTTAATGAATCCCACCCATTCTGCGTTGTTATATGTTTTAGTTATTTCTGATATTGTTGAGTTTTCAGATACCTGTAATGTAAAAAAAATTAATATGATCAATTGCAAGTTTTATTTTCTAGATTCTGTGCTATATTGAGGTTAGGCTTGAGATTTAGCAAACGTTTATATCGAACTTAAATGAAAAATGTTAAAGAAATTTGAAAGTGTCAATTGTAATTTTACTTGTGCCTGCTACCTGCCCATGTTACCGTAGTTATTTTCTATACCTTTTTCATAGAGTTCAAATCCTTCTTATTTTTTCATAAACAAATTTTAAGGGCTATGCTGAATCTGAGGAAGCGATAACTTATAATCAATTTCATGCAAGCATTCTGGTTTTTTTTTGTGAGAAATCTTTATCCTTCATTTGGGCTCTCAACTAATTTTGATACAGGGCCCCTCCAAGGCACGCTACGCCACCGCTACTGATCAAATGGCAGCCTATACGAGTATCTTGGATTCGCTTGTCAAACAAGTATTAGCCCCTTACTTTCCCCACGATTGGCAGTGCGTGGAACTATATACCCTAGACATTGCTGTTTCGTATTCGGGCTATCTCGTACATATATGATAGTCTAATTAAATAATAAATACTTACACTAACGGTACAATTAACATCGAAGGTGCCATGTTTAATGTAATCTATTTGATAAACCATTTTAGCCATAAAGTAAATGCTTATAAGTGACGATATTAAAAGTATCAGAATCCGTTGTCTTTTTGCATGTAACCACAACGCTGGTGCTATTATTATCATTATAGGAACATGCATTGCCGACACCTGAAAATAAAAAAATACATGTATGTTTATATATATTGCGACGACATACAATGTGTAACAGGGGCTCTACAAAGCCGAAAAAAGTCGATTGCCCTTTTTCATGGGTCGACGTCGTTAAACTTGTTTAGCCAGAAAAATAAAAACATTTTGGCGTCTTAGTGAAAAAAAGAAACTAGAAAGATTGGACTTATGCCGACCTTTCTGGTAAAATATCATAAAAAGCAACTACAGGATTTAAGTAAATAATAACACTACAAAAGAAGGAAATATCAAAACTGTTCAAAAAGGACTGGAAAATGAGGTACATAACGAATAATGGGTATGTTAAAACATGAGCTACCCCTTTCGCAATAATAGTGTGGAAGCAAAAAAAGAAATAGGTGTATACTAACATTGAGAACGCAGAGTAGCATGCACGATAAGAACACAAGTTTGATGAGGTGTATTTCCAAGTAAATGAATATTTTTTCGACCCATTCCAATATGATTGCCTTAGAAGCTTTGAAAGCCCGCACTACAAGCGTTCTTAAAGCAGTCGACGGGCGTTCAGTGTTCGAACGTTGGTATGAACGCGATCGTGACACTTTTCTGAAAAAGAAATAATTGATTAGCTGTAACAATAATTGGATGCATTACTTATATAGGTCCCACTGTTGGGCTCGGATCTCCTTTATTATAAAAGTGAAATTGACCTTCTGTACCAAGCTCGTCAGACGTGTTGACACAGGGTTTTGTTTTGAGTTATCCTACTCTTACACGTGTTATATCTATATTATATCCCTTAGTCGTCTTTTACGACATCCACGGGCAAAAAAGGGGGTGGTAGAACGTGTGCTTCCGTGTTGGGAAAGCGTAAAAATACATATTAGGACGCCATTTTTCTATGAATATGGTGGACGACTAAGGGATATAAATAGATAACATTGCTACAAGAAAAACAAAGGTCTAAATAAATAGGTTTCTATTTAGAATTTTACTAAACCATCTGACTAGCGTGGGGCAGATGTAAATTTTTTTCATATTGCAGACAAGGTCGATGCCTCATATTGGCACCTACTTTGATTGAAGAAAAAGAAAATGTTACATTTGTGTAACAGGAACAACATTTCTGTAGAAATAAAAAAATACTCTTCAGGTGGACACTAGCGCACGATTGGAATCGAATTCGGTGGAATTTTTTTAAACTAAATGAATTCGACTCTCGTCGATTAAGTCAAATATTTGCTAGTCCCGACGTGACTTTGACGTAGTTTAAAATTGTTAATGTTGCACAATTTCAAGACAGTGTCTTCGAGGTGATAGAGTTCGATAACATTATTAGTTTAAAGTAATAAAATACGGCACATTTGGTGAAAATAACAACGGCAAACGCGAAGAATTCATTCTCGATTTTGTTTAAGAGTACCAAATATAAGTTTGGTGAGATTGGAATTGAATTGGATTCGAAATTAGAATTGATTTCAAGGGTAGGCCCATAGATCACCGTAGGAATAGGTAATACGCCGTTTAACATCTGGACGCGCCAGTATAATAAATTAAGTTGGCTGCCGCGTCTTACCTTCATGTGTGTGGCACCACTGCATTTTAATTCCGCCCAATAACAGTGTGCTAACCGCCACCATTCATTCATTTGCAAACAGTCGTCCATAAACGGCTATTGTGAATCGAATCATTATTATTACCGTAAATTATTTCACCCGCAATTAAATTCTCCCGGAATAATCCGAGAACTATTACCGCCCGGATCCGCATAGTGTCGTGTGTGTATCCGCGAAATACAAGATACCCTTAGCACCCGCAAAGGAGACGTCACGCAGGTCTCAGTTGCTGGGAAGTTGGCTGACCCGCCCAAAGAAGAAGCACGGAATTAGAGAGGTGAGTGCCACACAACTCTCCGCATGCGACAGCCATTGCCTTTCAAACCCACTAAGCTATCGAAGGCTCAAATTATAAAATACTGGCGTCTCCAACATCAACAGTAATCGCAAACACTCATATCCAGGGTGGCGATTTTACCACTATCCTCCATTGGAAAGGCTTATTTACGAAAGTGAGCGTTAAGAAGTTTGTTTGATGGATGAATAAATTCGAGTTTATTACAATATGACCAATTTTGGTCGCTTTCGTCTATTGCTATTGACTTACCTTCGCATTGACTGTCTATTAGCAGCAGTGTTCAAGGAAGAGAGCATATCGTTGTCGATGGAATTACCCGCTTCAGTTGTACTGCCATCTTCAAGCGAACGTGGCTGACCATCTTCAGAAGGCAGTGGTGGCAACTGAAAACGCAGTAAAACGACATTCTATAAAATTCAACCCATAACATTTTACAAAAAATATAGTAATATTAACGCTTATCAAACAATAATCGATATCCGTGCGATGACGGTGTAAGGATACAGTTCATCACTCACTATCTTGCCCGTAGGAGTCGTAAAGGACGACTAAGGCATTTGAAATGCCGATAAAATAATGTAAGAAAAAGAAAACCCGTTGCCAATCCATCGAATCAGCGTGGTCGGAAAGTTCCCCTCCTATTGTCAAGGGCTCGCGAACACAGTAGTGGGACATACGTGTGCTAAAATGATGATTATAATCGATTACGAGTCATATTTAAGATAATGGCATCCGGTTCTGTCATTAACAACCTGTACTATTAACATAGAGTTCAATCTATAATATAGCTAGTCACGTTTTAGGAGTTACCCGAAAAGTATATATAGTCGAGAAATGTAGTTGAATAAAAAATATCAAAACAAATATTTACATCATCTTTCATCGTGGATGCGCCGGCTTGACTAACCGGTTTGCTGGTATCTTCATCTTGATTGTTCATTGGATTAGATACACTACCAGTTCTGAAATTACATTATATAATTTAGTTTTTTTTTACATTGTGTAATTGGAGTTTGTTCTCACAGATTTCATAATGGTTAAGATGCCAACCTAGCGTGCCAGTGTCATGGGTTCGAATCCCATGCAGTACAACACTTTGTGCGATTCACTGGGTGTAGTCAGTGTCTGTTAATTATATGTTGAATAAAATGAATGATGAAAATTATATGTTTGTAAAGCAACACGAGGATCTTATGTTGTCTTTAAAAAATAACATAAAAAAAATTCGTGCAATACTATTTCATTTTGACGTAACAACGTAAAATTAAGAATTTAATTGTGAAATTTGTTACATTTTTGCTTATACTTTCGGGGATTAAATCGTAAATTTGTAATTCCATTAGTCGTATGCCTTTTCACACGGGGGCAAAAATGCCATAATGGCTAGGCTTTGACTTTGGTTTTAGTATTACCAAATTTTTGGGCTACCAGATTGGGCTGACTACTGCTATCAATTGTTGACTTCAGGTGCCCTCTCAGCAGATTATTTTTTCGGGTGATATCCTCTGTCGAAACCCAGTCAACGAAGTAACGCGGCAATGATATGTTGATGGGCGGATGAAAAAAAAAATACATTTCCAAAATAAATATACTAACCTTGTCTTTGGATCAGATAACGCCATAAAATCTTTATGAAAATAGTGGACCTGCATTATTGTAATGATGAGAAACAAGGTGGGAGTTAGAAGCTTCACGAACAAATCCGCAGGGTGGTAAGGCTCTAATCCTAAGTCATGTTGCCTGAAATAAATGCAATATTCGGATATACCTCCTATAATAAATACTGAAATTGTATATAATACTGAAATTATTTTACAAGTCATAAATGTTTCTATGTACATTTATAGAACTTGAAACCATCAAACTGATGTGCCCCAAACCATTTTCATTGGAAATGTAATTATGCGAAGATGAGTTTAGATTAAACTAAAATAGTGCTTTAGGACTCGTTAAGTATAGCACTGTGAATGAATTTAGGATTTTTTTTTTATTTGTAAAAAACAGCATCTATTGGGTTAGCCCGTGGATAAAAAAAAATATAATATAGTAAACACAGAAATTCCTATTACAGAGCTTAATTAAAATTATTAATAAACTGTTATAATATGGTCTTACGGTAGACTTGGGTTCAAGTCGCGTATCTTAAATATTTGTAGTTAATTATGTGTTGAATCCTAATTGATAAATTGAACATTAATTGTACTTAATAAATAACCGATATAATTAAATAGCATAACTAATTTAATTTTACAACACAGTTATATCTTTGAGTTCTTGACGTAAAAAAGGACGAAAATATAACACAACAACATAAGTCTATGGAGCAAAATGTAGAAATAACTGCACATAATGCAGTGATGTAGTAGCGACCTCCTGTGCTGAACCAAACTGTTTTTCGTGGGATCAATCCCCAAGCAAGCCAGTTCTTTATGCGATCCACAAATGATTATTCAGTCTGGGTTCGATTCTACCAGTTAATTGTATGCCTGTACTCATAATACAGGTATTTATTCTTAGTGCAATATGTTATCTTAAAAATTAATAAAATAGAATAACCGTGAAGGAAGCAACCTACATGTTCTAAGATAGTGAAACCAGTAGTGATATCTTTATATTATACTTACAATTTCTCATTGATCAATAAGTAGTTAGCTATTATTTTTGAAAAATTGTCGAATTGGTATATATAAATGAGTATTAAATTCAACATGGCGTAAATGATCACCACTATCCAGAACGTATACATTAGACGCCGCCACCAGTACCAGCTTATCTAAAACGAAAGATATAAGTAAAACATAACAGAATTATGTATTATATAATGAATTAAGTATCATCATTTCAGCTCATTTACGTCCCACTGATGGGGTCGAGCCTACTCCACAGTAGAAGCGAAATTAACCTACTATACCACGCTGGTCAGACGATCTCTTGCATAGATATTAGATGCATATTATATCCCTTAGTCGTGCATATTATATCCTCTTACGATACCCATTGGTAAGATAGGGGGGTGGTGAGTTGTATTTTTACTCCGTCATCACACGGAATATTATAAAAGAAATAAAAGTTAAAAATAAAACTAAGCCAGCCATCTGACCAGTGTGGTATAGGTAGATCAATATTCCTCTTATTGTAATTTGCGAAGGTAATGGCAGAGAAAAGAAAAATGTTATACATAACGCAGGGAGACACTAGAAAAATTAATGAAAAGATCAGCTTGACGCCTAAAAATCTTGTCCGGTTTATCTTAACTAATCGACGATTTGACATTAATCTATAAAGTATAGACTTAAAGTATGGAATATAATACGCACATAACATCTGTGCAAGAGAATGAAAACTCGAAATAAAACCCTATACCACCATGTCTGACCAGCATGGTATAGTAGTTTGTATAGCAATTTTCAATTTGGGTGGTGGGACGTATATGAGCCGAGACGACGACAACACACAAAAAAAATCTTATTACCTGGAACATCAACACAAAACCGAGGAAGAGAAACATATAGATGATGCGGAAGATGGTCATGCGTTCTCCGGTAATACCAATGACGAATAGCATGATCACTACTACATAGATCCAGTAGCGAGCTGCTGCCGCCCTCAATAATTCACCTAGTGTGATTAGAAGCCGAGATCGACTTTCCTCTTGACGTTGTGTCTCCAGTACTGAATTAAACAAAAAAAAAAAAATACACTATGACTATTCAATATCAAAAAGAATTATATCTGGCATTTATTTAAATTTATTATTAAACTAGCAACCCGCCCTCGCTTCGCTTCGGTTATAGGTTATAGTCGTTTTACCCACGTAGTTCCCGTTCCCGTGGGAATACCGAGATAAAATATAGCCTAGTTTACGCCCTGATATTATAGCTTTCCATTGGTGAAAGAATTTTTGAAATCGGTCCAGCCGTTTTGAAGATTACCCGGAACAAACAGACAGACAGACAAAAATTTTTAATTGCTATTTTAGGCATAGGTGTCGTGCAAATAACCGTGTGAGCATGAAAAAAGCCTATTATTTTGACATTACAAACAGACACTCCAATTTTATTTATTGGTATAGATACAATGTATTTAAAATAATTAAAAATAAATAAAATTGAAGTGTTTGTTTGTAATGTAAAATAAAAATACTGGGCATTTTTCGTGCTCACACGGTTATTTGAACGACACCCATGCCTAAAATACAGTTTAAAATTTGTTGTCTATCTGTTTGAGGTAATCTTCAAAACGGCTGCACCGATTTTGATAATGTTTTAGTACCAGGCAGCAGTCTATATAAGGAGTAACTTAGACTATATGTTATCTTGGTATTCACACGGGAACGGTAACTACGCGGGTAAGGCGACTGAAACCGAAGCGAAGGGAGTACGGGTTGCTAGTTTAAAATAAAATTTATATGCATAATTTATTCTTAGTCCATTAATTATTATGGACCAAGAAAAAATTAGCATCACTGCTTCTTTTTCATGAGTATTATAAGAAGATTAAGATACGTAAGCGTTTTACAACAGAAGGCGAACTCCAATTAGAGCCCTACGTGATGTAGTGAGCAGAATCCGTTTACTACAGAGAATGACACTGGTAGGATATACTCGTATAAGTAAGCCTTAATGAAAACAAGAAAGCTACGTTATAGCTCCTTTGAATGATCATTATGAATCATCTATTATTCTCATTACAGAAGAATTTTATTCAAACAACTTCTTACTACAAAACAGTAATTACGCTACGATGATAAGCATGGTATTAAACAATATTAGAAATTCATTAGGAAATAATAAGAATTACTAACTAACCTTAATACCAGTTGAATATTGATAAATTAATCTCAAAAGCAAATACTTATTTGAAACATGCATATGGTCTCGAAAAGTAGAACATGCCTAATTAGATCTGATGGAGGCTTTATTCTTACCAAACAAGCGGCATCACATGTGTATAAAATTAACTTGCGTAACTAGATACATTATAGAAAGATTACAGAATAGGCAGAGACGAAATAAATATTATGAATTGTAAGAGCGAGAGCCGAACTAAAGAAATGGCATGATCATAAATTACCTGTGACAATCTGACATTTGACTGTAATATTAAAGTGTGTGATATATTAAAATATTAGCAAGAATTCTCATTTTATAGTTGATCTGGCAACATTTTAATCCTATTGTGAATATTCTCTATACAATTATGGTAATATTTTAGGTGCGGAAACTGTTAATGATTTGTTATTAAAATATTTTGTAATATTTGCCATGAATGTAATTGCAAAAATAGTTTTAGAAGTGTTCAAGCAATAGTTGAATCTAAGCAGAACTATCGAGAGTTGGAAAGAAATGTATATTAATTATTACTACCGTTCACTAATCCTGTTCCAGAGATGAGGTAAATCATAAACAACAAACGTATTATTTAAATTATAATTAATAGTTAAATAAAAAAAAGTAAAGTCATTTCAAACTAGATACCTAAATTTCAGTACTGGGGAGGTAAAAGGAGTCTTCATCAGAAAGATCTTAGGCTAACACATAAGGTATAATTTCAAATACCATGTATCGAAATACAGTTGGGTTACATACCCCTATGTACCTTATCTATACTAATATTATAAAGAGGTAAAATTTGTAAGTTTGTATGTAACGAATAAACTCAAAAAGTACTGGACCGATTTTAAAAATTCTTTCACCATTGGAAAGCTATAATATCAGGGAGTAACATAGGCTATATTTTATCCCGGTATTCCCACGGGAACGGGAACTACGCGCGTAAGGCGACTGAATCCGAAGCGAAGCGAGGGCGGATTGCTATAAATAATATATTGAATCGTAATAAAATTAAATCTTGTCCTGTTGATCTTCTCTCTGTTTCGGGTTTAAACTGCATAGACTCTTTAAATACAGTAAATGAGTACTTTGCAAAAATAGGTGAGAATCTTGCGAGCAAGTATATAAGTATAAAACAGGACTTCAGTGCTTACATGAAGGAAGATGTTCAATCAAACTCTTTCGTATTACTACCACCAGATAATCTTGAGGTAAAAAAAGTTATCATGAGTCTTCGTACTGATTCCGCTGCAGGTTGGGATGGAATAAGTACCAAGTTATTGAAACTGAGCCGTCAAACACTGGTTCCTCTTATTACACACATCTGTGATCTCTGTTTCTCAAAGAGTGTTTTCCCAAAATTCCTCAAAAAAGCAGTTGTTACACCCGTATATAAGAGTGGCGATAGATGCAGCATCAATAATTATAGACCCATATCTATTCTCCCTGTATTTTCGAAAATTTTAGAAAAACTAATCAACAACCGCCTTGTAAGTTTTCTCGAAGCTCGAAATATCCTATCAAGAAATCAATATGGTTTCCGTAGAGGCAAATCATGTGTTGATGCTGTGGCTGGTTTAGTTGACACAGCTGTTGGCTTACTGGACTCAGGCTCTAAATGCTTGGGTATATTCATGGATCTATCTAAAGCTTTTGACACTGTCTCTGTACCCACTCTGATCACTAAATTGCAGAAAATAGGAGTAAGAGAACAAGCCCTCGCACTTTTCGAGAGTTATCTTTCTGAGCGAGCTCAATGCACAAGGGTTGATTCTTACGTAAGTGATGAGCAGTTTTTGTCACATGGAGTTCCTCAAGGTTCAATACTGGGTCCTACACTGTTCCTCATATATGTAAACAGTTTATGTAATTTATCAATACCTAATTGTAATATATTTACCTATGCCGATGATACAGCACTCCTAATCCATGATCAGAACTGGAATCAAGTGCAGCGGCGTACGGAGTCGGTGCTAAGTATTGTGATGTCCTGGCTATCTGCTAATGCTCTCACCTTAAATCTCAACAAAACCAGCTATGTTACCTTTTCGATGAGATCCTCCTCGCAACCAGATAATTTATTTGCAATTAAAGCCCACAATTGTAACGGAATGGATATGTGTCTCTGCTCTGAACTTAGCAGAAAAGCTCACATCAGATATCTTGGTATTACCATAGATAGACTATTTTCATGGCATATCCAAATTAAGGAACTATCCTCCAGAGTCAGAAAGTTAATTTCTATTTTCAAAAATTTGCGGTATAGCGCTGACTACGATACAATGAGATTGGTATATCTTTCACTATGTCAGTCAATATTGACTTTTGGTTTAACAGTCTGGGGCGGCGCTGCTAAATGTCACATGCTGCAATTGGAACGAGCTCAAAGAGCCGCTCTCAAGGTCATGACTTTTAAGCATTTTAGATATGACACTTTCCAATTGTATAAGGATTGTCGGGTTCTATCGGTTAGAAAATTGTTCGTGTTACACGTCGTTTTACGTAAACATTCTACTTTAGTCTCATCATCATCATCATCATTTCAGCCTATTGCCGTCCACTGCTGGACGTAGGCCTCCCTCATATTGCGCTACAATGTGCGGTCCTGTGCCGCCTGCATCCAACGACGCCCAGCAACTTTCACTAGGTCACTTTAGGCACTTTAGTCTATAATTCTAAATTTTATAACACCAAGCGTAGATGCACGAACATCTGCCGACCGGAAAAACATAAATCTAAACTGGCTGAAAGACACTTTCGGATACTTGGAGGTGAAATATATAATAAGATTAATAAAATTTGTGAGATATTCAGCCTAAACATTTACCACTGTAAAAAAACTGTTAGTGAGTGGATTATGACTCTCACCTACGAGGAAACCGAACAGTTCATATAACATATACAATACGCACATGCTACTACTGTTTGTGTAAGTGATCATGCACGTGCCTGCACACAATTATTATCACTCACATAAACGTATACGTTCTTTCACACCACACACACAGTCTCACTCACACACACACACACACTCACACACACACACACACACACACACATATACATGGATGCAAGTATGTATGCACTTACACACTATCTTACACATCACATTCAGTTACAAACATAGAACTTGCAACACATGAACACACTAACACATTCACCTACAATATATATTTTATTTTATATTTTTGTGAGAATATATTTTGGATTTAGAGCTAAATTAAAAGAAAAGCAGTAATATTAACATCAGTAATTAGCATTAGTATGTATAATTAAATTATACTCCGTTTTCTATCTTACAATCAGCGTAATTATAGAGAGACCTGGCACCCATAACACAAGTTCAATCTTAGTTTGGGTGTCAGAAATCTTAATATGATGTATAACTTAAGGGATAATTAACTTGGTGTTTTAAACATTGTAAATTATTTTTGGAAATAAAGTTATTATTATTATATATTATATTTGGTTTAAGCGACATTTTTGTAACTTTACAGGAGAGCCATTTAAAGTTTAAAATTTTAGAAAAAAAAAATCATAACAAAAAACTTTTTGAGCTGTTTGAATGGGGTAAATTTATTTAAAATTCAATTAAAAACATCAAATTCTTGATGCTAATACTAAATAAAACGTATCTTTAGTTACAAAGACAAATGTCGCTTAATACAAATTGCCTTAGCCCTCGTTTTCTCGTTTTTCGGCGTATGGAAAGTGTAAAAAGGTTCAGCGTATGAAAAAAAAAGTGCTCTGATTTCAATGCATTCGGTATCATTCGTCGGACAAAAATTCGCTGATTCCGAATATTTATATAACTCAATATCACCCTAGATGTCGTTAAACCAAATAGCCTTCACCCCTCGAAATAATGAAATACTAACTTAACATCCATACTAATATTATAAATGCGAAAGTAAGGATGTTTGTTTGTTTGTAACGCTTTCACGCTTACACCAACGAACCGATTTCAAAAATTCTTTCACCAATATAAAGCTATAATATCAGGGAGTAACATAGGCTATATTTTATCCCGGTATTCCCATAGGAACGGGAACTACGCGGATTTAAACGACTGAAACCGAAGCGAAGCGAGGGCGGGTTGCTAGTTACTTATATATAAGCGTAAGACCAAGAATAAGATTTACGTAACAATAGTAATAGAAAAATAAGAATACATAACAATAACATGATATGGTCACCATGCTAATTAAGTATCAAGAACATTCCAGAATGTTATACTGTTCATTCACTAATATCATTCTTATACAGTATCTATGTTTTAATCAAAATTAGAAACAAATGATATTTATTTACAATATAACGGTATATAATAATTTTTAATGCATAATTTTATGTTACAGAAAAATAAAACCATTTAAATCTTCTAACATTTTTTAATTACGTTTAGATTAAATTTAGTGGAACGAATTAGGATTAACAAAGATGTACTTACCGCTAGCAGCCGTTGAAACGGTAAGTTGCAAAGGTGCTGCCATGTCACTAATGACAGCAGACTGTCTTCGCTGACGGATATCCTGGATGCGCTGCCGCAGAGTCACCCAGAACATGCACGTGAACATCGACTTGATAAGCAGTGGGACGCAAGGCTCACCTGCTTCACGACCTAAACCGATTTGATGCAGATTCACCTCCTAGAACATGTATATAGTGAAATAATATTAAATGTAACGCAGTAATGTAACGCTCATTGTAAAAAAAGTATACAACACTGAAAAGTAAATATTCTGAGAAGATAAGTAAAATTGCAAATTTTGAATAACCACTGCCAGGAACTAAAATAATAAGAAAATGTATTACGTTCTCTTCAACAGGAATTATCAATTAATTGTCATTTAACGATTATACTAGGACGCGTGAAACACTTAATCAAGTAATCATACGCCATTAAATCATTTTGAAAAAGTGCTGATACTCTTACACTATTGAACCGATATTAATCAAACATAGCTAAGAACCACCGAAAGGAAACTGGCTTTCAAATGAAAAAAATAACCGCATCGAAATTGGTCCATGCGTTTGAGAGCTAGGATGTCACAGATAGACACAGACAGACGGACATCGACGTCAAGTAGTAAAAAACTATTGGGTTTCCAACTACGTATTTAATTCTTTTTCTTAAACGAAAAAACCATATATCAAATGGAACATATTCGTAGAGAAGGCATAAATATACTTAATATATGTATACTAGCAAATTCGCACAGTTTCACCCGCGTAGTTCCACTTCTCGTGGGAATATCGGTATTAAATATAGCCTAAATTACTCCCTATATATACAGCTATCTGATAGTAAAATATTAAAATCGGTCCAGCCGTTTTGAAGATTACCCGGAACAAACAGACGGATAAACAATTTTTAAACTGGCTTGTAGGCATAGGAATCGTGCAAATAACCACGTGGGCATGAAAAAAACGCACTATTTTGATAATACAAACACACTTCAATTTTATTTACTGGTCTAGATGGTTTTACAACATGTGGTGTACAACTACAGCCTAGCATATATAATAAGAACAAATACGACATTTCCCATTAAAACTCAATAATGGTTCGTTAAAACCTATAAAAAAAAGTATTATGATTCACATTTTCATGATATTTAACATCATAAAGCCTGAAACTGAGCTGTTTGTTTTAAATTAACTCATAGATGAGTAATCATTACATGAAATACGTTCATTAGTATGAGAACGTAAATTAGTCTCAAGATTCTTTGAAGGCATCGCAATAATACTAGTAAATAAAATTAATTAGTGTTTATTAATGTTGGACTTTTATTAATGATTGGCTATTATTGCTATTCTATCATAATAGATTTAATTTAATAGACTATGAATTGACTTTTATGACATTATAATTGATTAGTAATGTAGAAGGTCATATACGAGAAAGGCAGCAGATATTGAGGCCATACTCAATTTAGATATTACATTGATGGAATAGTATCTTACTGAGTGAGTATTTCACCTGTTAGGCAATTCGAATGAATGGGTAGCACCATTTTTATTAACCGTTAAGCATTTTCGTGTTTTTACAAGGGTAGGTACACAAGTAGATGATCGTTGCACTTTAAAAATATTCCCTACCTAAAATATCAAACAACGCCCGACTCAGGCTTAGTGGACTTGAAGAGTTATTTATACTTATGCCAAACCAACAAAACTGTCACTAGGCTAAAAAAATAAAATTGAATTGCTTATTTGTAATATCAAAATAATACGTTTTTTTTTTTCATGCTCACACGGTTGTTTAAAAGATACCTATGCCTAATAAAACCGGCTAAGTACGAGTTGGAGTCGCGCACGAAGGGTTCCTTACCATTATCTATAAAAAGCGGTAAAAAATAACTATGTTGTATGAGAAATTAGTTTGTTTCGAGTTTTCCTTTTCTTGCATAGATGATATATGCATATTATGTCCCTTAGTCGCCTTTTACGATACCCACGGGCAAGAGAGGGGATGATGAATTGTATTCCTACTTCGTCACCATATAAGGAGTAACTTGGCCTATTTCCCTATCAAGAAACTCCTAAAACATTTTGCTCGATCCGAGTATCGAACCCGAGGCCTCACAGACTGAAGTCGCGGACGTAATATTGTAGAAGATGGAATTTTAAAATGCGATGGGCAAGGCGACTGAAACCGAAGCGGAGCTGTAAAAGTAAAATTCTACTAACCGTAATATTAGACGGCAGTTCAGATTCATAGAGATTCATGCCATATATGTACTGGGCGATCAGGAGTAGCATCGCATAGAGCACCAACACTGGGCTGGTTTTCAGCATGAAGGAGCGTTGGTCTTGACATAACCACACCACGTTGGCCCACATTAGGAACACAAACGTGAGCCACGAGTGGAACATTATGCTCCAAGCCATCATCGTTATTGTCGTTGCTATGTAAGAAGACCTGGAAATATTCATCATATCATTTCAGCTCATATACGTCCCACTGTTGGATTTGAGCCTCCTCCACAAAAGGAGGGACATAGATCTTCCTATAACATGCTGCTCAGGCAGATTGATATAGGATTTTATTTCGACTTTTCTTTTTCTTACATATACGTTATATCCGTATTATATCTCTTAGTCGTCTTTTACGACATCACCACGGATAAGAAGTGGTGAATTGAATTCTTATTCCATCACCACAGGTATAGGGAATATTACATTAATTTATTGAATTAGATTGTACATTTTTACTCCTTTCACGGTAAAGTAAGACTTAGTATAAAGTTATATTTCTGACCATTCGTCATTTCAGTTCATAACGTCCTACTGCTAGGTGTGTGCCTCCACCACAATAGGAGAGAAATTTACCTGCTATTCCACACTGGTTGGACGGGTTGCTATAGGGTTTTATCTTGAGTTTTCTTTATTTTGGATAAATATTATATGCATATTAAATCTCTTAGTCGTCTTTTACGACACTCATGGGTAAAGAATAGGGTGTGGTGAACTGTATTCTTACTCCGTCACCATACAAAAATATTTATTTTGTTTGTTGGTAATTTGTCTGTGGGTGTCGTAAAAGATGACTGAGTGATATACTTAATATGCAGATAACATTTATGCAAGAGAAATTAAATACGTACCCTCTCCTCTCGACGTTCCCCCTCGGGGACGTCGGTCGCCGTCGCGCGGTCAGAGGAGGCTAGAGCCTAGCAGTGGGTCATATATGAGCTGAGATGAAATATATCAATTTAGATCGATCGAGAATCAAACAATATAATATAGATCATATTGTTTTAGATAACTTTTACGATATTCAATAACTCGAGAACATGGCAAACTATCAAATAAAATGTTTAGCGTTTGATTGTTGGATTACTTATCAAAATTTCTTTCTTACCTTACAAGAATCTGGAAGAAGTCGACGACCGTCGCCATGATTTCATCCATTAAATTCGACTCCTCATCATCACCAAGTGACTCTTTAAAGAAAATATACATATTGAATAAAGTGATAAATATCAACAACTCAATAGAAGCCAAAACATGATATACTTCTTACAATGATAATGGTTATGCCTATTTATTTCGAACATATAACAAGTTTAGAGGCAATTTTACCATTTAAAATTGTTATCTACAGCAATACTAATCAGGATCGGTGACTATACATAAAGTCGCTGTAAGTGGATAATGTTTTAACTGGTATATGTATTAAGATTTTGTTCAAGTTACCTTGCAATAGTAATTAGATACTCAATTACCTTACTCATCTCGTACTACAGTCACAAGACAGAATGAACTGGTGCCGTGGTGTATGTGAATCTATTATAGTATTGTATTATAAGAAATATAATATTACCATCACCGGGAACAACGACGGATCCCGTTGAGTCTTGATGCAGACCTCTGACCGCTGACGAGGAACGAATACTCGACCATCGTTTTGAAGGACTCACGCTGCGCATCAGCTGTGCATTAATAATTAATGTTATACGAACCTATACTAAAAGCATTAAATGTTGGGTGTATACAGATTCAAACAATATATTATGTCATAGTCGCAATGTAATTTTTCTTTATAAACAGTTAAATTCTATCAAATATACGGACCGGGTTGAGAGCCCTCAGCGCTCACCAATGGTCCGGGCAAAGCTGTGAAGCCATCTGCGGCTAACCTATATAGAAACTCAAAAAAAAAATCAAATATACAGCTCACGAAACAGCCATAGAGCACCACAGACTTTGTCTTCAATGATTTATTTTATTTCAACGATTATTTATTATATATAAATAATCGCATAAATCGCATATAGTTGTAATTATATAAATGTTTTTCTTTATTCAAATAGGGTTATGTTTCTTAGGTGTATATCTATGTATAAGAATCTTTAACAGGGGTAAACTATTACCCACCAAAAAGATGTGCTATTGAATGTTAGCGCACTGATACCTCAAAACTCCGCAAGATGGCGTTTTCAAACAACGTTATATATCTCCAGCAAAAATGTTTAAAATAATACCCGAGTAAATCTCGATCACTCGAGTATTTATTAAACTTAGAATAAACTTACAATGAACTATTGAATTCCACTTTTTCCATATTTTATCAACATCGTATATATCATGCAAGCCTAAAATTTGGCTTTCATTAACAGCGCTGCTTCGCAAAAATATACAATAATTATACAGTGAGCCTCGATTTAAATATATTAAATTTACTCACGCACTTGACAGGATTATAATAATATAAAATTGAATATTTTTTGCTGAAATAAAATCATTATAAAAGGCTAATATTATCTTCGATTAAGCATAATAGATTATAACAATGCGCTATATAAACGAAAATGGTGCAAAACATTGACACAAATACTAGCATTGTATGTTAAAGTGCGCACATAATGAATTAAATTACACCTTTTAGTTAGATGAGATGTTTACATTCAACGAATTTGAATATTCCAGCTATATTATAGTTTTTTGACTAATTAGTATAACAAATAAATACATGGCTGGCATCATTTCCACACAAATGAATCAGAAACGGTTTCATGATCAGCCAAATATTTTTTTGTTACAAACAAAAACAACCCCACAAACACAAAACATAAATAAAATAAAACAGGGTACCCACAGGAGCGGTTTCACCGGAGTCGCCACGTAGTGCATTTGAATTTATGTATGTATATGCAACCTATAAAAAACGAAAGCAGGTTGCAAAAACAAAATCATATAATTTTGTTGAAAGTTAACATTCCAAAAGAAAATATAACCCAACCGGCCATGCGCCCGTTCTTTATTCCTAGTAACTGTATTTAATCACAAATATAATATATACATGCATATGAGTAACAATACCAATAAGAAATACGTAGTGGACTAAGAAAGCCAATCAATGGTCAGAAACAAGTGCATTAATTGGAACTTCTAAATTTAATTGCATATCTACAGAGTGCCTGCCTACTGCGTTTTATATTTACAATGTAACAATTATATACAACGAATTTCTAATTCCCAATACAAGTGAGATTAAAATTATAAAACAATGTTTATAGCTTGAAAACTTAAATGTACAATATAAAAAAAATATGTATGGAATTTACACGTGGTAAAATTAAAATCTTCAAAAATTTTGTACATCCTTTGCGTAATGAGTAGTACACGCATGCGCGCACAAACACTTATTAATAAACGTGAGACACACACGCATGAGAACCACGAATATAAGAAACACTGTATAATGCTTCCTATCTCATTTTCTCCCACGTTAAGTTTTATGTATTTATGCGTCTGTCTCTTTTTACTGTCGCTTTTTCGTTTCACCGTCTTTCAATTCACAACGATGCTAAAGAAGTTTTCACTTCAATTAAACGTAAGGATTCGTAGTATAATAATATTAGAATACTCGGATATTTTTGGCACACTTGTATTCAGAATAGACTACCCAAACAGAATATGAAAAACTAAAGATCAACATGTGCACTCAAATAAAAAAGTGTCATAATTATTCGCGGAAGCTTACTCGAACTTTTTTCGTGGCGCTCTTCCACTTATCCATTGCGGCGCGTCGGCTCCCGCGGTGGAAGGACACACCTCGCACCAATGAACCATTCGGCTTGCCGGTCTCTATACCGGTTAAGGCGATCTTACTTTTCGCCTAACATCCCAGCACGATAGCAGAGAGATATAATTTATCTAATGACTTATACATGGTACTAGTTCAAGCGGTCAATAGTGATTTCCTATTATTAGTAAAAGCAAAGTACCTCTTTTGACTATAGGACAGTTTTGTTTTTACTAATAAATATTGCTTTACTCGTTGGATTATTTGATTTTAAATTCATAAATATAGAGCCTATATAATAAGAATAGACGCATTGTAGGCACACCTCACCACAGGCATCTAATAGAGTCCGAAAGTTTCATATTATTATGATTATTTAAAAAGCATACAGCGGGTATTATTAGTATTGATTAAAGATAAATATTTTTTTTAACAAAATTATATGCAAAATAATTTAAATTGTACACACATACCTTCGGTTTAAAAAGTTCTCTAGTCTCTATAGCGAGAACCAAATATGTGACAAGTATAACAAGAGGGCTAGCTAAAGTAGCCCACATGTGGTCATCCGTAACTTCGTATGAAAAACTCGAAGGATTTGTTTCGTTGATTATTACCAATTTCGTCAAGCCAAAGTATCTGAAATTATAACATTAAGTATAAACTATGGAAAGATAAAAATGTTAATTTTATTACTATATAAAAAAAGAATTATTAAAAAAAATACTATGTGGTGGCGGCTACAAATACACCCCTTACATTGCTCGTTGGTGTCGTAAAAGACGCCTAAGGGATGCATATAACAGTGCATGAGAAGGAAAACTCGTAACATAACCTCTCGGACCAGCATGGTATAGTAGGTCAATCACCATCCTATTGTGGAAGAGTTTGCCGTGTGGTGACGAAGTAAGACTACAATTCACCACCCCCTTTTTTACCTGTAGGTGTCGTAAGAGACGACTAAGGGATATATTATGTATATGACATCTATGCAAGAGATGGGAAACTCGAAACAAAACTCTGACATGGCATAATAATCCTAGCAGCATGCAGCAATGGCAGCATGGTACCTATAATAATCCTATTAAGAAGGAAGCTCGAGCCTAGTAGTGGGACGTATATGAGCCAAAATGATGATGATGTGGAAGAGAGCCCAACACAACAACCTTATACGAGCTGAGATGATGATAAGGTAGGTATTGTATATAATGTCAAATTCATTCCAGGAAAAAATCGTTCAGGAAACAATATTACAAACAGCCACTTAAATTTTCTCTGTTTAGGTGTTTTAGATTATTGAAATTAGTGAATTATGTTAATACCTAGCAAAATCTTCATCTGGTGGATAGATCTGAATCAACCAAGAGCACTGATAGGCGAGTAAAACAATGACATGGACCCCCATGATGGCCATGAGACATCGTCCAACGACCGCAAAACCTTTCTCAAGCGGACGACCAAGTGCCCATGCTGTGGCCGCACCCATGAATACAAGGAAATAGATACCCGACGTTACGCTCGGTCGCATTACACCCGAGAACATGATTAAAAATAAACACACGTATTTTCCTGTAAAAAGAAAGAACGTACATATAATATAGCCGGTTAAGTTATTTATTGTATAATAAAATTTAAATCAATAGTACGGTCTACAGTTTGAACCTAGCAAATCCCTTCATTGGATTAAGAGCCCCAGCTCTGCGCTCACCGCTAGTCCCAGTAAAACTGTAAAAGCTATTTGAGACTCAGTAAGAAACAAAAAAGATTTTTCTTTCTTCTATTACACTATTTAGCCAAAATTGCCATAATTCTTTTATACATTTTCTACATATTGCAATTCGTCAAAGGGATGCCTATATCTTCCGTATGATGACGAAACACACGCTCATATACACGCATGTACGCATGTTTAAAATGTCTTAATGTAATAATGTATACAAATATCTTCGATATTAATAATAAACTGTATGATACAAAAGTGTCAATAATGTTCAAAATAATCTCATGAATACCTGCCGCCGTCAATAATGGATATTTTTGATGTTTAGTATCTTTTTTCTCAGCTTCTACAGGCGTCGCCATCACTAATCTTTTCACTAGCATGTACACAAGTAACGAAGATGCAGTCATTACAAGCTGAAATTAGTTTATATGTTTAAAAATTACAAAGTTTCCCTGTGGTGACGGAGTAAGAATACAATTCGCCACTCCGTATCTTGCCCGTGGGTGTCGTAAGATACGACTTAGGCATATAATATGCATATAATATAACGGCTGATTGGTATAGTAGGTGCATTTCCTTCCCATAGTAGAGGAGATCCAAGCACAAAAGTGGGACGTGTATGGGCTGACATAATGATGATGATAATATAATTCCCGTAATAATTTTTTTGTAATTATTCTCAAGCCTTGTCCTGGAAATAGTGAGTAAAGATGTAGTCCCACGCAATAGTCACTCTAAACCAACAAGGTTCTGCAACGTAAGTATGTCTATTATAAGAGCATAAATCTATGTTTATCCACATGGTGAGGAAGTAACAGGTTGACTGCACAGATGGCGTAGTGGTTAAGATAGCGACCTACAGCGCCAGTGTCGAGGGTTCGAATCCCACGCGGGACAACACTTTGTGCGATCCACAAATTGTTGTTCTGAGTCTGGATGTAATTTGTGTCCGTTAATTATATGTTTGTAAAGTCCCCCGCAATACAAGGATTATTTCCTTAGTGCAGGGTGTTGTCTTAAATAAAAAAAAAAATCATCGTATTGTCACCACTCACACCGTTGCCATGGGTATTGTAAAACCGATTAATGGTTGTTATTAGACAACATCAACAGGAGAGTAAAATATTGTTTTTTAAATATTCCTGAATACTAAAAGCAGCAGTTAATGAAACTGAAAGTAATTACCTCAGGTGCCAAAAAATGAACGCCCATCAGCGGATCGATTCCAGCATAGGACACTAAGCCTAGGTTGTGTCCGATCAATTGTATTATGGGATAATCTGTGAGCAAAGAGGCGTATGGCGCAAAGCCTGCTAACACGCTGTGCCACACTGCGTGACATAGTAGCAACAGAAATGATATACTCGTGGTCAAACATAAAAATTTTCCTCGCCATCCTGAAAATATAAATAAAATTTTTGAACTACATATTTTTTTTTTTTTTTGAGAACTATATAGCCGAGTTTCCTCGCTATGTTTTCCTTTACCGTTAAAGCAAGCTATAATAGACAATTTGCCATTAGACTTAATATGTGTGTACAAAACAAAGTAAAAATCAGTCAAATGCGTGTCGGACTCGCGCACGAAGGATTGAGTACCATTGACTAGGTAAACCAGTGTCTCCCAATTGCCATTATCGATATTGAAAAAAATATGGAAAAAATTTAATTTGTTGTATGGTAGCCCCCCTTAAATATTTACTTTATTTTGTTTTTAGTATTTGTTGTTATAGCAGCAACAGAAATACATGATTTGTAAAATTTTCAACTGTCTAGCTATCGCGGTTCTTAAGATACAGCCTGGTGACAGACAGACGGACGGACAAACAGCGAAGTCTTAGTAATAGGGTCCCGTCTTTACCCTTTGGGTACGACACCCTAAAAAAAACAATCCTGCGTAATAACGTCGGTCTCTCACTCGGTTATAGCTGCTTTAATCTTTCTTTACTAAATAAAAATTAAATAAAAAGAGCGGCATATGCTATAAAGAAGATACATTCTTCTTTATAGCCTACAAGTAAATTTCCACGATGTCGCCCGCGTAGTTCCTATTTCCTTGGAATACAGGGATCAAATATCGCTTATGTAACTCGCTGATAATGTAAACTTCTCCTGAGGAAATAACTTATAAAATCTATTTAGTGGTTTAAGCGTGAAAGCGTAATAAACAAATTCACATTTGCACTTATGATATTAGTCAGGATTGAAATCAGCCTAATAGCCGAGATTTTTTTTAATTTATGAGACCCAATGGATACGGAGGCACAGTGCTGTTTGTATAGCATAATATTTCAGAACCGATTCACATATTAATTGGAAAATTTAGAACGCTGATATCACACCAAAGGGACAAACAGCTCAAAGTCTACAACAAACAGTTCAGGCAACGTGCCTTAGATAACCAATATCATTTTGTCAATAGAATTCATTATTAACATATCAATACGTTTTGGATTCTTACCACTTATTGTTTTCCTGTCTGGTACTTGTGCTGTCGGCGACAATAGGAACAGTAGCAAGTAGATCAAAGAGAGGCCAAACGGTCGGAGTGCTATACCTGCAAAACAACATATATTTTCATTAAATACAATACATATTTAAAGACAACGCTAAGACACTAAATCTTATTCCTTCAGCTCGTAAACATTCCACTAATATTTACGAATTTCGGGCCTCCTCCACAATGGTACTCAAAACGTTCTAATACATTATACAGAGACATTGGGATGGGTTTATGTTTCGAGGTTTCCTTCTCTTACAGTGGTGCTATCTAGTAATATTTACATGCCCTTAGTGCTCTTTTGTGACAATCACGAGTAAGATAGAACAGTTGCAATTATTTTCACACTCCATCAACACAAATAATAATTTCCATTTACTTTATTTTAATTTAGGCAATGATATGAATATTAATAACTTTACTGAATTTGCGGATTATGGTTCACTATACCTCTGCAATTAATTAATATAAAATCTCGGCAGTTTGCAGCGATTTTAAGATGTTAAGTAGGACAACGTGTTTATCTAACGTATAGAGCTGTTACGCCTCAACGACCTTTAGTACTAAATGAGTATTGTTTAAATCTTGCATTAAAATTTTAACTATTACCTACCTTTACCTATACTTACTTAATATTATAAAGTCAACAATTGCACATATGGAGAATGTCTGAAATTGTAAAGAAATATAAAAATTTCCGCTTTTCCCTTGTGGTGACGGAGTAAGAATACAATTCATCACCCTCTCTCATGCCCGTGGGTGTCGTAAAAGACGACTAAGGGATATATTACGCATATGACATCTATGCAAGAGATGGCAAACTAAACCCTATACCAATCTGTTTGGTATAGTAAGGTCAATTTCCCTCCCTATTATTTCCTTTTTTGTTTTTTTTAATAATAATAATTTATTTATTTCTCCTTCACAAAGGTACACAGATTATACAGGTACAACATAAATAGGTGGCAAACTTTCCTTTGTGAGAGGCTGGTGTCTATAATAGGGAACCCTGTGTCACAGATCACCATTATGAAGGAGGCTCGAGCCCAGTAGTGGAACGTATATGAGCCGAAATAATGAATATAAAAATCCTTTAATTAATAGGAAGCTACATTATTAAGGAATGCTCTTTATGTCGGTTGTCTTTTATAGCAGAAAATATATTATGCCTACATCAAAATATTACGGACCGGTGCGGCGGCTCCTCGGTTTATAACATAAATCCGAGAAAATATGGAGGTTGTTGAACATCTTGAGGTATTATGGACGTCTATATCCCAACTAAATGTGTAGATACGTACGTATGTCGGTATACGTATGTATACCAATAGTGACAGAGTAAAGACTCAATATTCAACAAATTGTATGGTATCAATGCGTTAGAACCACAGAAATTCTTATTAATTTTTCTGTGGTTAGAACTATCTGAAAGAAAAACAAATCCTTTTCTAAAGCGAAAATTAGAAATGCTTTTTTCTTAATACGATTTGCTTACGCGGCATTTCGAGCCAAAAAGTATTATGATATACATAGCTATTGACATTCTTGACTATTAACTAAAGAATAGAGACAAAATTATATAGAGTAATTGAATACAGACTAAATTGAAAACCCTTGTAGTAATGGGTTACTAATACAATTTTATCACCTCTTACTGGTGTGAGACGTAAACCGACTAAAGGAAGGGCTAGGGGAACGGTCAGCAGCGTGCCATCGCCAACCCACTTCTGCTAAACGTGGAGATTATGGCGTTATATGATCCATTCGCAGGGAGGAATGTGCAACAGTACACGTTAATAGGTTGATTGATGGATGAAAACTTTAAGAATATGTACCTAAATAAGTCATCCTTCCATAATACTTTATTTTATGTATTGTACAATTACATAAATTACAGCTTAGATTTTAAGGTGTTTGTTTACATCCTTTACAAATAAGCCTCTGTTATAAAGTTAAAAGTTAAACGCTATAAATATAAGAGCCCTTTAATAACCATTTTAAGGCACTTGGTGGATATTGCCATATTTATAACAATATATAATAACACAACAAATTAAATAAACCTCGTAGGTAGTTACTAAATAAACGTACAAATATATATATTTTGTATAGTACGTTCAAATATTTGCTTTCTAGACGGTAATCAATCACCAGCAAAAAAAAAACAAAGTAATATCTTTAAATAGGAATAAAAGAGGGCAAAAAGTCGAAAAACGAATGAGGACCAATAAAGGAAAAGTCGCAGACACTATAAATCACAGGCAGCTCGGCGCCACGCTGCCAAGTGACTATAGAACTTTCAGAATTTATTCCAGTACCTAGCTATATCGACCTTAGTGTATAAGCGAGCTTAGGTCTGATTAAATAGGTATATTAGTATAGCTGGGATGTTTTAGTGTATAATTTGTAAACATGCCTGTAGGTCTGGCGTGGTTAAACTTCCTGTAACTCTTATAGTTGTCAATCTAACAACATCATATAGCAAAAAAAAAATTTTTGAGTCCGTTGAGAAACTAGTTAATGATATAAGAATGCATTTTTTAAATTAATAAATTTATCAAAATGGATGCCACTCGGACTCGAGGCGACAAGAATACCAGAACACATTTTTTTTAAGATTTGTCTATCTCTATGTACATGCCACATCTAAGCAACTCCTAATCTTGAACATTATATGATTTATATGTCGCGGCTACGACAGGCGCTGGCAAAATTATCTGACTCGCAACTTCTAAAGCCGCCGGATCTACCCACTGGGTTCGGACAGCCTAGCCGGGCCGGTGGTGTCGGTATGTAGAAAGCCTTACATTAACCACAGAAGTTCTCACAAAAATAGAGATGAGGGCAGGTTTCAGATGATGATAGTGATATATGATATGCTACTTGCTAAATAATCCATTTATGAACTGAAGATTAGATTAACATATATGAGGTTTGACCGCCACACCTGTTGGCAAAACATTCACAGGCAGAAACATCTGCTCTAGCAATGAAGCCGTTCGCTTACTTCTCGTTTTATAGAGACACATGACTTAGATAAAAATACCAGCATATCAAGTGCATAATAAAAACCCAAAAATATAAAATACCTATCCACCTTGACCCTATCCTGTATCCTTCCATTACATTGTGATGTACGGTATTTGGATTAACCGTGGGAAAGCGATGAGTCTCCCTGTCTTCCTTCCACTTTAAAATAACAATGGATTTCCACCATGTATCGCCTAACTCAATCAATTCGAAAACTAAAGTAAAAAAAAAATACAACATTGCGCGTCATAGGTTGAGATGATACCAGCTGTAAATGGCAGAAATGTGCAAAGATATCCGATATATGACATGGTAATATATATTGCTTATACCTAGGAGTGAGGTGAACGTGAAATCGGATACCGCACGTGAATCACTGTTGCTTAATTAATAAAGCAGATGGATCTTCTTTCCAATGCACGTCTATTAAATCTCATTTGTTGTAATCTCTTTTTCGATTCACAAATGGAATCGTCTACATTCTTAATCGATAAATTTATTCCATGCATAATATTCAGGCTTCAACAAGTAGGTGATGTAATTAAACAAATTAATGTGGCAGGAAATTGATAATGTTGCTTAATCTTTGTATATTTCTTGTGTATGTGTGTATGTCACTGACATCCTCCTTCACGGCTGGACGGATGTTGATGAATTTTTTTGTGTATATTCAGGAGGATTCGAGAATGGTTTAGATTCACAATTGGACCCGGTAGGTGGCGCTTTATTTGAACAGAACAACGTCTGTTGGGTCAGTTAGTTTTATATAAATTAAACTTTGAGTACGAATAATTTTGAAACACGTAGCGATGATTTTTCCCCGAAGTCTTACTCGGCATACGTGGTGCCTTTTTTGTAGAGCGTCTAATTTTCTGCAAAATATGTATTCTTTATAACTGAAGATTTATTTAATGATTTCTGATGTTTACGCTAATATTACACATTTTAAATAAAACTACTTTACGGATTTTATCGCTTTTGTATTTAATTTTTGATTGCCCGACGTTTCGAACACTTTGCAGCGTTCATGGTCACGGGCAGACTAAGATGTCTCACGCCCAACAAGTCATCGTTATTGCAGAAAATTTATAATTATCTACCCCATACTGAAATTAGTTATTAAATATTGACCCACATTTTGATACAAATTTATTACCAGTATAAGAAGAAAACGATTCAATTTGAAAAAAAAATATATATTGTTTATGGTTAGTAATTATTTAACATTAAAATGAATAGTAATTATATTTGAAAAACCTAACAATCTAGTATACTACCACCGGATCGGAACACGGCGACACTGAGAAAGATCCGGGCAGAAAACTCAGGTGACATGATGCTAAATTAATATTAATTTTGAAGGCGGCTTACTTTGTTACTAAGAGGTTTTAATTTATAAAATTATCTTTAGCTATTATTATTGTCGACGGCTGTACGCGGGGGTCATCCGGTCGATGGCCCTGTACGGCGCACCGGTGTGGGCGGGGTCCATGACCTTCCGACTTAAGGCCCTTCTGTGGCGACCACAGAGGGTCGTGGCGGTCAGGGCCATCCGCGGATACCGCACGGTGGCGACGGAGGCAGCGTGCCTATTGGCCGGGACTACCCCGTGGGACCTGGAGGCGGAGATGCTCGCCGGACTATATCGGCGGGTGACGGGGGTGCGAGCGGAGGGCGGTGTGGTCTCGTTAAGGGATCTCACCGCCTGGCGCTCGACGCCCGCCGAGACGTCATTGCCCGTTGGGCAGTCCGGCTGGAGAGGCCTCGGTTCGGGGTGCGAACCGTGGAGGCCTTCTGGCCGGTGCTGATGCAGTGGTTGGAAAGGCGGCATGGGGTGCTCTCCTTCCGATTGGTGCAGGTTTTGACGGGGCATGGGTGCTTCGCCAAATACCTGCACAAGGTCGTTAGGAGGGAGAGTACACCGTCCTGCCACCACTGCGATTGCGACGAGGACACGGCGCGCCATACGCTCGAGGCCTGCGCAGCTTGGGCAGTGCGGCGCTGTGAACTCGTCGCAATCATCGGTACGGACCTGACGCTGCCGGTTATCGCTAGGGCGATGGTCGACAGCGTCGAGAATTGGGACGCGGTCGCAGCCTTCTGCGAGACAGTGATCTCGCGGAAGGAGGCGGCGGATCGCCTGCTCGAGGAGCGCAGCCTCGATGAGGAGATCCGCCGCCGGCGACTGTGGCGGCGTAGGCGCAACTACCTGCGCCTCATGCCGCCCTAGCCGAGGCCTCGGGTGACGTGACCGGGGATTAGTCCGTCACCCGCCGAGAGGCCGATCGCGTGAGGAAAGACCGACGTCCTCCCCGAGGGGGGGACGTCGGTCGATAGGAGGGTACCCCAAGTAGGGGGTATTCCGTCGGGCCGACCACTGATGACAAGTTAACCCTGCTCCGGTGGTCGGCCCAACGACGAAGGCGACGTGGTTTTCGGGTGGGCTGCGGGAGTTGCGTGCTTAAGCCCCTCTGTCGCCCCGGACGGAGTGGTGCGGAGGCGTGCCGACCGCAGACCACCCACAAAAAAAAAGCTATTATTATTGTGTACTAAGTGTATACTACTAAGGTTCACCCCAATACTTTTAGCCATCAACCAAGACCGCTTGTTATTGAGGAATTACTAGCAGGTAATCACTGTCAATAATATACTTATGACGTAACCTAGTGTATATACAAGACAATACATAATTACTTTACAATAACGCGCTTATATTCAAATTAATCGTAATTGGTATTCGTTTAGTTTCGTATTTGGCGTGTTAAAATGTGAACATGGCGCCCAGATTTTATTTAAAATGGCATTTAGAACCAAACCATGATCAATTGATTATTGACCAACTTAGCGAAATCATACGTAAAAAGTGATTGTAATATTAGACTTTCATACAATTGAATCAGCACGCTAAGTACCCCGAAACCAAGGAGATACTGAAAACTCATTAACTGTGTTCCAACGAGTATTCAAAATTGACTCGATTAAACTATATGATTTATCATTAAAAGAGCATCTATCCATCCATTAGCCTATAGATGTCCACTGTTGGACATAGGCCGCCCCACGAGAACGCCACTCTGAACAGTTCTGTACCACTTGCATCCAACGTTTCCCTGCGACTTTCAAGATGTCGTCAGTCCACCAAGTAGTGGGCCATCTTACGCATTAATATATACTTTTAACTAATTACATCGAAAATAAAAATAGGAATTCCGGTATCTGTACCCACCTCTAGCTACGCTATCATCATTGAACATAGTCGTAATGCCCATTATTTACATCCAAAATTCATATAATCATGTTTTATTGTACGATGGACTATATTAGTTCTATAAAAACTATGTTTGTGACCATTCAAGTAAAATATTACAATATAATATTAAAACACGATCTGACGTAATGCTGTAGCGTGGCAGAACTGCAAACAATTGTATGGCGTGGTTATAGCCTCCGCTCGCCCCAAATGCCACAGTAACATTTAGAATTTGTTCCACTTCGTTTTATACCCCGCCCTATTTCTTCTCGCGTTCTGCCAATATCATTCCGAATTTGCCGTGGATCATGGCGTTATATATGTTACTGTCTTTGTTGTGTTGTTGTGTGCTTATAAATGTAAAATGTAAACGTGCGTTGAAACTGTTGCATCAACTATATCAATACTTTATCACACAAACATTAACAAAAAAGGTGTATGAAAATAAACTTACGTTTTAAAACTATTAATATTACATATTAAAAAATTGAGATTCTCAAGTGGAAATCACGTATCGTCTCAGTGTAGGATGCCCGTAACCCCCACACCCTAAAAGCGACTTCCTGGTGAAAGTTGCTGGGCTTGTATGCAAGCGGCACAGGCCCGCACTTTCTGGTGAAACATAGAGGAGGCCTACATCCAGCAGTAGACGGCGATGGGTTTCTTCGCATTTTAAAAGCTTGTAGTTCAATTTTGGTTATTTTAGATATGTATTTGTTTTGTCGTAAATGTACGCATTTTTAAGCTCAAATTTTGTCAGTGACCATCACGACTTACTTCAACTCTCCTTGGGCATGTAATTGTTAACCAAACGGCATTAGATAGAGTTGACCCAACTCGATGTAAAGCTCTTAGTCGCCTTTTACGACATCCACGAGCAATGTAAGGTTTAAAGTATTCGCAGCTACTACCACCGAGCATTGCCACTTATACAAAGGGAGGTAAATAAGTTCGCGGAAACGGGGTGTTGGCGGGGGTGGGATTATTTATTACCTGCACTAATTGCGGGACTACTTATGAGTATAAATACCAAATTTTATAAAAATCGGGTCATTATTCATTGAGATATCATCGGTCAAACAAGTCAATCCGGCAGAAAACTACAAAAAAGAAGAAAATCGAGTTTCGTGCTGTCATCAAGTTCCTTATCAAGCAAGGAAAACCCCCTCAAACCATTTTAGAAGGGATGTCTTCTGTTTACGGGGAGTTTTGCCCTGGTAAAACCATGATTTACAAGTGGCACAACCTCTTCAAACACGGCAGAGACTCACTAGAAGATGACCCTAGGGCAGGGCGGCCTATTGGAGCGACCACTACAGAAAATATCGATAAACTTGAAAAATATTGGAAGATCCACGTTTAAAGAAGAAACAACTCGCAGAAATTATTGGAGTATCAGATACAACCATTTTAAATATGCTACACAACAATCTTGGCATGTCAAAGGTGTACGCAAGGTGGGTACCGAGAATGCTCACGCCACATCAGAAGCAGCGACGAGTTGCGTGTTGTCGAGAGTTTTTGGACTTCTGTGCCGACGACAAAGAATGGGCCGTATAGTAACTAAGGATGAAACTTGAATTTACCATTATGAGCATGAGTCAATCAGTCAAAGCAGAAGTCCATGCAGTAGCACAAAAAGGGTACACCACCTCCCAAGAAATTTAAGGTGTCCTAATCGGCTGGAAAGCTCATGGCGACGATTTTCTAGGATACAGAAGGAATATTGCTAATAGATTATAAGGAAAAGGGTGTCAATATAACCGGAGAGTACTACGCTGCACTGCTAGAACGCTTGCGAGATGCTGTGAAAGAGAAGAGGCGGAGCAAATTGACCAAAACGGTGTTGCTTTTACACGACAATGCACCCGTGCACAAGGCGCAAGTTGCGATGGCTGCCATACAAAAAGTGGAACATCCTCCCTACAGTCCAGACTTAGCCCCCAGCGATTATTATTTATTCTCAAAAGTGAAAAAAGAACTCCGTGGGAAGAACGCAATTTCAGCCTATTTTGACGACAAAGAGAAATCTTTTTTTTTTTGATGGTATAAATAAATTAATTGAACGATCTGAGAAATGTATAAGGGTTAAGGGAGAATAAATTGAGAAATAAAAATAATTTAGATTTTTACTTTGTCTTTTTAGCCCCCACTCCGCGAACTTATTTACCTCCCCTCGTATGATTGAAATTGCATATATGATAAAATTATAAAAATGCAGTTGAGATTTTGTTAGAAGTTTGTTCTGGATCTAACGCCGGCAATAATTCAAACTTGGCTCGAGACTAATTTTCTCAACCACATGAAGATTAACTGAATTAAGTCCCTGAGACTGGCCACCTTGAATATATAATAATAATCCTCATTTATTTAAGTAACCAAAATGTTTTATTGTTTTTTTTTATATATATTGTGGTCGCTAAAATAATTGTTAATTCGTTATTAAAGGTCAAATCAAACCATATTGTTATAACTTTGGCTAATTATTAATTAATTATTTGCAAGTCCATGTAAACATAACTTAATATTAAAACATTAATGATGTATTTTGTAGTATGACCGAATTTACCGGGTTCGTTTATAAATATCTTGAATATTTTTCCTCAAATATTTATTTGAAGTTCATACGACAACTATATTGCTAGGACAACTATATAATTGCATTGAAAAGTATTACAGATTTATAAAAATACTAGCAGACCTCTGCCCACTTCGCTTGGCTAAAATTGGAATTTGTTTAAATGATAGTTATGAAATAATGTCATTCATCATCATCATCATCATTTCAGCTCTAAGGCGCACTGCTGGTGCGCACTGCTGGTCTTGAGCCTCCTCCATAATAAGAGAGAAATTGACTTTACTATACCATGCTGCTCAGACAGGTTGGTATAGGGTTTTGTTTCGAGTTTTCCCCCTCTTGCATAGATGTTATATGCGTATTGTATCCCATACTCGTCTTTTACGACATTCACGGGCAAGACGGTTGAATAATGTCATTATTATAAATAATTCTTGACAGTCCTCGATTCAACAAATGCCAAATTGATAAATAAAAAATCAATAGAATTAAAAGGACAATCGAATAGAATAAATTTAGTTACAATAAAAGGCCGTTATTTTTTTAATTAAAAAAATATAGGTTCCGGATAAGTAATCACCAACATATCATATACTAAAACCTTCTCTGAAACACGCTACATCTTATTATAGAAGTATTATTTCGATCGGTTTAGTAGCTTTCGCAGTACATCAGAACAAATAAGCGGTTCTCCATTTACATATAAGTACATATATAGATATACGAAATATAGATAGACGAAATCAGTTCGGTCAATGAGCTTACCAACAAACACTATCTCGTTTTTATTTATTTATACATAGATAACGTGGTACGATGCGATAAAAGTTAAAATAAACAATTTAAAACCGTCATTGATAAATACTAGCAACAGTAGTTACTCGTAGTATCGTAGGCAGGTAAATATTTGAATGCAACATGTTACTGGCACGCCATTGGCAAACTATGTATTTAAAATGGTAATGTGGCTTACATACCATCTACGAACATAGGGTCTAACTAATTCTGGTTACTCAAACTGTTATGTCGAACACACTACAAACAAAGCCTCTCTGACAGCTGTTCGTGCATAATTAATTTTAAAATATACACTGACTGCACAGATAGGGTAATCCTTAAGATACCGTACCTAATGTCGGGCGTTCGATTCCACGCAGAGCAAACACGCAGTTTGTGCGTGCCCACAACTTATTGTTCGAAATTTGAACCTTATTTTCGTACATTAATGTTATGTTTGTAAAGTCCCTCGCAAAACAAGGATTAATTAATTCCTTAATTAATGTCTAAACTTTTAAAGAAAAAGAATAACATATTAAATATCCTTAAAACAATGACCTAATTAATAATAATTGTTTTTTGTTATTATTCCTCCAAGTTCGGAACTATAACAGATTAATCGTAATCCTCTTTCATCTCAGCGTCCTTATATTCTAATTTACATACGTTCGTCATAGAAGAGCGTCTTCCTCTACCAATAGAGATGGAAGAAAAACGTTTCATGACTTACGGCGCTTCAACTGGACACTACACCAACAATGCATACTCTAACTTCGATGCAGTCTCGACCTTAAATATTACCTAGTTAAATCTGCCCGGCCTATGAGCACAGGTCACTTCCTAATTAACCATGCCCCGAAAATATTAAGTCAAATATAACATAGCGTAATGGCGACGCATCCAGCCACTCCTACATGAGCTTCTGCTATTTTTTTTTTGTTGGGTAATGGTAAGCGCACACGCTGTCCATTCCGTCCGGGGTGATGAAAGGACGCCACGCCGGCCTATAACCCACCGAATGCCTCTTCTTCGCCATGGGGCCGACCACCGGTGCTGAGTTCCTTGTCCTCACCCTCAGTGGTAGGTCCAACGGAATACGTTGCTAGGTACTCTCTCCTCTCGACATCCAGGACGTCGGTCGCCGTCGCGCAGTCAACCTCTCTGCAGGTAACGGACTAAAATCCCCGGTCCGGTCACCCGCGGCCTTTGCTAGGGACCTGCTGTTATCTAAGCGTGTTTCTCGATCCCTTGGCTTTTTGAAGTCTATGAGGGAGTGATATCATTTTTATTAATATAGCCTACGTGTGGAGTCAAATATTTACAATTTATATAACTATTACCTATTTAACTTGGCACAGAGGTCAAACGGATTTCTTAAGAATATTTTTTTTACATAGTTAATTCAAAAGCGCTATTCATAGCGCTTTTGAATTAACTATGACTTTAGACATAAAAATATCTTGATCAAGTAATAATATATTATTAAAACTAAAAAATAGTTCTCTAACAAACAAAGACAGCCACGGAACCCTGACCTTATTACTTATTATATCTTTACTACGTGATGCGAAGTTTGTAGATTATTGCCAATGATAAAAACAACAAACTCTTACTTTTCGTATAATTGTGTAAATAACAAGATATATTTCGAGATATCTATTTGTGTGTTATCTACTAAAAAGCTGTGTGGTAGCGGCTTCGAATACTACCAACCCTTGCTTTGCTCGTGGGTGTTGTAAAAGACGACTAAGAGCCCTAGATTGACCCGGACCAACTCCATCTGGTACCATTTGGGTCAACGATTACATTCCCAAGGAGGGTTGACGTCAGGCAGGCGGCCGGTCATAAAAGTCATTGCCGAAACTTTTTGCAATATGTCAAAACAGATGACATATTGCGTCGACCCCAAGTAATTGGGATAAGAGCAAGATGATGATGATGATGATGATGATGATTTCGAGATATCTATTTGAATTCCTTAAAATTTTACCGCGAGGCAACACGCAAATACACGTATTGTGTACGCCATTATTTACCATAAAATAATGAACAATAGATTTAATAGCTTGAATGCATCATGCATTGACTGATAACTATCATAGTATTTAATTTAAATAATGGATTTTCACCATTCATTTCGGCTCATATACGTCCCACTGCTGGGTTCGAGTCTCGTCCACAATAGGAGGGTAATTGATTGGGTTGTTTTTTTTTGGCAGGCTATGGTGCCGCCGCACGCCGTCCATTCTGTCCGGGGCGACGCGCAACCCCATAACCCGCCGTAGTCTCTTCCCTTCGCCATTGGGCCAACCACTGGTACCGAAGCCTTGACGTCCGTGGCCAGCCCGGCAGGATACTTTTTCGGGTACCCTCCTTTCCTGACGCACACTGGGCGTCGCCCTCACCCGGTCGGCCTATCTGCGGGTGAGGAACTTTTCCCCGGTCCAGTCACCCGCGTCCTTATGCACAGATGTTATATGCATATTTTAGCTCTTAGTCGATTTTTACGACACCCACGGGCAAAATAGAGAGTGGTGAACTGTATTCTTACTACGGAGTGGTGACCGCACCACACAGAAAATAGTGGATGCTTAAACTATTTCAATACAAGCTATTAAATTGAATGAATTAACGCCAGACTCAAAAATTCCATTTAAATAAATTATTTACGTTATGCTGGGATTCTTTAAGTTATGATAAATAAATAATTTATTATAAGAAGACTAATGAAAAGAAAAAATATTTATAGCCCCTTTTGCTACGTTTATCTTTTAAAAAACGGTACCTTTATAGTTTAACTTGATAGATGTATAACACTGAAGAAACATATTAGCTAGAACTTTTGTATAATAAAGAAGAGCGACCCGTGTGTAAACTGATTAAAAATACAGTTATCATTGCCTTCTTGTCCATCTTATGCATTAACATAGGCCTAGAAAAGTTAAAGTAATAAGCACTACAAGAACATAAAACTTTAAGTATGCGTCATAACACTTCTGTTCAGGGCAGCATAAGCCCGTTTTGCCCTTTATAGAGTAAATGCCCAAATTTAAAAGTATAGTAGAGGCATAGTGCGTAAGTTGAGAGGACAGCATAATTACCTACTACAACATTCTTGCAAATTTACACAGTAATGATTTTGATAGTATTATATAAATATTGCACAGCCAGTTATCTAATCTTTGCTTCGATATTTTAGGGACAGGCAAGATTACAACGAAATGCATGTTGATGCTACAACGATGTCATCGTATATAAATAGGTCCCCACTTATTTCGAGTTCTATTTTCATTTTTAATATTTCTGATACAGGCAGCGCAACTATCAAATATAATGAAAAGTATAACAAAATGCTGTTAGTCGTTTCTTTTTATTTAGCATTTCTGTGTTTTGATTTAATTATAACGGGGTAATGAGAATTTTATCTAGCGAATTTTGAACTAGATCAACGAATGAAATGAAAAGTAAAATTCTCATTCACTTTTACAATTTCGCTTCACCTAAATATAACTTTTTGTCGTCAATCTACGTACTTATAAATTGTTAATAGGTATCTCTTCTCTATCTCTATTATCTATATAGTATAAATCTCTATTATCTATGTATATAAAATAAAGTCGCTGTCCGTTGTCTGTACGCTTAGATCTTTAAAAATACACAACCTATTTTAATGTGATTTTCGACAATAGACGAGTAGTTCTAGAGACCTAAAACCTATAATTTAAAATATTTGTAATATGATGTCACATAAAACCAATTTTGTGCGCTTATATTACAAACGCTGACCAGACATTACGAGATAGATTGAACTGTACATCACTTCTATCCAGGTAATCCTGTACCTTAAAAAAATAATAAAAAGTTCGTGATATTTTTATCTCGTAAGGATAACACGCAGTAACCATGTTTACCTTTTACAAATTACAGTGCAACCTTAATATAACAAATCCGACGGGAACTCGTAAATATTCGTTATATCAAGAAATTCGTTAAACTGAGGTTTGTTATATTGAGGTAAGGTGGGTCTAAAATTTTTTATAAAGAGGCCAAGAAATAGTTTTGATCACCTCAAAATTTTTGCATTCAGCAACTAGAATCTTCAACAATAGTGATGAGCACTATTTACATTATTTCCCATCAAACGACTTCAATTGTTTTACAAAAAAAAACGTGTCGGAACCTGTCGCGACTGAATCACATACTATGGAACTAAGGGTCATATAGAGGTATTTACACTTTTTTTTGATAGTTGAAAATTCGTTATAAAGAGGATGTTCGTAAAAAAATTTGTAATGTAAAGGTATTATTTACACTGACTCTTATGGACAATTCAAGGGGATTAGAAAAACTTTGTTAAATCGAGGAAGTCGTTAAATTGAGGTTCGTAATATTAAGGTTGCACTGTATTAAAAATGATGGTTAATGATGATTATTTACGAAGCTGTTTTAACAATAAAGTATAATTTCTTATCCAATTAAATACATTAGATTATACTTAATGATAATCAAAATTAGGCTTTATACCATATCATTAAAACACAAATATCATAGAAGTTATCAAACATTTTTAATGCACGGTCAAACGCAGCAACCGAAGTAAAGGTAGGGTGGGTCAGTAGTATTTTATAAACACACCTACTTGTGAAATAAATAGTGCTTTTCCAACTTTTGTCTATTAATTTGTATCTTCATCACGCAAATACTAACAGAAATAAATAGCTTTTAATAAAAATGTTTCGTAAATATAATTAACGTAATTTATGATGCCAGATAAAAAATACAATCCCTTTCCTCGATTGTAGTAAGAAAATATTAAAGAGATTTAAGCATAATATTACCGTAACAGAAGGGAAATCAGAAATAAAATCTTTGAAAACTTTTCTGATTAGCATTAGAACTGTTGTGGATATGAGGTTTCGGATCTGAATACGGATATGATATTACTGATATTAGAATAACGGTTTCATATATAGTTACGCATATGAAATTAATTCGGATCATTTGACAGTTTCGGATAGTTTCAGTTATGGATATCGGATTTTAGAGAATTTTAAAGAGCAAATGATAAGTGACGATCATCGATTCCTGTTAGGACTTTGGAGAGGTTTACATTTAGGTTGTCGTTATGTGTCCCATACAGAACATATCCGAAATTTTTCGAAACCCTTATGATAGATTCAGTAACAGTTTCCGATATATTTTCATTTCGAATATCCGAGATTCTATTACGGAACTCTATAAAATGCCGAATCAGCATGACATTGTAGGCCAATTTTGATTTATTGCAGGGAAGACGCGGACCGATGTGAAAAATGCAGCACATCATAACTGTAAAAAACACGAACAGGAATTCTAAACCAATTCTAGTGTAAAAAAGTAATTTTTTCATTTTGGTAAATTAATTATATTATTTGTGTACTCACGAAGTAATAATATAAAACCACCCATGTCTTTCTCGACGGTGATGTCACTATCAGCTTTGATCGTTTAACAAGAAGGTCAGCGTAAATGAAAAGGCATTTATTTCTACCAATACCACTTTCTAACTTTATTCTAAGTTGGGGATGAGATCAAAGATTGACCTAGATATAATAAAATTACTAAATAACAAAAAACCGCTCTTTGTAGTTGAACGTTAATCAAATACTACATGTATAGTGTTTATAATCATACACAGCATAAATGTGTAATTCATACAATAAACTTACAAAATAATATAAATAGTGGCACTAAACAATGTACAATAAGTTAAAGATCTTTAGCATAAGGACGCCGCTAAGTCGTGGGAAAACAAATTGTTTCTCAATCTTTTAAACTTATGGTGCAGCTACACTATGCTCCTCGCAACACTTCTAACGCTGCTGCGATGTTAGCCTGTGCTACTGCTTAAACTCTCACGGCTTGGCCACGATTTTGGTCTTAGCGGCGGGCGGCGCGGCGTGCTGAGCGGCGCACGCTGGTAAAGCCCCATACAAAGCCGTTTCATGTGAAAGTCGTTGTAATGGAATAAAATTTATAAATTAATATATAATATATATATAAATAATTAATACAAACGCGATATATCCGTAAAAGTAGTTTTTATTTACAATTTTTTTCTAGTTTGGTCTGCCATTTTAATATATATACTATGTAGTAGTAGTGTAGTATACGTTTATAATATGTTATTACTATGGTCTACCATTTTATGTAAATTAAACAAGCATATTTTATATTTTTTTCTTATATAATTCATGTATTTTTAATTAATTTATAAACAGATTTATTAAAATCAAAGTTGTTTCATTTAAACTTTAAACATTCAAGTAATATGTGTGCAAAATTACTGCTCATATAGTTTTGAAACAACTGAGATACGGAGTTTTGAGACGAAACATACGCGATTTTCCCACTGTACGCCGCTCCGCGCTTAGCTGCCGCTCACAGCGGCAAGGTCGTGAACGAGCCATCAGAGAGTAGCAATCGGCAATTAAGCATAATGTGCGGCACGACGAGTAATGTTGTCACCTAATGCCTCTGTCTCCTTTCCTTACTACTTCCCATACGTCTCGACGAATGTGTGGCATGGGTTTACTGTAAGTGAATATTACACCAACAGATTGAACACAGATTTATTTGCATTCAATTACTGTTTATTAAACATGAACTACCAATTGTAGGACTTGAGTTAAGAGTATTTATAAAAAATATGTATTATATATATACATGTATAGATATGTGTGTGTGTATTGTATTTATACTAATTTGAACCAAGAATTCTCAGGCTTAAGTAATTTTAGCATGAAAAAGACTGGTATCATGGTTACCTTGTAAAAAAAACGTATTAATTCCAAGACTATCTACTATTGAGCCTCAAATTTTCAGTTATACTAAAATTACATACATAGGTGTGTAGCCCTCAAGAATCTTGGGCCATGAGGTCACCCCGTGCAATCACTGAAACCCGTCTAATCGGCGTTCACACTGAATCATAGACTGTACAAACGATACAGAGAAGTGTTTTTACAACAGTACATACATATGTTTTTGCTGACACAAATACGAACAAAGTTAAAAATAAGCCTGGAAATTTAAACACGAACATTTAGATGTGTGCGCAATAATTAGCTTTACATTCACTAGTTGAGCAAAATATTGGAACAATTTTAAAACTATAAACTAGTTTTCGGCTATAAATATTGACTAATAAAATAATTCTATGAAATGCAATCAAATGATATTTATACGCTCTCTTCCTAAAAAGTTTTCGTTCATTCATATATTTCAGCTTATATACATCCAACTGGTGGGCTCCTCTTGGATAGGAGTACAATTGACCTACTATACCACGCCAGTTAGACGGATTAGAATAGTGTTTTATTTCGAGTTTTCCTTCACTTGCATAGATATTATATACGTGTTATACCGCTTAACTCCGATACAAAGGAGAGAAATACAAAAGAAAGAGATACAATATACATATAACACCTACGCAAGAGAATCAAAACTCAAAATAAAACCCTATGCCAACACATCTGACTAGCGTGGCATAGTACGTCAACTGCCCTATTGCGGAGGAGGCTCGAGCCCAGCAGTGGAACGTGGAATATAAGCCGACATGATGATACCCCTTAACCGTCTTTTATGACACCCAGGAACAAGATAGGGAGTGGTGAATTCTATTCTTACTCTGTCACCATACGCAACAAAAAAAATACACATAGCTAATTAAATTCAACTGAATATAACTAAATAATGAAGCAGTATAATATACGTCACCAAATAGAATACATAGATGCAAACTTGCGGCCGGCAATGGACGCTACAGAAAGATAACTTGTAGACTAACTGGTGAAGGCGGGACTAAACATGTAATTTAGATACCTTCTCTATTACGACTTATCATTCTATTGTTTGTGAATTTAGATATAAGGGGTTATAATCGAAAGTAATGATTACTATGTTTACTATTAGAAAGTTATTCTCAGAGTGTTATAGCCTATAACACTCTTTGTTATATTAATAAATCATGATGAATATACCTAATAGAAGTCATAAAAGATGATCCCTCTAGATGACGTCATGATGTCTATATTGCCATAGATGTTTTTAAGATATGGTATGTCTGAGGTGAAAACAAGCATCAGACACCGTCAGCTCCATCATGTTACTTACTAGACAATTCTAAAATTATAATTTTTTTGATAAACACATTGAAATTGATTTTGAAAAATAATAGATTTAGTTCTCAAAAGCATTTTAGAAATATATCTATTATCTTCTACCCATCCATTTCTCCATGACTATCGAGTATCGACATCTCCAATTGGTCAGTCTTTTTTTGTGACTTTGTTGTTAGCGGCTGTGACAACTTTACCTAGACTGGTGGGTGAGCGCTGAGGGCTCTCAACCCGAATCAAAAGCTTCCCGACAACTACTTTAAAAAAAAAATTATGCCTTAATCGCCATTTTGAGTAGACAATCCCAGTTGATATGAGATTCCCCGAAGCACGACAATCGACATCGATATACTACCAATTAGCGTCCCGCCCTCGCTGCGTTTTGATTCCAGACGCTTTACCCTCGCATTTTATATCTACAATATCTAATAAGATATAGCCTTCGGGTTCGAATCCCGGACAGGAAAAAAATTCATAAGGTTTTTCTAAGAAGAAAAATAGCCTACGTTATTCCTTATATATGCAGCTACCATGTACTAAAATATCATCAAAATCGGTCTAACCGTTTTGAAGATTACCCGGAACAAACAGACGGACAGACAGAAATACAAAAAAATGAAACTGGCTTTTAGGCATAGGTTTCGTGCAAATCACCAGTATGAGTATAAAAAAAAACTGCTACTAGTTGAACATTACAAACAGACACTTCAATTTTATTTACATATTTGTATTGATTAAATATTTCTGGGGCATACCTATGATAATGCTTAATTAAATAGAAATACAGATTAGAATAACTGCAATCTATAATTAACGAAGTAGTGTTAAAAGTTAAATACGTTCGATTGCGTTGATGAGATCACTGTTAAATATTAATTTAGGTTGCCAGTTAACCTGTTGAACTGTGGCGCGACCTTGTGAATCAGACGTTCCGATATGGCTACGATCCACGCCGCCACGGCCGCCGAATATGTTGCTTAATATTCGTATGTTAACACCGTACATAATACAGGTACGCATATAGGTACATTAACAACACGTGGCATGCTCGTTAAAACAACACAATTCGATCTATAAATAATGGCCAAGTTCAACTGTTTTTCTAATTTGCGATCTTTACAATTTTTAACCGCCCAAGTATCACGCGCTGTTCATTATTGGCATTCGTCAAATAAATCTCAACAGCAGTAATTAGTGCGACTGGATTTGTTTACCATAGATGACAGTTTCGGCTCTATCATGTTAACAGATACTGAATCTTCATGGGTCTTAATTTTTCTCACATGGCATGGATGTTCACATCTCTGTCTAGCTCATCAGATTTTAGTATAAGGTATAAGGTAGACCAGATAAGAAAATACTCAGACAAAGTTTCACCAATTCAAAACTTCTAATGTGTGCGCCCACTGATTGTCCAAGAAGATATGAAGACTAAATATATGAGCTATAATCAACGACAATGTTATGAAAGGGCTGAAAGATTACGCACCTATCTATAAAACATTGCCTAATGTTCATCATTCGTCATTTTGTAGGGATCTCTATAAACGGATGCAAATGCCAGGAAACTAACATATAAATGACGTCAGCTACAAATATAAATGTAAACTGCTATAACAGACATCGCGCTCTCATTCTTATTGTAAACATTAATATTTATTTAAAGCAACTAAGTAGAGCTGATATTTTGTTGTTTTAACTTAATTGCTCCTAATACAGTTACGACTAGCTACCGATATAGGTAGAATTTGGTTACGTTTTATATTTATACGCAGTGGCGTGGCCGGCTTGACGTCGACCGTCCTTAAATATTTTATTGATGGGAAGCGCCATGCTGAGATTTTATTTTAATTTCTGCATCAAATCCTGCCGTCATTACATACCGCAGCGCATTATTCTCGGTATCTCTCGCTTATTCCTCCAAATAACATAATTCACAATTTTAGTATAAAATATATAAGTCTATTACAAAAGGGTATCTACAATCTTTAAAGTTTATATCATTTCAAGTATTTTACTAAATTATAGGAAAAAACGTTTGAAAAAATTTGCCAAGGCCGTCCATTGGCTTATGTAGTTAAGATGTGCGGATGTAAAGACGATCTATTGGCTTTATCAATGCCCTTGTTTTGGTTTTTTTAAATTAACTGGATTAGTAGGGAATAGACACCTATTGAATATGAGCTTTTAAACATTTATCGTCTTTCTTATTATTAAATCAAATAATAACAAAAAAAGCATGCTGCGTGCAATTTTGTATTCTAAATTACAACGGACCGCCATGTCAATTATATGAGTTATCTGCAGATGGGAAGGTAACATATTTTAGTGTAAATTTAGTTACAAGAGAATGTTATATGTATATATGTAATTCGAAAGCTTTACAGGGTCAAACATTTGAAGTTGGGGAACAAAATAACAATTAAAGCGTGACCGGTATCTAATGATACGTAAGTACGCGATTATGCAGTAAACAGCATTAGCAAAACCATTAGGGTAACTAAAAATCATAAAATAAACACAGGGACCTAAACAACAATGTCCACTATAACCAAACGTGAAACCTATGAATGTCAGTATGGGGTGTCTTTAAGGAATAGAGTGGACTATTATTATAAATCAGGGTTGGGCAAAATCTGATTTTTATTAAAAAAATCAAAAACCATTGATTTTTTTAAAAAATCATGATTTATTTGATTTTTTTTAATTTGAACATAAAATTTGAATATTTTGATTCTTTGAAATTATTGTTAATTATTTTAATGTATAAGTCTAAAAATTATAATACAATTTGCGCCTCAAAAACTTGTGACAACGCATTTGTCGCGCTTCTTGCTTCTTGCAAGAAAATTCTTGTCGCGATTTGTTTTCCTTCTGTCCTATACACTCACTCACTATTCAGTGCCGAGTGAGGCACGAACGCGTTTGTTGTGCTTTTTGCAAGAATATTCCTGTCGTGTCGTGTCGAGGCTTGTTTTCCTTTTCAACCTATAAATTGACGTTCGCGCATTTCGCTAGTTTAGTAAACTGATTCCGCGTCGGAGACCCGTAGCGCACGGACGTGCGCCTCGCTGCTCTCCATTTCGCCGCGCTCACCCCGCACCCGCCCCTTGCGGTCGTGCGTTCTCGCTTCGTCTCGCTCGCTCTCGCAGCGAACCACGCGTCGCGTCAAGCCGCCATCTTGTTCAACGTCTGTGGCCGTTCAGTGGCCCGCTCCGGGTGGCCGTGTATACGGTTGTCTGTGGCAGTTTCGCTGTTTGGACGCAGGTGTTGCCGGATCCCAACTGCACGAGTCGATTTTTTCAAGACGTCGAGTGCAGATTTCTACCGTTGGTAGATAAAAAGTCAACCCATTTTGGCCCCCTCAGGGCAGAAAACCATATTGTTTGGTCCCCGGCGGAAACCTCACGGTGTTAACGAAGCCGGGTGAGGCAAGGCCCCGATTTGCCTGCCGAGCCCCTTCAGGGCAGAGCTAACAATCGGAAGGGGTTAGAGCATCCGGCCTTGGGGGATCTCCTAGTCGGACCTAATCTACGGCTTTTCATCATTTTTCTGCGAAGGCCTAACGGCCCGAGCAGCTAGGAACCTATCGCACATTAAGATTGGCGAAGGATTACAAGCTTAGGGCACACTAGTTAAGCACACATCCTCCCGACCTGCACCCGGTTGGGAGGGACACGCACCACACACAACCCAGGGTTCACCTCACCCAGGGCGCTAGGTCAAACACTTTTCCCGCGAACGTTTTTTCCACCAGCCCACGATGGCGGAAAAAACTATTACAATTGACGCCCTTCTGGCAATCCCAGAGATTCAAGCCTATATTGCCCAACATTTTGGAGCAATAACAATCTTACCACCCCAGCCTCAACGCGCTCCTACTACCGCCCTGCCGCTTGAGCCGGAACTACCGACCATCAGCACGGCGATGGAAACGGAATCACCTCCGTCCTCCTCAGCCTCATCGTCCTCCTCCTCCGAGTCGGAAGATTCGCCCAATGAGGGCTCATTTACAGTAGTTCGCTCCCGCAAGCGGAGCAAAAAGGTAAAGGTCAACAAAGAGGCTCCCTCTAAGGCCCCAAAAATTAAGCCGACTGACTCGGCAAAAACACCCGCTGCAGCCCCGTCTGCAACGACTGCCACGGCCGCCTCGGTCCCCCCAGTCGTCTCGCAGGCCACCCCTACCTCTGTCCCATCTTCCACGGACAGCAACACCGTCGCTCCACAGACGGTCAAAAAACCACTGGCTCCGCCGCCCCTATACATTAGGGATAAAGAGAAGTGGCTAGCCATCTCCGCGTGGCTAAACACCAACAGGATTTCGTACAAATCTGCGAAATCCACCCCCCAAGGCATACGAGTGGACCTTCACTCATCAGCCGACCACCGCACCGTGTCAAGCATGCTAGGGAATCAACAGATTCCCTACCATACATACACCCTCCCCGAAGCCAAACTTCTGCGTGCAGTTATACGCAATGTCCCGAGAGAAATCGACACTAAAGAGATCTTAGATTCTCTCAAAACCCAGGATCTGCCGGTTGTAGAAGTACACCGGATGATCCGGGGAAAGGGTCGTTACCCTCTTAACATGATACTCGTCTGCCTTACGAATAACGCAGAGGGTAAAGAAATATACAAAATTAAGACCATCTGTGGCCTCTCTGGGGTCTCGGTAGAGCCCCCACACAAAAATGGTAATCTGGCACAATGTCACAAGTGCCAAATGTATGGACACTCGTCCAAGAACTGTTTCGCCCGTCCTAGGTGCGTCAAGTGCCTAGGTGACCATCACACCGCCCAGTGTGAAAGGCCAAAGGACATCTCCCTCTGCAAAGAGCCACCTGCGTGTGTTCTCTGTGGAGAATACGGACACCCGGCCAACTACCGCGGCTGCCCAAGAGCGCCGAGGAGGCTAGTCCGCCAACCCAACACAAACGGTAAGGCCTTGTACTATAACAAGACCTTCGTCCCAGCCCCCTTACCAACCCACAATGCGTGGGCTCGCCCCCTGCTAACCAGCAAGGAGGCTTTCCCAACCTTGCCCAACAGGCAGCCCGCTGCCCCACCCGCACCATCTCAGCCCAAACCACCAATGATAGGGGCAAACCAGCCCACCGGTGGTAATCCCAAGCCCCCTCAGGGCGCCCCCCTTCCCATCGTCGTCGCTAAAAGCGCGCCCCCAAAAGCCCCCCAAGGACTAGATCCAGATCTAGCCCTGGTGGCCAACTTCGCGGCTCAAATCAATTTCGCGGAAATCCGCGAAATTGCAGCCGATCTTAGAAGGAACGAGGGAAACAACCTCGCCCTCCTTAATATAGCGATCAAATTCGCCCCCACGTTAGAGCGTCTAGGCTCACTAAAATTCAACTAAAATGGATAGGTACACTCCCGGCAGAGTTAAACCCAGACACCTCAAAATAGGGACATTCAACGCTAATAGCCTTACCCAACAGAGGGATGAAGTAGGCACATTCCTTCGGGAACACCAGCTCGACATCTTGTTAGTACAAGAAACGTTCTTAAAACCATTCAACAGGGACCCTAGAATCGCGAACTATAATATAGTTCGCAATGATAGGACAACCTCACCAATGGGCGGAACGCTTATCTACTACAAAAGGTCGCTGCATTGCACACCTGTGGATCCGCCCCCTCTGATGTACATTGAAGCTTCAATTTGCAGGCTAGCCCTCTCAGGCCATCAGCCTATCACCCTTGTATCCGCATATCTCTCTCCCAATAGAGAGCATTCGAAACAGTTGGTTGAAAAAGATCTAAAAGCCTTGCTAGAATTGGGAGGCGCCGTCATCATTGGCGGTGACCTTAACGCCAAGAACACCTCTTGGAGCTGTCAAAGTTCCAATAAGAGGGGCAAGACTTTAGAGCTATTCGCTGACAGACTGGGATTTGATGTCATAGCGCCCATAGAGCCGACACACTTCCCCTTTAACGTTTCGCACAGGCCGGACATACTCGATATCTTTCTTCTCAAAAACATAAACCTTCGTTTATGTTCAATAGAAGTTCAACACGAGTTAGACTCAGATCACCGCCCGGTGACTCTGGAATTAGCCTCCCGCACCCCCGGCCCCTCAGGCCACAACAACGAAAGGACCAAGATAGCGACTGACTGGGCACGGCTAGAGAAAAATCTCAAGTCAACCTCGTCGGTCCACCTTGATCAAATTCCCAAAGACATTACGTCTAAGGAAGATACCTCTCAGGCGATCGACTCGCTCACAAGTCACGTGCAGTCGATAATGGACGACTGCTCGCGGCCGGTACCAGATACGAGCGATCGTAAATGGCGCCTGCCAGACGACGTCCGTGACTTGTTGAGACGGAAAAACGCCGCGACACGCGCTTATGACCGCTACCCTACGGAGGACAACCGTACCCGCCTACGGTCACTCCAGAGGGAGGTTAAACAAGCAATTAAAAAATTGAGACAGAGCAAATGGGACGCCATGATCGAGGAGCTAGAACCCTCTCACACAGCCTTTTGGCAGCTTTCCCGCTCACTCAAAAAAGACATCGTGTCCACCCTCCCTCCTCTCACCAGACCCAACCAGCCTCCGGCATTCATGGACGATGAAAAGTCAGAATGCCTGGCCGACTGCTTGGAGCTTCAGTGTACGCCGAGTACGCTACACCCCGACGCCGCGAATCACCGCTTCATCGCCGACGAAGTGGAACGTCGTAACACTCTCTCGCGCTCGTTAGGAAACGACAGCCCCGATCAGCCAATCCCAGCAGTGACCACCGATGAGGTCGAATCGTTAGTCAGGGGTCTCAAAACCAGGAAAGCCCCAGGTTCGGACGGAATCTCAAATAAAGTCATTAAATTATTCCCCGCCCACTTGATAATTCTGTTGTGCTGCATCTTCAATGCAGCACTAAATAATAACATCTTTCCCGCGCAATGGAAAGAGGCCGTGGTAATAGGAATCCACAAACCCGGCAAGCGCCGTACCGAACCTAGTAGTTACCGCCCGATTAGTCTACTAAGAGGTCTAGGTAAGATCTACGAGCGAATAGTTCTCAGTAGACTACGTACATTCGCCGAGGCTAACAACCTCGTTCCCGACGCACAGTTTGGCTTCCGAGCTAAACACAGCTGCGTACAACAAGTTCACCGTTTGGTAGAATACACAAGTAGTCAGTTCATCATGAACAGATATACGGGTGTATTATTCCTAGACGTAGCGAAAGCATTCGACAAGGTTTGGCATGAAGGCCTAATCTACAAACTCTATCTCCTCAAGATCCCTCACTACTTAATTCACATTATACATGACTACTTAAGTCATCGCAGCTTTCGCTACAGGGTGGAAGGGACGTTGTCGACCTCCCACCCTATCAAGGCCGGCGTCCCTCAGGGGTCGGTCCTCTCCCCATTTCTCTTCACGCTATACACTAGCGATATGCCCAAATTCAACCGGGTACATAAAGCGCTTTACGCTGATGACACCGCACTCTTTTGTGCTGGTAGATCCCCGACAACAGTAGCCAAGACTCTCCAAACAGCGGTTACCGCCCTAGCCAATTGGTTTAGGAAATGGAGATTAGAAATCAACCCCGAGAAGAGTCAGGCGGTCATGTTCACTAGACGAACTGCCCGTTCCTACTCTATCGATAGCATTCCCCCCCTTAAAATTTTCAACAAGCCGGTCACTTGGACCAGGCAGGCCAAATACTTGGGTGTGACCCTTGATGATCGACTCAGCTTCGCCCCTCACATAAAGAAAGTCCGCGCACGGGCAGCTTTTGTGATGGGCCGTCTCCACTGTCTACTCAACTCTAGGTCGCGTATGCCCTTGAGTAGCAAAGTCCGACTCTACACCACCTGCATACGGCCTATCATGACCTATGCCAGCGTGGTGTTCGCGCATGTTAAGCCACACAGGATCCACAGGCTACAGACACTACAAAATCGTTTCATGCGCCGAGCTACGGGAGCACCGTGGTTCATACGAAACGTCGATCTCCACATCGACCTCGAACTGCCGACCATCAAGCAGTTTATGAAACGGTGCTCTCAGAGCTACTTTGACTCTGCCATGACACACCCCAACCAACTAGTGGTTGGGGCGGCTTCCTATAGACCCTCCAAAATCTCCTCTATCCGACGTCCTCGTCACGTCCTCGACGAAGAGGACGACATTATCACACTCGCTCAACAAAGAGCCTACACGGCCCGCGAGGCCTTAACAAATAAATATCCGCGGTTCCGCCCTCGCCGTCGAGGTGCGAAACCGCGCCGCGCAAAAGTCACTATTAAAAACGTGGGCACGCCCACTTTGCCTCCAGCGACGCCCCAAGCCGAGGTCCGTTCCCCACAGGGGGAGCCCTTGGGCGATGTCGCTTAGCATAGTTTTCTCCGGGTTGAGAGCCCTCAGCGCTCACCCATAGTCCGCGTCAAGCTGTCAAGGCCATCTGCGGCCAACAGCTGTAAACACACAAAAAAAAAAAAAAAAAAAAAAAAAAAAAAAAAAAAAAAAAAAAAAAAAAAAAAAAAAAAAAAAAAAAAAAAAAAATTCGCTAGTTTAGTTAAGTTAGTTAAGTGAAGTGAAAACATATAAATAAAGTAAAATGAGTGGAAGAAAAGAGGACCCAATATGGCAGTTCTATATTAAGACAACAAATCCAAATAAATTGGGGTGTAGGGCTATTTGTAGAAAGTGCAAGAAAGATATTCAAGGGTTAGTCTAAAGACTTAAAGCACACCACGATGTTTGTAATTATCAAGAGAGGAATACAGGTAATTAAATTATTAATTTTATTTTATTTATATTTTAGGCATATATGATTGTTTTTTGTTTTTAAATGTTAGGTGAAATCTAACACGTGGCGTGGCCTTTAATGTAACTTTTTTAACGCGACCTTTCCCAGGTTAATTATTAAAGATTATCTTTACTCTTCTAAACTTACTTAATTAATAATTTTTTTCAACTTAAAAAAATAAATTTGCTTTTACATCTCTATTGAACATTTTAACTTTATTTTAAAATCAATAATTCAATACTATATCAATATATCATCAATTATAATTAATCAATTTCAATTTTCAGTTATGTTTTTTCTCTTTCCAGAGAGTCGAATGTCGCTTGACAGTTTTGCTAGCACATCATCTGCCTCAAGTTGTAGTTCACTCATGACGAAAGTACCAACACCAACAAGTCCAACAACTTTTGAGCCAGTCCAAAAAAAGAAAGCAATCGAAACTCAAGCTTACCATGAGTACCATGAGTAGTTTTGTAATGCGGACTTCAACTGCTGAAAAACATAAAATTGACAAACAAATAGCAAAGGCTATTTTTGCTACTAATTCGAGCTTCAGATGTATTGAGAATTTAGAGGTGAAAAAAGCCATTCAGTTATTAAGTCCTGGTTATACACCGCCCTCGAGAAAAACGGTAGCAACAAGTCTTTTGGACGAAATCTATGAAGAGGAAAAAGAAAAATATTTCTCCTCCCTTTCAGGACAGTCCGTAAATATGTCAATTGATGGGTGGTCAAACGTGCACAACGAACCAGTGCTATGCGCAACGATAACCACTGAAGATGGACAAGCCCTCCTATACGAAACTATAGACACATCAGGAAATCCACATACTTCAGAATATTTAACTCAAATAGTTTGTGACCTGATTTCTTCATGTGAATTAAAATACAAGTGTACCGTAAAATCTTTTGTGACAGACAATGCCGCAAATATGACACTTATGAGAAAAACATTAGAAGAAAAAACGAACGCAAAAGTTATAACTTATGGCTGCTCTGCACATATTTTTAATTTACTGTGCAAGGACTTTCAAGTTAAAGACGTTATAGAACATGTGGTCCAAATTGTTAAATATTTTCGAAATAACCATTTGGCTAGAGCTAAATTCAGTCAAGCAGGAGGCAGCGCTTTAGTCCTTCCAAGCGATGTGAGATGGAATAGCCTTGGCAACTGCTTAGAGATGTATGTCACTCAGTGGAACATCATATTAAAAATCTGCGAAGAAAATAAAAACGAGATTGATTCCACTATTTACCGAAAAGTTTCAAATATTGCGATTAAACATGCAGCGCAAGATTATTTAAACATTTTAAAACCTATATCAGTTGCTATTGATACTGTGCAGAGGAAAAATGCTACTATCGCAGATACTGTAGAGCAGTGGAAACATTTACAATATATCTTTGATGAATCTGTGGAATTACCATTACAAAAAACACAACAATTTAATAATCGATATAAGCAAGCACTAACGCCATATCATTTTATAGCGTGTATGTTGAATCCACAAAAAACAAAATACCAGTTAACACCAGAAGAAAAGAATATAGCTTTAGAAACAATTAAAGAGTTACATGAAAACAATGGACTCAACCTTTAGTAACAAAGATAAATGTCCGCAGTGCTCCATTTAAGCAAGTTATGTTTTCGGACGAAGTAATAAAAAATGTAAACGTACTACAATGGTAGTTATCACAAAATGATGAACCGGAAATCTTGAAACAGTTGCCAATAATAAAACAGTTCCTGTGTGCAACTGCTTCTTCAGCTTCAGTAGAACGCGTATTTAGCTCTTTTGGTCTTGTACACTCGGATATTAGAAACAGATTAGGCATAGAAAAAGGAGGAAAATTCGTGTTTTTGTTTAAATTGTATAACGAAAATGAATAGACTGAAAATATACGGTAATAAAATTTAAGTTTTGCGTTTAGTTTAAGAATTTCGAATTATGTACTTCTTTTTTGTTGTTTTTGCTAAAAGCAGATACTTCTTTTGATTTTTGAGAAAACTTTCATGTTATGTTGTTATCTGGTTCTGAATAAAAAGGAAAAAAAATGATTTAAATCATGATTTTAATTTTAAAAATCAAGCGATTTAAATCATGATTTTAATCGTGATTTTAATCACTTGATTTTAATCAGCCCAACCCTGTTATAAATTGTCTCTAAAATCAATGTATAAATTCACGATTTTTTTTTTTTTTTTGGGTGGGTCGCGGTCGGCGCGCCTCCGCACCACTCCGTCCGGGGCGACGGAGGGGCTTAAACACGCAACTCCCGCAACCCACCCGAAAACCATCTCGCCTTCGTCATTGGGCCGACCACCGGAGCAGGTTTACTTGTCGTCAGTGGTCGGCCCGACGGAATACCCCCTACGCGGGGTACCCTCCCGTCGACCGACGTCCCCCCCTCGGGGAGGACGTCGGTCTTTCCTCACGCGGTCGGCCTCTCGGCGGGTGACGGACTAATCCCCGGTCACGTCACCCGCGGCCTCGGCTAGGGCGGCATGAGGCGCAGATAGTTGCGCCTGCGCCGCCCCAGTCGCCGGCGGCGGATCTCCTCATCGAGGCTGCGCTCCACGCGCAGACGATCCGCCGCCTCCTTCTGCGAGATCACTGTCTCGCAGAAGGCTGCGACCGCGTCCCAGTTCCTGACGCTGTCGACCATCGCCCTAGCGATGGCCGGCAGCGTCAGGTCGGCACCGATGATTGCGACGAGTTCACGGCGCTGCACTGCCCAAGCCGCGCAGGCCTCGAGCGTGTGGCGCGCCGTGTCCTCGTCGCAATCGCAGTGGTGGCAGGACGGTGTACTCTCCCTCCTCACGACCCTGTGCAGGTATTTGGCGAAGCTCCCGTGCCCCGTCAACACCTGCACTAGTCGGAAGGAGAGCACCCCGTGCCGCCTCTCCAACCACTGCATCAGCACCGGCCGGAAGGCCTCCACGGTTCGCACCCCGAACCGAGGCCTCTCCAGCCGGACTGCCCAACGGGCAATGACGTCTCGGCGGGCGTCGACGCGCCAGGCGGTGAGATCCCTTAACGAGATCACACCGCCCTCCCCGCGCACCCCCGACACCCGCCGATACAACTCGGCGAGCATTTCCGCCTCCAGGTCCCACGGGGGACTCCCGGCCAATAGGCACGCTGCCTCCGTCGCAACCGTGCGGTATCCGCGGATGGCCCTGACCGCCATGACCCTCTGTGGTCGCCACAGAAGGGCCCTAAGTCGGACGGTCAAGGATTCACGATTAAAGACTAGACAAAAGCTAATATTAAGACGGTTTTTTAGATCATAAAAGGAACTTTTGTATTATATGTTATTGTACAGTTCTTACAGATAATTTTTATGTTATGAAATCAAAATGTCAATCTATCAGCATGCTATCTCTAAATCCATGCATAATCATTAGACATTAGGTACCACTATGAGATTCATAAGCTATTTCATAATTTTTATTTAGTTATGTGTTATAAATTATTAATAAAAGTTAATGCCGATAACGATGCCTGATGTGGTTATATTTCTGATAACAAATTTTATTAAAAGTAGCACCTATATGGTATAATAATGTTATGTAGATACACAAAGGACATAATTAAAACATTAAAATACTAAATTAAATCACTCAACCATTCGAGGAGCGGGTCACTCCCTTCCCTCCGATGTGGTTGAGGAGTGATAGCTACTCTAGTGGTTGCCTCGTGATCGGATACCGCTTGTGCAATCTATCCAGCTGTTTCATATAATGAAAATGATTACGGCTATATATGTATTTGCGAATTGTATTATATCATGGTTTAAAGGGTATCCACATTGGATCTATTAATAGACATGTTGTGTATAATTTTATTTAAAATAAATTAGTGAATAATTAAAAAAAATAGACTAACCAGCTGAGTTTCTAGCCGGATCTTCTCAGTGCGGTCGGTGGTAATTTAAGATAAAAAAATTAGAATATGTAAGTGCCCCGCGGAGTTTATGGATGGTAAATGATTTGGATTTGAATTCAATAATCGTATGTAAAATTAATATTGGATTGCAATTACTCATAGCACTTTATTTTGATGTTATAGTTTTTAATAGTTTTAATAAGTTTTATTTATCGCATTCTATTTATTCAAATTATACGTTCACATAAATAAATTTAAGTACTATATTATTATAAATACGTACATATCAAAATGATCTTGACAACGAGAAAAACATGATATTGTTTTGGAATTAGTTCGTCGCACGACACATTAACATTTTGTGAAACATTTGAAATATTTTTGGAGTTTTTTTTTGTAGTGCCTAGTACGACAACGTTTAATTATTTTTTGCTATATTTATCAATATATTTACGAAGATATCAAAATTTAATTAATTAAAAGTCAAAACATTATCAGCTATTTGCTACAATGAGTAGGAAACTATTATAACGGCACACGCGCTCGGCTTTATCGGGAACTTTCGCGTTCAGTACTAGGTTCAAAAATTAATTTTTAGTTTGCTTTACCTTTTTAATTATAGGTATATGCTTTTGTTTCAAAAATTATACATGATCTTTTCATTTAGTTATAACTTTTTGTTTCAAAATCCCAATTAGATTTTTTACAGAATTAACATTGTGGTACAGAAAATGTACATAACCTTAAGTGAATAAGAACGGGCAACACACGCTTTACATATACATACCTACCTAGGCGTGTGTATGTTTTTTTTTATTGAAAACGGTGACAAACGAGCTAACAGTAGGTACACCTGATGGTAAGTGTTGCTTGCTGCCGCTCCTAGACCTTTGCAAGGCCGCTGCCTACTGCGAAGAAAGTGATGGAAGTGTGAATACGTGTAATGAGGTTCAGTCATACAAAAGGCATCACTAAAACCCACCACACGCAAACACCCTCAGAAAGTGCCGGGCTTCCGGCTCTTTCGTTCACCGAACTAAGCGCAGTAACAAATTGCTACTACTCGGGCGTCCATTTTCTGCGAGAGGGTGGTACTACTCCGGACGGACCGGCCCGCGGCTGTAGACAGACAACTATCAACAGTGTGGCCCTATCATTAGAATATAAACCAGTCTATATATAATACCAAAGTTCACATAGGTATCCTAATCATCATCACAGTTCATATACGTCCCACTGTTGGGCTCGAGTCAGAGAAATTTACTTACTATAAAACGTTGAAGAGACGGATTGGTACAGGGTTTATTTCGAGTTTTCCTTCTTTTACATAGCTGTTAGTTAGTCATTAGTCGTCTTTAAGAAACCCATGGGCAAGAAAGTGGGCGATGAATAGTATTCTCATAATCTGTCAGCACATGGAATTCATTTTATAAAGTTTTTAAAATTTTGTATGATTATCTATGATAGGATATCATTGCTAGTTATTACCAAGTAAAATGTTCAGGCACTGCCCTTTTTTATATAAGACAAAAATGCATTTTTGTAACGTTTACTTATTTTATTATTAGTAAAATTATAATTTAACTTGATACCCACGCTTATCAAGCGGATTGGTATAGGCTTTCATTTCGAGTTTACCTTCTCTCGCAGTCCCATAGTCATCTTTTACGACACCCACGGGCAAGAAAGGGAGTGGTAAATTGAATTCCCACTCCGTCACCACGCGTATGAATATAGTTATCCCAGTACCTATCTGATGTTTATCATAAAACTATTTACCTAAAAAATCCACTTACATTAACACAAACATCAACAATTCAGATTTATAAAAAGCTGTTAATTGCGTTTTTAATTAAAATGAAGCCACCGCCCACTATTATTACACGCTGTGAGTAGTTTATGTTGTTTCATGGAATTGGATTTTGTTTTAATATATTTAAGTGGCCCCGTGTTCGAACTATACTACTACCATATGAACAAAAAGAAGTCACAGGAGGTATAGCAGAGTTATACATAATACTACTCCATAGTACATATATGTACCTAATATAGGTAGGTTGTTTGCACACTTATGTTGTAAATAGGGAAAATTACTTCTTTTGATACATTATATAGGTATCTAAAAATTACATTTGAAGTAAAAAGTTTGGCTGTAGCCAAGATTTTCCTATATTTATTTAAACCGTCGTCGGTTGCAGGCACCACGCACTAGTGAAGAGAAATACAACTAAGTTTTAGAATATGTACTCCTCTTCCATCGCCCATATTGCAAAAATTATTGGCAATAATCTTATGACCGGCCGCCTGCCTGATGTAAAGCCTCCTTGGAAATAAAATTGTTAACTAGATGGCATCAGGTGTCGTTGGTCCATGTCGATATAAAACTCTTAGTCGTTCCTACTACACCCACCAGCAATGGAGGGGTTGAGAGTATTCGTAGCCGCCAGCACACAGTCGCATCCTTGAGCTCTACCGAACGTATGTTATTCGATTTTATGGGTTTTATGTACATTGAACTGTTGCAAACACTATATGGGCTATAAATTATCACGCTATTCGCAACACATACTAAAACTTTGCGTAATTGAAACTTCAACGTAGTTGAGCTACTATTTAACTAGGTATATATAAAAGAAAGTCGCGTTAGTTACACTATCTATAACTCAAGAACGGCTGTACCAATTTGGTTGAAAATTGGTGGGGCTGAATCCAGGCTGAAGTTTGGATCCAGGAGACGGACATAGGATACTTTTTATCCCGTTCGATTGCGTTCCCATGGGACGTGAGATAAAACGTCAAAGAAAATACAAATCACTATGAAACGTGGTGTAACAAAAACGCATCTGACATGTAATAACAAAACGAAAATGATAGCTGTAGGCAGAGTACATTTTCAGAAATTTGAATAATATATTTACGAAATAAATTATGGCGGTACGAAGTTTGTCGAGTCAGCTAGTATGTTTATAAACGCAAAATTAGGTGTAAGCTGGATGGCTGTCTGATATAGATATAGCAAAGCTCCATTTCTACACTAACTGCTGGTTTCCGTGATATTCATATACCTACATAAATTAGTAAAACACCGGAAATTAAAGTGCCTATAAATCTCTGTAACCCAAATTTATGAAAAAATAAATAGTACCTAAACAATAACGACATATTATCACGCCTCATCTTCCTTTATGATCACGAAAGGAAAAGAGGTTTAATTAATGGTATTTCGTAAAGGCGGGTGTGGCCCATTAGCCGTGTAAACATTACCACTATTACGAGTTCACGACATTATCTATCTAGTGTGTAATGTACATAACTCGTTCACAATGTTCAACTTAAATTAACGTAATTCATTATTTAATTAGCAAGGCATGTATATCTAAACTTTTTATCAAATATATGTTAAAGTAACTATAAAATTACTGAGTTTCTAAAAGGCATAAAACCAGGGTATATGCTACGATACTGCGTAGTATGAATTTTCGTGCATTTCCGCATCGATAAAAATGCTTTAACTGTCGAAATGGTAAATTAGTTTTACGGTTTATTGTCCATTTCTCGTAAAAAGTTATAAGACATAATATATAACGTTCTAATAACCATACTGAGGTTGCAAACAAAAATATATCAAAAAAATCCCGCGAAATTTGACAGTTCTACATAGAATCCAGAAATATATTTATGCCAAATAAAGAGTATTTTTGTGCATACATTGTAAATTCTTCACAACACAAAGCTTTTTTATCGTAGTGGTGCAGTTTTAAGAAAATGTAGAGTAATGATAGAATAATATCTACGCGATAGCCTGTCAAATACACCGCGTGCATAAATTCGCAGGTTCAAAGTAAGTATAATTGATACCATTTATTTTATTATCTCAGATATCGGTGGCGTCATCACGCCACTTCAGCTGAATACAACTCAACTGAATCAAATTAAATAATATTGATCGGTACTTAATACATAGAATAGATTCACTAGACCTATGTATGTATATGAAATTTAAGCACATAAAAACAAAGAAACCGACATCTGAACTGATTCTTGCTATCTAAAAAAGGACTTATACGGTAGTAACTGTCTATATATGAATAGTAAGAAATAATAATTATATTCATTATTAAAATAAATGAATAACATAAACATTAAGCAACTGTCCACTTGTTTGAACAGAAAACTAAATAAGTTTATGATAATTAATATTAAATGAAATCACAGAAATATTAATACTTTAGAAAGGCCATTCGGCTGATTTTGTTCGAAAACCAGTGTGGCATAATTACTCCCTCCCGCTGATGTTAACACATATGCAAGGTCTATGCTTACAATAATTTCACACACTAACATAACACACACACATCAATTTCGAAGCTGCAGTTGGTACACAAACTATAACTAAGTTCTGTAGGCAACGTATGCTCACATATAAAAAAGCACATGTACGCTAGTGCTTGCCATGGTCGATATACTACACGATATTTATTTAGCCTGTTTTATCGAAACAAAAATATTAATGCCTTTAAATTAAGCACTTACTTGTGTGATGTGTTGAAGTTATTTGTAATGCAAGTAAGTAATTTAACAGTAAAATCATGCAAATGAAATACTCCTCACTATACTCTGTATAGGTGACAGAAAATTTAAGTGCTATAATAAATTACGTAAGCGAGTAGCGATTTGTATATTATATTGTTCCCATTTCAGATTGCCCGTTTCAGGATGAAGTCGGGCAATCATAAATCAAATACAAACGCGATATAATCCGTATAAGTAGTTTTATTTACAAGTAGCAACCCGCCCTCGGTTCGCTTCGGTTATAGGTTATAGTCGTTTTACCCGCGTAGTTCCTATATAGCCTAGTTTACGCCCTGATATTATAGCTTTCCATTGGTGAAAGAATTTTTCAAATCGGTCCAGCCGTTTTGAAGATTACCTGGAACAAACAGACAGACAGACAAAAAAATTTGAATTGCTATTTTAGGCATAGGTGTCGTGCAAATAACCGTGTGAGCATGAAAAAAGCCTATTATTTTGACATTACAAACAGACACTCCAATTTTATTTATTGGTATAGATGTGAAGTGCTCGCGTAAGTATCAGATATCATTCTTAAAATATGTTAAAATATTATTGTTTATTGAAATTCGGTTTATTTTTATTAGTGCTATTATTTAACTTAAAAAACAAAACAGTTATTTAATTTTTTTTATACACTGCTACTGCTACTTGTTAGTACATTTTATTTTATTGTAAACAAAAATGTACTAACATTATCCGTGTGGTGACGGAATAAGAATACCAATCATCACTACGTATATTAGCCGCGGATGTCCCATCCTAATATATTGAGACGACTGAGAGATATAGTAAGCATATAACATCTATGCAAGAGAAGAAAAACTCAAAAGAAAACTCTATACTAAACTGTCTGACTACTATAGTATAGTAAGGTAAATTTGCCTATTTTTGCGGAGGAGGCTCGAGCCCAGAAATGGAACATATATGAGCCAAGATGATGACTATTATGTCAACATTTCTTGGAATAAAAATTCAACACTTATAAAAGTTAGAAATCAACACATATATGATAACTAGTAATGAATAACCAGTGTCAAGAAATTAATTCTTATCATAAATTATTCCATCTTAAGGAAGAATAGAACAATTATTTTGTACGACAACTAAATAACTACTTAATTAAACATTACGTGTAAAATTCATATATATATGTATATATATATATATATATTTAGTGATTGGTCCCGAACATAGATATTTTATTACTATTATTTTGTTATTTCTATTTTATTAATTACTAAAGAGTGCTAATGAGCACTATGAAGTTTGTACTATAGATCATCATCATCATCATCGCAGCCCACACACATCCCACTGTTGAGCTCGGGCCTCCCCCACAATGAGAGGTAATTTGACCTACTATACCATGCTGGTCAGACATGTTGGTATAGGGTTTCATTTCAAGTTTTCCCTCTCTTGCACAGATGTTATGCGCATATTATATCCCATAGTCGTCTTTTACGATATCCACGGGCAAGATAGGGAGTGGTGAATTATATTCTTACTCCTTCACCACACGGAAAATATACAAGACTATAGATATACAAGATAAATTAAGTAGATAATGTATATCAGAATAATTGATTTTTAAATACCTATTTAAATATTGTTAATATAACTATATAAAACGATTACTAGATTAAAAGTGTTAAAATATTTATTAATATGATAAAATTAACACATAGCTAATTATTGAAATCGATAACTTATATTATGCTGGACAACACTATCGATACGCGTGGATCAACGTCAATGTTTTGAATGAAAACGTATGCTAAGGCGGTTCTCAGTGATATCGCATTGAACGTAGTACATTGCGCGGTTGCTGGACTAGTAAAAGGTAATATCCATGTATGGCAGACGATGTATAATGTTTGGCTCTTTTTACGATCTCGTAATTGTTTGTTACAAACGACATAATACTCTCATAAAATTACGAAATATCACTGAATTAATAAGTTTATGGACTTAATGATGAAAAGAAATGCCTTCTTAGACTATAACTACGCAACTGACTTCGTTTTCGCCACGTTGTAACAGCGCAAGACGGCATATTTCTCTTTTTTGTCGGAGCTTCGTTCAAGGTCACTATATAAGCGCAACTAAGTGCCGGTAAAACGACTTTCGTCAGTATTAAGACCGTTTGATCGCAATTGTGGCACGCTTGCCCCGCCCACATGGCCGTTCTATCTTATTAATTTTTCTGTGAATGAAATCATATCAAATAATATTTATTTCTACCAAGAATAAAAATATTGAATTTGTTAATTTAATTATTATTGAATTTTCATAGTGGTTAGGACCACACTGTTGACAGTTGTCTGTCTACAGCCGCGGGCTGGTCCGTCCGGGGTAGTACCACACTCTCGCAGAAAATCGACGTCTGAGTAGTAACACTTTATTACTACGCTTCGTTCGGTGAGCGAGAGCCGGAAGCCCAACTTTCTCGAGGGTGTTTTTTTTTTTTTATTGCAAACGGTGGCAAACGAGCAAAAAGTACACCTGATGGTAAGTGTTGCTGCCGCTCATGGACCTTTACAAGGCCATTGCCTACCGCGAAGAAAGCGAAGGGAGTGTGAATGCGTGCATTGAAGCTCGGTGATACCAAGGGCACCACCAAAACCCTCCGCTTCCGGCTCTCTCGCTCACCGAACGAAGCGCAGTAACAAATTGCTACTACTCAGACGTCGATTTTCTGCGAGAGCATGGTACTGCCCCGGATGGACCGGCCCGCGGCTGTAGACAGATAACTGTCGACAGTGTGGTCCTACCACTACTGTTTGCGTGTGGTGGGTTTTAGTGATGCTTTTAGTATCACCGAACCTCATGCACGCATTCACACGCCCACTTTCTTCGCGGTAGGCAGCGGTCTTGCAAAGGTCCATGAGCGGCAGCAACACTTAACATCAGGTGTATACCTGATGTTAAGTGTTGCTGCCGCTCATAATTCGCAAAAAGAATTAATATTTTTATCTTTATATATACATATATTTCTTGTGTACGTGTGTATGTCACTGAACTCCTTATAAACGGGCGGACCGATGTTGATGAAATTTTGTTTAAGGGGATTCGAGAATGGTTTAGATTCACAATTGGACCCAGTAGGTAGCGCTGTTGTCAATTTCAAGGAGAATTCCTTTTATTTTATTTGGACAGAATAACATCTACTCGGTCAGCTAATTTATGTATAGATTTTTTGAATATATAACAGTATATTCGGTTTGTTCGAATTCAAATATTTTACATATACGTAACTTACTTAATTTATTTAAAGTTTACACGCCTTCCTTATCTTTCAGTTTTTCTTGATTATGTTTATTAGCTTAGTAAAGTAGATCAAAGCTTTAATCAATTAGATAAGCCGTTAGGTATATGTACACATTATTTCAAACATGTTATAAAATTTCAGCATATAGTGCAGTAAAAGGAATTGTTAATCCAACATGGTTTACTGACCATGTTAAAATTAACACAACGTGGCGAAAACCAATAAACTAGTTTACCGTGTGGTAGAGTTCAACATTCTATATCTTGCACATGGACGTCGTAAAAGACGACTAAGGGATATAATGTGCCTATAACATTTATGCAAGAGAAGGCAAACTCGAAATAAAACCCTATACCAACATGTCTAATCAGCATGGTAAAGTAGCTCAATTTCCCTCCTATTGGGGAGGAGGCTCGAGCCCTGTAGTGGGACTTTTATGAGCTGAGTCGTCTCAGCTCATATGACGATTAAAATGTAAGACCGTAAATATAACGTTAAGGCCCATTTACATTGGCGACGGAGGCAGCGTCCCTATTGGCCGGGACTCCCCCGTGGGACCTGGAGGCGGATTCTTTTTTTTTTTGTGTGTATTTAGCTGTTGGTCGCAGATGACCTTGACAGCTTAACGCGGGCAATGGGCGAGCGGAAGGCTCTCAACCCGGGTTCCCTGGAGGCGGAGATGCTCGCCGGACTATATCGGCGGGTGACGGGGGTGCGAGCGGAGGGCGGGGCGGATCGCCTGCGCGAGGAGCGCAGCCTCGATGAGGAGATCCGCCGCCGGCGACTGGGGCGGCGTAGGCGCAACTATCTGTGCCTCATGCCGCCCTAGCCGAGGCCGCGGGTGACGTGACCGGGGATTAGTCCGTCACCCGCCGAGAGGCCGACCGCGTGAGGAAAGGGTCGCGTCGATGGGAGGGTACCCCAATAGGGGGTATTCCGTCGGGCTGACCACAAGTTAACGCTGCTCCAGTGGTCGGCCCAACGACGAAGGCGACGTGGTTTTTGGGTGGGTCGCGGGAGTTGCGTGCTTAAGCCCCTCTGTCGCCCCGGACGGAGTGGTGCGGAGGCGCGCCGACCGAGACCCACCCACAAAAAAAAAAAAAGGCCCATTTACATATCGACCGTGAACTTCTGAGATCTCCTATCTGACTATACACAAATTGTACAGGAGGAACGATAAACTGATTTGAATAATGTATTGAAAAAGAAAAAAAGCACTTGGTTTATATTTTAGTCCCTTTGGTGTAAAATTTGCAAAAATTTGTTTCTATCTCTAAGCCAAATGTGGCGACCAAATTCTAGAGATATTTCTGCGATAGAATATATCATTATAACTAGTGACTCATTTATTTTACGAGGTTAATAAGTTCGATCCCCCAGAATGGGAGGAAAATTGACCTATTATACTACGGTGCTCAGACGTGTTAATTTGTCTATAAGGTTTTACTTCGAGTTTTCCTGCTCTTGCTTGATGATGTTATAAGCAGATTTAATCACTTAGTCGTCTTTTACGACACCCACAGGCAAGAAAAGGGGTGGTGAATTGTATTCTTACTCCGTCACCACACAAAAACGACCACTAATATAAAGAATAAAAGGACCATAATAAAAATAACACGAGCAACGGCAAAATCAGTATAATTATGTTTTAAAAAGTTGCGCTGGTTATTATTTTAGTTTTAATATATATAGGGTTAACATTGAAAATAATATTACGATATCAATATTGAACGCTTCTTGCGTTCTTAAACGGTTGCATTTAATATTTGTATGCGTTATAATGCGCTCAGAACCGTTTTTGTATACTTTTAAAACAATTTAAACAAGCAGGAGGTTCTCTATACAGATTCTTTTTGCGTGTTCGCGCTCAGTATACATATAGACGGATTTGCAAAAATCTTTTATTTTATTCTATTTAAATTTGGTAAAAACTTTAGAGGGGTTTTTTTGTTAAAGAAAAATAATTCAAAGACATAAATTCCACATATTTTACTGTGATCGATCCTACTCCTGTCTCCTGATCAACATCGCTAGATGACGGAGCCTGCTTTGAATTACTTAATAAACAAGACTCTGACTGACCCTTAAATAGTAAGTCTTGCTTAAATTTTTGTCATTTTGGTACAAGAACCTGCTACACTGTCAACAGACCTCAATAAACAGAAAAAATGAACTATTGCACAACGTACTTTCATATAGTGATTGCAAAATATATTCCGTTTTGCCAACTTCATATAAAAATTAAAAAGCGGTTTTTACAGGTAAAATAACATACATTTATTCGAATATGACAGCCCTTAGTCCTTTTAGACCAGGGCAAACATTTGCTTTCGCTTCGTTTGTTTCGTGGTGACGCGTCATATTTAGAAGGCCATGCGTGCATGCGTGTGAAATTACAAACGTTACTATTACAAAGTAAACTTATGTTAACTAAGGTAATGTTGTGTACCTATTCTATAAAAAAAAAATAGAACTGGTATAATAATTTGTCATACAATTAAAATTGTTTATCACGCTTTATTGCCTTCACCTTTATTAATGGTTAAATGGTTAAAATAAAGATTTATTAAGAGGCTATTTTTTAATTTACGTGCGGTGACGGAGTAAGAATACAATTATCCACTCCCTATCTTACCCGTGGATGTCGTAAAAGACGACTAAGGGATATAATATGCATAAAACATCCAAGCAAAAGAAGGAAAACTCGAAATTAAACCCTATCAACCTGTCTGACCAGCATGGTATAGTAAGGTCAATTTCTCTCTTATTCTAGAGGTGGCTCGAGCCCAACAGTGGGACGTATATGAGCTGAAATGATGAGGCTATTTTTTATAGCTACAGTAAAAAAAAATGTAAGCCTTAAAAAATGGAAAGGTCTCGCAAATATAAGTGAATTTCCCCGACATCTTTAGCAGGTAGACACTGTTATCGAAGTAAAATTGGACTAATACAAGAGCGTATTACAGTGCCCCAAACATATCTTTATATTATGCTGATAAGGTATATGAAAGCCTCCCAGGTTAAGGCATTGTTGTAAGTTGAAATTGCGTGCTACAAATCTCATGAATATTTTGAAAGGAACCCATTAAAGGGCTCATTGGCAAGGCCGCAACAAGTCGGTCAACGGGTCACCATACGAATCGCGAGGACGCACCCAGATCTAGCAGGCGCGCCCAGCGGGAGGGAGGATATGAGTACGTTACTCCTTCCCGCAATGCGACAATACGTGTCGTAATAGATACATATTTAATTTTAAAAACAAGAAATAGAATTTCGATGGATTTGTTTATGATTTAATTCTACGCTGAGGATTTTTTTCATTAATAGGATCTGACGTGTGGCGATGCAGTAAGAATACAATTCACCACCCGTGGGTGTCGTAAAAGACGATTAAGGGATTAAATATCACATTAAAATATAACATTCACGCAAAAGAAGGTAGACTCGAAATAAAACACTATACCAACCCGCCGTCACCCGTGACCATGAACGCAGCAGTGTTCGAAACGTCGAGCAGTCAAAAATCAAATACAATCGCGACAAAATCCGTAAAATAACTTTATTTACAATTGTAATACTCGCCTAAATATCTGAAATCATTACTATACCCAACCCATCCGACCAGCGTGGCATAGTAGGTCAACTTCGCTCCTATTATGGGAGAATATCGACCACAGCAGTGGGACGTATATGAGCTGTAATGATGAAATGATGCATAGAATATCTGCCTAGATCAATATTATAGAGATAGATTCTTTAAAGTTGCTCTATAATTTTTTTTTCGCTAGAATTAAAGGTTTCTATAACTTTAATGACAGGTACACGCGGTGACTATATGACACGTCAGACAGCGTGCCAAAGCGTCAAGTCAATTCCGTTGTATTACGTCACTTGCACCATCGTAAAATGTCGTGGCTTGTTTGTTAAATTCTTGGCGGAAAACAATAACATAGATTTCATACTATAGTGATAATTTCTTTAATTTTCCTTCTTGCTTAATTATACCAGACTAGCAACCCGCCCTCGCTTCGCTTCGGTTATAGGTTATAGTCGTTTTACCCGCGTAGTTCCCGTTCCCGTGGGATTACCGGGATAAAATATAGCCTAGTTTACGCCCTGATATTATAGCTTTCCATTGGTGAAAGAATTTTTGAAATCGGTCCAGCCGTTTTGAAGATTACCCGGAACAAACAGACAGACAGACAAAAATTTTTTAATTGCTATTTTAGGTATAGGTGTCGTGCAAATAACCGTGTGAGCATGAAAAATGCCTATTATTTTGACATTAGAAACAGACACTCCAATTTTATTTATTGGTATAGATTAAGCTAATGCTGATTAAGCAAAACGGATATCTATTTAAAAATACGACTTATAGTGACTGAAAGAGATCGCCACTGAAAGAGAACCCTTAAAGATTAACTAAGATATACCTAGGTACTTAACTAAATATACCATGGTATTATCAGAAAAGAAATTTGCGTATTACTGGTACATCACCATTGTCATATCATTATACTATTGAACCATCAAAAGAAATTATTTCAACATGAAATAAATGAAAGCTGATCCTTCAGGATAGGAAACAAACTTTTTGATTCCTGCTTTTTAAGCACTGTACTTAGCTGTTAATTAATTTATGGCAATTGGCAAATCATATATTGCTATAAAATCATAGCTTTCCAAGTAAGACACTTGAATTAGTAAATAGTATCTTAATTATCCGTCCGTGTGGTGACGGAGTAAGAATACAATTCACCACCCCCTATCTTACCCGTGGGTGATCGTACGAGATGACTAAGGGATATAAAACGCATATAACATCTATGCGAGAGAAGGAAAACTCGAAATAAAACCCTATACCAACACGTCTGACCAGCGTGGTATAGTAGGTCAATTACCCTTCCATTATGGAGGAGGCCCGAGCCCAACAGTGGAACGTATATGGGCTGAGATGATGATGATGATGATCTTAATTATTGCCGTACATACAAGATTTTTTTTTAATGTATGTATCTAAAGCATAAGCATCCCAAAGAAAATTTTGTAAATCACAGTAAGCTGTGTGGTAGCAGCTACAACTACTACTAATCCTTTTATAGTAGTCCACCTACCTGATGTCAACCTAGCATAAGATACGAGTTGGCCCAGATCAATGTAAAGGTATTGGTTATCTTTTATTACACCAACAACTTTAAGTTGATAGTATTTGTAGCTGCCATCACAAAACAAAGACTTATTCAAATATAATTATTAACTGTGAATTTTTAACACCAATAATTTTTAACAAAGTTGTTATACTATATAGCATCGGTCTATAGACATTCCTTTTTGAACATAAACCTTCCAGTGAATAGAGAAAATCAACATAATAGGCATGATGACTAATTTTGAAAAACGATTTTATAATATTCTTAAATAACCACTATTACCAAAAAACAATTATTTTTGCAATAAGTACGGTTTCTTTAGAAATAAATGCTATTTTAATTAAATGCATTTAAATTAGCGCCAAAACGGTGCCTAGTGTCATGGCGTCCGCTTGTGACGTCACGTCTATTTACTTGAGTTGTAAATGTAAGGGAATTAAAGCAAAAAGCCGATATATTTTATTTAGACTTTAATTTGAAAGTCTCATAACAAACTGTTTGTTTATGTGCCACACAATAAAACAGTAAGATATAGGTAAGGCTTAATCTTGCACGGCGAAATTCAAAGTCATAAATTTAAATAAATAAATAGGAGACTATTTCTTTCTGTGAAAATCATTTTGACGTAAGTAATTACTTTATATCGTATATTTTATTTGGTGTGTGATTTTATATAACTGCAGTTTAATACCAAGTTTACAAAAGCATTATTTAAATAACATAACCAATATTTAAATAACATAACCAATATTTAAATAACATATTTTTAAATAGATTTTAAATTATTGGTGTTGGAAGATTATCAATCAATATTTTATTTACATCGTAGTTTTGACATTTCTAAATTCTGCTGAACAGAAGAAGTCTTTGTTTGTTGCTAGGTACTCTCCCAGCATTAACAAATCAACTCTAGGCAAATTAGAGCTATTTGCCTTGGTGAATCCTTCTTCCATGACTTACATTTTTAGTAAGAACACAAAAGCAAGAGATCGATAAAAATCACGAAATACTCTTTAAATGCAAGTTAAAACAATTAATAAGTGTAATGATCGTAGGGTTTCGTACAGAATTTGCGATGATAATGATACGTGCACATAGGAGTGACGTAACTCAACTTGATTGGTGTTTAGCTGAACATGGCGGACTTATGTATTTTGTAGTTTTATTTTATTAAATAAATTAATAATCTCATATTATAAAAGAAAATAAATATTTATTCCAAGATATATTCTTTGTGTTACAGTAGATAAACACATTATTTTAGTGATTTTTGGTTACTGTCATCATGCCCATTGCCATTCTTGTCAGGCAGGCTGATGTTGGCAATTAAAGTTACGAGTAGCACAGGCCCACTTCCCTGGTGTAATAATTTACTAATAATACAATATGTAAAAGTTACAGGAGTACACCAATGCATTTTTGTTTACATAAAAAAGGGCAGTGCCTCACTATTTTACTTAGAACTAACTAGCAATGATATTATATCATAGAGGATCATAATAAATTTTAAAAGCTTTCTAAAATCAATATCCTCAACTTGCTACTCAAATTAATAAAGGTAAAACAGTTTCCATGTATGTATTAAGAAACATGACCTAATTGAGAGGTGTCTATGATATGGTCATAAGTAATTTTTGTAAACTTAAATCAAAGATTCTATTACTAATTGAAATTACTTACTTAGTAGGAGGCTTGCTGGCAAAACCACTCTCACTAGTATTAATGTAAAATAGTATTTGGCCATGTTGATAACTGTAACAAAATAAAAATTCAATTGATTTCTAACATTCATCATCATCATTTCAGCTTATACTCGTCCCATTGTTGGGCTCGAGCCTCCTCTATGATTGGAGGGAAATTGACCATACTAAACCATGCTGGTCAGACAGATTGGTATAGAGTTTTGTTTCAAGTTTGCCTTCTCTTGCATATATGTTATATGCATATTATATCCCTTAGTCGTCTTTTACAACATCCACGGGCACGATAGGGAGTGGTGAATTGTATTCTTACTCCGTTGCCACAAGGAAATTCTAACATTACATTAAATAATTTTTTATTTACATACATTACAAAAATAAATATAACAATTCATAACAAGAATTCTACCAATATTCTATTTAAAATACATATTTGTACATTCAGAAAGGAATAAAAATGAAATCATGGTGTTCATTTAAAAGCAATTCACAGAATGCTGTACAGTTTAGTATAACATACAATATGAAACTCCTGAAAATTCTTTATGGATTTTATATATGAATAAGTTAATAAGGTTTTTTAGTTATGTATATAAATATTCTTACTAATACTTTTTTTGTGGTGGCTAATAATAGGTATGGAGAATATGTACATATATCTATTGCTGTAGTTGCTACAGATAAATATAAAACTTTGTCTGTAATTGCAATGAATAGCATTTCCTTTCTAAACTATATTTATTATCATGCTAGGAGATAGCAGTTATTCATAATTGTTTTAAATAATAAAATAACTCTTATCTCTATATAGTTTTCCACCAATTCTAGAGACCTTTTTAGGTCAATTAACTTCCCTTAAAAAAGGCTTCATGACTTTAGGGCTTAAATATACTGTGGTCATTGTGGTAAACAATAGTTTATTTATATTATTGTAACAATAATATCAGTAGTATTTACCTACATCAGAAAACACTAAACTACTTTATATAAGTATTGAATGTCGTTATAAATTGTAGAATATAAATAAACTACCGACATTTTATAACACGTTTAACAGATCGAAATAAATGTATACTCTACGTCTATTATAACTATCACAATAGCTAATTATAAGCACAAATATTATTCACATTAGAACAGTTTTAGTTAATGCCGGCTAAGCCGAGCGGCCAAAGCATAAATTTGAAAACTAGGTTTTACTTAGCTCACCCGTTTTTAGGCTATAGTAGTTATCACCTCATTTCAATTAGTCACAATCACTTGAAACGTCCGCTTAAATAAAATTTCATTTATAGACATAGAATCCTATAATTATACATTTTACGATATACTTTGATTTCATAAAACCAAAACACGACCATACACTCGGCACTCGAGATGACACTTCTGATTTAGGGCTGCCATACTACTCATTTAAAATTGGCATATTGTGTAGAATTATTTTCATTTAAATAAGGTAAACATAAAACTGTGGCTTGATTATATTACTACATAAGACCAAGAATACCATTATTGAATCAACTCCTTGTTGTTTCTTTATCGATGGTGTAAATTTCAGATATGTAAATGCTATTGGATGAGAAATTTTAATATTAGACTCAAAGCTATATATCACTATGAGTACGCACTTACATGCTCATTTTAACCAGACTGCTGTTTCATCTCATTTTGATTTGAATCTTATACATTGTTTTAATTACTAGGTAGATATGTATAAGGATACGTATCCACTGCTTTCAAACAATGACCTATCCCCATATGCCTCATCCAGAGGTTAACTGACGTAGAAGTTCATTTCAAGTTTTCCTTCTCCTGCAATAATGCTCCTTACCCTCTTAATCGACCATACTGGGGAAAGAGAACGTGATGGTGCCATTAACATTAAGAAACCGTTTTGTGTGAAAGGAAAGATCATAGCATTTTAATTTCCATGCTGTATACCCTTAATTTGAATGATGAAAAAGCTAAGTCATTACTGTGACTCAGTCCTTATTGGAGAAGTGATATCTATTACATTATGTTATTCTATATTCTTTATTAAACGTGGTCCCTAAGTGCAGATCTTATAAACAAGCTCACCACGCTATGCAGTCTGCTATGCTCGTGATTTCTCTGTGAGATAGAATCAGTAATACAATAATTAGTAAAAGAACAGATATAACCGACACAGCACGAAGAATTAGCGTGCTGAAGTGGCAATGGGTAGGCCACATCGCTCGACAAACTGAAAATGGTTGGCGAAGGAAGTTTCTCGAGCAGCGACCATGAATCGGACGACGCAATGTAGGAAACTAGCTGGACCGACGATCTGGTAAAAGTGACTAGGCATCGTTAGATACAGGCGGCACAGGACCCATATTGTGGAGAAATATGAGGGAAGCCTATGTCCAGCAGTGGATGACGATAGGCTAGATGATGATATCATTTATTTATATGTTAGAATATTTTTGTGTTTTTCATATATGATTTTACGGGTAATATTACGTATACACGTAATATGTACATGTATATACGTACAATCATGATTATATGCATACGTATACCAGTAAACCAACGACATTATTGTACAAACGGTTATAGTGATCTCCATATAATAAGTTTAAAATGACTTTTATTAGCAATAAAATCATGAAATGTTTTTAGCAAAAATTGTATTTTTTGTAGAAATTTATGCTGGCAAGCCCTGAGCACTAATGTCAATTCGTCGTTTTCACTTGTAGTACTTAGTGATGTGAAAATTATCAATATTATAAATTTGCGTTTTATACGATTTTTTTTATTGAACTATTATATGAGACTAATTATATTAGCATTACATTAATTCTGGAAATAGGAACCTAGTTTTATTTTGATAAATAAAAATACAACATTTTTGGATATTGTTTCGATTGTAGTGAACCTCACTAGTTCAAATTTATTTTTATTGCGAATTTAATGGCGTAGCCAGGTGAGTTTTCTTGTTTATTTCTGATTTCATAGTGTTCCACGGCTTTCAATTGTTTTGTCTAAATGTTTTTCAACGAGCTTAGTATTTGATCTTCTATATAATCAAAATTTTTTCATCTAATCCGTTTTATTATACGAAAAACCAATATTACGAGTAATGAACACGTATTGGATTTGCTCAGAATTTATTCGCTAGAATCATTCATTGTCATCACTTTCACTTTTCACACGATTTAGTTTAGAGTGGTTCTAGTGTGCATCGAGGCACCCTCGCCATGGATGAGTGAGTTTTTCAATAATCTAATGATTTACTGTGTGTGAACAAATTAAAACAAGGTTACTCATATCCTCCCTACAAAAATGTGACTATCATTGTGTCCAATACTTAGTAGTGCTATTGCTACGAGTTATTGCTATAGTGGTATTGTGATTATTTTTTAGCACCATGTCGACCCTAACGAAAATGACCCGCACGGTTAAGAAACTGGAGGTGCCCAGACCCCTGAAATCGACTACCAGTTCTGCACACAACCGCAACTCTGTTTTGGACGTCAAAATAAATTCTGGTATGTAAATAGTTTAGAAAAACTATTTCTTTAGTTCTATTAACATTCAATTTGATATAGAATGTCAATATATGACTTGTTTCATAACAAAGGCAACTGTTTTTGTGATGGTAAATTAATTTTTACATTGCAAGCTATTAAACTATGAATGATGTAAGAGAAATTAAATGAATACATTAGAATTTTGCATAGTCATCTGTATGGTTTTAATTTTCTTTGACTTTCAAATTACTTGATACTGTTGATAAAAGTACTAAAGATTGCCTAGAGTAGGATTCTTTTTGGGCAGCTTTAGATATTATTCTAAAAATGCAATTCTAAATTCAAATAAAATGTCCTTTATTTTTTTTTATTACTTTTTATTTTTTTATTCACTTATATTATTTATTTAATAACATTCTACCTAAGGTGAAATTCTTATCACTTATCATGGAATCTACATTTTCTACGAAAGGAACTATATAATTATCTTGTCTTATCAGTGTAGTAAAATTGTGTAAACTAGATCTCTTATTCTATACATATCAATGGTCATGAATGGTAATTTCAAAAACTAGGTTGTCTTAAAAATAACTCTTTGAGTTCTATGATCACATTTATGATAATGATTCATACAAAGCATATTAGGATGAAGTTTAATTGCATTTGATTAGTTTTATTGCATACTTAATATATTATCTATGACCAAGATTTGTGTATTTATTTTGCAGTTGATGACCTCATAGTGTTGACAGAAGCTGTGGCATACCAAATGATGCAGGGTAATTATGACCGTGCGCTCCAGAGTAATGTAGCCACAATGTATTCTAATCTAAAGCTCTATGGCGCTCAGCTCGAGGCACTTTATAAGGACTTTCTTGATCGGTTTGTAATTTATTAAAATTACTAATTTATTATTAAAAAGGGCCAGATTTTGCTTTTATTATTAATATATAACTTTTATTAGTAATTATTAGCAAGGCATACATAATTTTCTAGACATGTACTAGATTGAAAAATCTGAAATGTATGTCCTTATATTTGTGGGTGTCTGTTTGAACATTTATTTCTTCCAAAATAAATAATTAAATCTAGTTTCACTGTCATTCAGGTAATTTTTCAATAATTAATTTTGAAGTTCTACAACAATAGACAAAATTCTTGCAATGTGTGCTGACAAAAACTATGATAAAAAGAAAATGTGCTGTAATAATTACATTTTGCTGCTATCATACAACAATTATTATACCAGAGGCAGGAAAGAGAATAATTACTTGCATGCTACTTTTGAAATAATTATGGTTTTTATCATGATTTGGTATTAATTTACCTAATAATTTAATTATCTGTAAGGCCTTGCATTTTACATTGGTATTAATTTACTGTCCAACTCTATACAAATAAATAAAATTGAAGTGTCTATTGGTAATGTCAACATATTGGCCTGTTTTCATGCTCACTTGCATGATACCTATGCCTAAAAACCAGTTAATATTTTGTTGTCTGTCTGTTTGTTTCGGGTAATCTTCAAAATGGCTGACCGATTTTGATAATATTTTACTGCCGGGTAGCTGTCAATATAAGAAGTAACTTAGGCTATATTTTATGCCAATATTTCCACGGGAATGGGAACTAAGTAAGGCATCCCAAACAAAGCAAGGGCACACTGCCAGTAGAGAATAAATGTGCGATGATTGAAAATTAAAAATATGTACTTAAGTCATTCTAAACGCACATGGTATGCAAAAAGGTTATTTTTTAGGGTTTCATACCCAAAAGGGTAAAAACGGGATCATATTACTAAGACTTCGCTGTCTGTCCGTTTGTCTGTCTGTCACCAGGCTGTATCTCAAGAACTGCAATAGCTAGACAGTTCAAACTTTCACAATTTATGTATTTCTATTGCCACTATAACAACAAATGCTAAAAACAAAATAAGAGAAATATTTTTGTCTCCCACACAACGATTTTTTATAGATACGGTACGGAACATAAATTTGGTATGGTTTTACATAATGGTACGGAACCCTTCGTGTGCGACTCCGACTCATACTTAGCCATTTTTTTTTTTCTTATATTTGTAGTTATTTTATCATATTACAATTATTATGACAGTATTTTTGAATAATATTATATGACAATAGATGGCGTTGTTTATTTTTACTTAATATTACAATTATAGGGTAGTTTGTGTTAAAATATTTTTGTATATTTGCTTATTGTTCGTCTTTAGAGGCTAAAATAATCTGCAAATGGTATCATCTCAGCTCATAAATGTCCCATTGCTGGGCTCGAGTCTCCTCCCCAATAGGAGGGAAGTTGACCCACTATACCAGTATTTGGGCATTACAAACAGACACTTCAATTTTATTTATTTGTATAGATATCATTAAGATACTTTATTAGTCTTGAAAAATTATTGAATTGCATTGAAACAAAACAATGTCAAATGCAACGTATTTCGGCGTCATTACCCAATATTTTTTTATGAATTATAAGCATGATGAATAATGTAAACATTTTAAATTTAATGTATATGGATCTAAATCTATATTATACTAGATGCCCCAACAGACGTTGCTCTGTTCAAATAAAATAACGCCACCTACAGTGTCCAATTGTGAATCTAAACCATTCTCGAATGCCCTTGAACACACACAAAAAATTTCATGTAGGAGGAGTTCAGCATACACACGTACACAAGAAATATATGTATATAAAGATATACATTTATTCTATATATATTGTAGTGAGTATTAAGAGTGGTAGGTAGTGGTACCACACTGTCGACAGTTATCTGTCTACAGCCGCGGGCCGGTCTATCCGGGGTAGTACCACACTATCGCAGAAAATCGTCATCTGAGTGGTAGCAATTTGTTACTGCGCTTTGTTTGGTAAGCGAGAGAGCCGGAAGCCCAACTTTCTGAGGGTGTTTGTGTGTGGAGGGCTTTGGTGGTGCCCTTGGTATCACCGAGCCTCAATGCACGCATTTACACTCCCTTCACTTTTTTCGCGGTAGGCAGCGACCCTGTAAAGGTCCATGAGCGGCAGCAGCACTTACCATCAGGTGTACTGTTTGCTCGTTTGCCACTGTTTGCAATAAAAAAAAGCAGTGATGTTTTTTTGCTATAAACTAACTAAACTAAATTGAATTAAAATAATTATAAAAAATAAAACTGAATTAACTGTATTAAAATAATTCAGTTTATGATGGGATTCTGGCTTATAGTTTAATATGCTATTGAAATTGCATTAATTCTTATTTCATCAATTTTGTGAATTATAGTGGATCCTAATTGGTCCTTTTGCTAGAATTATCGCATTGCTGTGTGGTGATATCTACGAATACTATCAACAGTTGTGGGCGTCGTAAAAGACGCCTAAGAGTTTATACATCTATTTGGGTCAACACCCATCCCTTGCCGTCAGGTCTACAATTACATTCCTAAGGAGCATTTAAGACAGATTACTGCCAAAACTTTTGCAATATGTACTACTAGCAACCCGCCCTCGCTTTGGTTTCCTGTTCCCGTGGGAATATCGGGATAAAATTAATTAATTATTGTCTTAATTTATTATTTAGTTAAATGTTATTTGGTTAAATATAATATTAAATTATGATTTATATTTTGATATTATATTTTATTATTTGTGTAATATTATTGTCTTATTATATATAACTGTTATTGATTTTATATTTTTCTCTTATAATATCGCTTTAGGTTAAATGTCCTGTAAAGGTATTATAATTGATTGTAAATAAATAAATAAAAATATAGTCTGTTACTCCCTGATATTACAGTTATCCATTGGTAAAAAATTTTGTAATCGGTTCGGTGATTTAAGCGTGACAAACTTTTTTTCGCATTTATAATATTAGTAAGGATGAAAGACGAATGCATAGGAAGTCGACCCTAAGTAATGAGGACGAGAACTGGATGCTGATGTTGATTTTAGAATTATCACATTAAAGATTATATGACTAGGGATACACATAATCTTTTCAAATTTATCATAGGAAGCAACTATGGGACAAACAAATTAGTATACTATATAGCTTGGTGACCCGAGTTCTTATATGTTTTATTGCTTGAAAGACAGGCCACAGACGACAGCTCCATTCCCTATGAAATAGGTTTACTATGTAATGCAAAACGGTTTTACTATTGTTGATCAATTTATTTATAAATAAAAATTCGTAATTCAGCATAAAACTTATTAATCTATGGTTTTTGATGACATAGCCTTTTTATACATATGAACACACATGTAATAAAATATTTCAATACTTGTTTCAGATATTTTGTTGTGTTCCGCAATGGGTCACAAGACGAAAGACTTGATAAGAAAACTAGACTACATCTTCTTGAACTTATTGAGTTGCGTGCTAAACTCTGGCAGGGTTCCGACTATATGAGTCAATATTATAGACACCGCGGCACACATGCTGAGGTACCATTTTATTCTTACTAAACTACTCTCTTACCCAGCGAAATGTTAATTCGATGCGCAATACTAACTTCCGCTAAAATACACGGTGACCTAGTTAGTCAACGATGCATATTCACAACGATGCGTATCCACCACAATATATTTGTAATATGAAATGTATCTGGCAGCCACTGCTGGTGCCGACGATGGAGGGCTCAGGCTCGGGTGGCTCTGTATCACCTACGCTGGCTGCGCCTGTCGAGCCGCCCTCGCTGCTGGGCCCAGGCGAGATCATCAAACCCTCGGGAAAATTCCCTAAGCCCACAAAAATCCCTGGCAAGAACTATTCCAAGGATGAGGTTGTTATTAGGAATGCTGATTCTGGAAAAGGTAAATCAATCATACTTTATTCATATAGGTACAAATTGTCTGAATGGAAGATCTGCATGTTAATTAGATTTCAAGATGTGTTGATAAATTGAGGAGAAATCAGTGCATGATTTGGGATTCAAGTAATGCTTTTCTATTTTCAGTATTTGGGGGATATCTGTCGATAGTGCACGTCTAAAATATACAGGCGATTATAAAGATAAATGTGTGCTTTTTTCCATATAGACCTTGCTGTCAACATAGAACTTGTCTCAATGGTATAAGAGGCTAAGATATGTTGATATCAAGGATGTTGCAAAGGAGAGTGTCCTCGTGGTATTTCTGAAGTTGTATTGTGGTGTTACAGTGATGGGTATCAAGGGCAGGAGGGTGCACATGATCGAGGAGCTAAGTGACACGATTATATCGTTTCAGCGAGGTATGAAAGCACGAAGCGGTTTGGGCGGCGCTTGCGCATGGTGTGGCGGGTTCTTCCATTTCTGTTATCTATCTAATAAACTTCACTATCAGTTCTTAACACCAATATATTAATACTTTGACTATACAATAACAATTCATTAAACGTGTTAAAATGTATTTATTATATTTGCCACTAATATATAAATTAATCATGTCATCGTTTGGGAATGGTTCAAGGCTAAAATTTAATGATTTTCAAAGTAAGTCTCATCTCACTGCCTATTAATCGCATCTCGCTATAAGCTTTAAACCCAAAGAACACGCATTACCAATGTTCGCTTTTCCATTAAACAAGTACTTGAATGATTTCAGTGAGTCCTGGAGCAAAGGAGCGTCTGGTCCAAATCACCGGACCAAATGAGGAGAATGTAAAGTAAGTAAATGCTTTATCTATTTTTGAAGTTTACTGTTTAAAACTTTCATAGACACATTGGAATAGAAATTATACAAGGTGTGAAATTGTGTTCCTGCATGTACTTATAAACAGACAATGTATACAAAGCAGCATCTGATGCATGCATCTATGGATGAATGTCTTTTTCTATCTTGGGATGGTTTTTTTTGTTCTATGTATAACCTACGTGGGGAGGCGACGAAGTACTTTTTAAGACTGACCAACTTGTATGTCATTTCTTTCAAATAGGCAAAATTACCTACTATATTATTCCAGTATAAAAACTTAAAATAGTTTTGATTCTGTCATGATTTATATAACATATTTCAGGAACATTGGTAATTGTTTTAAAATACGATACCTGTGAACAAAGCTTTAACTGCCTAAATAATTTTGTTGGTCTGTATTTAGGGCCCGATTTTTTAGGACGTGCAATTAGTACATGGCAACATCTTTTAACTCTTCACCCAATCTTTAAAAATAAAATATGACTTCCTTATAAATCTTATGCTATGTCAACATAAAATAACATTACTAATTATGATTGTACTGTCCACAGTCATGCGAAACACCTGATCGGTGACACCATCCGGCGTAACGCGTCACCGGTGCGCTTGGAGACCACTTTGGAGGGTGGGGCACTAGCTAGCTCACGCGCGTCCCTCGACTCTAACGGCTCTGATGAGGCGCCGCGCCCTCGGGAGGCAAGTCCTATCTAATTTTCTATATTTTCCATACATTCTATAATATTTACATTTAATACAGATATTGATAACTTTCCGTTGACTTTTGCTGTCTATGATTTATTGATTACAAATACACGAGTATCTATCTATCAATATGTAAATTTCTCTATTATCCGGGAGATAGGTTGATGAGTAGGAATCTAATTATAGCCTCAATCAATAATTTTAAATAGGTACGTGAAGGATTAGGAATTATCGATATATAAATCTAAAGAAGTTAAAAATGAAGTTATTGTATGGTCTTATCATTATAATATTATCTACATCGACAAATGTAAAAATATTTGTAGTAAATAATATTTCATGACTTTTTTTGGCAGAGTTTTTAGCAGTCGTTAAACGAAGAACTAGTATATATTTTATATAAGGAAACGCCATTTTCATATTAGTTGGTCAATCGTTTTCCCATTGAGGAATAGGTTCTTGCCCAGCAGTGGGACGTATACGAGTTGAGATGATGAATTACATAAATAACATAAGATTTTCAGAAGATGGCTTTAGCCTGTTCCTTACTTAACATGCTAGGCTTATTATAAAATCTCATTTGTGAACGGAAAGGATTATAACTTTCAGAACTTTCTCCACATCTATTGGAAACAGATGGCGACTGCACAGATAGGGTGGTGGTTAAGCTACCGACCTACCGTGCAAGTGTCACAAGTTCGAATCCGCGCAGGACAACATCACTGTGCTATCCACACATTGTTGTTCTGAGTTTGAATATAATTTGTGTCCGTTAAGTATATATTTGTAAAGTCCCCCGCAATATAAGGATTATTTCCTTAATGCAGGGCGATGTCTTTAAATAAAAAAAACCGTTGAAACAACCAATTAAGCTAATGGGGCACCTACCTGTTGTCATCAATTCCCTTTTTACACGTTGAAACAACCAATTAAGCTAATGGGGCACCTACCTGTTGTCATCAATTCGCTTTTTACACGTTGTTTATGACAAACGCTAGAAATGTTAATACATTGATCTAACTAAATTCTGTATTGCTTTATCTAATTAGATAAAACGAACTGGCTCCTCGGATGAGTTAGTGCTGCAAACCTGATTATCGGCTGGCTATCCCGAGTGTTATGTTTCGTCGATTCCTATGCTTTCTGCAATTTAAAGGTGTTGATTCCAAATTTGGATTTGAATTGGCTGTTTATAAAGCTGCCCACTTTGCAAGAATTTATTCCTTAAAGTAGTTCATAATAGTTTATGCTGGACACTGATACCTATGAACTATCTAATATGCTGAAAATCTATATAACTTAAAAAGAATGTATAAATATATATGTACAATTATGTTTCCAGAAGTCTCCTCACAATTCCCGAGCACTCCTGCATAGTTTCTCCACGAATGACGCCGCACTAGGAGAGTACAAGTACACAGTGACTTTTGGGCAACATTCCATTAAGATCACGGGCAATAATCTAGATCTTGTTAAGGTAACTATTCTTTATTATTGCTTTTCTCTGGAACTAATACGGGCGTCATCAATGGAAGTTTGTAGACAATAAAAAGCAAAATGGTGTAGAAGCTTTTTGATATTTATTTTACTTTTCGATGTGGTCTCGTTCCTAGAGTCCGCCCGTTACCGTGAATGCTGAAAAGTGTTCGAAATGTCGAGCAATTAAAAACCAAATACAAACGCGATAAAATCTATTAAAATAGCTTTAATTATAATGTGTAATATTCGCGTCTTGTGCCTATCTAAACACCGACGCATGCCCTGTAAAAAATGATAAGTCAAAGGCCAGGTCGAGATTTAAAGTAGATCACTCATTATCTTTATATCTTCAACAAATTAGTAAATATCTTTAGTCCGTCTGTGGAATGAACTGAAGCGTTGTCGTACTGGATGGGGGTCCTGCTTCTTGGGCCTGTCTAACACTTTCTTAGACAGTTTTACGACCCGCATTAAGTCCTTTTATCTTCTAGGACAATTGTTGCCAAAAAAACCAACGGCAAATCTTTGAATGGAAATATCTATTACGCAGATAGTCTTTAGGTTTCCGCTTGCTAACAATACATCCAGCTTTCATTACCTTTTACGATGTCATATAGATAATTCGTGCCAACGTTGTCGAAGGACATTCTTATTGCTGATCATCAGTGAGTACCGTGAACGAATCGAAATAAACTTCGGCTCGTTTAAACTTAAATCAACTGGTTTAATGAGTTTAAACGTAAAGGTTCATTTCCGTACATCGCGGCTGACACGACGGTCGTAAGCGATCGATCGCGCGCGGCCGATGTGACAATACCTTTAATAGTTAAAAGTATGAAAATGTATGGCGCCGTTTCAGAGGTACGCAACAGTCGCATGCGGCCAATGACAGAAACGCCGCCATACATTGACTATTGTCGCATCGGCCGCGAGCGACACAGTCGCAAGCGATTAATCGCGCGCGGCCGCGATGCACGGAAATGAACCTTAACTAAGCAAACTCATTGATAATTCGCAAAAAGAACGTCCTTCGACAATGGTGGCACGAATGATGCTTATAACTGCAAACAGTGGCACGAGAGCTTTGTCATAAACTGCTATTGGAACTGTATCCAAAGATTATTGTTGAGTCAGATCGCAGCTAAGTTGTAATAGATCATTGAGCGAAAATACTCTCTAATCAAATCCATTCCGACGTATGACAGACATTTTAAATGCCGCCAATTTGTAAAAACAAATAGCATATGAATTCTTTACACATTTACAGATTCCCATTTAGTTACTAATTTGCAATTTTAATAAATTTGTTAACGATTGCTTTTCTCAATACATCCAGCTTTCATTACCTGTTACGATGTCATATAGATAATTCGTGCCAACGTTGTCGAAGGACATTCTTATTGCTGATCATCAGTGAGTACCGTGAACGAATCGAAATAAACTTCGGCTCGTTTAAACTTAAATCAACTGGTTTAATGAGTTTAAACGTAAAGGTTCATTTCCGTACATCGCGGCTGACACGACGGTCGTAAGCGATCGATCGCGCGCGGCCGATGTGACAATACCTTTAATAGTTAAAAGTATGAAAATGTATGGCGCCGTTTCAGAGGTACGCAACAGTCGCATGCGGCCAATGACAGAAACGCCGCCATACATTGACTATTGTCGCATCGGCCGCGAGCGACACAGTCGCAAGCGATTAATCGCGCGCGGCCGCGATGCACGGAAATGAACCTTAACTAAGCAAACTCATTGATAATTCGCAAAAAGAACGTCCTTCGACAATGGTGGCACGAATGATGCTTATAACTGCAAACAGTGGCACGAGAGCTTTGTCATAAACTGCTATTGGAACTGTATCCAAAGATTATTGTTGAGTCAGATCGCAGCTAAGTTGTAATAGATCATTGAGCGAAAATACTCTCTAATCAAATCCATTCCGACGTATGACAGACATTTTAAATGCCGCCAATTTGTAAAAACAAATAGCATATGAATTCTTTACACATTTACAGATTCCCATTTAGTTACTAATTTGCAATTTTAATAAATTTGTTAACGATTGCTTTTCTTACTGTCTCCTAATACCTTTGTGTAACCCACATACTTGTACACTCAAACGTTACTTTTATTGCAAAAAACAGACTACGAATAATTGTACTGCCATTGAAAGTGAAGTCAAATACAAATGACGCAGTTTACAACTTAAATACAGACCACCTTATATACTTTTCACTTAATGGTAGTGTAAAAATAATTTACTTCACAAAAATAAATCTTTTAATCGTGATAAACTTTAATTGACTGCATATATTCTATTAGCATTATGAATTCATTACGTAATTAGTTCATGTGATTTCCCTTTCTGTTCATTAAAAATAATGTACTCGAGATTTGTTGTTTGAGGCTATTAAAATTTTGTATTTATTTTCTTTTCATACATCAATTTATCTACAACACTTGAAGAATGTTAACTATGCATATGCTTATTCATTTGTGCTCTATCTATGCCATAGTCATGTATAAATAAATAAAATTATAATTTCACTAAAAGTGAAATGTATATTGGTCAAATCTACTAAAGGGCTAAAGCTTGTTAAAGAAGAAATGTCCTGATTGGCATGCAAATCGATAATGAACTGTTACACTACATCCCTCGATTGGTTTAATTGACATACTGACTTAACCTGAGTGTAAGAAATGCATAAGAGGTGCCTCTGTCTCACATTAATAAATGTGAACTTTCTTTGTTCTTACTTGTGTCTCACTGGATGATTATAATTTTTTTCTCTATCCTGTCTTGTTTTAAGCAAACATGTATCATCTGTGATCTTCGTTAATTGAGACAGACAGCTGATCCGTACCTCTAGCAGGAACATTTTGTTCAATCGTGTAGTTTTCGCCATAGTTCAGTTTCAGTTAAAAATTGTATGAGAATTAAAACAGCGCTCCGTGGGCGTATTTGGAACTAAAATTCGGCAGCACGAACGTAACAATTTTTAGGATAGTATAGATTTCAAATAGTTACAGTTGAAGTAAACACAAAATGTATGGGAATTGGCAGCACGAATCTTTTTTGACGTACGTTATCGTCTATTTACTATAGTAAAATACTTAAACGTTGTCACCGACATTTTTACAGTGAGAATGGTATCGACAGGAGTTCGATGTGTGTTTTTTTTATAAATTTAAGATTAAAATGCTTTCATTAAGGGTAAATAGATTGAGATTCACGGCTGTTTGGAGGAGGAAAGATGAGAATTAAGGAGCGTGAATTTTTTTAACCCGTTAACTACGAAGTGTCTTTCGCCATTCAACGTAATAGGAAGCAAAGCAAATGCTGTTCGCTGGCAGTGTGTTATTAAAAAAAATTTTGACGGGCAATCCAATAACATTGCCCGACCCAGACACAAACCCAGGACACCATCATCATCATCTCGGCCTATATACATCCCACTGTTGGGCTCGGGCCTCCTCCATAATGGAAGGGTAATTGACCTACTATACCACGCTGGTCAGACGTGTTGGTATAGGGTTTTATTTCGAGTTTTCCTTCTCTCGCATAGATGTTATATGCATTTTATATCCCTTAGTCGGACGGACACCATACTCATATTATTTAACCAAACAGGCAGCAAACATTTAGTCATCGTTATCATCATCATCATCATCATCATCACGGCCTCACAGAAGTGAGATGACAGCCTCATAGAAGGCGGCGACCGCGACCCAGTTCCTGACGCTGTCGAGCATCAACCTGGCGATGGTCAGCAGCGTCAGGTCGGCACCAATGATCGCGATAAGTTTACGGCGCTCCCAGACGTGTTAGTATAGGGTTTCATTTCAAGTTTTCCTTCTCTTGCACAGATGTTATATGCATATTGATCCCTTAGTCGTCTTTTACGACTACGATTTGTCCGTGTGGTGATGGAGTAAGAATACAATTCACCACTCCCTATCTTGCCCGTAGATGTTGTACAAGACGACTAAGGAGTGTAATATGCACATAAGATCTGTGCAAGAGAAGGCAAACTCGAAATGAAACCCTATACCAACATGTCTGATTCCATCAAACCGACCACTGACAACAAATCACATCTGCTCCGGTGGTCGGCCCAACAACGAGGTGACGTGGGTACGCGTGGGTTATGCACCCGCGCGCCGTCCTTTCATCGCCCCGGACGGACTGGACCGCGCGTGCGCTTACCATAGCCCACCCCAAAAAAAAAACCAACACGTCTGACCAGCATGGTATAGTAGGTAACTTCCCTCCCATTGTGAGGAGGAGGCCCGAACCCAACAGTGGGACGTACGTGGACTGCGATGATGATGATGACGACTCCCTCTCTTGCCTGTGGGTGTCGTAAAAGCCGACTAAGGCATCAATATGCATATAACAGTATGTTAAGATATTATATTAATAGATATATGTACTTATGTTGATTTCCTCGTTAGTCCTGTGGTATAAGCATGTTACTGCGATCATAAAGTCCCGGGTTCGAATCGGGTCGTGCAAAGTGTTATTGAATTTGTCGTCCGAAAATTTCTCAATAGCGAGAACGAACGAACGTTCGAATTATGTCGTATTGAAATATAACGAAAAAAGGGTGTGATTATACATACTAATATACCACAATCATGATTACAGTGGTATTATTCAACAGCTTTTACTTCGAGGAAAAGACCTTAGGAATGTAATGGAAATAGAATTCAAAAAGCGTTACAGACTAAGCATTTACATTTTTGTGCCAGGAAATTCGCTCCTAAACCAGCAAGTAAAAGAATAAGTTTAAATAATGATTTCTGATGTTAACGCGAGTATTACACATTTTAAATAAACGACGTCTACGACATGTCATCTTAGTCCGCCCGTGACCAGGAACGCTGCAAAGTGTTCGAAACGTTGGGCAATCAAAAATCAAATACAAACGCGATAAAATTCGTAAAGTAGTTTTATTTAAAATGAATAAGTTTAAAGTTAAAGGTATACAAAAAAAATCAACTACCTTAGATATAAACATTTATCATATCTACTCGACTAATATTTATGTGAGTTCAAAATAATATAAAACGTTTTTTATGTATATTTTGGGTTCTTATCAACATATAGTTGGTATGGCTAAGGACTTGAGTCAAACTAGTGTAAGCAAATATGTGACGGAGGTAACAAAGGAATTCAACAGCCGAAATACAATAAACACATTTATCAGGTTCCCCACTTCAAGAGCGGATAGGGACGTCATAAAACAAAATTACATACAATATTTATTATTTATTACACTACGACTGATTTTGTCTCTATTGGTTTCGGTCCTTTTTTTAACATTTAAAAATTTTAAGAAAATATACCATATAAATAATACCAGGTGTTTGTGGTTATATAGATGGGTCACATCATCATCATCACAGCCCACATACATCCCACTGTTGGGCTCGGGCCTCTTCCACAATGGGAGGGAATTTAATCTACCGTGCTGGTCAGACATGTTGGTATATGGTTTCATTTCGAGTTTTCCTTCTCTTAATTGCACAGATCTTATGAGCATATTATATCCCTTAGTCATCTTTTACAACATCCACGGGCAGTCAGGGTAATCTAATCAGTGGCCGTGCTCTAAGATTCTTCTTAGAGCACAGCCTCTTATTAGATCACTAACTAAATCTATCCGCAAGAATTCATTCTTGCAGATAGACATAGTTTTACAGAATTCTTCGTATTCACGACAATTCTACCAACGCCCTATATCTCAATATGTCTAAGTTCATCTTGTTTCTAGTGGATTTGGAGCCTGTTTCATTATACTTAACTAAAAGTCACAATTACACTTTAGGTTGCCTTCATTTAAAATTAGACTGCACAGATAGTATAGTGTTAAAATAACCTATCAGCCAGTGTCGCGGCGTTCGATTCCTGTGCAGGACTATATTTGGCGCAATCCACAAATTGTTGTTTTGAGTTCAGATGTAATTTGTCTCAAATTATATGTTTGTAAAGTCACCCAAAATTATTTCTTTAGCTGCAGGAAAGGAAGAGGGTGGTGAATTGTATTCTTATTCTCTCACCAAACATAATATATTATAATTACATTTATTATATTTTAAATGCTATTTTTATTTAATTATAAAATACACAAACTATTCCGTGTGGTGACGGAGTAAGAATACAATTCACCATTCCCTATCTTGCTCGTGGATGTTGTACAAGACGACTAAGGGATATAATATGCACATAAGATCTGTGCAAGAGAAGGAAAACTTGAAATGAAACCCTATACCAACATGTCTGACCAGCATTGTATAGTATGTCAAATTCCCTCCCATTGTGGAGGAGGCCCGAGCCCAACAGTGGGACGTATGTGGGCTGCGATGATGACGATGATGACACAAACTATGTATTTCAATAAATTATTTATTACAATTATGTACTAATATTAAATAGAACTGTCATAACTGAAATTATTCTATATCAACATACCTGTATATCTTAAAAATACTTATAAAATATATATTATATACTTTCATAAACAACTTCTCTCATACAAATATTTATCAAAAATATGCTGCTACTATTAACTAAAATATACAATTAGATGTTGATCAGAAGAGTGACTGTCTCTCTTACACAAGATATATCAAGGGCACTGTGTACAATAGTTACTACTACATGAGTAGTGCTGCCATGCTTTCTGCTGCTAAGGCAAAGATGGTGAAACATTGCTGATTTTGGTAGTGAAATATGTTCTGGTGTTGTGGATATGGTTGATGTGAGGAATCCCTGAATAGGAGGTATCATAATAGCATCCTTGCTGGAGCCAGGCACGTTTTCGTCCTCGCCATCTATAAAAATTTAAAACATAAACTTTCAACAAATTCGTCTACATATATTTGTTAGCACAGATGTGTTGCCTGTCATTCACTCCTGAAGTGCTTGCCACAACGCAGTGGTAAATTTTCTACATTGGTTATCTAGTTTACTCTCTATAGTTATTGGAAAACGGCACCAGCAGTTTTGTGTTACCAAGACTTCCCTTTTATTAAGTAGTATCTATTTCATATTAAAAAATGTACACCTATATTAATTTAAATAACTATATCATCATATGTCTTCAGGTAAATCACTTAATTCTATTTACCTCAATGGTTTCTCCCACTTATAAAAATGAGTTATTAGTCTTACTTTATATAGGTGTACATTGATTTATACATATATTTATGCTCTATATTATAATATTGTTTTATAAGAAATCACCACAGTATCATATTAGAAGTTTGTACAAGGTTCCCACTATTTATAATGATAGTTTGTGATTTTAGATATTCATTATTAATTATTCTAAAACTACTAAATAGATTTGTGTGATATTTAAATTGGAATTAATAGCAGTTTGCAAGAAAATACTGAATTCCCTAATTCATACAGCACGCTTAATATGCACAAATATCCATTTATTTTACTTATCATCACAGCTTGTATACAGCCATCCCATTGCAGCCTTCTCCATATAATAATATACTACACTGATCAAACATGGTGGTACTGGTTTTTATTGAGTTTTCCTTCTCTTGCATATAATCCCTTAGTTATCTTTTACAACACCCACGGGATAAACAATATGATACTTGATCTTCAAAATCTACCTTTTAAGATTAATTCATTAGTGAAAAGCGGAATGAAATAATTGTTACTTACTTTTTCATGACTTGACACTCCACCATCATTGCAAATTGTGTGTATCTGGTTCTTGACATTTTATTATAATTTAAACTCAATTTAGGCTTAAATTTAATTTGAAAAATTTATACGACGCGACGTCTCAAGAAACCAACAAAAGGTTACGGCGTGGTGACACATTGATAAGAACTTTATATATACCACATAACATGAGAAAAAGAACCCTTGAAACTATTCGCAACTTAAACATTGTGTTAAACAAAAAAGTATAAGTTATACTTGAAATGTTGACTGGGGCCATATTATGGTAAATGGCATGAGAGAGGTATCCATTAACTATTCACAACTTAAGCATTAGGTTAAAAACAAACAAGAAAAAAAGGATTAGTAGTTGGAGATGTTAATAGAACTCTTAAGTGGTTAAACAGTCGTTTAAAGATTTATAACTTCTTCAGCTAACGGTTAAACAAAAATGTAATAGTTATTTTAATGTAAAACGTAAGCTAAGGGATTATTTGCTAATCTAATAAGAATAATATTAACTAAATTATCGAACAACATTATAATACAGCAAGTTTCTTTACATACGAATGTCAATATGTACCACGTTCGGAAATCATAAAGCGCGGCACTTGTCATAAGTAGATATATTTAATTATAAGTATTTTATTTTTGTTCAATTACTACTTTACATTGATTAAAACTGTAGTTATAATAATTTCGTTACGTTTTTTTTATTTTTTCACTCTTTAAATAACTGAACAAATTCGATAGCATCAATTTTTAAACGTATCATTCGGTCTCCTTCGTTCATTTTGTTACTCAGTTCTAGGCATTGTTTAAAGTAGAGCTACGTCACGCTATCGAGTTAACTGGAGTAAGACTTATGGGTTCGTGCTGCCGACCGCTATAGTTAAAGTATAGTGAGTAGTTGAGGCGACACATTTACTTGACGAAATTCTTAATTGTTCCTGCTAGAGGTACCGATCCTTTTTCATCTCAAGACTGTCTTGGCGGGTCTTTACATTGCACAACCAGTAATTTAGCTGTGATCTTAATATATCTAACTTAATAATCTATGTAAAGTTACGTTTGGGAGTTAACGTGTAACCTTCCTAAAAAACTCAGTAAGCGCTAATTGAACAATTAATTTATGAGTTACTGTCGTGTCTACAGACTGCGAAGTTAGTACTGGATGAATATTTCGAGAGCGCCGGTGCGCTTGAGGCGATGGGCGCCGGCTCTGGTGATTTCTTCACGTTGTCGCAACGGCCGGCCGCTGCGCTGCTGTTGCGAGATGACGCCGCACTCAATGGCGCTGACGACGACGTATTCGTGTCTGCCGCAGATCCCGCCGGTATGTACGTCAACACACTTGAGACATTAAATTGTTTCGTGCCGATTTAATCACCAACACGACGCCTAAAATATCTATCTTTCAATTCTGAATAGGAAAACATGTTTTCTTATATGACATTCATAACGTTTATACAAGAAAGTTGTATATCTTTCTGTAGTAATAAAGATAGTGGTACTACTAAAGATTTTACTACTACTAAAGAAATAAAAGCCACAAAAGTGTGTTAAAAATGTGGTATAATACAATGTACCGACTGAATCCAACAATAGTTATATTTCGTCTCTGTAAAAAGGTATAATTTGTGTAAGCCATTTGGTATTATTCAGTATTAATATGTTTTATGTACTACATTTTTGACATGCTACGTGACTATTTTTAGTAATACAGTACTTTCTCGCATTAAGTGATTAAATCGACATCTGCGAAAGTATCTTTTTAAATCGCCTGCGAGTTGATTTTAGTAGAACTTCGTACAATATAACTAATGCCTTCGCACGGAAGCCTGCCTAGTTTCAGGACTACCCAATAGTGACGTACGAAACAGATTTTACTGCTGCCACTTTGAAATAGTCTTAGATTTAGTTGATAGATAATATTTATATCTGTCAGACAAAATATACTTATCAAAACATGTAATGTTTTAAATGCATGTGTAAGGTAATATATAAAATTATTTGAAAGCATGAACGCGGATCATTTTTGAAGCAGAAGGCTTTTTCTAGTGAGATCAAGACTGACTGGAGCATGTATACTATTTTTATTATTATATGCGTCATCCCATGACATTGAAGTCACCTTACTCAGAATCAGTGTTTAGTTTCATTATTTAAGTATTTAATATTAATATATATAGAACGAAAACTACATTATTTGTATTTCTATCATCATACTTTATTTATATTTCAAACCACCTCAATCCACGGTCGCGGCAATATTTATATATATTTATAAAAGTGTTGATAACAAAATAGAGTTAACTAATAATTAGCTATCATTACATATCATAACCATTGTTGATGTTAAAAAGATTACCGTCCACAAAGCCGGCTGCACCACACAATTTAAATTTTGTTAATAACACTAGACGAAGGCTGCAACATAACACCACTAATTATACCACTAACTATTGAAGCTGCAAATTGACAATATAATACAAGAATTATTATAGAGCGTATGCTTGTGTCTATAGTGTCAAGTTATTTTAATTAGAAACTACTTTAGAAATTAATTATTTAAGTATATATATATTTTAGCCCTCGAACTACAAACGAGGGAAGATTTCTACCTCAGATAAAAAAAATAGTTAAAGACTATTTAAATTGATTCACCAACTAAATCTTAACGAATTTCAGTTTGCCCTTCACTTTCGATTTAGCTTTAAAAAACGAAGAGAAATCAAGTATTCAAAAGTCACATTACTGCTTTCAGAATAATTTGCGAGCAAAAAACTCGTGGGATATACACCCATTTGTAGTTTGTTGATGAATGAAAAATTAGTTTGTAGTTCTAGGGTTAATTTATGTGTTGTATATTGTAGTAATGATTTTGTTGCAGTTTCAATAGTGTATGTTGCAGCCATCGAGATTTAAATGTTTTAAATATGTAATTCGTTTAAGTTGCGGTAAACAGGAGCATAATTTGGTAACTATAATGACATCATAATAATGTCATTATGTCGATCAATTTAAGTCTTTTTTAAAACATAAAAAATATTATAATTGTGTTACCGTGGCCATTTATTTGTTAAGTAAATGTGATGTGCAGTTGCGCTATGAGGGTGGTTGAGTAGTAGAGTATGTCGGCCGTGGTGGGTGGTTGTGTGTGTGTGTGCGTGTGTGTGCGCGTGTGTGTGACGTGCGCATGCGTTTGTGCAGCGGCGGCCGAGGCGGACACCACACCGCGCCGCCCGCGCTTTTCGCGCGCAACCAGCATGGACAAGAACCAAGGTAACTACGCTACACAGTCGTACAATATCAACACTGGGATTAGAAATGGCGTCATCGCCTCTCAAACTTTGTTCTAATGCGGATCCTAGACGATCAATTATATTACGAATTGTGCTTTATTATTGACCGTATAGGTTTAATATTGAAAATTACACAATCATTGAACGAAAAAGGAGCGGGTTTAATTTTTTTGCACCATATTTTTCCATTATATCGTATAGGGTCAGTATTGCGCAATATTTTTTAGTCTGTTATGACAAGAAGTACACGCACTAAATTGTTCAGACATAGCTTTACGCACGGTGGGTACGGGATATGTCACGGGATAATAAATAGTATTATATTCTCCGGTTCAACACAAATGTACACTCTGAAAACATTGCGCAATACATATTATTGTGCAATATAATTGATAATTTGACTTCAAAGCGTCTTTTAACTTTATTGTACAATAGAATGTTCTTGTAGGTCTAGAGGCCGCCTAACAGTACTACTAAATTCTAACATAAGTACTGAACAAATATAACATAACTATAACGATTATAGTGATTTGTGAAATTAAAATATTTTGTTATATTAACCATGTATGTTTATCGGTGTAAATGGGCTGTCACAGCCATTACTAATCCCATCCCTTGGTCGGTGCGTGTAGTAATCGCAAGTTACCGCTAAATGTAGTGTTACACATGCGACGCTATGTAACTTATCTTAATCAATATTACACATATTAATAAGCCTGTTTTCGAATTAGGCCTCATAAAACTATAGTTGTGGGTCCACTGGGGTTAAATTTGCCATTTGTACAATCTAGTAAACTGTAATGATCCGCCGTCACTATTTTCTCTGCCTGTTTTATTGCCATTTATATTGAATTATTCGCTCTTACGCTCTTATGGATAGTAATACTATGTTTTGTAGCCTTTCTGAATAAAAAAATTAAATAATAAATGTTGTATAACAGTTTTTTAGTAGATTCTATAGACAATAATTTTGACACTCAAACGAGTGTCAAAACATGTATACACATATGGACTTCGTATTGCAAATTTTATAGTATGAACATCTATATCAATAGCATCTGTATCAATTTGGCATTAGCCTTTACAATGGAATCTGTTCCAGTTCTAATTATATGCTATCTTTGCCCCAGAACAAAATAATGTTCTGTGAAAACTAAAGTCGAAACCAGTGTAATTAGCAATAATAAACTATAAGATAAAAAATCATATAACACAAATGGAAAATATTTAAAATAACAAAAATATTGTATATATTATAGTATTGTAAATAAAACTACTTTTAACGGATTATATCGCGTTTGTATTTGATTTATGATTGCCCGACGTTTCGAACACTGCAGCATTCATGGTCACGGGCGGACTAAGGTGTCTCACGTCCAACAAGTAATCATTATTACAGACATTTATAATTATCTACCCGATACAGAAAATTAGTTATACATTTATTAAATTGTGACCCACATTTTAGTACAAATTTATTGCCAGTGTAAGAAGAAAATGATTCTATATGAAAAAATTATATTGTTTATGGTTAGTAATTATTAATTATTAAATTTGTAGCAATTATTGTTACAATTTGTTGATTTAAAACTAACAAAACTAATATACTACCACCAGATCGGAATGCGGCCACACTGAGAAAGATCCAGCAAGAAAACTCAGGGGACATGATGCTAAATTAATATTGATTTTTAATTTTAGATGTGGCTTACTTTGTCTTACTAAAAGATTTTTGACTTATAAAATTATCTTTAACTATTATTATTGTGGGTCAAATCTATACAATAAGTGCTCACAGTATCATGCAGTCTTGTGGTGGTCTCTTTGGATTTATTTTTAATTATGTTTATAACAGGATCCCAACTTGATGGTAATACATGAATGCTGCAGTGTTCGAAACGTCGGGCAATCATAAATCAAATACAAACGCGATATAATCCGTAGAAGTAGTTTTATTTCCAATGTGTAGTGCTCGCGTAAACATCAGATATCATTATATATTATAGTATTTAAAAAAATACGTAGTGTATGAAATCGGTCCTTTTGGTCAAGTCTGCCAATCTATAGAAGAAACGTGTTTAATGATTTTTGCACGATTTTAAGAATGGCAAATGTCTTAAATAAAACTTAAAAAACACTGTACGCTTATTTGTTTCGATACAGTAATAGGTTTTCAGTTTAATTTCGAAAAAAATAGGTACAGGTGGTCCGCGTAAATAGCGATAGACAGTTAAAGTACGTATGGTTATGGATTTACATGTCGTCCCTTCTACCACCCCGGACAGTTTGGACGGGGTGTAACGGGAGCACAGGCTGTCCTCAAAAAATGGGGTGTTTATACTTATATAACAAATTATTTAACTAAGTTAATTACATTAGAATAGACGTGTTTCTTTTATGTCTATATTTTAAAAGGTAATATAAAGACGCATTAACGATATATGTACACAGTAAAATATAATATAAAATATAATATTTTATTATAAAGCATTTTATAAAATATAATATTTTTATTGCATGACACTCGGGATGTGTACGTTTTTTTTTTATATTATGTACATGTTTGTTGTCCTTATTTTGTCTTTGTAGAATTATGTCTATTTTTAAATGTTAATCGTCGACACTACACTGTACGTACATATGTATATATACCTGTTTCAAGCATACATTATTCACTTATCGTCCATATGCTCACTGTAAATAACAAAATGTACCTACAATGCAATTCAAATAAGAATGGGAATGTCAATGACCTCTATCTGTCATACCGATATATCGATATTTTGTCAACAGCTCTAATTCATTTAGACGGATTTTCACATTTGAGTAACTGATACTCAGTACAACAAAAAAAAAATATTGATACGCAAATAAGGTTTCATTGCAAGCCTTTCAAGTGAAATTTGACAGATAGAGGTCATTGGCGTTCCTGTTCTTATTTGAATCGCGTTGTTTGTTTCTCTGATCATTATGAATACCTACACAAAGAATTATACACTAAAGTTAATAATATACAATTGCTTACTTTACATACTTTCTAGAAATAAATATAGAATTGAATATCATTTAAAGGATTCTATATTAAAAAATACAATATCATAATTACTTTTAAAGTAAACCTTTAAACACATGAAACAAAATACATAGTAATATTATATTTTACATATAATTTGATCAAACCAAAGTAATATTTTTGTACAGTCGTTAAACAAATTGAGGCACACAAAAAACTTATATACTCTTTTTTTTGTAATCCCTGAGGCTGGTTTTATGACTCGCTAAATCAGAAGACATTATTTAGAGGGTTATTAGTCTAATGTCGATTTTCACCAACGAACCCTAAATTTTGGGTGACAAGGCAATCTATATGTCATACAACATCAATAATTGATTAATTCAATATGTAATATTGCTTTTTACCTGCCTTAATGATTACCTAAAGGTATCGTCATTGCTACCAGTAATTTCCAACGCTATTTATAAGCACACATATTTGTAACTATGTAGCTACCACATGGTGGTTGATTTGCTTGCTTTATATTTTCACATATTAGTATTGCTTATAAAGAACACAATGCAGCAGTCAGTCAAATACTCCCTAATAATTTACTAATAATATTTTACAGCACTAAATCTTAATGCTCTTTAACATTGCACATTTAAATTGTATGCACTTGTTTGTGCAACATGGCGCACGATACGTATTTGCGCTTAATATAATGTAATAAATAGTTGCAATGTGAATAACAATAGGAATATCAATGACCTGTATGACGTCATTTGTAAGATAAATATCAATAAGAAAATGGGGTTTCAATTGCTGTAAAATAAGATTTAATTTTTTAATATTTTCGAAAAGTCAAATGACAAACGACCAGGTCATTGACATTTATAGTGTTATTGGGATATAATTTTATTGTTTTAAACCTTTTTTTGTCAATAGTTACAAGTTGAGGTGAAGCAAACTTCGTGCGGTGGTTAACGAGTGTAGCGTGTGTTACAGGAGGGGCAAACAGCTCGCGACAGACGTACACGTATGAGACGCTAGTGCAGTACGCAGACTCGCCGCTGAGCAAGTTGCCACCCAGCGGGTTGGCTGCGTTCCCGCCGGAGTTGGCGCGCAAGGTAACGCTGATGGCGAGGCGGCCCCCGTCGGCCGGGGCGGGTGGTGTGCGCCCACTGACTCCGATGCACGTGTGGGCACCGCTGCACCGCCCTAATTACCTGGCGGCGCTGTTGTGTCGCAACTTCTACTAACCGCCGCGTTCTTCATCCTACACCCTCTCTCGCTGTACGCCTCGCATGCGCACCACTTGCATACTATCAATTTGCACTGCATGACGCTTGATGAAAACAGTGTTGAGATATTCATATTGATTGTGATAGTAGAATAATTGAAATTTCTAGTCTAACGAATCTCGACAGTTTAGGCTTTCGACGCAGCCATCTTAGCCGATTAAGCGTAACGCTGTTGTAAATTATAAGCGATTCTTATATAGGCATTATTTTGATTGTTACATAAGTTGTAGTTAATTATTAAGACTGACGCTAGTATAACATGAATGGGGCGAAGAAGTATGCGGTGATGACATTGTATTTGTCTCTCGCATAGTAATTTATGTCATCACTGAGAGTAACCCACAAGACTGATTAAGTATAATATTAATTATAGCTACAAAGTGGAAATTATTTAGACTTTTAGAAGAATAATATTTTTCATTACTGAATTAATGGAAGAATTTCTTTTTGTACTAGTATATAAAAGTGTTTATTGACAGTTTAATATTTAATTCATAAATCTTTTATGCAATGTTATTTACATGAAGACTAATTTTGAGAGCTTTACTAAGTGTTTGTTACTAACGCTAATATAAATTTGTGATGTTCTGTATGTTCACGCCGCTCGGACAGAATGGATACTCGAGAGGGGTTTGCTGCAGTTAGAGAGAGATACTGTACGACTGATTTACGTTGAGTGAAGTTTAAAAATTTTAACTGTTGTCTTTGTGCTATATGTTGATATATGTTATTGTGGATTATTTTTATTAAGTATGCATTAAAATTATCAGTATTATTTGTCATACAATATTTTGAATATAAAAAACATTAAAACGCTGCCTCTGCTTATTCTTTCGCTTTCACCCTTAACTAACCGTGGTGTTATTACTATGAACAACTAACGCGCACAATTACACCAAGCTAACTAACACATGGTATGCACCGTTACTCGGCGAGGGATAGCTGCGGTCGATAATATGGTATCGTGTCGACAGAGTTGCCTGGAGTTCGACAGCGCCAGCTACCTGCGAAAGGTTCGCGCCGCGGGCGGCACCACTGTAGCCGCCGTAGATGCGCCTGACTCACCTGAACCAGAATAGGCGCCGATCGCTCGCTCGTTCGTTCGCTCGCTCGTGCCGTGTTCGTGTACGCGGCGCCCGCGAGCGAGCGCAGTGCCCTCGAGCGAGCTTAGCGCCCCCTCGGCAGCTCCAACTCCCGTCCGTGTCCGTTGATACAAGCCTATTTAGCGAGCTTCACTATGCACATATTTAGCGGACTATTATAAAAGTATTAGCACACCAAAATATTTAATATTGTTTTAGTGGTGGTTTAACATACCTCATTTATTGTGAATATTTATTTCATAAAGTCGCTGTGGATCCGACTGCTTAATTATAAGCTTCAAGCACGCGTATATATTTTATATTGTTTGATGACGCACAAATCCACAGTTTTACGTTGATCTCTCGTCAATGTTTATTATTTATATAAATTCTAATTGAACACAAAAATTATTTCGATGTGTATTGCTTAACACAGACAGCTTGGTTACTTCACACTATTTTGTTGTATATATTATTGATTCTGTTAGTTTCGGATATCGTAGTGATTCCATTTATTATTATAAGAAGAATGCATGCATTTCTTTCGTGTGTTTGTGTAATCATTTTTTCAGACTGTCTAGTCCTGACGAGTAGTTGTCGATTCTCACTATGTCGTAAGCTTTTTTATATTTCTGAGAGAGCCTGCCAATCAACATATAAATGATATTGCGATTTTTAAAGTCCTCATTGTTTTATTTTAAATATTGTTATATTATTTTTGTTGTACGATTAGAGCTTAAACTTGCTGTGCACTAAACCAAATAATTATTGTAGTGAGACTTAAAATATATTTATATTAACGTAAATTTTCGTGATACTATGATTGTCGGGCTTTCTTACTTTTTAAACAGTTAACTATAACACTTAGCCGAAGAATAAAGAAAACTATTTCCAGATAACTTTTAATATACGACCTTATTACATTTTTGTCGACAAAATCGACGCTAAACTTATAAATAAACCTTAGTCACTCGCTCGCCTCTTGGTATACTTACAAATATTTTAACTGTATTATTATTTCAGATTATATGTCCGTTGATTATTAATAATAACAAATTTATTTATTAGACAAGAGGCGAACGTGTGACGATTATTAACTTCACGTTGAAAACTACAAAATAATTGGTGCTTACTATTTGGGGAAAGTATTATGGTTGAATTTGTAATTAAAGGTTTATGTTTACACATTTGTTTTTATATCATAGACAATGGCTATAATTGTGAAAATTGATATACTAAATTTTCTAATAGTAACGAGTTTCATTTTGTAACCTAATGTGTTAGTGGCTTGGTGCGCCTTAGTGACGAATGATGACGACCGTATGTCTAATTTTTTTATCCTTAAAGTAATAACTGCTGTTCTACAATACTTTAAGGGACGCCTACACGTATGTTCATTAATGTGTTTCAAAAAAATCGAATATTTTTTTTTCAAATGGTCGGCAAATTCTGTCAGAGAATGCTAAAATAAAGACCTCGTTAAAATTTGAGCTCTTAATTTAAAGATTTAGTTGTCGCGGTTCGCAACTTTCTATTTCCCATTTAAATAACATAAGAAATAAATGCTTTTAACTTTAGAATTTTATACCTCTGGATTGAATAAACTTATGGCAATGACCAACTCAGATTCTTATAGGAAATTTAATGCTCTACAAAAAAGGTCTCTTATAATTTTTCCATAAATTGAATCCTTCCAGAGTTATTCAAGGTTAAAGTTTAATTTGAACCGGTTTTTTGGGTTGGTTTCAACTTTTATCATTATGTAATAAAAAAATATCAGCAAAAGAAGGGTTATTTTGGCTGTATACTATACAGCCAAAATAACCCTTCTTTTGCTAAAATTGTTGCTGACAAAATGTCCGATCACTTATGGTATTTGTCAGAGGAACTAGTTGTTTTGGCATTATTCGATATAAATGTTTCAGTAGATATGAAAAAAAAAAGTGGTTGAAAATATGAAAACTTTGAAAGGTAATCCAACAAACTTTAAACGACTAGTGATTAAAGGACATGTGAAGTCACTGTTAACAAGTGACTTAAGTGACTTTGTCTCAGAGCAATCTTGGTTTTTGTTAAAAAAATTTAATTTACCGTATGATTTTCTGGACATTGACGTTTCATTATGGCCATTTAATGAGAGTTACCAAAAAGCTGTCTTGTTTTTGAGTAAAGTCCGATTTATAAATGATACAGCAGAACGTGGTGTTTCCTTATTAACTGAGTACAATCAAACTTTAACAAAAAATGAAGAAGATTTTCAGTATCTATTACAAGTGGTAAAAAAACACAGATGTACCCTAATTGTAATAAAAAAGCCTTAATATAACAGTTAGACCGTTGATTATTGTTAATTTCTACCTTTTTACATTTGTTCTTATTTTTTTTATCACCTTCCGTATGTCTCAGATATTAATACAGTAGAATTCATATATAACGACTTCGCTTATAACGACTAACCGTTTTTAACGACGATAATGTTTACTCATGTTAGGTTTCATAGTTAGGTACTGAGAAAATATAACCATTTAGTGCGACTCCGGTTTAAACGACAAACTGCTTATAGCGACCATTTTTTGTGATAATACGTCCGATTAAAACGACGCGCAATGTTTTGTTTATACAACCTACGCACCAATACTTCGGCGCCCCAACTTCATCCCGCCCCGCGCGCTTCACTTTTCCTTATTGGCGCGCGTAAATTACAGTTAGTGTTTGTCACTTGTTATGAAAAGTTCTTAAAGCTCGACAAAATGAGTTCTGTGAAGTGAAAGTGTTTTACAATTGAAGAAAAAGTGCAATATTACACCGATTAGAAGGTGGTGAATCAAATTTAACCCTCGCGAAGGAGTTTGGCGTGTGCATAATTATGTATTCGTAGGTTAGGTATTTATGTACTTAAGAAATAATCCTACCGTTTTGTACGTCATCCGGCTAGTACGACATAGTATCGCCGGTCCCTTAAAGGTCGCTATATCCGGATTCTACTGTATATGATATTTTTTTATTACATAATGATAAAAAAATCAGTTCAAATTAAACTTTAACCTTGAATAACTCTGGAAGGATTCAATTTATGGAAAAATTATAAGAGACCTTTTTTGTAGAGCATTAAATTTCCTATAAGAATCTGAGTTGGTCATTGCCATAAGGTCATTCAATCCAGAGGTATAAAATTCTAAAGTTAAAAGCATTTATTTCTTATGTTATTTAAATGGGAAATAGAAAGTTGCGAACCGCGACCACTAAATCTTTAAATTAAGAGCTCAAATTTTGACGAGGTCTTTATTTTAGCATTCTCTGACAGAATTTGCCGACCATTTGAAAAAATAAATATTCGATTTTTTTGAAACACCCTAATGTTCATGCTATATATTGGTTGATCGACATAGGTCTACCTACTAATGGAATAATGCCACAATCACCAACGATGGGCAAGCGGTTTGGAAACCGCAGTTGATGGTAGGAGTTTCTCAGAGGAGCGCTGCTGCCAACTTTGTTGTGATCCCTTGGTTGGTTTTCACTAGCGATGCCGAACTATTGATAGTTGATCTTGAAAATCACGATATTGATAGTATCGATACTCTTAATAGTAAAAAAATATGGTAATACTATTGCTGATTAGCAATAGTATCGATACTATTTTCGTCAATGACAAATTTACTATCGATATGCCCACTATTGCTGCACTATCGATATCGGTAGAATAATCAGCGGCACTAGCTCGAAGTCGTATTGTATTTTTCACCTAGATGACTCACGGTTAATGAGCTACATAGCTGGATAGACAGGCCTTTAATAGAGCTTATTGCGGAATAAAGCAATGTTTAAACCATTAGGAATGGTTGAACCATAAGGAATCCTCAAAGGGACTGGGTAGTAGTAGCACTTAATATAGGGCCAACGGTATGGTTATTTTTAAAATTTGGTTTGCGTAGATTTTTCTTGAGACATGATTGCGGTAGGATGTGTGCTTTTTACAGAACAGGTAATTAATATCAAAAGAAATTGGCAAATAATTTATTATATATTTACAATTTAATAATATACAACAGTACTTAAACGATTTTAAATATTATATATGTAACAATTAACTAACTACCAAATGCAGAAATACGCGTTTATTTATGAATATCATAAAATGTGAAACAATATTTAATAACGAGCCATTATTAGATTTTATTGCTTATTTTTATACCAGTAACTCCAAAATGGAATGCAAAACAGTAATATTAAAATGCAATGATTTGTTAATAATTATTTACATATAGCAAAACCAGATCGCTAACACCTTTATCTTAACATATAAACGTAGCGCATAACTATATCTACATTAAACATATAACTAATAAGAATGTTTTATATAGAACCCATAACCCCAGGAATGTTAATTCCACACATGTTTGGGTTAAACTATGATATCTATATCACTAACATACGAAAGTTAGATCGTAATATAGCTCTTTCTCGACGCGCATTTTATTGAATCGTATTCAATAACGGCTAGATAAACGTCGATAATTTGATTAATTTTATCTAAATTCTATCTAGCTGTCGTATAATAAAAATTTTACCGGCCCTTGTCCATGCGTGATCGTAAAACTCTAAATAAAACATACCAACCCGCCTGACTGGCATGGTATAGTAGATAGTGATGCCGATCTATTGATAGTTGACATCGAAAATCAGTACAACGATAGGACTATCGATACTATAGATAATATCGATATTTCCAGTAATGACGCACTATCGATGGGCATCACTAATAGTAGGTCAATTTCGCTCCCATTAGCAGGAGGAGGCTCTAGTCCAGCAGTTGTAATATAAATTGAGATGAGATGATCAATTCAAGAGAGAAATATGCTTGAATTCGAATCAAATATTAAATAGTTTAACTCCTCTCTGCTAATTTATCAGTAATATTTGAGGATCTTAATCTAGCGTGTTGTAATATATCAGCCGATAGGTCATCAACATTGGTGTATCGACATTTCTGGAAGCTGAACAGGTCTGTAATGAAGCCTACTATTTCTGATTGGAAGCTCTCGCACACGTCGCGAAGTCGTTCGTGTGGACCCAGAAAACCCCATACGAGTACTGGCAGCAAATGTTCTGATATGGAGTAGAAATGTGACATGAAACCGTCTGGATACTGTAGGTATCGTCGTTTTGCTTTTATCACCGACCACACTGCTGTTGTTAATGCCTGGAAATATAATATTATTTTAGTAACATTTTACTGATTTAGTGCTGTGGTTAAATAACAGCTGTATTTTAATATTAAATTAACGGTCTATGATCAAATCAAAACTTCTTACATATTAAGATTTCAATAATCACTTTCACGTTCAAGAACTAAGTCATTAATCTTTACTTCGTATGAACAAAAATCTGATACGCTCAATCGCATTAGTTAGGGAGGACATCTGAGAAAGCGATAAACCAAAGTATTTAGTGTACTGCCGTTTAACGCGTTTTTAGGTATAACTTTTTAAGGCACACTCCATATTGGAGGCATAAATCCTAGTTTCCTTAGGGCTTGACACGCAATTAATTGGTGTACACAAATCAAGATATCTAGAGCAATAGAGAACAGACTTTTTTTGGGTGGGCTATGGTCAGTGCACCCGCCGCCCGGCTCCGTCTGGGGCGACAGCCACAATCCACCCGTAGCACGTCGCCTTCGTTGTTGGGCCGACCAACGGTGCAGAGTGCCTTGTCTCCAGTGGTCGGCCCGAATAGAGAACTTACTTGCGTGGGCATTAAGTCTATGGCACCGGGCATGGCAAATCGCGGCATAGACTCACTACATTATTTGAGCAGTTAATTGAAGAGCGACGATTCCAACCTTTAGAAACTGCATTTGTTTCAAACTATTTATTGTAGCCGCTATAGTTCTATTTATCTATCGGCTTTAAATGCTTTTGTTTGACATTTTGGAGGCAATATTTTAAACTTGTGTTTAGCCGCGGGTGACGTGACTGGAGAATTAGTTTGTCACCCGCCGAGAGGCCGACCGCATGAGGCAAGACGCCGGGAGAGTACATCACTAGGGGGTATTCCGAGACGTACGATATGAGAATCTATAAAAAATTATTATAATAAAATTCATGTTTTAACTTACGCTTTCTTTGAATCCGTCGGAAAGCCATCGATTCCGTACAACAGCGAGTACTGAGGAGGGAGGACATGCGAGATCTTCGAACGCGTCCAACAGGATATAGTCTAGGACCACGTCATAGAATGTTAGAGCCTGTAATATAATCAAACATGGAATTACAATAAGGTTATAAATGGGAACATTGCAAGGAATCTCTGCTTTATTTTTGAATGCCTGTTAAGTTCAAGATACACTTTTCGCAAGGACTAGGTAAATTTTCTATTAAAATTTATTGTTTTTTTCCTTGGTTAGATACCTAACCAGTTTCCTAGCGTTTGTGAGTAGGGCCGTGTGTGTGCGTGTCCTTTAGTGCACGCAGGAGGTGATATTGAAATTTAGAAATACATTCTAACAATCTATTGCTTTAGTAGAGAAACAATTTGAAAGAAAACCCGAAATAATAGCCTGTGACAAGCGTATTTTCTAAATTATATATTTATTATTATATAATTATATATTTATTATTATTTAATAATTTAAAGGAACGGTTTAAAACTTGAAGCCCTACTTACAGGAACTACAGTATTGTTTATGTAACTTTATTGATTTTTGGTTTTCTTATATTGTTTATGGATATGTCTCTGTACAACGGTTTGTACTGATCATCAGAATGATCTTTGGACCGCTTGATACCGCCTATATTCCAGAAAGAAAGCGTAACATATTTAACTAATAACGTGGATTTTGATAATTTAAATTATGTAGCTAGCGGCATACTTTGGGCTAAGAACATAAGAATAGTATAGTAGTATCTCTATAAGATACGGATGGGCAGGTAGGTACTTTTTATTACTTGATGTGGCTAATAATTAGTTCATTTAATGAAAAATTAGCATAACGTCCCATTTACTTCAGCAATAACAAGCCGCTAATTGCCGCGGGCATAACAACTGTTAACCCTACCTGGTAAAGCTATTTACCAAGTAACTATGTACGCGAAATGACAGAAGTACAAAACCAAGTACTTGTGGCGTAAATCAACTTATGCTCTGAATCCCAAGATACAGGCCTTCTCGTCTAGTTTGGGGATCACTGTTTAATGTAAATTGATATGTAATGACTTTTTTGGTAATAAACTTTAAACTATTTACTCCCATTCCCTCCATTATGGTTGAGGGGAGTGATGGCTGCTCTAATAGTTAACTCGTGATCGGGTGCCGTTTGTGGGATCTGGTCCAACCATAATTTTACCATTACATTTGTGATTATTATTATATTTGTGAACTATACTATATAATATTTCGAATGGCATCACACTGGAACTATTAATAAGCATGTTGTAAGATGTAATTTTATTTAAAAGAAATTAGAAAAGTAAATAAACAATAGACAATCCCGCTGAATTTCTTGCCGGATCTTCACAGTGCGGTCGCGTTCCGATCCGGCGATAATTATAACTTTAAGAAAAATGTAAAAAAAATTACAATATGTAAGTGCCCCCGCGGTGTTTATACATAATAAATGATGAATTTGAATTTGCCTCATCGTAAAAAGTTAGAAATAATGATTTGATGTTCGTTTTCCGTGTGATGACGGAGTAAGAATACAATTCATAAAATGTTCTCTTGCACATGGGGCCGTAAAATACGACTAATAACGTATATATATAAAATCACTGCAAGGGAGGAAAACATGTCTGACCAGCGTGATCGATTGCCCTTCATTAACATATCTCAATCGTACACGAACTTTTTGTGTCTATACGAGGCATGCCTTTTAAGTTTCGTCGTTTGAAGAAAAAAATACAACTAGAACCTTATAGTACTTTTTATTGTTTTGCAAAGTATTCACCACGTAGCTTAATACACTTTTCCATTCGCTCAAACCAGTTATTATAACATTTATTCCACTCTAAAGTGGGAGTGTTCAAAATGGCTGACTTGAAAGCGTCGACTGCTTCTTCACCGGACTGGAACCTTTGACCACGAAGACTTTTCTTAATTTTAGGAAATGTAAAGAAATCGTTAGGGCTTTAGGTTAGGCTGACGGGGCACGGATGCTTCGCAAAGTACCTGCACAAGATTGTTAGGAGGGAGAGCACACCGTCCTGCCACCACTGCAGTTGCGATGAGGACACGGCGCAGCACACGCTCGAGGAGTGTGCTGCGTGGGAGGGAGAGCGCCGTGAACTCGTCGCGATTATCGGTGCCGACCTGGCGCTGCCGACCATCGCCAGGGAGATGCTCGTCAGCGTCAGGAACTGGGACGCGGTCGCCGCCTTCTGTGAGGCCGTTATCTCACGGAAGGAGGCGGCGGATCGTGTGCGAGTAGAGCTCCTATTCGGCGACACGTTCCGCCGCCGGCGACTCGGGCGGCGCAGGCGCGAGTATCTGCGCCTAATGCCGCCCTTGCCGAGGCCGCGGGTGATCGGACCGGGGAATTGTCCGTCACCCGCAGTGTGGCTAACCGCGCGATGGCGACCGACGTCCCAGGATGTCGAGAGGTGAGGGTACCTGAAAGGGTATTCCGTCGGGCCGACCACTGACGACAAGTCACATCTGCTCCGGTGGTCGGCCCAACAACGAGGTGACGTGGGTACGGGTGGGTTATGGGCCCGCGCGCCGTCCTTTCATCGCCCCGGACGGACTGGACCGCGCGTGCGCTTACCATAGCCCACCCATAAAAAAAAAAAAAAAAAAAAAGGCCTTTAGGTCAGGACTGTATGGAGGATGGTCAAGAATTTCTACTTTTTCCTGCTTCAAATTCTCAATCGTTTAACGAGCGCTGTGTGAGCTTGCGTTATCGTGGTGCAGGATGATGCGTCGCTTTGAGTTAGATTTTCGAAGTTCGGCGATGTCTTGTGATAAACAAACTGTGGTATACCACTCTGCGTTAACCGTTCTACGATCTTCAAGTGCAATAGTCGCAACATGGCCGGTGTTTCCAACGAACGTGGCCAACATCTTTGAAGTGCTTCGAGAACGAACAACTTTAGTCGGCTTTGGCTCGTCTTGAAAGACCCAGATTGTAGATTGTTATTTGGAATCAGGATCGTAGGCATAGATCCAAGATTCGTCACCAATGATGATGTTGTAGACGTGATTTGACTCTCCTCGGTTGAACCTTCGCAAAGTTTTCTTACACCATTTGACGCGGGCCGCGTTGTGATCGTCGGAAAACAGATGCGGTATCCAACGACAAACTAGCTTTCTCACACCAAGCGCTTCATGCAAGATCTTCTGAATGGTTGTCCCTGGGATGCCTAATAGAGCCTCTATCTCTCGATACGTCACATTATCTTCGTCTCACAGCAATAATGTTATCTTCAGTGAAGGCGGACTTTGGGCGTCCTTCGCGAGAATTGTCACTAACACTAGTATGTCCATGCTGGCATTCTAAATACCAGCGTTCGACAGTCCGCAGATATGGGGCTTCATCACTGAATACAGATGTTAGCTCTTCAAAACACTGAAGCCGTGTCAGGCCTCTTCTAAAGTTGTAGAAAATTATTGCACGAACATTTTCCTTAGAAAGATTCATTTTCGTACGTAACCTGACAAATTCCAATCGACGCTGTGACTAAACAATAGCATTAATCCTAATACTTTCAACTGTTTTGAGATTCAAAATTTAAACACATTCGAATATAGAACAGTTCCAATTTCAAAATTGCCGGGAAATATGAAAACGACAGAACTTAAAAGGCATGCCTAGTAGTCGTTAGATGCAGTTGACTATGACAAGTTTACCTGGACTGTTGGGTGATCACTGAGAACTTTCAACAGGACTAATCGTATTTTTATATGATACAATTTTTATAGTTCGCGCAACGCTAATTCCAGCGACGTGGTTGGCCACGCGTCCAATGTTTACTCTATTCAGAGGATTAGTCGATAATATTTCAGCCAACGGCCCTAATCAAAATTTATATCCGGGTTGAAAGCCGTCAATGCTCACCGTCAGTCCAGGTTAAGCTGTTAAAGCCATCTACGACTAATAGCTATAGACACAAAAAAATCAGAATCTATAGCGGTTTGAGAGTTTGCAGCAATCGCCCAAAGACCGGGCAAAGCTGTGAAAGCCATCTGTGACTAACAGTTCTACACACACGAAAAAAAATCTATATTAATACAAGGAATTAAAATACAAAAATTTTACTGAGCATTTTATTCATAAACAACTTTCTGAGACGGCGGAACGTCTTTTACGACAGCAGTGATAAAAAGGAATTATCTTATTTTATTATTAGTTTTTCTTTCTTTCTTCTGTACCAGTTAGTCATGAATTGTTAAAAAGTTGTGGTACAAGGAAAATTTGTCAAGTACCTTAACACCTTTGGTAGTGAGTTCATTCTGTATTGTTGGCCAATTCGCTGCGTCTGTTGCCCACGATACCATCTCTTCATACGCTACCAGGAATTCCTTTGGCTCCTGTTTAACATTATAGAATTAAAATGCGAGCATGCCGTAATAGAATATTAACGGATGTGTTTTATACATTAATTGAAAGTGTTATTGGTCCAGTGATGTGATTTCGTGTCGTGACGGAGTAAGAATACAATTCACCACTCCCTATCTGGCCCGTGGATGTCGTAAAAGACGACTATGGGATATAATATGCATATAACATCTGTGAACGAGAAGGAAAACTCTTAATGAAACCCTATACCAACACGTCTGACCAGCGTGGAATAGTAGGTCAAATTCCCTTCCATAGAGGAGGAGGCCTGCGCCCAACAATGGGACGTATGTGGGCTGCGATGATTGGTCCAGTGATCAGCGGGCATTGCTGAACATAAGGTTCCGATTTTAATTCCAGTCTATTAATTGCGAGACCGAAGTTTATACCCATTAGTCTGTAGACGACAATAGGTTCGATGCCTGGGACCTAATAATAATAAGTATAGGTAATACCCTCTGGGCCAGTCGTTATCTTACCATAAGACTAACGCAAACCTCGGAGGAACATTATATGGCTCTCTAAGATCTTTTGATATAAAAGAAAAAATGTATGTATCACAAGATTTATAGGAAAGCCAATAAACCGCAGGGCAGCTTGTGGCGTGCTGAATGTGAGTGGCGACACTGCGGTCCTGAGTGTCCCAGAGAGTCGGCGAGGGCCTCGTATCCAGTTCACCTTTATTGGCTGGCTGGAGTGGAAACCGAAGAGTGCCCGCAAGATTCTCAACACTGGCTTGCCTTAAACGGCTGGTCGGAGAGGGGTCGTCAGAGCTATATGCTCGGGGGTGGATGTGTCATTTTTAAGGGCATAACTACGGGGAAACCACTGCGGGTCTCCGTTTATCGGGGACTTGCAATGGTGTAACCGGCGCCGCACCGCTCGACACCCCAAGTCACTTACACCAATGTTGCCCGTATGGCCTGCGTGTCTGTGGCGACTGTTTAGGGGAGCCCATTCAGTGAGTTGGCGAGTCACCGTCTGCCAAAGTTCAAGACTGTAAAGGTATTGAAGGCAGATAACAGTTTTAAATCAATAGTTTTCCGTTACCAGTCCATCTAACCTCCAACCCCATAATCATGTATTAGATACCATCATCACACAATAGTTTTACACCTACCGTTGGCAGTCCACGTGTGTTATGTGTAGACGTGGAGTGTCATCAGTAGACGTCCCATCCCATTTTTAGATTAAATTTCTCCAAAGGCCTCTGCGTGTTGGATCCATATCCCCATTATGTACGCCTTTCAAAGGACCGGGTATTTTTCCTTGGAAGATACCCGTGAATATCGGAGATACATGATAATGATAAGTATAGGTACTATAGATAATGATATTGATGCTGTGAAGACTCAAGAAATACAATTAGACAATAACATATTTGCTGCTATAGCATTGTGTGTAGCTGGGGAATCTCTTTTTATAAAACTTATATGTATAGGCAAATTCTTCCGTATGGTACCGGAGCAAGAATACAATTCACCACTCTTGCAAGAATACATTTCACCTATTTTGCACGTGGGTGTCGTGAAAGACGACTAAGGGATATAATATGCATATAACATCTATGCGAGAGAAGGAAAATTCGAATTAAAACCCTATAGTCCCTATACCAATCCGTCTGACCAGCATGGTATGGTAGGTTAATTTCCCCCCTATTGTGGAGGAGCCTCGAGCGCACCAGCCTATATGAGATGCAAACTGTTATAATGAATAATGAGACTTCACAGTGGACGGGGAATTGATCTAGTCCATCACGCTGGTCATACGGTATAAAGTTTAATGTAAAAATTGCCGTCTGTAGCAGTGAAACTTCATTCCAAATATCGTCCTAAGACACTCGGACGGCGACTTTTTCAGCAGTTTAGTTTGGTTTAGTAGAGATCATTCTCTTATTGTCAATATTTTCTCGCTAATATCCATTGGCGATCCGCTTTTAGCTACGGCGTACAGAACGGAGCGGAATGGGGTGCGGTTGTCCTTATATACTCAAACTCTTCTATGGCAGAATTCCTATATTAGCAATAAAGTATATTAAAGACGCCAAATTCTTCCGTTGGTTTACGCAAAAATTTCGTCGTGATTTTCTTTTGTAAAATATTCCTCACTTGCTGCAATGATGTTGAAGGCGCATAAATAAATGAAGTATATACCTTATCGGCAAACAAGAGTAAGTCGGTAAGTACTTGTCTGCCTGCGTCCACGAACCACGCCCACACGCTCGCGTCCTTGAACACGTGGGTAAACGCTTGCCGCAAGCAGTAGAGCTTGCACAGAAACTCAGAGTCCGAACTACATTGAACCACTTCCGTTCGTAACGTTCTGGAATATTATAGCATACAAAAAATACAAACACTTTTTGAACATTACCCACGAATTTTGAAACACTGCAAAATTTATGAAAATGAACATCCCAAACCTTTGAACATCAGTTCAACTGATGGATACTGTGCATGTACTTAAATATATGAAGGATAGCATTAAGGCGATGCTTAGTTCAAAGGGTCATCACACCGCCATATACATGATAGGAGCGGTTTTGGATAGGCTGTCTTCACATACAGGGCCTTACACCAAAAGAAAATTCACCATACCACTGCTGGGTTCGAGCGTCCTCCACAATGAGTGGAAAGTTGATCTACTATACCACCCTGTTCAGACAAGTTGATACAGGGCTTTACTTTGAATTATTAATACCTTCTCTTACATGGATTTGATGGATGTTATAATATTACAATCTCTAAATCGTCTTTTAGGACACCCTCGGGCTATAAAATGGGTAGTGGTTAGTACGTCTTCACCACACGGAAATAGAAAACTTGAAGTCATTAAACACCACCCATTGGGCCGTTCGGTGTGTGCCGCTTTACAAGACAAATAGTACCTACCTAACAATAAGTACCAAAGGTAGTATGTTGCCGACTGTTAAACGATAAATGAAACACTCACAAAATATATGACGATTTCTGTCAAAAATTATTTTACAATCAAGTACAACGGAGTTCAGTTTACATTCGTGAACAGATCATTAAAAGTTACGGTGCGCTTTTTCGGGTGGTATGGGAGAGACGATGAAGATTAATAATCTCAAATTACCTGTAAGGGATACCATGTTTTTCAAATTGTTTAACAGCTGCCTGATAAAGTTCGAAATTTTCTAATTCTGGCAAAGCTTCAGTAAGGTCATCAAAATCTCGTAAATCAGCAACCTGAAAGTATAGTTTACTTGCAATAAGTAGATGAGCCAAAATATTACCTTTGAGGTAAGATTTGATAACTGATACTGGTGTTTATTAATTATATGTTGTTAAGCTACTCGCGACAGAAAGGTTTATTTCTTAGTATGGGGTGTAAAAGAAAAATATAGTGGGATAGTACCTGATCTTCCGCGGAGGCAAAGGACTCGGCACTAGAATGGTGGTCGCGTCGCGTATGCGAGGACACTGTTTGTGTTGATAGAAGCCTCGTGCGGCGAACTTCATCCGACCCGGCTGCACCAACGCCTCCCGCCCCTCCACTTTCCGACCGAAATAGTACTGATCGCTGGTCTAAAAAAAGCAACTCACACCGTTCCTGTAACAGTATTTAACTGCATTAATTTTTATTCTTTTTATCAATCCTTGTAGATATAATTCTTCGGGGGAATATGGCCCAATGGCTAAGGAAAGGGAAAACGGGGGTTATGGGGCCGCGCGCCGCCCTTTCGTCACCCCGGCTGGAACGGACGGAGTGTGCGCTGACCACAGCCCACCCAAAAAAAAGTTTCATTCATTTAATCAATTAATTATACTGTAACTTACTAGGTTAGCTTTTGTTTCAAGCTTTCCGCCTCATAGATATTGGTATGCATATTATAATCCCTTAGTTATCTTTAACGACACCCACGGGCAAGAAAGAAGGGTTTACTATAATAATTCACTTTAATAATAATATTATATATTTTTTAAATATGGCTATATTTAGAAAGCACGGTGAGTGGACCATGGAAGGCCATGCTCCTTTGAAGGTCAACGGTAAAAAAGGTCATAGTTATTGGCATGTGATGACAAATTCCTTCTACTCATATTAAGATCCACTAAGCTCAATCACACAGACGCGGCGGCGAGTCACTCGCGTCGCTATTTTGTTAGTAGGGTCCCTCACTTTGTAGAATTCAGTCGACGACGTTAAAATTGTAATTCCCGCTCACAGCAAAAAGCCATTTTTATGTAAATAACCTGCTATTATCATATTTTTCTTAACTATAAAATGTCATGTAAGGCTTTGTTATGACCCTAAAGAAGAAAATAATAATTTTGCTTCGATTGGAGTTAAAATATCGGTAATTTGCTTATGAAAGCCGGTGGTTCCTTGTAAGGCCAATCAATCATAACGGATGGCCTTGCTAAGAGGCATAGAACAAAAAAAAAACACAGCAAAAGATTGAAAATAGAAATGAAGGAAAGTGCAGAAGGTCAAGAAAAGGAATAGTGCATGTGGTGAGTGTAGAATCGAAGACACGAGGCAAGCAAGGCAAACAGAAGTAGCCAAGTTCAAAAGTGGTATCACGAGGAGTGTATTGATCTCATTAAAATATCCCATATTTTTATGCTCAGATTGTGATTAAATATCCAAAACTATTATTCCTTGTAGTTTATAAGCTTGTATCGAAACTTAAGTTATTATTTTCTTTTATTTTCCTATTTTATTCGTAGGAATGGTTGATTTTAAATATTCCTGACTATAAGACTGGCAAGTGCCATTATAAGTACGTAATAATTAGAGAAATTAGTCGTTAGTTAGTGTCTATTATTTTATTAAATATAAAAAAGTATGTCATAATATCACATAATTATCAGTTTGGCCTTCTTAGGAACATTTTGGCCTTACAAAGAACGGACCCAGTAGAAGGCCATAATAGGTAATTTCTTTTTTTTTATGATTTCATTCTAAAGCGCATTGGCAACTTATTTTTATCAATATAATACTCCTTTCTATAAATTTTAAATAATTTCTATTAATATATTCTTAATTATACGATGTTGTTCATGCAATGTTCGCTAATTTTTTTAAAGAAGATAAAAATATGTTAAGTATTTATTGTTTCATTTTAATGAAAGAGCTTTTTATACAGTTTTAGTAAAAGCAAATATTTTAATTATTACAACTCTAGTTTTAAGTTAAACGACTGATTTATAATATTTGCCTTGTATGGAGCCCTGTTCCTTGCAAGGCCGATTGGAAGAGCTTAATAAAAGTTTCAAGTTAATGAATAGTAATTACATCTAGAATAAAAGAAAGTAATTCATATGTTACACCATAAAACAAAGTGTTAATTAATAATGTGTTTGTTTAATTTATTCAGTAAATGAACGAATAAAAACTGTTTATTCGTTAGAGTGGCCATCCATGGTCCAACCCACCTTACTCAGATTTAGCTAGTTTAGTTAGCCTACAAAGTGCCGCCACTATCCTACTAAGTGTTAACATCTAGTTTTAATTAGGTCTCTACAAGATTCATTTTCCATTATACGACTAATTAAATAACTCAAATTGTGTTGCTAATGGAACAGTCATTGAGCCTGCAAAAGACTACACAATTCGAGAGACTTTAACTACCTAGGGCTGTGACTGTGGAATATCTAAATTCTAATTATAAATTCCTTTAAATAGCCTCCACTTTTAAAACTAATCTCTACGGCCCTTGCAGTCACTTGAAGTTTTAGTTGCTTAGTGAAAAATAGCCATGAGCACTTACCCCAGTACTAACATGAAAGAAATTATATTATTCGGCTTAGATGGGATAGTAGTAGTAGTAGTAGTAGTAGTACATTACTGGACTTAGATGGATGGATAGAAACGTGAGACTTAGATTAGTATTCCGTAAATAAATGATAAACTATCATCAATCTTGTTTATAAATAAAAGGGTAATTATACAGATAAGCAATATTAATATTTTAAACTAGCAACCCGCCCTCGCTTCGCTTCGGTTTTATTCATCTTACCCGCGTAGTTACAAATCCCGTGGGAATACCGGGATAAAATATAGCCTATGCTACTCCCTGATATTATAGCTTTCCATTAGAGAAAGAATTTTTTAAATCGGTCCGGCTTTTTGAAGATTAGCCGGAACAAACAGACAGACAAAAAAATATTAAGTGATTTTTAGGCATATGTATAGTGCAAATAATAAAATGAAAAAGCCTATTATTTTGACATTACAAACAGATTCCAATTTTATTTATTGGTATAGATAGGCTACATACCTGTAATAGATAGGCATTTTGCAGTAAATCTTGAATTTCACTGCAGAACTCTGCCTCCTCCGGCGAGGTAAGTGCGAGGGTCCCTGACACTCCTCCTCGCGCGCCTAATGAAAACGCAGCCAGCGCGTCCTCCCAGTAATTTATACTTGTTTCTAACGCCTCCATACCTGTAACCAAGGATACAGGTTTTAGGAATATTGCTTAAACACGTAGGTACACCTGAAGCACAAAAGCCCTATATCAGTAATAACTACACTCTACAATACATAGATCAGCTATGTATTTGGTAAGGCAATTTAATAGATATTCATTTATCTGTACCCCTTCCATCCCCCTATCCACGCGGGGCCACGCAAGTTTATACAACTTTTTTATTGACACTAAGTAGATCTTATTTATTGCGAGCATGGCTTAAAACGGCCCTGATCGCAATTTATTTTTCCTTATTGCTAGTTGGCGTAAATGAAGAAGCAGTCCACCTGATGGTAAGTGGTAACTGTCACCCATGGAGATCATCAATACTAAAGATATTGCTAAATCGCTGCCTACTGTAAAGGAAGGGCTCTTCTTGAACCTAGTTCGAATACGGATACCTAAATCCAAAGGTCCACCTTTGGATTAACTCGTTAATCCGTTAATTAACGAAGTTAACAATCTGCGTAACAGATTAACTTTTAAGTTAACTTCAAAAAATGTTAACGCTCTTGTTAACTTCCGTTAACTTTAGTCTGGTACATTAGTCGTTTGATGACATGCTGTCATTTTGTCTGTTTGAATTACCTACATACCAAGCCACTCTGATAAGTTCCACGACGCCTGCGCCGCCTAAATTGCCGGCGGCTGATCGTGTCATAGAGGAGTTCTTTCTATGCACGAGCCGGTCTTTCTTGCCGTGATATAACTGCCACACGAAATGCGGCGAACGCGTCCCAGTTCCTGACGCCCGTGGAGCATAGCCCTAACTATAGTCAGTAACTTAAGGTCGGTACCGATGATTGCGACGAATTCAAGGCGTTGCTCTGTCCACGCGGCACACACCTCGAGCGTGTACTGTACCATGTCCTCATTGCAATCGCTATGGTAGCAGAAATGTGTGCTCTCCTTCCTTACGACCGTGTGCACGTACTTGGCGAAGCTACTATGCCCCGTCAATATCTGCGCCAGAAGAAAGGAAGGCACCCCGTGCCGCCGACCCAATCACTCCATCAGCACTGTCTGGAAAGCCTTGACGGTTCGAACACCGTACCGAGGCCTCTCCAACCGGACTGCTCAACGGACAATGACGTCGCAGCGGGCGTCGTCCCGCCAGGCGGCCATCTCGCTAAATGAGACTAAGCCGCTCCCCATCCCGCCCTCCACCTGGTTGTTAAGTCCAAAAGCGTGGTAATGGTGAATCTTTTGGTGTCGAGACAACCGCCGGTAGTATATCCCAGGCTGCAGGCCCGCCGTAAGCAGACGTGCAACGCGTGCACCGCACGCGGGCGGCACATCCAGGGGGGCTGGCAAATCGAGCGACTCATCACGTAATTCATGTCATAATATGGGTTATATATATATATATACCCATATTACATGAATACATAATTGTAATACTACCTACTTTAAGTATAAGGAATGTCATCGCATGGAAAAAAATGGACCGAATGGTGTTAACACCGCCATCAATTGCCATCCGTTAAAACTTAGATGCAATACCAAACGTTCGTCTATCAGTAGCCATTTACGCAAGGTCGGTGGTCCCGATCTGTCTGTTCGATTTCAGAATGGTGTTCGACGATCACAGCTTTGTTGTGCATAAGTGGTTCCGCAGGGGTCGGCCTTAGGGCGTTGCAAGGTAGCTGTGGGGCAGGCTAGGCGTAATTTACTACGCCGCCGACATGCCCGTTACAAAAGAGGCGGCATGCCTGGCAACTCTCGGCACCGAAAAAATTGTCAGGCGGATCGAGGCGCTGGGGCTGGAGGATGGCCGTGAATTCGTCGCAATCATCGCTGCCGACTATTGCTAGGGAGATGCACGACAGCGTTAGGAACTAGGGCGCGGTCGCTGCCTTCTGTGAGGCAGTCATCTCACGGAAGGAGGCGGCGGAGCGTGCGCGAAAGGAACTCCTCTACGGCGACATGGTCCGCCGCCGGCGACTCGGGCGGCGCAGGCGCGAGTACCTGCGCCTGATGCCGCCTTAGCCGAGGCCATGGGCCTGGACTGGGGATTAGTCGGTCATCCGCAGAGCGACTGACCGCGCGAGGGCGACTGACGTCTCGGGAGGGACGTTGGAAAGGGAGGGTATCTGAAAGAGTATGCCGCCGAGCTGGCCACGGACGACAAGGAACTCGGTATCGATGGTCGCCTCAATGGCGAAGTAGAGGGATTATGGTGGGCGGTTCAGTCCATGGCCCTGTACGGCGCACCCGTGTAGGTGGAATCCCTAACCGTCCCACTCGGAGGACGTGACGACGGAGGCAACGTGCCACCATCTGTTGGCAGGAACTCGCTTTTGGGACTTGGAAGCGGAGATGCTCGCTGGTCTTTACCGACGGGTCTCGGCGACACTGGCGGGGTGCGGCTGTCTCGCTACGCGAGCCGGCCGCCTGGCGGGGCAACGTCCGCCGAGATGTCATTGCCCATTGGGCACTTCGGCTGGAAAGGCCACGGTTTGGTGTTCGAACCATCGAGGCCTTCCGGCCGGTGCGGCACGGGGTCTTCTCCTTCCGACTGATGCAGGTCTTGTCGGGACATGGTTGTTTCGGCAAGTACCTGCAGAAGGTCGCGATAAGGGAGAGGACGCCGTCCTGCCACCACTACGATTGCGACGATTACACGGCGCAGTACACGCCTGGGGTTTCCGTGGCCTGGGCAGAGCAGCGTAAACTCGTCGCAGTCATCGGTGCCGACTTGATGCTACTGACCAGCGCTAAAATGATGTTCGACAACGTCAGGAACTAGAACGCGGTCGTCGCCGAGGCCGCGGAGCGGGTCTGGGAGGAATTCCTCTACGACGACACACTCCGCTGTCGGCGCGTTGGGTGGCGCAGGTGCGAGTACTGACTTGTGCCTTTGCTGAGGTCGCGGGTGGATGGACCGGGGATTAGTCCGCCACCCGCAGAGAGGACGACCGCGGGAGGGCGATGCCCCGACCGGCACCACTGCAATGTTGTCAGGGCGTCAAAAGCGGCCGTATCCGAAAGAGTACCCCGCCAGGGCGGCCACGGATGTCAAGGAATCGGTACCAGTAGTTGGTCTAATGGCAACGGGGAGGGAATACGGTAGGTTATGAGATGGCACGTTACGCCGTTCATCCGTCGCCTCGAACAGATTGGACGCGATGTACCTTTCAAAAAACAAGGCGGCATAATCGGTATTGACAGATGCATGCCAAACTAATTCCACTACATGCTGTAGAATATATCTAGTTGTCTCAGCCTAAAAGTAGTATAAGTTTTAATTAACTTTAACTTGCGTTAAATTTAACGCTTTGACGATTATCGAAGTTAACATTTTTATTAACGAAATGACGTTTAACGAAGTTAACTTTTGGATTAACTGTGTCCACCTATGGATATATCACAACGCTGGGGAAACAGTAGGCAGTTTATTCCACAGCACCAGCATGCTGCAGACAGTTCAAAACCTACACGTGTATGGTAGAAATGTAATGCTGAAAACGTACAATCCGTTTCCAGGTGGTACGGGTGAATCATAATGTATAGAGTGCTACTATGATAGTACATAGACGTTGTTAAACAGTCAAAGAACTTTTCAGAGCGCTACCAATCAAGGAGTCGATAGAGCACACAGAGACCCGAAGTCTCTTTGCCACAGCTGCCACTCTAAAGACTAAAATCCCTAAATTAAATAAGAACACCTTGTAACAAGGATTTTTATTTTAAACTAGCAACCCGCCCTCGCTTCGCTTCGGTTTTAGTCGTTTTACCCGCGTAGTTCCCGTTCCCGTGGGCATACCGGGGTAAAATATAGCCTAGTTTACGTCCTGATATTATAGCTTTCCATTGGTGAAAGAATTTTTGAAATCGGTCCAGCCGTTTCGAAGATTACCCGGAACAAACAGACAGACAGACAAAAATTTTTTAATCGCTATTTTAGGCATAGGTGTCGTGTGCCAATAACCGTGTGAGCATGAAAAAAGTCTATTATTTTGACATTACAAACAGACACCAATTTTATTTATTGGTATAGATATATTTTGGTTCTAGATAATATTGTACATTTGCTATTGCTAATTTTTAAAATTTTCGATAGATACGAAGTCGTACACAATATTAAAGTAGGTATACATACGTAATTCAGTTAGTATTGTATAGAAGCGGCGTTTTCATATTTTAGCGTTAACGAAATCATGACTAAACTTATCCAAAGAATAATTGATTGAACTATACATGACGGAAATCGATTATTTTAATACGTTGAGCGCCAATGGGGGACACATATTCGGCGGCATTTATATAATATTTTGAACTCCTTGGCGTTCAACGTGTTAAAATGAAAGGAAGGAAGGCAGACTTTGCCACGGTTAATGAATATACCGCACACCCCAATATAATAGAAAGAATACGGGATAGGATCAAGGTGGAATAGCAGATAAGGCAGTCTTCATACTCTCACATGATGAGCACTTCTAGAATAGATGATTCCTCTGAACGGTCATGCCTCGTTCAAATTCTTTAAAGCCGAACCGTCCTGCGAATGCCTCGTTTAGAGGCGTTAATGCTCTGGAGGGTGCTTGTCACGTGAGAGCAAGACGACTTCCTCATCTTCTATTCCACCTTCATCACATCCCGTATTCCTTCCCATTCCATTGTGGTGTGCAGTATATTGATTAATCGTGGGAAAGTAGTGTATCTCCCTTCCTTCCTTTTTTCACTTTTATTTTATCTAAAGGATCATATTCACCTCTTTTTTTTCATGTTATATATGATAGTCAGTTCTATGTAATTTTACCTAAGATAAATATCTCCCAATTAATACGTTTAGCTAAATTAATGTTATTGCAATATCAAGTTGATTAAATAGCTCTCACTAAACACAACGCAATAGTCAGTTTTGCGCATTAGATGCAGGCAAATAATTAAGAAAACAGAAACAAAAAAATACATTTTATTTTATCAAATTTAGTCTAGGATTAGTTTAAGAATTTGACTAATTGAAAGAGATGAGGAATTTCAGATCCTCATCTCTTTATTTTTAAAATACAATTCTTTAAAAATAACTATCGTAATCGCAGACAGACTTAACTGTACGCGTTTGAAGTTTAGTTGGCGCGTCAATTTTTGAACAGTGAACATGTACGTCGAGGACCAGAAGCTATGAAATTCTTTAGACTATAGCTAAACTCGAACAGTTCAGTTTAAAACTTCAAATCACTATTACCTATATCTATTGTGTACTAGTAATTTATTATGTAATAGCCAAGTATACAATTCCGTCAGCCGTCAATTTGTTCAATTCCGTCAGCCGTCAATTTGTTCAATTCCGTCAATTTTGTTTTTAAATTATTATGATTAAAATAATCCTATATGTTACTGCTGAGTATAAACTATTATCAAAATAAATTTTAAGAAATTCGGCCCAGTAATATTGTCCTAATTGATGAAAAAATTAACAGATAGAACAAAATCACCGGAATACATTATAATAATGGTTCAAACTGGGTGATAGAACCGTTCAATTCAATCATGAAACCAAATTATTACACTTCAATACACAACAGATTACTGTTTAATTAAAATATGAGCATAAACATTCCATTAATATAATTATCTCCATCTTCCTTACCATCTGTCATTTTTTAATTGAATACATAAAAGTATAACTAGGGATGACTAGATTCTTATTATTTTTCTCATAAGATTTCCATATGAATGATATACACATAATTATAAACTACAGGCCTACAAGTATCTTTTCAAAACATTCAAGTCATAATTAATGCAATTATACTTTCGCCAAAGAATCAAATTTATATTTCAGTCAAATATATATACATATCTGTATATGCATACATGTATCCACTAAAAAATATATACATATTTTAATATACAATTTATATTATACTATACTACTATACTATAACTCTTTTGTTCAGCATTACATTAATCAGAATACTTGATCAATGCATTTAGTTTCATACAGAGGAGGCAGCATCTCCGTTAGGTGAACTGATGACACCTTTTAAGTTCATTCATTCTTATTCTATGTTCAACTTTAGATGTCTGCATGCTGATGGATGGAATATGGAATTAAAAATATAAATTTTTTAATTTTCATAGTGTTTTCAATACCTAATATCACAGAAAAACTTCATTCTTTAATCCTGGCCCGTTCCCTTGTAAAGGATGTTTCTGTTGTAAATGTGTTAATGTTTCTTGTACACCACTATTTAAGTCTTGTACTGTTCCAGCAATAGCTGATAGAGCATCAGCTATTCTCTCCTCAAGCAGTCCTCGTCGTTCTTCCTGAGCTCTCATGATGGATGCTATTGATTCTAATGCATGTGCCATTCGTTCTTCGGCTGCTATCCTCCGCTCTTCAAATTCTAATGCCCATTTTGGTGGGGGTGATACAGTACGTAAGTTGTGTTCCTCTGAAAATTTCAATTACAGTTTTTATGGAGATTAATGAAAAAAAAATAACTTGATATTGTTTGTTATATCATTAGACAATAAAAAGTGTTTTATGGCTATTAAAAATTCAATGGTATTTGCCAAATAAATCAAAATGTATTTTTTTAGGTCACTTTTATTTTGAAGACCACTATAATCTACAATAATATGTAATTATTAATCCTATATATACTTCAAACCTTTTTTTCATTACAATCTATGAGAATATAACAAAGTAATTTTGATAATGGACATAAGTTAAATATAGAAATAATTCTTACAAAAAAAATGAAATGATTACCTGTAAGTAAAGGGACATTTACCGCAGAACCTTTAATATTCATAGTTGGTGTTACTCTCGTTTTAATATTCTCCAATGGCTCAGAATCGGAATCATTACAAAAAAAATCATCAATTTGATTAGAAGTCTGTTCTATTTGCGTTTCTATTTCACCACCCTTACCACATAAATCTAAAACTCTAAGTTCTAGATCATTCATTGGTACAAATCTTTTTGAAACTGAGGCACTATCAGAGTTTGATTGAAATCTTCTTGCATTAGCAGCTTTTTTTCTACATTTGTGGCGCCATTCAAACCAGTACTGAAGTTTAAAAATATAAGGCATGTTTAATTCACATGAATTTAAGACTTGAGATATTCAATAATTCAAAAGTTTCCAATTACAAAATTAAAAAAGGAAGTTACCCTTTTCCACCCATCTGGAGATTTAAGAGCGCCCGATTGTACAGCATTTAACTGTTTAGACACTGATGCCCATTTTTGTCGCGTTTTTTGATGAGAGACTGGACTACCCGGCAGCAAGCCTTTACATATATCTTTGTTATTCTCTAAATAATCCACTAGAATCTCCAACTGTTGCCTTAAAATGCGACGAGGTGGAGCCATCTGAGAAGTACACGGCCCATTGATATTATTATAAAATGATACTGATTCAGCTTTAAACTTTAAAAATAGAAGTAATTTAGTCTTGTTATTATGCGAATAATTCTATCAATACTTACTTTACAATGTTTGAATGTGTAACTTTAAAATAATTATTCAGAAAGTTCAAATTAAGTTATAATCGCGCGCTATGTTACATTAATTGACATTATATGTATTACTTAAATATTTATTTCCAATTCTCTTTGACACTAGCAGTTGCCTTCACATTCACAAATACCATAAAACGTCATGTATTGCATTGCCAATGCTATTTCCCCAGTTTGCCTAAAATCTAAGTTGGATTCCAATTATTTGAAATTTTGACAAATATCAAAAGTTTGAATAAAATAACTATATTAGAGTTCAAAAATAATGCTATTTGCTAAAAGAGTTCAAAACATGGTTTATATATATGAAATAAATTCATTTTTATGCATTTCCTTATAGATATTTGTTTCAATCCACTTTAAAAAAAGCTTTTCAATTTAGCTATGTATACATTTTTGTGTATATTCAGGCTTCATCATATATAGTCAAATTCGCAATTATTTTATAGCGGTTTATATTTCAAGATGCTGCTATTCGAGTTTGATAAAGAATAATAAAGTCTGCTTTATTTTTATTTAAAAATCTGTCCTTATACTGTTTTGACACTTATTATTGGGCGTGAAATACCTTAGTGCGACCGTGATCATGAATGCTGAAGTATAATGCTGAAACGCTATAAAATCCTTAAAACAGTTCTATTCATATATTCTGTCTCATATCTCTCTATCTCATATGTTTAATACATGTGTCAACATAAGAAATTATTATAATTTGAATAGTAAATTTACCATATTATCGATTGATTATAGTTGTTCGGATAAAAATGAAAAGTATAAATACAAACACCCATAAAAAAGTCAATAATATTTTGCACATTTCTAATAACAGTACATGGTTTGAGGCTCATTTTTATCAGGTTTACCTACATTTTAGATAATATCTTAGGAGCTGTTATGATCATGACAAATAGAAGTTCTGATGAACTTTTATGTGATCGATTTTCATAATATTGTTTTTGCATTTCAGAATAATATGGATATTGCTGCATTTATTTTTACTTGACTCGTATAGTACCACTCCTATTAACTACCTACAAAGGAAAAGTCCCGTAATTTGGGAAACTGCCATAAATTGACAACACTAAAAATTACAATTACTGAGTTACATGTAATAGCCACTCTTTTATAGCGGTATTCATTATTGCATTGATCGATGAAAATGAGTAATTACAACAATTTCGTTAGAAAATAAAATTAAATAGAATTATATCTTAAAGTGGGACATGATAAAAGTAAAGAGAATAATTTCATTATACTTCTAGCTTTAAAGACAGATGGCGCCACTTGTTGCAGCATTAAAGACAGATGGCGCAAATTATTTAAAGCATCACTGACATTTTCCAAGGTATGTAATTAATTTTTTTTGTCTATGTAATACAATAACTATTTATAATATAGGATTTTACTTTTTCTAGATATTGCATATCAATATATTTTTAATATGTATTTGATTTCACTTTTCTATTTCTTTTTTATATTTATTTTAACAGTTATCAAGTAATGTTGAAGTAATGATATAATCTTAGAATAATAACATATAGAAGGTAAGTCCACGCACAAAAAGTGAGGCATTTCAATTGGAGCCTAATGGAGCCTACGCCGGAACAGTCCTGTAATGTACAAGTCATTGCACTGCACGAACGTACGCAACTCTTAAAAAATAAATAGGTAATTATGACGGCTTGTGCATTCAAATGGTGCCACAACACATTTGAAAAACATAAAAAGGTTTTTAACATTACTTTTAAAAGTATTTCGACGATTTATGTTAATAAAAACAAAATTTGATTTCATAATTTGTATAGTGGTTTCCGTGTGTACGTGTGTAATCGTCTGCCCGCCATTAGTATTTTTAGATTCAAATTTTAAAAGTTCGAAGTACTAACACTATCCTTCTATACGTTATTATTCTAAGGATATAATGCTCATTTGCCTGAACACCAATGCCCATGCCCATTTGTGTAACATCTACAGCACTTTAAATAACATAATAATATAATATCAATATTATGTATTAATTATACCTGGTTAGGTCCTACTTAAACTTTAAGGGGTCATTAGTGAAAACGGTAACTGGGTCAGTACATGCATTCTTACTTTTTATTATGAAAAGAAATTAATGTTACGATTTACACCTGTTGGAATTTTGAACCTCCTTTTTAAAATAGCCTGTTGTTATTGTCTTATACATATACTTTTATATGTCATAGAAATAGATTTTTTTTTCTCCACACATCTATTAGATTTCGCAAAACCAATCCCGTGTTTTATAGTCTTACGTCTATATCCAAAAGAGAAAATGTAGGTTTAACACCCACATTTCGTACAAATAACTTCTTTAAGAGTGGATCAGCCTATTGTCGTTCATTGACTGCAGTTTCAGAGTTTATTTTTGCTATTGAGATTTTATTAACAAAAAAAAACAATACTATTTATCGATGATTTCCAGCCGCCAGAACTTTTGAAGGGCAATAACGTTTGATCGAATCAATTTATATAGACCTGTATCATTATAGCGTAATGCATTAAATTTTATATTGTTTCATAGATATTAAAATACTAAATTTAATTTTAGATGTTCTTAAAAACTCGATAGATTCGGTACTGCATCATTTATAAATAACAATCGCCGATACTTTAAATAAAGCAAATTCATCATATTTATTAGATTTTTTTATGTAATTTATTGATAGTTTTTTTTTAATGTTTTGATGCGTGAAGTTTGTTTTAACTCTCCTTATATTATGTTAAACACTTAATATGTCAAACAACAGATTATTCAGATATTCAGGTGGCCTGCCGACCTTCCGACTGGTGCTGATGAAGTGGTAGAGTCCAGACCCGCCGCTAGCTGTATCATCGCCCGCGTGCAATACGATTATGCCGCCTTTTTTTTTTGGAAGGCACATCGCGCCCAATCTGCTCGGGGAGACAGATGAGCGTCGTACGATCTCATAACCTACCGTATTCCCTCCCTGTTGCCATTGGGCCAACCATTGGTATCGATTCAGTGACATCCGTGGCCAGCTCGTCGGGTTAACCTTTCGGATAACATCCCCTTTGACACCCCGGCAACATTGCAGTGTTGCCGATTTTGCAGCATTGCAGCCGTCGGCACGTAGCGCTGTGTCCACCCACATTCGGCATGAACCACAAAAGGGCGGACGTCGCATCGACAAGCCGCGGAGTAAGTTGACGGAAATGCTTCTTGAATCAACATCGCTCATCAAGGACCAAACCCATCTGAGCTCGGATGTTGATGGGGACCGAATTGACGGTGATCAAGGCCCCGGCGGGTGGATCATTGAAAGGCCTATGAAACAATAGGGCCTCCGTCTTATTGAGGCCACCCTTTTTTCTTTGTTGGATGTTGGATGGTCAGCGCACACGCCGTCCAGTCCGTCCGGGGCGACGAAAGGACGGCGCGCGGCCCCACAACCCACCGTAATCCCTTTTCTTTGCCATTGGGCTGACCACCGGTACCGAGTTCGTTGTCGTCCGTGGCCAGCCCGGCGGGATACTGTCTTGGGTACTCTCCCTTTCCATCGCCCCTCCCGAACGAGCGTATCCTCGGCGTAGTAAATTACGCCCAGCCCGAGAGAGAGGCTACCTCGCAACGCCCAGCCGTAGGCGATATTCCAAAGAGTCGGCCCTAAGGCCAACCCCTACGGAACACTGCATGACATGGGCGTCTGCTCAACGTCCCCTATTCGGTCCACGTAGATGACGCTGCGCCGGTGATTGCCTTCATTACCATGGCCCTTATGTACAGCAAGGCCGCGATCGTCGAACGCTCCTTTCTGAAATCGCACTGGGCGTCTGACAGATCGGGACCACTAACTCTGCGTAAGTGCTGGCTGCTGACAGACATACATTTCTTATACTTAAGGTAGGTTGGATATTATGACATGAATTACGTGATGTACGTGCCGCCTGCGTGCGGTGCACGCGTTGCACGCCCGCTTACGGCGGGCCTGGTTGAGTCGGCAGCACAGAGTGCTTTTCTTCTGACTGGTGCAGGTCTTAACGGGACACTGTTGCTTCGCCAAGTACCTGCACAAAGCCATAAAGAGGGAAAGTTCACTGTCCTGCCACCACTGCGATTGCAATAAAGACGCGGCGCACACACTCGAGGTGTGTGTCGCGTGGGCAGAGCAGCGCCTCGTGCTCGTTGCAATCATCAGTGCCGACTTGACGCTGCCGACCATCGCTAGGGAGATGTTCGACAGCGTCAGATACTGGTACACGGTCACCAATTTCTGCGAGGCAGTTGTCTGGCGAAAGGAGGCGGCGGGAGGAACTAATCTACGGCGACACGATTCACCACCGGCGACTTGAGCGGTGCAGGCGCAAGTACCTGCCCTTGATGCCGCCCTAGCTGAGGCTGCGGGTGATCCGACCAGAGAATACTCCGTCATCCGCAGAGAGGTTGACCGCATGAGGGCGACTCTCCGGCAAGCGCTGGGACGGAAGAGTACTCGGAAGGGTATCCCACCGGGCTAGAGACGGACGTCAAGGATTCGGTACCAGTGGTCGGCTCAATAGTGAAGGGGAAGTAATACGGCGGGTTGTGGGGTTGCGCGTCGCCCTCTCGTAACCCCAGACGGGATGGATAGCGCGAGGCGCTCTATAGCCAGCCAAAGAAAAAACAAAAAAATGGCAGTTATAGAGACTGCCGATAGAAGTGAAAACTTAAAAATTGAAATTTAATAATGTTTGAATTAAAATGATCAACATCAATCTGGTTTTCACATCCATTGACACACCGAGCAACAGTAATATGCATGTTTACATGGTTTTTTATTATTCAAGAATATTATAGCAGGCTGTATAAGATTATGACAAAATATTTAATTGAAATAAAAATTAATATAAAATTATATTATTTATATTATATGATATATACAGCACTATACGTCGGCTCTATACTTACGGATATACTGCTATAAGCATGTCGGTGACGCGAACCCATAAGGTTTTCCCCTAGCAAAAAATGCTCAACGCGGCTAAAGAAGTTATCACTTCAAAAAGAAAGATTGCTATATTTGACCTTGAACTGAGCTCGAGTTAAGTATATGAAACTCGCCTTTTAAGGAAGGTCCTTTTGTACTGTTAGTGGGTAACCTGATGGGCTATTGTCCGTAGCTAATAATTTATTACATCGTTGATAATTAAATTTTATATTTTATTCACGTCAGTTTGTGTTTCTCAGTTTTTTTCGATAGTATGCCATCCACCATCATCTAGTCTCGGGCCCCAGTCTTGGGGTCAGCCACCCAGGCCCATCCGACCCTGGACAGGGAGACGTCATCTCTCCGAAACTGTTAACCACTGCACTGGAAGATGTCTTCAAGCTCTTAGACTGGACTGGACTCGGCATCAATATTAACGGCGAATACATCACTCACCTTCGATTTGCAGACGATATCGTCGTTATAGCAGAATCCATGGAGGACCTTGGCAATATGCTCAATGATCTTAGCAGGGTATCCCAACTAGTGGGTTTACGAATGAACATGGATAAAACGAAAGTCATGTCAAATGCCTATGTCATTCCTGTACCGGTCCTAGTTGGCAATGCGATTCTCGAAGTTGTCGATCATTATGTTTACCTAGGACAAACAGTCCAGTTAGGTAGATCCAATTTCGAGAAAGAGATCAGCCGACGAATCCAATCTCGGTTGGGCAGCGTTCGGGAAACTTAAGAATATCTTCTCGTCCAACATACCTCAGTGTCTGAAAACACAGGTCTACGACTAGTGTGTGTTACCAGTGATGACTTACGGTACAGAAACGTGGTCCCTAAATGTAGGCCTCATAACAAGGCTCAAAATCGCTCAGCGTGCTATGGAACTGGTTGCGCTCGGGATTTCTCGGCGAATAAAATCCGAAATACGAAAATCCGCAGAAGAACGGATGTTACCGACATAGCACGAAGAATTAGCACGCTAAAGTGGCAATGGGCAGGCCACATCGCTCGACGAACCGACAACCGCTGGGGAAGAAAGGTTCTCGAGTGGTGACCACGTATTGGACGACGCAGTGTAGGACGAAACCTTCCCCCCCAGCCCCCTTCCCCCCACTAGGTGGACTGACGACCTGGTGAAAGTTGCTGGGCGTCGTTGGATGCAAGCGGCACAGGACCGCACTTTGTAGCGTAACATGAGGGAGGCCTACGTCCAGCAGTGGACGGCGATAGGCTGAAGTGATGATGATGACTTATCTTCTATTCTTAGCCTTTTATATCCGTAGACTAGCGAAGAATGTAATTGACAAGAGAGGTCGGAATATCTTTATGTTGAATGATATTCATGTTTAGACTATGTTCGAAGTCAGCCAATTTTCAGGTGCGTAATAATTGAGGTCCCTTGTAAGTTATATAACTAACTGTACCAACAGCTTCACTGGCATGGAATATACATACATAAGCACATATTATTATGTACTTCGTTTGTAGTTGTCGTCCTCTAAACAAATTTTACAAGAAGAAAATGACTAAACACGAATAATATCTTTAAGTCAGTAACAATTTCTAAGAGTTTGTGATCATGGAGCAAGAATTATTACGTATTTATTTTATGTCGCATTAATAGGCGAACTCTTGCCAGAGCTTTGCTATTATAGTCACTGCTCCGTTCCATTTAACGCAACCTTATGTTATATAAGCTATACGAGTATATTTTTTTTTTTTTTTTGGGACTAATCCCACCACACATTCCCACCATTGTAACTCCTGTAAGCCAGGATCCACAATGGTCTCCATAAATGACACCGAGGTTTGACCCTCAGGCAGTCCCGGGATATGATTTTAATTGTCTTGGGACCCGCAACAAATTTAATTAGAAAAGATTAAAGAGGAGGAGTTGGAAAGAGAGATTCCACTTCCCTCCCAGGCAAAGCGGGAGATAGGAAAACAAAATGACTAGTCAGCCAATAAGTAAACAGGAGTACAGCTACGATAGCGCAGCAGTACGGCACCACGGATACGGAAGAGCTTAACGGGGCCTATATGTGAGCGTTAAGATTGATTGCTACAGTAGGTATGGCAGAAACGCATGAACGCACGGAAATTTTCTCGAGTTGCTACAAGGTCCGTATAGTATACTACCCCACAGGTGACTTGCAAACTGTTTAACATAAGGTTACGCTCGTTTCGCCAGAGATCGCACTCCCAGAGAATGTGATGTGCTGATTGTTCATACTCGTGGTCAGATGTGGAACATTGACATAATGGTGATGGTACGAGTTTAAAAGAAAATAATTTACTTTTAAAGTTGCCATGGCCAGTTAAAAATTGGGCCACGAAGTGGTCAACCTCCAACCACACCTTCTCCAGGCGCTCCCGGATGCATGGAAAAAATAGATAAAGATGACGACCTTTCGATGATGAATCCCATCTTTCTTGCCATTCAGTTAAAAGTTCCTCATAAACAATGGATTGTGGTGCAAACAATCTAGCAATTTTATTTCGGTCGCGCGGTAGAAGGAAATCTGTATTCATAGTTTCCTTTGTGGTGTAATACATTGACGCTCGTCTCTGAATCTCCAAATCAACCGGAAGTACACCCGCGAGTACTGGTAAGGCCTCGGTACTAACCGTTCTATAGGCTTTACATAAGAATATTAGGGCCAATCGTTGGCTCTGTAGTAATTTAAGGCGAGCCGCCCCTATGGTGGCCCTATCGGCCCATACAGGTGCAGCGTAACAAATACACCCCAAATATGTGGCCATGTATATGGTTTTAAGTGTATTAAAACGAAGGCCCCAAGTAGATGTGGATATTCTAGTAAGCGCGTAGAAATTCCGTTTCGCTTTTTCGCCTACAGTTTTAATATGTTCAATAAATGAAAAATTTTTTTCTAAGACTAGGCCGAGATAGCAAACTGATTCTTTCTTTTTGACAGTCATATTATTGAATTTTATACGCGGCGCTGATTGTAAATGTCCTTTTAATAAAAGATGATATGTTTTTTGTGGTGCGAAGGCAAGCCGGTTTCGTGTACCCCAATCGAATATATCATTGAGGCATGTTTCCGCTAATTTCTCTAAACCATCCCTTGTGTTCGATTGTATAAGTAAAAATCCGTCGTCTGCATAGCCGATCAGTAGACAATTTTTCGGTAGAGGTAACTCGAGAAAATCGTCAAAACCTAAATTCCATAGATATGGACTTAATACCGAACCTTGAGGGCAGCCCATCGTCAGTGGTTTCGACACAGCATGGTGACCAAGTTTCAATTTAGTCGAGCCATTTAAAAAGTACGACTGTATGATTTGGTAGATATTTCTATAGCAACCACGAGCCTTTAATTTAAGAAGTAGCATTGGCCACCAGGCGTTATCGAAAGCACCTGAGATATCCAGGAAGACACCCAGTACGTATTTAAAAACGGATGCGCTAATGACACGTCTTACCGCAACGGCCGCGTCGATAGTTGATTTGCCGTGAGTGAAGCCGAATTGTTTATGATTGAACGTTGGTCCACCCGGCAATAAACGAGGAACAATGAGACGTTCTAAGAGCTTGCCTAATGAAGGCAGTAAGGTGATTGGTCGATATGACTTCGGGTCGTCTGGTGGCTTATCACCGCCTTTAGGAATTATACGTATATAACCGCGCCGCCATATACGAGGAAAAATGCCTTCAGTTATGCAACGATTAAAAATTATTAACATTGAGTCGCCCGATGTTCGACTAGCTTCTTTGATCATTTTATTTGATATTTTATCTTCGCCAGCAGCCTTGTTGAGGGGAAGAGTTCTAACGGTATTCATAAACTCGGCAAGAGATGGAAGGTCAGACATAGGCGAGAGAGGTGGCTCGGCGGCCCATGCACGTATTTGTTTATGATGTTCGCTGTCGACTGAGATGTCATCGTCTGGGATTAACGTATTTAATAAAACTTCCGTGGTCTCCTCAATACCCGTAGTGTGTTTACCGTTCACTTTAATGTTTTGTATGTACGCTAAGTCGACTGATCGATTCGCTTTAAACTCGTGATATAGTGGAGACCATGGACCTTCACTTTCTAATCTTTCCACAATCTTATTTAACAAAGCGTCTTTCGATTTTTCTACTGCAATCCGGTAGCGAGACCTGGCAGCTTTCAGTACAGATAGAGATTCATCAAAGGCCCTTCCTACGTTAGGTGACTTTTTAAGTTTATTATGCTTCCTGCGCGCCCTTCGAAAGCGTTTGCGGAGTTCCACTAGGTGATTGTTCCACCAGTCACATCTCTTAGTATTAGGCAGGGATGTTCGGCCTAGGGCTACATCAGCACAGTATATAAGAGAATGTGACATTAGTTCAGCGCCTTCTTCTGCGGTTAATTGTCTACGAGTGAAATCCCTGGCACACGAAGAAAAGAGAGAACTGAAAAATTCCCAGTTTGCGCCTTTAGATTTGTATCTAAAATTATAACTTTGTCTGGGAGGAGCCTGCAACAGTCTCGATCCAAATTCATACACGATCAGGCGATGATCACTACATGACGCGTCCGGAAGAACGCGCCACCTATTCAAACGGACGTCTGCACTTGAAAGCGTGACGTCAATAGAAGATTCGCCCAAAGGGCTGCAAAAAGTTGGTGGTGCATCGGGTGTATTGTGGATGGACAGATTCATCTCAGCGATGAAATCTTCTATAGCACACCGTCGGTCCGTATCGGTGTATCTAAATTTGCCATACCAGAGAGTAGATGACGCATTCACGTCAGCTCCTATAATTGTTTTACGGCCCGTAAGAGACCGCAAGACATGACGAAGATGGTGTAAGTGTGGACTAACGGGGTCTGAATATTGAAAATAACAGCTCACAATGTATACCCTACAGGATGGGGATGTGACCTCTGCGACAGCACAGTGTGACGTCATGAGATTTTGTAGTGACGTCACTGTAAATTTGGAACTTGCAACATAAATGCCGGCTCGTGCTTTGTTGTCCAATTGTACAACCCTATTACGTAAGCGACTACTCTGGTATTGTTCTTGTACAAGCACGATATCTAGATTATATTCCGTAACTATACGATCTAACTCTGAAGTCGCAACCCTATCATTATGGAGGTTTAATTGCCCAATATTCAAACTATCCATTTCTAATAGTTAGTATTGAGCACCAGTTGTTCTAGCTTCAGTTTGTAAGTGGGGCAATCTGACGCGCCACAAGGATGATCATACGGTTTTTTAAAACGTTTACAAGACGCACATTTAGGTTTAAAATCTTGATTGTCCTTATTTGGGCAGGACTTCGTAATATGTCCTTCTGTGCAGTGACCACACGTAGGTGTTTTTTCCGTACAATATTTCGCGACATGTCCGTGTACCTGACAGTTTGAGCAGCGTACTACTTCCAAATCATCGTAGAAGCGGCAGCTGGCCCAGTCTATAAATATTTTTTCCTTGGTGTTTAGCAAATGAACACGCACTTCGGGATCGAGTTCGATACCGACCCATTTACGCCCGTTTTGTAATTTTCGGTTGCGAATAATTTTCGTAGCTTTAATAAAATCGTCTTCCTTAAGGGACATTTCGTCTTTGATATTTTGACGGTAAAGTGCCACAAGGAACGCGTTGTCTTCCATAGAAATGGGAACGTCCTTGATTAGTAAGCGCGGTCGTCTACCTTTCGGTTTTTCTAAACGTAAGCCCGCGGCTTTAATGGCATCGACAGATTCTAACTTTTTAATTTGCCTCTCATTTGTGACGCGAAGGACGACACCCGATTTCGCGGCTTTTTTAACGCCTACAATTTGAAAACCATCGTCCATAGGTTTAATTGCCTTCAGTAACGCCTGTTTGGTAGCTGAAGACGACGCGTAGTCAGCTGAACGCTCGGCCGTAGGATATGCGATTACACAGGGAGCGCGTGACGAACGTACGTCCACTTGTGGCACGACATTGGATAATTTTAATTTATCGGCGTACGATGGTTTCTTAATATCGGTTAAAGGCCGTGTAGCTTGAGTTTGCTTTATTTCCCGTTCAATATTTGCTAGTTTCGTCTCATTGCAAGATGATTTTAACGCTAGTAATGATACGATGGCAGTAATGCGTTGAGTGTAGTCCATTATTGCCGTTTTATTCGCGTTATTCATACGTGAACCCTGGTCATTGACAAGTTCGTTTATTTTTGACAGAAATGTGGCGGCCTCTGAAACTAGTTCACAATAATTAGGTTGTCCGCCGTCGCTGACACTTAATGGTGACGAATTAATCGCACTAGGTACGGGTAAAGGTTTCATCTCGGGTGTAACGTAAGCTGGAGACGGCTCATTGTAAAGGGCACGTCTGCTGGTACCGGCCGGTGGCGAGCGTGGTGTTAGTTGACTTAAACGAAATACATCGGCGCCACGATCAGGCGGTTCGTTATCGTTATAACATTTCGGCATTTCAGAATTAAAAATATGTAAAATAATCGAAGTAAATAAAACTTAAATGCCTAACTCAATAATAATTTTAAATCTACCTACTACTTAAGAAAATAAAAAACTTACCGAGTTCAGCTGTATTTAAGTATAAACAAGAACAATACTTATCGTAATTCACGTAAACACGAACTAAACACAATAAAACACAATTGGAAACACTGCACGAGCCCAATAGTATCCTTAAAAGGACAAAACTAATTTTTAATCCGCACACGAATCAACTTCACACTGCACCGAGCTGAGGCGGGGAGGGAATATACGAGTATATGCCGAGTAATATGTATTAAATATATTTTTGTGACTAACTCAATATTTTCAAATTCGTTATTTGTTAGTAGTTGAGTATTCCCGTCCAAGCTTTGTGTGTTTATCTTAATATATATATATATGTGTATATATATATATATATTTCTTTTATATGTGTGTTTGTCACCTAAGTTCTCCTTAACGGCTTTTCCGATTTCAATGAAATTTTGTACATATTTCAAGGGGTTCCTGGACGGTTTCAAAACGCAATTAGACCTGGTAAATGACACTACTGTCCGTACTTAAATACTCGGCACAAAGTAGATTGTATTAGATAAGCCCGGTATGTTTTTAAATTAAAATATGTTTACGTATATTTTTGGACAAACCGGTTTGAAAAGAGTTCTATAATTTTCATTCTATGTTTAGTGAAATAAATAATTGAATTCAAAACAGAAACAAAAAATGCCAATTCAAAATGTAACGTCTTAAAAAGGAAAACCGAGTAAATTAAAAAAGCGAGCTAGAGCAACTTGTCATTTTGAAAAGGACGTTTCTGCATATTATATTACTGAAAATGTATATTATTGTACAATGCCAAGATTACCGAAAACTCTGTGTAAAAATAGAATATACTAATATTAGATAACGTCTTATGTAGTGCTGGTATGCTGTATGCCGACGGCTACAAGTACTACCAACCCGTACAACTCTCGTGGGTGTAGTAAAATACGACTAAGAGCTTTATATCGAATTAGGCTAACAGCATGTTATACCGTCTGGTTAACAATTACATTCGCAAGGGAGTGCAGACAGGCGGCCGACCATAAAACCATTGCCAAAACTTTTAACAATATGAAGACTAAAAGAAAAATCGATACTACCGTCAACTCCATGTAATTTTCTTCACGGTAGGCAACGGCCTGGCTGTGCGCTGGTATTGCAAGGTGCAGCAGTATCACGTACCATTTGGTGTGCTGTTTGCTCATTTGCCACCATTGGCAATAAAAAAAAAACGAGCAGAATGATGATAGCGCTGAGATACTAAAGAGCACCGCTATTCAATATTCAATAACAATGATATTATGTCGTTTTCATTTTATTTTGTGGTAGGTTATAATGCGGACTCACCCTGCCTAACCTGTACGGGACGACGGAAGGGCGGCGTGCGGCCCCATAATCTACTGTATTTCCTTTCCATCGTCATTGGGCCGACCGTCATGATATTTTGTCCTGCCATAGCATAACTTTTTAGGGTAGGATACATCGTTTATGCACATCAAATATTAAACATCTAAATTAAATATAAAATACCTAAAGATATAACCGAGTTTCGTTCTAATTTTTATAAAATTGTATTTTCATAGACAATAGTTATTCAGATAAATATGGCAAATAAAACGATTAGGTGCTAATTTAGGCAACAATACAAATATCTATCCACCTTAAATATTTGCAAGATGGCTGTATTTATAAAGCCCTACAATTTAGATTATATTTTGTAATAATCGCTTATTTGCCGGAAATACACTGTTATAAATCGTTAGAGATGTTTTCGAGATATGCGAAATAAATAAATATACAAGAAATGTTCATTTAAAATAATTTAAAACCTTCGTTTTAAACTTAGGAACGTTTAAAATTTAATTGGATTGTATCAAGTTAATAGCTTTTCATGTCACTATAGCATTTGCGAGGATCTCTGATCATAGATACACGGTATTCTTGAGCCACTTTCATTAATATAAATCTGCTGGTTCGCTCCAAATCGTCCTTGAGGCAGGCAAGTGTCAGCTTAACGTTTATAATGAAAGGAAATATAATTTAGTAACTCAGTTTATCACGTATAAAACTTACGAATGGAATAATCCAGCTTGTGCGTCTATCAGTACGTATAATTATAACACATGTATTATAATTGAGTCGCAATATCTGTGAGTCTCTTATTGAATACAACATAGCTTAAGACAATTCTGGAGTTACCTTGGTCTAGAAGCCTTAAAGTTTACGCTCTCGCTCCTTACTTATTATAATAAATGGTATCATCGTTTCAGCTCGTATATGTGCCACTACTGACCCCCAAGAAAGCCTCAAGTCTCTTCCACGATAGAGAGAATATTGACCTACTATACGACGCTGGTCAGATGGGTTATGGTTTTATTTCGAGTTTTCCTTCTCTTACATAGACAAAGACCACTGGCGAGCGAGTCTCCATAAGGGGATTGGGCAGAGTTCAGGAAGTGGCCCGAAGGGAAGTCATCCGGCGGTGGAGGGAGGATCTAGAGTCCCCCGTAGCAGGGCGGGGGACTGTGGAGTCGGTTGCGCCGCATCTTCACCGCTGGCTCAGGAGAAGGCACGGCAGCCTTACATTTAGGATGGTACAGGTGCTTACCGGACATGGGGTCTTCGGTAAGTACCTGCACAAAATTGGAAGAGAAGAGGCCCCAGGATGCCATGAGTGTGGCGGGCTAATCGACGATGCGCGCCATACACTAGAAGTATGCCCCGCCTGGGGGCCTCAGCGCCACGTCCTGTTAACGGACATGGGAACAGCGGACCTGTCGTTGTCGACCATAATCTCGAAGATGCTCGGCAGCGACAGCTGTTGGTCGTCGATGACCTCCTTCTGTGAGGCTATCATTACAAGGAAGGAGGCCGCGGAGCGGGCACGCGAGGCACTTGCGTCCGCAGACTCGCTGCGCCGGCGGCGACCAGGGAGGAGGAGACGCCGTTATGCGCTCCTTCTCCCACCGCCCTGAATGATGACAGGACGTGGCCAGACGGCCAAGCGTTGGGGTGTCGGGGATAGAATGTCATCAGACGATCTCTCCGGCACCTCGTAAAAGCGCGGAAGGGGCCGCTGTGGTTTTAGTGGGTATTTCGGTCACTTCTGTGGCCGGCGAGTCCCACACACACTCCCCTGTCTGTAACCGGCGGGGGATAGTGCGTAAATGCATTTCCACAGCGTGAAAAAAAAAAAAAAAAGACAAAGACCACTGAGGAATCTGTAGATCACAGAGCTACATATTATATTCCTAAGTGGTCTTTTACGACATCAATCTGCAAGACGGGGAGATGAGAATTGTTTTCCGACTTCGTCACTACCCTGAAATTTATAATTAAATTTTATACAATATACTTCAGTTCAGTTCAGTTTTTTTACGAGTATGGCTCCATCGACGACCGATGATTCTGCCAATGTCAAGGTGGAGAGAGAAAAATAAATAAAAAAAATACACCGAATATTATAATAGTGACAGTTGATCAGTCTTGTAACAATGGCTTCTCTTGAGTGGGCTGAAAGAGACGTCACAAATTGTTAGTATCTATAGGTTAGTAGACATTTAATAATACAATATACTTACTAGTTTTACAATTTTGACAACAAAAATAAAATGTAATACGATTTGATTAGATACGATGGATCCCTTACTTTCTCGTAGGAGCTGTGAGAATCAGTTAAGGATCACCAGAAGATTGGACAGCAGCTCCCTCCTGGTTAGGTAGTATAGTTAAGAGACCCACTGCGATTGCTAACTCGTCTGCTAGGCGTGGCGATTGTGGCATTATCTCTACTTAGGTCTAACAGTGGGTGTGGATAGGCTGATAAGTGAACGGTTGCAGTTAACTTATATCATAAATGCGAAAGAGTTTGTTACGCAATTACATCTAAACCACCAGACCGATTTCACAAATTCTTTTACCAATGGAAAGTTACGTAATTAGCGAGTAAAATAGGTTATATTTTATGCCCGCATTTCCACGTGAACGAGAATTATACGGGTTAAGTCGCGCGAATTTGTTAGTATTTGCACGTTAAGGTGCTTGTAATTTACTAACACTTCCTTTCTCGCAAGGATCGTAAAGAACGGTCAGGGGATGTATCATAACAAGAAACCGAAAATTCGAAATACAGTCCAATTCAGAATCTGACTAATGTGGCGTAAAGTATCCTTTCTATTTTCGAAGAGGTCCGTGCAGAAAAATAGCAAGTATTCTGCCAATGAAATGCGGCTGAAGAAAATATATGCATTAGTGACGAAAGAACAAGATAAGCTAAGGTGTGTTTTAGGTACTAATTTTTTGACGGAATGCTAGACTTAGACGTCTTTAGCGGTGAATTGTAGGTATTCCTATTCCGTTACCATTCAGAAAAGAGGTAGAGTATCAGTATTTATTGTTTTAAACCAGCTTATCTAATATAACACATAATAGGCTTACTAGTTATCTAGCACTTCGGGTAGTCTTGCCTGTTATAATTGAGACCCTAACATAACATTATTAGTGTTTATCCTGGCATCCGTTAGCCTAGTAAAATGCAGTAACCCTCTCCAAGAAGAGCGGTTGGCATCATAATCGGCTCGCTTGGTAACTGATTTAAAAATTTTGGTTGGTGTTATGAATTCCCCAGGACAGCGTTGTTACTCACTCGCATAGCACTCCTTTACCGTTTTTTATGATTCCTTCCGCGTATTGTTTTACATAATGATTTCTGATATTTACGCGAGTATTACACAATGTAAATAAAACTATTTTTACGGATTTTATCGCGTTTGTATTTGATAACCCGATGTTTCAAAAACTTTACGGCGGAGTGGGTTACGGTCGGCGCGCTCCTCGCGCCACTCCGTCCGGGGCGACAGAGGGGTGTAAGCTCGCACACCCGTAACCCACCCGTGACACGTCGCTATCGTCGTTGGGCCGATCACCGGAGCAGGGTGAAATAACTCCTGACACAAACTAAAAAAGAAAGTTACATTCTCTTCAACAGGAATTGTCAATTAATTGTCTATTTAACAATTATAATGTAGTAGAGTAATCTTACGCCATTAGATTATTTTGTAAAAGAGTACTGTTACACTAAAGTGTACTCTTACACTGCTGGATCGACATTACAAGAACCACAGCAAGGAAACTGGCTTTCAAAAGAAAAAAAAACCGCATCGAAATCGGTCCATCCGTTTAAGAGCTACGATGCTACAGACGGACGCACACACACACAGCCAGACAGACATCGACGTCAAATTTATAACACCCCTCTTTTTACGTCGAGGATTAAAAATTACGCTGTAGGCATACTTATGGCAGAATGTGTAAAAGCCATGCGCCTTGGCAAATGCAATAATCCATCAGTCGCATTAATAATCTGCATCTGTATGCTCTCAACTACCCTGACATATCATCTAACCTTCGATTATCCGTTATCTTTTTGGGTTGCGGACGCCAGACAGTTGCTCCGTAGAAAAAATTATATTTGAATTCGGTTACATTTGCAAAGCAATAAATAGCGATTAATGAGACGAAGACGATAAATTAATATCGATTGTCTATTTTAGCATACAAGCCAAGGACCCGACTTCTAGTGGGCGCATTAATTGGCTCAAGGATTTGGCAACATTGTCTATCATGACAGTGAAGCTATTCTCGAACTTCGTTTGAAGGGATAAAGCACTTAACGAATAACGCTGCAGGAAGTTACATTTATTAAATGCAATAATTGCCTTCATTACTAACAATCTATATCTATACTCTACACTAATATATAAAGTGGAAGAGTTTGTTTGTTTAAACGCATCAATCTCATGAACTACTTGTCCTATTTGAAAAAATCTTTCAGTATTAGATAGCCCATTTATCGAGGAAGACTATAGGCTATATATCATCACGCTACAACCAATAGGAGCCGCGCAACAATGAAAAATGTTTAAGAATCGAGTTTTTTTCCTTTTGAGAGCTTTCGCTGCGTGCACTACATAAACGATTAGGATTCGCAAAAATCATGTGTGACAGAATTTTACTATTTAAAAATATTTTAACTTTCTACGTAAACAAAGTCGCGGGTTAAAGTTAGCATTAGCCCAAAGTAACTGATCCACGCGGACGAAGTCGCGGGCATAAGCTAGTATTATATAAAATGCTTCTACTGCCAGTCGCAATGGCGACATTTTTTAATCGCTAATGAGAGATTAAAAACTGTTTAATCTCATGATGAATATAATTTGAATTAGTAATAAATCTAAAACTTAATATTAGAGATTGAGTTAAAAAAAAAATAGCTGATTTCATTTAGGTAGAGCAGATCTGCAGCACAATTTCCTTAATCTATATTAAACAAAATTAATCTATATTAAGCAAAACTCTTTAATAAAGAGTTTTGCTATAAGGTAAAGCACGGGCGGCGCAACTGGCTGCTATGGGGCGGCAGTGTGAGCAAGCGTCATACAAACACGGTCTCAGGCCGGCCTCCGCCCGCAGTCCGCCAGTCTATCGGAGGCTCCGCACTGCGGCGGTGTCGTTTAACTAAACTCTACATTACCACCGTGCTACATCTCTCCGAAGCGTTATTTCTCTAACTGTCACCCATAAAATAACCGTGGATCTTCATCCAGATTAATAATAATTAAGTGTTTGTTGTCAAGATACTGTGTTGTGTATAATAACTGATATTTTATGTGAGTTTTCTTTGAGGCTTCACTGCTATTCTTGAGCGTATTGACGCCAATTAATATATTTCTAACAGGTAAGATAAAAAAACAGATTACATTTGCTTGTCGTAATTTATTTTATACATCTTAGTTACTTATTTTTTGTCATATTTTAATTTTGTTTTATCTTTAGTTATTAATCTGATACGAACATTTTTGTTAAGATTTACAATATTACGCGCGTTTCTTTTTACATATTTTTTTTTTATTTACTTTGAATAAAAAACATTGTAAATGAAAATCCATGCATGGGCATATACTTTAATACATTTTAAAGGAAATCATAAGTATTTTAAGCAATTAATAATTTTACTATTTTTTAAATAGTAAACACATTTAAGGAGCGCTTGCAACGGTCTTCGTTACATGAACACTCAAAAGAGATTCTCCTTACCCGTTTCTTGTAAACCGGTTCATTCGAATCCAAAACTTATGCAATCGAAAACCTAATCGACGAAACAATATTTAAGATACGTTCAAGGAATGTTACAATGAAGCATAATAAATTTATGCTCCTAGTCTTTTTTGCTTGCTGCAAATTAAGATAAGATAAATGAAATTGAGTCGGTAATCAATATGTTATAAATAACTAGTTTTGTCATTAGAAGACAGTTAATACATACTGATCTTTCCTAAAAAATCCTTGGCGGTTATACGTAAGCAGATAACCTGTAGTTGGTTAACAGATACAAGACAAGGAAAACCCGAAACAAAAACTTATGCCAACCTGTATATCCAGTATATTAAAAAAATATTACTCAGGAAGAAGTCCTGCGCCTAACAGTGGAGCGTGTATAGTTTTAGAAAGAACAGATTAAAAGTTTATCACAACATAAGGGTCGACGTTAGACCACCAGCTATTATAATTTGGCAATTTATTATAGTTTGGCAATCACTTTTGACGCGAATGTCAAAATGTCATGTAGCGCTTTTATATTCTTTTCATTATTTTAGTGTTTTAAAGTGTTATATTCAATAATTTTGCGGATATTTTATGTAATATAATGCAGATAAAATTCTGAAATGTAGTGAAAATTATATAATAGTGAATTACGTGCATTTTGACATTCTGCCTAAATTTCCTGAGACGCATGACTTGTATCAGCACCCAGTCATGCTAACGACTGACTGAAAGACTAAGACTAAAGACGTGAATAATAATCAATATACTCGACACTGGCACCAATAGCTCATATTATTGTAGCTCATTGCCATTAACTAAGAAGAAGAAGAAGAATAGTTTGGCAAAATTCAACAGTTAAGTTCTTTTCTAACCTGTGCTTAGTAGTAATAATTAGGTTACTCCTATCGCTTAAATATATTATATAATAAGTCAGATTACGACAAAGCAGGCGAATGATAAATTATGAAATATCTTAAGCAGTATTATCTTAAACTTGACAGTAAACGACATATATGTGTAAGTATATTACTTATATAGCTGGGAGTCATACGCTAAATTACAGGTAGCTTAGGTATATGTACTTACCTAACTTCTACGAATATTATAATTGTTAGAATGTGTTTGCAGATGGATATTTGTTAGTCTTCATAAATTAAAATTCATGAAACTGAATTGACTATAAATATTTAGATAGTGCATTAAATAAGTAATATTTCAAGGTGACGGAGTAAAAATACAGTTCACCACTCACTAAAGTCCATGGTTGCCGTAAAATACGTCTAAGAGATATGATATCCAGGTAATATCTATGCAAGAGAAGAAATACTCGACATAAAAACCTATGCCAACATGTCTGACCAGTGGGGTATATTAGGTCGATTTCATTCCCTTAATGGAGCAGTATCGAGCCCAACAGTAAGACTTGTGGGCTGAGATAATAATAACGGTGTAAGAATACAATTTCTTGAATGTGGGTGTAGTTAAAGGTGACTAAGAGATATGAGGAAAACATTTATGCAAGAGAAGAAACACTTGAAATAAAACTGTATATCAACTTGTCTGAGCAGTGTGGTTTAAATTGGCATATAATTTTCTTTCTATTATGGGGAAGGGTCGAGCCGTAGGACATATTTGAGCTGAGATAATGATGATCATAAAATGTTAATACTTCTGTTCAATATAGAGTATTGATTAATTTGACAATGAAACTATAATTATTATGTCCTAGTGAAAATTAGTTTTTTTAATACTAAATCTTCAAAATAACATCCTTATCTTTCAAGAGTGATATTATTAACATCGGATCATTGAAAAATCGCAAACATCTGCTGAACTAAAAGATAATAAAGGTAAGTATTATAAATGTTGTTAGATGGGATGCCTTGTAAAGCTTGCAGCTGTGGCTCTATATGTATGTATATACATATATCAATACGAAATAATGTGGCGACACAATTGTCAGAATTCACATTGTGTCGAAATCCGGCAAACAGATTTCACAGAAAAACATAATAGCATTTGGGACGAGTGTATAGAATATTTTACTAGATTTTTCTACTGTATTTATGAGTATACACTACTGGTTACTAAGGAGGGTTGAAATCAAGCAGACGGCTGGTCATAAAACTTTGAAACGTCTTCTGCTCTTCTTTTACCTAGATAAAGAAAACACACTATACCATTATCACATGTAACGCAGAAGAACGAGAAGAGTATTCTTACGTCATTAGCAATTACTACACATGGAGCGTGTGTTGACCAGGTTAAATTATAATGCTTTCACTACGCCTTACTTGCCCGTGGAAGTAGTAAATACAGCTAGATGTCATCAAAAATATGGGTAGCAGCACTCTGCTAGCAAGCTTAAAATATCAATTATAAGGACGCCTGTAGACATAGCATAGAATAGGTTTGATAGAACTACGAGTGTAAAAAACCGTTACCTACTAAAAAAATTAAATGACAGAGTTAGAGTGCAGTAAGTGCAGCTTTAGATACCTGCAATTCATCGAATCCATTATCGTCACTGTACCTATCGATTGTCGTCACAGTATCGATTCGAGTCCATTAGAATAACGTGTCATTGGAGCTCTGTCCACATACTAAAATAAACATCTATCTTGTCTCGAACCATTTTCACCGTTACATATCTAACATTAGTGAAGTTGACCGCATTGGTTATTGTGAAATCTTATTGTTAGTATACATATCTAAATCGACACCATGTCTATAGCAGTCTATTCTAGATTATGAATAGTGTAAATATTTAAATACTGTTATTTCCTTTAATGTATTTCTAATTTCTGTTGTGATGTGTACACCCATTAAATCAATGTCACAAACAACTGTACAAAATGCGAAGGGAGTATTTAGAAACCTTAAAGAATCACTATTAATTAGAGTTAAAAAACGTATATTTTTACATTCGTAGTGATATTTGTTGCTTGTACAGAACTAAAGAATAAATTATTCCAGTTATGAACAGGAATTGATTAACGTAAGGCAATCTTTAATAAAAAGCCGACTCGGGAGAACGGTCAATGACTAAATTGACTTCATCGAGTCATCTGTACTCATAGTTGCCTATTTCCGTCTACCAGACCAACTGATGGTTTTATAGACGGACATCCATATTTGTCGTCATAAAATAATTACATGAAATGTAATGAAGGTTTTGAACAATATAGTTTTCGTAACGATCAAACAGTTTCATTGGATAAGATGACATAAATAATACTTTATTTACACCTTGAAAGTTTCTTTAAAGCAATCCAATTACAAAATGCATTAATGAAAATTTAATATGTTGAATTTCAAACCCCAGTTATGATATTTACAGGAGTATAAATTTATGGGGACCCCAAGAGTTGCCCTATTTAAGATGGGGTATAGGCGTCACTGAGACATTTTGCGACGCAATAAGTAGGCGTATTTTCGACTGGAAAATTATTCAATTCTTGGGGTGGAACCTCGAAACATAATCAGCTAATAGCCCAAACAAGGAAGTTACAGTATCGGGGAAGACGAAAAAATTTTAGTAAAACGCAAATTAGTGACGAAATACTTATTGAAAGTGTTTCAAAAGATAAAGTTTCATTAATGTATTTGGCGCAGTATTACGTTTAAAGTATCAAAAATCATCAAGCGGATTTTGTTTCATTCATAAGTTCAACACAAAATTAAAAAGCTATAAAGACTTATAAGAAAAATATACGAATATTATATAATAAGCTGTAGTAGGACTTTTATTTAACTCGAGAGTCATCGCACCTTAACATATATGGCAGCAATCAACACGTAAATGGTGCGTTATTATCTTTCTATAGCAGATCTCCATATCATTAACATCTACTACGGACTAAATAGGAATGCCATTTGAGATATGTTTATAAACAATAAGAACACGTTGCCTAACGCTATGTAATCGCATTATGCCTTATCTATTTAATAAAAATTGTAGATACTTGTATCATATCATTTAAACGTGATGTTTTTGTACCAGCTTCATATTTAGGGACATGAACTCATATAAAAGGTCAGGTAAACTTTGCCTTTCAATTTATACTAAACGAGGACACATTTCTCGGGCTGTGAGTAAACACGGAAAACCTTTTGTAATTTTCATACGTTACACCCGAATGTCATTATCTTAGCAGGTACGTGAATCATTACATTTTTGTTGCTTTTCTACATATTTCAGATATGTAGAAGAATAACAGTTTTACTTTAGATATTTAGGTAGCAGCTAGCTTGCGAACCAAATACTATGTTGTCGATAGCGATTGAAGCCAGCTGTCTTCTGGTTCGTTGATATTTTGACATTAGCAGCAAGTTTTCCTAAGCTCATATCGGTGTAACAGCATGAGGCAGGCCAAACGTATTGAACAGTGTCCAGATAATACGGAAGTGTTGAAAAATTAAACGGGTCATGAAACTAACGAAGGAGGGCTTGAAGTCTACTAGGTGGAAGTGGTTGATAAGGGGCTGAGCGGAGGGCGATTCTCGTATTCGTATGCAGGCCGCACGGTGGTGGCGGCGCGATCGATACGCGCCCGCGCGACGCCACCCCCGCGAGTACAACTTACAAGTCCGCTACAACAAAATATACTCGACTTTATTAAATTTCTTGCAGCGCTTTACACAATTGAACACTAACCCAAGAACTAGAATATTTGTATAAGAATTTTACAATGCCTTTAATTTTTGCTACCATAATTTCAATAGAGTCTGCGATTCTACGAAGGTATTCATATCCATGTGGTTATAAATTCGTCATAAAACATTAAAATGGTAAAACTACCGAATATTATTTTATCTTAAGCAAAATGTATATAACATACAATGATAACAACTCGTCTGTAACAAATAATTTGCAATTATAATGGACTAACATGGCAGTGCGTCGAACCATCGAAGCGAATAAGTACTAATTTTAAGATAAGAAGATGACATCATCAACGGGAACGACCAAGGGAGAGAATAAAAAACTGTTGACGTTAAACCGTCACTACAGTCGGTGAAGTGTGGAACGCGTTCGGCCGGTGACCGCCTGGCCCTGATCTTGACGGAACTTACGGATGACCTTCCGCGCATATATAAAATGAAACTACATGGATTATATATATTTTTTATTTATATTCTAACGTCTTTATCCCGAAGGCGTAAGCAGAGGTGCAAATAGATCCATATTTCGCCAGAAAAACAAGTACATTTCTAGATTTCGAACTTGCTGGTCAGCGGCATTTTTTTCAACAAATCCTTGAATATCGAGAAAATCTGGATAACGCCCCAGAACAATTTTGACAAGCTCGACATAGGAATGGCATCTGAAACTTCTCGATTGCGGTAGTACATTTATAAGACCAACAAGTCACGAGACTAAAAGTACAGAAAGAGACTTAAAAAGTTAAATTCAGTAATTAATCGAGTAAAAATTGATAAATTAAAAATATTACGCAAACTGTCAAGCACTTATGTCACACATAACCAACAATAATAAAACGTATTAAGACTCGTTAACAGGCCAAAGTGCCATAATCGTGATTTATTCGTCGCCGTAAATGGCAAAGTTAGCTTATTAAATGATTTGATTTGCTGTGTGTGGGCGTTCAATGTCATCAAATAGGCCTAATATTAGCTCATATATAATACTATCTATGTATTTAACATGTTAGTTAATAGTAGCTTTGTAAATATTGAGCCGATAGATTCCTGATTCCGATCCCTGTAGAATTTACTCCCGACTTAATATGAAATGATATTAATATTTATCAATAGCATTATAATTCCAATGGTAATGAGACGTACCTATATTTGGGCGAGAAATCAATAACGAAATTCAAACAAATATAAGGTATATCTATGTATATATTACTTTGTCGGCACACCGTGAGTGGAATGATAACTAGAGAATAATCAATATTACCTGTAGAAGTGAAGAGAGACGAAGAGAAGAATTAGTAGTATCTATGACTTTTGTAGCTACATATTTTAAATTGGGTTTATACTAACGGACGTAATTTCTTTTTTTTCTATTGCCAACGGTGGCAAACGAGCACGCCTGATGGTAAGTGATATTGCCGCACATGACCTTTGCAATACCAGGGGCATAGCCGGGCCGTTGCCTACCGTGAAGAAAACACTTTTCTTAAACTTCGTTTAAAGAAGGACATGTCATAGCGCTCGGGAAACACAGCAGCAGGTAGTTCATTCCAGAGCTTGCACGTACGTGGGAGAAATGATCGTTAGAAACGTACTGTTGAAGACCATAACGTTTCCAGGTGATTCCAGTTCCAAACTAGACGAGCAACCATCATTTATAAAATCATACTGCGTAGAAATCGAACTTATGATTTTTGGCTATTATTACTTAGACCACTAAGTTGCCTGCGCAGTCAATGCCTTGATATTATGAGATGTTATCATGGAATCATCAATTGGACTTACCACCAAAAGCCATAAAAAAGTATCATGATTAGTTACACTTTTTGTTCATCACAATCAATATGAAATAATAAAAATAATTCCGAAGACTCAATCGAGTGAATCAATTTTCACTTCAGCTTTGAAAAACACGGCAGCAATTTATTGTTAGTTGTTATCAACTAAACAAGCTGCACAAATAATAGTCATTGCGAGAAATTACTTGATAGGTACTATTCGCCCGCATGCTTTCACTGAGTGTACGATTTGTACTTATATCGTCAATTTGTCTACGGTCAAATTAATATGTCTGCAATGATATCATAAGAAATGATCAATGCCTATATTGCGTACTGGAAATAATGGCCGATGAGACGTAATATACATAATTATGATGCTAACGATGAAAATCATTTTATAGATACATATTTACATTTGGTTCGACATTTAGCACTACTATATTATACAAAAAAAAATATTTTGTTAAAGCCGATGAAGCGCTAAATAAAATATGTTTTCGATTAGGACTATGAATTTTAGTTACCTGAATGGGTTCTTTTACGATGTTTTTTTTTTATAAACGTGGCCATTGCTCCCCATTTGGGACGACCCTTGGATGAACAATGATTAGACCGAGGGGAACGAGATGCAGCTGCTCTTTATTTCTTTAAGACCATGTTCTTTTTAAATACGTTGTAGGAAGTATCTAGGTCGCAAAATGCAACGATTGTATTATTCGTGATAACAGAAACAAGAACACAACAACTAATTTGACTAAAAATTTATACAATCACGAAATTTTATGATAATGGGACACATCTATCCTTCATTGACTTACTAAATGCAATGAAAAATAGGTAAATCTTACTCAAAATTTGCTAAGTAATCCCGAAGTTGCCTCGTTCAGGATCAGGGTGTGCATACTTATTTCATTCTGTTTTTTCTTATTCTTTATAATCCACATAATGTATGTGCGTAGCATTATGTGACACGAGCCTAGACGTGACATAAATTGGCTTATACCGTACTTAGGAGGGTTTTTTCGCATTTTCCTTCTCTAGCATTAGATGTTATCTTCTTGTGTCCCAAAAAGGAGATATACTTATATTGTCATATCGTTCCAAAAAGGAGATATACTTATACTGAATTCTTACTACGATACTGCAAAGAAATTGTAGATATGTTTGCAATCTCATATTTAGTTTACAAACACTTATCGTAAAGAGTATCTAATTTAATATAGAACTTTAAACTTTCTATTTCCTGCTAATTTTGACGACTCTCAAATTAAGAATACATATCCATAGTTGTATCCTACAAAGAGAGGTTATAAATTTTTTGCCAAGGTTTCTTAATTTAAATATGTACATATGTAAAATACATACACAATACATTGATAGCCATTGAGACAATTTCACAGTTTAATAAAAAGTAGTCAAGGTGATCTTACTGACTATATGTGTATATCGGCAACGTGAAACGCAATGTGGTCTCTTCGTACAGTAGCAGTTTATAACTTTTTCTTTAGGCGCCAGACGACGCCGACACCTTGTTGTCACAGTTGACCAGTCCCGTGCCATAAGTTTCTACTTCATGAATAGTGGTAATTTGTCGGTTCCTATCGGCTTATTTTCTGATACTTTACACCGGAGCTATTATTAGAAATGGTAACAACAACATAAGGAAACGAATACGAGTTGTTTTTGAATTGAATGTATGAACGTGATGTTATTTTACTTTTTCAAGTAGTTCCAGTGAATCGCTATTGGCTTCGTCTCGCGAGAGAAGGTTCGAGTTCATGGCCATTGGAACAATCGATTGACGAGATTGTGAGCGAGCTGCGTGCGTAAGTACCAGACTCTGGTAGCTGAAATACTTGTAGCCAATAACCTTGGACTTGAATCACATATTTTTTTATTGTAAGTCATAGTACCTATATATTACTAGGAAGACGAAATAATTTAATGCTTTTTTTACTTCTCGTCTATTAATAAAACGAGAACATGAGCTTGATTTATAAGGTAAAATTATGTGAACAGAGGTATTTTGTTAATCTATATGATAACTTTCCGTGTGGTGACGGAGTAAGAATACAATTCACCACCCCCTATCCTGCCCGTGGGCGTAGTAAAAGACGATTACGAGATATAATGTGATATAACAGCTATGCAAGAGGAACAAAATTCGAAATAAAACCCTATACGAACCCGTTTAACCAGCGTGGTATAGTGCGTCAATTTCCCTCCCACGATGGAGGAGACTCGAGCCCAGCAGTGGCACGTATATGAGGTATGGTGATGGTGTGATATGAAAGCTTGGGATACGCTCTTTATTTTATTTTGTTGATTTATAAAGCTGTATTTACCTTTGGCATAAAGAAATACATTTCAGTTTGTTATAAAATAGAGTGTAGTAGACTTAAAAATACTGACATTAAAATTAAAATACTTACAATTTAGTATCCGCATCTTATTAGGCACCAACCTACCTATGCCATTTTTGAACATAATTAGTGCTGAAGCCAACATTTTCGTTGTTATATTTAGAGGTTTTATTAAAATGTTCCGACCGCATTAACGAAGCTCGGTAAAACTAATTACTTACATTGAATCAACAAGCATTTACTGCGGTCACCGCGAGGAAATTAAATGAACGCGCATCGACGCATCTTTGTGTATTTTACTTAGCAGTTACTAATGTTAGAGTATGTAAACACATCGCTCTTTTTGCAATAACAAAATATTTGTATTAATCGTGAACTACTTTACAATAATTCTCAATTAGGATTCTTAGGTATATTTTTCAGCCCATATACCTACGCTATATTTTGGGTATTGTCTTTCTTTACAATGGGGGAAAATGACCTATTTTCTTACGCTGTCTCGACGAGTAAGTTTTGTTTCGAGTTTTCATTCTTTTATGTGTCACTGTGTCAGTAGTTTACATTCATTAATAATCTTTTGTAGTACCCGCAAGGGCCGCCAGAAAGTAAGCGATGGTGAATTGTAATTGTACTCCGTAACCGAATTTAGTATAAATAAAATTTGATATTCATGATCATCGTCTCGGCTCCTATATGTCCCACTGCTGGGCCAGAGCCTACTCCACGATGGGAGGCAATTGATATTCAGAATTTAGATCGAATTTTCTATAGCTTAGCTGTTATATGCATATCATATCCCTTAGTCGTCATTTACAACACCTACAGTCAAGAAAGGGAGCAGAAAATTTTATTCTTATGCCGTCATTATCCGGCAAAATAGATATTATGTAATATGATTTCTCCGACAGCAACAAGTTTATCCTACCTGTTTAATTCTATTAGAGTTCGACTATGAGACTATTCGTTTTCGTAAATTGCCAGGCCGAATAGACTACAACGACCTTGACAAGTTCTTTCTTCCATGACATTAGATATATCGGAAGTAACTACTTACTTATTTTAAAATTCTTGACATGCTACAAGCGGCAGGTGTAGTTAAAACAATGTCGAGCGAGCATCGACTATAGAGTTTCCGGCGCGTGCGCATCCACGTGTGCTGTCTACGCATAATTACTACAATTATTGACCTTTTATTATCATATTACAGTACTTAAAACAAATGTTATTAGTGGTAACACCGAATAAGTACTGATTTGACACTTAATAAAATATTTATAGTCGGCTATCCTTTTTAGTGGAACTATGATTTATATTTCTTTGTCAATGGTAATTGGGTTGTAAAGTTTTGACTACAATGGAACCCGCACCACGTAATCCGGCTCTCACCGGCTATAATTTAATATCCGCCCCAAAATAATCCCATTTCCTCAGTATGCTATTAACACAGTAATATCCTTTTTGACTATAGCACATTTAGGAATCTTTCTAGAAATAAAATAATAAGAAAGATTGTGTTATCTTTATATAAGTAGAATTAACATTAGCATTGAAGGCTCAGCGGTAATAGTTCTTTAAGAAACAATTAAACGCTCGTCAACTTAAATAATTAGATGGACTTTTCGTAAAAACGAAAAGTATTTTATAGTTTTCAATAACTAAGCTGCGTAAACCGATTACATATCTATATAATAAAAACATTAAAATAAGCCTAGAACGTCAACATCAACAAAAAATAATAATTTAAACCTTACTTTATTTAGGTAACGTCAGGAAAAATTTTTGTTCGCCCTGCGGGTAAACATCGAAATGAGATTTTTGGAGCGTTCAAGGATATGAATGAGATTTCTTATTCAAGGTTGAAGAGAAAAGTTCGCCCGGGCGAGCCTCTGCGCGTGAGAGAAAAAAGGACCCCTGAGGCGGCCGTCGTAGAAATAACCATTTTTCCAAGGTCATCTAAGAGATCTTTTCTGGGTTACTAATTATATAGGATTATATAAATAACGATGTTAAGTAAATGTAATCCTTTATCAAATAGTTTGGGTTTATAGCCTATTACCTTACCCTTTTATATTAGGGTATATACCTATATTACTTAAAAATGATAACAAGTTTTACAGACTATACTCGTGTACATCAAATCATCCATTAATCATCCAATCGATGTCTGTTTTTGGTCATATGAGTACCAAGAGGGATAATGAAATTATCGCCATATTTGGCGAACGCAGTTAGTGCTCCAGGATAGTGCTCATAACTGCTCATTAACGGGCATCTACGACTCCAAGAGAAAAGTGAAATGTGTGGTGACACATTGTATTCTAAATCCTCATTTATCTCATCATTACACTTATAATCAATATTATCTATTTACTGTATCTATTTCTCATATGACTTACGGCACGGAAACGTGGTCCCTAAATGTAGGCCTCATATCAAGGCTCAAAGTCGCTCAGCGTGCTATGGAGCGGGCTATGCTCGGGATTTCTCTGTGAGATAGAATCCGGAATACGGAAATACGCAGAAGAACGGGTGTAACCGACATAGCGCGAAGAATTAGCACGCTGAAGTGGCAATGGGCAGGCCACATCGCTCGACGAACCGACAACCGCTGGGGAAGAAAGGTTCTCGAGTGGCGACCACGTATCAGACGACGCAGTGTAGGACGCTCCCCCCACTAGGTGGACCGATGACCTAGTGAAGGTAGCTGGGCGTCGTTGGATGCAGGCGGCACAGGACCGCTCATTGTGGCGCAACATGAGGGAGGCCTACGTCCAGCAGTGGACGGCGATAGGCTGAAATGATGATGATGATGATGATTTCTCATAAACATACAACTAACATAAAATAAATCAAGAAAATTATTTAATTTATTATAAAACATTAATTTTAGCTAACCAGCCTTTCATCATCTCATCCTATATTTGTCCCACTGTTGGGCTCAGGCCTGCTCCATAATGGTAGGGGAATTGACCTACTATTCCACGCTGGTCAGACGCTTTGGAATAGGGTTTTGTTTCGAGTTTTCCTTCTCTTGCATTGTGTTATATTTTTATTATATCCCTTAGTCGTCTTTTACGACAGCCACGGACAAATTAGGGAGTGGTGAATTATATTCTTTCTCCGTCACCACAAGGAACGCTTTTAAGATTAAACCAGCCTTTAAGATTATGAAATATACTTAACTATGTATTTATAATCTTCCCAATTGGTACTCTATAAGTAAAATACTAAACTCAAAACAAATAGTTTGAGAACTTTCCATTATGAAAGCACAAAGGAATACAACAGGCAGGGCATTAGCGCGGACAATGCGTTTGTAACGGGACGAGGCACTAATTGTAAACTGTGAACCGAACTCTTCCGTTACCTGATGCGACGATGCGCTCGCCCGCTAACAACCACCTCTTAGGAACAAATTGCAACCCCACTAAGTTTGTGAAAATAAAATCTTTAGATGACTAATTTTGTAAATTCAGCGGTTCATTTGGCCCTAAATTCTATTATGCAAAACATATGTACATGATAATGCTATGTGAAGCCAAGAAGAAATGTTGCAGCTAGATACAGTCCTCTCCATAGTACAAATATGAATGTCGATTTTTGGTTTTAATTCTTATAAAGTTTAAAAACTTCATACTCCTTGTAAAATTTGTCACCAGCCGTTCCGTTCGCGCAGCTGCTGTAAGAGACTAAACCCTATGATAACTCTTGGTCAGCATGGTATAGTTCCAATACCAACCCGCGAAAAGATATGTCCAACAGTGAATATGGTCTGGGTAGAAGTTCTAAATTATTAGACAAGATTTTTTTATTTAAGTAATATAAAAAAGTATCTAATAATAAAATTATTCTAATAATAAACTAAGGACGAAAGAGAAGTTAAAGGAAAGAAAATAAAAGAAAGTAATATATACCAAAAAGAATAATATAACAAAAGTAAGATATATAAATTTTATCAATATTTAGGACTAATAATTAGTTATTATAATCAAAATATAAGCTAAAACACCGGTAATATATTTTTCATAAATATTAGGACACGTACAGAGCATTATAGTTTTGACAAAAATGAATTTAATAGACTCATATAATATGTAGTTCACGAAGAACGTGCCGTTGGGACTGTTAAATAAAATCATTTGTAGTACTCCAGTCACGAACTAAGTATGCACGTACTTACCTACAATCTACACAATATTTTTATATGTTACTGTGTAAGTAATTGACAATACTTTAAATACATTAAGCTTTCAAATCTTTTCTACAGGTTTTACTAATATTTCATTAGTTTTTTGAGAGAATAATACCTTTTTATAACTGTCCACGTAATGTAGAGACAGAATAATTAGTATAGTAGCATAATTTAGAATTAAATTTTGATGAATCTGTAGTTAATTAGCATTTAAGATTCTTTACCATGTATCTTTTAATCTTAGATAATAATATGGTGCTAATTCATAGTCTATCCATCACAATTCCATAGTATGTACTGTGATTATTGAGAACTTTTTTTTTTGTGGGTGGGCTACGGTCGGCGCGCCTCCGCACCACTCCGTCCGGGACGACAGAGGGGCTTAAGCACACAACTCCCGCAATCCACCCGAAAACCACGTCGCCTTCGTCGTTGGGCCGACCACCGGAGCAGGGTTACTTGACATCAGTGGTCGGCCCGACGGAATACCCCCTACTTGGGGTACCCTCCCATGATTATTGAGGCCTGAGCATAATAACATCTTTAGCCCGAACGATAATTGGAATCTGTCGTTTCATAAAGACAGTTCCCTTATTTTATTAGAAAGACGAGGCTCTCAATGATTAATACAAATAAAGATTCAAAAATCGTAATAATTAATTATAATAAATGTTTGAAATCTTTTTTCAATTAAGATTAATGCAACTTTTTTATTATACTCTCCAGTCATTCATTATGCAAGACTGGACACATCCTTATTCCCTATATAATAGTAACACATATGCTATTATAGCTAAAGATATGGGCACACGGATGGGATGTCTAACCACAAGTAGGAGGCACATTGCGACATCTTCACAGGAGACATGTTGAACAAGCACTCCACGAGACTTCTGCATGAGACTTGTGAAGCCGCCGCGTCTAACTTCACTGGAGAGTCCTCCAACTTCCACTAAACTTTATTGTTTATTCACAAACAGTGAACACGTACCAACATTTGTTTACTTTTATTATGGGCAATCATCGTTACGTTTTATACAACTTAATAGTTATCGTAACAGACAAACCACACACCTGTGGGCTTAGCATGAGTATTTGCGTCGAAGTGTTCGTAACGTTATCGAGACCAATTTGGATGGATCTGGAGCAATGCCCTTATTATCCAATAGAGGCACTGCATCAAATCCCATACAAATACAGTCTTCCATACAATCAGTCTAATACTTCGACGTAAATATATGTGCTAAGCCCACTGGTAATCGCTGCGAATGAATCAATTTTGCTATCCACCGAAAAAGAAATTGGAGATATGATAGATTATCTTGCTACATACAACTATTTATGCTGCGATGATTTAGTTAAACTGGCTACCATACCGTCCAAACACGACATCATGGGTGTATCGGAACATCGTGTTTGAGCAAACAAGTTGCTGTGAGATTCAGTCAACTTACTAAGTGCCATGACACTGGTTCGTTCTAAAGGCCAGGAGCGACAAGGCTGTTTATATTGATATAAACTCGCATTAACTGTGTAAGATCTAATCATACTCTGTAGAAAAAATTGCTTATTGACACTGGCAAGACAGGTGTAGACATACTTTCGAGTCTGAGAGCACATCAGAACTTTTACTGAGCAGTATATTGTCACTTGCATACGTCAGTCGTTATCACACCAAACTAATTTTAGCATGTCCAGACTCATTTGCAATGTTTATTGACGCTCAGATATCCATTGACGATATCAATCACAATTATTATGAAATGCCTGTCAATGTAGGTGAAATGATTTATTTATAAGCTTTGATCGTAAAATGAGTCCACTTGAGGCTGAAGACTCGAGTTGATCGCACACAGGCCACATACGTAGCAATAAACTATACAATTTTATTATTATTGCTGGTAATAATGAAACTCATTGTTTCGCCGTCAGACCAAATCTATTACACTATAATACTCACAATATAAAAGAATAAAATTGTTATTAATTTCCTGTTAAAAAAGTTTTTTTACGAAAAACGTATTGTATTTGTAATGTCTGTTTTTTCTTCTTAACCCAATGTTTGCACTTCCCCAGGTCGCACTACGCATGTCAGATGTATTGGAATAGGGTTTTATGGCGTATTCCTTCTCTCGCAGTGATGTTATCTGCTTCCATACATTATTTAATAGTTTTTTTATGATACCCATAGGAAAAAAATGGTGGTTGGGCCGAAGGGACAATTCCTTTACTTATTTTTTCATCAAACCTTTAAGACATCACTGGACATTCATCTTCATTGAACGACCTATCTGTTTCCCGTTACTGGAATATGCTTATAATAATTACATTTGACTTTCGCTGCATGTAAATTGCGTCCCTAAAGTAAATTCAACTAAGAAATTTAATACCAGATTATTGATATTTCGTTTCAATATATCATATGAACGTTGCACCTGAAGTGTGACTCCCGTTAGTTTTTGCTTCACTGATCTTTCATCTCTCGTTACTACACTCTCTAATACATATATCTAGGCAAAGGTCGCTTAAGATATAAAAAAAAAACTATAAAGTTATTTTTTATAGCTTTGAATTTTTTTTAACAAAATTGTAATAAATTCATGTGTGTTTATGAAACTTTTAAATAGAATAATTTTTGTTTATTGTTATTTCCAGTCTCAGTTCTAAAATCAGTAAATTTTCTTAGTATAGATACCTATAATGACATTAAATCCTAGGTCGAACTTAGGGAATAACAATTTTGCGTTCGGTTGCCTGATATCCGTATATGTACATGTCAAGTCCATTAACAAAGGCAAAAGTGACAGAAATAAAATACAATTTAATTATACTATAGTAAATGTGCGTGTTTGTATACTGCGAAGTCATTCTAATTAGCGGCAGTTTAAAGTAATTTTGTGTAAACAACAATATAAATTTGAAAACATCTACATAATTTACTAATTATTTATAAGTTGGGTAGCTATAGGAACTCTCTGAATTCGGTCGATTGTTTTGTGATGTATGTGGTAAATCTCAAGATATGAAGAAAAACTTTAGTTAGAGTTAACATCAACCCATAAAAAATGCCATACTTAAGTATGCAAGCAGGCAAAGCAAGCGCCGAAATCTATTGAACTTTGGCGAAACCCTTGCGGTGTGGCGCCATATTAGATGTAGTCACAAACGCGGATGATGATGACATCTCTACATCCTAACAAACGTAATGTTTGTGTCGTTTATAGTGTATTTCGAGTGGATACGGAAATTAATCGGTGACCTTGCCTCACAACTGTCGTCGTCGTTACACGTCATGTCCCCAATTATCATTGTAAACACGAAAAATATCGTTTTATAACACAGCGGCTTGACAGATAAGGGATACATGGTCGTTAAACTAAATTAATTGGTTTTATTTAATAGTTCACCCACTTCCTTAGATAAAAATAAATACACATATTCTACACCTACACGGCCTTTTATCATACAATGAACCGCTGTCCTTCAGAAACAAGGTTTAAAGCAATTTTACTATCATCCGTCAGCCTATCGCTGACCTATTGGACATCGGCCTACGCCTCGCTAAGTAGGGGGCTACGCCATGATCGGCTTGCTTGGTAGGTAGCTTGATAAATGGCACAATGGGTTAAGAACCCCACGCCGCCCTACCGTCGCCCCGGGCTGTTGGAAAGTGTAGAGCCAGATCATAACGAGTCATAAAATCACTACTTTATTTATTTCATACGACCATAACCATACGAAAACCACAATAATCTAACAAATTCTAAGATTAAAAAAACAAAGTCGCTAATTCCATAGTAAAATGTAATAAATGACACCCAATAAAAAATATCTAGCTACATATTTCTGACGTATAATTGACGTATTCTCAACGACGCACGAGAATTTTCTAGTTGCCCGAATTGGAAACTGGACGAAGGCCTTGTTTTCCTAGTTACGTTCAAGAAGTAAGTGGGTCAAGTTTATACAAAAAGGAAACTCTGTCGAAGTTTTTATTGTACTGTGATATTAAGTAAAAATTGAGCAAATAAATGTACCTTTAGTGAACTTAGAAAGCTAATATTTGTTGTAAGTTACAGCCTTGCACGTTCACTCATTAAAGTCATTCATTACTGGCATACACTTAAGAGTAGCTCTCAGGTAATATTACAATCCACACGAACTAAACTTCGTCTGCGACGTACAATAATGTTAAAAGCCTCTACATGGAATGCAGGGCTCTCGAATCCTTCCGTCCGTTATTATGGCATTAATTAATGAATATTCAATATGCTTTGTTCGTTCGCCGTCGAGTACAAAGTTATATTCGAGTACCTCAATTAACCTCCATTCTTTGTAGATTTAAGAGGTTGTCTGTAGAATGTGATGTGGCGCCGCTACAAAAATGCAATTGTGTTTATGCTGCGTGAAACTGTTAGTGCATATCAGTAAGTTTTATCATCCATACGTGACTGAGATGTTCATTTGCGTCTTGAATACTATACAAGTGGTACACATTTTTGCAAACAAATGATGGAATTCAACTGCTACGGTGACCGATGACGCAACGCGCTTAGTTCATCGACCTTATGTAGCTCATAGCAGCCTCCGTCAATTGCTTATAAAGCAACACCCAATAAACTTATGTACGTATTTTCTCATTGCCTCTATGAGTAAGGAACAAATAGTAACCGAATCATTCATCTTAAAGTCCTATTAAATGACTCACTGATGTATCGTAAAATGACGCATTACATTTGTACGTAATTCATAGTAAATCCTTGGTATTATGGGCCCAATACGAGAATTGTGATGACTCACTTCTCTGTACCAATAAAAAGTACATGTAAAGGTTGCGTGGTTTAATCCCCCAACGTTCACTAGACCAGTAACAACATTTCATATGCAAACGGCAAACTCGGACCGCATTCTGTTTACAAAGCGCAAACTTTTTTCCGCTAGGGGAATGGAAACTTGGTCCATTTGCAATAATTTCAGGTTGAATGAAAATATATTTAAGTTGTCATCTTTCTATTCATTGTGTAGGAGTATCATATCCAACATTGGGACAGACATAGACAGAGAAAATACGAAATTGTGTGCTATGTAGCAAGTAGATACCTTTTTGAAAGCCTAACTTCCACTAACTTAGGCGTTCTACAGGGCTAGAGAAAGTTAATTAATGAGACATGCCTTACAATGTAGCCTTATTTTAGCGATTCGAACACAAAGTGTGATCGCTGAAGTTGTTAATGCAAACTTCGAAAGTTCCCATCTTGCCGTCCCTTATTTAATGCATGAATTAAGTAATATTGTATGTAAACTTTGTATATATGACATTTACGTTCAGAAGTAATATTGGGATTGGTATTGTAGGTGCCTATACATTTTAGTAGAGCTGACTGTGTCTGCAACGTCACACATATATAATTATCCAATGATCTCATTTCCACAATTACATGTTTTTAATTATTTCTTTATTGTTGTTGACAAACGAGCAAACAGCATACCTGATAGTAAGGGATACTGCCGCTCGCGTGACGTTGCCTACCGTGAAGAAAGTGAAGGGAGTGCGAATGTGTGCAAGGAGGTTCGTTGCCATAACGCAAAAACCCTCACAAAGTTGGGTTCCCGGCTCTCTCGCTCACCGAACTAATTTTCTGCGAGATGTGGTACTACCCCGGACAGACCAGCCCGCGGCTACAGAAGGACGACTTCCGTCAGTGTGGTACTACCAAATAAATTACAACTTTGATCAGTATCGATCAAGTACTTTGTGAAATATAGAAGAACATACAAGCAGAAAGACAAAGATAAAATGAAAATTAATAAAATTTGGGTCTCGGAGCCACAAAACTTATGTTTACCACAATGTATAACAAAATAGAAATGTAACATTTTTATGCAGACTAATCTTGAAAAATTTGATGTATTAGTAAACTAAGTTCAAGTATTAGGATGCTACATTTAGTATCCTCAAACCAGCTAATAAATATGTTACAATCACCTTGCGCTTACTCACAGGTATCATTCAGGATAAGAGTCATAAGCAAATAATATCACTGCAAGAAAAAAGGACTTGAAATAATATCTAATGTTTACCAATATCGTATGTCCAACAGACTGATATTCGTGTATGAGCTTAACAGAAAGAGAAGAAAAAGAGTTAAGAAACTCAATAGATTTCTTTTCTTTTTGTAAAGCTCCAGTTCAAAACAGTGAGAGGCAGAACCCAAGTAGGTAAAAAGTTGTTTTTTTTTATTACATTTTTACACGAGATATTGTTTTATAACCTATATTTGCCTTGATAATCAGACTTTTTATCACAAAACGACTAATGTACTGGACAATAACGCATTAAAACAGAAAAATATTTCAATTTCCAAAATAGTAATATAGATTAGATGAGACGATGTATTACTATGTACATGTTGAAGCCACATTAAGTGAAAAATTGTGTTTAAAATTCGAGAAACGCCAAGGTCGAAATGTTAGCACAGACGGAACTGTCGTGAATTCCTATTTCTTTTTATGAATCTATTTGCTATCGAAGCACGTTTAGTTTGAGCATACAATTTAATTGAGAATACAATGTTTTAATATTTCATATGCATCATTAAAACTGTCAACAATCATGTTTAATAAGAATTGTGAGACAATGAAGTTAATTTACATTTAACATCATACTTATATAAATATATATTCTTCGATATAATAATTCCCTTTTAGTGTTAATCAAGAAATTGCCGTAAGTACCTTTGCTCGAATAATGAGACAGGAAATCTTAGAATTTCTGTTTTAATACTCAATTAGTTGTTTCGAATTTACGTATTATTCGACATATTTTTATTCTATATGCGGATTTTATAGAATCGTTTTCTTTTATTATCCATCGTTTCAGTAACTGTAAGGAAATTCATAGCAATATATACAATTCGATTTTAACGAAGCGAACTGTTACGAATTTTAAGTAATTTCCGAGATAACTGCAACTATAGGCAAAAATTATTGATATGAACGTAAGGATGACAGATAAGATAGATTATGTAAGCGTATATTTAAAATAGTGTTTTAATAAATCTAGCACAAGGTCCAGTATTCCGATCAATAATATAAATCATTCAAAAATAACTGTTGCGTATTACACATCTTTCCTTCTAATTGAAGTTTTAAATGGCAGAACTAAAAGATCATAAATTTTATTTAATAAATAACGTTTACGTAATATTATTATGATGAAACCGTTTATATAGTATCAAAAATACATAATTACATACATAATGTTTAATGTTTTAATAATAACAACAAACATAATTAACATTTAAATATACTAATATTTTTTCGCATATTATTAATACATATAATATTTCATTCAAGCATTCGGTTCCAGTAAAATTTTCAGTTGCACATTCGCCGATATTTATCGATAATACTATCGATTCCGCGTTAGGTCATTCGAAACCATTGTTTTAGGTAGCACTATGGAGTTTGAATTATTCATGTAAAAAATTAAACACATACGTGCAATTTTTAAAAAGTACGTCGATGAAATATTAATGTGTTATATCTTTGCTATTGGGAGACAAAAGCACGAGATAATGTATATAAATATAATAATAAAATAAATTAAAGCAATTTTCAATTTACCTTGATAACACCGAAATACTAAAAAATGTTTTTCGCCTTTACTGCTATTGTGATAAAATCTAACAAATGTTTCAAGAGCCTGCATTATCATTTTCCTCGGCATTTTTGAGGAAACCCTCTTTGCAGTAAATCTACATAACAGAGATAATCTAGAGATATAGAGGAACTTGAGAAACTTTGAGGTAGTTTTTATAATCATACTTAATATAGATTTAAAACTATACGCTAAAGAGTTACAAGTAAACCAAATAAATACTTAACAGTAACCATCGGTAATAAAGATTATACCTTGAATTCTATATGTATCTATTTATTACACACCTTAATTATAACTACCTTAAATAAAAAAAACATAAACATATATGTATTTCATACATATTTAAACATTTAAAAAAATAATAAAATTTACGCATGTTTATTAGAGGGGTATGAGGGTATTTTTTTTATTGTCGATGATGGCAAACGAGCAAGCAGCACACTTGATAGTAAGTGAAATTGCCGCACATAGCCCTTTGCAAGCCAGGGCCACAGCCAGGCCGTTACCTACCATGAAGAAAATGCTCCTCTTAAACCTCGTTTAACGAAGGACAACAGAAGCATGTAGTTCATTACAGAACCTGCGCGTACTTGGGAGAAATAGCATAGAAACGCATATAGCTTTAATGTATTGCCTTTTAATTTAGGAAATTAATCAATACTAAAAAAAAACAGCAATAATTTGCTGTTTACTACGATAGAAATAGAAAGTTTTTGCTAACGAATATAATATATAGCAATTTCACTATTAAATATTGTGTATAATGGAAAACTAATGAGCATCCAGGGTATCAACCCTCTATGTCGGTTCCGAGATCGTTGAGGGTTCTAGTTGTGAATAAATAAAATGCAATTAAGACCAGGGTGCCGCTTTATAGTAAACACCTCTGAGGGAGACCATTTAGTGGAAACGTTATATTATATCAACAGTGCAACATGTTTATTAATTTAGACGTAAATACTTAGGTAGCCTCCTCTTCATCGCAAACTGTATCTATTCTTTTTGTTTTTTAAACGACATTCTGCACAAAAGTTATAATCCTTGTATTTTGGAGAACATCACAACAAACATAACGATGATGATACAAAATGTATTATCCGCCATTCAGTAAAATGATCAGGAGGGACGCTTAAAATTATAAAAGGATCATAACACTAAAATTGTTGAAGATATTGCTATTAAATTTAAGTGAATTTAAAAATAAAATTTATGTGAATTCACAAATAATTCTCATAAATTTAATAGAGCTATCTCCAACACATCGAATATTATGACGTTTTTAAAACTTTAATTGGCCCTCTTGATCATTTAACTATGTGGCTATAATACATTTTAGCTTTCCATCATCGGTATTATTAACGGATATAAATTATATCCAGACTTAGAATAAGCATCTGTGAAAAGCAACGGAAGCCTCGATATTTAGTACGGAGGGCAATATATTTACCACTATGTCATCTGTGAAATCTAATTTATTTAGATGTAATGCATTAAATCGTGTGATGTTGTATTATACGCACGATTACATCCGATAACATCTAAGACGGTGTACGCTGATGAATTAACCTGCGAGCAAACGGTTCGTGTTTTAGTCTTTTGATTCAGAGCAGATTGGCAACTAACGGACACGTGGGGCGTCGTCATGACAACGGAGAAAACTACGCAATACGCAACCCTCCAATCGTCGAGAACGACCTATAGACCCGCCATTTTCTACACGGAGTGCAACAGCGTATTAAATATACATTATTGCTTCTTACATGTTATTCACTCTGCTCAATTTACCTATCTTTTTGATAAACACCTTGTTTTTCATCAATAAAAAAAGATTGGTACAAAGTACGTATTATACCTTTGAGTGATCCTCATTAAATCAACGGACTGAAATAATAACTCCATTACACAAAGGGATGCGAGATTTTGTCAGGCAATTTAGGATTGGGTACGTAGGGGATGTCTGCGTGAACAAACATATCGCACGAATGGCATATTTTATATCCGTTGTAAAGGGTTCCATTCTTTGATATAAATCATTATAACACAATCAGATAGTAGATAATTCCTATCCGCCTTTAAAAGTATCTGTTTTATTAACCACTTATAATAAAATACGAATCATTTTTATAAATTACATAATTTAAGTCATTATTTGTGATAAGTTATAAATAAATTATAGTATAAATAAATACAAAAATAAACAAACTACTCGAATTCACCAACTTTGAATATTGGGCTTGTAATAAAATACAAAGGCTAATCGTATTTTCCAACTCCCTTCCCTCTTTGGTTATTTGACCCCTGTCAAGACAATTGCCCGTCCATCGGCTTCCCCTAGTATTATTGGAAATCCCGACTCCTTGTGCGCTCTTGTGGTTTACTGAGCAATTCTGCAGAATGGGATCACATATTTACAACGAATATGTTTATCATATATACAATATATCGAAGTAATCTAGAATTATTGCCTACGTATTACATATTCTGTTAGTCTTATTATGTTTCCAAAATCTTTTCTGTCATTCTATGTTTGTGAATTTTCAATTTTAAGTAAATAATACGATATTCAAAATTATAAGTTTTGTGGTAAAATGTAAATAGGGCAATCGGTTATAAAGTAGTTGGACAGTTGCTATCGATTAACGAAGCCTGCGATGTTACAGTAAGCGGATATCAGCAAATTTACAAAATAAAAATAAGTTTCGATTGATTTTAAGCCCGTCATTTTAATTCGAATTTTAGATTGATGAGTATCTGTGATGACAAAAAACATAGTTTAATTGTGTCTAGTCTCGTAGTATAGTAGGCCAATTTCCTTCCCATGGTGGAGGAGGCCCAAGCCCAACAGTGGGACGTATAGGGACTAAGATGATGATAATAATGTCTTAAACAAAAAATAACAATAGAAGTTTTTCAGGTTGGCATTGGAAGTTATAACTTGTCCCTCTAATTTGTATGTTTTAGCCTGAGGCACTTTAGCGCATTTCATTGAATGAAATATTTTTATTTAGAAACTGAAAACAACAAATCAGTAGCAATATCGTGTGAATAAAGAATTTCAGAGTGATCTATTCAATCACCTATAAGGTCCTCTTTAATCTGTTAAATTATAATTTTAATGAAAAATATAGATAGAGTGGCTGTTTTGAATATAAAATATACAACTTTGAAAAATAACAATAATTTCATAGACCATTGGGAAGCTCTTGCACTTCTCCATATAGGGGCTTGCCGGGGCGTTAAAAAGGACGGTATCCGAAAGGGTAACCCGCCGGACCGGCCACGGATGTCAAGAAATCGGTACCGGTGGTCAGCCCAATTGTGACGGAGAATACGGTAGGTTATGAGGTCCCACGGCGCTCATTCGTCGCAACGGACAGATTGGGTGGGGTGTGTCCAGACCATAGCCTACAAAAAAGAAGCGAACCCTTATATCTACGCGTAGATAAAGAAAACAGAAGAAAGAAAGAAAGAAATGCAGCAACATTATTCTGCATTAATATTAGAAAGATGATGGAATTGAGTTCAAATTTGTGAAGATTCATGAATGTAACTCACGAATTAAAACATCTCGTGGAAATACGTTGTAATTATCAAACCGAAGCCATGCGACATAAGACGCTTATATCTGGTTTCCAAGTGTGTATTGTAATAGTGACAAACAATAGGACCGTTGCCGTGGAGAAGGCCGATTCAACGCCGCATAACGACTGCATTATTCCCAAGTTGCACTACAACATGTACTCTTGTATTACATAATTATGAATATTCCAGAATACTTATCGAAATCTTTATCAGTATTATACTTACGTAAATTTTAATACTCTCCTGCATAGGTATAGGCCATTTCTACTTTTCGACATTAAAGGAACTAGACCCCACGTAATGTGAGGCAAGCCTATTGAAGTTTGTAGGACGAAATTCGAAACTTAACGTCATCATACTAATCTTATCTCAATTACTTAAGGTCGACGGGTCGTGCCATGCTACAACCATACCATCATTCCATCGTACATATTGCAAAAGTTATTGGCAACAGATTTCATGACCGGCCGCCTGATGTCAAATCTCCTTGGAAATGTAATTAATGGCGTTGGCTCAAGTCGATGTAAAACTCTTAGTTGTCTTTTACGACACTTACGAGAAATGTAAGGGTTGGTAGCATTGTAGCCGCTACCACACAACACGACAAATTCGAGACTAAAATAAAAAATCTGCAGAACGATTCAAAATAAAATCTTCTAATAATTTTTTTACGGATTTTATATTTAAATTCGACTTTGAAAAAGGCTTCGAATATTTTACCAGATATCCATCGTCCCAAGACTAGGGGCAACAAAAGTTAAAGGAAATCGCCGTAGAATCTACTAAAACAATCCATTAATAAGTTAATATTAATTACATAAAAAAAATTACTCTTCGTCCGATTGAAAAATCAAACCGTAGACTTCCACAAATATGAGCAGCGTGAGGTGAGATTTGAATTATTGGAAGCTATATTATAAAATATGTATCTTATATCTTTAAACGAGCAATTCTTGTATATATATATATTCAGGATCTCGGCAATGGCTCCAACGATTTTGATGAAATTTGGCATACTAGAGGTTTCAGGGCCAAAATAAAATGTATCTAGCTAGGTTTTATTTATAGAAAATGTTGTTTTGTCGGTGTTTTTAGCAAAACAATACAATGACACTAAATTTTAAAAGAATAGGAATTCAAGTTTCGCCGTCGCCGTCAAGAGTGACAATAGCTCAATTGGGAAGTTGTCCAGTTTTTTTTGTGTTGTTTGGGCATTCAAACAGCGTGGGATTATTGTGTAATTTATGATATTTTTTTCATTATTTCATTTTTATTTCTTATTAATATATATCTAAATAAGTTCGACAAAAATACAACAAAAATATACCAACCAGATATTAATTCTAATATATACATATGAATACTAGTGTCGTAACAACAACATGAGCACAACAAGGACACAAGGCAAAGCATTTAAAAATGTAGATATAAATGTTTACTTTAAAATAAATATACATACAATGTGTCGTTCACTTTGCGAGACTTTGTCTTTTAATTCCACACATATTTTGTGAAATTTCATTTGTTGAGATGTCTTAAAAGAATTTAATTATAAATAATAAAAATAGGCGCCATATTTATAATAAATAAGCTAACCTAGAATGTGAGTGTCTCTTTGTTCTGGTTAACCGCACAATTAGTATTCGATTCATTACTTGCGGTCTATAAAATTACCATATATTAATATCACTGTAACCGTTTCTTGTTTACAATTACTGTAAATATATCAATATATAATTCATTCATTGAATAAAGGTGAAAGCTTGATCGATTCCCGTTAGGACAGAACATTTATCATACAACTGACAATACGGAATTAGACACTGAAAAGTCTTTTAGACAGCAGTAGAGGTACTCTTTATCATGTAGCTCTTCTATAACTAAATTATGTAGGCACACAGCCTACTGGTTCGGGATAAATGCCCGATTCCATATTGTCCATTTCATTTCAGCTCATAAATGTCCCGCTGCTGGACTCGAACTTTCTCCTGGATAGGAGTGACATTGACCTACTATATCACGCTGGTCAGACGGGTTGGTATAGGGCTTTATGTCGAGTTTGCCTTCGCTTGCATAGATATTATACGTGTTACATCTCTTAGTCGTCTTTTACGACACTCACGGGCAAGAGAGAGGGTGGTGAATAGTATTCTTATTTCATCGCTACACGGAAAACTGTACTTGATGTGTAAATTGTACCACATTGTACATAATACAGCAATATACAAATCAAATCAAACCAAATTCTTTTTCTGGGTCTGTATGTAATTTGTATCCATTAATTAGATAAATCTTTGTAAAATTCCCCGCAATACAAGCATTATTTCCTTAGTACAGGGTGTTGTCATTAAAAATAAAACTTTAACAGCTAAACGAAGGCTATTTATAATGTATTATGACTAAGCCAGTTGTCTTAACTTTTAATATTGTCATGCATCTGTTGCATAAAATACAAACAAAACACGACACATAGACGGCTGCAACCACTTTATAACAACCGGTAATTTGTACTGCTAAGATTAGCTACGTTCGTTCTATTACGTTATTCCGCTTATTACTAACATCTACAGAGCAGTCAGAACAGAAACATTGAGAGAAACGGGTTTTAGACTTCTTATAATTAACCTTTGGTATCAGATCTCAAGGCTTGGTCCGTAACAGCAATATTAACGTCTTCGTCGAATGCCTGCTAGCTACAACAGCCAATATTAATGGGAACCTAACATTCTTACGACACATTACAAAATTCACAAATGTGGGAATAGAAATTGGTGGATTCTACTTCAGCGTTCTCATAATTCAATAGAACAAGCCATTTGACATAACAATCCAGGTGCAGCTCTGATGGCTTTAGGTGCTCTTGAAAGCACTAAGTGGAATAGTAAATTATAATTATATACGCACATAATGTTGAAGACAATTGTATGTTCTGAAATATTTATTAGAGTTTCGCTTTCAGATCTTATAGACAAAGGACTCTAATTATATTCTTTCGTGTTATTTTACCAGACAATAATTAACCTCCAAAAAATTCCACTCATTAAAGTGCAGTGACTGCATTGTTTAATACTGTAGAATACTTAATCCTTCTACGTACATAATAAATAAGGAGAGACTAGGGCGTCTATCCCTATCACTTTATTCTAAAACTCCGTTTATTAGTTGGAAAAACATTGCAATGTACTGTTATACTTTTCATAAGATCACTTCCTCCATTTACTAATAATAACCATGGGGGACCTTACGTCAGAGTCTTTTAATGTACGGAACGAATTAAGGACAAGGTCTCGTAGAAAATTGGACACAAATATTATAGAGTATCATCAAAAGTAAGCTCGCCGAGTACAGAAATTGATAATGTAAATATTATTATTTTTGTTTCAGATTGCCTGCTACCGCCGAGATTTATTCTCAGACTCGAAAATTTATTGCTTTTCTGAAAAGGTAATTTGAAACCAATATCTAGATAATAAGAGATCATAAATAAACTTCAATTTATAAAACAAGTTTCTACATTCTCGACACTTTTATACTAGAATGTGTAGAATTGGAAGAAACATAGCTACTCACATTGGAAGTGCCATGTAAAGGGATTGCTTTTATTGCATTCTATCAGGCATAGTTCCGTGCTGGTATGGTGAATTTCTTGACTGAAAACCCAATAACGCCTGGGGAATCTATGGGATGGCTAGCGGAATGTACCTATAGGCTTATATATCTAATTAACAATGGTAGTTTAACTACACGCAATCGCAACAACACATTTTGTCTGCTAAAAACATTGTTTGAACTTGACATTGTCAAATTAGTTAGTCACGGAAGCATTTAATACACATACCTGACGGGACATAACACCATGGTGGCCGAGCGATGCGAGACGCATACGACGCAGAAACACAAAATTGTCAATTCAATGGAATGTTTCGGTGATGCCATCCATGCTCTATAAATAGTCACGCTTGCTACGTTTTAAAGTTACCCACTATCATCCTGTCGGGAGCTGAGATGGACCATTTTATTAGTCTCTCATACAACAAGTGTCGGATCTGCATTGCGAGTTACGCAATAACTGTTATATTTGTGACCTTTATAACACAATATATTTATATTAAAAAAAGGTTTTGATCCTACACAAAAATAGCGATATAAATTGAAATAATAGATGCTACTGTGATGCAGAACCGTCTGAATTAAAATAAGTAAACACCTAAAATATTTCAGGTGTGACAATAAAGTGCAGTTGAAATTGGGGCAATGTGTCGTCATTATACCTATCATAAGTGCTATTACAGACAATCAGACAACGACCTTGTTGCTCGTTGTCGCGCAAATCGTGGGGAGTCGCAGATTGTCATCCTTCATTCCGTCATCCGCCTTTAACACTTCATTACATAATACAGCGTATTTGACGGATTGCCTCTGAAAATATTTTAAATTCCTTTAAATTTTAAATATTTTATACTACAAAGATTTCTAGTAAATCAAACACAACGCATTTATGACTGTGATTATGATTGTCAAGTTTAATATACTGTAATTTTCAGTGTTTAATTTAGCCTGGAAATGCATTTCACAACGAATCTAAAATGAATGGCAACTTATCTTGATCCCGGTCCAACAAATTGCCGTAATCAATATGAGTTATCTCCGACAATTGACGTGTTAGTTTTCACTCTGTCCAACACGTTGTACTTTCTAATGTTTATCTTAGGTACATAATACTTCAATGTTTGAACGAAGTTTGTTTTTAGTTCACGGATATTATGTAACATTTTATTTAGGAACCTTTTAGACTGACACTTATAATCGCTTTATTGACTTTTGATGGCCGAGGTATTTTAAACATCAAATGTTGATTGATATTGAAAGCAAGAGCCATTGAATGGCAAAATGATCTTGAAAGATAGTAGTCAATTCTTATTACCATTTAGTAATCTAAACTTGATTGGAATACGTTGGATAAGCAGATTCATTTAAATCACTCTCAATTTGATTCAACTCAATTTTACAATGTGGTAGGACCACACTACCGACAGTCTTCTGTCTACAGCCAAGAGACGGTCCGTTCGGGGTAGTACCACATTCTCGTAGAAAATCGACATCTTACAATTAGTGGTAGCAATTTGTTAATGCACTTTGTTCGGTGAGAGAGAGAGAGCTGCAAGTCCAACTTTTTGGGGGTATTTACGTGTGGTGGGTTTTGGCATCACTAAATCTCATTGCACGCATTCATACTCCCTTCGCTTTCCTCCCGGTAGGCAGCAGTCTTGTGATGCATGGGCGGCAGTAACACTTACCATCAGGTGTACTGTACTACTTACTGATTGCTCCTTTGCCACCAACAGCAGTAAAAAAAGTTATGTTTTGGGTCTTTCGATGTTAACATCAGATCACTGTTACATCCTTACGATCCTTACGCGGATAAGTCAAGTGAAGATGTTTGGTCTGACCATACATCTTTGTCTTGTAATATATTTTCAATTATATACATATTAATAGATACATACAATAACATTTCCGTGTGGTGACGGAGTATAATTCACCACTCCCTATCTTATTTGTGGATGTCGTAAAAGACGACTAAGGGATAAAATATGCATTTAACATCTATGCAAGAAAAGGAAAACTCGAAATAAAACCCTATGCCAACCTGTCTGACCAGTATGGTATAGTAACCTTACTATATACAATATCCCTCCTATTGTGAAGGAAGCTCGAGCCCAACAGTGGGACGTATATGAGCTGAAATGATGATGACAATAACATTTGAAAACGAGGGCTAACAACTTTGATGTCTTTCATTTATTCCTTTTTATGTGTTTAGATTTGCCATGGCAATACAAAGTAACAGTCTCATAGTAATAAGCATTTAATTTCATGTAAAATTAATATTTTTGTTATTTATTATTACATATTTCTAATCAAATGTTAAATAAAGCTGTTACGGATATCATAAATAATTTTAATCAACTTAAAATAAACAACATTAAATGGATTGGGCAATAGTTAACGTTAACAGGTTCTGTTATAATTGTACAAATATTATAAATTGGAAAGTTTTTTTTTAATGTTTCATCTGTGAAGTGGCAACGGAATTGAGTACAGTTTAAAACGGACATTAGATTGTACAGCAAATTATTTTTGTTGCGTCAAATTTTACTATTCTGATGATCTGTGCCCTTGGGAAGATAATAAATACATATTACTAAACAGAGAAAACGGACGTATTGCGAACAAAGCTCAGTTTCAAATGCAACATGTACATTAGAACTATGTAATGTTAAGGAATTGGTCATTTCAAGTCATCATCATCTCAGCCCCACTGTTGGGCTCGAGCCTTCACCATTATGAGAGGGAAATCGAACTACTGTACCACGCGGGGTTGCAATAGAGTTTTGTTTTGAATTTCTTGCACAGATGTGATACTATACCTCATAGTTGTCTTTCACGACCCCCATGGGCAAGAGAAGGGGTGGCGAATTTTATTCTTACTCCGTCACCATATGGATAAAATCAAATATTTTTTTCTTCTTTCTCAGCTCATATACGTCCCACTGCTGGGCTCAAGCTGCCACCAATAGGAAGGAAATTGACTTCACTATACCATGCTGGTTAGACAGGTTGGTATAGGGTTTCATTTCGAGTTTTCCTTCTCTTACATAGATGTTATATGCGTATTATATACCTTAGTCGTCTATTTCGACACCCACGGGCAACAGAAGGGGTGGCGATGTGTTTTCTTAATCCGTCACTACAAGGATAAAATCAACTATAAACTACCTTAATACAATGTCATTATAAATTGCCACCTGCCGTTATATGATCATCTAATACTAGTACAATTATAAAAGTGAAATATCATCTAGATTTAGAGTATGTGATAAATCTTTTATTCACTCATTTAGCTTAGTCTGACGTGGAAAATTATAACCTAGGTACGATATTACTGCTACGTCGATGCGGAGATAGGCTGCAGATGCGAAGATAGGAACTCTATCCCCGCTCGCGTTAATTGGCTCTTTGATTGTTGATTTATTACCTTACTTTGTCTTCATAATAAACGTATTTATATAAGCCAGAAATATAATCGAGATTTAGTTTATTTGTCAATGATATATACTATATTATTATTTCGTGTGGTGACGTAGCATGAATACAGTTCACCAACCCCTATGTTGGCGAAGGGTTTTGTAAGAGACAATTAAGGGATATAATATGTAGATAATATTTATCCAAGAGAAAGAAAAATTAAAATGAAACCTTTTTTTTTTGCGCTGGATTGCGGTCGGCGCGCTCCTCGCACCATTCCGTCCGGGGCGACAGAGGGGCGTAAGCACGCACACCCGCAATCCACCCACGATGCACATCGCCTTCATCGTTGGGCCGACCACCGGAGCAGGGTTACTTGTCATCAGTGGTCGGCCCGACGGAATACCCCCTATTTGGGGTACCCTCCCATCGGCCGACGTCCCCCCATCGGGGATGACGTCGGTCTTTCCTCACGCGGTCGGCCTCTCGGCGGGTGACGGACTAATTGCCCGGTCCCGTCACCCGCGGCCTCGGCTAGGGCGGCATGAGGCACAAGTACTCGCGCCTACGCCGTCCCAGTCGCAGGCGGCGGATCGCCTCATCGAGGCTGCGCTCCTCGCGCAGGCGATCCGCTACCTCAAAATTAAACCCTATACCAACCTGTTTGATAAGCGTGGTATAATAGATCAGTTTCCCTCCCATTGTGGAGGAGCCAGCCCAGGAATGGGACGTATATGAGCTGTAATGATGAATGATGATGATATACTGTATTTATTTCTAAAGCATACTCGTACATGCATATGGGCAATGTCAATTAGTATGTCAGTATTATAATTATCCAACATGCAATTAACTATTCCTAAAAGTCTATGATTGAAACGAGAAGTGGGCAATAAAAGGTAGCAGGGGTTTTGGAATAAATTTTCCTGGAAGAAAAATTCTCTGGAAGAATCTGTAACGAGCAAGATGCGTGAATGTTGTAGAGACAATTTACTCCACTCGGCAAAAGAGGGCAACTATAAAAAATAATTAATCTCATCTCGATGATAAATTTAATTTTAGTGTAGATAAATGCGGTGGCACAAAACTAATCGTGTATAATGACTCATATTTTTTTACATGCGGTGCAACGAACTTCAAGCGGAAATTTCTGCAGGAATTTCAACTGCAATTATAATGATTAAAGCTGATTTGCTGTTATTATCATGGGACATCTCGAACACCGTCACGCTACCCGGGCATAGCGCTGCGAATTCAATGACAACAAACATTGTACGCCCAAACGGAACTATCTCATTCATAATTTCAACCAGCGGAAGTTAACTGTACTTAAACACCATTACTATAAGCTAAATTTGTTACGACTAGCTATCGTACTTCCAATGACCTCTATCAAAGTAATGGATATTACTAGTTTAAAGCAAGATTACATGCGCGTCCAATATTTTCTAGTTTCTAAAATGCAACTCTTTTTTTATTGCCAACGGTGGCAAACGAGCAAGCAGCATACCTGATGGTAAGTGATACTGCCGCACATGGACCTTTGCAATACCAGGGACACAGCCGGGCCGTTGCCTACCATGAAGAAAATACTCTTCTTAAGTCTCGTTTAAAGAAGGGCATGTTATAGCGCTCGGGAAACACAACAGCAGGTAGTTCCTTCCAGAGCTTGCACGTACGTGGGAGAAATGATCGCTGGAAACATACAGTTGAAGACCATAACGTTTCCAGATGAAATGGATGAACTCTGCTACGATGTCGAGTGGTACGTTGGTAGAATGGTGACGTTGGTACCAAGTCAAACTGTTCCTCGCAACTTTTGTTTTTTAACTTTCACGTCCATTTTAGAGATGATTTTTTAAAACAAATCATTCAAATTGCAAGAAGACAAAACAAAAGTACTACTACCAAAAAGGTCCCAAAATATTACGCAAAGTACTAATATTTCCCGAGTGATAAGACGCACTCTTCGAAGTATTAAAAACTCATTAACTATCTGCCCATATAAAAGAAAAAACATTCATAAGAAAGCATTTATAATATTAAGTATCTAATGATAACCTATAAGTCAACTACACTTCTTAATTCAAGGCGAGAAGAGGGTGTCAACTAGCTGAAGAGTATGTGATACTAACATTTGTTTTATATGACAAGAGCAAACCCGCATTCTATTGTCTCAAAAACTTGAAGAGATAATACATGAGGAACAACCATGTCTTGTGTCGTGAGTCAGTCTCAACGCCCCTCCAATTCACAGCTCGGTCAACGCCATACTGTTCACTAATAAATTATATGTACAAATAATACTGATGTGGTATTCGGTTAAAATTTTCTTTGATCTTTTTATTATTTACATAACTTTCAATTTGTGAAGGTTCAATGAAATTTTAAGTCAAAGATTAAATATAAATCTGAAGGCTCATAGTGTACAAATAGGTGTAATAGACATTAATCTTTACGCATATCTATGTAATGTTTCCCACGGCATCAGCTGGTTTACGCGCCAACGAACATACGCAACGGCCCGCAACATCGCCTGACGCCCCGATAACAAACCACAGTGCTCTCAAAAATGCATTTTAACTATAATGAAAACGAAACAAATAAACTTCACGGTCAATTTGTTAGCATGGAAGAGCCAGTTACTAATAATAAAGAGAATGATTTATTGACAGGCCGCAAGAGAGGCAATGGCGCCCGGGAGAGCAATTTGCTTCGGCGCAAAAACTTATATCATTTACTTGCGTATGTTGCATTGTTCCGCATATGCCGTTAACTTACTTATAAAGCTTATTACTCATGAAGTACATATTACTTAATGAATAAAATATGATTGTTTCCTTTGTATTTACTAAAATGTTTTCTTGATATCGAGTGAAAGCATTGTTTTCCAAAAACAAAAACCACAAGATTGGTAACGGTATCTGTACATTCCAATTGTGAGTATTCCGTTACAAATCTCCCGTCTGTAATCAAGTGGCAGTGACTTATAGTTAATGGCGATCATTTCTTAGAAGTAACAAGTGTGAGAAAAACTATTACAGCACTAGTGACCTTCCACATTCATAGCACTTATCACGATTATGAGAAATAAACAACTTAACAACTTCTTAAAAAAACAAAGGCAATTGAACTCTTTTGAAAGTATATAAAAAATAATTTAAGTCTGCCTCATGTGGTAACATACCAATACTATACCTTTTTGCTGATATGAAGACTAATCTAATAGTAAGATTAAACGATAAAGCTACTGTAAGAGCAAGATAAGAACCCTAACCCGTCTGGCAGGACTATTTCCTACTATGGAGGATTAGATATCCAACAGCGATACCTATAAGAATAGTAAAGAAGAAAAATTATGGAATACTTAGCTCGCAAGTCAACAATAATGTACTATTGAATATTAAATATCACAGTAAAACTACAATGCAACAATCAATATAATACACTCATTTGCAAAAAAAACGGGCACCTAAGCAATGAACCATTTCAAATGTTAATATTTCTTTGTTTGATAATTATAGGTAGTTTTATCCACACAATTTGCTAAATTAATAAGAAAATAATCGTTTTCATCAGTATTTCATAAAATTTAGATACAATTTATGGGAAATAATGCTAAACCTCGCTAGTAGTGTATATTCGCTAGTAGTGCATATGCTCATGAAGTAAAAATAAAAAAGTTTTTTGTTTGTTTTTCTTTAATAAAGTAAAAGCAGATAAATGTTTAGTATCGAGTGTGACCCCCTCTAGCTAAAATCACAGCTTGAATTCGTCTGGGCATGCTAGCGAGTATATCCCGGATACTTGCTTGCGGAATACGTTCCCACTCCGCAGTAATCACATTCTTCAGCTCTCTGATGGTCTGCGGAGCCGGGTGTACTGATCTCACACGCCGTTTCAGAACGTCCCAGACATGCTTATGGGATTGAGGTCGGGACTTCGAGCTGGCCAATCCAAACGACGAATGCCGACCTCTTGCACATACGCATTAACATCGCGGGATCGGTGGGCGCGAGCATTGTCGTCCATAAAAATCGAGTCTTCACCTAGAGCGGCCAATGCGGGTTGTGCATGAGAAATTAGAACTTCCGTTATGTATCGATGCCCAGTCAGTGAGCCGTTTTCAATGAAGACTAACTCTGTACGATCCATTGAATTTATTCCTGCCCAAAACATAACAGAGCCCCCACCATAAGGTGTGATTTCTTCGAAACATGCCTCTGCAAAGCGTTCTCCTTGTCTTCTTAGCACTCGCCGACGTCGATCTTCACCGAACAGAGATATCCTGGCTTCATCAGAGAACAAAACCCTATTCCAATCGTCTTGAGTCCATGATTCACAATTTCTAGCGAACCTAAGCCTGTGAACTCTGTGCTCACGGAGTAATTTGGGGCCGCGGGCCGGGCGGTGACTGCGTATATTGGCAGCGAGAAGCCTCCTCCTGACCGTCCATAGACTAATATGCACATTTCTTACTTCTTGGAGGTTGTTCTTAAGATCCACATACGAAGATTTGCGATTTCTCAATGCGCGACTCACAAGAAAACGATCATCCCGTGGTTGGGTACATGGTTTTCTTCCAGAACCAGGCCTTCTCTCGACGGAACCAGTCTCCTGATATCGCTGCCAGGTCCTTTGGACTGTCGAGCGACTAACATTTAGCCTCCTAGCCACGAAACATTGGCTGCAACCCTCTTCAAGCAGCGCGATAATTTTGGTAGCTTTTACCACTTTATCTACCATTTTTGATACAGCCAAACAGCATTAAATAAAGCTTTGACAGTCAAGGATATGAAATTAATCGATAAAAATTGAATAAAAGTTATGAAAGTCGATGTTAACTTCTGGAACTTCGCGCCAAAAATGTAGGATAAAAAGGGGTTTTCTGTAAAAATGAACATCAAATGAAAAATTGAATTTAGAACGTACTTTTTTAAATACCACAGCATTTTTAAAACCGGCCAGTAACGTGTACAAACGATTGAAACCTTTTTGGTATTGTATCTTTTTAAATATGAATGAAAATCAAAACCGCCCGTTTTTTTTGCAAATGAGTTTATTTTATAGCAAAACTATGCGGTTTCATTTACCTAACTTTTTTAATAAACATTTAAAATATTTTTAGATTACACAAACCAAAAGATTGGGTGTTGGTGTGTAGACTTGTTATTTGTGTATGTCATTTTGGCTGAAAACTGATAATTTCTTCATGTTTTCTAATTTGCTTTTTAAGCTACGGAGCGTCTACGCCTTACGAAGTATAAACACTGCAATGGATCTATTTCTAAATGATCAAAAAATTTAAAAAACGAGTAACAAAAAACTACAGTCTGGTTAATGTATAACGGTTTTCTATAGATATTTGTTGAAAAAATGAAATTAGTTCCGAACACTTAATCAATTATTTACATACACATATTCATCAAGTTGTAACGGTCTACACTTCAAACAATACGAAGTTACTAAAAATAAATTGATATTGCAAACCGTTACAGTAATAAGAACATTAAACTAGCATTGAAATGATGGATCGTTCTTTACAAAACTATGTACGTTCTGTGATTGTATTAAGCCCCATCAGTATTTTCACACACGTAAAATTTTTCATCAACCGTTGTCATTCTACGATTTATTCACATTTGTGGTCTATTTCACTATTTCAGTTATACGAGCCGCATTGGTTATATTTTATAACCGTTATAAATAAATTGCCTAGATAATGAAATTTTTTTTAAACTAGTACCAAACATTTCAAAATATATTTCCGATTTAGTTCGGTCCTTTTTGTTAACATTTAAATGTTATAGGTACTTCATTGAAGGCTACCCAGATACACAGATTTAATTTTATCATTCTTAAATTATCTGTAGAAATAAATGATTTTAGGATTAAATAAAGGCTAGTTGTTCAAAACTAAAGCAAAACTACGTATATTTTAATATTACCGTTGTGTTTGAAATTTATTCATGGCGAAAATTAATAAAGGTTGTTTTGGCTTCAGTTCAGATGACCTTTACGTTTAGAGATGTTATGTTTATAAAATATTAAAAATATAGGAATGTACGATATTAGCTTCGACAATAAGTAAACATTATCATTTAATTTTAAATAACATCCTCTCCAAGGCTTTGATTCAGCACATTTTCAAGAACATAAAAAAAAACATATAAACTGGTTCTTTTTACAATTTTTCTTTCGCCGTAAGCGATAATAATTAACAATTTACGATTCTATATGCACATAACTATGAAAACTCGAAATGTGAGAGCCGTGGATTTGAAAGCGAGACCTCAGCACATTAGTCTAGTGGCACTACTGTAGCTGCTATTTTAAACTACTTTCTATTTCACGTTATATTCTCCACAAAAAATAGGGTAGATTTCAAATCATATTCCAAAATAAGTAACAATACGTGGCTATCAAGGTCGATAGACTTATTAAACGTAGGTAAATGACATTATCTAAAGTACTATTCCTCTAAGTACAGCAGTTTTGGAGTTTTAGCAAATATATATTAACAACTCACGGCTCGACGTCAGCATTTAGTTAGCTTTCGCAACACCCACAAACTATTCTAATTAATATGCGTCTCAAACAACTAGTAATGATGTCGTAGTTTGTTATTTAATGCATCATATTATAGAGCAGTTTTGAAAACCTGCAGGGGACAGTAATCCGGTCTAGTAATATTGATTTCATGTAGTTAATGCGATTACTGAGCGGGCTATTGCCTTGAGCCTGCCTCCTTAAGTTCACTCAATGGAATCGTCGATTAAAATGCGATAACTCATGGTGTAGACCGTCAATGTACAAGTTATTTGAATTAATATAAATGTTGTTTATTATGATGTCACTCTAACCAGTTATCCATGACGATATAGGTACAAGGTATACTTATGTTAATATAATATGAGATCATAAACTTTTTAAAATATATATGCATGTCCATTTCCAATAAAATTATTTTTATGGATTTTATCGCGTTTTGAACACTTTACAGCTTTCATGATCACAGGAAGATTGTTCGCAAACGCGATCAAATCCATAAGATTACTTTTATTTTAAACTAGCAACCCGCCCTCGCTTCGCTTCGGTTACAGTCGCCTTACCCGCGTAGTTCACGTTCTCGTGGGAATACGGGGATAAAATATGTTACTCCCTGATATTATAGCTTTCCATTGGTGAAAGAATTTTTGAAATCGGTTCGGTGGTTTAAGCGTGAAAGCGTAACAAACAAAATTACTTTCGCATTTATAATACTAGTAAGGATGTGTAATACTCGTGTAAACATCAGAAATAATTATATGTATGCATTGACATACAAATGTATACTAATATATGTATATATATTTATACTGTCATGAATATGTAAAAATAATAATTGTTGTAAATGTGTTTTCCTTTTCTAGTTATCGCAATAGTTTACTAAATATTTAAAGATAGCTTAGTAGAATAAACAGATTTTCTTTCAACGAGACAATTGCAGTACTGAAAGATTACAACTTATGCAGAGACTATTTTTACAAGCATGACTCATTTAGTATACCACAGAGTTATTACAAGACAACATTAAAAGTAAAGAAATAAGATTAATGATCTCTGACGGGACAATGAAGCGTCGGAACTGAAGATAACAGTCCTCAAGTACTCGGAGCTCATATAGAAACAATTGCCTAGATTGTGGAGCTTGATGCGCGTGAACTTTCGTTGTACTACTAAATGAAAGAAAGCATTCTTATTCTCACGATTACACAAATATGAGACAACGTCTCTATTATAATTAATGATGCAATGAATTAATTACCTAATTTAGAAAAAATATTGTCAGTATAAAATACTTCCAAACAGAATTAAGATTAATTGCCGCGTTACTATTGAGTCGGAAGGTAATATGCAAATTGTTATGTTTATGGAACGAGTGAAAATAACAACAAATTGACATTGACAAAGACATTGAGGACACAGTATTTGCTATAGTTTAGCCACAATATAAACGGATACATAAAACATGACCTCTCATAACGCAGTCACCCAACAAAGTTGCTGAGCATCATAAAATTTTATTGCCCACAGTATTGTTTCAAAATATATATTTTACTTTACATAAAATGATGTCATCTATGTAAAATAACATTTGTAATATAACATTATCTTCAACAGTAAGCTATACTCCTCGTATCTTAGGTTTATGACGAAATAAACGTTCCGTATGGTGACTGAAAATATGAATACACCACCACCTTTCACGCCCGTGGATGTCGTAAAAGACGCGTTAGGGATACGTGCTTGTAACACCTATGCAAGAAAAGGAAAACTCGAAATCAAATAACCGGCCTGACCAGGCGGTATAGCAGTTCAATACAGGAGGATATTCTATACTAGAGGAGGTTTGAACCCAGCAGTAAGGCGTATAAGAGTTGAGAAAATGATGATGATGAAATCATTATTTCATTGAATACGAGAGTTATATTTAGAGTAATTAAAAGTAAAACTAAGCTATGAATTAAACCTAAAGATATGTTATGAATTTTGGCTCGTTTACGTTGTAAATTTATCGTAGCTGTAGTAACTAAGATAGATGAACATGAACGATCAAGAACAACGTAGTACGTCTCTACATAGAGTACAATTGGGCGATGCTGATTCAGTAAAGTGAGGCACTCAGACGAAACTTCCTGGTTTTGTTTGTTGTTTTGTCACCCCTCGTCGCATCGAGAGCTGTTCAAAAACACGCAGACGGAAGGTATTGTCGAGGAAGAAACATATAGGGTGTACAAATCGTCTCATTTAGAACCCCTCGACGAGTAATTCTGAGAGTTTCTATTGTAAACTTATCATTACCAATTTGTAAAATTAAATTAGATTGTGATAGATATTATTGTAATGTGATGATTATCTGACTAAAAAGAATAACAATAAAATCAATTGACAGGCTATGTTGCAACATTCATGTAGTGGGTCAAAAATACAATATGTCATAACCTGGTATTTCTTGAAAGAATCGAAAAACTGGTTGAGAAACGATCAGGAGAATGGGTTTTTTTTTTATTTTTTTTTTATTGCAAACGATGGCAAACGAGCAAACAGTACACCTGATGGTGAGTGTTGCTGCCGCTCATGGACCTTTACAGGGTCGCTACCTACCGCGAAGAAGGTGAAGGGAGTGTGAATGCGTGCTTTGAGGCTCGGTGATACCAAGGGCACCACAAAATCCCTCCACACACAAACACCCTCAGAAAGTTGGGCTTCCGGCTCTCTGCGAAGCGCTGTAACAAATTGCTACTACTCAGACGTCGATTTTTTGCGAGAGTGTGGTACTACCACGGACGGACCGGCCCGCGGCTGTAGACAGATAACTGTCGACAGTGTGGTCCTACCACATGGAATGCGGGTGACGTGACCGGGAAATTAGGCCGTCACCCGCCGAGAGGCCGACCGCGTGAGGAAAGACCGACGTTCTCCCCGAGGGGAGGTTGTCGGTCGATGGGAGGGTACCCCACTAGGGGGTATTCCGTCGGGCCGACCACTGTTGACAAGTAACCCTGCTCCGGTGGTCGGCTCAACGACGAAGGCGACGTGGTGTTTGGGTGGGTTGCGGGTGTGCGTGCTTACGCCCCTCTGTCGCCCCGGACGGAGTGGTGCAAGGAGTGCGTCGACCGCGACCCACCCCAAGAAAAAAAAAAGTGTGCAGTGTTACATGTTTGTATATAGAATATAGAACTCAGTGTCCATATATGTAGATTCTCCGTTAACATTAGTTAATCGATTATGCTAGATGCCCCATTAGCACACATGCTGCATTCGGACGCAGAACGTAAACCGTCACAAAGGGTATCCATTTGCTGCAACCGATAGAATTAATCAGTAGCATTACTAGTCTTTGGTAAGGGAAGTGAAATTTGCTATTATTATAACAGCAATATTTAAGAAAATACGTGTGACCTTTAACAATTTATCATCTTTGAACAAATAATTAAGCAAAGGGGGAGATTCAGATTTATGTTATTATAAATAGTCTGGGTCAATTTCCAATTGAACTTATTAAATTCATTTACACGAACTAGGAATGATCTTGTATAAGATAGTCTTTTTACAGAAAAAATACATGAATACTAAAATATGATCGAAAGTAAAATAAATAAAATTAAACTCGGTAATAGTTATTTAAGTAGAAGTTTTCATACCAATCCGATTTAGACAAAACTTTGAACTGAATGCAAAATTACGTCTGCTATTTTCCGCCTACTATCTGTGGTATACTTTGGAATAATTAATTACATATTTGTGAAGTGCTTTCTAATACAGGATTCGCAATGAGTCCTAAAATAATATATAATTAAATGATTAAAGATTATTACTAAACTTACCATAACAGAAGTTAAATTGACTTACCTGCAAAATAATATAAATCAGAATTAATAGAAGGGTATGTTATCAATTATCATACTATTAAAAGAACTATATGCATTATCTATGTATAGCTGTAAAAAAAAAATTGTAAGAAACACATTGTTTTTTTCCTTCAGCTGAAAATTGTTAAGGAACAACAAGAATAAATAAAGGAACACTTAAGCCACAAATTTAAAAAAAAGGAGGTACGAGACTATATACATATGTATTTTTAAGATAATATGAAGCCTACTTCCGTAGGGTGACAATGTAAGAATACAATTCACCACTCCCTAGTGTACCCGTGGATGACATAATAAGCATATAAAATCTGTGCAAGAGAAGGAAAACTCGAAACAAAACTCTATTCCAACACGTCTGACCAGCGTGGAATAGTAGGTCAATTCCCCTCCCATTATGGAGGAGGCCTGAGCCCAACAGTGGGACATATATAGGCTGAGATGATGATGATGATGCCTTTATTGCTGAAATACCTACTTCTAAGGTAGAAGGAAGTAGAAGTAGGAGGAAGCTTAACAAATTTAGCAAGATTAGCACATATAGCCCAATGACGCGAAACTGAAAGTCAATATAGTAAGATGCCAGAGCGATCACTTATTTTCACATAGACGAAACCTTAGGTCCTCGATAGCGTTTCATGTTCTTTGAATACCTGCTAGGCTACCTGCTATGTTTCATACATATTCGTCCTCTGGATCTAAGCTACATCACCACCAATTTTCAGCCAAATCAGTACAGCATATCTTGAGTTATAAATAGTGTAACTAACACGACTTTCTTATATATATAACTATATAGATCATATATGGTATGTTAAATTTAGGCCTAATTTTGCTCGCAACTCTATAGGCGTAGTGACATAATTTCCCGGGATAAAAGATAAGCTTGGGAAGATACCCGAAAAGGTAATCCACCAAGTCGACCACGGATGCTTGATATTATTGAAGGTGGAAAACTAGTTCAAAAGATCAATCGCTTAAACACTCAGCAACTCTATGGTTTCAATAACTTATTAATAGAATATTCTTTTAAAAGCACGCAAAATATACGTGTCATAAAATTTATTAGAAAATCTCATCTCCTATATCAACATTTTGCTAGGGGCGACACAGCACTCGAGCGATCTGCTTGCCGTAACTTTGTAAAGAAAATTGAGTTCGCATACGATCGACATTGCCACAACCTCTTTTGATAAAATTTACCTGTATATGATCTCATTTTGATACAATTATTTGTGTGCAAAGTTGCCTTATTTATATTTCTTTATTTAGAATTACTGTTTAATTTTCCCTATATAATAATTAAGTTAGAAAAAGGAAAAATTCTAATTATAGTGTAACTTAGGATTAATTGTAGATTCAGAATAGGTTTTGTGAATAAGTTAAACCCAATTACGACGATTTCACAGGGACCTACTTGTAACAAAATACGCGTCTTAATCGTGAAATCGTTATAAGCGGCATAGGGCAAATAAAACGTAATAGGTTCTAATTTCGAATATGTAAGTTACATATATAAGAAATTGTTAGAAAAGTAATCATATCATCAATCAGAAACGTTAGAGTAATCACTTATCTTGGTTTAGTTTGACAAAACGATTTTGTTGCATCTATAAAATGATCAATATAATTAACGTTTCGAAATACGTCTTTGACTCAAAGAAGCTACTCGTACATAGCATCTTAAATCGTTAACTGCTGATAACGCCTGCCTGGTTTGAAAAAAACCGGAGTTGACGCATTTTCGCCTTCATCATTATCATTTACAGATTCTTTTTGTGTAATATTCACATCTATACCAATAATTAAAATTGAAGTGTCTGTTTGTAATGTCAAAATAATAGGCTTTTTTCATGCTCACACGGTTATTTGCACTATACATATGTCTAAAATACACTTTAATTTTTTTTGTCTGTCTGTTTGTTCCGGGTAATCTTCAAAACGGCTGAACCGATTTCAAAAATTCTTTCACCAATGGAAAGCTATAATATCAAGGAGTAAACTAGGCTATATTTTATCCCGGTATTCCCATGGGAACGGGAACTACGGAGATAAGGCGACAGAAACCGAAGCGAAGCGAGGGTGGGTTGCTAGTTTTTAATAAGATTATCAATTGATCGAATTACGTTTGATTTTTTCTTAAAGCTAATTGTTATTTTAACTGATCGAATGTAGGAAAACACTTCTCAAGTTGGGTTCTACTGTATATGAATAAATGAAGAGTCATACTATAAGAAAATTTCTCAATATATTATGCAAAAAATTTCAATGACAAAATAATTTAAAATAATCCAAGTGCATACTTTTATACAGATAATACAGTCAAATTGTTTTATTTTATTTTTAACTTTATAGTTTGCATGACCATCAAAGCACCCATAATAACATAAAAATCGATGACAAGAAGCATTATTTTAATTTTTTTAGAGATAATTTATAATTTAATAGTAAGGATACAAACTCATAATATTTGCCGTGGAGTGACGTAATCCCCGTCTTACCCGTGGGTATCGTAAAAGACGACCAAGGGATGCATATGTATATAAACAATATATATAATCTATGCAAGAGAAGGAAAACTCGAAATAGACCCTATACCAATTTTTCTGACCAGCGTAGTATAGTAGGTTAATGTCCCTCATATTGAGGAGGCTCGGGCCAACAGTGAGAGGTATATGAACCCAGATGATGATGAATTTAAACCTATTTTTTATTAACGCACTATATTTTTAAGGTAAAGTTCTATGTAGCGCACATCTAACGAAACTTAACAATCATTCAACTAAAAAGACTTGTTTCATTAAGGCTCAGCAAGAAAATTTGTGATTCGCAAATATACTTGTGCTGAATGTACTTTATGTACTTTTTGGACTCTTTTTTAATTGTAATAATTATATTATACATAATTGCTTCTTTTTTTGTTACAGCGTAAAGATGAAGAAAATCAGAAATTGTCAAAGTGGCTGGTGGGTGGTATTGTTTACCGCCACATTAGCCGTTTCAGCTGCGGCACAAGCTGGGAGTGGCCTTTACAATGCAAAGTTAAAACAAATAATCACTTCAAGTACTCTTAATTGGTCTAATATGAAGAAAGAATCTATGGGCAACTATGTGATCGGGGCAGAATCTGAACAAGGTATGTTACTGATTTAGGGCTAAAAAACTTAAAGTAATACATACGCGATACGAATGAACATAATTATTTTTACAGGACCTATATATCTCTGCAGAGCCCGCCACGAAGGTGACATGATCTTGGGGCAGTTGAAGCCAGATTACACGTCCTGTGCGGTTTCGGGCACTAAAAGTTACAACATATTTGAAGTGCTTGAAAATATTGAAAATGCATCTTTAATCAACTGGATACCATGGTTTAGGTTTCACGCTAAACCTAATGGCGCTGTTTTAGTAGACTCGTCTTCAGATTCAGTCTTTATAGGACGGATGAAAGCACAAAGTGGATATTCACATTACATAGGCAGAATAGCTTATGAAAGTGTCATTGGACAATTGATTACATTTGACGATAAAAATAACGAACTAATAGAAAATAGCGGCGAAATCTTAAAAGAAATTGAACCTATAAGTTACAAATTACAGAATGTAGTTCTAGATCGAACGACAGAACATGTGCGTCAGACAGAACCAGAAGTTATTGAGGAGAGAGTTCTGAGTAATGAAGGTGATACTGCTGCAACGGGAGTCGCTGAAATAGAATATGAGTTTAATTATACATTATCTTGGGGGCATGGACACGGTATAGCAATAGGATTGAATACTTCAATTGAAATGGAAGATGGCACTAAGTTTCCTGAAATACAATGGGCCAATCCGTTTTCCGAAAGAATAACTAAACTTTATAAATTAGAAAGATATTTGGAACCTGGCACGGCATGCAATGTTACTTTTAGGGGTAACTTAACAAATCGCGACGTCCAATATACTGCAGATTTAGTAACTTTTTATAAAGATAATGATCCTAGATCCAGGCAAATGAGGGGACAACGTATTGAAAATACAAAGGAAGTAGAAGCGATCTATGGTGATATCTACTTCATCGGTAATAATAGTTTAGTACCTACAACCACAACTACTACCACCACTACGACAACTACTACTACTACAACTTCAATACCCGAGCGCGTACCTCCAGCACTTGAGGAAAATGATGTTGCCGATATGAAAAAATCCGATCCGTCTGAAGAGATGAATAGTGGTAATATAATTAACGACAATACTGAAGGCATGATCAAACCCCAGATTCCAAAAGAGGATATTAAAAAATCCGTTGCTGGCGGCCTCGAGAGCAATAAGATTAATGGCGCAGCAATGAGGATTGTTACTTTTACGTTGTTTATTCCATCTCTTATACTTATACTTTAACTTAAAATGACAATTTCGTAATGTTTGTAAATAGTAAAGAGATATTTAAAATTATAGTTGCTTGGTCTTTTAAATAAATATGTATTATCGTTTGGCAGATATGCTTGATGCTGTTGTTCATGGACCGAAAATTAAATAACCATTTTACCGGGTTATCGTGTGTAAATATAGATATTTTTGTTCTCTTGACATTCCTGTTATGTGATTTCATTCCAGTATGTTAATCGAGCAGCCAAAAACAATCGCATAACTGTACATAGATATACATACATAATATATGTAAATATTTACTGATACCATTGTCGCAGAGCGACGCAAGATAATCATCATTAAGTAAATGGAAATGGCATACATCGTAGGTAGGGATAATGGATATGGAGTGAAATATAACATTGTTACCAAGGACATGCTGTAATAGAGAAGTAAATACAAAATATGTACCGTTTAGAACAGAAAAAATTAAAATAATTATATCTTGAAGGTAAAATGTAATTATTTTTTAAAAAAGAATTAATTTATAGAAATGCACCACAATTATGAAATAAATATAAACAAAATATTTCAGGTTTATCTTTTAATTTAGATGACAAATTTCTTGTCTAAATTAAAACAAAAATGATATGTGAAAATTTTAAATTTTTTAAAATGTAGTAATATTTCTTGTCATAACATATTTTTGCATATTCCAATAAAATTGTTCAGCTGTGGTATTTTTATGAATGTATGTAAGTATGACAAAAATGCATATTTTTTTTAATACCATATGTTCCACTTTTGCTATATCAGGATAAAAAAGTTATAATGATAATGTATTAGATTTAAGATAATATTTTTGCAGCCTTAGCCTTATGAATAATTGGTAATGAGCAATTATCGTTTAATGTAAAAACCAGATCTTTCAGTACCTCTTATATTTTAGTATTTCCTTTAATTGTTATTATTAATTTTAAGTTATAAGAGTATAGAATCCAGAATTAAGCGATATTATTACTTTAGAGCCTTTATTCACAAATAATTTATTTTGTTTTTTTTTTTATTATCTCATATAATTATTTAACATATATATATTTGTAAGTTCTGATAACATTAGGTCCATCTTATTGTTAGTTGAATCTAACCATCGTGGTATTTTATTAAAACTATACATATTTATTATGACTTTGTTATGTGAGCCAAAGTTATACTTAGTAAATTTCCTAATTAAGGACTTTAATCCATTAAAATTACATCCCTCCGTAAAATGGACTCGTAACATTGTTAGTTGTTAGTAGATACAATATCCGATTAGCATGTAATAGTTTTGGAATCGTTTGATAGTAGTATATATGTGTAACGGACTTTTGTCAGTGCGTAAGGAAAATTGATGATATTTTTGTATGAATTGAAATCGATTGTAAGTGTTCGCCTAATTGTAAGTGAATTGTTTTCATATATTGATTTATCTCCAATCTTTATCGTTTTTAAACACATCAGTATTCCTATTTACGGAATGCATAGTTAGTTTTAGTTTTAGAGATGGCAATCGTATATTTTATAAAATCAACGTCCCACCTAGCGTACCATTATTGATTAAGACTTAATATTATAAAAAATATATATCATTATTTATTGGTCATTTTCTCAGCTTTGATCTACGTTTGCCAAGGATGTCGTAATTGGTGTTAGGAGTATTTGCAAAAGTAAGCGTGTCTTGCACGCTTAATAGATATTTTAATGATCTATTTATCAACTATTAAAATCAATGGCTGTATATCCAACGTCTAATACTTTAGAAAATGCTTATATTTCCCGGTAGGCAGAAAATCTATTCCATAATATTAAGGCATATTCTATTGTTGTACCTATCGTGTAATTAAAATAAACCCTGATAAAGGGTAGATTGATATTATTATTGAATCTCATAACATCAAAATTATTTTGCGAAGCATAATTGTGATGTTCCATGTAAGTTTAATTTGTTTAAATTCATTAAACTGTAATTCAAACATTTTATTGTTTTATTTCATTACTTTACAACAGCGGTACTAGATGGATATGAAGCGACTACCATCGAGCCTCAATAAGTCTATTAAGGATAACTATAAACCAGGATTAGCCTAGATATATGAAGGCAAAAACTACCCATATGGACTATAATAGACTGGCGTTAATAATTAAGCCTAAGCCCTGGGTAACTAACTGTTTAACGCGTTCTCTAAGATACGAATTTCACACATTGTTGAGAAAATATTTTTTAGAGCATAGATACGGGTTTTTCTTCACTGTTAGAGCAAGGGATTATAACTATTTACACATTACATACATACATAAATACGGCAGATTTCCATCAATTATTGAAGTTATAGATGTAGAGCGCTGTGAATTCGAGTCCAAGGCGTCTACGTGGAATTTGATCGTTTTCGCTAAACAATTACTGCTCTGATCTGTATATCTATTTTAATTTTATTTTGAAGCATTAATATTCATTAGAGAAAACAACAATTTCAACCGTATTTATTAATTAGGACTTGTTATTACCTTTTTGTTATATTTGTATACATTTTAAATGAATATTCTCGGACTTACAAACATTGCAGTATATTATAGAGAAGCTTTAGCTTCACGCACAAGTCAGGGGGAAGAAGGCGCCTATCAGTCTCGTTGCATTTGGTTTAACAATTCGTTATCGATTTATAAAAGTAGTTAAACAATACGAATAACTACTTTAAAAAAGGTTAACCGTTAATTCGTTTTTAAATTTCAAGCTTTAATTCAAAAGAGTTAGTGTGATACTTTCACACACACATTAGAGGAAGTTTGAAAGTTGCGCCAGTGACGGAAAAGTTAAAGAGTGAACGGCTGACATGGTATGGACCGTATGGAAGAAGATGACATATTGCGTCGACCCCAAGTAATTGGGATAAGAGCAAGATGATGATGATGATGAATGTGATACTTTCGTTTATTAAAAAATATAATTTTATGAGAAAATAAGTATAGTGTTTCCTTAAAATCATTTATTAATCTACTTGGGATATGCCAGATATGCATTGAAAAGTAGACACGACAGGCTCAATTATTTCTCCATATGAAAATGTGTAGATGGGTCAAGAATACAATATGTCATTATCCCTTACTTTCCTGTGGGAGTCGTAAAAACCGACTGATTACCAGAAGAATACCGATCATCAGTTTTCTAGGAAGCATAGAAATCGCGATGTAACCCGTCCTCCAAGTGTGACGCTTTTGACATTATGCCAATTAGGAGGCACATGTCCGCATATGAAAGTTAATGAGCTGATAGATAAATAGAAAATATTTACTTTAAGTCGAAGATCACTGGAAAATATCTAATTATAAGAATATAGGTTATAATATGTGGTGGCGGTTACTAATAATACCGACTTTTGCTCGTGGATAAGACTATAAAGAGCTATATTGACTTAGAATATCCCCATCTGACGTTGTCTGATCAACAATTATATCTCTATAGCTGGCAGACAGGGGACTGGTCTTAAAACTATTAGCTAAACTTTTGCAAAATGTACCTACGGTGAAAGAAGTGTACACGCTGCGTCATTATCACCTAGTTGGGATAAGAGCGGGATGTAAAAATACAGTCTAACACACCCATGGAGCATATACAAACTCCTCTTTGTACTTACTCCGTGATCACACCCCTCCCTTTCCCACGGACATCGCATAAATTGGTTAAGGTACATAAGCAGATAACATCAATGCAATTTATAAAGGAAATTAAAACCTAACACGCCTTGTTAAAGTGATAAGTCAAAGCTCCATCTCACTGAGGAGCAGGCTCAAGATAAATGGCGAAATTAATAGACTGTAAACAAAATATTAAAAATCTCTCATTTAATCCATAAAAAGTTGCCTCGTTATATTTATAAATTAACTAGCAACCCGCCCTCGCTTCGCTTCGGTTTCAGTCGCTTTGCCTGCGTAGTTCCCGTTCCCGTGGGAATACCGGGATAAAATATAGCCTATGTTACTCCCTGATCTTACAGCTTTCCATTGGTGAAAGAATTTTTGAAATCGGTTCGGTGGTTTAAGGGTGAAAACGTAACAAAGAAATAAACAAACAAACAAACTTACTTTCGCATTTATAATATTAGTAAGGATTTTCATGAAACATGTCACTGTTACGACACCGCTCATACTCTAGGTAGGACTTGTAGAGGGTGCCTACAATTAGGGTTGTCTTTTTTTTAATGCAAATAATATTTTACTCTTGGGTGTCGTAAAGGACGACTAAGAGATTTAATGTGCAAATAATATAAATTCAAAGGAAGGAACACTCGAAATAAAACCTATAGGGGTCTCTATAGGGTCCATCCCAACCCGTCTGACCATTGTATAATAGGTCAATTTCCCTCCCATTGGGAGGGAGAGACTCGGGAGGAGACTCGAGCCCAACAGTAGGAAGTATATGAGCTGTAATGATGAAAGGATATTGGTTAATCATTGAAGAAAAAATATTTTATGTCCACATAAAGTACGATGTAGTTGTAAAGTACCATATTGTTTTGCTGTAAAACATATTTATTATTAAAATTTAGCAATTAAAAAAATAATATTATCACTGCTTAACAACATCTTTGTACTCTATATTTATTTTAAGGTAAATAAATGATTATATTTTTTATCAAATACATAGACACTTTGTTTCATTTCAGAAATAATCCTAGATAAATCAACTCCTGCGAAATAATGTATTTTCACGTACTTTAATAGTCCACATAAAGACAGAATATAATTACCTACCCAAAATAACGTACAATACCTATTTTACAATTAAGTACAGGTAGCAATCGTATCTACAATAGTCAGAAAGAGCATGTACTTAATATAAAATATTTGATTCTACTCTAAAGGATTTTTTTTTATTAGCTTTGGTGACAGACGAGTAGGCCGTCCACTACATGGTAAGTGCTAATTGCCATTCACAAACCCCTGCAATACCAGGGAAATACCAAGTGCCTGTCTAAGTAAGTGCCCGTAAAGGTTAGGAATCCGACTCCCACGTTCACCGAACAAGGCATTATGTATGATGTTGGACATATTACTCTCCCAGAACCCGTAATTTTACAACTACTCGTACCTAGGTGGTAAGGAGTGTTGACAGATTACAATCTGTAGAGTAAACTAGTACAAGAGTACACTCTTAGTTCATCGTCGCACAATATTTAACTAAAATAGAAAAGTGTGCAAAATTTAAAATAAATATATCACACACATGTCGCAGAAAGTTTAGGCGGGAACGTAAAATCATCATGTGGTGTTCTGTTTTATTCAATATATTAATGATTTAACGTGTTAAATTAAATAACTTTAATGGAATTTTATGTAATGCGATGCGGAAGATCTGCTGAGTTGTAGTAAATATGATATAAAAGTGCTTTACAAATATTGCCGTTGCCCATCTAAATTCCATTAACGATGTGACCATAACACTGTGGAAGGCAATGATTTGACTTCATCATGACAGCTAATATACGTTCCACTGTTGAGCTTGAGCTTCTTCCACAATGGGAGGGAAATTGACCTACTGTACTACGCTAGTCGGAAGTGTTGGTATAGGGTTATATTTTGAGATTTCCTTCTCTTGTTTAGATGTTATATGCATATAATATCCCTTAGTCGTCTTTTACGTCACCCACAGGCAAGAATTGGGGGTGTAGAACGATTTTACTTACGACTTACTAGCGGACAAGGATTAATAAAAAAACTGATAATTTGTAAAGAAAATTATACACGTAATAATACATATCACATTTTATTCTAAGACATCACCGCAGTTCTTAAAACATTCAATATTCACGAAGTTATACATAGATAAACGTACATTACATAACGTATAAAATGTTGAGATAGCGTTGATATGATCGTAAAAAGTAAATTTGTTCGTACCCTTGTCTTTTCGAGCCTAGAAAATTTCCCCCATGCAAGCATTCCACGGCGTCTACGACATTTACAAGGGCTGGGGCGGGCTTACACCTTATTATACATCTACTTCTTCGTATATATTAATAAGAAAACTAGCGTAATAAACTCAACGTTTATGATGGCATAGATAAAACAACGAATATGTTTGGACGTCTTTAATATAACGATTTCTGATGTTTACGCTAGTATTATATACATTGTAAATTAAACTACTTTACGGATTTTCTCAAATTGTCAAATAATTACCACAAATTCAAGGTTTAATCATTATTAATCATAAACAATATAATTTTTTCATATAGAATCATTTTCTTCTTGTACTAGCAATAAATTTGTACCAAAAATGTGGGTCAAAATTTGGTAACTAATTTCTGTAACGGGTAGATAATTATAAATATCTGTAATAACGATGACTTGTTGGATGTTGGACATCTTAGTCCGTCCGTGATCATGAACGCTGTAAAGTGTTCGAAATATCGGGTACTCAAAAATCTCTTTAATATAATTTTTTTTTTGATGAGCACAACTCTTGTATTCACGATAATAAAATATAAATAGCATAATAATATTATTATGCGTAATAAAACGTGGTTAGTTGGTTAACGTGGTTGACAGCGATAATCTGTCATCGGCGCCGGGACTGTCGGCACGTCATCGGTTACCTAATCATTTAACAAGAACCCTCTATTATTACCAGCTAAAGTAACTGGAACGTCTGGATGGTCGGTTCATTTAATTAGTTCGAAGTAGTGGGACTACATTCAGTATTAGTATATATGAAATATTATTATAGTATTTGTTCTAAAATAGTGAACAATATAAATGGCGTTAATGCCAATCGCAGATTACAATAAATCAATATCACAATCATTTATTTGTGGAACAATACTATAATTTCAAGTAAGAATACTCTTCATTGCTTATTTAGATAATATCAAATTTATACTTACACAACTATAATAAAATTGTTTTTTGTAATATTTTAGAAGTCATTGGATATTAAAAATGCGAGACCAAGGCGACTGAAACAGAAGTGAAGCGAGGGCGATTTGCTAGTAAAAAATATAATTTGCACAAATCTCTCTATTAATTTAACTCTAGATGTTATGGCCAATTCCGATTCGTTATCTTAACCAATATTATAAATGCGAATTGAGCGTTCGTTTGGCACGCTTTAATACTAATCCTCTTCAAATTTCGCATACACGTTGTCAACAATATAAAACAAATATAGGCAATCTTTCGTTCAGAAAAAAAAAATACTGGTCTCACAACAGAGAAAACAAATTAACAAGCTATACTAACGCGACTGATGCTGCGAGCATAACTGGTTTATATTTTAAAAGTCTATAAAAATTTTCGTATGTTGATTAGTTTGTCACTTTGCAAATAGGTCTTTTTGAGCTATGTCTGGGTACACTCCATCTGAACTGTTCAAGGCGAGGAAAGGGCTGCATCGGCCCCTTAACCTACAGTATCGTCTAACCATCCAGCTATTGGGCTAACCACTAATACCCATCGGTGATTTTGGTGAAATAGGAGACCTAGGAATAACATATAAAATATACGCTAGGTTGAGTGTATAGAAAGATATAGGTATAGTTTCATTCCCAAATTTTATAAATTTTCATAAAAAGTTGGACATTTTTCTTCATTGAATTTCTCAGAAGGCACTGTCGTATGTATATGAAATACCGAAGACATGCGTATTCAATGCCAGCAAAGTTGCAAATTACAAGAACAGTTTTTGAATATAATATTACAATGTGTATGTTAAATACTTTTTCCTTTTTTTTGAGCGGACTATGATCAACACACGCCGTCCACTTCGTTTAGAACGACTCAGGGGCGGCCTCATTACCCACCGTATACCCATCTCTTCGCCATTGGGCCGGCCACTAGTACGAAATCCATGACATAGATGGCCAGCCTGCTGGGATACCCTTTCGGGTACCCTCCCTCCTCGACACCACACTCGGGGCGTCAAAATTCTCTCTTAAAAGATTCGACAGATTTTTAGTAACTGGATTTTGGAATTATCTGAATGATTATAAGCTATCATTGCGCGTTGATGGTGTTGTTGTTATATACAAAGTGTAAAAAACGTATATAGTTTAAATTAATTAATTAACTCGGACAGTATCGCTATTTTCCGTGTGGTGACGGAGTAAGAATACAAATCACCACTGTGTTGCCCGTGGATGTCGTAAAAGATGACTAAGGGATATCATACGCATATAACGCCTATGCAAGAGAAGGAATACTCTGAATAAAGTCCTGACCAGCATGGTATAGTAAGATCAATTTCCCTCCTATTGTGGAGGAGGCTCGAGCCTAACAGTGGGACGTATAAGAGCTGAAATGATAATGAAATGATGAATATCGCTACTAAACAATAAACTAACGTACAATTTATAGGAAAAAAATAAATACTTATAAAACTATATGAAGGCAAATATTATTCATTACCAATGACTAAGATAGAGGATTTAAATTAATTATATACTTAGTACAAATAACCATATTGACTCATCGGCATCTAATATGGTCATTGTTATGTAGTGAATAATTAAATTGTCTACTGAGCAAAAACAATAGGGTATTTATAAATAAAACTATTTTTATCGCGTTTGTATTTGATTTTTGATCATGAACGCTGTAAAGTGTTCGAAACGTCGGACAATCAAAAATCAAATGGAAACGCGATAAAATCCGTAAAAATAGTTTTATAATGTACTAGCAACCCGCCCTCGCTTCGCTTCGGTTTCGTTCGCCTACCCGTATAGTTTCCGTTCCCATGGAAATACCAGGATAAAATATAACCTAAGTTACTCCTTATATATACAGCTACCTGGTAGTAAAATATTATCAAAATTGGTCCAGCCGTGTTAAAGATTACCCAAAACAAACACACAGACAGAGAGACATTTTTTTTTAAACCGTGTTTGAGGTATAGGTATTGTGCAAATAACTGTATCAGCAAGAAAAATGTCCATTATTTTGACATTACAAACAGACACTTTAATTTTATTTATTTGTATAGGTGTGTACTATTAGCGTAAACATCAGAATTCCATAGGGTATTGCCAGATTTTAGACAAATATTTCAAATTGGTTCATTTCATCATTATCATGACCTCAAATTTGTTATTAAAATATAATACATTTGCAATTTCATTCATGCACTGTCTAAGAAAATATCCATTAAAGTTAAAGTTCATAAGAAATCTGTTAAAAGGCTACATGTTGTTCTTAAAAACAAATTTTAGCCAATAGCATGAGACTGGATGACTTTTTATTTTAGCAGGCTATGGTTTCAAACTTTATTTATTTATTTATTTATTAAACTTCATGCAACAATGCAATGGCGGACTTAATGCCAAAGGCATTCTCTACCAGTCAACCATAGGTGATGCAGAGACGAAAAAAAGGTAGGTGCATGTTCCGAGATAGCTATATTATTGTAAAATGAAAAAGAAAATATATTTTACATAGATAAATAGGTATATACGAAAATATATAATACATACCAAAGATACATACATACCCAAATACAAAGATAGATATGATATATATTAAGATATATAAATATATACATACACAGTATATATACATAATTATAAGGACATTATATCAGTTGTGATGATTCTGCCAACTCGTTTAAGAGATGGAGTCGAACGCTCTTCTTAAATGATCGACGACTAGTTGCCATCCTGATACCGAGAGGTAGTGAGTTCCAGAGGAGAACCGCCTGGACAACGAAAGAGGAATGCACACGATCAGAGTGATGAGATGGACAAAGTAAGAGCAAGTTTTTGGAGGAGCGAAGGTTTCTGTCATGATTAGTAGAGAGGTATTGAAAGAAACAAGACAAGTAATTAGGAGAATTAGGCGAGTTGAGGATAGAATATAGAAAAGTAAGGGCACGCAAACTACGGCGTTGTCAAATAGTTAGAAAATTTAATTGAGAACGATAAGCAGAAATATGATCATACTTGCGAAGACTTTACACGTGGTGACGGAAAAAAAATACAATCCACAGCCTTCCTTTCTTGCCCAGGGGTCTCATGAAAGACGATACTGGGATTACAATATGCATACAATATCTATGCAAGAGAAGGAAAATTCGAAATAAAACCCTGTGCCAACCCGTTTCACCAGCGCAGCGTGGTATAGTAGTTCAATGTCCCTCCTATTGTGGGGGAAACTCGTGTCCAACAGCGAGACGTATACGAGCTGGGATGATGATGACGATGATATGTTATTTCGAATAACTGCGTTTTGACTACAATAATGTTATATATGTAGGTATACTACTATAAGTAATTTGAGATTATTTTGTAAAACCTGTCAAATACAATACTTTACCTTTTTTCGGGCTATGGCCAGCACACACACCGTCCGTTCTGTCTCCATAACCCACCCTATACCCTTCGCCATTAAGCCGACCACTGTAACAGAGTTCCTTGACATCGGTGGTCAGCCCGGCGGGAAAATACTTCACCTACTGTAAACATACATCGATCTTCAGTTCCAAGGAGTAACTCTCCCAATTTCTGAGAGTATTGGGATTCTCGGCGTCAAAATATCGAGCAAAGTCTAGTTTGGGAGTCATTTGGAGGACAAAGCCAAATTGGCAAGCAAAAAGTTGGGTGTCCTGAACAGAGCCAGGCGGTACTTCACACCGAGACAGCGTCTTGTGCTATACAAAGCACAAGTTCGTCCTCATGTGGAGTACTGCTCGCATCTCTGGGCCGATGCGCCCAAATATCAGCTAGACCCACTTGACTCCCTGCAAAGACGGGCTGTTCGAATCGTCGGGGATCCCAATCTTACGGATAGATTGGAGTCGCTGGAGCAGCGGAGAGACTTTGGGTCACTCTGTGTACTCTACCGACTCTTTCACGGGGAGTGCTCCGAGGAACTGTTTGATTTGGTACCACCGTCACCATTCTACCAACGTACCATTCGACATCGTAGCAGGGTTCATCCATTTCACCTGGAAACGTTATGGTCTTCAACTGTACGTTTCCAGCGATCTCTTCTCCCACGTACGTGCAAGCTCTGGAATGAACTACCTGCTGCTGTGTTTCCCGAGCGCTATGACATGTCCTTCTTTAAACGAGGTTTGAGAAGAGTATTTCCTCCACGGTAGGCAGAGCCTGGCTGTGTCCCTGGTATTGCAAAGGTCCATGTGCAGCAGTTTCACTTACCATCAGGTGTGCTGCTTGCTCGTATCTCTCAGCCAATCCAGTGCGATTTGAATTACAAAAATAAAACATTGTTTGGTTTTTTTTTATAATTATTAATAAATCCACGTGTGGTGACGGTTTAGAATAGAATATGTCAGTATCTTTTACTTTTTTTTTATGGGAGTCGTAAAAGCAGACTATGGGATGACCATGAGAATGCGCAGCAGCAATTTTAAAATTTATAACACGGACTGCTACCGCTAACTTGCCAAACATGCCGATGTCGCATTACTCTTTGTTTGCCACTTCGTTATAACATACTTAGCGACTATGCAAAGCCGAACTGGGCAATACGGACAAGCTAATGATAACTTATCTTGAGATTCGTGCATACTCCACACGCCCAGTAATGCTCACTATACTAACGACATAAACGCTTCCATATTATAAAAATAAACAATCCAACGCCCAGACGCCCACGAGTAAAATTATACCGCGGTTCTTCATTCATATATAATTATTATGTAAATAATACTGTAATAGCTCATACAAAATTAAAATGTTTACGTTAGTTGGTTACAGCGTAGTCATACAAGGAATTATATTATTTTACCCTTGCATGCTTATAATGACACAATTTTTCGTAATTTTATCCTTTACACAACAACACGCACTCGCTTCGCTTCGGCTTCAGTCGCCTACCCGTATAGTTCCCGTTCCTGTAGAAATACCGGGATAAAATATAGCCTATGTTACTCCCTGATATTATAGCTTTCCATTGGTGAAAGATTTTTAAAATCGGTCCAGTGGTTTCGGAGCCTATTCAAAACAAACAAACAAATCTTTCCTCTTTATAATATTAGTGTAGATGCGTGCGTATAACCTTTAAGTGTGTTTGAAGCAAACCCCTTTTATTATTCGGTTGGTAATAATGTTTAACATATTGTGTATTTATATACATTGAATCATCATCATCATCGCAGCTCATGTACATCTCACCGCTGGACTCGAGTCTCCTCCGCAATGGGAGAGAAATTAACTTACTATACCACGTTGGACCAACGGATTGGTATAGACTTTTATTTGGAATTTTCCATTTCTTGCATAGATGTTATATGCATATTGTATCCCTTTATTAGACGTCTTTTGCGACACCCACGGCTAAGACAGGGCGTAGTGAATTGTATTCTTACTCCGGCAGAATATCTAATTTATCACTCCATTATCATCATCATCATTCAGACTTTTGCTACTACTGACACAAGCCTTCTCATTTTCGTCGACAAGTAATTATAAAATGTCGTAGGAATTATAAATAATGGATCTGCTTCCCAAAAAGCTTTTAGAGAAGTGAAAGTCAATTCAAGTAAGAATTAAATAATTATTGGTAGATGACTATGTAGATCGTGATAAAGAATAAGCGATTGCAATAAGAGATATAATTTGTATTTCAATTCCTTTATAACAGAATAGTGAAAAGTGCACGCCTCATAATGCTTATTCCATTGTTATAAAAAAAAGCTATTAAATAAGTACCAGTTGGAAATTTTTTTTTTATTAATTACTAGCAACCTGCCCTCGCTTCGCTTCGGTTATAGTCGTTTTACCCGCCTAGTTCCCGTTCCCGTGGGAATACCGGAATAAAATATAGCCTAGTTTTACGCCCTGATATTATAGCTTTCCATTGGTGAAAGAATTTTTGAAATCAGTCTAGCCGTTTTGAAGATTACCCGGAACAAACAGACAGACAGACAGACAGACAAAAATCTTTTAATCGCTATTTTAGGCATAGGTGTCGTGCAAGTAACCATGTGAGCACGAAAAAAGCCTATTATTTTGACATTACAAACAGACACTCCAATTTTATTTATTGGTATAGATAAATAAACGTCACCTAATTACCCAGCCATTTGCAATAGGAAATAGCGTATTAATATTATAATGCTAATAAACAAAATTGTCTCGATACGTTAATTTTTACGGGTATAATCGTGCCAGATCTATACATGTACACATCTGGACGTCCACGGTATTTTATTTTCGATCAGTTGTTTTACACCAAATAAAATAAAGAGCACTTTCCCAACGCTTCACTTTGTGGTGTGCAATTACTACGGAATAAATACTGCCAACACAGTCAATGTTACGTGTAGAAATGTATCCAATAGGAATAACTAGAGTATAATGGACTATATTCATTACATTGAATAGTGTTTCCACAGTTTACAGTTTCCAAAAATTGTATGTGAGAAAAAACATAAAACCCGAATATGCAGAAGTACACGTTAAAGGTATGTGTATATGTGTATATTTATAAGAAGACTAGCAACTCGCCCTCGCTTCGCTTCGGTTTCAGTCGCCTTACCCGCGTAGTTCCCATTCCCGTGGGAATACCGGGATAAAATATAGGCTATGTTACTCCCCGTTATTATAGCTTCCCATTGGTGAAAGAATTTTTGAAATCGGTTCAGTGGTTTAAGCATGAAAGCGTAACAAACAAACAAATAAACAAACAAACAAACTTACTTTCGCATTTATAATATTAGTAAGGATAAGGAATAATGTCAGTATCGTAGCAAGTTGAACACATGGGCCCCCGCCTGCTCTCTAATGCGAAATACGTAAATCAGAAGAGCTAACATAGGTTTAGGCAAAATGTTTAACCAAAGCACCTTAAAGTAGGAATGAAGAAAGTCATTCTTGGCGATAACGTATCGAAAGCCGCAATGTAAGACAATACCACATGAGAGATGACTCAGTCAAAGTCAGAAACTACATAACAGCGTCGAACACAGCGGTATTATAAAGGTGATGTTCGACGTCCGCTACCAAATCTCTGTAGTAAACGACGAAATGCTAATAGATAGATGTCTTTTTTTGGGTTTAATCCCACCACACACTCACACAATTATAACTCCTATAAGCCAGGATTCACAATGGTCTCCAATCTCCATAGATGACACCGAGGTTTGACCCTCAGGCAGTCCCGGGCAATGCTTTTAATTGTCGTGGGACCCGCTACAAATTTAATTAGAAAAGTTAATGAGGAAGAGTTGGAAAAAATATTCCAGAGATAAATTAGTAGATAGATTCTGTCGTCAGGTCCTTTCTTCCTTCGTTGATTTACGAAAACTTAGGTCACCGATTTTCTTACTTGCATTTTAATAATGCGATGAATTCACTAGCGCTCCCACGATAACTTTTAATTACTAAAGACTCATTAATTTAAATATATCAAAATTAATGCCAAACATTTATTTATCTACATAATTTAATGGCCACTAGTTGCCATTTTAATTATTCAACAAACCTTGACTTCCATTTGAAACAGGTTTAGAAATTCATTGAATGGTGATCTTGAAAAAAATTGATTATAAAATTGATTATTTATACATACATATACCGGTCCAATTAACACGGCTTTTAAATTTTAAGTTATTTTAACGGTTATTCAATTCAAATATCAAGTTCAGAATGAGCAACGCTGACTCACTGCAGATTACGTGGGATGCTATTTATATATTAGTGACATAAGAAAGGAGAAATTTTTATAAGAAATGTGTATAGTCTTATTTAATAGTGAGCTTATTTCATAGAAATATAACAAGATGGTGTTATTACCTACTATTTTATAACTGGAACATTTTAAAAACTGTGCCAAGTGATAAGCAGGTTATAGGCACTTGTCAAACGACAGTGTTTGAACCACTTCAGCATAAAATATATTAATACTAGCAATCCGCCCTCGCTTCGCTTCGGATTCAGTCGCCTTACGCGCGTAGTTCCCGTTCCCGTGGGAATACCGGGATAAAATATAGCCTATGTTACTCCCTAATATTATAGCTTTCCAATGGTGAAAGAATTTTTAAAATCGGTCCAGTACTTTTTGAGTTTATTCGTTACATACAAAAATACAAAAATACAAATCTTTCCTCTTTATAATATTAGTGTAGATGTAGATAACACAATTTTTTTACAACAAACGTATTTTCTTCAATTTTTGTTACTTTGACTGTGGTTTCGTAGACTTGATTAGTGGTTTCAATAGGTATCGGTATAGGGAATTATGTTTTATATATATATATATATATATATATATATATATATATATATATATATATATATATATATATATATATATATATAACATAATTCCCTCGGATTATTGTCGGAGCGCCCGGGCACTTATCGATAATCTAAGGTAATTCCTTATATAAAAGTATTTAATGTTTCTAGACACTATTAATGTAAGCAATAATAGCGGACAAATTTTTCTAGATTTGATGCGTTTATTCTATTATTATAAAAACGTAAGTAATTTCATGGTCCGTGTTGTGGTGACGGAGTAAGAATACAATTCACCACTCCCTATCTTGCCCGTGGATGCCGTAAAAGGCCACTAAGGGATATAATACGCATATAACATCTATGCAAGAGAAGGCAAACTCGAAATAAAACCCTATACCAACCTGCCTGACCAGCATGGTATAGTAAGATCAATTTATTTTCTATTATGGAGGAGGCTCGAGCCCAATCGTGTAAATAACGATTAATTTCATAACGATTTTGACTGGGAAAATTCAGAAATCTGTACGTGTAGTATAATGGGTAAAATGATGAGGCCCAAAAAATCACAATATTTAGTAAACTGCCTTAACATTTTAATAAAAAAATCGTCATTTCGAAAGTTCACGGCAATGACATTTCAGTCTAATATCAGTAGGATCTTACAGTAAACATCAGACCGCAAAAGTCCTATAAAAATGCCATTACAGCCCAGCTATATGCCGTGGCCGTGGCGTGAATACTGCTACGAAGATACCAATACAAGTTGAAGGTAAGTAGGTACCTATAGTATGAGACTATAAAACTGTTAAACAAAATAACGTGTCGACCGAGTCGTTAAAGATATCCAATCTTTAATGGTATTAATTTTCTGCGTGATCATGACGAATAAAATTTGACCTATTTAAAACGAGGTACATAAACAAAACACACATTGTTTATTATTTTAATATTCTAGATTTTATCTGTAATGAATTAATTACAAAGTCAAAATACCTTATTTGTGATTTTAGATGTGAGCTTTATTTTTATGACATTACTGATTTTTATCGTGTGGTGACAGAGTAAGCATACAATTCACCACTCCTTATCTTGCCCGTGGATGTCGTAAAAGACGACTATAGGATATAATATGCACATAACATCTGTGCAAGAAAAGGAAAACTCGAAATGAAACCAACATGTCTGACCAGCATGGTATAGTAGATCAAATTACCTCCCATTGTGTAGGAGGCCCGAGCCCAACAGTGGGACATCCATATGTGGGTTACGATGGTAATGATGATAATGATGACTGTTTCAATTCTAACCCTAACAGGAAACTATCTAACAGTACCCACTATAGCAAAACAGTATCCCTTCGTGTTATAGACTTTCTTTGATCTTAAGAAAATACAATTATTCTTATTTAAAGGACACCCAAGTGGGGAACCGAAGGTAAACTTTAGTGTGCATATATTCATGTACAGAGAAGAAAAACTCGACTTAAAACCCTGACAAGCATGGTATACTAGATGTATTTCTCAACTGTTATGAAAGGGGCCCAAATCTGACATCTGTAATGATATATTTATATTATAAACAGTAAGAGCCAAAGACAGTTTTTGGGATTCGTTTAGTAGCATTAAGATCTATATTTTGGCATATATTAATAAGAGTGAGATCGCTAACATGTCGGCAGTCGGTTGAGCGTTATTTATTCATCTTTTTAAATTTCATTCAATATAAATGTCAATCCTTCTGTGTGGTGACGAAGTAAGAATACAATTCACAACCCTCTTTCCTGCCTGTGGATGTAGTAGAAGACGACTAAGGGATTACGATATGCAGATAACATCTATGCAAGAGACGGAAACCTCGCAATAAAACCCTATACCAACTCGTCTGACCAGCGTGGTATAGTAGGTCAATTTCTCTTCCATCGCGGAGGACGCTCGAGCCCAGCAGTGGGACATATGTCAGCTGTTAGGATGAGGAGAAGGCAACACCGCGTAAGTAGGTTGACTGACACCACGTTGCTAGTTTTATAACCAATATATTGAATTTCAATAAAATTTCTCATCCATCTTGATAAATATTATTCTAATTTAAATTAGCATCGATTCCCTTTTCGTGACTATGCATAAATTATAATCTTCAGTTTCAATAAATATGTTTTCTCTGTCAATTAATTTACATTTGTTTAATTTATTACTTGCCTGCAAGTATAGTTAGAAGCAGCGCTGGGGTTGAGGGTGGCCCTGGACAAGACGGAGGCCCTCTTGTTCCATGGGCTCCGTATGGACCCTCCCATCGGCGTCTTGATCACCGTCAATTCGTTTGGGATCAGCATCCAGGCCCATATGAAGTACTTGGGCCTGGTGCTCGACGGGTGATGGTGGTTTCGGGAGCATTTCCGCAAGCTCGTCCCGCGGCTCGTCGGCGTGGCGTCCGCTCTACAATGGCTGATGCCGAATGTGGGCGGACCGAGCGCGGCATGTCGACAGCTGTACGCGGGGGTCATCCAGTCGATGGCCCTGTACGGCGCACCGGTGTGGGCGGGATCCATGACCGCCCGACTTAGGGCCCTTCTGTGGCGTCCACAGAAGGTCATGGCGGTCAGGATCATCCGCGGGTACCGCACGGTGGCGACGGAGGCGGCGTGCCTATTGGCCGGGACTCCCCCGTGGGACCTGGATGCGGAAATGCTCGCCGACTTGTATCGGCGGGTGTCGGGGGTGCGCGGGGAGGGCGGTGTTGTTTCCTTGAGGGAGCTCACCGCCTGGCGCGTCTACGCCCGCCGAGACGTCATCGCCCGTTGGGCAGACCGGCTGGAGAGGCCTCGATACGGTGTTTGGACCGTGGAGGCCTTCCGGCCGGTGCTGATGCAATGATTGGAAAGGCGGCACAGGGTGCTCTCCTTCCGACTCGTACAGGTTTTGACGGGGCATGGATGCTTCAGCAAGTACCTGTACAGGGTCGCTAGGAGGGAGAGAACTCCGTCCTGCCACCACTGCGATTGCGACGAGGACACGGCGCAGCATACGCTCGAGGTCTGTGCCGCTTGAGCAGAGCCGCGTCGTGAACTCGTCGCAATCATCGGTGCCGACCTGATGCTGCCGAGCATCGCTAGGGAGATGCTCGGCAGCATCAGGAATTGGGACCCGGTCGCAACCTTCTGCGAGGCAGTTATCTCGCAGAAGGAGGCAGCGGGTCGCGAGCCCGAGGAGCACAGCCTTGATGATGCGATCCGCTGCCGGCGACTGGGTCGGCGCAGGCGGGATTACCTGCGTGCAATGCCACCCTAGCCGAGGCCGCGGGTGACCTGACTGGGGATTAGTCCGTCACCCGCCGAGAGGCCGACCGCGTGAGGAAAGACCGACGTCCTCCCCGAGGGAGGGACGTCGGTCGATGGGAGGGTACCCCGGGTAGGGGGTATTCCGTCAGGCCGACCACTGATGACAAGTAACCCTGCTCCAGTGGTCGGCCCAACGACGAAGGCGACGTGGTGTTCGGGTGGGTTGCGGGTGTTGCGTGCATAAGCCCCTCTGTCGCCCCGGACGAAGTGGTGCGGAAGCGCGCCGATCGCAGCCCACCCCAAAAAAAAACAAAAGTATAGTTAGAAGCTGTATGTTTTCTGGGTATACAAACCACTTTTTATAGACTTTCATTTAAATACAGTTGCAGCACTAAACAAAAGAGTTTTAAATATTGTTCTTGCGTAAAGTGTTGCATTTACCTACTGTCTTTAAATGAAGACATAAAAGACAATGAAGACTACACGATTCAAAAGCCTTTGCGTAAACAGTAAGCGTTCGTTTTCACCCGGGGCGCATTCAAGGCTCTCCCTTTGTGGAGCCATTTCAGCTAAGCTACGCTCAAAGCTATGTTGCAGGCACTTTAATTACTCTCCACATATTTGAGGGAGTGGCACAAGAAAAGTGATAACAAAATGTTCCTAACGCATCATATAGATAACTAGCAACCTGCCCTCGCTTCGCTTCGGTTTCAGTCATCTTAACCGCGTAGTGCCCGTTTATGTGGGAATACCGGGATAAAATATAGCCTATGTTACTCCCTGATAGTATAGCTTTCCATTAGTGAAAGAATTTTTGAAATCGGTCCAGTAGTTTCGGAGCCTATTCAATACAAACAAACAAATCTTTCCTCTTTATAATATTGGTATAGATGAATGCATGATTAACGACCGAAGATGGCTCACTTTTTATTAATCGATTCATCATCATCATCTCATGTCATATACCTCACACTGTTGGGCTCAGGGCTCCTCCATTTTGAGAGAGAACTTGACCTACTATACTACGCTGGTTAGACATGTCGGCATAGGGTTTGATTTCGAATTTTCCCGACTCTTGCATCGATGATATCTATGTATATATTATATCAGTGATGCGTCTTTTACGACACCCACGGTTAAGAGAGAGGGGTGGTAAAATGTATTCTTACTCAACCACCACATGGAAGGATTGAAATTTATATTCGGTTAAATATAAAAGGGCGAATAAATAGCGCTCAACGGAGTTCCATTCCATGGTGGCAATCTCTATCTTGTTAATCGTTATATTAAGGACAGTAGTACGATCACAAACGTTGATTTTAATTTAGCACATAGACCAAAAGAAAGTTTTAATAAGACCTGTTTCTCTAGTTCACGCATGTTTGATAGGTTATTAGAAAAGAACAAAAATGTTTGGGCTCGTCCGGGATTTGAACCCGGGACCTCTCGCACCCTAAGCGAAAATCATACCCCTAGACCAACGAGCCAGCTACTTAATTTGACGAAATAGCTAGATATATATTTGTAATTAACAAATACATAATTACAAATGAATTATAACTATAAAATAATAAATCTAGTAATAATATTAGACATTAATGTTTAACACGTATGTATAACAAAATAACTTTAATGTTTGACGTTCTATATTTGGTAAAAAAAATAACGAGAAATATTTGTCACATTTTACCATAGAAAGTGCTACATTTCATATTTTATCATACAAAGTGCTACATGTCATATTTTTATCATAGAACTATAACGGGGTAATATTCTTTCCTACTAACAAAACGACTACAGTACCATCTATTGGTCAGTAGCAAGCAACTTCATTATAACGTTTACTTAATTTTATAACCAAAACCAAAGTAGATAGATAACTAGTACATTTATGATAAACGTACTATGTATACTTGCCTACTAATTCTAGAATTGAAATAAGTACCTATTGTGCAAATTACATTACGTATTATCGAAAAGGAATTCTTATGAATCCACCTTTTTTTTTTTAAATAATGCGACTTTTCTATTTTTTTTTGGAAAGTACCAATACAATAATTTCTGATAGTTACGCGAATGTTACACGTTTTAATTTAAAACTATTTTTACCAATTTTATCTTGTTTGTATTTAATTTTGATTGCCTGATGTTTCGAACACTGCACGGTCAAACGTGTTGATATTCATCAGTCCTCCCGTGACCATAAACGGTAAAAAGCGTTCGAAACGTTGGAAAATAGTTTTATTTAAAAAAGTACATTAGGTCTGCCTCGGGCTCTCGGGACCTTAATTGCAACAAAATGGCACGACTATAGTACGTAGGTATTTTAGTACCTACATAAAGTAGACATATAGTTAACTATATGTTTACTAATGTCCTAGAAATCAACACAACAATTAGTTAGGTACTAGGTAGATCGAACATCCGCTAATTAAATATGAACCTGAATAGTTGTTAAAGTTGATTAAACTCTTTTAAAGAAAACGAATAACTCGCATATCTAATTAGAGACCATGCATAAAGTACGTTTCACGCTAAGGGGGCAGGGTCGGGTGGACGAAATTTGCCATTGTGTGACCGAGCCCTAAGCTTCGTGACGTGATTTTTCATACACAACTAAGTATGAAAATAACAATTTTGAACTATTAACAGTACCCATACTGAAAAATATTTCCAAGCTTATCTTTTGAGCAGCATTACGTCCTAGACAAGTGCTGCCACACCTGCCGCGTCGTGATTTTATTATTTATATTTTGCAAATATTACAAATTAAGTGACGTCACACTAGGGAGAGTATCTCACAAATGTAACCAATTGTGACAAGGATGGGGGCGAAGTAAAAAAATCACAAAATTAGAACATACTTTATGGATGAACCTTAACTAACAATAAGTAACGCATTTCCCAATAGATATCGTAAACATGAAAGATCCTTACTGTCCTTATCACACAATCAGTTCTGCCAGTTTAGTAGCGGTTAGTGGGCCGATGCGTATCGTGCAGGGATCGAGATTCCCCCAGAGGATTAGACGCAGTCAACAGCTATCTATTGTGTGATAGATACTCATAGGTATTGCGAGGAAGGTTGCTACGTGACAGTAATTATATATGAGAAGAAACTGGAAATAAACATTATACTAGGTATGCAGGTCATCAAAGACGAGGACTCGTAACTAGGTAGTGAACAATCCAAATACTCATACAAGGTTGGCTTAATGATGTTGTGCCGAGGTTTTAGTGTTTTGTTTTCTTTGCAAATTAAAAATGACATTGGCATGATATTTCAATATTTTAATAAATTCTAATACAAAATATTAAAATATTTAATAAGAATATAAACAAAATTTGCCCAATAATCATTATGATTTTTCTATATACTTATATACAAAAAGCGGGCTCGTCCGGGATTTGAACCCGGGACCTCTCGCACCCAAAGCGAGAATCATACCCCTAGACCAACGAGCCACACTGCTTGGAAGCCAATTTATGCATCAATAGTGACTTGTAAAATAATACGTCATAAAAATAACTGTTTTACTTTGTAGAATTCCTCTATCGTTTTCTTGATCGAGCAAAATGTTAAATTTGCTTATCGCAATACTACGTATCTAACTAGTTTTAATTTTGTAACAGCAAAATTATATTTTATAATGACCTATGACGATAATATTCCTTTTATTAACAACGCGTATTTCTTAGTAAAATACGACTAGTTAAGTAAAATAGGTACGTAACATGTCGAGTGGTGGCGGCTACGATTACTACGAACCCTTATATTACCCGTGGGTGTCGCAAACTGACGACTAACGGCTTTACAAAGACTCAGGCCAACCCCATCTGATGCTTTCGGTAAATAATTACATTCCCAAAGAGTGTTGAGATCAGGCAGGCGGCCGACCAATAACTTTTGCAATATGTACCTCAAGTAATTGGAATAACAGCAGGATGATAATGATGTTAACGATGACGAATTAAGTACCACAGTACCAAGATAAGTATCATCTTTAACTCAAACTGCTCTCAATTAGGTAAGTACCAGAGCTTTGCTAATTTTTTTTAGTTATATACCTAGGTAGTTAACATTTTCCATTTCTTTTGCGACGGAGTAAGAACACTCACAATTCACCATTCCCGTTCTTGCCAATGGTTGTTGACAAGTAAAGGATATGTAGACAACATTTATACAAGACTAGCAACCCACCCTCGCTTCGCTCCGGTTTCAATCACCGTACCCGCATAGTGCCCATTCCCGTGGGAATACCGGTATAAAACATAGCCTAGGTTACTCCTTATATAGACAGCTAGCTGGTAGTAAAATATTATCAAAATCGGTCTAGCCGTTTTGAAGATTACCTCAAACAAACAGACATACATTTTTTAAACTATTTTAGACTAAGTGTCGTGCAAATAACCGTGTGAACATGAAAAAAGCCCAGTACTTTGACATTACAAACAGACACTTCAATTTTATTTATTTGAATAGATGTATAGATTAGGAAAACTTGACAGAAAATCCTATGTCAACACATTTGAATAGCGTAGTATAGTAGGTCAATTCCACTCCCGTTGAGAAGGAGTCCTGAATCCAACATGGAACTTATATGAGACGATAGTTTATTTTGATTACTAGCAACCTTCCTTCGCTTCGCTTCGGTTTCTGTCGCCCTATCCCCGTTGTTCCCGTGGGAATACCGGGATAAAATATAGCTTAGTTTACTTCCTGATATTCATCATCATCATCTTGCTCTTATCCCAATTACTTGGGGTCGACGCAATATGTCATCTATTTTGACATATTGCAAAAAGTTTCGGCAATGACTTTTATGACCGGCCGCCTGCCTGACGTCAACCCTCCTTGGGAATGTAATCGTTGACCCAAATGGTACCAGATGGAGTTGGTCCGGGTCAATCTAGGGCTCTTAGTCGTCTTTTACGACACCCACGAGCAAAGCAAGGGTTGGTAGTATTCGAAGCCGCTACCATACAGCACACGTTTACTTCCTGATATTATAGCTTTATATTGGTGAAAGAATTTTTGAAATCGGTCCAGCCGTTTTGAAGATTATCCGGAACAAACAGACAGACAGACAAAAAATTTTTAATCGCTATTTTAGGCATAGGTGTCGTGCAAATAACCGTGTGAGCATGAGAAAAGCCTATTATTTTGACATTACAAACAGACACTCCAATTTTATTTATTGGTATAGATAACCGTGTGAGCATGAAAAAAGTCTATTATTTTGACATTACAAACAGACACTCAAATTTTATTTATTGGTATAGATATAGATAACCTAGCCGCAGTCCGCTGTCTCCTACCTCAAAGACTTTACTTAGGTACCTATTAGTTAGTATGATGATGGTAATTGTCACAAAACTTAATAGTTCGTAACAAACAATACAGATGCTTGGCCTGGACATTAAACTGGGGACGAGGGTTTATTTATTATTATGGCAGCTAATAAAGGCTTTATTAATAGAAGCATAAAAAATTGTACCTGAATATAAGGTCTCAATTTATTCTTATATTAAAGGTTTAGAATGACTAACTAAATAATAAATTGTTGATTATTTTTTGTAATTAACTAAGTCATTGATACAATGCGTATATACTAGGTTCTGCCTGCGGTTTCGCTCGCGTATGAAGTAACTTGCCCACGGTGAAATTTTCTCGAAATTCGTTTAACGCTGCTTGATTAAAATAATACCTTATCAGAATAAAAAGCACACGGCCTTCAGACAATGCACTATCTATATATGTGCCAATTTTCATCCAAATCTGTTCAACGTTTAATGCGTGAGAAATACAAACATCCATACAAAGTTTATAGTATTAGTATGTTACCACAGATGACCCTAAGTCGAGCAAGAAGAATGATATATTTAGTGACCCGGAAATTTTCAGTATCTACACACAATACCGTGTACCTACGGTACCGAAATCGGTCCAGCCGTTTTGAAGATTACCCGGAACAAACAGACAGACAGACAGACAAAAATTTTTTAATCTGTATTTTAGGCATAGGTGTCGTGCAAATAACGGTATGAGCATGAAAAAAGCCTATTATTTTGACATTACAAACAGACACTCCAATTTTATTTATTGGTATAGATCAGCTATACTCTAAGTGTGTTCCGCGGAACCCTAGGGTTCCGTGATACCTCTGTCGGGGTTCCGCAAGAATTTAGAAATAAAAAAATCAAAACACCTCTCTCTGGTCGCTCCGCGGCTGTGCGGACTCCGCAGCCGCGCGGAGACAAAACGCTATGAATGTTATTTATTTATTTATTTGTATTTGTATAAGCTTGTGTTACATTAGCTGGTACAATATCTCATAAGTTTGGTCTCAACAATTTTATACTTGTACAACGCGTTCGCTCTAAGTTTGCCGGTCTGTGGAATGCGCGTACCCTCCCCCACGTGACAACAAAACTTATAATGTGTCATAGTTTTACCCAAATATCTAACGTACACAATTTTTATTGTTACAATTAAATAAAAAATTTCGAACGTCATACACTCATACCTATCGACAGCGGCAAACTTAAAACGAGCGGGTAGTATACTTGTAAGCGCTCAGTCTCTTTGATAAAAGCCGCCTCTGAATTAGACGCTATAGTTGTCAACTAGCGACTTTCGTCTCTAACTTCAAAGGATAAAGTCGATATTGTTTACAACGCTATTTTTAAATTTCTGTTTTTATTTTTGCTTTTTGTTTATCAAAGGTGCCGACTCGAGTATTTTCGAGAATATTTGAGATCGAGTCTAGGACTAAGTATAAAAGCGGCGATCGCGCGTTGGGGCGTCTTCGTGATGGGACGCCTTCACTGCCTATTAAACGCAAAATCAAAACTATCACTTAAAAATAAAGTCCGATTATACACTACCTGCATACGGCCGATCATGACGTATGCCAGTGTAGTGTTCGCGCACGTTAGGCCAAACAGGATCCACAGGTTACAAACACTACAAAATAGATTCATGCGACGGGCAACGGGAGCACCGTGGTTCGTTCGTAATGTCGATTTACACATCGACCTCGAATTGCCGACCATCAGGCAGTATATGAAGCGTTGCTCCCAGCGCTATTTTGACTCTGCCACGACTCACCCCAATCCACTAGTGGTTGGGGCGGTAAACTACGTCCCATCAAAAATATCCGCGGTCCGACGACCCCGTCATCTCCTTGAAGAAGGGGATGATGCCATCACGATCGCCCAAGAAAGGGCCTACACAGCTCGCGCAGCGATAACACATAAAACTGCGCGGTATCGGTCTCGCCGACGAGGACGAAAACCGCGCCGCGTAAAAATCATTAATCTAAACGTGGCCACGCCCACTTTGCTTTCAGCGACGCCCCGAGCCGAGGTCCGTTCCCCACAGGGGGAGCCCTCGGGCGATGTTCGCTTAACTTACTTACCGGGTTGAGAGCCTTCCGCTCGCCCATTGCCCGCGTTAAGCTGTCAAGGTCATCTGCGACCAACAGCTAAATACACACAAAAAAAAAAAAAAAAAAAAAAAAAAAAAAGTTGGCGTCGTCAGTTGATGATTAGCGTTCGGAGCGATAAGTTACTACCTACTTACAAGCTCGCTAGCGAGAAACTAGTGTTCATTGTTTTACTGCCTGCTGTATTCTGTTGTCTCAGTTTTATACATTTCTTCCCTGTAGGTTCTAAATTTAGTCTCTTATACGCAGTAACGATTGTGCATTATTTAAACCCCACTATCCTGACTTGTAACATTATAAATAAAGAAGAATGGAACGTTGGCTTAAAGGTGTTAAACGTGTTCCAACAACATCTTCTAATGACGCTGAATGTTCAAAAGCAATGCGCGCGGAGAATTTAGCAATCACCGATCCAGAAGATGATGCCACGAGTGCCACGACGTCAAGCTCGACGGTTTCAAAGACGAAAAAAAGGAAGTGTGATGAATCTTATATCAGTTTCGGATTTGTTGATTCCAACGGCTCACCTCTCTGCATGCTCTGTAGTAAACTGCTTCCTAATAGTTCCATGGCACCTGCCAAATTGCGTCGACATTTAGAAACCGTACACCCCGAGACTAAAGACAAGAATAAAGAATTTTTTGTTCGCAAAAAAGATCAGTTATTAGAAAGTCAAAAAAATATGATGCATGTAACACAAACTACCAACGAAAAGGCCACGGAGGCATCATACTTAGTTAGCTATCGCATTGCACAAGCAGGTGAAGCGCACACTATCGCTGAGAAATTAATAAAACCATGTGTATTAGACATAACAAAATGTATGCTTGATGAAAAATCTGCAAAGCATCTTTCTACTGTTCCGCTATCAAACGATACTGTTTCACGACGAATCCATGATCTGGCAAGCTACGTCAAACAAGAACTAGTTACACGTCTACAAAATACACGATTCGCTTTGCAAATAGACGAGTCGACTGATGTCGCTGGTTTGGCTATCCTGCTGGTTATTGTGAGATATCCATATAAAAGTTCTTTTGAAGAAGACATGCTTATGTGTTCATCGCTGCTTACAAACACTACCGGGGAAGAAATTTTTAATAAAATAAATATATTTTTTGAAGAACATAATCTCAGTTGGAACAATTGCATTGACATTTGTACAGATGGGACCAAGGCGATGACAGGTAAAACAGCAGGAGCAGTGTCACGAATGAAAAATAAAGCGCCTAATTGTAGTTCCAGTCATTGTATTCTGCATAGACAAGCACTTGCGATGAAGCAAATGCCGTCTAATCTAAAATTAGTTATGGATGAAGCGGTAAAAATAATTAATTTTATCAAATCACGACCACTACAATCCCGATTGTTCTCATTATTGTGTGAAGATTATGGCAGCAAACATAAAACACTGCTGCTCCATACAGAAGTGCGATGGCTGTCTCGGGGAAAAACTTTAACAAGGCTATTTGAACTTAGAGCCGAGTTACAAATGTTTCTTTCAGCAGATACTTCTTTTAATTTGAAGGACCGTTTGTATGATAAAACTTGGTTGTTCCGATTGTCTTTTATGGCGGATATCTTTCAAAAACTTAACGAATTAAATTTATCGTTGCAAGGTAAACAGACAACAGTGTTTCAGGCCTATAATAAAATAACTGCTTTTAAAAGAAAATTAGATTTTTGGATCATTTGCATTGGTAAGAAAGAAATAGAAAGTTTTACGTTACTCAGTGAGTTTGTTAGCGAAAACGACTCAGAAATGTTTGAAGATAATGTGTTTGAAGAATTGGTCCAATATCTCAGTTCGATGCGCGCATCTTTTGAAAAGTATTTTCCCGAAGAACACAATACAAAAATTAAAGTGAACTCCTGGATTCATATTCCTTTTTTACCCAACTTGGAAAAGCCTGAAAACATGTCAAATGAGATATATGAATCTCTTTTAGAAATGTCATCAGACACAAGTATGGAGTCATTGTTCAAAACGACGCCTCTTAATGATTTTTGGTGCAGAATCCAAGATGAATATGCAATGCTTGGCCAAATGGCTCTGGATATTCTTCTCCCGTTCCCAACTACATATTTGTGCGAAACAGGATTCTCTACCTACGCAGCCACGAAAACAAAATATCGCAATAGACTGGACGCCGAAGCTGATATGAGACTCCAACTTTCTTCCATCAAACCTGATATCAAGCAATTGATGAAAAATAAAAAACAGTTTCATACCTCCCACTAGTTAGATTTTTTCTTTTTTAATGTTTTCTATTATTGTCCTTACCAAGTGGTGAAGTAAATAATAATTAGTAACTGATACATTGTACTTTTATTATGCTGATTAATATAGAATACACTTATAAAAATAATTGTTTTATTGTAGGGTTCCATCAAGTATTTTGCTTCCCAAAAGGGTTCCGTCATTTAAAAAGTTTGAGAACCACTGGTATAGATAAACTAAATTATTTTATTCGTAGATACACATCGATTACTTTAGTGATCGATGTAGACATATTATAGTGCGATGATGGAGTATAGAATTCATTACACCATATCGCGCATGTGGTGCCCGTAAAAGATGACTAAGGGATGTAATCATCATCATTTCAGCTCATATACGTCCCACTGTTGGCCGCGAGCCTCCTCCATAACAGGAGGGCAATTGGCTTTAATATACCATGCTGGACAGACATGTTGGTATAGGGTTTTGATTTCGAGTTTACCTTCTCTTGCATAGATGTTATATGCCTATTAAATCCCTTAGTCGTCTTTTACGACATCCACGGACAAGTCAGGGAGTGGTGAATTGTACTCTTACTCCGTCACCACACGGACAAGGGATGCAATATACAGGTAATAAATATGCGAAAGAAGAAAAAAGTCCAAATAAATCCCAATTCGTTAATTCGTCTTACCAGCATAGCATTGTAGGTAAATTGTCCTTCTACTGTGAAGAAGGCTTGAGTTCATAATTGGGAAGGTGTGTGCGAGTTAAATTACATCATAACCTGTAAATTTAAATTTAAAAGACGATCTCATATTTTACAGCCACATTCATTTTAGCTATGGTAACCAACATTGTATGAAATTTCTAATTGTATGTATTTGCTTGTATTTATATAAGCATATTTGTTTAGCCAGACAAATCGTAAGATGCGAACATCCTCCCAGACAAGAAAACCTTCAGCCGTGAGAATTGTTTTTTTGTGTAACAGCGCCATTTACCTACTTCAGCAAACATTATTACAATTAAGTCACATTTTGCTTTTCAAAAGTATGGGTGAGTTCTTATGCTCATTTTCACCAAAAACGCCTATGGAGTAGTATCCAGCCCAGTAGAGGGTTGTAAAAAACCTGAGATGATAATGATGATTACGTTCATCATCATTTCAGCCCACATAAGCCCTTTGGTGGGCTCGGATCTCCTTCACTATGGGAAAGAAAATGATCTACTTCTACTATAAAGCGCTAGTCAGAAATATTGGAATAGGGTTTTATGTCGAATTTTCCTTCTCTCGCATAGATATTATCTGCATATCATATCTCTTAGTCGTCTTTTATGACACCCACGGGCAAGAGATGAGGTGATGAATTATATTCTTACTCCGTCTACATACGGAGAACTTTATAAATAAATTCGTCGTCGTCGTCCTCTCAATTCATACATGTCCTACTGCTGCACTCGAGCCTCCTCACCAATAGGAGAGAAGTTGACCTACTATCCAACCCTATACCCACTTGTCTGACCATGCTGATCAGACATGGTCAGACAGGGGTTTTATTTCGAATTTTTCTTCTCTGGCGCAGATGTTATAATATGCATACTATTTACATAAATCTCTTAGTCGTCTTTCACGACATTTACAGACAAGATAGGAAGTGTTGAATTGTATATTCTTACTCCGCCACCACATGGCAAATAGATTACATTAAATAGATAAAAATAGATTACATTAATATTACAATTTTTTTTTTGAAGTTTATTTGATGTAATTCATAATTTTTTTAGATAACAGATGAGGCCATATAAATGATAAATGACAATGTGTTGTGGTCACATACTTGTATAGTTTTATTTTTGAACTGGTCACTATTTTTTGTAGGTGTATATTTGTTGTTTAAAATATGGTAACTACCTTATAACATGTCTTCTTGTCTGTCATTTTGTTTCTTTCTTCTTTCATATTATTGATGTTAGATGTTACGTCAATACTAAGGCGTTATTATAAACGAGCAGTAATTTATTAATTATTGCATACTTTACTAATGTTCATGTTTTAAAAATAATTACAAACAAAAATAAATAATTTAAGAGAGGTCACCTAACTACTACCTAGGTAGCTGGGTAGGGCTAAAAAAATGAATACTGGACCTTGTGGTAACACCTAGGAAAATCATGCTAACGATGTGACCTCCATAAACTAAAATGACTACATTTTAATTCTTTCTCTAATACATTTAACACAGATACAAATTTGAAAAGTCAAAGAGCACGCTGTGATTACAAGCTCGAGATTTCTCGAGTGGCAGTGTATTGATCGCACCACTATTCTGCCATTATATGTGGTAGGACCTCACTGTCGACAGTCTTGTGTTCACAGCCGGTAGGTCCGGGGTAGTGTCACTCTCGTAGAAAATCAACGTCTATCGTAGAAAATCAACGTACTTCTTTCGGTGGGCGAGGAAGCCCAACTTGCCGAGGGTGTTTGCGTGTAGTGGCAGTATCACTTACAATCAAGTGTGCTGTTTGCTAACACCAAAAGCTTAATATGCTACATATTAATCTGGTAAAATAAATGTACTTATTATTTAGGTAGATATAATTACCCGCAAAATAGCGCGGTCCTACAATTCTGTCATAAAAACGACATTAACCTTACAAAGGCATTAACAAAATGAACCTACATATATGTATATTGTTTGTATACAGTCACATGTATTTCTATGTATTTTTAGTAGGTCGAGGTGAGAACGTTTTACCTCTGACATCAGAAATCGTGTGATAATAAACAAGCGAATAGAATTAATTAATATCAATGTTATGAAAGCAATTGACTACATTTTTAATAGTTAATACCTTAGGGGCATTAGCAATCAATATAATTACAATCGTTTAAAATTCCTGTAGTTTTCGCAAAAGCTTTTAAGGTGCTCAGACTCAAAATCTATTCAGTATTTGGCTAGTAGTCAGTATGTGGTGACGGGAGAAGAATACAATTTACTACGGCTGCACAGATGGCGTAGTGGATAAGATATCGACCTACCACGCCAGTGTCAAGGGTACGAATCCCACGCAGGACAACACTTTGTGCGATTAACAAATTGTTGTTCTGAGTCTGGATATAATTCGTGTCCGTTATGTTTGTAATGTAAATTTGTATGTTTGTAAAGTCCCCCGCAATACAAGGATTATTGCCTTAGTGCAGAATGTTATAAAAAAAACGACTCCCTATCTGGCCCGTGGATGTCGTAAAAGACGATTGTGAAATATAATACGCATACATCTATGCAAGAAAGGGAAAACTCAAAATAAAATCCTATACCAATGTGTTTGACCATCATAGTATACTAGGTCAATATATTATAGAGGAGGTTCGTGCCCAGCAGTGGGATGTATATGAGCCAAAATGATGAAATGATGATAACAGTTCTACATTGACAATTATAACGCAGGTTGGGATGACACTGCAGCAACCTTAACTTTATAGTTTATTCTGCATTTGATATACCAATTTCAAATTACAGTACTTATATTTCAATCATAAATCTTAAAGTGTAATGGCGCAAAGGACAAGTTTATTATACTAATGATTTCTGATGTTTACGCGAGTATTATAGATTTTAAATAAAAGTACTTTTTTTTTTGTGGGTGGGTCGCGGTCGGCGCGCCTCCGCACCACTCCGTCCGGGGCGACAGAGGGGCTTAAGCACGCAACTCCCGCGACCCACCCAAAAACCACGTCGCCTTCGTCGTTGGGCCGAAATAAAAGTACTTTACGGATTTTATCGCGTTTGTATTTGATTTTTGATTGATTAATCAAAAAAACATCAATTCAAGTAATAACTATCTATACCAATAAATAAAATTGGAGTGTCTGTTTGTAATGTCAAAATAATAGGCTTTTTTCATGCTCACACGGTTATTTGCATGACACCTATGCCTAAAATAGCAATTAAAAAATTTTTGTCTGTCTGTTTGTTCCGGGTAATCTTCAAAACGGCTGGACCGATTTCAAAAATTCTTTCACCAATGGAATGCTATAATATCAGGGCGTAAACTAGGCTATATTTTATCCTGGTATTCCCACGGGAACGGGAACTACGCGAGTAAAACGACTATAACCTATAACCGAAGCGAAGCGAGGGCGGGTTGCTAGTATTTAGATAAAATATAAGCATAATAAAAAAATATAAGTCAAGGACATAAGTCTATTCAACAGCTAAAGAACTTTAGCCGGATAAAATTTTAATTATTAAAAATTGGTTAAGCTAAATTGTTTTTTAATTTTGCTAGTCACGTAGGCACGCACTGACATGAAAATGAAATTTAATTACTTAGCAGTTTCCACATAAGAGCTTTCTAGGTTCGCACGAACGGCGTATTGAGTTATTAACCTGATTGTATTTGTACCCGAAGAGGGATGGATGATACGTCATCAGCCTGTAACCGTTCACTGTTAGACATAGAACTAATCTATGGGGCATTTCACGTCAAGCGGACAACCAAAAAAAGTGAGGTCGTGAATTTTGTTTATACTCTGGTCAGTTATACTTTTAGTAGATGTGGATGTGTACACACAATTTTTTTTTTTCGTATGATGCTTTATTGCTGTGTTATGAGCTTTTGAAAATTGACTACGAATGAAATCATGACTTTTTGGAAGCTTATTATCTGTATCAATTAATTTGTAAACAAAACTAAAGAGTTTTGTTTCTTATAGTTAAAAAAAAATTGTGTGTACACATCCACATCTACTAGAAGTATAACTGACCAGAGTATAAACAAAATTCACGACCTCACTTTTTTTGGTTGTCCGCTTGACGTGAAATGCCCCCTATACCAATAAATAAAATTGGAGTGTCTGTTTGTAATGTCAAAATAATAGGATTTTTTCATGCTCACACGGTTATTTGCACGACACCTATGCCTAAAATACAGATTAAAATTTTTTTGTCTGTCTGTTTGTTCCGGGTAATCTTCAAAACGGCTGGACCGATTTTAAAAATTCTTTCACCAATGGAAAGCTATAATATCAGGGAGTAAACTAGGCTATATTTTATCCCGGTATTCCCACGGGAACGGACACTACGCGGGTAAAACGACTAAAACCGAAGCGAAGCGAGGGCGTGTTGCTAGTGAAGAATAAAATCATAATCAACGAGCTTGGCAGGCGAGTTGGCGATCGTACTGACATTGTATTCTTATCTGTACCCTTCTCTTTGTTTTTCTTTGGGGCGGGTTATGGTCTGGACACACGCCGTCCATTTCGTCCGAGATGACGAAAGGGCGACAGACGGCCCCATAACCACCGTAATGCCTCTTCACCGTTGGGCCGACCTCTAATAGCAAATTCCTTAACCTTGGCCAGACCGGCGGGCGGCGAGATTCCCTTTCGGCACGGTAATATAATCTACCAGTAATCCAACTTCATACAAACGGACGAAACGCGAGCTATACCTACGCGCCTCGATCTCGGCATGCGCTCGGCATGTAGACAGTCGCGACTGTGCTGCAGTGACGAACGAACGGTGTGTTGTTTTTTTAACAATAACTGCGCGAATTTTTCACTAAAATACATAATTATACACATATTTAATATGACAAGTAGGGTATATTGTGCTGTTTTTGGTTGCATGAATTCGTCAATAACGAATCCAGAGATAACTTTTTTTAGATTACCTGGAAACTCTGAAAGGTAAGATTATAAAATAATTTTACTTACTACGTAGGTAGGTACATAATATGTGTCGTTTTAATTTCCTTTTATCTCCCGAAAAAAAGTTGTCTGGATTAATAAATAAAGTGAATAAAGTGATTGACACGAGTGAAATAGGTAGTTATAGGCGGTTCATGAATCATGTTACGGTACGCTTGTGTTAAAACTCATAATGTGTTTTGTTTTGTTAGTTTATATAATTCAAAGTAAAGACGTGGTATTTTATTATTAATAATATATGTTTATTATACTATGTGTATGAATAGTACTAGAAAAAAATAATTTGACCGTCTATCTGTCACTAGATAATTTAAATTTATAGACCGATTTGTTATTTAAACATAAACATGTTTTTTTTTAATTAAAACTACCAATCAAAAATCAACACGCATTCTTATTGAACACTTCCTATTCAATTCACAAAGTATTTTATTTGTTTATATAAGAAAAGTATATACAAAACTAAATGGAAACACAAAGTAGGCAAATTTAATTTAAATGCTGGAGGCGGGCAGCCCTATCACATGTTTACGTTTAGGCATTTAATTCAAGGTTACGGCCGAGATACATTACTGGATAGATGACTATACTGTGCTTTCGGGGACCGTCCCTCCTCAACGCCCCTCCCGAGGCGTCGCCCTCGCGCGATTAGCCTTTATGGACTACTCCCCGGTCCAGTCCGCGCGGTAAAAAAATAATATGCTCAAAATCAAAAACTAACAACTGTATGTTCACAGTTTAAGTTTTTACTTCTGTCGACAGTCCTCATGACGGCTTTGTTTTTTTTTTTAAATAAACACGATTGAGAAATATTATTTTATTCAGGTATATATCAATATTTTCCGTATGGTGACGGAGTTAGGATATAATTCACCGCTCCCTCTCTAGCCCACGCATGTCGTACAAGACGACTAAATGATATAATATGCATATAACATCTGTACAAGAGAAGGAAAACTCAATTCAAAATTCTATTCCAACACGTTTGACCGGCATGGAATTGTAGGTCATTTCCCTTCCCATTATGAAAAAATATTTCGCAATTATGCCATCTATGTTAAATATACAGTACTACGTTAAAAGCATATTCACAATCTTGTATTGTAGATTTGCTACTCAACAAGAGATGGCGCTTCAAAATTTTAGTTAACACTCACCTCTGATATAATTATTTTTTACAATCGACATCACTATCCATAAATTAAATCGATATCATGTTAATACGATATTAATACAATTAATGTAACAGAAAATTAATACCATTATAAGACTTATGGTTAAACAAACTTAACAATTGGCATGAAACAACGACGAGTTGGCAAATAATATTACACACAACAGGAATTTGGTAACATAGTTGATCACTCTACTTGGTAGTAGTATACAGAGAACAAATTTCTCGTGACATAACATTTTATATTTTAGACGCTATTTGACAATAGATGGCAATACTGTAACGGTGTTACTTACCCATAACTCCAAGCTGCTGTGGTGATAATGGTGCAGCATCTCCAGCTCCTGAGCCAATAGAACCTGACGCCAGCGACAGTCGCTCACTAAATCCAAGTGGACTGCTACGACCACCACTACTTGCCACTGACCCCATTCCTAAGTAAAATAATCAGATTTAACATCTTTATATATGTAATCTTCTGTTCGTGTTTGTAATTGAACTCCTTCTAAAAGGCGGGACCGATTTTGATGAATTTTTTGTGGGTGTTTCGATGGATATGAGAATGGTTTAGCTTTATAATTAGTACCGGTAGGTGGCGCTGTGATTGTTGTCACAGAGAATTCCTTTTACAATTTTTTTAGATTTGAACAGAACAGACGTTCTGTTGGGTGAGCTAATGATGTATAAAAATATAAAACTATTTTAGTTCTAAACAATCTAATCTTAATAGAGATACTGCCAATCATAGACCTTTGAATACTTACAATAAGAATTTGAATGAACATAATATAGTGTAGTGGTTAATATACTGACCTACCGTGTCAGTGTCGTGGGTTCGAATCCCATGCAGAATAACACTCTGTGCAATGCACAAATTTTTGTTCCGAGTCTAGATTTGTGTCCATTAATAATACATTTGTAAAAATCACCCGCAATACAAGGATTATTTCCTTAGTACAGGTGTTGTCTTTAAAAAAAAAAATAAGTAGATAATAATATAATACTCCTTTGTAAATAAATTACCTCCATTAGGGCTCCTCATGCGAGAAATTCTCTTGTTAATAGCTCTTTGTATCCGAGGATTCATTATGGGCTTGGCTCGTCGCCTTGCCAAGTATCTTGAGAGTACACCCACTACTATAGCACTCGTGCCAACCACTCCTAAGCTCCATAGCACAACCTGCCAATAACCCATTAAAATTAAGTATGCATAAGTTATTTAAATAATATTATTATTATTAAATTGGTTTATTTTTTGGTAATTGACAGAGCTTAGATCTATACCAATAAATAAAATTGGAGTGTCTGTTTGTAATGTCAAAATAATAGGTTTTTTTCATGCTCACACGGTTATTTGCACGACACTTATGCCTAAAATAGCAATTAAAACATTTTTGTCTGTCTGTTTGTTCCGGGTAATCTTCAAAACGGCTGGACCGATTTCAAAAATTCTTTCACAAATGGAAAGCTACAATATCAGGGCGTAAACTAGGCTATATTTTATCCCGGGATTCCCACGGGAACGGGAACTACGCGGGTAAAACGATTATAACCGAAGCGAAGCGAGGGCGGATTGCTAGTATTATATATGAATGTTAAGGTATAAAGTAATGAAATTCTCAATAGCCCTTGCCATTTGACAGTTTACACTATTTTTTTTACATAATTTTAATAAAAATGCTAATCCATTGAAGCATTCTGAATTATATTACACTGTTAACTATTGTATTACTATCATAAAAAAGAATCTGAAAAACCCATTCTCATAAAATTATCTCACCAACTACCAGTTTAATTTGAAATTACATATCTTTATTACTTGTGTGTTGGATTAGATAGCTGGTGTCCTGTGAAAAGTCATAAACTATAAAATAAACTTTAGGGAGTTAGATAACCAGGAGTGATCAGGAATGGTAATAAATCTGACCAACTATAGCATAGCAAATGAACAGAAGACTGTGAGTGTGTATAACTAGTAGAAATTCATCTTAAAAAGAGAATAACATTTCTATGGTTATTGCCTATACATTTACATATCCACACATCACAATTAGATTTTAAGGAAAATAATAAATATCAAAGATATAAAAATTTGAATTTCTGTATGAAACTTGCTTTCAATACCCACTTAATGCGAAGATGTATAATACTGAATACCTATATAAAATATTATGTACATATTAAATGAAATTCAGTCAATTTAGAGTACTAACCTTCTGGGATGTAGTTAATTGCAGTTCACTAAAAGACATTGCCCGATGTTTCAATTTATCTATCAATGGGCTCGCCTGTATTAATAACTGCATTATTATTTTATTATGAATAGGTTTATTCACTACCCAGATATTATATTTACAATACTAATAAGTGTTGTTTTATTTATTATAGGTTATCTGTCAAAATGAGTACAAATTTATACACTATTTAGAAAAATTTTAGAAACATTAAGTGGGATATCATTTTATTTATGCAATTAAATAAGAAGATTCTTGATATCTACATTAACTAATACAGAAACACCTAGGTTCACAATAAAGTATTAATTTATTTAAATCTTCGCGGTCTTTAGTACTTATAGTTTAAACTACCTATATATACTTTTATCTATGATCTCAATATGTCACATAGGGTTTGATGATATATCGATAAACCATTAATATCATTGCAAAAGCACCACTATTAGTATTAAAATATCCTTATTTCTTCATAAAGATGGCACGTCAGTAAAATTACTCTATTGATAGGTATTATAATATATAGCTAATGCCAATTTTAAACGACAGTCCAATATAATTTACAATTAAGTAGTTATCATTCCTGCGCTGAATATTTTAAGTAGATTGCATGCTAGTTATATTGTAATGAATAAATGGTAAGCACAAATGCAGCTCACTCAGTATACAATTTAAAATGATTAAACGGCGTCCCTTTACTACGAATGATCGTTCGAGGAAACTAAATCAATAAATGAATAAATAGCGTCCTCTTTTTGCATCAAGCAGCCTTTGCATAATGAATGTTAATATATACCACAACTTAATTAATGCTTTTAAATCGATATCTATTGTTAAACATAGAGCTTTCCAAAGGGTAAAATGTAAAATCACCTTTGGCAGGCAAGGCAATTATCAATCTCAGTTAATGTTATAAATTAGAAAATTAGCGACCGATCTAAGCTATATTACATCCCGATATTCCTACGGGAACGTGGACTCGAAGCATGTAAACGCGGGAAGCAGCTTTTCTACGGAAATTTTAACTACGAGGGTGGAAGTAATATTATAAAGCTAAAAGATTTTGGAGATGTTTTGATGTTTCTTACTCAATTGCGCGTAAACCATTGACCGGGTATGGATTAAAATTGGCACATACCTTAAGTATACGCATGGTAAGAAAATGGTCCAATTGGCATTGACACCGCTATCAATTGTCATCCGTTAAAACTAGGATGCAATACCAAACCTTCGTCTTTCAACAGCCAGCACTTGCGCAGGGTCGGTGGTCCCGATCTGTTGGATGCCCAGTTCGATTTCAGAAAGGGGCGTTCGACGATCGCGGCCTTGCTGTATATAAGGACCATAGTCATGAAGGCAGTCATCAATGCAGCGTTCTCTACGTGGACTGAATAGGGACGTTGCGCGGACGCCCATGTCGTGTAGTGTTTCGTAAGGGTCGGCCTTAGGTCCGACTCTTTGGAACATCGGCTACGACTGGGTGTTGCAAGATAGTCTCCCTCCCAGGCTGGGCGTAATTTACTACGTCAACGACACGTTCGTTACAGGACGCTAGAAGAGGTGGCATGCCTGGCAACTCTTGGCACCGGAGAGACTGTCAGGCGGATCGAGGTGCTGGGGCTAGGGTAGCCGTGAACTCGTCGCAATGGCGTGAACTCCTCGTAATCATCGGTGCTAACCATAGCTAGGGAGATGCTCGACGGTGTCAGAAACTGGGATGCGATCGCCGTCTTCTGGGAGGCAGTCATCTCACGGAAGGAGGTGGCGGAGCGTGCGCGGGAGGAACTCCTCTATGGTGACACTGTCCGCTGCCGGCGACACGGGCGGCGCAGGCGCGAGTACCTGCACTAGATGCCACTCTAGCCGAGGCCGCGGGTGTCTGGACCGGGGATTAGTTCATCACCCGCAGAGAGACAGACCGCGCGAGGGTGACCGACGTCCCGGGAGGGGCTTTGGAATGGGAAGGTACCCAAAAGAGTATCCCGCCGGGCTAGCTACGGACGACAAGGAACTCGATACCGAAGTCGGCCCAATGGCGAAGGAGAGGGATTAAGGGAGGGTTATGGGGCCGCGCGGCGGCCTTTCGTTGCCCTGGACGGACTGGTCGGCGTGTGCGCTAACCATAACCCACCCAAAAAAAAGAGTGGCCCTAAATAAGACGGAGGCCCTCTTGTTTCATGGGCCTTGCAACGATCCACCCGCCGGAGTCTCGATCACTGTCAATTCAGTCCCCATCAACATCCGAGCTCAGATGGTTTGGTCCTCGTCGGGCGATGGTGGTTCAGGGAGCATTTCCGCCAATTTGCTCCGCGGCTTGTGGGTGCGGTGTCCGCCCTTTCGTGGCTCATGCCGAATGTGGGTGGACCTAGTGCTATGTGCCGACCGCCCTGTACGGCGCACTCGTATAGATGGAGTCCCTGACCGTCCCACTCGGGGGACGTGGTGACGAAGACAGCATACCAGCATGCCTTGGCAGGAACTCACTCTTGAGACTTGGAGGCGGAGATACTCGCTGGTCTTTATCGACGGGTCTCGGCGACGCTGGTGGGGGTGACTATATCTCGCTACGTGAGCTGGTTGCCTAGCGGGCATCGTCCGCCGGGATGTCATTGTCCGTTGGGCACTCCAGCTGGAAAGGCATCGGTTCGGTGTTCGGACTGTCGAGGCCTGTGGTCAGGGCATGGTTGTTTCAGCAAGTACCTGTCGTGAGGAGGGAGAAGGCGCCGTCCTTCCACCACTACGATTGCGACGAGGACATGGCGCAGCACACGCTCGAGGTCTCCGTGGCCTGGGTAGAGCAGGGCCATGAACTCGTCGCAGTTATCGGTGTCGACTTGATGCTGCCGACCAGCGCTAGAACGATGCTCGACAACATCAGAAACCAGGAGGCGGTCGCCGCCGAGGCGGCGGAGCAGGTCTGGAAGGAATTCCTCTACCACTTGCGCCTGATGACGCCTTAGCCGAAGTCGCGGATGGATGGACCGTGGGTTAGGCTGACGGCGTGAGGGCGACGCTCCGGCAGGCACCACTGCAATGTTGCCGGGGCGTCAAAGGGGACCGCACGGATGTCATGGGATCTGTACCAGAAGTCGGCCCAATGGCAACGGGGAGGAAATACGGTAGGTTATGAGGTCGCACGCCGCTCATCAAGTGCCTTTCAAAAAAAAGGCGGCATAATCGATATTGCACGCGGGCGATGAAACAGCTAGCGGTGGGCCTGCATATCACACTTTTTATTCCGATAATATATTTCCTTGGGACAATAGTTCAACTCTGTGAAAGTTAATATTGACACGGGTAAAGCCGCGGACAGAAGCTAGTCTATAAATGAAGCAAGAAATTAGCTATACTAAAACCAACAAATTTATTAATAACTAGTGGTCGCCGTGTGGTCGAAATTCGGTCATAATTAATTTTAATTAATTTTTCTGCTACACAATTTTCTTTAATTTTATTTATGTATAATTGTAAATTGAGCAAACTGTATTTCACTAATAACTAATATATGAACACAAATCTCTATAGAAATTTTTTTTTTTTTTTTTTTTTTTTTTTTTATATTATGGCGTTTACAGAATTTCGCCAATTACTCAATTTAGATTGACAGTTATAGGAATTAGGACACTGATGTCTAAGAAATTTACAAGATAAATTTAGTTGTTGGCTTTCGAATTTTCAATATGTTGATTAGTTGAATTATTCTAAAAAACTGATATATGAGAGGGATTATTTTTTAAAAAATTATAACATTTGACTACAATCACGTGGATGACAATCTAATGCAGCTATGTACAGTAAAAATAAAAAATAAAGCAAAAAAAAAAAAAAAAAAAAAAAAAAAAGGTTTAAAAACAGAAGATGTTAATTAAGTATCCTTTAGTCTGTGGTGATGCTAATTAATCTAACTATAATTTAATGTTATTTGTGTTAATGTAATTTGCTAAAATGTATACAAATGAAGAATTAACATAAGTGAGAAGACAATTAAAGTTAGAAGGACGAGGAATGGAGTCAACAGGAAGAATATCGTATAGAAAGTATGATCTTTTGGGGCACTCAAAGAAAATGTGATTATTCGTGTCTTCATCCAGACCACACTCACAGAGTGAACTGTCCTTAATACGAAGCTTGGATAAGTGAAAATTAGAGCAAGTATGACCAAGTCTGAGGCGGCAAATAACAGATGTGGCTTTTTTGTTCACATTTTTGAACTCTCTATAGAAATTGTCATCATAATTATGATTGTTTGACATTCATTTCGACCAGAGATTTTAACCGTAAACAAAAGTGTATAAGCGTTGCTACGCAACACACTCGCACAAACGCGTGCGTGTGTGTGTAACGGTTGCGTTGTAGTGTGCGTAATGCCTTTTTTAATGAATTTAATGTAGGTATTTCTAATCAATTATTGTATGAAATTTCAGTTTTATGCACTTGTCCTCATTATATTCATCAACTGTGCCAAATTTCATACATGTCCATCCACGTAATTTTCGTAAAAAGGGGTACAAAGTTTTCGCTTCACGTATTTATATATAGATAAACAACAAAGAACAAACAAATAACTTGTGCTGACGTAACAAGTTAGAATACAATTCATTACCCCATCTTACTCGTAGGGGTCGTAAAGGCCCCGGAGTGGTGCGGAGGCGCGCCGACCGCGGCCCACCCACAACAAAAAAAAGGCGTCGTAAAAGTCGGCTAAGGAAAACTTGAAATGAAACCCTATACCAACACGTCTGATCAGCGTGGTACAGGTCACTCTCCTTCTTATTGTGGAGGAGGCTCGAGCCCAACAATAGGACGCATATGAACTGAAATGATCATAATGAATGACGAACAAATAACAATATAATAAGGAATTTAGAAGTAGCAAGTTTAGATTGATTAATCTAATTATTTGTATTCTGTATCGAGATGTGTGATTAGAGACAGACATAACATAACGGATGAAAAGGGAGCGCCCCCGTTTGATTCGTTTCTTTATTAGTAGAGGCTATGCCTTGCTTACTAATTATTATCAAACAATAAATGTTTGTTTTTCGTTGTTTCTTTTTTTCACGTAATCTTGTTTTGCTGACCGTCTAACCTACCGCTAGTAGAAACCGCCATTTTAGATTCGTTTCTTTATTGGCATGGGTAATAACATGCCTTTTTTTGGCGGGCTATGATCAGCACACACACTGTGTCTTACGTCCGAAAGGGGCGACGTAAGGCGCGCAGTTTTGTAACCCTCGTGTTCCGTATATCCCTTTGCCATTGAGCTGACTTTTTGGGTGTCGTCCTTGCCCGACGCCCCTCTCGGGGCTGATTGACTATTCCCCGGCCCAGTCACTCACGGCCTCGGCTAGGGTGACATCAGGCGCAGGTACTCTCGCCTGCGCCAGCCAAGTTACCGACGGCGTTTCTCACGCGCACAACTCGCCGCCTCCTTCCGCAAGACGACTACCTCGCAGAAGGCGGCCATCGCGTCCTAACTACTGGCGTTGTCAAGCATCGCCCTAGGGTTGCTCGACAGAGGGAGGCCAACAGGCAGGCGGCCTCCATCGCTACCGTGCGATATCTGCGTAAGGCCTTGACCGTCACAGCCCTCTATGGAGGCCATAAGAGAGCCTTCGGACGGTCGGGGATCCCGCCCACACCGATAATAACATGATGCCCTTTTTTGCGACAGACTGTGATGCGTCGCACCTTCAAGCGCCAAATGGGTGGGCCACCAGTACCCGACCTTGTCATTAGTGGCAATAACATGATGCTTGCGAAATGTTGCAGTATAGTAAATACGATGGGGTACTACGCCAGAAACCTCCGCGTGGTGTACCCTGGGCACGAGCGACAATTTCTTGGACTGCTCTCTGGAATTGTCGCTCGTGGCAAATATCTGGCCCGAGGGGGGGCCCAGTTTGTGGGATGCCCCAAATTCGCTCCATGCCCTCTAATTGTAGAGGGTATTGGATGCGAAAATTCGACGGGTCCAGTCACTCATTCATTTGAGGACTGGGCAGGCATTTGCCAACCGCGACAAATCGTAGACCTGATTCTTGCTTCGGGACATTTGTCTTGAGGTCTAGATTCAGGAGCGAGGGTCTTGGCTTAACCGCCTGGACCGCGAGGAAGAAAACCTCTATAAAACAATCACCCAGAATCCTAAGTTCTGGCGCGCGGCGAGAGGATGCATGGCTGATGGGTTGTTCAGTCGTTAGCGCGCCCCCAGCCAGGGTACCTGCGGACCCCCTGTGTTGGGATACAAATGTACGCTTGCCCGGGTATCGGGATCTCTGCCCGGGTCGACCGTTATTTCTCCCATGCTCGTGGGAACTTGATGGATTCATGTTCAATTAACACAGATGAAGATAGGAGGGGTGAGACGCCCAAAAACACCACCACGGAGAACCGGAATTCGATTGGTTCCCACCTAAAAGCCTTGCCAAGCTACAGAAAAACTGGCACAGAGGAAGGAGTGGCCTCGTCCGACTGCAGCTCGGCTGCTGGTCCGGCACTTGAGGCCACAAGATTAGGCAAGGGGCCGGCGACACTCGAAGCCCCCAAGAAGAAAAAAAAGCGGAAGAATATGGGGACGGGGAAGGCCACGAGTGTCAAGAGGCGCGAGTTGGCCAGGCAGGAGCGGCTGGCTAGGGAGGCCGCTGCAGCCGCTCCGACTGCTGACGAGGACGGCAGCACTACCGCAGAGCCGTCGGACACTGAGGGCGGCAGCACATCAGCTGCAGAGATCGCCAGTCAGTCCCCAGCGTCGGCCTTGACGGCGGCCCTAGCGGTCAGGGAGGAGGTCCTCCTCTCGCAGGTGCGGAAGCGCCCCCTGAACGAGGGTGGCAGCTCGGGATCCTCCGAGGGGAGTAGCACCATCATGCCTCCTCCCAAAGTCTCGACCTCTCGCAGGGGGCGGGGCGGGCGAGGCGGCGCGGTAGTAGCGGCAAGGTCGGCGACTCCATCGCCGATCGGCACGGCGCGGGGGACTGAGGCCCATAAACGGGCAAATGAGGCGGCTGCCGAAAGAATGATGAGGGTGTTGGCGGACATCCCTCCCACCGAAACGGCGGCTGCTGAGCCCGCTGTGGGTGGCGATCCCCCAGCTGCCAATGTGGCCACCCTGCAGGCCGAAAACGCCCGCCTTTCTGGTGAGGTTTCAGGCCTGCAGGAGAAAAACAAGGCCTTACACAAAGAATTGTCGGCGGTGCAGAAGGCGAACCGCGAGTTGGCCAAGCAAATGGCCGACTTGCGGCGCCAGGTCGCACAACTGGCGAGGACTGCGCCGCCGACAAGCGCCGGCCCTGCCGCCGCCCCCACTGTCCCCGTTGCGCCAACTCGCGCTGCGGCGAGTCCCCAGAGGGCCCAGCCGGCCGAAGCGGTCCCGCTGCCCGCAGTGAACGGCGTGCCGGATCAGACCATGCGCGCCATAGTGGATGTTGTGGGCAGAATGCTCGACGCGCGCATGGCGGCTCTGGAGTCAAGACTGCCTCCGGAGCCCCGTCTTCGGCCGCCGCTTGCTGCGGACAGGCCCAAGGCCGCGGTGTCAGCCCCTGATGCGCTACCCTGCCAGGGCGGGCGCGTAGAGAGCTACGCTGCGGCCGTTGCTGGACCGAAGTCCAAAGGGACCGCCGCGAGGAAGAAGGTGGCACCGGCTCCTGCTCAGGCCGGACCTCAGCCGCTGCTGGCAAATGCACCGCCGGAAGCAGCCAACGCAGCCGCGGCCGTGACTGCTGTGCCCGGCCCCTCCGATGCACCTGAAGAAGGTTGGCAGACAGCCGAGCGCAGCCGAAAAAGTCGCGGCCAGAAGAGGAGAGCGGAGGCCAAAAGTGCCGCCAAAGCCTCCGCTCCCAAAGCAGGAGCCGCAAATAAGAGGTCGCGCAGGAGTCTCCGGCCGCCAAAGTCAGCCGCGGTGGTGATCACCGTGCTGCCTGAGGCGGCCGAAAACGGCCTCAGCTATGAGGCCGTCTTACGTCGCGCCCGGCGGGAGCTTGACGTCTCCGATTTAGGAGGCGTTGAAGCCAGGACCCGCAAGGCCCGGACAGGGGCACGGATTCTCGAGTTCCCTGGGGCCGAGGGCGCCAAGACGGCCGATAGCATGGCGGCCAAGTTGAGGGGTCTGTTCGCAGAGGAGGGTGGCGTCAAAATCGCCAGACCCGTAAAGTGCGCAGAACTACGCGTCGCGGGTCTGGACGACTCCGTGACGGTGGATGACATCCGGGAGGCCATCGTCTCGAAAACCGGGTGTCCCGTGGACACCGTCCGAATTGGCGCCATCCGCCCTGGTCCGGGCGGCGTCGGTGCTGCCTGGGTGCAGTGCCCGGTGGAGTCGGCCAAGCAATTGGCCGGCTCAGGCAGGCTCCTCGTGGGCTGGAGCTCGGCGCGGGTGACCGTGCTGGAGTCCCGGCCTGCGAGGTGCTACAAGTGCATGGCGGTCGGACACACTCGGCCGACATGCACCAATTGCTTTGACTGCAGCGATCTCTGCTTCCGCTGCGGTCAACCCGGGCACAAGGCGGCATCCTGCGCCGCCACTCCCCACTGCCCCGCGTGTGCAGCGGGCAATAGGCCCTCCAAGCACCGCATGGGGGGCAGGGAGTGCAGACCCCCGGCTTCGGCCCCAAAGGGACGAAGCGGCCCGACGACCCCGGCCGCTCCCGTCCCTAGCGCGACCCGATCGCCCGCCAGCGTGGAGGAGGTGATGGATACGGCCCACTAATGGCGCCCGAATCCTACCACCTCCTGCAGGCCAACCTCAACCACGCCGCCGAGGCACAGGACGTTTTCCTGCAAGCCATGGCGGAGTGGTTGATCGGTGCAGCCGTAGCCGCGGAGCCGTACGTGGTGCCTGACCGTCCCAATTGGCTGGGCAGCAGTGACGGCTCTGTGGCAATCGTCGCCTCCACGTCGTGGCATTCCCCGCCTTTGTTGCTCAAGGACAGGGGCGATGGGTATGTCGCGGCGGAATGGGGAGAGGTTACGCTATTTGGTGTTTACTTCTCCCCTAACAGGAGCGCGATGGATTTCGGGGCCTTCCTCACCATCCTGGGGGCCTCGATACGGCGACTAGCACCGCGCCAAGTCTTCGTTCTGGGGGACTACAACGCCAAGTCCACGGCGTGGGGGTCCCCCAGGACGAATGCCCGCGGGCGGGCGGTCGAAGAGTGGGCGGCGGCACTGGGCCTCTGTTTGCTGAACAGGGGCTCGGTGCAAACGTGCGTGCGGCAGCAGGGCGGGTCGATAGTGGACTTGTCGTTCGCTAGCCCTAATGTCGCAGCACGTGTGAGGAGCTGGTGCGTCCAGGAGGAGGTTGAGACCCTATCCGATCACCGATACATCCGGATAGAGGTCTCCCGGACCCTCCTGCAGCCCAGCAGGGGTCACACGGCGGACGGAGCTCCCGCGTTTCCGCGGTGGGCTGTGGGTCGATTGGATCGGGACCTGTTGGCCGAGGCAGCCATCGTTCAGTCATGGCTGTCCTCACCGCCCCAGGCGGACGGGGTGGATGCCGAGGCTGGCCGCATCCGCTGTGCGTTAACGCAGATCTGCGATGCGGCCATGCCCCGTGTGCGGCGCCTGCCCCCGAAGAGTGCGGTCCCCTGGTGGTCCCGAGAATTGGCGGACCTTCGGGCCGCGTGCATACGTGCCCGGAGGGCCTACACCCGCAGCCGAGCGCGTCACCGCGACGCTGAGCGGGAGGGCCAGCTGTACGAGGCTTACCGCTGTGCGCGGTCTGCCTTCAGGCTGGCCGTCCGTACCGCCAAGGACGTTAGTCGGCGGGAGATGCTGGACAGTCTCGAGCGTGACCCCTGGGGTCGCCCCTACCTCGCGGCGCTGAATAAGCTTCGCGGGCGGGGCCCCCCCCTCACCGAGACTCTCCAACCTAGCCTCCTCACCAGAGTTGTCGAGGACCTCTTTCCACGGCGGGCGGAGCACACGCCCCCGGTCATGGCTTCGCCGGACAGCGACCGGGAGGCCGACGATGAAAGTGCTCCGCCCATCACGGAGCCGGAAATGGGGGCGGCGGTGGCGCGTATGCGAGTGAAATCCACCGCCCCCGGGCCCGACGGTATTCCGAACCGTGTGCTGGCCCTGGTCCTCGAACACCTGGGACCACGCCTCAGGGGACTGTTCGACGCTTGTTTGTCGTCCGGACAGTTCCCTGGGTGCTGGAAAGAGGGGAGGCTGGTTCTCCTGCCGAAGCCGGGACGGTCTCCCGAGTCGGCCTCGGCCTACAGGCCCATCGTGCTGCTCGATGATGCGGGCAAGCTGCTGGAGAGGGTGTTGGCTGCCCGCATCGAGCGGCACCTCGTCGGGGACGGGCCCGATTTGTCGGACGCCCAGTTTGGTTTTCGGAGAGGGCGTTCGACGATCGCGGCCCTGCTGCGCCTGAAGGCCGTGGTAGCGGAGGCCGTCACCGGCGGAGGAGTCCTGTTGGCGGTGTCCCTGGACATCGCCAACGCCTTCAACAGTCTGCCATTCAGCTGCATCAGGGAGGGGCTGAGGTATCACGGGGTGCCCGTGTACCTCAGGCGGCTGGTGGCAGACTACTTGGAGGGGCGCAGCGTCCTCTACGTTGACCGAGTAGGGGACGTTGTGCGAACGCCCATGACGTGCGGTGTCCCGCAGGGGTCGGTTCTGGGTCCGACCCTGTGGAACATCGGCTACGACTGGGCGTTGAGAGGAAGCCTCCCACCCGGGCTGGGCGTAATTTGCTACGCCGACGATACACTCGTCACAGCCCGGGGTGGGACGCTAGAGGAGGCGGCACGCCTGGCAACTCTCGGCACCGAGGAGATTGTCAGGCGGATCGAAGCGCTGGGGTTGAGGGTAGCCCTGGAAAAGACGGAGGCCCTTCTGTTCCATGGCCTCCGTACCGCCGGGCCTCCCGCCGGCGCTTCGATCACCGTGAAGTCGGTCACCATCAGCATCCAGGCCCACATGAAGTACTTGGGCCTGGTGCTCGACGGGCATTTTTGGTTCCGGGAGCATCTCCATCGACTAGTTCCCCGGCTTGTCGGCGCGGCGTCCGCCCTTTCGCGGCTGATGCCGAATGTGGGCGGACCCAGTGCTACGTGCCGACAGCTGTACGTGGGGGTGATCCGGTCGATGGCCCTGTACGGCGCACCGGTGTGGGCGGGGTCCCTGACCGTCCGTCTTAGGGCCCTCCTGTGGCGACCACAGAGGGTCATGGCGATCAGGGCCGTACGCGGTTACCGCACGGTGGCGACGGAGGCAGCGTGCCTCCTGGCCGGAACCCCCCCGTGGGACCTGGAGGCGGAGATGCTCGCCGACATTTATCGGCGGGTGTCGGAGAAGCGCGCCCGCGGCGGCATGGTCTCCATCACAGAGATCACCGCCTGGCGGGTCGACGCCCGCCGAGAAGTCATTGCCCGTTGGGCAGTCCGGCTGGAGAGTCCTCGGTATGGTGTTAGGACCGTCGAGGCCCTCCAGCCGGTGCTGATGGAGTGGTTGGAGCGGACGCACGGGGTGCTTTCCTTCCGACTGGTGCAGGTGCTGACGGGGCACGGTTGCTTCGGGAAGTACCTGCACAAGATTGTCAGGAGAGAGAGCACACCGTCCTGCCACCACTGCAGTTGCGACGAGGACACGGCGCAGCACACGCTCGAGGAGTGTGCTGCATGGGAGGAGGATCGCCGTGAACTCGTCGCAATTATCGGTGCCGACCTGGCGCTGCCGACCATCGCCAGGGAGATGCTCGTCAGCGTCAGGAACTGGGACGCGGTCGCCGCCTTCTGTGAGGCCGTTATCTCACGGAAGGAGGCGGCGGATCGTGTGCGAGTAGAGCTTCTATTCGGCGACACGTTCCGCCGCCGGCGACTCGGGCGGCGCAGGCGCGAGTATCTGCGCCTAATGCCGCCCTAGCCGAGGCCGCGGGTGATCGGACCGGGGAATTGTCCATCACCCGCAGAGAGGCTAACCGCGCGACGGCGACCGACGTCCCAGGTCGAGAGGTTACCCGAAAGGGTATTCCGTCGGGCCGACCACTGACGACAAGTGACATCTGCTCCGGTGGTCGGCCCAACAACGAGGTGACGTGGGTACGGGTGGGTTATGGGCCCGCGCGCCGTCCTTTCATCGCCCCGGACGGACAGGACCGCGCGTGCGCTTACCATAGCCCACCCAAAAAAAAAAAAAAAAAAAAAAAAAAAAAAAAAAAAAAAAAAAATAGTAAATACGATAGAGCAGTGAGGAAAAACAAAACATATATTTTGCTTGAATTTTGATACGAAATCAAATCATTCATAAGTTTTGGTTTCTCAAAAGATACCAATAACATTGTTGAAGTTTTGTTTTGGTTTCCTATCTTTTCAGAAGATACCCTTAACATTGTTGAAAGTAGGGTTGCCAGGTCGTCAAACCTAATAGCCGGACAGACCAGCCAGTTTGGCCGGACATTTGGGTAGAAAGGCCGGACACTCTACATTATGGAGGATTTAGTGTTTTAGTGTTTTTAGGTACGACAAAAAAATTTATGTAAAATTGAGCGTTTTGGATTATTAACAGTCAACTCAGCTTGCGCTCGGCCACGCTCGGTGCTACCTCATTTGCGAAATATAAAAAGCCCAATAAAAGCCGGACAGGCCGAACACCGATTATTTTGATCGGACACACAATTAAAAAGCCTTCATATGTCCGGCTTTATCCGGACGCCTGGCAACGCTAGTTGAAAGAAACATCAGTAAGTAAACTTAAGTGATAATTTACAAATAATGACTTGACATGAAGATAATTTTGAAGAAAGTTGTATTAAACTTGGCTATATGTATTTTGTGCCTATTGCCGGCCATACGAACGAACAGCACAAAAAAAAGCCTGCGATCTGTAATTCTGTCATCAAATTCAGACAATTTTCGCATTAACTCAATGTTTTCGATCTTAATTCTAGGAGTTTTCCAAATAAATATTCAAATAAAAGCTATGTGATAAATATATATTAAAACATATATCTTTTCTGCTTGAAAATGGACATCATGCATTATTCTTTACATCAGCAAACTTTGCAAAATACCATTGAAGATCTTCCAGATGAAGTGCTGGAATTTATTTTGGGATTTCTGCCTCCTTATAAAGATTTACAGAATTGTATGTTAGTTTGCAAACGTTGGTATAGTTGCGCGCAAAGTAAGTTGCCATTAAAACGGTATCTTTACTTTCAATCAGGATATTGTTATCATGTTTTTATATATTGTTTTCAGATGTGCTACATAAAACTTCAATAAAATTGATTAAAGCTGTGGGAGAATTTAATGTGTTATGGACAAATATAGATCCAACAGATATGGTGCCAACAATAACAAAACGATTTTCACATGCAGCTTGTGTTCTTGAGAATAATATGTACATATTTGGTGGCTGTACTACAAACGCTACTTCATTTAATGATCTTTGGAGATTTGATTTGTCTAAAAGACAATGGGTTAGACCCTTAGCTACAGGTACCTATCCTGTTCCAAAAGCTTACACTTCAATGGTACAGTATAAAGATTGCCTCATAGTTTTTGGAGGTTGGACATACCCATCACACTCTCAATATTATCAAAATGTGACTATGTTTAATGAAATACACTTTTATTGTGTAAACACTAATAAATGGGCACTTATAAATGCAACTAATAGCCCTCCACCAATGGCAGGACATTCAGCATATATGAAGGGTGATGAAATGGTTGTATTTGGTGGTTTGGTGATGTCATCTGCTCAAAACTATTTAATACAATGCTCTAATGATGTATGGATCTTTGACATCCCTTCGTTTACATGGAGGAAACAACCAACAACAAAGCCAAGGCCATCACCAAGGTACGCTCAGTCCCTCATCTGCTTAGATCACGAGAGATTGATGCTATTAGGAGGAGTTCAAACATCTCGTAGTAGATTTGTCTATAGCGACTGTTGGATACTGATAATGAAAGGTGCTACTTGGACTTGGAAAGAATTGGCTGTAAAGAACAAAGAATGGGCGTCTGCTAATATATGGTGTAATCCAGCAATTAGGGTTGGAGATAAAGTTGTAAGTTTGAGCAGAAGTAGAAATGGATGGAATACAGCTAAACCTTTAGTTACATCTGCAGTTAGGTTATCTGCTCTTAATAGGCCTGAAGGAGCACCTGTGTCAGTTCGTGTGGAACAAAGTTTGCAAAGACCTGTTGATAGAGATCAAAATATAAATGGCAGGAGAGGAGTTTTACCAAGAAGACTGTCAAACTCTCCAAGACAAGAGCAAATAGATCAAAATATTGAACCAGTTCCTGGTCCCAGCAACAATCAACAGAGAGAAGTAATGCCAGAAGAAAATAATTCTGAGAGCAATGGTCTTGTAGCTGGTTCTAATTTAGATTTCAGACAAGGAACTAATGGTATAGAAGCTGGTAAGAAAGATTTAGCCATGAGAAGAAATAAAAATAAGGTTAGTTATTGAGTTACCTAAATATACTGAAATGTTTCTTAAAAAAAATAAGTAAATATGGAGATATTTATGTATTAACTCAATATAAAAAGTTTTTCCGTGTGTATGATGTCAGAATAAATATACAGTTTACCATTCCCTATCTTACTCTTTGATGTTGTAAAAGATGACTAAGGGATATAGTAAGCATATAACACCTATGCAAGAGAAGGAAAACTCAAAACAAAACTATATCAACGTGTCTGACTAGCATGGTATAGTAAGGTCAATTTCCCTCCTATTGTGGAGGAGGCTCAAACCCAGCAGTGGGAGGTGTATGAGCTGAGATGATGTAACGTTTTTGATAATGAATATTCATTCATTGAATGAAGAAAAATCACAGAAGAATATCTTGTTCATATTTTTAGTGAGGGATTTCTTTATAGACAGCTTATCAATTGTGAACTATTTTTTTATTAGTGCTTGCTTTAGCATTTGAATGTCGGCTTATAGTCACACATCCTATCATCTAAATCACCAGTTATAAATTGAATTGGCATTGAAAGTTTCTCTAGCACCATTTTGCCCGAGATCACAATCAGCAAACATCAGACATATTCAGGGCCATTAAACGTGATTCTAGACACCGTACCAGATGTGCAGTGCCAAAAATGATGCCTCCAACTACCAAAGTTGACTTGTGTGAGTGTTATAATAACCAGAAGTCGGGCTCTTATCCAGCAATTTATATTGATCACCAATAGTAGTTCCATTTTAAATAAAGCTACTTTACGGATTTTATCGCGTTTGTATTTGATTTTTGATTACCCGACGTTTCGAACACTTTACAGCATTCATGGTCACGGGTGGACTAAGATGTCTCACGTCCAACAAGTCATCGTTACTGCAGAAAATTTATAATTATCTACCCGATACAGAAATTAGTTATTAAATATTGACCCACATTTTGATACAAAATTTATTGCCAGTGTAAGAAGATTACACTGGCAATAAATTTGAGTTTGTGAGACATCTTAGTCCACCCGTGACCATGAACGCTGTAAAGTGTTCGAAACGTCGGGTAATCAAAAATCAAATACAAACGCGATACAATCCGTAGTTTTATTTAAAATGTTATAATACTCGCGTAAACATCAGAAATCAATAGTAGTTCCAATTAAAAATAACCACAGTTGAAAAGATACAAGCTAAGTAAAATTAATCCTAAACAATAAAAGCAACTGCCAAATGTTTTTATATTTTCTCTAAAATATAGTAGGTAAGTATTTGAAGTTGCAATAATTCGCAAAACATAGGAACTATATCTAATAATAAAACTATAACTACAAAGGTATACAACCCTTTGGTATCGTAAATATTGCATAAAACTAAAATCAGAAGGAACATGTAACTTTTTTAAATATTAGATGTACATTGTACATATTATCGTCATGATTCCGTTTTTATCTATAATAATGAGTCGTCGCAGACGGCATCACGTAGAGCTGGCCCTGGACGATATAAAGCTCTTAATCATCTTTTATGACACCCATAAGCAATGTAAAATGTGTAAGTATTCGTAGCCGCCACCAACATTAGTCTATAACAATGTATTTTACTTATCACTAGACTTTTATAGGTACTTACTTCTAGTCTTATGAGGCTGACAATAGTTTTTTTTTTGTTACAGAATAAAGGAATGAAAATAGTGAGACAGTTGCAAGAAGCTAATAAATATAGGATGGCAGCATTTGCATGTGATTCCTCTAGTAATACTCTCCCAGAAAATGATCTCATAAATCAAAGACAAATTGCTAATTTAGAAAATAGGCATGAACGTGATCTACCACCATCTCCACCTAACCCTCAGCCACGACAACCTGCAGTAAAGAAGCTTAAACGTAACACTTTGACAATGCATGTATTAGATATTTCAACTGTTGTAAATGGCAATAATTTCAATTATGTATCTTGGCTTTGTCCACGACTAGGAGAAATGATTGGAGCACCTGAAGAATTAGTCTTGTATTCTTTGGTAAAAGGTAACGGTGAACTAATTATGTTTGGCGGTGTTCGTAACGATATTAGTAATTTAAATTACTCTGGTCAGCAGAGTATGTATTCAAATTCATTGCATTTTATTACACCACCCAGAGATATAATATAAAATTGAACGAAGTTTATAGCTTACACCATTTATTTTAAATATCCCTGCTGACTATGATAATGGTCTAGATGTTATATAGCTTCCATTAATACATATTTAATTTCTACTTGTGATGAAATAAATATTTAAAAGATGTTTCTGTGATTTCTGTTGTAAATATGGTTTAATGTATAATGAAATTAAGCTTATAAATAAAAGTTGATTTATTACTACAAGGGTATATTATTAGCACTATAATAGAATACTACTCAGTATCCTTAACAAGACCACCAAAGACTGCTGCTGGAATTTCTTTCTTTTGAACTGGTGCAATTTCTTCATCCTCACTATTGTTAGAGTCATCATCAATGTCGATTTCATCAGGATTTACAACTTTATCTCCAGATTCCTTATTGAGGCCTTGTGTTTCACCACGAACAAATGCAATATTACCCTTGCTTTGAACTGCCATTTCTGCAGCTTTAGCTTCCAACATCCTCATACCATCTTTCATGCCTGGTGCAAGGTCTGAGATAGTGCCAGCTGCTTGTGCTGCTGAACTTAACATTTGTGCTGACATCATATTTACTTGTGTATTGTATGTGGCTTGAACACTTCGTTTAATTCTAAGCATTTCACGCATTGTATCTTCATTCCCATGTCGAACTTCAAATTCCTTCCATGTGTTCCAGAATTCTACTGTTATTCTGGGATCACACATTTGACTACAGTGTGCATATATGGCACGGGCCCTATCTATTTCACCAAGACGTGTCTCCATCTCTGAAAATCTAAGACACATTTCTCTTGCTTTTTCATCAGGAAGAGTTTCAATAGCTTTTTCATATATTTGTCGAGTTTTAGGTACCCCATAAATTTCAGCAGCTTTTTTAATGTAAATATTAAACATCTCAAACATTTCCTCTGGAAGTACTTCTGTAGTTGCTCTTTCATATACAGCCATAGCATGCCTTGCTAAACCATGTTCTTCTTCTAATTTGGCATAAAGAAGAAAAATAGATTTTGCAAATTCTGGTGGACAATGTTCTAGGCATTGTTCAAACAAGTCTCTGGCACGTTCGAGTTTTGAACCACCATACCGTTTTAAAAATTTGGTCAAATATGTGTTCCAAATGTCATATACATTAGGCCACTTAAATAAAGCAATACCCTTCTCATAAGCTCTAAAAGCTTCTTCAAAATAATTATGTTCTTCTAAAAATAAGCCATAATTTATGATTATTTGTGGTGTTGCAATTTTTAAATCTATTATATGATCATATACTGCCTTGCATGATTTATAGGTGCCAAAACTTTCTTCCAAATCAGCATACATTGACCAAACTTTTAAGGACTTGTACAATCTCATTTGTACAGTCTCACTATCATCATGATAAGCAACTTTTCTACTTGGGAGAACAGTGGCTTTTTGCATTAATTTAAGAGCTTCTTCATAATTTTCATGCCTGATTTCCATTTCTGCCCACTCACACCAAACTGAAGCTAAATCATCAACTTTAGCATAGCTTACTTGTGTAGCCTTCTCAAAAATAAGTCTTGCATCCTCTATTTGTTCATTTTTTTCATAAAATTTTGCAAATCCAACCCATAATGTGTATAATTTACCCACTGCTAGCTTAGGATCTACTGTTTGTACAGCCTCTGTATAAGTGTCAATAATTTCATGTGGTTTGTCTTCATACAATTTTACTCTTTTATGCCATTCTGCTACATTATGCGGGTTTTGCCTTAAAAGAACAGAGTTCAATAGCAACAATCTTCTTTCCATGAGATATTCAAATCTTGCTAATCTAAGTTCCAGATCAATATCATCATCATCTGTCGGACTAGGTTTCTTTGCAACTTCCTCCATTTTTTTACTTAAACTAAGTTCTTCAAATTGTGCATAAGCATCGAAAACTTGAGTAAAATCTCTTACTGTAGTTACTGTTTGTATTGCTTCCTCATAGATGTCTCGTGCTCTTTCAAATAGACCACTTCTAACATAGTAATCTGCTAAAGAATTCCACAAATGTCCCAGTTGGTCAGTATATCTTCTCAGGCCACCTCTTATAATTGCATCCACATTGAGAGTATGTATTTGATCAGGATTCTTTGATATCAGCTCACAAAGCTCATTCCATAGCTGATGGTTTGATTTACCATGTTTTGATTGAAAATTTTCATTGTTAACTATTTGGGCCAATTTTACTGCTGCTTCATCTAATTTATTTATTGATATAAGGTAATCAATGTATTCTTCAGTATCTTCAGGGCTCAACTTAAGATATCTCCTGAATACTCTTACAGCTGTTTCGGGAATATTATGTTTCTTCAAAAAATTTAAATAGAGTGGCCATATTCTATGATGTTGTGTAATTGGTAAAGCCCTTAAAGCACTGTCAAAAGCTTTTCTAGTTATTATAATCTTGCATTGATCAGTTAAGAATGTGCAGTAGTCCATCCATATTCTAGGCATTTTATGCATAAACACCAAAGACCTTTCAAAACAATTATTGACATCTTCATAACAGGGATCAGTAATGCACCTGCCTTTAATCTGATTTCTCCTCAACTTCAGATAATTATACCATAATTTAAATGAACCTGGCAACTCCTTTAATGCTCTCTCATAAATTATATTAATTTCATTTTTAGGAGAATCTTTTTTGTGCTCAATATATCTGAGCCAATGTTTAACTGAGAATGGGTTTCTTAATATTTCCTCTTCATATGGTAGATCTTCCTCACTCTGAAAAAAAAAAACAGTGATAACATTAGTATTATAGATAGAAATGGGGTAGATATATTGGATATGCATACAACATTGAAAATCCTTTTTAAATTGAGATGCTGCAAGTCAAATCTAATTTTATATAAATATCACTATTTTATGTTCATATAAAGTCGCACAAGTACTATTATTATTGACTTAACCTATATTTCATGTGATGTTTACAAGGATAATGCTAAGAGAGTAAACCGTGATCAACCTATTTCTAAGTTAAGGATTATTCCTGCCGAATTTGAAGCAGGTTAGGGTGGACACAAAGAATAAAGGTTCTACTTACTTATTTTGGAAACTATAACTTTGTAATGTAATTTTAATTTATATATGACTTTCGATACTATCTGAATTATTTAAATATCTTAGTTGTCAAAAATACTTACAAAAAACACATCAATTTCTTTGCCGTCCAGTAGGGGCATTTTATTTGATGGTGTATCAGCCTTATGATAGGTCAATTAAGATTAACCTTTCCAATTCTTTCAAAAACAATTCCAATTCTTTCAAATAAGGCTATGAAGTTACTTGTCTATTAGTATATTTAAGGATTATTAAAGTATTTTGTGTCTTAATTCACGTTAAAGACCAGATTTATTGCTTGTAAGTCTGTATCACAGACTAATATATGCTACGATTGCTACGCTGGTCTGTATTGTATACATAATTGTATATTAGGGATGTGCGATATTTATCGATATTGTTGAAATATCGATATTAGCCGCTGAAATATCGATATTTATAACTTTGAATAAACGCCATATCGATATTATGAACACGATATCGATATTATTAATAAAAGTGTGATTCAAAGTGTGATGACAAATTGCCCAAAAAAAAAAGCTCATCAAAATTTTGCCCGGAGGATTTTATTTCGTATTTCCTAAAAAAAAGCTCATCAAAATTAGTCCGGTGAATTTTATTTCTATTAGTTTCGATATTATAAAATATCGATATTACAAAATATCGATATTATGTGTCCGATAATATCGACTTATCGATATTTGGCTACCGATATCAATATCGCTCATCCCTATTGTATATTAAATTGAAAAAATTGATCTATGGTTGAGGTGAACTAAATGGCTTATTACACTACACCAGCTATACTCTAAGTGTGTTCCGCGGAACCCTAGGGTTCCGTGATACCTCTGTCGGGGTTCCGCAAGAATTTAGAAATAAAAAAATCAAAACACCTCTCTCTGGTCGCTCCGCGGCTGTGCGGACTCCGCGGCCGCGCGGAGACAAAACGCTATGAATGTTATTTATTTATTTATTTGTATTTGTATAAGCTTGTGTTACATTAGCTGGTACAATATCTCATAAGTTTGGTCTCAACAATTTTATACTTGTACAACGCGTTCGCTCTAAGTTTGCCGGTCTGTGGAATGCGCGTACCCTCCCCCACGTGACAATAAAACTTATAATATGTCATAGTTTTACCCAAATATCTAACGTACACAATTTTTATTGTTACAATTAAATAAAAAATTTCGAACGTCATACACTCATACCTATCGCCAGCGGCAAACTTAAAACGAGCGGGTAGTATACTTGTAAGCGCTCAGTCTCTTTGGTAAAAGCCGCCTCTGAATTAGACGCTATAGTTGTCAACTAGCGACTTTCGTCTCTAACTTCAAAGGATAAAGTCGATATTGTTTACAACGCTATTTTTAAATTTCTGTTTTTATTTTTGCTTTTTGTTTATCAAAGGTGCCGACTCGAGTATTTTCGAGAATATTTGAGATCGAGTCTAGGACTAAGTATAAAAGCGGCGATCGCGCGTTGGCGTCGTCGTCTCATGGAGCAGAGAGGCCAAGTACTTAGGTGTGACCCTTGATAGCCGACTCACTTTCCTGTCCCACTTGAAGCAGGTCCGCGCGCGCGCCGCCTTCGTGATGGGACGCCTTCACTGCCTATTAAACGCAAAATCAAAACTATCACTTAAAAATAAAGTCCGATTATACACTACCTGCATACGGCCGATCATGACGTATGCCAGTGTAGTGTTCGCGCACGTTAGGCCAAACAGGATCCACAGGTTACAAACACTACAAAATAGATTCATGCGACGGGCAACGGGAGCACCGTGGTTCGTTCGTAATGTCGATTTACACATCGACCTCGAATTGCCGACCATCAGGCAGTATATGAAGCGTTGCTCCCAGCGCTATTTTGACTCTGCCACGACTCACCCCAATCCACTAGTGGTTGGGGCGATAAACTACGTCCCATCAAAAATATCCGCGGTCCGACGACCCCGTCATCTCCTTGAAGAAGGGGATGATGCCATCACGATCGCCCAAGAAAGGGCCTACACAGCTCGCGCAGCGATAACACATAAAACTGCGCGGTATCGGCCTCGCCGACGAGGTCGAAAACCGCGCCGCGTAAAAATCATTAATCTAAACGTGGCCACGCCCACTTTGCTTTCAGCGACGCCCCGAGCCGAGGTCCGTTCCCCACAGGGGGAGCCCTCGGGCGATGTTCGCTTAACTTACTTACCGGGTTGAGAGCCTTCCGCTCGCCCATTGCCCGCGTTAAGCTGTCAAGGTCATCTGCGACCAACAGCTAAATACACACAAAAAAAAAAAAAAAAGTTGGCGTCGTCATTCCGCGTCGGAGACCCGTAGCGCACGGACGTGCGCCTCGCTGCTCTCCATTTCGCCGCGCTCACCCCGCACCCGCCCCCTGCGGTCGTGCGTTCTCGCTCCGTCTCGCTCGCTCTCGCAGCGAACCACGCGTCGCGTCAAGCCGCCATCTTGTTCAACGTCTGTGGCCGTTCAGTGGCCCGCTCCGGGTGGCCGTGTATACGGTTGTCTGTGGCAGTTTCGCTGTTTGGACGCAGGTGTTGCCGGATCCCAACTGCACGAGTCGACTTTTTCAAGACGTCGAGTGCAGATTTCTACCGTTGGTAGATAAAAAGTCAACCCATTTTGGCCCCCTCAGGGCAGAAAACCATATTGTTTGGTCCCCGGCGGAAACCTCACGGTGTAAACGAAGCCGGGTGAGGCAAGGCCCCGATTTGCCTGCCGAGCCCCTTCAGGGCAGAGCTAACAATCGGAAGGGGTTAGAGCGTCCGGCCTTGGGGGATCTCCTAGTCGGACCTAATCTACGGCTTTTCATCATTTTTCTGCGAAGGCCTAACGGCCCGAGCAGCTAGGAACCTATCGCACATTAAGATTGGCGAAGGAGTACAAGCTTAGGGCACATTAGTTAAGTACACATCCTCCCGACCTGCACCCGGTTGGGAGGGACACACACTACACACAACCCAGGGTTTACCCCACCCAGGGCGATAGGACACATTACTGCGAACGTTTTTCCCGCCAGCCCACGATGGCGGAAAAAACTATCACCATCGACGCCCTTCTGGCGATCCCCGAGATAAAAGCCTACATCGCTCAACATTTTGGAGCGATAACTATTCTTCCACCGCAACCCCTGCGCGCTCACTCCACCGTCCTGCCGCTCAAACCGGAATTACCGGCCACCGGCACGGCGATGGATACTGAATCGGTCCCCTCCTCAGCCTCAGCTTCATCTTCCTCCGAGTCGGAAGATTCGCCCAATGAGGGCTCCTTCATCGAAGTTCGCTCCCGTAAGCGTACTAAGAAGGCAAAAGCCAACAAAGAGGCCCCCTCTAAGGCCCCAAAAATAAAGCCAACCGAATCGGCCATAACTCCAGCCGCAATCCCGTCTGAAACGACCACTACGACCGCCTCGGCCCTCCCTGTCGTCTCGCAGACAGCCCCATTCTCTGTCCCATCCACTACGGACAGCAACACCGTCGCCCCACAGACGGTCAAAAAACCACTGGCTCCGCCGCCCCTATACATTAGGGATAAAGAGAAGTGGCTAGCCATCTCCGCGTGGCTAAACACCAACAGGATTTCGTACAAATCTGCGAAATCCACCCCCCAAGGCATACGAGTGGACCTTCACTCGTCAGCTGACCACCGCTCCGTGTCAAGCATGCTAGGGAATCAACAGATTCCCTACCATACATACACCCTCCCCGAAGCCAAACTTCTGCGTGTAGTAATACGCAATGTCCCGAGGGAAATTGACACCAAAGAGATCTTAGAATCTCTTAAAGCCCAGGATCTGCCGGTTGTAGAAGTACATCGGATGATCCGAGGCAAGGGTCGTTACCCTCTCAATATGATATTGGTCTGCCTAGCAAATACCCCTGAGGGTAAAGGCATTTTCAAAATCAAGGCCATATGTGGTCTATCCGGGGTCTCAGTAGAGCCCCCACACAAAAATGGCAACTTGGCACAGTGCCACAAGTGCCAAATGTATGGACACTCGTCCAAGAACTGCTTCGCCCGTCCTAGGTGTGTCAAGTGCCTAGGTGACCATCACACCTCTCAGTGTGAACGGCCAAAAGACATCTCCCTCTGCAAAGAGCCACCAGCGTGTGTTCTCTGTGGAGAATACGGCCACCCGGCTAACTATCGCGGCTGCCCAAGAGCGCCGAGAAGAATAGTCCGCCAACCCAACTCAAATGGCAAGGCCTTGTATTATAACAAGACCTTCGTCCCAGCCCCCTTACCAACCCACAATGCGTGGGCTCGCCCCCTGCTAACCAGCAAGGAGGTTTTCCCAACCCTGCCCAACAGGCAGCCCGCTGCCCCACCCGCACCATCTCAGCCCAAACCACCAATGATCGGGGCAAACCAGATCCAGATCTAGCCCTGGTGGCCAACTTCGCGGCTCAAATCAATTTCGCGGAAATCCGCGAAATTGCAGCCGATCTTAGAAGGAACGAGGGAAACAACCTCGCCCTCCTTAATATAGCGATCAAATTCGCCCCCACGTTAGAGCGTCTAGGCTCACTCAAATTCAACTAAAATGGATAGGTACACTCCCGGCAGAGTTAAACCCAGACACCTCAAAGTAGGGACATTCAACGCTAATAGCCTTACCCAACAGAGGGATGAAGTAGGCACATTCCTTCGGGAACACCAGCTCGACATCTTGTTAGTACAAGAAACGTTCTTAAAACCATTCAACAGGGACCCTAGAATCGCTAACTATAATATAGTTCGCAATGATAGGACAACCTCACCAATGGGTGGAACGCTCATTTACTACAAAAGGTCGCTGCATTGCACACCTGTGGATCCGCCCCCTCTGATGTACATTGAAGCTTCAATTTGCAGACTAGCCCTCTCAGGCCATCAGCCTATCACCCTTGTATCCGCATATCTCTCTCCCAATAGAGAACATTCGAAACAGTTGGTTGAAAAAGATCTAAAAGCCTTGCTAGAATTGGGAGGCGCCGTCATCATTGGCGGTGACCTTAACGCCAAGAACACCTCTTGGAGCTGTCAAAGTTCCAATACGAGGGGCAAGACTTTAGAGCTATTCGCTGACAGACTGGGATTTGATGTCATAGCGCCCATAGAGCCGACACACTTCCCCTTTAACGTTTCGCACAGGCCGGACATACTCGATATCTTTCTTCTCAAAAACATAAACCTTCGTTTATGTTCAATAGAAGTTCAACACGAGTTAGACTCAGATCACCGCCCGGTGACTCTGGAATTAGCCTCCCGCACCCCCGGCCCCTCAGGCCACAACAACGAAAGGACCAAGATAGCGACTGACTGGGCACGGCTAGAGAAAAATCTCAAGTCAACCTCGTCGGTCCACCTTGATCAAATTCCCAATGACATTACGTCTAAGGAACATACCTCTCAGGCGATCGAGTCGCTTACAAGTCACGTGCAGTCGATAATGGACGACTGCTCGCGGCCGGTACCAGATACGAGCGATCGTAAATGGCGCCTGCCAGACGACGTCCGTGACTTGTTAAGACGTAAAAACGCCGCGACACGCGCTTATGACCGCTACCCCACGGAGGACAACCGTACCCGCCTACGGTCACTCCAGAGGGAGGTTAAACAAGCTATTAATGAATTGAGACAGAGCAAATGGGACGCTATGCTCGAGGAGCTAGAGCCCTCTCACACAGCCTTTTGGCAGCTTTCCCGCTCACTCAAAAAAGACATCGTGTCCACTCTCCCTCCTCTCACCAGACCCAACCAGCCACCGGCGTTTATGGACGACGAAAAGTCAGAATGCCTGGCCGACTGCTTGGAGCTTCAGTGTACGCCGAGTACACTACACCCCGACGCCGCGAATCACCGCTTCATCGCCGACGAAGTGGAACGTCGTACCACTCTCTCGCGCTCGTTACGAAACGACAACCCCGATCAACCTATCCCAGTAGTAACCACCGATGAGGTCGAATCGTTAGTCAGGGGTCTTAAAACCAGAAAAGCCCCAGGTTCGGACGGAATCTCAAATAAAGTCATTAAATTATTCCCTGCCCACTTGATAGTCCTGTTGTGCTGCATCTTCAATGCAGCACTAAATAATAACATCTTTCCCGCGCAATGGAAAGAGGCCGTGGTAATAGGAATCCACAAACCCGGCAAGCGCCGTACCGAACCCAGTAGTTACCGCCCGATTAGTCTACTAAAAGGTCTAGGTAAGATCTACGAACGAATAGTTCTCAGTAGACTACGCACATTCGCCGAGGCTAACAACCTCGTTCCCGACGCACAGTTTGGTTTCCGAGCTAAACACAGCTGCGTACAACAAGTTCACCGCTTGGTAGAATACACAAGTAGTCAGTTTATCATGAACAGATATACGGGTGTATTATTCGTAGACGTAGCGAAAGCTTTCGACAAGGTTTGGCATGAAGGCCTAATCTACAAACTCTATCTCCTCAAGATCCCTCACTACTTAATTCTCATTATACATGACTACTTAAGTCATCGCAGCTTTCGCTACAGGGTGGAAGGGACGTTGTCGACCTCCCACCCTATCAAGGCCGGCGTCTCTCAGGGGTCGGTCCTCTCCCCATTTCTCTTCACGCTATACACTAGCGATATGCCCAAATTCAACCGGGTACATAAAGCGCTTTACGCTGATGACACCGCACTCTTTTGTGCTGGTAGATCCCCGACAACAGTAGCCAAGACTCTCCAAACAGCGGTTACCGCCCTAGCCAATTGGTTTAGGAAATGGAGATTAGAAATCAACCCCGAGAAGAGTCAGGCGGTCATGTTCACTAGACGAACTGCCCGTTCCTACTCTATCGACAGCATTCCCTCCCTTAAAATTTTCAACAAGCCGGTCACTTGGACCAGGCAAGCCAAATACTTGGGTGTGACCCTTGACGATCGACTCAGCTTCGCCCCTCACATAAAGCAAGTCCGCGCACGGGCAGCCTTTGTGATGGGCCGTCTCCACTGTCTACTCAACTCTAGGTCGCGTATGCCCCTGAGTAGCAAAATCCGACTATACACCACCTGCATACGGCCTATCATGACCTATGCCAGCGTGGTGTTCGCGCATGTTAAGCCACACAGGATCCACAGGCTACAGACACTTCAAAATCGTTTCATGCGCCGAGCTACGGGAGCACCGTGGTTCATACGAAACGTCGACCTCCACATCGACCTCGAACTGCCGACCATCAAGCAGTTTATGAAACGGTGCTCTCAGAGCTACTTTGACTCTGCCATGACACACCCCAACCAACTAGTGGTTGGGGCGGCTTCCTATATACCCTCCAAAATCTCCTCCATCCGACGTCCTCGTCACGTCCTCGACGAAGAGGACGACAATATCACACTCGCTCAACAAAGAGCCTACACGGCCCGCGAGGCCTTAACAAATAAATATCCGCGGTTCCGCCCTCGCCGTCGAGGTGCGAAACCGCGCCGCGCAAAAGTCACTACTAAAAACGTGGGCACGCCCACTTTGCCTCCAGCGACGCCCCAAGCCGAGGTCCGTTCCCCACAGGGGGAGCCCTTGGGCGATGTCGCTTAGCATACTCTTCTCCGGGTTGAGAGCCCTCAGCGCTCACCCATAGTCTGCGTCAAGCTGTCAAAGCCATCTGCGGCCAACAGCTGTACACACACAAAAAAAAAAAAAAAAAAAAATGAAAAAAAAATAAAAAAAAAAATTGGCGTCGTCAGTTGATGATTAGCGTTCGGAGCGATAAGTTACTACCTACTTACAAGCTCGCTAGCGAGAAACTAGTGTTCATTGTTTTACTGCCTGCTGTATTCTGTTGTCTCAGTTTTATACATTTCTTCCCTGTAGGTTCTAAATTTAGTCTCTTATACGCAGTAACGATTGTGCATTATTTAAACCCCACTATCCTGACTTGTAACATTATAAATAAAGAAGAATGGAACGTTGGCTTAAAGGTGTTAAACGTGTTCCAACAACATCTTCTAATGACGCTGAATGTTCAAAAGCAATGCGCGCGGAGAATTTAGCAATCACCGATCCAGAAGATGATGCCACGAGTGCCACGACGTCAAGCTCGACGGTTTCAAAGACGAAAAAAAGGAAGTATGATGAATCTTATATCAGTTTCGGATTTGTTGATTCCAACGGCTCACCTCTCTGCATGCTCTGTAGTAAACTGCTTCCTAATAGTTCCATGGCACCTGCCAAATTGCGTCGACATTTAGAAACCGTACACCCCGAGACTAAAGACAAGAATAAAGAATTTTTTGTTCGCAAAAAAGATCAGTTATTAGAAAGTCAAAAAAATATGATGCATGTAACACAAACTACCAACGAAAAGGCCACGGAGGCATCATACTTAGTTAGCTATCGCATTGCACAAGCAGGTGAAGCGCACACTATCGCTGAGAAATTAATAAAACCATGTGTATTAGACATAACAAAATGTATGCTTGATGAAAAATCTGCAAAGCATCTTTCTACTGTTCCGCTATCAAACGATACTGTTTCACGACGAATCCATGATCTGGCAAGCTACGTCAAACAAGAACTAGTTACACGTCTACAAAATACACGATTCGCTTTGCAAATGGACGAGTCGACTGATGTCGCTGGTTTGGCTATCCTGCTGGTTATTGTGAGATATCCATATAAAAGTTCTTTTGAAGAAGACATGCTTATGTGTTCATCGCTGCTTACAAACACTACCGGGGAAGAAATTTTTAATAAAATAAATATATTTTTTGAAGAACATAATCTCAGTTGGAACAATTGCATTGACATTTGTACAGATGGGGCCAAGGCGATGACAGGTAAAACAGCAGGAGCAGTGTCACGAATGAAAAATAAAGCGCCTAATTGTAGTTCCAGTCAATGTATTCTGCATAGACAAGCACTTGCGATGAAGCAAATGCCGTCTAATCTAAAATTAGTTATGGATGAAGCGGTAAAAATAATTAATTTTATCAAATCACGACCACTACAATCCCGATTGTTCTCATTATTGTGTGAAGATTATGGCAGCAAACATAAAACACTGCTGCTCCATACAGAAGTGCGATGGCTGTCTCGGGGAAAAACTTTAACAAGGCTATTTGAACTTAGAGCCGAGTTACAAATGTTTCTTTCAGCAGATACTTCTTTTAATTTGAAGGACCGTTTGTATGATAAAACTTGGTTGTTCCGATTGTCGTTTATGGCGGATATCTTTCAAAAACTTAACGAATTAAATTTATCGTTGCAAGGTAAACAGACAACAGTGTTTCAGGCCTATAATAAAATAACTGCTTTTAAAAGAAAATTAGATTTTTGGATCATTTGCATTGGTAAGAAAGAAATAGAAAGTTTTACGTTACTCAGTGAGTTTGTTAGCGAAAACGACTCGGAAATGTTTGAAGATAATGTGTTTGAAGAATTGGTCCAATATCTCAGTTCGATGCGCGCATCTTTTGAAAAGTATTTTCCCGAAGAACACAATACAAAAATTAAAGTGAACTCCTGGATTCATAATCCTTTTTTACCCAACTTGGAAAAGCCTGAAAACATGTCAAATGAGATATATGAATCTCTTTTAGAAATGTCATCAGACACAAGTATGGAGTCATTGTTCAAAACGACGCCTCTTAATGATTTTTGGTGCAGAATCCAAGATGAATATGCAATGCTTGGCCAAATGGCTCTGGATATTCTTCTCCCGTTCCCAACTACATATTTGTGCGAAACAGGATTCTCTACCTACGCAGCCACGAAAACAAAATATCGCAATAGACTGGACGCCGAAGCTGATATGAGACTCCAACTTTCTTCCATCAAACCTGATATCAAGCAATTGATGAAAAATAAAAAACAGTTTCATACCTCCCACTAGTTAGATTTTTTCTTTTTTAATGTTTTCTATTATTGTCCTTACCAAGTGGTGAAGTAAATAATAATTAGTAACTGATACATTGTACTTTTATTATGCTGATTAATATAGAATACACTTATAAAAATAATTGTTTTATTGTAGGGTTCCATCAAGTATTTTGCTTCCCAAAAGGGTTCCGTCATTTAAAAAGTTTGAGAACCACTGCACTACACGATATTCAGGGCCCTGAATCACTAGGGGTGCTCTACAACAGCTAAATTGTGATGAGACCTGTTTCAGTTTTAGCGTAATAACAGTTTCAGAAAACTGTTCCAAAATAACAGCCTGTTGTGCTGTAATACGAGAAAGAAGGGGAAATAACCATTTTTTAGGAATAATGTTTAGAAGTGGTTTCAGTGTTTGTTCCTAAAATGAAAACGATCCTTCCTGCTTTACATGCTTAGGACTGATTTATGTATATATTTTAGACACGAGCGTTATTTTACGTCATTAGTTACAATAACCCATTATGCGACATTACATCACTATTTACGAGTCGACAAGTAAAAGAGGTGATTTTTGTAACTACGTTATACTTAACACGACTCACAGATATGAGATAACAGTATTATATTCGAGCGAGCGAGAAAGAGCTGACCGCACCACGTTGATTACGCTAAGTACATTTCTTTCGCATCGCGGCCGAGCGAGCGAGATGGCTAATCGAAGGACACGAAATTATTCGAAGTAATCCGATCAAATACCGAACACTCTCGTGCCGTGGTATGCAACAAAGACCAAACAGCGTAACAATACATTTTATACCTTTAATTTTCATACGTAAAATTGCATTTATTGATAATAAAATAGTGTGATTTTGTTTATAAGTAATTTCAACGGCTTGACGTTGCGGGAAACGAAGCGAGTGTTACTTTGAAATTTGAATTTAAAGTAAAGCATTTAATTTATTTAATGTTTTAGTTTGTTGTTTTACTAATAAAAACATCATACATTATAAAGTGCATATAACAGTGAAAAAAACTGTAAATATATCAAAAGTGTAAATAAACTGTAAATATAATCATTGTGTATACAATCAATTTACTTTTAAATACGTCTGCATTAATACAGATTTAATTAAAATAATAGTTTAATTATAACCTTTAATCAATCGTAAATACATATAATGCAGTCAGTCCTCAGCCTGAAAAAAGTATGAAAGGAAGTTAATTTATTGATTTAACTGTATAGCTACAAATTTATTTTGGTTTCGCGTGTAACTGTATATAGTTAGTGCAGCTATTCATACAATATGCAAACAATCAAAGTAGCTGTATACAAATCAGTCGTTACAAAATCACTAGTTTTGAAACACGTGACGTCGACCGAGTCACTAGTTTCGTTACGTTTCTTAAAAAAACATAACGACTCACGTTTAATATATTTAAGTATGTATTTATTTTATGTATATATATATATAATATTATTATTACATACAATATAATATTATTATTTATGTATATATATATATATATATATATATATATATATGGAACAGTTTTCTGAAACTGTTATTTCACTAAAACTGAAACAGGTGAAACAGGTCTCACAATTTAGCTGTTGTAGAGCACCCCTAGTGATTCAGGGCCCTGAATATCGTGTAGTGTAATAAGCGTTTAAAGTCATAGAGTAATACTATATATGTATTTGTTCACACAGATTAATACCTATTAAAAGGCCAAAGATATGCGTTTTGAAGGGAAACCAGAGATACGCAGACTAATAATATATTGTATAATATACTACGTACTACCCATACAGTAAAAGAATCAAAAGAATGGGATTATAAATGGCGGCCAATTATGACGGTACTGTCAGCATACACAGAATCTATAGCGACAACCCGAAATATCAATATATGAAGAGCTCCCTACTGCTTCCGTTCCTACAAAGATGGAAACGTATTAGAGCTGAATGTGTGAGGATGAGGTCAATTAAGAGAATGCATCTTCAGAACCACTGTAGGGATGCGGTCCAGGTCACTCGACTTATGAAAATTTAAAAGCCACAGGTCCCGGCAGATTATTCGCTGTGTAATACAAATTCGAGGCATTTCGCTTTCACGCCACAGAATGATGATAGCGGTTGCCGCGACTCAAGTCGAGTGAAAGGTAAAGAGACGGTACTGAAAATTGAACTTTCCTTTGCATTGTGAGCCCGACTGCTATCGCATTTCTGCAATGGTGTGGGATTGGGCTGACACAAGTGGCCTTGGGCAGTCTTGTCGAGCGAACAGAGTTCTCCAGCAGGATAGCTCTGCAGTGGCTCACCAATTCTGGTAACATACCTATTCCGCCTTGGTTATGGTAACAGCCTTATAACGAGATCTAGAAGCGGCATTAAATTTTACTTGGTTTCCTTTGACATTTAGTATAGAAAGTCATAAATAAAATTTGAGAAAGCTATTAGAGACTAACTACATACTAGAGTCTGGCTATCGGTTCTCTGCACTGAACTGTTTTTTTAAATCTATACATGGCAATATTTTTGAATTGTCATGTCACTGTCAAACGGATTGTCCCGTTTTTGTGTTTAGTGTTTTTCAATCATTATTCTTTTGAAATTATTGAAAAATAATGCCGAAAGCTATCAAAGGCGTAGTTAGAAAGTTGATATTTACCATGATCGGCAAGTATCAAGACATAAAACTTGATAATGAACGAATCCGGAACGAAAAAATACATCGCTTAGACGAAATCCTTATAGCTGCTGGTAAGTAGTCTTGATAGTTGGCTTGATATTTATGTCCGGGTATTATGTGAATACTATTTACAATTTTTTTTCTTGTATGTGTTTTAGAAGGTGACATGGCGAGAGTCAAGACGTTAGTGAAAGAGTTAAAATGTTTTGAGGAAAAGGAAGCGTTGAACTCTGAAACGAAATATTTGGATACAATTTCTATTATGACAGGTAAATTAATTATAGCATTGTAAAATATCTTAAAATCTTTGTACGATTATTTTCAATGTTTGCTTACAAGTTTATCTTTCTTCATAGTGTAGTGGAACAGTTAAATTATTGTTAGGCTTTTATATTTTTTACATTCAATTACATTTTAATATTTTTCCTTTGCAGAAATATCTGTTAGAACTATTAAAATGATCAAGAAGGAGGGTTCTATAAACCAAGGAGAATGGAATACACCCGGCAAGAAACGCCCTCGTCCGGGAACGGTGTCAAATCTGGATGATTTTGATTTAACGGCTATCAGGAATAAGATTAATGAATTTTACTGTGTAAAAAAACAGGTTCCTACTCTACGGAATTTACTTGTTGAACTCAGAGAGTCAATTGGCTTCACTGGCTGTCGTGAAACATTACGGCAGGTATTGAAAAGAATTGGTTTCGAGTTTAAGAAAAACCAGAATGAAAGGTCTTTGCTCATAGAGAACTTTGAACTAGCAGCTTGGAGACACAGATATCTTCGAACAATTGCTGAAAAACGACAACAAGGGAAACCAATAATTTATCTTGATGAAACCTATGTTCACCAAAATTATAAGGTAAAAAAATCATGGCAAGGTCCTTCCACTAGTGGAGTGATAGACAAAATGTCGTCTGGCAAGAGACATATTTTAGTACATGCTGGATCGGATAAGGGTTTTGTGCCCAATGCACTGTTAGTATTTAGTACCAAATCAAAAACAGCTGACTATCATGATGACATGAACACACAAAATTTTATGAAGTGGTTAGGTGAGAAATTGATTCCAAATTTGACAGAGCCTAGTGTGATTGTGATGGACAATGCTAGTTATCATGTTACACAAATAAATAAACCACCAACAATGCAGAACTTAAAAAGTGACATACAGAAATGGCTTAGGGAAAATGACATTCCGTTTGAAGAAATTTATACTAAAGATGAATTAATGTGCCTCGTTAAAGAGAATAAGCCTGAACCCTTGTATAAAGCAGAAGAACTTCTAAAACAACATGGCCACGAAGTGCTTAAACTACCTCCATACCACTGTGATTTAAATGCTATTGAGCTCATATGGAGTTTAGCTAAACGAAAAGTGGCTAGCAAAAATATAGGAGTACCAGGGGCAGAAATGGAAAATTTAATTAAAGAGTCATTTCTTAGTATAACAGCTGATGATTGGAAGAAATGCACAGATCACGTCATTAACGTCGAAAATGAATACAAATTAAGAGATGGAATCACAGAAACAGCACTGGAACGATTTATAATAAATGTACGTGATGATGATGACGACAGTGACAGTTCATTTTCAGGTGTTGAATTTATAGAATCAGACTTTGATTATGAATCATAACAAAATTATAAATATTAATGACTTGTAATTATTTTTTTCTTGTATCCTGGACATGATCATTATTTTGCATGACGAGAAACCATGTACCTATGTTAACTTTATGTGTAAGTGGGATATTTCTTTTTTAATAACAGCATACTAGCAACTGAAATTACTAGTATAAAACTGCTTGTGTGGTGTGTGGGTTTGGGTTCATGCCGGTAGTGTACAATGACTGGGGATCGAAACTGCAACCTCGACATTGTATGTCCAACGCCATAACTATTAGGCTACAGTCACCGTTAATTCATAAATACCGGAGTGCAAGTTTGGGCCACAAACGGGACTAAACGCTATGATGATGATATCTAAGCTAATTTTAAAGTTTGTGCAGCTTATCCAACTCAGTTTGTTATATATGTACAGGTATGATAACACATAATAAATAAAAATGTATAAAATAACTTTAATTGAATATAAAAATTAAAAGTATCAAACGCATTTTTTCAGTCTATAGTCGGTGTTGTCACCCCTTGTTTTTTTTGAATTTACCGCTCTTTTCTTGTGCAAAGAACCGATGGCCAGACTCTACCTGATGATTATTGTCATCAAGTAGTAGTAGTCTGGCTTAAAAGTCTTAGAAACCAAGCCATAATTCCTTCCAAAAAAAGAAATAGATAAATAAATAAGTAAATAACAATAAGGAGTTTCGGCGCGAATTTGGAAATGTCATGTTAAGCTCTTGTATTATATTCATTTTTTTAGTGTTTTATAGTGTTATATTGAATAATTTTGCTGATATTTTATGTAATATAATGTAATGAAGGTGCTAAAATGTGGTGAATGTGATATAAGAGTGGTTTACGTGTATTTCCATATTCAACCAATTAGGTTTTCAGTGCCTAATTAATGATAACGACTTGACTTACTGACGGACCATGACAATAAATAAGTTATACAATATGAAGACGTAAATAATATGTAAAGAAATAAGCTACGGAAGACAAGGCAGTATGGTCGAAAAGACTTTAGCCTGCCCGTAAGGGCTATCCAAACAAAAAAAATAAAAATAAATAACAATAATGGCGGCTGCAAAATCGATACTTCCTTGCAGTAGACATGTGTGTATTTAGTCGCTTCTGATTCAGCAAGACCAATGTTTTTCCTTTATAATGTCAAAGCAGGGAAAAAGAAAAATAACTGTTGAATTACCAAAGTCTAAAGATCTAGCTAATAGGCCTAGTGTTTTTGAGCGTCTCGGCACTAAAAAGTCCGGCGCTAAAAAAACAACTGAACACTGTAGACAGTGGGCACAAAACGGGAGTTGCGCTTACGGTAAATCTTGTAAATTTGCGTCAACACATACGCTCATAAGCCCATCAAAACAGCGTGCAGCTAATAAGGACAGTGAACTTAAACGTGCTGTGAAAGATGATCCTAAAAGTAGATTGCATTCTACCGTGGTGGTACGTTCAGGCCGTAGTCCAGACGGTGAAATTGACAACTGGGACCAGAATGACTTAGAATACGCCGATACAGACGTCCTTGAGAAAAGACGACAACAACTACAACGTGAATTAGAGTTACAAATGAAGATGGATTGCAATAAGGATACGCGTAAAGATAAAAACAAAACAGTGTCAAGCACTTCTTCATCCCGCAGTTCCAGTTCCTCGAGCGTTTCTTCATCTTCATCGGATAATAGCTCATCTTCATCATCATCTGGCAGGTATGAATTTACCAATGACTCAATTTATGAAAGGGTTCTAGTTTGTTGCCTTGTTATAGATGTTTTTAATTACATAATCCTTATGGATAAATTATGTTTTTTATACATTTAATATTTTTTTAGACAAGCTAGGCGTAAGGCTAAGAAAGGCAAATTGAAAAGGAATTCCAGCTCTTCCTCTGAAGTTGATGTACCTAAGAAAAAGTTAGTCAAAACTGAAAGCTTGAAAAGAGATAAAAGTGAAATTAAAAAAACTGTTGTAAAAAAAGATGATAGAGTCTTGAAAAAACATGACATTCTAAACAAAAAAAAACCCAATGTTACAAAACCGACTATTGCTAAAAAGTCTCTGTCTCCTGGAAAAAAATCTGGTGGTACTCCTCCAATTTCTTCTAAAAACTTAACAAAATCTACAGTAAAACATGGCAAGTCACCCCAAAGACGGGAAAAAAGAAGTGCGTCGCCTCATAGTGCTAGAGATAGGGACAAAGAAAGAGACCGCATTAAAGATAAGGATAGAGAAAAGGAGAAGGATAAAGAAAGAGAGAAAGATAGAGACAGAACTAGAGCACGAAGCAGATCCCCTAAGAAAGCAAGGTCAAGGTCCCCTCGACAGCATGCATCACACTCAAAAGATATCAGGAAAAAAGAGAGCTCTGAACGTAGTAGACCTGTTTCACCAAAGAAGTCCATAAGAAGAGATTGCAGCACAGAAAGACATAGAAAGAGATCAATAAGTAGAGATAGAGGAAGAGATCACAAAGACAGATCTTTAGAGAGGAGGAAAGATAAACATGATGATAAAGATAGACATGACAGAAAAGATAGAGGTAGAGACAGGAATAAAGAGAGTAAAAGAGATGATGGTAAACGAAGAGGTAGAGGAGGTTTGGGTGGTCGCGGTGGAGCAGACAAAGGTTTAGAGAAACCAAATAAACCCATGGAAAGGCTTTTACCGAGACCTGAAGAACGACTAGCTGCTTTAGCTGCTATTTCAAATAGGGCATTGGACATTGATAAAAACTCTACAACATCTAAAGACCGACAAGATACACATTCCGATAGAGGTGGCCGTAAGCAGGATAAGCTTGAAAGAGATCGATCAACAAAAAGAGAAAGACTTGATAGCCTGGACAGAGATCAAGGTGATTATGATATGAGTGTGGAGCGGCAATATGACAATGATAGAAATTTAGATCACTATGACAGAGGCGATGATCGTTATGATGATGATGCCAGAGAAGATGATAGGTCCCCAGGTTTTAATGTTCAAGGACGAGATAGACATTACGATCCTGGTTACGATATGTCAGGGCCGCCTCGGGGCTACCCTGAAGATGATGATAGGTTATATGGTGATCGTATGGGTGATCATAGAAGTGATATGGGTAAGATGGCAATTGTGTTTTAATAAAGCTTTTAAACATCTGCTCTTAATTAAATTTTTTATTAATTTTTCAGGTTATGATGATCGCCATCCTCATAGAGATAGATCATGGGAAGGTCGCTCTGGTTCCATGGATAGAGAAAGAGGGTACATGCATCCTCATAAAGAATGGGATAATGAAGACTATCGTGGAGGTGATTGGGGTAGAGATAGACGTTGGCCAATGCATGATTCACAGGTATACCTGATAGTTCAAAATTTAGACTATAATATAAATATATTTATATAGTTTTGCTCTTAATTCCTACCTTTCCTTTAGTACAGCTATATTTTAAGTGTGTAGAGTATCAGTATTTTATAACAAAAATACCATATAAGATTTTTTTTATATAATTGTATCAATTTGTTGTAAATTCATAATTGTTGTTCTTGAGATATTCATGAATTTATAATTACATTTTAACATGGATGCTGCCTGATTCGATGGCTTTTGTAGCATTCCGATTCCAGGCATGCCAGGATTAAACATTTAAGGTCTATATAACAAAGTGGGCAAGTTCATGATATTTTTGATTTTATCTATGATATTACTATTTGAATATTCCATAAAACAATAAATAAAAATAATTTTTTTCTTTAGATGAATTTACACTATCAAACTTTATATTGGAATGAACCAATTGACTATCATAAAAACAGTAGAACTCCTTGCCATATCCTATCACACATATTCCTTGGCTGTCCTTACCCTCATTTAGGTATGTTAATATGTATTATTATTCAATTTCTTCTTCTATTAAATTGCATTATATTTTATTTTAAATATCTGTTTATAGATGAATGAGTGGGGTGACAAAGAGCCTGACGTAGATACATGGCATCATAGGGGTCATCCTGGACCTCATCGTGGCCGAATGCATGGTAAGTCTATTAATTATTGATGTATTTATTTGGTCTTTCTGAATTACTGAAGGAATCCAGGACATCAGCTTGCATGAGATCCAAATAGCTCTTAAACAACTAAGAAACAGTAAGGTCCCAGGGAGATGACAAACTTACGACAGAGCTCCTGAAGGCAGATGGAAAGCCAACCTAAAAGCTCTCTAGAAGTTATTTAATTATGTTGTTCTCGAGGGCGATGTTTTGAGTCATAGTCCAGAAGTGAAGTGGTGCTGTTCTTTAAAAAAGGACAACAAAGCTATTCCAAAGAACTACAGACCTATCTCTATCCCAACTAGTGGATTCATGAATGAGCATGGGCACGACGGAAAGTCATGTCAAATGTCCGTGCGATTCCTCTACGGGTTATTATGTTTATCTTGGACAAACAGTCTAGTTAGTTAGGTCTAATTTCGAGAAAGAGGTCAGCCGATGAATCTATCTTGGCTGGCCAGCATTTGGGCAATTTAAAAGGATCTTCTCATCTAACATACCTCAGTGTCTGAAAACACAGGTCTACAACCAATGTGTGTTACCAGTGATGACTCACGGCACAGAAATGTGGTCCCTAAATATAGACCTCATAACCAAACTCAAAGTCACTCAGCGTGCTATGGAGCGGGCTAGGCTAGGGATTTCCCTAGAAGAATGGTTAAGGTAGACGAATGGTTTTAACGGACATAGCATGAAGAATTAACATGCTGAAGTGGCAATGGGCCACAAGGCCACATCGCTCGACGAACCGACGACCGCTGCCGAAAAAAGGTTCTCCGACCACATATAAGATACAGTGTAATCCCTAAAGTTGCTGGGCGTAGTTGGATGCAGGTGGCACAGGACTGCACTTTATGGTGATATATAACGGAAGCCTACGTACAGCAATGGACGACAATAGGCGGAATAATGATGATGTATTTATTAGATATCCTTATTTAAATATAATAGATACGATTGAAATTGGTAGGACATTAATAAACTTATGAATTTTAGAGAATACATAATGCAATATTGTTTTAGATGAATATGGACGTGGTATGAGGATGGATCTTCGTGGTGATGGGAATAAAAGGCGACCACAAAGAAATGAACCAGAGCCAACAGCTAAAGACACAGCACCTATTCCCTCAGCACCTGCAAATACTTCACGAACAGAAACAGAAATTGATGATAAACCTATACCAGACGATCTTAGTGAAATCAGTGATGACCCTGATGATATACTCAACAGAGAAGATGTAAAAACAATTTATTTCTTTAAATAATTTGTAACTATTTGTTTTCTTTTCCATTTTCAGCATAGATCATACAGGAGGTTTACCGTAGAACTTGAATCACTTATATTCATCATCATCGCAGCCCACAAAGTCCCACTGTTGGGCTTGGGCTTCCTCCAAAATGGGAGGGAATCTGACCTACTATACCTCCTCCTGGTCAGACATGTTGATATAGGGTTTCATTTCGAGTTTTCCTTCTCTTGGATATGTTATGTGCATATTATATCCCATAGTCATCTTTGCGTGTGGCGACGGGTTTAGAATACATGTGTCGCCACCCCTTACTTGCCCGTGGGAGTCGTAAAAATCGGCTGAGGGTTCACCAGGAGAGTAGGGCAGCAGCTCTCTCCTGGGAAACATAAAACACCAATACTGCGATCGCCAACCCGCCTGCCAAGCGTGGCGATTACGGCAATATCCTCTTTCAAAAAAAATGGCGTACAACAAAAAAAATGGCCCCCAGTCACGGCGGCTCCGGTACTCTACGGGCTCATTTTGGTGACGGGCCCAGTAGTGGTGGAGCGGGGGGTGCGAGGAATCTCCGGCAGCGATCCGGCTACCAACAAAAGGCCCTGGTAACACACAACATTCGGACACTCGGGACTGACGAGAGGGTCATCGAGCTGGAAGAGGAATTGAGCAAAATCCGCTAGGACATTGTAGGATTATCAGAAGTGCGAAGAGAGGGCGAGGGCACGATAATCCTCCAGTCTGGAAACTTGCTCTTCTACCGGAAGGGCGATCACCCGTCCCAAGGTGGTATAGGGTTTATCGTTCGTAAGTCTCTCGTAGACAACGTGGAGAGGATCGAGAGTGTGTCGACAAGGGTAGCGTACCTTATACTCAGAATTACCAAGAGGTATTCGCTGAAGGTTATACAGGTATACGCACCGACCTCGACATACTCCGACGACGAGGTGGAGGCATTTTACGAGGACATCTCGAAAGCCATACACGCGTCCAAAACCCACTTCACGGTGGTTATGGGAGACTTTAACGCGAAACTAGGCAAAGGGAGTGATGATGAGTTGAGAGTGGGGAAACATGGATATGGACAGAGAAACCAGAGGGGCCAGAAACTGGCTGATTTTCTGGAGAAGGAAAGCTTCTTTATGATGAATTCCTTCTTCAGGAAGCAGCCATAAAGGAAATGGACCTGGATTAGCCCCGATGGTTCAACAAAAAACGAGATAGACTTCATCTTGTCAGACAAACGACAGATATTCAATGATGTCTCAGTGATCAGCAGGATTAAAACTGGGAGCGATCACCGGATGGTACGAGCCACATTGAATATCCATACAAAAGTCGAGCGGTCACGCTTGATGAAGTCTACACTCCGACCTACATCTGTCTAATACCAGAACCTCGAAAGCTTTCAACTCGAACTACACAATCGCTTCCAATGTCTGGAAGAGTGCGAATCTCCGAACGATATGATCAACAGGTTCGTGGAAACTGTACACGCGGTTGGGTCGAAATTTTTCATGGCTCACCGCGTTAATAGACCTAAAAAACTTTCTGACCAGACTCTCGAGCTCATGGAGCGGAGAAAAGAGATGACGGTGCAGTCTTCAGCCGATTGGTCCAAACATAGGCAGCTGAATAGGCAGATCTCCAGGTCTGTGCGTCGCGATATTCGCCGATTTAATACGCTCCGTATCAAAGAAGCGATAGAGCGGAATCGTGGCTCGAAAGTGTTCGCACAAGATCTGTCTATTGGGCAAAGCCAAATGACTAAGCTGAAGACCGACGATGGCACTGTCATTTTATCCCAAAGTGAGATCTTGGGAGAGGTCGAAAGGTTCTATGGACAGTTATACAAATCATCCCGATCATCCTGTTGTCGGCTTGGTCCAAGATCCCAGATCCAAGCTAACTCGGCACTATACCGAAGAAATCCCGGACATCAGCTTGTACGAGATCAGAATGGCTCTCAAACAACTACGTAACGGTAAGGCACCGGGAGATGACGGAATTACGGCAGAGCTTCTAAAGGCGGGCGGCAAGCCAGTCTTAATAGCTCTTCAGAAGCTATTTAATTCTGTTATCCTCGGGGGCGACGTTCCAGAGTCGTGGACCAGGAGTGTGGTGGTGCTGTTCTTCAAGAAGGGTGACAAAGCTCTTCTAAAGAACTACAGACCCACCTCACTCCTGAGCCATGTTTATAAGTTGTTCTCGAGCGTCATTACCAATCGACTCTCGCGTAAGCTCGATGACTTCCAGCCGCCCGAACAAGCCGGCTTCCGAAAAGGCTATAGCACCATAGACCATATCCTCACACTTCGGCAGATTATACAAAAGATCGAGGAGTATAATCGGCCGCTTTTTTTTTTTTTTTTTGTGTGTGGGCTGCGGTCGGCGCGCCTCCGCACCACTCCGTCCGGGGCGATAGAGGCGCTTAAGCACGCAACTCCCGCAACCCACCCGAAAACCACCTCGCCTTCGTCGTTGGGCCGACCACCGGAGCAGGTTTACTTGTCGTCAGTGGTCGGCCCGACGGAATACCCCCTACGTGGGGTACCCTCCCATCGACCGGCGTCTCCCCCTCGGGGAGGCGTCGGTCTTTTCTCACGCGGTCGGCTTCTCGGCGGGTGACGGACTAATCCCCGGTCACGTCACCCGCGGCCTCGGCTAGGGCGGCATGAGGCCAGGTAGTTGCGCTTGCGCCGCCCCAGTCGCCGGCGGCGGATCTCCTCATCGAGGCTGCGCTCCACGCGCAGACGACCCGCCGCCTCCTTCTGCGAGATCACTGTCTCGCAGAAGGCTGCGACCGCGTCCCAATTCCCGACGCTGTCGACCATCGCCCTAGCGATGGCCGGCAGCGTCAGGTCGGATAATCGGCCCCTGTGCTTAGCGTTTGTGGACTATGAGAAAGCTTTTGATTCAGTCGAAACTTGGGCGGTGCTGCAGTCCCTTCAGCGGTGCCAAATCGACTATCGCTATATCGAAGTGCTGAAGTGTTTGTATAGGAACGCCACAATGTCAGTCCGTATCCGGGATAGGAGTACGAAACCGATCCAGTTGCAGAAAGGCGTGAGACAGGGAGATGTCATCTCTCCGAAACTGTTCACCACTGCACTGGAAGATGTCTTCAAGCTCTTAGACTGGACTGGACTCGGCATCAACATTAACGGCGAATACATCACTCACCTTCGATTTGCGGACGATATAGACGTTATGGCAGAATCCATGGAGGACCTTGGTACAATGCTCAATGATCTCTGCAGGGTATCCCAACTAGTGGGTTTACGAATGAACACGGACAAGACGAAAGTCATGTCAAATGCCCATGTCATTCCTGTACCGGTCCTAGTTGGCAATGCGATTCTCGAAGTTGTCGATCACTATGTTTACCTCGGACAAACAGTCCAGTTAGGTAGATCCAATTTCGAGAAAGAGGTCAGCCGACAAATCCAACTCGGTTGGGCAGCGTTCGGGCAACTCAAGAGGATCTTCTCGTCCAACATACCTCAGTGTCTGAAAACACAGGTCTACGACCAGTGTGTGTTACCAGTGATGACTTACGGCACGGAAACGTGGTCCCTAAATGTAGGCCTTATATCAAGGCTCAAAGTCGCTCAGCGTGCTATGGAGCGAGCTATGCTCGGAATTTCTCTGCGAGATAGAATCCGGAATACGGAAATCCGCAGAAGAACGGGTGTAACCGACATAGCACGAAGAATTAGCACGCTGAAGTGGCAATGGGCAAGCCACATCGCTCGACGAACCGACAACTGCTGGGGAAGAAAGGTTCTCGAGTGGCGACCACGTATCGGACGACGCAGTGTTGGACGCCCCCCCACTAGGTGGACTGATGACCTAGTGAAAGTTGCTGGGCGTCGTTGGATGCAGGCGGCACAGGACCGCACATTGTGGCGCAACATGAGGGAGGCCTACGTCCAGCAGTGGGCGGCAATAGGCTGAAATGATGATGATGAGTCATCTTTTACGACATCCACGGGCAAGATAGGGAGTGGTAAATGTTTTCTTACTCTGTCACCATGCTGGAATCGCTTATACTGCAACTTGTATATTTCATGTTTAAAAGATACTGCTTGTATGTCTTTTTTTCCATTTGAAAACAATTGATTTTGCTTAAAATGTTTGATATGTACCACAAATAACAAATTGCAATGTTTAGGCCATATAAAAGATTGTATGTTAGTATGGTCTCTTTGTGACAAAAATAAAAACTGAGTTCCAGCAATTTTTGATAAACTATTTACTTAATTTTTAGTATATTTTAGTTTTAGATTAAACTAAATACGTAATATACACATATAATTCTTATAGATGAATAATTTAAAGGTTTTTGTTTTAGATGGTAGATCAAATTATTGATGATGATAGTCAAACTGCTTTGGCTAATGACGAAGGTCCTTCTAGGCCAGAGGGATTTGAAAAGGAATCTACACAGGTAAAGTGATATTTGTTTTAATTTCAAAAGAAATACTCTATAAGAAACCTATTTATCCAAATATGCAATAAAACAAACTATCTCTTAAAGGACACAAGTGGAGCAACTGAAGACAAGGAATCACAGGATGTTAAAGATGATGAAGATGTCACAAATTTAGATTTTGAGGAAATATCAGATGGAGAGCTGGAAGAGGAACGAACTAGAGGTAATTTTTATAGCATTACACCTGATGGTCATGGGCGATACATGAACATATACAGGGTGTAAGGGGACCGCTCCCGAAAACAAAGACAGGTGATAGTGCTAGTCCTACTTGTAATGATAGGCTAGAAAAAAAACCGATTTGGACGAAAGATTTTTTTTTTGTCACAAAGGTTTTTTAGTTTTTTTCACACTACATCATATTAGGACACTCGCATGTAACGATAATTTCATAAAAAATACGTCACTTTACTCAGATGAGAAAAAACGCAATGTATACAAAACATAATATCATATGGTCTAGAGGTCAGTCACCGTGCACCCTACGTGGAAGGTATATGTCCAACGATCGATTAAATGTTTATTTGCTCATAGCGAATATGGCCCTTGGAGAGGTTTATTACATCTTATTGGTAATTTCCTCACCTTTCGCCATAAAATATTAACATTTTTCTTAGAACGTCGCTGCCACTTAACAATAATCAGTTGAGTCGAGTTTCTTTCCCTATTGTCATCACTTAATGTATTGCTCCACCAAAGGTTTTTCATGGCATACGCGGATATTATAGACAAGAATAATAACTTGTTGCTTTAATAACTTGTGATTGATTAACTTGTAATTGATTAACTTGCTTTTATTTTAGCTGGTTTAGGAGATGCTCTTGGAGTGGATTGGGCGAGTTTAGTAGCGGATGTACGTCGTCGTGAACAAACAAGTGTCTCTTCAGGAGGTGCACGCGATCGCTGGGGACCCGAGAGGGTTCTGGCACGTCTTGGTCTCTCCTTACAAATGGCTGGGAAAGATATGGTACAAAACATACTGCAGAAAAATAACGAACAATTACAAGATAAGCAACAATCTGATGGTTCTGAACGAAAAGAAAATGGAACAGACAAAGGAAAAACTGAAGCTACTATTGATGTTAGCTCTTTACACCCTGTTGCTGCTATTCAGGTACTTTTTTGACGATTACATTTAAGTGTACTGTAAAAAAATATAATAATTAATATATTTTTTGTTTATTAGGTGGCACAAGAGAAACGAAAGCGTCAGCGCGCAGTGTTATTTGGTTCTGGCTGTGAGATAACTCGTGGTTTAAGCGCTCGCCGGGATCTTGCTCTACGTCGCTATTTGTGTCATTTACCTACAGCCGAACGAACTGGACAGTCGAGAGTGACACCGCAGCCCTCTCTGTTTCATGCTGCTAAGGCCATGTTATTGCATGCTCCTGTTACTGGCTGACATAAACCCATAAACTGGAAACCCAGAGATAGGCATTGCTAAAGAAACTTTGATGTGCAATGTGCAGACTTTTTATTAGTGATAAATTTAAAATCTTGGTGAATGTAATGGTGGTAACTGGTACTGTTTGCTGTAGTTATTGAAATTGTGAACTTTTAGTGGTTATGTGGCATGTATAACTATAGCTAAAAATTGAAGTGTTTCAGGAAATACACTGACAATAGTGGAATCAAAGTCGAAATCTTAATCATTTCCTTTTGTATTAATTTATAATTATTATAATTATAATATTCACAATTCTATATTGTATTTTATTCTGTGATGGATGGATTAATAAGGTTATACTTAAAAACGGCGACGTTAGTCTCCGCGTTGCGGCGGACTATTGACATATCGAAGTAATGGCACCGTATCTGTTATTTGAAGAGTCTATCAACATGAATGCCCAATGCATTACTCACCTTAGATTTGTAAGTAATTTTGTAATCGCACTAAGAACTCTAATAACCATGGTCATCATCACAGCTTAAATACGTCCCACTACTGGGCTCAAGCCTCTACCGCACTGGGAGGGAAATAAACCTACTATGCCACACTGGTCAAAAGTGTTGACATAGGTTTTATTTCGAGTTTTCCTTCTCTTGCAATAGATGCATATTGTATCTCCTGATGGTCTTTTACGATACGCACGAGCAAGAGAGGGGGGTGGTGAATTGAATTCTTACTCTGTCACAACAGGACGAATAACTGTACTGCGCTGTCAAAACCTCGATCGTGATCAAGACCAAGGTCATTTCTAACGCTGATATTATTCATTCATTTCGAAGTTATCGTTAATTATATAAGACAAACAGTCCAGTGAGGCAGCCTCTAAGATATGCATCGATGGATTAATAAGATTTGGGGGTAACAAAATCTTCAACTAAATAAACTTTACAAGATAAATGTAGGGAACGGTCAGGCCACAAAATATAAATTCTATGACCAATATCGGGGACTAGACTAGTACTACATTATAGAGACCATTAAATAGGAGATCTATTTGAATTACAGCACATATTGCTGTCACTATATTTTAGTTTATGCTATTGAGAAATATAATGTGGAACGTAACCCATCAATGAACCGATAACCTTTGAGTGAAAAGGTACGGTAACGAGGTATAGGCTGTTCACTTAAGTATGCCCGGTGCACGTTCTACTATAGCAGGAACAGTAGGTAGTGGATATACGTTTAGGTCGGCGTAATTGTCATCTTATCATTTTAGCCCACATAACATCCACTGTTGGGCTCGGGGCCTCTAAAATAGGAGGGAAGTTGATCTACTATACTGCGCTGGTCAGATGTGTTGGTTTTATGTCCAGCTTTCCTTCTCTTGCAAAGGCCATAAATGTTATCTGTATATCCCTTAGTCGTCTTTTATGATACGGGCGAGATTTTCTTACACCGCCACTACGATGTAGGTCCGCAAAATTAAAAGGGCGGCAAAATGTTCCCAAATTTAACTTTTAAGTACACACTATGCTGTGTGTGCTTCTTGTGGGTAGATGTTTTATCGCGATCATGATTCAGTTATGTTACACAGGCCCTATGTTATGTCTTACGATCTCGTTATTGTAAAATCATAAACCTATTGTCGTAGAGTATGAAGAATATGGTTTATATGAGGGGCATTTTTGTTACTCTTAAAGATTTGATAAAGACAAATCTTGGTACATTTACATTGCCATAAAAAATCACATGTTCCCAGTTAGATATGATAAAATAAAATTCTAAATACAATTTTATTGTAATTTATTGAAAATATTTTTGATCACATTGGTGTATCACATAAAAAAGATACATCTGAATCAACAGCATATTCCAGCCTTTCTTTTCTGAAATAAAACAAAGTACGTATTAGTTTTAAAAAAATGAAATATTAATTAAAGCATTATCTATACTAATATTATAAAGAGGAAAGGTTTGTATGGATGTTTGTAACAAATAGGCTCCGAAACTATTGGACCGATTTCAAAAATTCTTTCACCAATGGAAAGCTATAATATCAGGGAGTAACATAGGCTATATTTCATCCCGGTATTCCCACGGGAACGGGCTCTACGTGGGTAAGGCGACTGAAAGCGAAGCGAGGGTGAGTTTGCTAGTATATTTTAATATATATTAAAGGTAAAGGTATATACCTACATATAGTCCATAAAACAGTATTGTGAAGTTTTCATTCTGAAGAAGTATACACTAGTACTCCTGAAACACTAAACAAAGTGGAGGGAATTACGAATGATCTCTCTCTATCAATAAAATTCCATTTCGCACCTATAGCATTTCAGGAACAAGGAAGCAAACAGTGTTTCTTGGATATATACAAAAATGTCTTTCAAATATACAATAATTTGGTTACACTGACTTAGTTTACTACTAGATAATCATTTGACTAGCCTTTCCTGTAAAGCCAACAAAAATTACAGTTAAGTGAGTCATTATACTTACTTATTAAATAATACTGCACCAGCTATTCCTTTCAAAATCAGTTTGTTACCATCAACATGTAAAATAGATCCTTCCCGTAAACCTAATACAGGCTTTGCATGAGTCATCTCCAAAAATTCCGCAATCCTTTGGTCCCTTGTTTCACCCTTATGTGTTGCACTTTCTACTTTGTCAATGTAATGTGGATTAATATTAAAAGGTACAATGCCTATTGCTTCAAATGTTGGAGGATATATTATAGGCATGTCATTTGTAGTATGAATACTTCTTGTAGCCACATTAGTTCCAGCACTACTTCCTATATATACTATGTCACCTTGATGGACTTTATCTCTTATTAGATTTACTAATTTGTTATCATAGAGAGTTTTTAGTAGGAGAAATGTATTTCCTCCACCTACGAATATAGCCTTAGAGGCATTTATTACATTAGCAGGATCAGGATCTGTGTGTATTCCTTTTACTTTAAACCCCCATGGTTCTATGACTTCTTTAATTTTTGCTGTGTAGTTGTCATAATTCTTTTGAGCATATGGAACGAAGATTAATTCAGTTACATTATTTCTGTAATAAGAAATAACACATTTATTAATAATATTATTATAATTAAGTAGGTAGTTGAAACTTGTAAATTGTATGTAGGATTTAACTTTGTATGCAGTATAAGTGAGGATACCGGTCTCTGAAATACAGCATAACAATGCTAGTTTAGGGGCCAGAGAAGTTATTTGTATTGTAAATACCTTATCTAACCAATAAACTATTATTATTATATTATTACAATAGAAATTTATGTGTATGAACGGCCAATAAACATACACATAAAACTGCCAAGATGGGCAATGAAAAAACATAGATAATCAGATACTCACTTGGTCAGTAATGAAGTTATTTCTTGTTTAGCGAATTCTAACATAGGAAAGCCGTGGCAATTTGATGATGACAGTAATAAAGCTTGACGAACAGACATGATGGGAAATATGTCTTTTTGCTTAGTTTATACCTATTAAGATAAATGTTTTTAGTTGAATACTATTAAATAACAGCTGTACTGTATGATATTGTAAAATGAAGTTAGCTGCAGCTCTTATCAAATACAGATAAAGAGTATGGAATCACTAAGTTATAGTTATAGATACAAAATATTTCAGCTTTATTTCTTTATTATGGGTTCAGTGGGCCTACTCTTGAAATTAATTCTAATTTTGAATCGGATTCGATTTCAATCTCACCAAACTTATATTTGGTACTCTTGAACAAAATCGAGAATGAATTTTTCGCGTTCGTCGTTGTTATTTTCACCAAATGTGCCATGTTTTCTTACTTTAAATTAATAACGTTATCGAACTCGATCACCACAAAGACGCTTTCTTGAAATTGTGCAACATTAACTATTTTAAACTACGTCAAAATCACGTCGGGAGTAGCAAATATTTGACTTAATCGACGAGAGTCGAATTCATTTAGTTTAGAAACGTTCCACCTAATTTGATTCCAATCGGGTGCTAGTGTCGCTTTCAAGAGTACCAAATTTGCTCAAATTCGAGCTGCGATTGGATTCAGGATTGGAATCGAGATTCAAGAGTAGGCACACTGACTTATCTCTTATCAGTGGTAGTCAGGGCTGTCAGATGAAAAAACCAGATAATAGTATACCACCTGTAAAAAAGTAGTACATTTGGGAGTTTTGAATAAAAACAGTAGTACACATTAAAATATGGATTTATTATAATTATGTATGCTTTTTATACAATACTTTGCTTGTCCTTTTAGCCATTATTTCATTATTTATTTTAAAATTAGCACAACTACCTGCTTCATTTACAATATGTTGTTTGGCCAGTAAGGTACCATTGATACTTTCATTGGATAAACTATTTCTAATTTTGGTCTTAATCAAGTTTACTTGGCTAAATATTCTTTCACAATCTTCACTTGAATGTGGTAAAATAAATAAATTTAATGAACATTGGGATAGTGACTTATACTCTTCAAAATGCATAAAAATGCAAAATTTTATACAGCTCCCAGAATTGGCTAACCACTTTATTTTTTTTTTCTATATCGAAGTATCTGACTATTACGCATGATAATTTATTGGTACTGAATTCACATCAAAAATATGGATATATCGAACAACGATATTTTTAAAAATATCGTCAGCCCTAATCAGAAGATTCGAGCGTCCGATGACGTCACGTTGACTTTTGACGCGAATGTCAAAATGTCACGTAGCGCTTTTATATTTTTTTCATTATTTTAGTGTTTTGAACATTTTGAAGTGTTATATTGAATAATTTAGCTGATATTTTATGTAATATAATGCCTATAAAATTCTGAAATGTAGTGAATATGATATAATAGTGAATTGTGTGTATTTTGCCATTCTGCCAAAATTCCCAGAGAAGCCCGACTTAGATATCAGCACTAAGTCATGCTAACGACTGACTGATTACTGAAAGACGAAGACTGAAGACGTGAATAATAAATATAATAACTTGACACTGGCACCAATAGCTCGTATTATTGTAGCTCATTGCCATCAAAAAAGAAGAAGAAGAAGACGTCACGTTTTTGAACAACCAATGCGTTGCGTTTTAGAAATGTTGCGCGCGAATCTCAAAAAGGCACTTTTTGATAATTAAATTTAATTATTAAATAATGATAAAATTAATTTATTCTTCCGTGTGGTGACGGAGTAAGAATACAATTCACCACCCTATCTTACCCGTGGGTGATCGTACGAGACGACTAAGGGACATAAAACGCATTTAACATCTATGCGAGAGAAGGAAAACTCGAAATAAAACCCTAGACCAACACGTCTGACCAGCGTGGTATAGCAGGTCAATTACCCTTCCGTTATGGAGGAGGCCCGAGCCCAACAGTGGGACGTATATGGGCTGAAATGATGATGATGAATGATGATAAAATTAAAAAATAATTGTATAGGTACGTTTTCTAAGCAATAAAGATTACAAATAGAAATAATTTGTTCATTTTGGAGTTTCGTGCATATTCCCTATTGTGAAGGAGCTCGAACAGTAGGACGTATATGAACTGAAATGATGATGAAAATGATGAATTACTAATCTATAACTTATCGTGTGGTGACGGAATGAGAATACAATTCACCATCACTTATTGCCATTGGGTGTCGTAAAACTCGACCAAGGGATTAAATTTGCATATAACATTCTATGCAAGAAAAGGAAAGCTTAAAACCCTACTTGACCAACACGTCTGACTAGCGTGGTATAATGGGTAAATTTTCTCCCTATCATAAAGGAGATTCGAGCGCAACAGTGGAATTTCGTGAGGAAAGACCGACGTCCCCCCCGAGGGGGGACGTTGGTCGATGGGAGGATACCCCAAGTGGGGGGTATTCCGTCGGGCCGACCACTGATGACAAGTTAACCCTGCTCCCGTGGTCGGCCCAACGACGAAGGTGACGTGGTTTTCGGGTGGGTTGCGGGAGTTGCGTGCTTAAGCCTCTCTGTCGCCCCGGACGGAATGGTGCGCAGGCGCGCCGACCGCAGCCCACCCACAAAAAAAAAACAGTGGAATTTATATAAGCTGAAATAAAGATGCTGCTGATGATGAATGATGAATTTATTTACAGTTTAAACTAAACACACGATATTTTCCTCTTATTTCTTTAATTTAAACGAAAGGCTTGGGTTAGAATTATAATAAGAGTCAGTAGTAGTACATAAAATTTCATGTCCTTTAAATATTTAAAATAATATTATTATCTACTATTTCGTATAGCATCATTAAATATGAAGGTAAATAAATAAGGGAATAAAATATAAAAGTTATCTATCACAATATTAATACTTTATGCGTCTAAAATAAAGAATCTTTCTTCTTGGGTTTTATCACAACCCGGACCAAGGTAGCGTCGTCTCAGCTCGAGGTCTGGTGGCGAAGATATATCTCCTTGGAGTATATTATAGGCTTGATCTATAGTACTTTCAATTTCGGCTTTTAATTCCTGTAATTTAAATAATTATTCTATTAAAAACTTTTCCAAAGCAGGCTATCAATTGCACGACGCAGAGAACGGTCTTCTATGCCCTTCCGGTGGACTTAATGTCTAAGAAAAATTACAGGGAGTTGTCGCATCCAGACGTCATCAGATATGCAACAAGGGATTTTCTCTCAAAAGGTCTCCTTAAGTGGTAAAGATTTAGGTCCGTTTCCACCACCATCATCCCACTCTTATCCCATTTACTTGAGGTCGACACAATCTGTACTTTTCTTTCATTTTGCATATTGTAAAGGTTTTGTTTTAATGGCAACTCTTTTTAAGTCGTAATGTAATTCGTGGGTGACTGGACCGGCGATTTAGTCCGTCACCCGCAGAGAGGCTGACCGCGCGACGGCGACCGACGTCTCCGAGAGGCAACGTCGAGAGAAGAGGGTATCCCGCGACCGGGATATTCCGTCGAGCCGACCACTGACGACTAGGAACTTTACACCGGTGGTCGGCCCGACGACGAAGGCGACGTACTACGGGTGGGTCATGGGGCGCGCGGCGCACCTCTGTCGTCTCGGACGGAGTCAGGTGACGGGTGTCCCGACCATGGTCCACCCCCTCCAAAAAGGTGGTAATGTAATTGTTGACCAGATGGTATCAGATTAATTTTGCCCCAGTCTATGTCAATGCCTGTTTCCTCCAACGATACCTAAATTTTAGGTTACAGCTAAGGTAATTTAAACCTCAATGTTACATCGCTATACAAATAAATAAAATTGAAGTGTCTGTTTGTAAAGTCAAAATAATACGTTTATTTTATGCTCGCACAGTTCTTTTACACTTGTACCTATGCCTAAAAACCACTTTAATTTTTTTTGTTTTTTTTTGTCTGTCTGTTTGTTCCGAGTAATCTTCCAAACAGCTGGACTGATTTTAATAATATTTTATTACTTACTATGTATCTCAGAGAGCTTAACTTTAACTTAGGCTATTTTTCTCTCAAGAAACTCCTATAAAATTTTGCTCGGTCTTGGAACTGAACGCGTGACCTCAGGGACTGCAGTCGCGTAATATTTTAGAAGATATTGGATATTTTAAATGCGGGAGTAAAGCGACTGAAACCGAAGTGAAGCGAGAGCGGATTGCTAGTATTAAAAACAATTGAAGTTTCCTAAAATTACGTGTCTTAGGTGAAAATAAGCATAAGATTACTTAATATTTTAAACATACGACTGTTGATTCTAAAGTCTTTGTGAGGTGATTACTGATCCGGCATGAACCCGGGGTTGAGCAAGAACTTGCTTGTGAAATAGTTGTTCGATTTTATTGTGTTTAATTTTAATAAAGTAATAACGATCGCCTATTCAAATCGTATTCCGTGTGGTGACGGAGTAGGAATACAATTTACCACCCCCTCTCTTGCCCGTGGATGTCGTAAAAGTCGAATAAGGGATATCTTGTGCATATAACTATGCAAGAGAAGCAAACGTCGTAATAAAACCCTATATCAACCCGCCTGACTAACGTGGGTCGTGGTATAGTAGGTTAATTTCCTTCCTAATGTGGAGGAGGCTGGAGTTCATTAGTGGGACGTATATGAGCTGTGATGATGATGATGATCTAAATGGTAAAAATCTTTTACCTCATACAGGTGCGTGGCTCGCCTGGCGCGTTCTGCCAGTGCGGCGTGCAAGTGGTACAGCAATAGGCCGCGCAGGTGGGCGTCTCCCACGCCCAGTGCCGCCAACGTGCGCAAACTGCCACGGCACAGGCTCTCCTTCAGCGCCAGCCGGGATTCCGACAGCTCTAAAATATAAGCACAAATCCACTAAAACCACTATAATCTTTATTTTATTATTCAAGCTGATTTTATCTATACCAATAAATAAAATTGGAGTGTCTGTTTGTAATGTCAAAATAATAGGCCTTTTTCATGTTCACATGGTTATTTGCACTATACATATGCCTAAAAATCACTTTATATTTTTTTTGTCTGTCTGTCTGTTTGTTCCGGGTAATCTTCAAAACGGCTGCACCGATTTCAAAAATTCTTTCACCAATGGAAAGCTATAATATCAGGGAGTAAACTAGGCTATATTTTATCCCGGTATTCCCACGGGAACGGGATCTATGGGGATAAGGCGGCAGAAACCGAAGCGAAGCGAGGGCGGGTTGCTAGTTTAGAACATAGTTCGAGTTGAGAGCCCTCAGCAGCGCTCGCTCAACAGTCCGGGTAAAATTGTCATAGCCTTCTCGGGCTAACAACTATTGTCACACCAAAGAATATAATGTAGTGTAAATAACGATTAAACGGTTATCGTCAGGCAGACGTTTGGTCTTAAAACTTAGTCACAAATCAATGTATACAGGGTGTATCAGGTTATGGGGCAACTGGTCAAAAGGAGGCTAGGCAATGGTGGTAGGAACCCGTAAAAAAAATTTGAACGAAAAATATTGATTCGTTTAGAAATTAGAGACATGTAAAGTTTTCAATTTTGTCATCGCTTTTTCGTGTAAATTTGATTGAAATGTGTAAAGTCAATGATACTTAATACGTAACATATTCATACTTTGTTAAATATTCATTAGAAATTGAAGAAATCAATGATTACGTTCATATAAGCAAAACAAACTTTGCTTTAAAACAGCTGATCGGCCTATGAGCGTTGACCGCTTGCCTTGTACCTACATGTCATTGAAGCGTTTGCGCAATTCTAGGTATAAATGAATGAAATTATACTATCGAAGCTTTACATGCCTACATGTATTCTGTCTGTCCATGCCTACATAATACGTAACAATTAAGGCATAGACTCTTAGACACATTTTTTGCAGCACAACTACCTGCTTCATTTACAATATGTTGTTTGGCCAGTAAGGTACCATTGATACTTTCATTGGATAAACTATTTCTAATTTTGGTCTTAATCAAGTTTACTTGGCTAAATATTCTTTCACAATCTTCACTTGAATGTGGTAAAATAAATAAATTTAATGAACATTGGGATAGTGACTTATACTCTTCAAAATGCATAAAAATGCAAAATTTTATACAGCTCCCAGAATTGGCTAACCACTTTATTTTTTTTTTCTATATCGAAGTATCTGACTATTACGCATGATAATTTATTGGTACTGAATTCACATCAAAAATATGGATATATCGAACAACGATATTTTTAAAAATATCGTCAGCCCTAATCAGAAGATTCGAGCGTCCGATGACGTCACGTTGACTTTTGACGCGAATGTCAAAATGTCACGTAGCGCTTTTATATTTTTTTCATTATTTTAGTGTTTTGAACATTTTGAAGTGTTATATTGAATAATTTAGCTGATATTTTATGTAATATAATGCCTATAAAATTCTGAAATGTAGTGAATATGATATAATAGTGAATTGTGTGTATTTTGCCATTCTGCCAAAATTCCCAGAGAAGCCCGACTTAGATATCAGCACTAAGTCATGCTAACGACTGACTGATTACTGAAAGACGAAGACTGAAGACGTGAATAATAAATATAATAACTTGACACTGGCACCAATAGCTCGTATTATTGTAGCTCATTGCCATCAAAAAAGAAGAAGAAGAAGACGTCACGTTTTTGAACAACCAATGCGTTGCGTTTTAGAAATGTTGCGCGCGAATCTCAAAAAGGCACTTTTTGATAATTAAATTTAATTATTAAATAATGATAAAATTAATTTATTCTTCCGTGTGGTGACGGAGTAAGAATACAATTCACCACCCTATCTTACCCGTGGGTGATCGTACGAGACGACTAAGGGACATAAAACGCATTTAACATCTATGCGAGAGAAGGAAAACTCGAAATAAAACCCTAGACCAACACGTCTGACCAGCGTGGTATAGCAGGTCAATTACCCTTCCGTTATGGAGGAGGCCCGAGCCCAACAGTGGGACGTATATGGGCTGAAATGATGATGATGAATGATGATAAAATTAAAAAATAATTGTATAGGTACGTTTTCTAAGCAATAAAGATTACAAATAGAAATAATTTGTTCATTTTGGAGTTTCGTGCATATTCCCTATTGTGAAGGAGCTCGAACAGTAGGACGTATATGAACTGAAATGATGATGAAAATGATGAATTACTAATCTATAACTTATCGTGTGGTGACGGAATGAGAATACAATTCACCATCACTTATTGCCATTGGGTGTCGTAAAACTCGACCAAGGGATTAAATTTGCATATAACATTCTATGCAAGAAAAGGAAAGCTTAAAACCCTACTTGACCAACACGTCTGACTAGCGTGGTATAATGGGTAAATTTTCTCCCTATCATAAAGGAGATTCGAGCGCAACAGTGGAATTTCGTGAGGAAAGACCGACGTCCCCCCCGAGGGGGGACGTTGGTCGATGGGAGGATACCCCAAGTGGGGGGTATTCCGTCGGGCCGACCACTGATGACAAGTTAACCCTGCTCCCGTGGTCGGCCCAACGACGAAGGTGACGTGGTTTTCGGGTGGGTTGCGGGAGTTGCGTGCTTAAGCCTCTCTGTCGCCCCGGACGGAATGGTGCGCAGGCGCGCCGACCGCAGCCCACCCACAAAAAAAAAACAGTGGAATTTATATAAGCTGAAATAAAGATGCTGCTGATGATGAATGATGAATTTATTTACAGTTTAAACTAAACACACGATATTTTCCTCTTATTTCTTTAATTTAAACGAAAGGCTTGGGTTAGAATTATAATAAGAGTCAGTAGTAGTACATAAAATTTCATGTCCTTTAAATATTTAAAATAATATTATTATCTACTATTTCGTATAGCATCATTAAATATGAAGGTAAATAAATAAGGGAATAAAATATAAAAGTTATCTATCACAATATTAATACTTTATGCGTCTAAAATAAAGAATCTTTCTTCTTGGGTTTTATCACAACCCGGACCAAGGTAGCGTCGTCTCAGCTCGAGGTCTGGTGGCGAAGATATATCTCCTTGGAGTATATTATAGGCTTGATCTATAGTACTTTCAATTTCGGCTTTTAATTCCTGTAATTTAAATAATTATTCTATTAAAAACTTTTCCAAAGCAGGCTATCAATTGCACGACGCAGAGAACGGTCTTCTATGCCCTTCCGGTGGACTTAATGTCTAAGAAAAATTACAGGGAGTTGTCGCATCCAGACGTCATCAGATATGCAACAAGGGATTTTCTCTCAAAAGGTCTCCTTAAGTGGTAAAGATTTAGGTCCGTTTCCACCACCATCATCCCACTCTTATCCCATTTACTTGAGGTCGACACAATCTGTACTTTTCTTTCATTTTGCATATTGTAAAGGTTTTGTTTTAATGGCAACTCTTTTTAAGTCGTAATGTAATTCGTGGGTGACTGGACCGGCGATTTAGTCCGTCACCCGCAGAGAGGCTGACCGCGCGACGGCGACCGACGTCTCCGAGAGGCAACGTCGAGAGAAGAGGGTATCCCGCGACCGGGATATTCCGTCGAGCCGACCACTGACGACTAGGAACTTTACACCGGTGGTCGGCCCGACGACGAAGGCGACGTACTACGGGTGGGTCATGGGGCGCGCGGCGCACCTCTGTCGTCTCGGACGGAGTCAGGTGACGGGTGTCCCGACCATGGTCCACCCCCTCCAAAAAGGTGGTAATGTAATTGTTGACCAGATGGTATCAGATTAATTTTGCCCCAGTCTATGTCAATGCCTGTTTCCTCCAACGATACCTAAATTTTAGGTTACAGCTAAGGTAATTTAAACCTCAATGTTACATCGCTATACAAATAAATAAAATTGAAGTGTCTGTTTGTAAAGTCAAAATAATACGTTTATTTTATGCTCGCACAGTTCTTTTACACTTGTACCTATGCCTAAAAACCACTTTAATTTTTTTTGTTTTTTTTTGTCTGTCTGTTTGTTCCGAGTAATCTTCCAAACAGCTGGACTGATTTTAATAATATTTTATTACTTACTATGTATCTCAGAGAGCTTAACTTTAACTTAGGCTATTTTTCTCTCAAGAAACTCCTATAAAATTTTGCTCGGTCTTGGAACTGAACGCGTGACCTCAGGGACTGCAGTCGCGTAATATTTTAGAAGATATTGGATATTTTAAATGCGGGAGTAAAGCGACTGAAACCGAAGTGAAGCGAGAGCGGATTGCTAGTATTAAAAACAATTGAAGTTTCCTAAAATTACGTGTCTTAGGTGAAAATAAGCATAAGATTACTTAATATTTTAAACATACGACTGTTGATTCTAAAGTCTTTGTGAGGTGATTACTGATCCGGCATGAACCCGGGGTTGAGCAAGAACTTGCTTGTGAAATAGTTGTTCGATTTTATTGTGTTTAATTTTAATAAAGTAATAACGATCGCCTATTCAAATCGTATTCCGTGTGGTGACGGAGTAGGAATACAATTTACCACCCCCTCTCTTGCCCGTGGATGTCGTAAAAGTCGAATAAGGGATATCTTGTGCATATAACTATGCAAGAGAAGCAAACGTCGTAATAAAACCCTATATCAACCCGCCTGACTAACGTGGGTCGTGGTATAGTAGGTTAATTTCCTTCCTAATGTGGAGGAGGCTGGAGTTCATTAGTGGGACGTATATGAGCTGTGATGATGATGATGATCTAAATGGTAAAAATCTTTTACCTCATACAGGTGCGTGGCTCGCCTGGCGCGTTCTGCCAGTGCGGCGTGCAAGTGGTACAGCAATAGGCCGCGCAGGTGGGCGTCTCCCACGCCCAGTGCCGCCAACGTGCGCAAACTGCCACGGCACAGGCTCTCCTTCAGCGCCAGCCGGGATTCCGACAGCTCTAAAATATAAGCACAAATCCACTAAAACCACTATAATCTTTATTTTATTATTCAAGCTGATTTTATCTATACCAATAAATAAAATTGGAGTGTCTGTTTGTAATGTCAAAATAATAGGCCTTTTTCATGTTCACATGGTTATTTGCACTATACATATGCCTAAAAATCACTTTATATTTTTTTTGTCTGTCTGTCTGTTTGTTCCGGGTAATCTTCAAAACGGCTGCACCGATTTCAAAAATTCTTTCACCAATGGAAAGCTATAATATCAGGGAGTAAACTAGGCTATATTTTATCCCGGTATTCCCACGGGAACGGGATCTATGGGGATAAGGCGGCAGAAACCGAAGCGAAGCGAGGGCGGGTTGCTAGTTTAGAACATAGTTCGAGTTGAGAGCCCTCAGCAGCGCTCGCTCAACAGTCCGGGTAAAATTGTCATAGCCTTCTCGGGCTAACAACTATTGTCACACCAAAGAATATAATGTAGTGTAAATAACGATTAAACGGTTATCGTCAGGCAGACGTTTGGTCTTAAAACTTAGTCACAAATCAATGTATACAGGGTGTATCAGGTTATGGGGCAACTGGTCAAAAGGAGGCTAGGCAATGGTGGTAGGAACCCGTAAAAAAAATTTGAACGAAAAATATTGATTCGTTTAGAAATTAGAGACATGTAAAGTTTTCAATTTTGTCATCGCTTTTTCGTGTAAATTTGATTGAAATGTGTAAAGTCAATGATACTTAATACGTAACATATTCATACTTTGTTAAATATTCATTAGAAATTGAAGAAATCAATGATTACGTTCATATAAGCAAAACAAACTTTGCTTTAAAACAGCTGATCGGCCTATGAGCGTTGACCGCTTGCCTTGTACCTACATGTCATTGAAGCGTTTGCGCAATTCTAGGTATAAATGAATGAAATTATACTATCGAAGCTTTACATGCCTACATGTATTCTGTCTGTCCATGCCTACATAATACGTAACAATTAAGGCATAGACTCTTAGACACATTTTTTGAAATCACTATAACTTTTATGTTATATTGTTTTTTGTGTAATGTACATTCTAATTATGATCTATGACCGGACCTTTCCCTAAATTTGAATAGGGGAAAAAGCTATCTTGGTATACATATCCTGTATACCCTGCAGTATTGTATTCTATACTGTATTGTAATAAAACTATTTTACGGCATTTATCGATTTCGAGTTTCGAACACTTTACATCGTTCCGCGTTCGTGCGGAAGTCCGCCCGTGCACATGAACGCTGTTAAAAGTACGAAATGTCGGGTAATAAAAAATCCAATACCAACGTGATTAAATTCATAAAATAGTTATATTTACGCTGTGTAATACTCGCGTAAACATAAGGAATCACTACATCGCCAAAATTATTGAACGTAAATTCAGATACAATAACACTTAAAATGATTTCCATTTTTTAGAGTTATTTTTAAGCATCTATCTTGTAATATTGAAGTATCTTTCTAGTTTATCGTGATATATTGTGATGATAATCATCATAGGTACATTTGATTTGTTATTATAAAACATATTAATAAATTTTATTGCTTCATTAACTTAGTGGCATAATCGTATGCCCTTTTTTTTTTTTTTTTTTTTTGTGGGTGGGTCGGCGCGCCTCCGCACCACTCCGTCCGGGGCGACAGAGGGGCTTAAGCACGCAACTCCCGCAACCCACCCGAAAACCACGTCGCCTTCGTCGTTGGGCCGGAGCAGGGTTACTTGACATCAGTGGTCGGCCCGACGGATAGGGGGTTCCCCAATAGGAGGTATCCCCCCATCGACCGACGTCCCCCTCTCGGGGAGGACGTCAGTCTTTCCTCACGCGGTCGGCCTCTCGGCGGGTGACGGGCTAATCCTCGGTCACGTCACCCGCGGCCTCGGCTAGGGCCCGCGGCCTCGGCTAGGGATAATCGTATGCCTGCTGTTTGTAATCTTACAGTTTTGTTAACTGGTCAATTTGCCGTAGCGTTTATGGGTTTCAAATAAAACTATTTTTAAGGATTCTATCGAGTTTGTAATTAATTTTTATTTCCTGACGTTTTGAACACTTCCTAATGTTCATGCTCAGGAGAGGACTCACGTCATAGTTTTATATCAAACTAGTAACCCGCCCTCGCTTCGCTTCATTTTTAGTCGTTTTACCCGCGTAGTGCCCGTTCCCGTGGGAATACCGAGATAAAACATAGCCTAGTTTACGCCCTGATATTATAGCTTTCCATTGGTGAAAGAATTTTTGAAATCGGTCCAGCCGTTTTGAAGATTACCCGGAACAAACAGACAGACAAAAAAAATATAAAGTGATTTTTAGGCATGTGTATAGTGCAAATAACCGTGTGAGCATGAAAAAAGCCTATTATTTTGACTTTAAAAACAGACAGTCCAATTTTATTTATTGGTATAGATAATTATAATTTTTTTTGGTGGGGTATGCTCAGCACACGACGTCTATTCCGTCCGGGGTGACGAAAGTGGCCCATAACCCACCGTATTCCCTCTTTCCGCGGCATTGGGCTGACCATCGGTACTGAGTTCCTTATTGTCCGTGGCTAGCCCGGGAATGTTTGATACTTGCGAAAACATCATAAATTTATTTATTTTATTTATTTATTTATTTACTATAAAACTTACATCTGTCATTACAGGCAACAAGCCCAATTCGACAGAGTAGTGAACTATCTTAATCTATATTATACCTAGTGTTATGTTCTCACTATCTAAAAGAAAAAAGAAAAAAATAAAATAAATAAACAAGTCACTCTAAACAACAGAGGAAGTAAGCGGCCTTTGTGACGGCGGCTGCCGACGACAACCTATGTATTCGTCCGGAACGCACAGCTGAACCTCCGACAAGATACCCGGATTGTGGATCTTACCGCGCATTACACCGAATATGTAGGTGGCAAGAGCTACTTCCCTTCTTACTTCGAGCCTGTTATATCCCACCATTCCCAGAATAAATAATGAAGGATACAGCAATGGATACCCAGGATACACACCATACTGCTTCATAAATAAAAACCTAAGGAACTTATTTTGTAACTTATTTTCCTTAATATTAGCATTTATGAAGTTTGGAACTGTCCCCTGTTGGCTACAACATGCTCTTTATTACGTGAGGCTGAAAAGTTACTTAAAAGTTATTATGTGGCTGTATGTGTACAACCTTTTGAGGTCAAAGACGTAAAATTAAAAAAAAAAAGAAAACGTAAAAATAAAAACATTAAATTTAAATTCATTTTGAAAATATATGATCTACATTTAACATTATATTCTATTAATTAAAGGACAAATCAATTTTAAAAGTAAATGGTGCCTATAGTATAATATCATGATATATTAAACTCTTAGAATAATAACGTATAGAAGGTAAGTTCGCGCACAAAAACTGAAGCATTTCATTGGAGCCTAATGGAGCTTATGCCAGAACCGTTCCGTAATGTACAAGGTCACTGTACTGCACGTACGTACGTAACTATTAAAAAATAAATAGGTAATTAAGACGGTTTGTGCATTCAAATGGTGTCACAACACATTTGAAAAAGATAAAAAGTATACTTATTAACATTACTTTTAAAAGTATTCCGACGATTTATGTTAATAAAAACAAAATTTGATTTCATAATTTGTATAGCGGTGTGCGTGTGTAATCGCCCGTGCGCTTGTAGTATTGTTTGCTTCATATTTTTGATGGCTTACCTATGGACACTATCCTTCTATACGTTATTATTCTTACTTACGCTGCCGACCATCGCCCTGGCGATGGTAGGCAGCGTCAGGAACTGGGACGCGGTCGCAGCCTTCTGCGAGGCAGTAGTCTCGCGAAAGGAGGCGGCGGATCACTTGCGCGAGGAGCGCAGCCTCGATGAGGTGATCAGCCGCCGGCGACTGGGGCGGCGTAGGCGCGAATACTTGCGCCTCATGCCGCCCTAGCCGAGGCCGCGGGTGACGTGACCGGGGAATTAGTCCGTAACCCGCTGAGAGGCCAACCGCGTGAGGAAAGACCAACGTCCTCCCCGAGGGGGGGACGTCGGTCGATGGGAGGGTACCCCAAATAGGGGGTGTTCCGTCGGGCCGACCACTGACGTCAAGTCACCCTGCTCCGGTGGTCGGCCCAACGACGAAGGCGACGTGCATCGCAGGTGGGTTGCGGGAGTGCGTACTTACGCCCCTCTATCGCCCCGGACAGAGTGGTGCGAGGAGCGCGCCGACCGCAACCCACCCCCCAAAAAAAAAAACGTTATTATTCTAAGATTAAACTACTAAGAAAGATGTGACAAATACGTAAGTATGCCCTTTCTCGTTTTTATTGCTCACTAGCAACACGTCCTCGCTTCGCTTCGGTTATAGGTTATAGTCGTTTTACCCGCGTAGTTTCCGTTCCCGTGGGAATACCGGGATACAATATAGCCTAGTTTACGCCCTGATATTATAGCTTTCCATTGGTGAAAGAATTTTTGAAATCGGTCCAGCCGTTTTGAAGATTACCTGGAACAAACAGGCAGACAGACAGACAGGCAAAAATTTTTTAATTGCTATTTTAGGCATAGGTGTCGTGCAAATAATCGTGTGAGCATGAAAAAAGCCTATTATTTTGACATTACAAACAGACACTCCAATTTTATTTATTGGTATAGATTTATGTCTTTTTTAAATTCTAATAATTAATAACCTTTCACAGAGACAAGGCTATCATGTTTGTAACTATCTACTGTAATATCCGTTGTTACAGTTCGTTACCTACATAAATAATATCTGCGTTCAACTTATCACGCATATTGCGTTAGTATATAACTTATTATTATACTCAAAAAAAAAATGTTGACATGATTTAAAATCATGCACACAGTTATAAACTTTTTAAATAAAGCAAAGTTACACAAATACTGCACCTTATGTGCCCTATTAAATCACATTAAAATATATCATATTATTTAATTTAATAGAATAGAAGAAAAAGAGAAAGATCTAGAAAATCTATTTGATATAGATTATTTCTGAATGAAACTCTTTAATTTTTTTTTAAAACCGATTGCAGATGGAATATTTTACACCTTAGATATAAAGTTTTTTCCAAGACAACACCCACGTTTAGAAGTATAATATCCTTATGGTGTAAAACAGTTTAGAAATACATATAATCATTTTGGATATTTACGCACGTATTACATATTTGAAATAACACTGTTACGGCTTTTATCGCGTTTGTAATTGATTTCTAATATCCCGACCGACGTTTCGATCCTCTTTCATCGTTCAACGCTGAAAAGTGTTAAAATGTAAGCACGATAAAGTCTGTAAAACTAGTTTTATATCGGACACGAGGGACGCTAGACGCAACAATGATTTTTTCAAAGAATTCTTCTGTATAAGCATCGAACTCATGCTATTTAATACAGAACGACGCTACTTAAATCACTATGCCAGCTATTCGTATACATTCAAATCGTAACATAGTTTTATTAACGTGCAATTTGTTTGGCACTTAGTTATTTGAATTATTATTATTCAATTAATTCAATATAATAACTTGGGCTGCGTTTAATGAAGCTTTGGGTAATTATAAAATGGTTTTCCTTTGACTATATAAATCTAGGTCATTGATGTATAAATTGGTTTTCGATACATCTTGCCAAGGAAATACAAAATAGTTGGCAGGAGATAGAATGACCTTCATCAATCTATGTAACGACAATTCGTTGAGACAATTAGGTATACAATATTTATACTAAATCTAGATTTAAGAACTTAAAGCTCATTTAGTTTGAATAAAAAAACAATATAATAAGTAACGTAACTTGGTTACTAACGCAGTTGTAAAACAATTCATTGTCATTGCTATATTATTCATTCAGGTGTTTTGTAATTGAGTTAAGGCTGTTAATGGTATTGTACCTAATAAAAATAAAATGCTACTAACGGTATAGGTAGACAGATCCACCTTGATACGACGTTCGGACGGGCGTTCCTCGCGGCGGCGCCCATGTCAATCGGCGTTCGATCGTACAACTGTAATGCACCTCGCGATATTATCGTAACTGATTTTATTTAATTGTTGCGTAGTACTCGTCGCACTCACAATGCAATACTAACTACACATTCTATACAAATCTTTGGGAGTTTTACGCATCAGTTTGCGAAATGACGCAGTAACTTATTACATTTATCTTAATATATATATAAATATCACGTGGCACGATGTTCGTTCGTGCTGAACTCCAAAATCGACTAACCGATTTCAAGGAAATTCTATGAACATTAAATATGTAGTTTCCGCTTGAAAAATGGGATAGTGGGGACGCGATAAAATTAAATTTATTAGCTTAACAAGGCATGTTGAGTACAGTTAGTATAATATCGTTTATAGTACAGAAATTATAGCATTTACTAGTCATAAGCATCATTATTTTATTCGAGTTCTCTGCACAGATAATAAAACTTTAGTTCTACATAAAAATGACGGAGTTTTAAGAGTTAACAAGCAGTAATTAGAATGACGCCATACATGATAATATGTAATATATTATAATTTTAATTAATAGATTTTTATATTTAAATTTCTTGTGCACGTGTATATGTCACTGAACTCCTCCTAAACGGTTGGACCGATGTTGATGAAATTTTCTCTGTGTCTTTGAGGGGATTCGGGGATGGTTTAGATTCACAATTGGACCCGGTTGATGACACTGTTTTTATTTTATTTGAACAGAACAACATCTGTTGGGTAAGACTAGCTGAGTCTTATATATAAATTTCTAGCGTACGTGTGTATGTCACTGAACTCCTCCTAAACGGCTCGACCGATGTTGATGAAATTTTTTGTTGACGTTTAAGGGGTTTCGAGAATAGTTTAGATTCACAATTAGACCCGGTAGGTGGCGCTGCTGTCGATTTAAAGGAGAATTCCTTTTATTTTATTTGAAGAGCGTCTGTTGGGTCAGCTAGTATTATATATATTTTTTATTACAGTCTTCGTATTCGTAATAATTACTACACCCAAGATCGTTATTTCGGCTGCATCAATGGCATCGAATCGAAAACCTTTGGGGATGAAAGATTCTCGAGTGGTGACTACGAATCCAAGGACACTACGCTGCCTACTAGGACGACCTCCTACTAGGTGGACTGACGACATCTTGAAAGTCGCAAGAAACTGTTGGATGCAAATGGTACAGGACTATTCCGAATGGCATTCTCGTAGGGAGGCCTACATATGTCCAACATTGAAAGTCTATAGGATGGATAATATGGGGTAATGATTAAGATACCGAACTTACTTATTACCGAGCCATGGGTTAACTGTCATGGGTTTATTCCCAAGCAGAACACACTCTGTGCGGTCCACAAATTGTTGTTCTAATTTTGAATATAATTTAGTTCCGGTAATTGTATATTTATAAAGTCCCAGGCAATAAAAAAATTTCTTAGCGTAAAGGACCTTTAAAAAAATTACACGAGATATTACGATAAAGTGTAAAAAATGTATAATTTTTACGAGGTTTCTCATGTGATGTTTAAAAGAAAGAGAAAAATAATTTTCTTTTACATTCAGTTTTACAGTCAGTACTGTACCATGAACTGAATGACTTGACTTTGTTGAATATGGCCAGGAATGTCAAGGAATCAGCTCCAGCTGCTTAATTGGCAGATGGGTAGGTAAGGTGGCTGGTTATAGGGCCCTGCACCGCCCACCCGTTACGCCGGACGGTTTGGGCGGTGTGTAGCTAGACAAAAATAAGTATATTTTATCTGATGTTATCCGTATCTCCTAGTTTGTACAAAGCGGCAGGGCAGGGAATGGTTGTGAATTGTATCTGTTAATATACTGAAAATTAGTACAGGGTTACAGAATAAGAATATTATCTCACTAACTTTTTCTTTGGCCCTGAGTGACGTTCAGCGTTTGGTAATTACCAACTTCCTAGTAAGACATGGCGCCAAATGACGCAAATCGTGTTCCGGTATGATATTTAGGAGATTGAACTAAAAGCAATGTGATTTAGGAACTACTGTCTAGTATAACTAATAGTTGTGTGTTTGGTGACGGAGTAAGAACACAATTCACCACTTCTTTTCTTGCCTGTGGATGTCGTAAAAGACGACTAAGGGATTATTGCAGACAGCTTCTGCCCGCGACTTCGTCCGCGTGGAACAGCTACTTTGGGCTAATGTTAATTTTAACCCGCGACTTTGTTTACGTAGGTGAAAATATTTTTAAATAATACAATTCTGTCACACATGATTTTTGCGAAACTTTATCCGTTTGAGGGAAAAAAACCGTCAAAGGAAAAAATAATAATAATGAAAACCCCGAGTTTGAAATATTTTTCATTGTTGCTCCGCTCCTATTGGTCTTGGCGTGATTATATATAGCCTATAGCCTTCCTCAATAAATGGGCTATCTAACACTGAAAGAAATTTTCAAATCGAACCAGTAATTCATGAGATTATTGTGTTTAAACAAATAAACTCTTCAGCTTTATATATTAGTACAGATGATATCTATGCAGGAGAAAGAAAACTCGAAATAAAACCAACCCGTCTGACCAGCGCAGCGTGGTAAATAGGTCAAATTCCCTTTTGTGGAGGAGACTTGAGCCCAACAGTGGGGCGTATGTGGGCTATAATGATGATGAATATTAATTACTTGCATTTAACGTACTAAATACACGCAATTAATATCGTGCAGGTTGAGAGCTCAATTGTAAAGTAGTATGCCGCGATCTAATTGTGCATCAGCCGTAACATTTACTCAAACAAGATATCACAATATGCGTCAGAAAGGAATCGTGTTTTTATTATCCTACAGCATTTAATAACATGTTCTTATCAAAACAATTAGTAAGCATTGCCAAATTTGTTTTTAGCACCTATATCATCATCAATCTGCTCCTATCCTAATTACTTGTTGACCAGAAGGCTTCAAATGCAGCTGGCCCTGGTCTATGTAAATCAAAAGCTGTCGTAAAAGACGACTAAGGGACATATGTCGTAAAAGATGACTCATATACGACACTTGCGAGCTAAATAAGTATTCGTAGCCGCCTCCATGCAACACCAGCAACCATATATACTATCCTTACTTAATATTATAAATGCGAAAGTATAGTAGTAGTTTATTTGTTTGTTTGTTACGCTTTCATGTTTAAACCACCGAACCGATTTCATAAATTCAGGGAGTAACATAGGCTATATTTTATCCCGGTATTCCCACGGAGACGGGAACTACGCAGGTAAAGCGACTGAAACCAAAGCGAAGCGAGGGCGGGTTGCTAGTAGTTAATATATTTTAAATTAGGTAATTCTAAGTCGTAGTAAAAACAAAATTCTTTTTTTTAGTGTGTGACTTAGTTGTTAGTTGCAGATGGCTGTGACAACTTTACCCGTAATGGTGAGTGGGCGCTGAGGGCTCTCAACCCGAAAAACTAAATTCACTTTCACCTTGCATGCAAATAATAATTAAACTTGGTGGACGGTAATACCAATACTCTTCTACATCTTGAAATAAAAGGTAATATTAAAACATCATCATTAGGTACTGTGTGGTGAAGCAGTAAAAATACTATTCAGCAGCCCTTTCTTGCTCGTGAGTGTCGTAAAAGACGACTAAGGGATATATGTGTATACATACCAACCCAGATCCCCAACTTTTTACCCCATGCGCCTCACTCAAGTTTATGCTAAAATATTAGGCCTCCTTTGTCCCAACTACGATAAAAAAAACAAAGGATGAAAATTTCAATAGACTTTATTTTCATTTAAATATCAAGTGCGTATGTAATCAAATGACTCAAATATAACATAATTAGTGAGAACTTTGGGCTTGCACTTTATTAGCCAATTGGTGAATCCTTGGCTTCATGTTGGTCAGTGCACGTCGTAGATCATTTTCGACACGTAGACTATGTCTTTGCTTGGTCTTTATGCCCAACAGCATCGACAATTTTGCGCACGAGAATTTTAACAAATTCCTTCGCGCCCCCCCCTTGGTTCATTCTACGCCCCGCCAAGTGAGGCGCGCCCCACTGGTTGGGAATTCCAGACATATAAAATCTTAGAGGAAACCCAGTGGGACTTACATGGGCTGAGATGATGATGATTTCTTGCTCATGGATGTCGGAAAGGACGACTAAGCGATTATAATATGCAGATAACATCTATGAAAGAGTAGAAAACTGGATATATGTAACCAAACCTATCCTGTGTGGTATATTAGGCCATCCATCGTAGAGGTGGCTCGAGCCCAAATAGTGGTAGCCTATTAAGGAGCTGTAATGGTGATCAATTCATGTGATCAGTGTGATATAATGGCTTAAGCTCTATGCCGTTGTTGAGATCTATGGGAACAGTTATAGAATATAATATGCCTTCATCGCTTAATTTCACCAGAGAGTTCTAAAAGCTGATTGAGCGACCACCAAGAGAACAGCACTTGCCCGAATAAATTTTAAATTACTGCGATCGTTAACCCGTGTCAAGCGTGGCGTTATTGGCTTGATAATGTATATGCTTTATCAGTAGGACATAGATCCAACAATGCATGACAAAGCTTATATGCAACAATGCTCGATAGGGTGACGGATGGATTCAAACGCGAAATCTAAATCATGGCAGTCGAGTACTATAGTACTAAATAGACGAATCAGGCAATGAAAAATCAGTATTTTTGTTATTTAGGTTAGTGGAATTATGCCAAGGCGTTTAATTATTATCTTGAACGCAATACCCTAGTGCGAAATGATCTAAATATACATCGTTTTTGATGACATCGAACTTTCGACTCCGCAATTAAAGTGGCCGTTAAGATTTAAAGCTCAAACTATCATTTTAATCAACGTATTATTCTGATTGTGACGTTTCTAACACTTTAGAGCGTTCACGGTCACGGGTTGACTGTCTGAAGGAAATAGTTTATATAGTAGACGGGATAGATATAATTTGTAATACTCGCGTAAACATCAGAAATCATTAAATCATCATCATCACAGCTCATATAAGTACGTTCCACTGTTGGGCGCCAGCCTCCTCCACAATGGGAGAGAAATTGACCTACTATAAGTACCATGCTGGTCAGACGTGTTGGTATAGGATTTCCTTTCGAGTTTTCCTTCGCTTGCATAGAAGTTATATGTATATTATATCTCTTAGTCGTCCTTTACGACACCCACGGGAACGAAAGGATGTGGTGAATTGTATTACTTCGTGAACATACAGAGAATAATTAAATAGAAAGTTATTTACATTTTTAAACAATCGTTCTCAATTTCTCATTCACACATCTATTTAATCTGTTAATTGTGGCTTATATTTACGACTATATACGTGTTGTGATCTTGACATCAATCACGCAGACTATTACGAATATTTGATGCTTTAATTTATTAATGACTAGCAACCTGCCCTCGCTTCGCTTCGGTTTCAGTCGTCTTACCCGCGTAGTTTCCGTTCCTGGGGGAATATCAGGATAATATATAGCCTATGTTACTCCCTGATATTATAGCTTTCTATTAGTGAAAGAATTTTTGAAATCGGTCCAGTAGTTTTGGAGCTTATTCAATACAAACAAACAAACAAACAATCAAATCTTTCCTCTTTATAATATTAGTATAGACTACCAAATTATCGTGATCCTTTCTCAAAATCTCTTCAATGTGGCGACGGGATAATAATACAAACTCACTACATTTCACTGCGATCGGCATTAACTCCTTATATGACGAACAAAAATGAATGTCCCTACCGGGCACAGCAGCTCCGTTATCGGGATTATTTTGGTGGCGTTAACGATGGAGTAGGGGGCGCGAAGAATCTACGGCAGCGATCCAGCGAGTGTAGGACATCCAGCCGGGTGGACCGACGACCCGGTGAAAGTTGCTGGGCATCGTTGGATGCAGGCGGCAGAGGATTGTACTTTGTGACGAATCATGAGCGAGGCCTAAGTCCAGCAGAGGACGGCGATAGACTGAATGATGAGGAAGAAGAATAATTAACCAGTACCTACATAGTATACACTATGTACTCGTTAATTAAGTATGTACGTTTCCATTCGTGAAATAATTTTTAAAATCATTAAATTACCGTGATTTCACCCGCGTTCACGTTCCCATGTAAATACAAGAATAGAGTATGTTATTCGTTAATAATACACTATTTAAGAGTTTTTTTTCACACCTTTTCATTGAATTTTCATGAAATAATTATTAAAATCGGTTACATGGATCAGTGTGCCTACTCTTGAATCTCGATTCCAATCCTAAATCCAATCGCAGCTCGAATTTGAGCAAATTTGATACTCTTGAAAGCGACACTAGCGCCCGATTGGAATCAAATTAGGTGGAACGTTTCTAAACTAAATGAATTCGACTCTCGTCGATTAAGTCAAATATTTGCTACCCCCGACAGGATTTTGATGTAGTTTAAAATCGTTAATGTTACACAATTTCAAGAAAGCGTCTTTGTGGTGATCGAGTTCGATAACGTTATTAATTTAAAGTAAGAAAACATGGCACATTTGGTGAAAATAACAACGACGAACGCGTAAAATTCATTCTCGATTTTGTTCAAGAGTACCAAATATAAGTTTGGTGAGATCGGAATCGAATCGGATTCGAAATTAGAATTGATTTTAAGAGTAGGCCTACAGGTGTTAAAGAGTAACAAGCAAACTAACAATTTCACATCTGCATTTATAATATTAGGAATTTAGGATATATTAAACCCCGTGCAGGTGAACTAACATCAATTAGCACAAGTTTATATTATAATATCTATTATAACTCATTGGCGTTCGCTGGTTATGTATGGAGGCGGCTTTATGTTAGTACGTTTTTATCCCACTTTCAAGTAGCGCGGTAGATAGACTGTAGAAAGTCAAGGATTTATTTCCTAAGTCACCTTGAACAAAATAAGCTGGAGCGACTGTGATGGTGGTATTTGCAATCATCCCATTCATGTGTCAATCGATTAGGTTACGCTCATATTAAAATTAAATAAAACTACATATACTATAGGTACAGAATTTTCCGTGCGGTGACGGTGTAAGAATACAATTCACCACCCAAACGTAAAAGACGGCTAAGGAATTTTAATATGGATACAACATCTATGCGTCTGACCAGAGTAGTATATAGTAGATCAATTTCTCTCTCATAGTGAAGGAGGCCCGAACAGTGGGACGTATGTAGGCTGAGATGATGATGATGATATACAGAATCTTACGTCTGGTGACGGATTAAAAATACAATTCATCACTCTATCTTGCCCGTGGATATCGTAAAAGACGACATCTGTACAAGAGAAAAAACACGACACAAAACCGACATACCGACATGTAGTAGGTCAATTGCCCTCCTATTGACGAGGAGGCCCGAGCCCTGCAATACGACGTTTATGAGCTAAGACGACGACGACGAATATACAGAAATACATATATAAAAATGTTTATTGTATTAAGAGCCCAATCTGTCCTTTAATTTGTCATGGAATTCGTAACATTAGCTAAAAGAACATCAGGAAAACGGACAGCAGCGGTCTCCTGGCAAACCTAGAGGATTTTGACATTATAATATGAGGCAGCTTTTGTCCAACAGTCGACCTTAACGGGCTGATAGATACATACCTAGAAATACGTAATACAGTATATTCAAAAGAAGAAATACCAAGTACCGACTAGATTATATAGCGGACGGATTAGCATAAGTTCTAAACTAATAAAAGTTTTTTTTGTGTCAAATTTAGTAATTGAAATTTTAATATCTACCTGATGACAGGTTGATCTCACAATTGTTTCTATCGATATATTGGTCTATCTTATCATTAGAAGTGAGCACGGATTAAATTATAAAAAAAAATTGAAAGGCATAATTTGAAATTAATAAGAATAAATAAAGAAGTCTAAGCTTCTCAAAGTCTAAGCCTGTCCGTGTACTGACGGAGTAAGAATACAGTTCATCGCCCCAGAAGTGTCCCGCTCTGCGGCCAGTTTCCATTGTATAGGGGGCACGCAAGGCACTAATGTACATATGTCCACACGTGGGCGTTTAAATATAAATCACAATCATCAATTAATTACAACTCTGTACATAAGCTATGATATTACGATAAAAAGAGTAAAGTTATTATTATTTTTTTTTTTGTAAGGGCTACGGTCAGCGCATCGGCCACCCGGCTCCGTCCGTGCCCGAGCCTCCTACACAGTAGGTAAGAATATAGACCTACTATACCACGCTGGTCAGACGTGTTGGTATAGGGTTTAAATTCGCGTGTTCCCTTAGTCGTCTTTTACGATACCCACGGGCAAGAAAGTGGTGACGAATTGTCGGAATTATATTGAACTCCGTCATCGCATTAAACATTCTTATTCTTACTCTAAATATTTATTTCCAAAATTTATTATTATTAATATAAATTAATTATTATTAATATAAATTAATTATTATTAATATAAATTAATTATTTAATATTAGTTATTAACTCCATTACAATTAAAATTAAAGGGGTTATATTATTCTCTAATATACGATTACGTTTTTTTTTTCTAAATGGACCTTGACATGTTAATAACCACAACGTGGCCTAGAAATCCAATATGTAATATCTTAGTAATTAATGTAGAGTACTGAAAATAATCATAGAAGCCGTTCTGTGGAACCGAGTTTATGTGATGCTTAGAAAATATGTAGGTAATATGATTAAGAGAAGACCGAAATGATTATAGATGAACATACACTTTGCTTAAAATTCTGAAAGATACATTGGTTATACGAGGAACTTCTATGCCTACCTTTAAGAATGCGACCAAAAATAAATCTTTGGGCTTCTAACTTCATTATCATGCAAGCCTCCGCAGTGGACGAAGAAACATTGACGGATAGTCTTTCATTGTTTACTGCGTAGGCGTCTACCATAGTATGTCACATTGCGCGGCCGTTAATTGGAAGAATTATATACATAAATTAGTAGAATTCATTTTGCAATAAATTGATTTTGGGTATATGAGTTATAAATTTTCTTTTTGGGCTGCTCCTACTCAATGAAAAGGATATTGAGCTACTAATACTACAACTAGTCCTACTACAATGCTGGTGGAACAGGTTCGTAGAGAGTATAATCTTAAGTTTTCATTCTTTTGCAGTGATATTATCTGCTTAAATACATTACACATTTTTTTGTGATATCTGGATCAAAGCAAAGAGCGGTGAATTGTATTCTTACTCCCCCAATACACGTAAAAAGGATTATTATATTTATTATCACGTATATTACAGGTAAGGAGGTGATAGAATAATAATACAATGTATTCCCTCCCCTTTGTTTCCGAAATATACCAGTGAGAGGATTTAAACAGATATTATAGCTACAAGAGAAGGAAAAGCACAACAAAAGGTTAAATAATGATGAATACATCTAATCAGCGTGCTATAGCAGATCAATTTCGGACTTTCTAAAGTAGCATTATGATTGATGATGAACAATTGGAAGTTTGACGTTTATAAAAACATTTTAGTTGTGAATGAAAAGTAAACAAAATAATTTCATGGTAATTAAATAGTTTTATACGTAAGGAATACTTAAAAATATGACTAGAAGACCCCTTGCGATTACTACGTGCAGTTGGTAGATAGAGGATAGGCTCATCTTTTAATCTTAATTAAAAGTTCAAAAGTCAAACTTTAGTCTATATTTAGCAAAGTTAAGCGTTCATGCAAGTAGCAAATTGTATAATTTGCTCGTACTTTCTATTAAATTATTTACATAGAATACCTTTTGCTGTTCACAGATGAGATAGATATTAAGATAAATTATCATATTGTTCGATACCAGATAAAGTCCATGCATTGAGTTAGATAGTTTTTCAAAGGTATTAATTAGTTGTATATTGTGTAAGTACTAACCTATTAAGATGTTACAGTACGAATGGCACCGTTGTTATGATGTTACGATAGTAGACTCTTAGTTAGTCCATCAATAGCTAAATTGTTTCAAAGGCTTAAATACCGTTCAGTTTCAGCGATTCTGCAAACCCAAGTTTCACAGCTAACCTCAATCTAATATCGATAAAAATATGATTGGTATAAGGTACCAGACTTGCTAATCTTCCTAGAATAGGTGCATCAAGGTGGAACTGGGCATCTAGATCTAGAGAATTAACTAAGCTGCCCAGAACACTTTGAATTGTACTTATTTTCGAAGCTGGAATTTCGAAATTGCAATTATCACAAAGCCAAGCAGCTCTTAGGCTCAGTGGCTTTTTTGGTAGTAGAACACCTACACATTGCTTCTTCAAGCACATAAGCGCTGACAAATTAGTACCCATTTCTGTCCGATCTTTACATCTTTCACAATTACACCAAAAATTTTTAGCCACATACAGTTGATAACGTCTCGCTGGAGTGCACCATAAAAGTCCAGTGTAGCATGTAAGAATTTCTTCTCCTTTTTCAATATTTTTAGACGCATAAACTTCCATAATATAATCGTCTTTAAAAATATTTCTAGTATTTGGTGCACAGCTATGATTAAGAAAAGCCGATATAGGATAAAGACCACGTAAAGATATCTTATTGCCTTGAAATTTTTCAGCAATTCTGAAGGAGTTCACTTTCATTATTGAGTGAACAAATTTAATATATTGAATCTGATCTTCAGAGACTACATATTTGGAACATAAATCTTCTACTTCTTTAATATTGTATTTTATATCACATTTTTGCAGTACTGTTAATAAAGTCTTCTGCTGCCGAGTCAATAATAAAAAGCGCAAATAAACCTGTACTGGTTTCAATACATCAGATAATTTATCATAATCAGATTTAGGTTTCCAGTTATTGATAATGAACTTACATTCTGTTTCATGCTCAGGAGAATTCTGACAATCTTCACAACAGACAATCAAAGAACATTTCTGACAAGAATAGCACGAATCACTCATTTTATAACATATAGAACAATACCTTACGTCAATACTATCACCTCGCGGTGCCACAACTAAAGGTTTATTAGTAAAGATTAAATTTCCTTTCTTGATAGTTTCGTTAGCGAACATTCCTCGTCCACCAAGATTTGATTGTTTAATAGTCCATAGTGTATTTGAATTTTCACTGTATTCTGCTAGTAGTTTTGCATCTTTACAACTTATGTGCGCCATATTAGTATTGGATTTGAATTATTAATGTGCGTAAAACCATGGAGGGTCCTGTGCCGCGGCGTTCTGACTATTGCAGCCAATATAACATCAATGCTCATGACCCAGTATATAAATAGCTTCTGGAACTAATAAATCTCATTCGCTATGCTCACGTGTCGATTCTGACGTAATACAACGAGTATTAGTGGGAGTCATTTAAGTTTGCAACTGCACAGAGCAAAATGAAAAGTAAATCTATGATTTTCAAACTATCTATAAAATATCGTTTATTAATGGGCATAAAGTAAACATGTTACAAGTATCCAAATTATATTGTACTATTCTTATTTAATTTTACAGGCAATCTCAGTTCTGCCTACAATGACCGCAAGGCAGTACAGGCTCTCTCGTTTGGACGCTCGCCGTCCGCTACATCCGAGGTGACGAAAGGGCGGCGCACGCCCTCGTAACTTACCTATTCCCTCCTCTTCGCCACTGGGCCGACTAATGATATAAAGTACCTGGACATCCGTGACCGACCCGGCGGGATAACTTTTAGGGTACCGTCCCGCCTCAGCGCCCCTCTTGGGGGTCGCTCTTATGGTCCTTTTATCAGGGTCTCACCCACACAGTCGTCGTTACCCCGTAACTGATGTTCGGGTGCACTACGCTATAGGATAGCTCTTATTCGAGTCGCCAAATTGTCTCCATTCATTAATAGCCCTACGCTGATCACAGAACCATAAAATAACGATCTCTTTAAAATCAGCTTTGCTTAGAACAATTCATACTAACAATAGATACTAACAATTTGTAATTTATAGTTAAGTAGTCTGTATTGTGTTACATTCTCAAGTACACAATACAGGTGCATGTATGTGGTCTGTCGTGGTTGCTTATAGCATACTCAATGTCCAAATAGAGGAAGTGACGTATGTTATATGTAAAACTTAAATGTAATAACGTTAGTTATTTGTTTTTAATAGTGTCCCATTTTGTCATGTGTGGTTGAGGCTACTAATACTACAACACTTACATTGGTCGTAGGTGTTATATAGGATGGACACGGTGCAGCATACGTTCGAGGCCTGTGCCGCTTGGGCCACGCAGCGCCGTGAACTCGTCGCAATCATCGGTGCCGACCTGACGCTGCCGGCCATCGCTAGGGCGATGGTCGACAGCGTCGGGAATTGGGACGCGGTCGCAGCCTTCTGCGAGACAGTGATCTCGCAGAAGGAGGCGGTGGATCGCCTGCGCGAGGAGCGCAGCCTCGATGAGGAGATCCGCCGCCGGCGAATGGGGCGGCGCAGGCGCAACTACCTGCGCCTCATGCCTCTCGACCCAACGACGAAGGCGACGTGGTTTTCGGGTGGGTTGCGGGAGTTGCGTGCTTAAGCCCCTCTGTCGCCCCGAACGGAGTGGTGCGGAGGCGCGCCGACCGCAGCCCACCCACAAAAAAAAAAAGGTGTTATATAGGATGATTAAGAGCTTGATATAGACTAGAGCCAGCCTCATCAATTACTTTCCCAAACAGGTGGACGCAGGCGGCTAGTCATAAAACTTTGCTAATAAGTTTTGTAATATGTACTTTGAAAGAAAAGTATATATTGAGTTGACCTCAAGCATGAGTATTGTTATTTGAAAAGACAGATATTTATCATCACTGCAATATCACTGCAATAAAGGGATATACAGTGTAATCTCACTAATCCGACACTATTAAAAACCAGAGGGTGCCGGATTATTGGAATGTTCGGATTACTGGATTATAAGGAAAAACCAAATAAAAAATAAAGCATTTCATTCAGATAATACATATAATGTATTGAATTTACACATTATTATGTATGCACATAATAAATGCACAGACATAGATGCACGTGGTAAGTTTTGAGGTTAGACCGGAGCGCATACGCGAAGAGGGGGCGAGGGAGGCGAGAGCAGAGGGTGCCGGATTATTGGCCGTGTCGGTCTATTGAAGTGCCGGATTAGTGAGATTTTACTGTATTTGTATTTTTCTGTTTGTAACGAATGTACTGATAAAATTCAGGACGGCTTTCAAAATTTGTTTCACCACTAGAATGTTGCATTATGCAGTATGTACGTAAGTAATATAAGCTATACGTACTTGTTAAAACCCCTCTACTAAAACTTAAATATTGTAACCCAAGATATAAAAAAATTGCTAAGAAATATATATATACACATAGATGACGTTACAATGTTACTATTCGTGTGGTGACGGTGTAAGAATACAATTCACCACCCTCTCTCTAGTCCGTGGGTGTCGTAAAAGACGACTAAGGTATATAATATGCAGATAACATCGATGTAAGAGGAGAAAACTTTATACGAAACCATATACCAATCCGATATAATAATAGATGCGTATTATATCCCTTAGTCGTCTTTTACGACATCTACATCCAAGATAGGGAGTGGTGAATTGTATTCTTACTCCATCACCACACGGAAAGGAAATCATCGTTATCCTCGTGTTATCCCCATTATTTGAGTTCAAAGAAATATATTCACACGTATAGTAAATAGTTTTATGACTGGGCTCCGCTTGACGTCAACCTTCCTTGGGAATGTAGTTATTGATCAAACGGAGCGGAGCCAAGCTGATGTATATAAAGTAGCTCTGTCTGAATCATCTTTTACGAAACCCAAGAGTAATGTAAATGTTGGTAGTATTTGTAATCACCATATTTGTCAAAAATACATTATTCATAAAAGTATCATTAGTCTCGCATGAATTTGTCATAAGAGTTATCAGTTTTGTCGTCACGAAAGCAGTGGGGAGTCTTTGGATGTGTAGATACGAGTATAGAGGTCTTTATATATGCTATGAGGCGATCTCTGGAGAATCTTCTCCTTTCCTTTATCTTTTATCTTTTAGTGGATTATAGTTCTCTGAACAACGTACCCGTCAAAGGATACTCTACTTCTGCTCAGCAAACGGGGACACCTTTGCAGTGCAGGGTTTCCTCGCGTAAAAACAGCATATTTTTTTTTTTTGGGACTAATCCCACCACACATTCCCACCATTGTAACTCCTGTAAGCCAGGATCCACAATGGTCTCCATAAATGACACCGAGGTTTGACCCTCAGGCAGTCCCGGGATATGATTTTAATTGTCTTGGGACCCGCAACAAATTTAATTAGAAAAGATTAAAGAGGAGGAGTTGGAAAGAGAGATTCCACTTCCCTCCCAGGCAAAGCGGGAGACAGGAAAACAAAATGACTAGTCAGCCAATAAGTAAACAGGAGTACAGCTACGATAGCGCAGCAGTACGGCACCACGGATACGGAAGAGCTTAACGGGGCCTATATGTGAGCGTTAAGATTGATTGCTACAGTAGGTATGGCAGAAACGCATGAACGCACGGAAATTTTCTCGAGTTGCTACAAGGTCCGTATAGTATACTACCCCACAGGTGACTTGCAAACTGTTTAACATAAGGTTACGCTCGTTTCGCCAGAGATCGCACTCCCAGAGAATGTGATGTGCTGATTGTTCATACTCGTGGTCAGATGTGGAACATTGACATAATGGTGATGGTACGAGTTTAAAAGAAAATAATTTACTTTTAAAGTTGCCATGGCCAGTTAAAAATTGGGCCACGAAGTGGTCAACCTCCAACCACACCTTCTCCAGGCGCTCCCGGATGCATGGAAAAAATAGATAAAGATGACGACCTTTCGATGATGAATCCCATCTTTCTTGCCATTCAGTTAAAAGTTCCTCATAAACAATGGATTGTGGTGCAAACAATCTAGCAATTTCTATCAATTCAATCTAGCAAAAAACAGCATATATAGCTACTCGTATTTCGAACACTCACTCGCCCAGACTGAGGCATACACAGCCCGCGAGGCATTTACAAATAAATATCCACGTTTCCGCCCCCGCCGACGGGGACGGAAGACGTGTCGCGTTAAAATCATAAACGTGGGAGTGCCCACTTTGCCAGCGACCGCCCGAGCCGAGGTCCGTACCCCACAGGGGGTGCCCTCGGAATCGGTCGCTTAACTTTAAACGGGTTGAGAGCCCTCAGCGCTCACCAACCAGTCCGGGTAAAGTTGTCGCAGCCATCTGAGGCTAACAACTAAGTCACACAAAAAAAAAATCGAACACTCACAATACGTATGTTATCAACGTGATATGAATATCCTAGGATTTTTACAGACTTATATCGCAAAAATTATATTTTGGCCACTTTACAAAATATGTTTAGTAATTATCCCACGTGTTATTCGGATACATAATTGTTAGTAGAATAGGTATATATTTTGTATATCTGAAATACTGTAATAACGTGGATCATATGTTGCATTTAGATAAGGTTTTCCTTTTCAACAATTTGCAAAAATATGTCTTTTCTGGCAATAAACCTGATTTTACACGAAAAGTATTTTTTATAACATCATATAGCTTTCAGTTAATTGCATATTGATTATTAGCAAACTGGTTGCTCAATACTACAAGAGATTGCGTTTATGTAAAATTCCTACGTTTTTTTTGCAAACGGTGGCAAACGAGCAAACAGTACACCTGGTGGTAAGTGTTGCTGCCGCTCATAGACCTTTACAAGGCCGTTGCCTACCGCGAAGAAAGCGAAGGGAGTGTGAATGCGTGCATTGAGACTCGGTGATACCAAGGGCACCACCAAAACCCTCCACACGCAATCACCCTAAGAAAGTTGGGCTTCCGGCTCTCTCGCTCACCGAACGAAGCGCAGTAACAAATTGCTACTACTCAGACGTCGATTTTCTGCGAGAGCATGGTACTGCCCCGGACGGACCGGCCCGCAGCTGTAGACAGATAACTGTCGACAGTGTGGTCCTACCACTCCTACGTATTCTTGAAAGGAGTATGACGCGTTTCCGATATCTAATTTGGTAAACGTGCGTATTGGCCCCTTGTAATATACAGTATACTTAGTATATACATTGCCAATTGGAATTTATTCTAGAAATTTTTGAAAATATTTTTATAAGAATTTGTTATTTGTTGTTTTTATCGTATCATAGTATAAAATACCACTAAAATAATATAGCACATTGCGCTTTCTACCTTACATTTTATATGATTTAGTAAAGAAGCCATGAAAATATGGTATACAAATTATACAAAATTAAAATAATATGATGGAAATTAAGTCATTAAATACTATATACCGAAATATTTAGTTCAAGTTAATTTTATACTATACATATAATGTAGTTGTTTTGTTTTCCTTATGATATTATTATATGTGCTACGAGCATGTACTCGTATATACAAAACGATCTAATGTAACGATCTATTGAATACTGTTAAGAATAAGAATATTTCAATAGAAAGAAAATTAGTCTACACCATGTCAAGCGACATATTCGGAGTTTGCTTAATATAACAGTGATATTTACTGCTTAAATCAATTCATACGATATCCGTGGGAAATAAAGTGTGGTGCCAACAACATTATTTACATAACGAATTCTGATGTTTACGCGAGTATTATACATTTGAAATAAAACTATTTTTACGGTCATGGTTACGGGGGGACGTTTTTCCGTGACCATGAACGTTGAAAAGTGTTCGCAAACGTTGGCAAATTTGAAATCAAATACAAACGCGATATAATACATAAAATAGTTTTAAATTATTTGGTTGACTGTAGTAGGAGATAAATAAGAAGTTAGGTCCTTATGCAATATATCTGCTTATGTAAAATAAATAAAACTCAATAATTGTAATATACTCTTTGTTAATAATTTTACAGAGTATGCATAAAACTATAAGCTAATAGCATTGTATATTGTTAGAAAATTATAAGAAGTTCGCAGGTAACCGACCTGAGTTTTAAGAATGGGAGCAGAGCAAAAATCTCTTCTATTTTGGTACTACCTTCTAACGACGTGGTTGAGAGAATAATAGCTCGCATCTAAACTAGTCTAAACCAATCAATGATTGGTTTTATATTACACCAAGAGTGTTTGCCAGATAATAATTAGACTTCCCAAATAGCATTCTGCAGGGCATAACTATGTGGAATTCACAAAGTTTTGAGTCCGAATTGTTTACGCTATTTGTGTTAGTGTAAAGTTCTTCAAACGACATAAAAGTCTTTAATGAATAAAATATTAACCAAGAAGTAAACATGCGTTGAGTTTCATAATAAAATACCTTCCACTGTCATCCGATGTTTAAGATAACGACACAGATAAAGTGTCTCGTGTCTTCTATATCCGAATGTGATAAATTAATCTAATATTCACGTAAACGTTACACTCATATATTATTATTTATAAACAGTCTACGGCATTACTGTTTTATTTTTTGACTTAAAAAATATTTGCTTTATATTTTAGTAGAGGATTGCCATTGGAATGGTTAACTAGATTTTGCGTTATATTAAAACTTTCAATGTATTAAAGACCTTTATTATTAGTGTCATTTCTCTACATACATAATAAAAGCAAAATATTTTTTAGAATGATTTATAAAGATTTTTAATTTTATTACGCCAGGGAATTATAATTTCTTACGTGCGTAAATAAGTACAACGGACATACGAACACAACTTTTTTTTGAAATTACATACTTTAGATTCGACTAAAACTTAAATTGCTCTTGAGTGTAGGGCGGCTATTTTTTTGTAGACGTGCATTGGATCATTCCAGGTCCATAAGAGCCTCTAGTTGGTTTACTAACGAATTATTGTGTGAATTATCTATAATACCGGACAATAATTACTTGAGCATTGAAAAATTGGTAGTAATTTATTCAGAATCCGGAGATGCCACATGTATTTAACCATTTATTGTAGTATTTTATGTATAATTATAATTATTTTTTACTTACCATGCCATCGATATCCTTCGACTTCACCAAATGACCATATTAGCCGACATTGCAAATCTAATACAATTTGGTTTGTTTTTGGAATATATTTTGTTATTCGATTAGCCAAAAAATATTCTAATTGTTCTACATTTTCAAAGTCCAATGTTCCCATAAGACTACCTAGAGCACCCTGAATTGCACAAATATTTTTAATAGGTACTCGCATACCACATTCCACACATCGCCAGGCAGTTGACGAATTTAAAGGTTCAATCGGCAATAAATATCCCGGACACTCGGTAGCGAAGCATTTCAAAGCACCAAGCAATGTGCCACGTTCAGTAGGATCAGCGCAGCGATCGCATTTACATAGAAAATGTTTCGTTTTATATAAATGAGTGCGACGGGCTGGAGTGCCCCATAAAAGTCCTGAATAACAAGTAAATATTTCCGAACCCGCTTTTATTGGTTTCGCCGCTTTCACTGCCATTTGTAGGTCAGCGTTAAAGCAATATCTCGTATTTGATACACAATTGTGATTCATCAATCCTGACACAGGATACAGTCCGCGCCGTTGTGCTTCCCTTTTACCGTATGCAGTGGCAATTTGAAATGCGTTCGTATCAAGGGCACAGCAAGCGAGAATCATAAGTTGCTCCTCGTCTTCCGGTATATCGAAGAATTGCTTTAACTGTCGAATTTCAGATCCATGTTGAGGAAGCATGTGTGCTTGAAGCGAAGACATAATAACCCTCTCATCTTCGTTTAATAAAAGTCCCCTTATTGCAGTTAGTGCCCGAGATAATAACGCGTCATCAATATCCTCTATGGGTGTTTTTTTGTTCCAGCGAGAAATGGTACCGCAGTCATTAAAATGCATTGCACTATTCTGACACTTTTCTGAACACAATAATAAGGCACATTTCGAACACTTGTAAAATGTGTTACTGTCCAATTTGTTACATGCAGTACATCCTCTCTCGATAACAGAACTAACGCGTGGTCCGTATATCAGAGGATGATCAACAAAAAGCACTTCCCCAACACTGATATCTTCGGTAGCGATGAGACCACGACCGCTTAAGGGTGATTCATAGATCGTCCATTTACATGTATGTTCTATGTTGTCTATATAGTTGCACAGACCGAGGTGTTCCTTTACCATTTGCGACAATTGCTCCAACGACAACATCCTGGCGCGATCCGACCGGTGACGACACTGCACTGAGCGCTCAATGCGAATATACAAATCAACGAGTTTGATAACAGCTAAGCGATGATCGGCTGTAAGCACTCGTACATACACATAGCCAAAAACGTACGCGATCTTCTCCGCAATAAACCGATACCGAACGAGGTGAGTCGCTCGTATGGAATAGTAGTTGCACGAACCTGGCTTACTATTCACGGGCGTTGCCAACTCAATAACCTATAAATTATCAGGTAATTTACGTACACATTATATAGGTAGACTACGTAACGTTCTCGTGTAGCACAGTGCGGAATCAGCTGTTACCTGAGCTTGGCATAGAAACTGTGTGAAAGACGAAACTGTGACATCTGGGTAAAATGCAAATACTTACCTATGATATAAATATAGATTGGTTGATCACTATTTTTAAATCAGCTTGAATATATTAGCGCCTCAGAGAATAGTTTAAAAGCAGTAACACATATATTTGTCGTTCCATTGTTTTATTATGAAGTCATGAAATATCGCGTAAGGAATACGGAATTAGTTTGTTATCAATTTTATATTAATTAATATTTAATTACTTTGTTTTGAATTTAGAGAGCAGGTTCAATAGTTATGGTTAATGTAAACGCAGTTTATAACACAATTAACAGGATTTTGAATGTTTGTAAAATGTTTGACGTAATATCAAATAGGTACTAGATATTATCCACGGCCTTACACATGTGCTTCCGTTATTCCCACGGGCAAGTCAAATTAGCGTGCATTTGCTGATTTTGTAGTTACACGTGCAATCCCGGGTCAAACATTTTGTGTGCTTTATAAATTACTTAAATTTTAAGAAGATCGAAAATACAAATTTGTCTTGGTCAATAATTTCTTAGACGAGTACGCCATTTGTGTAGTGAAGAGAAATTATAGTATTATTGTCTTATTCAAGTTATTTATGGTCCATTGTTGGGCATTAGCCTTCTCTATAATGAGTGAAGAATTTAGCCGGGAAAACAGCTCGCTAACCAATCGAGTAGGTGTGGGATTTTATTTAAATTAAATCACATTGAATACATTTATTCAAGATAAATGGAGTAAAATAAATGGATGTTACATTTTCAATACAGATCTATCTACTTAGCCTTCGTTTGTGATAATATTTGCATACATTGCCTTTTCTGTGTGGTGACGGAGTAAGATTACAGTTCACCACCCTCTTTCTTACCCGTGGGTGTCATAAAAGACAACTAAGGGGTGATAATATGCAGTCAATATCTATGTAAGAGAAGGCAAACTCGACATAAAACCCTATGTACACACGTCTGATCAGCACGGTATAGTGGGCCAATTTCCCTTCCATTGTGGAAGAGGCGAGTGTCCCAACAGTGGGACTTATATGGGCTGAGATAATATGAGATTGGGTTTTTAGGATAAGCAACGATGATTGTCATTTTTGGATGTATGACTCGGTCATACTTCGTCCAAAGCGTCGGGATTGATGGAACGACAGCGCAAGGCGCTCTATAACGTGTCATATGATTCTTCTAAACGGGTTACTGGAATCGATTACTTGACTTCAGTGGCACTACTAGATTCACTCGCCTTTCACGGTACCCACAGAAAAAGAATATATTCTTAGATTAAATTACTTTATAGATAGCGTCTAAAGAGCAACAATTATGACTAATGTCATGGGTTTCTTTTCACGGTACACATATTAGCGCAATACAAGTATTGCCGTAAAACGCTGACATTATATGTATTTTTGGATTTATTTTAGTTATTTCATTCATTATGCCCGATTACTGAAACTATAATGTGATTACGCCAATAATTTTGTCATTAAATTTATACATATAGTTTTAATTAACATTTATTTACGTCTTAAACATGTAAGTATATAGCATCAAGGAATAAGTTCATTTATCCATATTCCTCATACAAGTTCCACTTAGTCAAGATTGCAGTACAAACCGCACGTTCACGCCCTCGATGGCGCACACAAAGTAACGTCAGGAAGCGTAAAAAGATCCATTCCCTTTGTGTAACCAAGACCCTAGGCAGTAGTTCGTCAACCTGATCAGTCTCCGTAACAACTTTTACTACGTGGACGTTTGTTTGTCGATGAAAAATAGTCTAAATGCACAGTGTACGGGATCTTGTGAAATTTGTCGTAGGTGCCTAATGCTCTGTGATTAAATCTACGATAGACATGCAAAGCTTATTTGATGATTTTCAAGATGAATGCCCGTGGTATTATTTTGATGGTTCTTACAAACTGTTACTGGGATCATGTCTGTTTGTATTTGGTTAGTAATTTGCAATTTGTTTTCTGTTTGATGTGTCCACACGCTGGAGGATTCATAAATTTAATTTTACAACTCAAGGAATAGTTAATGCGCGTAGTTTATCATTTTAATGCTTGGCAATTTAATAGGTGTGTTCGGGGTGCTGCTCAATGGTTGGCTCTTTGCCACGTTCATCCACAGTCACCTACTTATATTCCGAAGTCATATATTGGTACTCAATCTATGTACAGCATCACTTGGTAGAAATCTTGTCGGATTTCCGTTTGCAGGATCTTCGGCTATAGCAAAAAGGTATTTTTTTATTCTTAATAACATAATAGCATTAAGATTACTCTGAATTACGTCCGTTAGTTTATTTGGCGGCAAAGATTACGTAGGTTAAATAAAGCTGTATCATCATCATCATAGCTCATATACGTCCCTCCACTGCCTTCGAGCCTCCTTCACAATGGGAGGGAAACTGAGTTAATATCCCACGTTTGTCAGACGGGTTGGTTTGTCAGATGGGGTTGTGTTTCTAGTTTTATTTTCTCTTAGGTCGCATAGGCAGTATGTGCATATTATCACTTATTCGTCTTTTACGACACCCACGGGCAAGAGAGGGGGATAGTTAATTGTATTTTTGCTCGGCCACCACACAGAATATTATCATTACACTGCTGTTATTTCGGTTGTCGCAATATGTACCCATCTCCCATTGTACATTTTGCAAATAGTTATTGTCAATAGTTTTATGACAGGCCGCCTGCTTGACGTCTACCATCTTTGGGTCAGGTTCATCTAAATCTCTTAGTCGTCTTTTACGACACCCACAAACAACCTAAGTGTTGGTAGTATTCGTAGCCGTCACCACATAGCATATTTCATGCTAGTTAATGAAATTTATTTATCATCAATAGTTTTTTTAACTGACATCCACTAAATAAAAAAATAAATTAATTCAAGTTTATTATAAAGACTAATTAATAGCTTGGAATTTGTTAACGTGAGAGAGTCGAATGAATTTATTACGGAAGTGTCTGTTCAATTTTATAAATGTTTTAGATATTGCAGATATATGTTGAGCGTATAATATCAATAGTTTTATCTTAATAAAAATGTATAAGCAATCTCAAAAGCTATTATATTCTTATTATATAATCCGTATATTAAGGCTTAAATTTATTTGAAACGAGCTCAGGGACTGCTACTCAACTTTGAAGATCATTTTTCATTAGATTCTTGGATTCTTACCAATAAATAAAATTGGAGTGTCTGTTTGTAATGTCAAAATAATAGGCTTTTTTCATGCACACACGGTTATTTGCACTATACATATGCCTAAAATACACTTTATATTTTTTGTCTGTCTGTCTGTCTGTCTGTTTGTTCCGGGTAATCCTCAAAACGGCTGGACCGATTTCAAAAATTCTTTCACCAGTGGAAAGCTATAATATCAGGGAGTAACACAGGCTATATTTTATCCCGGTATTCCCACGGGAACGGGCACTACGCAGGAAAGACGACTGAAGCCGAAGCAAAGCGAGGCCGGGTTGCTAGTGGAATATAAGAATTTACGATGTAAGATTATACGATTAAATTGGGATTATAAAAGTCAACATGATTATTTATTGTAATTCATCATTTTAGCCCAAATAAATTTCACCCAATAATGGGACGTGCATGACGTCCCATTATTGGGTGAGCTCAACCCCCTCCACAGTAGGAAGGCAATAGACCTATTGTACCAGGCTAGTTAGACATTTTGGTATAGGATTTCAAGTTTTCGTCTCTTGCATAGATGTTATATCCATATTTAACCCCTTAGTCATCTTGTACAACAACCATGGATAAGAGATGGGGTGACGAACTGTATTCTTACGCCGTCACTATACGGAAAATTATATATTAGAAAATAATATTACTTATTAATTAATTTGCAGATGGCTTTTCGGTCCAGCATGTTGTCAATTATTTGCATTTTTAAATCAATTCTTTGGTGTATTTCAAATGACATCTATATGCGTTGCTGTATTGGAACGATATCTACTTGCAAAATTCTACAGACGTGGTGTGTACATATCTTTATGCAACTAATATAAAGCTGTAGCTTTGTAGCTTGGTTGTTGGAATGCTCTGGATCCAATAATAATAATTTTCTCTTATAGAGCTGCCAATCCAATTTTGAATTTATTCAGAAAGGCCCCAAACGTAACGCTAATATTCATAAGAGTATAATCACAACTGTATCTATTGTGTCAATAAAATGCAATAAAGCAATGGGATACTGACGTTGCATGGGTTTACGAGAAAATTTAAATAGTGTAAAATCGTGTGAAAGCTTTTATAATGTAAATTAACAAGACAATTCATACGTGCAATAGAAAATAAATTTTCTTTTTTTCTTTCTTTTAAGTACGATTCACTTTCGGGAATGATCTTCTTCTATGACGATGACCAGATGCTCCGGTATAGGATTTAATTTTGAGTTGTCTTTTTCTAACAGTGATTATCTGATTATTTCTCTTAAGTGTTTGTCAAGTCTTACTATATCCACCCCATATAATTATATTGAAACTCGGGCACTCTTTCTTTTAGAAGAGTCGTAATATATTGCAATCCATAAATTATTATTAAATTATTCAAGAAAATCTCATTAAACGTATTTCATATTCCAGAAAAGACTCTTTATTTACGATTTTATTGGAGTTTGGTAGCTTTGAGCTGGGTCAACTCAGTGATATTTGCTACTCCACCATTATTTGGATACGGAAAATACTCCTGTGATTCAACTGGTACTGCTTGCACGTACCTTTGGCCATCGCAAACTTCTGGAGCAAAACATATTGGCTTCAGTATTCCTTACATTCTTTTGTGTGGAGTAATACCAGTTATTGCTATGTAAGTTTTTCATTATAATGTTATTACCTACAATTATTAGTTATTGCATTAGAGTCATCTTTCAAGTTGCACCAGATATCGAAAAATAATTTTATGGGATGAAATCACTATTCCATTTGGCCTCTGCAAACTAAACCTATAACAATATTGTACAGTTAGATAAGCGGTCAGGATAAGTGAGGGTGTGAAATAGCCTGAAGTTACGATTTAATGTACCCCCAAATGTAGGGCTTTTACACATTTTCGAGTACATTATTCACAACTCTCAAATATGTAAATGCTCATCAAGTTAAGAACGAAATTCTTAAGCGTTAAAACTAGTTTAAAATAATGAAAGAATTTACGAACTTCGAAAAGAAAGGTGAGGTGAAGACAATAGAACTGCAAGCAATCTATGCATTGATCTCCTAATTGGGTTATTTTTATGCAAGTTATTATTGTGTAAATCATTCGCGAAAATGTTATGTTCTAATTAATTATTAACTATGTTAACTGTATTTGGCAGATTCTATTATATGGGCAAGGCTGTTCGCTTGGAGCGAATATTTTATAAAGGTGAACTACAAAGGGAACAAAAACGGCTAACGCAGGTTAGTGGCTTTTAAAGATGGCAATAATTATGTAAACAGTTAGTAAAAATTTACAATAAAATCTCATTTGCTTTTAGAGTCTGCACGTGTTGTCAGTGTCTACGTTAGCTCTTTGGATACCTGCAGCAGTTTTAGTTGGATGGCAGTGGCTACCATTACTTTTGTATAGTTACAGACCGCACGTGCCGCCTGCTTTGGCTATAATAGCACCCATAGCCTCAGAGGTAAAAACGATAATTTATTGTATATTGCAATTTGAGTATAATAATGAATATATTTGCACGTTTACTGCAAAGAAGGACCAATTTAAGTTAGTGACTTTGTTCCAAGGAGCATATCTTCAATTTGCCGGGAGTATTGGGATTATTGGCGTCGAATTCTTGAGCAAAATCTAGTTTGGGAGTCATTTAGAGCCAAATCGGCAAGTGGGTGTACTGAGTACGTCTTGTATAAAGTACGTAAGGATGCACTTCGTCTTTACGTTGGGTACTGCTCACATCCCTGATAACGCCTGAGTTTTAGCTAGAACCACTTGACTCACTTGACGAAGCAGAAGAATAAAATTAAATGTAGATCTAAAATAAAATGAACATACCTGAATTTTATATTCATAGTTAAAACAAGTAAACAATTTAATAACGTTCATCTCATCATCATCTCAACCCATATACGTACCACTATTGGGGTCGGGCTTCCTCCACTATGGGAGGAAAATTGACGTACACTGGTCAGACGTATTGGCATAGGGTTTTGTTTACAGTGTTCCATCTCTTGTATAGATGTCATATGCATATTATATCCCTTAGTCGTCTTTTACGAGATCCACGGGCAAGAGTGGTGAATTGTATTCTTATTACGTCACCACACGGAAAGTTAGTGACATTATTTGACAATTATTCAATATTTTTAGGCAGCAACAAGTATTCCTGTGCTGTGCTTTATTGCCAGTGATGAAAGAATCCGAGCAGCACTTCTAGGTCGAGTGCGAAGGCATTATGCACTGCTACAACCAGAACATGCCAAGCGTTACAATAAACCATAGATGGCTACTACAGTTGTATGCTGTTTCATAAAAGAGTATCCTATTGTCATGGTAAAAGAATTCGTTTTTATTTGTAAACAAACATCTTTAATTTTTATGTAACGATATTCTTAAAATAAAGATTAATATTTTTTATTTTGTTTGTATTAACCATGCTGAGGAATTAGGCCACAATCATCGTATTACTAGTAATTTAAATGTAAAATATGAGCTGACATAGGTCACGGATCCTTTTTAACATTTGTGCTATTACATTTATTAAAGTAGCTGGTATGTATGTGTGTCCGTTCCTACATTGTTTCAGATACAGTGCTTAAACAATATGGTAAGCAGAGCGTAACCTAACTAGTTTTGTGTATAAAAACCTAAGATGTAACCTGAGATACTTTGTTCAAACACTAGAAAATGTAAATTACCACACTCCTTTCAAGCTGTCTTAACAAGATATTGACACACTAAACACCTTATTTCAAGACTGTAATTATTTTATAAATCATATATCATTTAACATTCTAGAATGAATTTACAGAAATATCTAGAGAGCTCTTATAAAGATGCGTGTGTTTGGAGTGATATATTTATTGATGATGAGAGAAATGCACTTCAGAAAGGTTTCCTGTTGACCGGTAACTTATCTTTATATATAAATTTCTTGTGTACGTGTGTATGTCACTGAACGGCTGGACTGATATTGATGAAATTTTTTGTGTGTGTCCAAGGGAATTCGAGGATGGCTTAGATTCACAGTTGGACTCGGTAGGTGACGCTGTTGTCGATTTCAAGGAGAATTCCTTTTATTTTATTTGAATAGAACAACGTCTGTTGGGTCAGATAGTTTATTATAAAATTTTTTGTACAAGTAACTTTTCTATTAAATTAATTATAGAAGAAATCATTTTTCAGGATTTCTGTCGATAGTATTTAGTGGTTGGTTGAACGTGAGCCTCTTATTCACAAATTTGCGTTCTGATAGCAGTTATCGTAACTTAGCTAATTTTACATTAATATCATTTATAAGACGAGTGGTACCAATATTATTACACACATCAATTGCTAATTATGTTGAAAGGTGAGTATTTTTTAATTTAAAGCATCCAGTAAAGATCTATTGTTTTGTATAAATTAACATGAGAAATTACATTTTATTAACAATGTCTAATATGTTTTTTTATGAAAAAAATCTTCATTTGTGATTTTAGTATCGAAGTTCTGGTAGTTCCTCATAAGAAAATATTAAGAAATATGTAGGTACTCTTCTCCTGTAATTTTTTGAGAGGTTGAATATGTTATTATAGATATATTTTTGTAACAAATATTTGTGTCGCACTGAAATAGAACAAAATAATTAGCAAGTACTGTTTGACTAAATTAGAAAGCACTAATATAAATTTACACTTTATTACTTTTATTGGAAGATTGAATATATTCTATATAATGATTGTTATATTAGTTTGAGATATGTATATATATATATATATATATATATATATATATATATATATATATATATACACTTCTGAGGGACAAACGTCGGTGTTTTATGCGGAGACTAATGTGGATCCTGGCTTAGAGGAGTTACAGTGGTGGTTATGTGTGGTGGGATTTGTCCATAAAAAAAATATAATTTTAAAATTTTTATATTATTATTGAAGTTTTTTAAAGATTTCGACGTGTGACTTTCTAATGAATTCCAGTTTGTATGGAAGTCAAATACTGACGTGTAGAGCTTTTGCTTTCTTCGAGACATTTTTGGCAGTATTCGAGATCGAATGCTTAACGCATGTATGCATTGAAAGATACGTTCTAGCGAAATACATTACCAATGGTAAGTGTGATTTACATTATTTTTGTTAGTAAAATGCAGATTATAATAGTAGACTTAGTAAATGTTTAATACTAATTAAGTCAGTTATTTTATATAAAACTAATTGTACAGATTTTATCAGGTAGTCCGCCCGAAACGTCGGGCAATAAAAAATAAAATACAAACGCGATAAAATCCGTAAAAATAATGAGTAATACTCGCGTAAACATCACAAATCAAGTCACTAATCCTTGTGTATTTTTTTTATTACATAATAGCTATAGTAGGGATACATACTCACTTATAGTAGGGAGAGAACTGAATTTTTTGTTTGGTTTTTTAAGGCGCTAAATCTATAAGACGACATGACAACTTCCTTTTAAAAAGGAGTATTGTATTGATATATTATTATTCAATACATAATTAATGTTTACAAATGATACATATATCACGAGAGTCCTCTCGTGACTATGAACGGGAGAAAATCCATAAAAATAGTTTTATTTCAAAAGAATACAAGTGCCATTATCTCTTACTTTCTAGTGAAAGTAGGAATAACCTGCTGAGGGATTACCAGGAGTACAGCCAGAACTATCAGGAGAGTCACCTACCAGGACTACAGATTATGACATTATCCCATTTAAACAGTAGACGCTCATGAACTGATGTAAATCTAAAATTAAACATATCCTCATTATTGTTATTGCGTGTATTAAAATTGAGTGTATTCTTTTGAAGGTTGGCAGATAAGAAAAAATCATTATAATTTATATTGGTATCTTTGCTTATTGTTTGCGTGCCTGTATTCTATACCACCATTATTTGATGTTGGGCGCTACAGTTATGATTTTCAATGTACGCCATGCACCTTCGACCTTATACTCCCGGATTCCTGGGTCAGATACATAGTCGTGACCATCTTCGTTCTTCGTAGTATAAAGCCTGCAGCTGTGATGTATGTAGTTTGTATGTTTTTTTTTTTTAAATAAAGTTAGAGTAAGTGTAGTAGTAATGTAGCAGAGACTCATTTCAGCTAATATACTGCTGCTGGGCTCGATCTTCCTCCTCAATAGTAGTGAAATTGATCTACTATATCACGCTGGTCAGACGGGTTGATAAAGAGTTATATTACAAGTTTTCCTTCTCTTCATTTCATCATCATTATTTCAGCTTATATACGTCCCATTGCTGGGCTCGAACCTCCTCCATAATAGGAGGGAAATTGACCTTACTATACCATCCTGGTCACACAGGTTCATATAGAGTTTTGTTTCCAGTTTGCCTTGTCTTCCATAGATGTTATATGCGTATTATTTCCTTTAGTCATCTTATATGACATCTACGGGCAAGATAGGGCACTCCCTATCTGTAATGTACCACTGTACATTGTATTCTTATTGCGCCATCATATGGCAAGCTTAGTTTTGCTAGCTTAGTAAGCATCAATTTATTTAGTTTAAATATGTCCATTGAATCGTATGGGGATATTTACGGACTCTGGTAAGCCGTTAAATTTTTTTCTTTTATATTTTTTTAATTTTTGTACATTTATTCCGATTTAATTCCTATTCAGTCACCATACGAAAGTTAAAGCCTAATTTTACTATTTTAAAGCGACGTATTTCTTGTGTTTTTGTGAAATGTTTGTGTTTGTCGAATATTTTAGAACAATGATGCTTATTTGGGCGCGAGACTTGGAACGTAATTTCCATTGTTCCGTGGAGCAGCATAGACAGTTTACTAGGGTAAGTAGGTATAAGTAAATTTGTGCATAAAGTCGTGACAATTTTATACAGCTCGACTCACTAAAATCAATATCATTTTTTTTTTATTTATTTATTTATTTATTTGGTTCACCAACAGATTGTTTACATAGATACTTAACAAATACATATTAAAATACAAATGGCAATGTAACATCTAATTAAAGGTAAACACCACATGCACAATAAATATGATTTTTTGAGCAGACAGAAAACATAAATACCATCAAAAACAAGACTTGTAAAAAAAAGCCAAGCCTCGCAACTGAATTCTTCTACCATAAAAATTTGTGAGATCCATGATATACCAAGTCGGTTAACTCATTCAGTCCCTGCTTAAGGCACCTTTCTTCTTAAGTTATTACGTAAATACCTAACCTAACAACTTCTTATAGTGACTATAATAATATTAAAGATCTTTTATGTTTTAAATAAACAGAATGACTTGGCAAAGAGTTTGCCTTCTCTTGCACAGATGGTATGTGCATATTATATCCCATAGTCGTCTTATACGATATCCACGGGCAAGATAGAGAGTGGTGAATTGCGGAAAGACCATATAATTAACCGACACAAATTACATTCAGACTCAGAACAACAATTTGTGGATCTTACAAGGTATTGTCTTGCATGGGATTCGAACCCGCGACACTAGCGCGGTACGTTGGTGTCTTAACTACTACGTCATCTGCGCAGTCTTTAGCCGCTTATTACGATTCCTATAGAGAAGCAATGATGGCGACAAATGTATTCTTATTTTTTACAAAGTTACATTTCATTAACTGCAAATGTAACTTTATATTTATATGAGTTTACAAAATTATTTATGCAGTTAGTGTATCTCGGAAAATGGATGATAATTATATTGTTTCATAATTTTTCCTTCATTTATACACTAAACACTAATTGTATTCTAAATTGGAAGCTTATATGTCGGCTAGAAGTGCCACTTTAATATTGATGATCGGTCAGTCAGTCAGTGAGTGACAAAATTACGAAATTTTGACTAGTTATAATTCTTAAACTATTCGTTCAAATTGAATGAAATTTGAAATACACAATGTGTATACAAGGCCTGCTAGGTTACTAAAAATTCAGGTTTCTAGTTTTATTAACAACGAAGTTATAGGGGGTCGAAAATGGCCTGAATGCCTTCGAGAAAAGTATGTTACGGCAGTTTTGCGTTTTGCCCGACTTTTTTTTTGCTCGACTTGGCGGGGGCACTGCCGTGCCCCCAGAACTTATAAGATTACCCTGCACCCTTTACGACATAACAGACAATATACACAAAGTGACACACATCCAACATACGCTGTCGCATAACCCAATTCCCAATCCTACTGTATTTTTTTTTTCATATTTGTTACCTCTGAACTTTCGACTGGGTGAACCGATTTTGATGATTATTTTTTATTTGAAAACTGGTGCTCCCTATGTGGTATTTCAATTTGGTCCAGTTCTGAAAACGGCATCTATGATATCGTTGGAGTCGGTCTTTTTATACAGAGTTATTTAAAAAAATTATATTGTGTTTACTATATTCAAATTTATATACCTACAAATGTGCCTAACTGATGGCATTCCATAGCCTAAATCAATAAGACTTAAAAGAAGCAGATGCCTTTATTATCCTACTTTATAAACATTTGCGTTTTATTTGAACCGGAATTTTGGACGCTCTGAATTTATTCATTCTATTGTTATATTTTTAGAAAATCGACCTTTAACCATGTGCTTACTGAATGAAAATCAATACTTTTATCATATAAAATATATGTATATATTTCTGAATATATTTCAATAGGCTGGCCGCAAATAAAATATCCTCTCGGCTCGTAGATCCTACTGTATATTATCCCTAAGTCGTTCTATACGACATCCACGGTCAAGATAGGGAGTAGTGAATTCTTACTTCGTCACCACACGAATAAATAAAATATACGAAACTATACTTATTTTATATAATATATACTAGCAACCCACCCTCGCTTTGCTTCGGTTTTAGTCGCCTTACCCGCGTTGTTCCCGTTCCCGTCGGAATATCGGAATAAAATATAGCCTATGTTACTCTCTGATATTATAGCTATCCATTGGTGAAAGAATTTTTGAAATCGGTTCAGTGGTTTAAGCGTAAAAGCGTAACAAACAAACAAACTTACATTCGCATTTATAATATTAGTAAAGATATATTATATTACAATAATTTTAAAGAAATATTTATTATGTCATTAAAAGATATCTTTTATCATAAAACTGTTTGAGTATTGTTAAAAAGATATCATTTTAATTAATGTCTTGAACATATTTTCTGCCTCGAATACCTTTAATGTGTAACAATAAGTAATCTTGATGATGTATGATTTCAGAGTGTGATTTGCATCGCTGTAGTGAACCTGTGCTGCTGGTCTCCAATTGCTGTGATTAGAGGAAGCATAATAATATCGCAACTAATGTATTTAAATTGGATTCCTACGTTACCTGGCTGCTATGTAATGTGGGCGATGTGGATTCATTGGGTAAGATAACTTTAACTAAGGTTAAACAGTTCAAATATTCATTTTGTTAGTATACAGTTAAACCACTACTAGGTATAATGTGGCAAAATCTTAACTTAAAAATGGAGGCGATCCGCCGCCGTAGGCGCGGATCAGGGGCAGCGTAGGCGCGAATACCTGCGCCTCATGCCGCCCTAGCCGAGGCCGCGGGTGATGTGACCGGGGAATTAGTCCGTCACCCGCTAAGAGGCCGACCGCGTGAGGAAATACCGACGTCCTCTCCGAGGGGGGGAGAGGGTCGACGGTCGATGGGAGGGTACCCCAAATAGGGGGTATTCCGTCGGGCCGACCACTGATGACAAGTAACCCTGCTCCGATGGTTGGCCCAACGACGAAGGCGACATGCATCATGGGTGGGTTGCGGGTGTGCGTGCTTACGCCCCTCTGTCGCCCCGGACGGAGTGGTGCGAGGAGCGCGCCAACCACAACCCACCCCCCAAAAAAAAAGCGAGTTAATTTCTATTGTGAAGGAAGTTTGAGACCAGCAGTGGGTGGTATTGAAGTTTTGAAGACTGTCAGAATAATTTGGAAGCTTATTCTTGATTCATCATCAGCTTGCTCTTATCCCAATTACTTGGGGTCGACGCAATATGTCATTTGTTTTGACATATTGCAAAAAGTTTCGGCAATGACTTTTATGACCGGCCGCCTGCCTGACGTCAACCCTCCTTGGGAATGTAATCGTTGACCCAAATGGTACCAGATGGAGTTGGTCCGGGTCAATTTAGAGCTCTTAGTCGCCTTTTACGACACCCACGAGCAAAGCAAGGGTTGGTAGTATTCGAAGCCGCTACCACACAGCTTATTTTTGATTACATAATGTAAAGTAAAACCATACACAAGTCGATGACTACCCATATTAAGCGTAGTAGATGTGTTAGCTAATCCGTTAAAATCTATCTCTGTAGACTGTAATAACCACATGAAATTGCCGGCTTGATGTATCTACAGGATGGCTAATGAGAATTTAGCATATGTGAAACCTCAGCCGTAGTTTATCCTATTTATATATAGCGTTTCCATCTATACATAATATTATTTAGATACAGTTTTATTTAGCTTGTACACAGATATCTGAATAAGTGGACCCTCGAAATAATGTGCTAAACCAATCCATCTGACCAGCGTGGTTGGTCAATTTTTTTCCTATTTTGGAGCCGGCCCGAGTCCATCAATGGGATGTATATGAGCTGAGATATATTAATGAGTTCTCCTTATTTGAATAGGAACTACAGTGGATTTCATTAATAACGACCTGGGTTGTAACGACTTTTCGGTTATAGCGACGCCGAACTTACGTCCCTTGAATTTAAAGCATACTTTCGTAGGAAATTCATTCGGCAGTAGCGACTCCGGATATAACTCCTAACTCGAGTATACCGACTTGTTTTTATGAACTATTTGGGACAGATTCCTAAAAATTCCACAAAGACGCATTCGTAAGCGTTAACTATTAAGCTTTTGTGTGTAGAGTTATCCTTTGTCTACATTCGCAAATGATCAAATTCTTTGTTTGTGTGTAGGGTTACTTAGCATGTGCACGAATTAAAAAAATATATGAATCAGTTACGTAGCAATTTCCAATGAGTGAACACTGTTTCTTAAACTTGTGAACGCGCCTCTTATACGTACATTTACTGTTAAAAAAAAGTGTTAAAATAACTATTTCGGATATAGAGACCTCCGGCTATAGCGACGACATTAAAGTGGTACCTCCGTCGTAGTTATAACTTAAATCCACTGTATTTACAATTTCATAATTTTCTTCTAAAACATAAGTGTTTTGTATATAAGTTTACTTATGTCAGCTATTTGCTACCGATAGTCCCGTCAAAATAATCGGTTCAGCCGTTTCAAAGATTAGTGTTTATACTATAAACACAGACAGACAGATAAATCATACTTAAAATATGTAAATTACATAAATGTTACAAGCACTTAGCATGTAACATTTAAAACTGTCTCTTTAACCGACTTCAAAAAAGGAGGAGGTTTCTCAATTCAACCGTATATATGCTATTTTTATGTTTATTCGCGGATAACTTCGTCGTTTAAGAGCCGAGTTTAATGATTCTTTTTTGTTGGAAAGGGTATACTTCCCAAATTGTCCCAGGAAAATTTCATAGAAATCGGACTAGAGGTTTTTGAAAAATCAACAAAAATCTAAAAAAATATCTGCATTATTGAAGGCGGTTTCTATTTTTGCAAAAAAACAATTATTGACATTACAGAAAGGCACTTTAATTTTATTTATGTTAGAGTCCAAACTCCTAATGGACCTTACAATAAATATGTGGACTGTATTTATAAATGCCAGATTATTCCCATGTATACATCTGTGCAATGAAAATCACAAAATTAAATAATGTTATCAATTTAATATGTTAGGTGATTACGCCAGTCATGTAATCATTTTCATTCGGCCTATCGCCTTCCACTGTAGAACGTAGGCCTCCTTCATGCTTCGCCATGTAGAGCGGTCCTGTGCCGCCTGTAACCAACAACGGCCAGCAACTTTCACTAAGTCATCGGTCCAACAAGTGGGATGGCGTCCTATACTGCGTCGTCCGAAACGTTGTCGCCACTTGAGAACCTTTCTTACTCAGCGGGTGTCGATTCATTGAGCGATGTGGCCCACCAATTGCCACTTCAGCGTGTTAATTCTTCGGGCTATGTTGGTTACACCCATTCTTCTACGTATTGCCGTATTCTGGATTCTATCTCGTAGAGAAATCCCGAACATGGTTCACTCCTTAGCAGCGTGCTAGTGCGCGTACAGTGCGGTGCGGTAGTGAAAAATTTCGAAGAGATGAAGTCTCCTTGTCTCACGCTTTTGTGGCTTTTCTGTAATATAATGTGAACGATTTTTCCTACATGTACTTCAACTATGTTGAACATTCCTCTATAAGGTTATCTTTATTCTCTAATTTCTATTCTACATTATTTCGCGTTATCGACCAAAAGATGAAAATAAACAGCAAATTTCAAGGGAGAACTGTGTTTTATTATGTCAACAGATATTATTAGGTAAGTCCGTCAACGGCGACGCTTTTAGAACGATATTTATTTACAGCTATACCAAATAGCTCATATATCAAAGCTAAATTGAGCTGGCTGTGGTTATCTTCACTTTACTGTCTGTTCGCTTAGATCTTTTACTACCGAACGGATTAAGATGCGGTTTTTAACAATAAGAGAGCGATGGAAGAGGAAGGTTTATATGTATGGTAAATGCATTATTTAGTAGATAAATGATTGACATTATTTAGTACAGAAAATTTACAAGATTAGTAATGTGCCCCGGTCATGGCTCCGCCAGACACTGACCAGGAGGCCGACGACGACAGTGTTCCGCCCATCACGGAACCCGAGATGGGAGTGGCGGTGGCGCGCATGTGCGCAAAGTCCACCGCCCCCGGGCCCGACGGTGTTCCTAACCGTGTGCTGGGCCTAGTCCTCGACCACCTGGGTCCCCGCCTCAGGGAGCTGTTCGACGCGTGTTTAGCGTCCGGACGGTTCCCTGGGTGTTGGAAGGAGGGAAGGCTGGTGCTCCTGCCGAAGCCGGGACGGTCTCCGGGGTCGCCTTCGGCCTACAGGCCTATCGTGCTGCTCGATGACACGGGCAAGCTACTGGAGAGGGTAGTAGCTGCCCGCATCGAGCGGCACCTCGTCGGCACGGGGCCCGATCTGTCAGACGCCCAGTTTGGGTTTAGGAGGGGTCGTTCGACGATCGCGGCTGTTGCGCCTGAGGGCCGTGGCGACCGAGGCCGTCACCGGTGGGGGAGTGCTGTTGGCGGTGTCCCTAGACATCGCCAACGCATTCAATAGTCTGCCATTCAGCTGCATCAGGGAGGCGCTCCGGTATCACGGAGTGCCAGCTTACCTGAGGCGGCTAGTGGCAGACTATTTGGTGGGGTGCAGCGTCATCTGCACCAACCGAGCAGGGGACGTTGTGCGAACGCCCATGACGTGCGGTGTCCCACAGGGGTCGGTCCTCGGACCCACCCTGTGGAACATCGGCTACGACTGGGCGTTGCAGGGGAGCCTCCCGCCCGGGCTGGGCGTGATTTGTTACGCCGACGACACGCTCGTCACAGCCCGCGGTGGGACGCTAGAAGAGGCGGTAAGCCATCCTGGTAAGCATAATGGTAAGCCATCCGTCCTCCCCGAGGGGGGGGCCGTCGGTCGATGGGAGGGTACCCCAAATAGGGGGTATTCCGTCGGGCCGACCACTGACGACAAGTAACCCTGCTCCGGTGGTCGGCCCAACGACGAAGGCGAGGTGGTTTTCGGGTGGGTTGCGGGAGTTGCGTGCTTAAGCCCCTCTGTCGCCCCGGACGGAGTGGTGCGGAGGCGCGCCGGCCGCAGCCCACCCACAAAAAAAAAAAAGTTAGTAATGTGATGCCGTGAAAAACAGATTTTTATGCGCTTACATTGCTAACGCTGCCTAAATCTTACGAGATAGAACAAAATATTGTAGTACGCATTTGTATATCTTACGAAGATCTACAAAATAGTCTGCAATAGTATCTCTCTATCGCTTAAGGACAATTCAGAGTAACCGTTATCTTTTACATATTAGGTACATAATATTATGGGTAATTTACGAAGCTATTTTAAACAATACCATATTATTTCTTATCTAATTAAAAAAGTTAGATATATTGTGCATGTAATGTGGATCAAAATTATCCTGTCCAGCATCATTAAAATGCACATTTTAGGAGATATCATAGATTTAAAATGTGGTGGCAGAATGACTGAAACCGAAGCGAAGCGAGGGCGGGTCGTTAGTTTCTACATAAATCATCATCATCGCAGCTCACTTACGTCCCACTGTTGGGTTCGGGCCTCCTTCCCAATGGGAGGGCATTTGACCCACTGTACCATGCTGGTCAGACATGTTGGTTTAGAGTTTCATTTCTAGTATTTCTTCTCTTGCACAGACATTATGTACATATTAAATCGCTCAGTCGTCTTTTACGATATCCACGGGCAAGACGCCGCACTCCCTAAGTGGTGAATTGTATTCTTACTCCGTCATCACACTGACTACTCTGTAACCACAAAGGACAGACAACTACTTACCAATTATTATATGTGACAAAAACAAATAAGAACTTAGGTTCTTTAAAATAATGTTCCATTGTCTTCTATTAATAATATATTCTGTAACACATGAATGACATTAATGTGCAAATTGGTATATTTTATCGTCAATTGTATATCAGAGATTATTATGTATCTAGACTAGACACTGTCCACATAATCGTTATCGTTTCATGGAACGAAACTCAATTATAATAATGATAAATTATTCCATAAAGCATACACATTGCCGCAGCTAAATATCGATACCTATATTGTGTTATCCTTACTAATATTATAAATGCGAAAGTTTGTTTGTTTGTTACGCTTGCACGCTGCAGCCACCGAACTGATTTCAAAAATTCTTTCACCAATGGAAAGCTATAATATCAGAGAGTAACATGGGCTATATTTTATCCCGGTATTTCCACGGTAACAGGAAATACGCGGCAAGGCGACTGAAATCGAAGCGAAGCGAGAGCGGATTGCTAATATGTAATAAGTGTTTTATGCTGTTGGAATGAGGCTCTGTAATAAATACTTAAATATAAATTTATTCTTTAAGTATGTGACTATTTATTTATCAATATATTCACATTCATTGTTCAAAATAGGCTCCTTCCACATGAAATATTTTTTTTCGAAAATTGGAGAACACAGATAGATGTTTTTATTGTAGTATAGTGTTGCTGCCCACTTTCCTGGTGATCCAAGCAGGCTTTTACGACTTTCGCGGAAAAGTCACATTGCATTTTTAACATATCAAACAGGATAATTACACTGTGACTGAAATCTTCTTAAATTGCTGCAGACATATAGGGCCTGCTCTTTACAGTACACATATTCACAATTAGAGTCAGAAGAATTGTAATGTTTACACTTGAATTCTACGATTGTTTGTATCTGCGCCTAATGCCGCCCTAGCCGAGGCCGCGGGTGATTGGACCGAGGATTTAGTCCGTCACCCGCAGAGAGGCTGATCACGCGACGGCGACCGACGTCCCTGAGGGGGAATATCGAGAGGATTACCCCGCGACCGTGGTATTCCGTTGGGCCGACCACTAAAGACAAGCTACTCTGCACCGGTGGTCGGTCGGTCGACATGCCACGGGTGGGTCAAGGGGCCGCGCGCCGCGCCTCCGTCACCTGGGCGGCGGGTGTTCTGACCATGACCCACCACTAAAAAAAAAAAGAAGAAAAAAAGGATTGTTTTAATATGCGAAAATAAAATACTCCTAATTTTTAATTGATGTGATCTGAGCTTTTAATTGATGTAATTAAAAAAAAACGATTGTTATTATGATGTTGCAAACTTAAATCCTGCCTCAGAAAAAAATACCCGCCGCGGTTACCCAAAAAGCCGGGTAAATTATTATAGTTATCTGCTACTAAGAAAGCCACACAAAAGTGAATTTAGAGAAAACAATGATATTGCCTACCCCATGAGTATCGTAAAAATCAATTAAGGTATGCAAGCTGATAATGTTATTTGCATCAATGCAGAAGAAATTCAAAATAACTGGTATACTCATATTTTAATTTCCCTTATCAAGGCACATCCCTCACATAGTCGAATTTATACATATAAATTGCATAGTCAATGCATACATCAACAATTCGCACGTGCTGAGAAATAGACGGTAATATATTCGCTCTTTATAATGTGAGACTTTAAAAAAGTCGCGTAGACGAATTCTAGGTGTAACATCTACGTTTATGATCACAGATCATGTATAAAAGATGTTCCTCAAACTCACAATTTGATGACATGAGACATATGAATTAAAGATTGTAAGAAATTATTAGCTATGAACGGTGTGCCACAGCTTGAGGCTATAAAATTTTCATATATTAAATAACCAATACTATTTATTCCGGTCGCTTTAGATTTGGTATATATCATCATTATCATCATCGCAGCCCACATACGTTCCACTGTTGGGCTCGGGCCTCCTCCACAATGGGAGGGAATTTAACCTACTATACCGTGCTGGTAAGACATGTTGGCATAGGGTTTCATTTCAAGTTTTCCTTCTCTTGCTTATCTTATGTGCATATTATATCGCTTAGTCATCTTTTACGACATCCACGGGCATGATAGGGAGTGGTGAATTGTATTCTTACTCCGTCACCACACGGAAGAACGTATATAATAGAACCAGTCTTTTCTACATGGACGCGTAGCCTATTTAAAATTAAATATGTCATTGCCTTCTACATTGGTAGAGCTACTGTAAAAAATATCGTTTTTATTTATATATCATAGGAATATATGATAAATATGATTATTATATTATTCGAACGTTATATTATTATATACTATGTTCCACGTAGTAAATATTTTATCTTTCGTTACAGATAGCGCCTGCCATAACCGCCATAGCATTATGTTTAGTTGATGATCGCGTGCGCCATAATATGTTTAAGATCTGGGCATCTCAATATGAAATAAGAAATAATGAGAATAAGAAAAAATAATAAAGCAAAAAACTCTGTTGTTTTTGAAGCTATACTTCGTTTGGCGCGTCAGGGAAAAATGATGTGAATAAATTTTATGATGCGCGCTCACAACGTCACGAAAAGTCGACGTTCTGAAGTTAGCTGGTCAAAATATTTTATGATGAGCTCACTCACCAGTACAAATTTCAACTAGATAATGCTTTATAATAAAACTTTTAATGTATTAAGTACTTTTAAATAAAACTACTTTACGGATTTTATCGCCTTTGTATTTGATTTTTGATTGCCCGACGTTCGTCACGGGCGGACTGTCCGCCCGTGAACGCTGCAAAGTGTTCGAATACAAGCGCGATAAAATCGGTAGTTTTATTTAAAACTAGCAATCCGCCCTCGCTTCGCTTCGGTTATAGGTTATAGTCGTTTTACCCGCGTAGTTCCCGTTCCCGTGGGAATACCGGGATAAAATATAGCCTAATTTACGCCCTGATATAATAGCTCTCCATTGGTGAAAGAATTTTTGAAATCGGTCCAGCCGTTTTGAAGATTACCCGGAACAAACAGACAGACAGACAGACAGACAGACAAACAGACAAAATTTTTTTAATTGCTATTTTAGGCATAGGTGTCGTGCAAATAACCGTGTGAGCATGAAAAAAGCCTATTATTTTGACATTACAAACAGACACTCCAATTTTATTTATTGGTATAGATGTGTAATACTCCCGTAAACATCAGAAATCATTATTAATTTTTTTTTTCTATAGAGTCGTTTTCTAAAAATATAATATAACGCGAAAGATAACATTTTCAGAAACATTTTTATCTTGTACGCTATAGAAGTATATCTTGTCACCTGCGTACATAAGTACACACACATTTTTTTAAATTTGTTGTCTGGTGTGAGAATTTGTAGAAATAATTTCGATTATAAAAATTAAATTTTAACTTTTGTTTATTGTTCAACCGATCACGATGCGTACGTCCATTATAAATAGATTCATTCGTTCATTCATTCATTCAACCACTTGCAAATGATGATATATCACTTATGTGGTGTCATGAAAAAGATGAATGAGAGAGTAAGTCAAAGCAACAATGTTGCATTAACGGCAGGCAACGGTATTATATAGGGCGTTATCAAGCAGGAGCTATTTGAACTTATATGAACCTTGGCCATGAATAAATGTAACCGAAGGTTGTAATTATTATTAAAGTATCTACGAGGTAGATAAGTTTACTATAAACGTAGTACAAACACTTTCATTAAAGAAGTTAACACAAGCTATATTTATATGTCTACATTTTATTAGTGTATTTACTAATTTCACCTCAACAATTTCGAAAATCGCTATATTCTATGTCACTTCAGAAATTGGAAGGGTGAGACCCTTCGAATTAGATCGTAATTCGATAGAGCTATTTTTAATTTATACATCATTTAGTAATTCAAAGTGGTTTGTGTAGTTTTCCTTGTGGTGATAGAATAAGAATAAATAAGTACAATTCATCCTCTCTTTTCTTGCTAGCGTAAAAGACGACTAAGGGATTTTAATATGCATATAACATAGCAAGAGAAGGAAAACCAGAAATAAAACCCTATACCAGATACCAGATATAGACAGGTTGTCTAACCAGCATGGTACAGTAAGGTCAATTTCCCTCCTATTGTGGAGGAGGCTAATTGGTGGTAAGACCACACTGTTGACAGTTATCTGTCTGCAGCCGCGGGCCGGTCCGTCCGGGGTAGTACCACACTCTCGCAGAAAATCGACATCTGAGTAGTAGCAATTTGTTACTGCGCTTCATTCGGTGAGCGAGAGAGCCGGAAGCCCAACTTTCTGAGGGTGTTTGGGTGTGGAGGGTTTTGGTGGTGCCCTTGGTATCACCGAGCCTCAATGCACTCAATGCAATTGAATTCTAGTTTAAGACTAACTGAAGTATAGGGCTCCGCACTGTTGGCTGCTAGCGATAGAATGAATGTCGTACTTTTTTTTTGTGTGTGTGTAGCTGTTGGTCGCAGATGACCTTGACAGCTTAACGCGGGCAATGGGTGAGCGCTGATGGCTCTCAATCCGGTGGTAGAATGAATGTCGTACTAGCAAATGCTCGTATTTATAGTAAAGCCGAGAGAACTAATTATTTTGAACTAAAACTAATTATTTTTACTATAATTATAATTCAATTTTATAAAATAATCAATCGTGCGCCGATATATATAATCTGTTCTATACCACTGTTATACGATATAACTGTATCTACCGCAGAAAAGATAATAAGTATTCATATTTCTGTGGTATTTATGTTTTAGTGACGTCATTTAATGATCATAATATCCTCGCAATATCATTTAATGACATATTATCATTGAGTAGAGGTGTTGAGTTATTGCATTATAAGACAACAATTGTTAAATAAAGTGGTTATGATATAGGAGTATTGTATTTTTATTCCCATGCCACAGAGATGAAATTTAATAAACATATAATTGTGAATACTACCATAAAACTTCATTATCCATATGAGTGCAGCGAGGATCAAGACTCTTTCAGAGTGTGCTTTCTACCACTGAAATCAAGGAACTCTGCATCGGTGATCGGCCCAACGACGAAGGCGACCTGCTATAACCCACCCGGTTACGGGTGTGCGTGCTTATGCCCGACTATCGCCCCGGACGGAGTGGAGCGAGGAGTGCGCCGACCGTAACCCACGCCCCAAAAAAAAAAAAACTTCATCTGTTTTCTTGTAGTACCGCAATAAAGGATAGATTCGGATACAGGGAAATGTAAAATGAAAACGAGTTCAGTTTAAACATATTATAATTTAAAATATTTATGTATAGAATACATAATAGTAACACTAGATAAAATGCGTAATCGTATTTAATACGATTGCAAGAATGTCAACAGCGAATTTAAAATCAGAAAAAGATTTGTACGAAGAATCAGCGTAATCTATCCTCATAGAAAATATATTTATTAATCTAATTCAGTCAATATGCAAGTTTATTTGAACATATAGGTAAATAGTATAAATGGCGGACAAGATTTTAGTAATCAACTTAGTTAAATTGAGGTAATTCGTTAAAAGAAATCTCTACAGTAAGATGGGATATTAAAATTTCAAGAAAACTTATTGCGAATATTAAGAAGACATTATTTATTTAGAGTTTAGAGGATAAAATATACGCTGCATTATGGTATTTTATACATTACTCAAAACAGCGTACCGTATAGACAAGTCTGGATTTCAGTCATAATATCCCAGTCAGATCGCGTAATACATTGTTATTAACAAATTCTCTTATTATTCAATACAATTTACAAAATACATAGGCATATATAGCATAAATATAGCCTAAGAGCAATATCTAAAGGTCGTTGACAGAATACATATGAGATAAATGCTATAAATGTGTTGTCATCATTGATAAACATTTAAAATATTATTTTTTATTAATTAAAGACAGTGCACTTATTGTTATTTGCCTTAGAAAAACTCTGAATAACCATTTTTTTTTTGTGTGTGTGTACAGGTGTTGGCCGCAGATGGCCTTGACAGCTTGACGCGGACTATGGGTGAGCGCTGAGGGCTCTCAACCCGGAGAAAAGTATGCTAAGCGACATCGCCCAAGGGCTCCCCCCGTGGGGAACGGACCTCGGCTTGGGGCGTCGCTGAAGGCAAAGTGGGCGTGCCCACGTTTTTAGTCGTGACTTTTGCGCGTCGCGGTTTCGCACCTCGACCGCGAGGGCGGAACCGCGGATATTTATTTGTTAAGGCCTCGCGGGCCGTGTAGGCTCTTTGTTGAGCGAGTGTGATATTGTCGACCTCTTCGTCGAGGACGTGACGAGGACGTCGGATGGATGAGATTTTAGAGGGTCTATAGGAAGCCGCCCCAACCACTAGTTGGTTGGGGTGTGTCATGGCAGATCTGAATAACCAGTAATTTGATTAGAATATACCTGAGGTACGAAGTGAAACTTTTTATGGGAGGGCTTTGAATTTCTGTTCCGTAATTCTTTTGTTGTAAGAAATAATGATAGGTACTCTTACCCTGTGGTGGGTAGAGCGAGCAATATCTTGGTTGCCTTGGGAATTGGCAAATAATGAGACATACGCTCGTCTCGCGTTCTTATTTTAAGCAAATAATGAATTTTTCGTGTGGTGAAGAAGTTAGAATACCAACACTTCCAGTTCACCACTTCCTCTCTTGTGGGTATCGTAAAAGATGACTGAGATACATGATATGATAATACATGATACGATAATATATATTCAAGAGAAAGGAAACTCGACATAATGTTGAATTTATATGATTAATATACTATTTACAAAAATTAATAGTACTGTATTTGACTAATAGTTGAATTTGGTTCGTTATGACGTTTGTATAGTCTACTTTGTTAGTATAATATTTGCCCACCTCATTCGTGTTCTGTGCTAGTAAAGACGTGCTTTAGCTTCCAAGTGAGAAGATCGATAATATACGTTATATTGAAACTATAAGTGTGTTTTGTTCATAACCTCCTACACATAACACCCTATGTTAACTCGTCTGAACAGCGCGGTATAATAAGTTCCCTTCGATAGTGGAGGAGGCTCGAGCCCAACAGTAGAACTGATTTAGATTGATATGATGACGAAATGAATGATAAACACAATCAATGAAAACATGATTCCCTGTATTACAAAAATTTCACTTCTGTTAGGATTTTTACGATTCAGTTATGCAAATTGTTATGTATTCTCTCAACGACCACATTTTACTATACATAATATCATATATATAGGTCGGGGGTTGATATTTTTTATTGCTTTTTTCAGTATTGTTACATTGTATGATGTCTTTATGTAAAAATTAAATATTATATAATGTTCGATACAGGTAATAACTACAAGTTGTCCATAAAATATAGGACAAAATTGAATGCTGCAAAATTCTACAAAGTTTACTTCAAAAATAACAAGGAACTAAGCTAAAATATCTTTAGATTATAGAATTTAAGATATAATAGTAAATATAAATAACACAATTTGCCTTTATAATATACTCGCATAATAATGTTATATTAACACTTTTTATAGACGATTGGTCCACAGTAAGGCCATATAAAAGTCTAATATACACATTTCGAATGGTCAATATTCTTTATTCAATCTTGAACAAATGACGCCCAATTATACTTATCAAGAAAATTTTATCACTACTGTTTATTTAATTTTTCAAGTCTGGCTGGAAAAAGTTCTTAGTCTCGATTCAAAAGCTATTTCATGATCACTGGACACGTATGGTTTCCTAAACTAACATTATCTTGGAATCAATTGCTGGAGCTGGTAACGACTTTATTAAATTATTTCCTAATAGAATTTGTTATATTTTAATGGTGCTATAGCCAAATAATACAACATTTTGTAAAAATACATATAAGAAATCATAATTGCATTTTAACAAAACAATACAGCTATATTAGTTGACTAGATCACCCTTCTATAACATAATATAGTACATCCATATTACATAATATCATAACTTCATAAAGGCTTATGAAGTTTTAATTTAATTAAGTATATTATACCTGATAAATAGATTATATATTATTACTCGTCATCATTCTTCTAAATATAAACTTTCACTCACCAGAATTTAATAAACAAATTTCACTCCCGACCGAAAAGTAATTTGTATATTAAGAACACAGACTGTACTCGTTTCAGAACTGCCATCCAACCTTTGCGTCTCAAAATTATTACAATATTCTCACATGACCTTCGCGTTGTAACGTATTATGAATTCAATATTTTAATATCCTTTTTTTTCTGTGGGAGTCATAAAAATTGTCTGGAAAGGTCTTTGTCACCAGGTGAACGATCAGCAGCACTCTCCTAAGAAACTCGCCTGCTAAGCATAGTAATTACGGCATATCGACTTAAGGAGCCCTATATCCAATAGTGGATGGAATGTTGAAGTAACTAAATATATCTATATAACTTTCCATGTGTTATGAGATGAGATATCTTACCAGTGTATGTCGTAACAAGACTGGATATAATATTAATATGACATTTTTGAAAGAGATGAAAAATCCGAAATAAAGCAATAAAAATTCGTCTGATCAGTATAATTAAAGATGCACTCCTCTTTAGGAGTCTCGCCCATGTATACAAACTAAGATAAACATTGATATAGCAAAATTTAAAATATAAAAACGGTTATATTGCATGCCCGCTAATCTCGGCGATCAAGCGAGGTTGATTGCTTGTAGTTAGAAAGGTAAAAGAGAGAAACTACTAAATATTTTGCAATATGCACAATGGAAGAAGAGACACATTGCGTAAACCTGAAGTAAATGCTATTAGAACAAGATGATAATGAAAATTTTGTTACATAATTTGGATGTACAATTTTGATTCTTTCTTAATTAATAGGTAAATCACACATCAATATACCTATTATTAAATATTGCTACTAGTTAATTAATTATATCTTATATTAATTATTTGCAATTTGTTCAGTCATAATAATGTATGAAGAAAATATAAATAATTATAACCAGAAAAATCTCTAGTAGTGTGCATCTAAAAATCGGTTGCATTCTTAGCATTCTCTTAAATTATAATATATTGTCTGTGTTTTCACATAACAAAATCAGAAATTAAAATTTCAAATATAATCCCACGTTTTTATTCTTGAAAGGGACTTTTACATACACAATTCGCCATTTACTTAAAATCCAGAATACAAGAGGCAAAGTTATCACTAAAAATATGGGCACAGCGTTACGCATTTTTGGTGTCAAAGTGTTATGAATAATTTTTAGTCCAGATACAAACTAGGCATTGCAAGCCCACTCGGCCAGTAGACCAACCATATAATAAAAATAATTATAACTAATTTCTACGTTGGTATACAGCTTTAGTACTTAGAAGTAATATCTACTGCTAAAAATGATTATTTCACCAATTGATTGCAGTCCACAGAAACCTACTTAATTTTAAATAAAATCAACAATATATAAAGATTAAAATCAAATTTAACTATGCACCATTTTATTTAACGTTAACTTTTTTTTATTATTTACACAAACTCACAACACTTTTTGGAATGGTCTCAATAGTTCGAAATATCTAAGCATTTAGTATATTCATCCATCACGTCATTATTTATAAATTCGCAGATATCTTCATCATTATTTACATAAAAACATTTTTTCTCTTCTATTATTGTAGTTTTGTATACCCTGTTGGTGTAAGTGTCCTCGCTAGAACTTCTATAGGATGATGTGGAAGGGCTGTTGAGTACGATTATTGGATAAACGTACTCAGGCCCTCTAAACTTATTGTGCTATATATCCGCCATAGCCGTTTCTTCATAGCACCGTTTCTTATTTCTTCGCTCAATCATGGGGATTATGAATAAAATGAGACCACTTATTGAAATTGCACCTCCTCCTAAATAAAAACCTGGTGCATAGGATTGCAGTGTATCGTATAGCCAACCTATAAGAAAAAATACATGTTATTAATTACTAACTTGCCAAGTAAGTTCATTTGTGAGACTAGTACTACGGATACAAACGCCTTCAGTGAACATAACAAAATTATTTCCAGTTTTGTAGTGATTTAACCGAAATCAAAATTCACTGAAGGCAAACTTCATGACAAAATCTATTGGAACAGTTAAAAATGTCATGTGAAAGGTTCCTAGTATATTTGTAAACCAGCCTATAAATAAGAGATAAAGTAAGTTAGTGACCGTTAGATATTCGAAAATAGTTCTTATTTACTTTTAATTTAACTATAGATATACAACTTTTAATTTATTAAAACCATTCGTTGGTGTAGAGATGGAATAACGTCATTCTGTCGGTGTAAGAGAAATAATGCTGCGAAAGAAGTAAATATCGAGAAAATATACTATGACAATTTACTTGGCCAGTATGTGATAATATAAATTCGCGTGCTTTGTGATGGCACATCGTATCTAACAGTGCTAAGTATAAGCTGAAGGAGAAGATTAATCCGGTGCACGGTGTTTTATTGGTAAAAGAAATTAATAATGTGAAATAAAAGTACCTGCAAAGGGTGCTCCGATAAGAGATGCAATTCCTTGAAATAGTAGAAGAAGGCCAAAAGCATTTGTGAGTTTTTCAATACCCAATAAGTCAACCAGAACTACTGATGTCAACCCCACGTACGCGCCAATCGTGAACCCAAAAGTGGCAGAGCACATGGCAAGGCCCCAGAACTCCCAGCAGGCCATGCATAAAATGACACCTGTAATAGATATACATATAATAATGGTAGCTGTACGAATTTCAATAGCACTTGAGTTATGAAAGTTATGCATAATACTCACTTATGCCTGCAATTGTAAGGCACATATTATAAGCTAGCAATCGATTCACCCATGGCTTGTCACTAATGTAGCCGAGAATAATCCTTCCAACTAAATTGGCACCTCCAATTATGGAAATCAAGTAGGGTGGGTTTTCAATAGCCAATTGCTTACTCAATGGCACTATATACACATATGGGATGTAAAAACCTATGCTAGTCAAAAAATTTGACAAAGCAAATATTATGAATATAGGATCCACTAAAAGCGACATATCCAGCATTTCTGATAATGCAGATTTAAATTCTGATGAACATGGTAACCAACTGCATCTGGATTCTCTTTCTTTTTCATCTATCTGAGAGTTTTCAGGTATATGTGACGTTGATCTATATCTTGAAAGACTCTGCATACTTCCTTGGTACAATATATCTGGCTTATTCATAATACCACTCCCAGGCCGTGATCTACTGATACCGCCTGATCTTTGTTCATTTGGTTTATTTAAAGCTGGTTGCGAAAGAGTTAATCTTGAAACATCATTATCTTCCACTTTACCGTTAGCTCTAATCACATTTTCAGTACTCTGAGATTTTTTCAATGGAGACTTATTATTTTTAGGCAGCATTGGCTCGGTAACTGGACTTCGTGGAGGTTCAGGAACCGGTCTAAACATTAGGCCTAATGGTATACAGTTTAGAACGAAGGCACCTATGATGGCCATAGCGCCACGCCAGCAGTAGTAATCGATTAAAGCGGATGTGATTGGTGCAAATAAAAACGTGCCTAGTCCTGATCCACATACCGCAATACCTGAAAAAAAGTATGAAAAATATTATTTATAATATTATAATATATACGAATAATAAAATTGTAAAAAAATGGACAGTCAGCCTGTTTAGATTTATTTGGGAAAAGTTTGATACTCCATGTAGCACAAAATAGATGTTTCTTTTGTTTACTACATAATTAAAAAAAATACTATTAATGAATTTTGTAATTGAGTAATAAAAATAATTGAAATAAGTTATTCGTATGGTGTGTGTAAATAAGGATAGATTTTACCACCCCATATCTTGTTCGAGGATGTCGTACAGGACGACAATGAGAAGGAAAACTCCAAAAAAACTTTGTACTTACCATTCTGACTAGCATAATATAATAGGTCAATTGCCTATTGTGTAGGAGTTCGAGAACTAGGCTCGAGTTCAGCAGTGGGACATGTATGAGATGATGTTGATAGAAATTACCTGTGGCAAGACTTCTATATTTTTCGAACCAGACAGTTACACTGACAATGGCTGGTAGATAAATAAGTCCAAATCCAAAACCAGCACCGACGCCGATGGTAACAATGAGCGTCAGCACATTACCAGCAAAGGCAGAGAGTACAATGCAAACCGATGATAATATTGCACCAGCTACAGTTACAGCTTGACAACCCCAACGATTTACGAAAGAACTCGATATTGGACCTGAAATTACAAAAATATATGATTTATGTAGGCGGCAATATACTCGAGGTTTCATCCCCGAAGGCTGAACACCGAAATCTCAATGTCGGGTGAAGTTGAAAAAGTTAATTCATCATTTGCCTGCCCTCATCCCACGCTAAGTGGGGTCGGCACAATATGTTCTTACCTTCCATAGGCACCTATCAAACGTCATATCTGCACTCATTGTTTTTATATGCATATCCTCATTCATACAGTCTACCCATCTCTTTTTCGGTCTCCCACGCTTTTTAAGTCCATCCACAATCATATCGATAACCCGCCTTGTCACATGCTGTTCATCCCTTCTCATCGCATGTCTATACCAAGACAATCTCGCGCTCCTAATCTTCTCTATCACTGGCGCCACTTTCAGGTTTCCCCTAATATGCTCATTTTGAAAAGTTAACTGAAGATCATTTATTTCTGTAAATTCGTTACATAGGTTATTTGAGTACCATATTATAAATAGGTTCCTTATTGCCTACTAGCTACTCGCCCTCGCTTCGCTTCGGTTTCAGTCGCCTTACCCGCATAGTTCTGGTTCCCGTGGGAATACCGGGATAAAATATAGCCTATGTTACTCCCTGATTTTATAGCTTTCCATTGGTGAAAGAATTTTTGAAATCGGTTCGGTGGTTTAAGCGTGAAAGCGTAACAAACAAACAAACATCCTTACTTTCGCATTTATAATATTAGTAAGACTACTAAGCATAGATGACGATGAGCGTGCTTCTCTGAGAATTTTTTAAAGCAAAGAGTTATCAATATGTTTTTGCAAATTTCATAATAAATTACTAGACAAGAAGTGTAAAGAATATTTAAAAAAATCATAATCTAAGAAATTTATATAAATTTATTTTATTATAATATGTTTAATATGAAAATTGTACGTAATAATATTAATATGACATCATTAATAAGACATCCTCCTTATACCTCTAAATCCTGATCTACTATAGTATCCATAGACGATATTTTGATTTGACAATTAAAGAGTCCCGGAAACGCTTTTAATTTTATTGAGGCCCCTAACAAACTTAATAAGAAAAGTTAAACAAGTAAAGTTGGAAAAATTATTTCAATTAACTTTTATGCAATGCGATAGCGAAATTAACTTGTCTGCTAATAAATAAGTGGATGTGAACCTTAAAATTAATTCAATAGGATGCAGAAACGCTTGAACGCGTGACATAAATTGAATATGGCGATTTTATTACAGTCCTTAAGTTAAACAGCAAGTATAAATCTATTTATACTTGGTATGCTAATGCCCATATATTATAGTGGTTACTTACCCGAACTTAGCGTGACTCCGACAAGGATGGACACAATCCAAGCAGTCTTGCCTTGGCCCTCATTAAAGTAGGTCAGGAATTCTGAATAGAATATGCCAAATGAATACGTCATCCCATCGGCTGAAAGGAAAACATTATCATCGTTATTGAGCTGTCAAAAATCGTTGCAAAGATCATTCTATTGTGTTAATTTTCGTGATAAACTTTTGTATTTTACTTTCTTTCTTTCCTTTGAAATATTGAACACGTCCTAGTGGGCATTCCTTCTCTATATACAATACATAGTTTGTGTATCGTGAAAAGAAAATTTGGCCAACTACATTACGCTAATACTTACTACGCTACAGTTAGACGAATTATTATAGTTTGTTTTCTCTTCTTGCTTACGTCATTAGTTGTCTCTAATACATTTATGAAATAGGATGATGATTTATGTTGGAACATATTGAACCATCACAAAACTTATGGATAGTTAAAAACATTTTATTTTTTGTAATTAAATAATCATTACATTTAACTTATTTAATAAATAACCGTCAAGCTCATGCTTAGGATTAACAAAGTTTTACCGGGATTCGAGTTTATCTGGTGCTCAGAAACTTTTAGCTACCTCTGCGCACGCGTTGTGATTATATGATCATATTCGATACTTATTATAAAGAGATTGGGCGCTGTCTGTATTATCAATTATCCCTCTCTATTATATAAAAAGGATATTCGGCTTAATGCGATTGACATTATTATTAACTAGCTACCCGCCCTCGCTTCGCTTTGGTTTCAATCGCTTTGCCCTCACATTTCGAAACTCCAATATCTCCTAAGATATTACAATATCCAATTGCAGTCCATGAGGCTTCAGCTTCGATTCCGGGACCAGAAAATAAATATATTTTTATTGAGAGAGAAAGTAGCCTAGGTTTCCCCTCATATAGTAGTAAAATATTATTGAAATTGTTCCAGCCGCTTTGAAAATTACCCGAAACAAAAAGACAGAAGGACAGTAAATGTTAAAACTGATTTTTAAGCATAGGTATCGTGAACATAACCGAGTGAGTATAGTATGAAAAAATCCTACTACAGACACTTAAATTTTATGTATTTGTATAGTTAAGTTCTATTATGGATAAACAGTGGATCTGCTCACTGTAAAACAGCTTATGAAATGCTTGTGGTTAAGTTATTAATACGTGAAACAAAAACTTTGTACCCCTTTTTACGAAAATTACGTGGATGGACAAGTATGAAATTTGGCACACTTGAAGTATATAATGTCGCTTCGTCGTATATAATCGCTTCGGTTTCAGTCGTCTTACCCGCGTAGTTCCCGTACCCGTGGTAATACCGAGATAAAATATAGCCTATGTTACTCCCCGATATCATAGCTTTCCATTAGTGAAAGAATTTTTGAAATCGGTTCCGTGGTTTAAGCGTGAAAGCGTAACAAACAAACAAACTTACTTTCGCATTTATAATATTAGTAAGGACTAGCAACCCGCCCTTGCTTCGCTTCGGTTATAGGTTATAGTCGTTTTACCCGCGTAGTTCCCGTTCCCGTGGGAATACCGGGATAAAATATAGCCTAGTTTACGCCCTGATATTATAGATTTCCATTGGTGAAAGAATTTTTGAAATCGGTCCAGCCGTTTTGAAGATTACCCGGAACAAATAGACAGACAGACAAAATTTTTTTAAATGCTATTTTAGGCATAGGTGTCGTGCAAATAACCGTGTGAGCATGAAAAAAGCCTATTATTTTGACATTACAAACAGACACTCCAATTTTATTTATTGGTATAGATAAAGATACGCATGAGAGAGAAGTTATAAAAAGAAAGATTGTAGAGAACTGTACTATTTATAAAGTCTAAAGTATTTAGGGAGGTGCATACTATTACAGATTTTAGGTTTTAAATCTTAAAAAATAACTGTATAGCCCGGAGAGAACACCGCATGAGGGCGACGGCGACGCTCCGACGACTGAAGTCGCCGAGGCGTTGACTCGAGAAGGAATTTAAAAGGGTAATCCGCCAGACGAGCCACTGGGGACAAGGACGAGATCACAATTTTCGAAATTGTGTACAAAATATTAAAATTATATGAAATATTTTATAACAAGAGAACACCATTGAAAAATAATAAATATTGAGATGTTTTATACATCTCAATATTTATTGAGATGTTTTATACATTTCAATATTTATTCAGCATAGTTTCATATATTTTCCGTGTGGTGATGGAGTAAGAATACAATTCACTACCCGCTGTCTTCCCGTGGAAGTCATAAAGGACCACTAAGGGATACTACATATAATATGTAGATAACATCTATAGTAAGTTATTTAAATAAATTTATATTCTTTGTCGCATTTACAAGTCACTGTATTAAATTGAAGTAGGTTAACATGATGGCGATAGGTATATACAAAACAATATCGATGCATTATGTGAGAACAGAAACAGCACCACTAGACAAAGGGACGCGTTGACAATGGAACGAGTGCCCACGTCAAGCGACTCCCTTTGCTATTCAGCCGTACAGGAGAAAAATCTTGTATATGATAAGATGAAGTTCAATAGCATTTACTTTATATATAACATGTTTGTTAGACTCCCGTTTTGTAATCATGTATGCTTTTTTTTTTTTTTTTTTTTTTTAATATGCGAAAAGATTCTTCATTAGATCCTTGAAGTGTCTACAATCTAATGTAAAGTATGTCGATATATTACTTTTAAGATCAGCTGTTACTCGTATTTCAACATACAGTTTCAAAACCTACTATGTACTTAATATGTGACGAGCTCATTGCTAACTATCGGCCACAATTCACCATTATCATCATAGTTCATATACAAAAAAAAAAAAAAAAAAAATCATGTATGCTTGTCATTTTCTTCATATGTGCTTGAAAACATTGTTATCTTTATTTTCAATATAACTCTTTTAACTGTAGTTTCCTCATTTTATTTTCCAAGTTTTTATATTTTATTATATATAAAACAATTTTTACTGATTTTATCGTCTTTGTATCTGATTTTCGATTTCACGACGTTTCGAACATTTTACAGTGTTTATGGTCACGAGCGGACGAATCCGTATAAAATCCGTAAAATAGTTTTATTTTGTTACCTTATATTTCGCACTTTATTAAATACATTAAGTGCCTCATTATCATAGTATTAGGCACACGCAAACTCACATATCATTTATTAGATTTTCTCATTCATATTATTTTATATTACTTAGAATATAAATCACCTCAGCTCACGCAAGTCCCAGTATTGAGCTCGAGCCTCTTCACAGTGGGAGGAAATTGATCTACTATCTCCACGCTCATCAGACTTGTGGGTATAGAGTTTTATTTCGAGATTTCTATCTCTCAGGTGTATGGAGCATATTATAGTTATCTCTTAGTTGTCTTTTATGATACCCAGAGGCAAGATAGGGGGTGGTGAATGTATTCTTATTCGTCACCACACAGATCTAGAATATAAATAAGATATATTACTTACATAGTTAGAATAGTACCTATATCTTACAATCTTGCAACACTAATTGCGTGAACCATTATACAAGTTTTTTATTTAACTTAATATTAGAGTCCTACTTTGTCAGATAACGATAGAACATTCATTATTAGCTAATATTTTTTTTAGACAAAAGCTGTAAATCTATATATAGGTACATATACGTATTTGTCCTGTTTTTAAGTATTTGTCAATAAAGTTTATACAAGGATTCTTTTCTGACAATTTGTTGCGATTTGACTGAGTACATAAATAATTCTTTCAAAAACTTTAACTCGACATTACTCCCTTTGCCTCACGCGCTGCTCTATAAACCCGCCCTCGTGTTGGTATTGCTGTTTTCTTTGTTACTGTAGTCGACTATAGGTTTCATTTTCACTCTATTTTAAACGTTTTGGTACAAACATTTTTCGTCTTTTCAAGCCGTCGCGTCGTTTTTGTGGTTTTGCAGTTCTTGTTTTAATTTTTTTATTATCATTATTTGTTATCATGTTGTTTGCACGAGTAATTGACATAATTGACATAAATAGATGCGGAGAGGTCCAATAGAGGGTTAAGGCTATACAACAAGATTTTCTCAAGTTTTGAGCAGAAAATGCGAGCGATATATTATTTTTATCTACCCAAAAGTGACACAGTCCTCGGCACGTTTTAATCCTTTACCTTAACTTGAGTGTTATATCTTTATCGATGTATAAGTTTTAACCACCTTAAGGTCACATAGTCGTTGGATACAAAATCTTCACATAATGAGATATGTAGTAGTAGGACCATATTGTTGATAGTTGTCTGTCTACATCCGGTGTAGTGTGTTCCTGCAGAAAATCGACGTTCGAATTGTAGCAATTTGTTACTGGGCTTCGTTCGATGAGCGAAAGAGCCGGCTGCCCAACTTTTTGAGGGTGTTTGCGTGTGGTGGGTTTTAGTGATGCCTTTAGTATCACCGAAACTCATTGCGCGGATCCACACTCCTTTAATTTTCTTCGCAGTAGGCGACCTTGCAAAAGTCTATGATCGTTAGCAACACTTATTATCAGGTGTACTGTTTGCTCGTTTGCCACCGCTTGCAATAAAAAAAGACCCATGCCTAAATCTCGATTCTATGTTGCCGATGTTCTTTGATTTAATTAGATATGATTATGACTAATGACTTATAGGAATATTATATAGACTGTCTGAAGTCACTGTATTGATTAAATATTTACATATATCGACTGTCTAAATGCATTGTATTTTATTCGTAAGTCCCGTTTATTTGAAACCCATATTGAGGGGGTTGTAAAATAATATGTGATCCACCATTTTGTAACAGCGACCATCTTGGATTAGAATTTATTAAATCGTGACAATGATATTGAATTTATTAAATTATGTTGTTACCAAAACTAAACGTGTGTACCAAATATCAGATCAATCTGTCAATAGGAAGCAGGAAAAATTTCTATTACTGAATTTGCCCCTAAAACAATCAAAATGCGTGTAATAATGCACTTTCTTGATTTAATTTATTCATAAATCTTATTAATTCAAGAAACTTTTTTTTCTTTTCAGATAGTAGGAACATAACGCTAGGTATAATATAGATTAAGATAGTTCACTACTCTGTCACATTGAGCTTGTTGCTTGTAATGATAGATGTAAGTTTTTATAGTAAATAAATAAATAACATTGCACGAACTTATTTGAATATATTTTTTTAAACATATTTTACATCCTATTGTTTCCACGTTTCCTGTCATACGTAGGCTTGGGACTATCTAAGATAATGACACCTTACAACAGTCCAGTGGTACTTGAATCTATCGGACTCTTACAATTTTTCGAGTGCTGTTAGACTCCCCCAAAGGACGGCATCTTACACTGTATCGTTCTTCTGAAAATGTATTATTATTTGCTTGACCTTTTCATTGAAGCTGTGAGAACAATGTATGTTATATATACACTAAATCCTAAGCAAATAAATAAATCTGAAACAAACGTTTATTCACGTGTGTGCAATGTGTATAACGTGTGTAAGCACTTGCTTTTTCACGCATATGTCTATATATACATATGTGTGAAAAAATTGAATAATATTTTCAAATTTGTGTTTGTGGCCGTAATTAAACTTTTCTTTTTTTTGGGGGTGGGTTGCGGTCGGCGCACTCCTCGCACCACTCCGTCTGGGGCGACAGAGGGGCGTAAGCACGCACACTCGCAACCAGGGTTAAAAAAAAAACAAAACATCATGTTTTATTTGAAAAACAAAAAAACATGGTTTTTATTAATTTTTCATTGCTGTTATAATTATCTTGTTTTAAACACGTACATACGTAAAAAATGAAAAATAAGTTAAAAATCATAAAGTAGGTACTTTATTTACTGTAATTAAAATTATTATTTATTAAAACAACAGTTTCCAAGTTAAGATGCAATCAAGTTCAATCAACTTCCCTTCTCTTATCTTCAACTCAACCCTCAACTTCCATGATCTGAAGTTTCTCAAGCGAATTAGTTAGTTCGGCTTTCATTCTATCAAGCAAGCCGGTAAATCCCCGCCTTTTATGAACATTTACCGCATTACCGTTTGTCAGTCAGGGGAATCCCAGCTAGTTATATCGAAGTTGCCAACTCTTTGATAAAAAACATACAATAAAATGAGTTTCTTAATTTTTCTAACTAAAAGTATAATGTGTTTTTTTATGTGATTAAACATGTTTAAAACAAATTGTTTTTAATTATGTTTTAAACGTGATATATATATTTGTATTGTTTTAATCAGTGTTTTAAACGTATGTTTAAAACAAATGTTTCAAATTGCCAACCCTGCCCGTAACCCACCCAAACATCCGCCTTCGTCGTTGGACTGACCACCGAAACAGGGTTACTTGTCGTCAGTGATCGGCCCGACGGAATATCCCCTGAGGAGTACCCTCCCAATAAAATGTTGTCATAGGGAACAGTGGCGGCTGGTGGGTCATCATCAAAGTGGTGGTGCACTTTACTTCCTCACTAAGTATTAAGATCGAAAATTGCAATGGAACAACAATTTACGTAAATTTTTTTTTTAAATTATTTTTGAACGCATTACCTACATTTTGTAGGTGTACTTGCGAACAAAAATAGGTATTTTGTTTGTTTTTCACACTTGAAAAAATATTTATAAAAGAGGGCCTTGGCGGTCCCGCCAATTTATATCAACTTTATTTTTAAAAGTTTTGTTATTGTCTTTAATATAGTCTATATTTATGCTCATTTTCACCCACTGTATACGCAGTATAAAATAGAACTAAGACCAAAATAAAAAAAAAACAATGTAAACAAACTATATTTAACTCGTCACAGATACATCGAAACTATATCTACTTACTGTACTTAACGAGACATCATCGGCGAATTTCGTCGTAAGTCGAGTTCTCTCGGCAACGTTCGGTTCGCTCGTGCGCCGTACGGGAACAGACTCATTTTTTAGTATATTTCTATGAACTATCTTCTGTCTCACGCGGCAGGCGTTTTAACTCGTACCTAATACAAGTTGTATGGGCAGTCCCCGTGCACTCGCCTCAGCGCACGAGATTTTTTTTACAAGGAATATAAGTTTTAATATTTTTTTTTTTTTTTTTTTTTTTTTTTGTGTGTGTACAGCTGTTGGCCGCAGATGGCCTTGACAGCTTGACGCGGACTATGGGTGAGCGCTGAGGGCTCTCAACCCGGAGAAGAATATGCTAAGCGACATCGCCCAAGGGCTCCCCCTGTGGGGAACGGACCTCGGCTTGGGGCGTCGCTGGAGGCAAAGTGGGCGTGCCCACGTTTTTAGTAGTGACTTTTGCGCGGCGCGGTTTCGCACCTCGACGGCGAGGGCGGAACCGCGGATATTTATTTGTTAAGGCCTCGCGGGCCGTGTAGGCTCTTTGTTGAGCGAGTGTGATAATGTCGTCCTCTTCATCGAGGACGTGACGAGGACGTCGGATAGAGGAGATTTTGGAGGGTCTATAGGAAGCCGCCCCAACCACTAGTTGGTTGGGGTGTGTCATGGCAGAGTCAAAGTAGCTCTGAGAGCACCGTTTCATAAACTGCTTGATGGTCGGCAGTTCGAGGTCGATGTGGAGATCGACGTTTCGTATGAACCACGGTGCTCCCGTAGCTCGGCGCATGAAACGATTTTGTAGTGTCTGTAGCCTGTGGATCCTGTGTGGCTTAACATGCGCGAACACCACGCTGGCATAGGTCATGATAGGCCGTATGCAGGTGGTGTAAAGTCGGACTTTGCTACTCAGGGGCATACGCGACCTAGAGTTGAGTAGACAGTGGAGACGGCCCATCACAAAAGCTGCCCGTGCGCGGACTTGCTTTATGTGAGGGGCGAAGCTGAGTCGATCGTCAAGGGTCACACCCAAGTATTTGGCCTGCCTGGTCCAAGTGACCGGCTTGTTGAAAATTTTAAGGGGGGGAATGCTATCGATAGAGTAGGAACGGGCAGTTCGTCTAGTGAACATGACCGCCTGACTCTTCTCGGGGTTGATTTCTAATCTCCATTTCCTAAACCAATTGGCTAGGGCGGTAACCGCTGTTTGGAGAGTCTTGGCTACTGTTGTCGGGGATCTACCAGCACAAAAGAGTGCGGTGTCATCAGCGTAAAGCGCTTTATGTACCCGGTTGAATTTGGGCATATCGCTAGTGTATAGCGTGAAGAGAAATGGGGAGAGGACCGACCCCTGAGGGATGCCGGCCTTGATAGGGTGGGAGGTCGACAACGTCCCTTCCACCCTGTAGCGAAAGCTGCGATGACTTAAGTAGTCATGTATAATGTGAATTAAGTAGCGAGGGATCTTGAGGAGATAAGTTTTAATAGTTTAGTAATGTGCTTATATTGTTTCGTCATAATTTGAAATTTTATTTGTTATATGTTTTCTATGTTCAAAGAATAAATATTAATGGTAATTTAAAAATAAAGATGAAGTTAAATTTTGTAGTTTTTAAATATTTTGATTTGGTGGTTCAGCGCATGAACGCACTTAATAAGGTACAGCCGCCACTGATAGCGAATACCCTTCCACTTTGATTCCTCGAAGAAATTGTATCGTGGCTTTATTAATTTTGTGTTATCTTAGCGAGTAAAAATCCTGAAAATACCACTTAAATAGATATTGGATATCTGACATTTACACGTCTGAGCATCGTGATCTAGTAGGTTCCTTCTTCGCCTCATATTTATTTTTAATAATAATCTACTTTTTCATCATGCGGTGACTGAGTAAGAATACAATTTACCAAACTAGTTCTTGCCCGTGGGTGTCGAAAACGACGACTAAAGGATAATAATATGCAGATTATAGCTGTGCAAGAGAAGCAAGACTCAAAATAAAAAATATGTACCAACCAAGGCGGGTTGATATAGTGGCCAGTTTTCTCCTATTGTGGTGAGGCTTGAGCCCAGCCGTGGGATGTATATGAGCTGTGATGAAGTAATCTCGTAACGATTTATCATCATTGCAACCCACGTGGTTTCCCACAGATGGGCTCGAGCCTCCTCCACAATGAGATGGAAATTGACCTACTATACCACGCTGGTCAGACGTGTTGATATAGGGTTCTAACTATTTCGAGTTTTCCTTCTCCTGCATAGATGTTATCAGCATATGATATCCCTTAGTCGTCTTTTTTTTTTATTGCAAGCAATGGCAAACGATCAAATAGTACACCTGATGGTAAGTGTTGCTGCCGCTCACGGACCATTACAAGGCCGCTGCCTACCGCGCAGAAAGTGAAGGGAGTGTGAATGCGTACATTGAGACTCGGTGATACCAAGGGCACCACCAAAACCCTCCACACGCAAACACCCTCAGAAAGTTGGGCTTCCGGCTCTCTCCCTCACCGAACCAAGCGCAGTAACAAATTGCTACTACTCAGACGTTGATTTTGTGCGAGAGCGTGGTACTACCCCGGACGGAACGGCCCGCGGCTGTAGACAGATAACTGTCGACAGTGTGGTCCTACCACTATTTTATAACATCCAAGGGTAAGAAAGGGAGTGGTGAATTGCATTCTTACTCCGTCACCATACAGAGAATAGTGTGATATAGCTTGTCAGTTTTCTCCCATCATAGGCTCGAACCTAGCCATGGGACGCGTACGCTCTGTAATTAAGTAATCTACTAACGAATAGTCACTTTTAAATTCTACTTGATTTGAATATCAATTTATGTTTTCCATTGTTTCTAATCTAGTGCATTTATTTGTAGCCAGATATTCACCTATATGTAAATAGGTCACATGACACATGACTTAATTTCCAAGTTAAAACCGCTCAGCTGTTTATTTCTTCTTTCTTTGTGATAGATTTAGCAAAAAAAGTTAGTTCCTTACTAATTATATAATTATAACAAGTATTGTGTAATTACAGCAAAAATTTAAAACATGCAATTATTAAATTTAATCCATCCATCCATCCATCAGCCTACAGACATCCACTGCTGGACATAGGCCTCCCCACAAGAATACCACTCGGAACGGTCCTGTGCCACTTGCATCCAAATTCCCTGTGATTTTGAAAATGTCGTCAGTCTATCTAGTAGGGGATCGTCCTACACTGCAACGTCCGATTCGTGGTGGTCACTCAAGAACCTTTCTTCCCCAACGGTTGTCGGTTAGACGAGCCATGTGACCTATTCATTGCCGTTTCAACATGCTAATTCTGCGGGTTATGTCGGTTACAGCCGTTCTTCTACGGATTTCCGTGTTCCGGATTTTATGACGTAGAGAAATATCGAGCATAGCACGTTGAGCAACTTTGAGCCTTTTTATGAGGCCGACATTTAGAGATCACGTTTCAATGTTGTGTGTCATCGCTGGTAACACACACACACACACACCCATTAAATTTAATATGACTTTAAAAAGGTACTTTTCTAGAATAATGTCTTCCGCAAGACAACTGCAAATACTGTATGTGTATACAGACACAGGTGCAGTTTCTATTTATTCAAACTTGTTGTCTTATATACGACTATAGGAAGTTTGATTTGAAGTTTTAAAGTCGTTTTTTTTATTATAAAGGACATACCATACTAAGTAATAAACCTTAGCGCTGCGGAATCTTTATAAACGTGTAATTCACGGACACAAATATCAGATAAACACAGAATAATCATTTGTGACTTCTACAAAATAGTGTACTGCGTAGAGAATCGAACCCTCTCGGAATTGCGTTCCTTAGACTAACACAATAGACCCTTCTTTATCAGATCTTACAATGATGTGATGCAGATAACTGCCTACGATCCTTAGCAGATGGTATTCTTACTCGGCCCAATGGCAAAGAGGAGGACACGGAGTGCGGCCGCACGTTATCCTGTTTTTTAAAAAATTAATTGTAACTGTGGCAATAAATGTTTTATTAAATATTAAAAGAATTTGTGTTGTCAGGAAAATAAAGACCTTCATTCGATGCTAACGACATGAATGACCTTTAAACACCCTATGTAATCTATTTATCCTACATGCCATTGACATACATAAAATAACACATCAACGTATTACATTTTAACTAACATTTTTTTACTAACTAAATGACACAACAGACGTTAGCATTAAAATAAAAATTGAATTCTATGAAATCAGTTTCAGCGTCGCCTACCGAGTCCTAAAATCATCTTTGTATTTTTAACGAAACCGGTTTGGAGCTGGTTTGGCCAACCTCGGTTGGATGTTTTCAAACTATACGTAACTGAAATAGCTGGAAATATTTTTTAAGTTTTATATAGATAATTATGATTCTTATGTGTTCAGAGGGTGCCACTACCAGTTGATTGTCCGTTAACTGATTAGTGTCGCTACGGGCACGCGATCCCCAACTGCTCCAGCTTCTCCTGTCATTTTCCTATCCTATATCCAATGGCAGTAGCGTCCCCTAACCCAGTTCCCACCATATACATCCGCCATATCCCCATCCCTTTCCTATCAATGAAAATTCCTGCGGAGGGTTGACGTCAGGCATATAGTCGAAACTGTAGACAACATGGACTTAAGTACATGTTGTGCCGACCCCACTTAGCGTGGGATGAGGGCAGGCAAATGATGATGAATTATGATTCTTATGAAAGAAATACTTTAGACTTTTTTACAGTGTATTAACGTAGTATGATTAAACCATCAAAAACGAAACTTGTAAAAAAAAGCCAAGCCTCGCAATTGAAATCGCAATTCTTTTACCATAAAAAGTTGTGAGATCCATGTTATACCAAGTCGGTTAACTCATTCAGTCCCTGCTTAAGGGACCTTTCTTCTTAACTTATTACGTAAATAGCTAACCTAATAACTTCTTATAGTGACTATATCAACATTAAAGATATTTTATGTCTTAAATAAACAGAATGACTTGGCAATTGCATGAAAACACAATGCACCTCACAAGTAATACATATTATATTAAATTGTACTAAACATCATCTCAGCGCATATACGTCCCACTGTTGGGCTAGGGCCTCCTCCATAATGGAAGGGTAATTGACCTCCGGTATTTACTACCGGAGGCCCGAGCGCAACAATGGGATGCTGCAAGAGCCGAGATGATGTTGACCAGTCAGTTTATTTAATTCTTAAAGTCGTTAACGACATTTGTGGTTATTTTGTAATTATTTGAAACCAAAATAAAACAGCAATGATGTTATTATTACTCAGTGATTGATGTTGTTTTCGCAAATAGAAATATTATAATGACCAATCGGAGCTAAATCAGGCTTACCACTGTATGGCCTCTGCCGCGATAATTGCATACCGGCAGCTATTATTCAAAGAGTTTGTTAATCAGTACCGTAGTCTAGCTTGTTGCCTGCTGCTGTTACAAGTGATTTGCAGTAATACTATTTAATTCTGTGTGGTGACGGAGGAAGAATGCAATTCACCCCTCTTTCCTTACCCTTACCTTACCCCCTTACCCTCGTCTTTTTTATGTTTGCTGTTTTTATGCGGACACCGTCATTCTATTATTGCAATTTCTTTTTCTTTCTTTCATTTTAATTTTTACTGTTTACTTGATTAGAATGCTTAAGATGAATCAAATACGCGTTTAAGCCAATATAGGCATTTGTCGTATTTATAAGTTCAATTGTCAAAGTAATTGTAAAACATTGTTATTAAATAAATAAAAATTAAAAAATAAATATCTGTGCAAGAGGAAGAAAACTAGAAATAAAATCCTATATTAACATGTCTGACCAGCATGGTATAGTAGGTCAATTTCCCTCTTATTGGGGAGGAGGCTCGAGCCCAACAGTGGGACGTTTATCAGCTGAGACGATGACGGCTATTTTATTCTAACTCTTACATATATATATGATAAGTATCACGATCAGCGTTACTGGGATCTTTTTACACGTCAATTACGTGCAGGAAATTCAGTAATAAGTAATACATATTTTTTTCAGTATATTCCAAGGTAATATTTTCATTTTAAGGTATAATATTCATTTTGGCCAGATCTGGTCATATTCCCTACAACCATGGTAATGGAAGGATAACCTGGTATGACTCTACAGTCGCGTTTCGCATCTCTGCGTATAGAGCAGGCTAGGGAAATTATTCTTTGTTTAAACTATCGAAATTATATGAAAATATTTGTTACAGAATAGTCGTGAATACTTTTGTTACAAAGTAACTAGTAAGTAATCTGTTAAGCCCAACTGTGTGCCTACTCTTGAATCCTGATTCCAATCTTAAATCCAATCACAGCTCAAATTTGAGCAAATTTGGTACTCTTGAAAGCGATACTAGTGCACGATTGGAATCGATCGATTAAATCAAATATTTGCTACTCCCGACGTGATTTTGATGTAGTTTAAAATCGTTAATGTTGCACAATTTCAAAAAAGCGTCTTTGTGGTGATCGAGTCCGATAACGTTAATAATTTAAAGTAAGAAAATACGACACATTTGGTAAAAATAACAACGGCAAACGCGAAGAATTCATTTTCGATTTTGTTCAAGAGTACCAAATATAAGTTTGGTGAGATTGGAATTGAATTGTATTCGAAATTTGAATTGATTTCAAGAGTAGGCACACTGATATGTAGTGATATAACTGTAAAGAAAAATGCATTAAACAACAAACGAATCATATGACTATCAAATATCACATGATGGAATCTTGACACAACTATTTATAACAATTTTGAAAGTCTTAAAAGATGATATAATACTTAGGTAATGTCCCGATAGTGATAAGTGTATAGAGATTTTCGGGGACTTTTATTGTTTTCATAAGACCTTGTTAGCGATAAATCCACTATTATTTTTCTCAATTTAATAATCTTTGGATCAGAAGTCGTAATCTTATGCCACTCTAGTTAAATAAAGCAGTGTAATGATTGATGATTGCCCAGATGACGGTAGTGTTTAAGATATCGATTTACCGTGTCGTGGGTTCGAATCTCACGCAGCACAACACCATGCATTCCACAAATAGTTGTTCTTAATCTGGTATAATTTGTGTTCGTTAATTATATGTTTGTCTTCCGCAACATAAGGATTATTTTCTTAAATAAAATTGAATGTTCTATTAAAAAAACAAATAATGATTTTATAGAACGGTAGCAATAAAATGTCAATATCTCATTGCCCTAATGGGTCATGATTTCAAATCTTAATTGATAATTTATGAATTATTAATACAATTGAAGTCGTATATATAACTTTGAATGAACGTTCCGTGTGGTGACGGAGGAAGAATACAATTCACCACTCCGTATCTTGTCCGTGGATGTCTTTAAAGACGATTAAGGGTTATAATATGCACAAAACATCTGTGCAAGAGCAGAAAAATTCGAAATGAAACCCTGTACCAACATATGAACTACCTGCTGCTGTGTTTCCCCAGCGCTATGACATGTCCTTCTTTAAACGAGGTTTTTTTTTTTTTTTTTTTTGCATTTTCTTCACGGTAGGCAACGGCCTAGCTGTGCCTCTGGTATTGCAAAGGTCTATGTGCGGCAGAATCACTTACCATCAGGGTGTGCTGCTTGCTCGTTTGCCACCAATGGCAATAAAAAAAATGTCTGACAAGCATGGTATAGTAGGTCTATTTCCCTCCTAATGGGGAGGGGGCTTAAGCCCGGCAGTGGGACGAGTACGAGCTGAGAGGTACGTAGATTGGCTATGGTCACTTCATTTTAGTGAATTCATACTGTGAGTCGTGTAGTATCGTGTTTAAGTAGTTGCCACTTCTTATTCCCTACGGAAGATTAAGGGATATAAGCAGATAGCATTGACAAGAAAATTAAAATTTTAAATAAATTCTCATGAACAATCCGTTCGTTCTATGCGCTAACTAATATCATTTGCCCAGCAGTGCAATGTATAGGCACTGAGAAGAAGAGGGTTTTTATAAAGTTTAGGTCGGCGGCATGTCAACAACACAACGGTCAAATACCTTTATAATCATATCATTTATTTCTTCCTACGCATGATAATACAGTTGTGTTTGTAAGGTCATATTACAATACACGAGGAAAAAAACACGATCATTTCATGATACACTATTTCAACTAGCATCTTTTATTGATCTTAGAATATTGACTTAGATATTTGGGGTACCCTCCCATCGACCGACGTCCCCCCCACGGCGAGGACGTCGGTCTTTCCTCACGCGGTCGGCCTCTCGGCAGGTGACCATCGCCCTAGCGATAGTCGGCAGCGTCAGGTCGGCACCGATGATTGCGACGAGTTCACGGCGCTGCGCTACCCAAGCGCCGCAGGCCTCGAGCGTTTGCCGCGCCGTGTCCTCGTCGCAATCGCAGTGGAGGCAGGACGTTGTACTCTCCCTCCTTACGACCTTGTGCAGGTATTTGGCGAAGCACCCATGAGCTGTCAACACCTGGACCAGTCGGAAGGAGAGCACCCCATGTCGCCTTTCCAACCACTGCATCAGCACCGGCCGGAAGGCCGCCACGGTTCGCACCCCGAACCGAGGCCTCTCCAGCCAGACTGCCCAACGGGCAATGACGTCTCGGCGCGCGTCGACGCGCCAGGCGGTGAGCTCCCTCAACGAGACCAGACCGCCCTCCGCTCGCACCCCCGTCACCCGCCGATACAATCCGTCAAGTATTTCCGCCTTCAGGCCCCACGGGGTACCCCGGCCAATAGGCACGCTGCCTCCGTCGCCACCGTGCTGTATCCGCGGATGGCCCTGACCGCCATGGCCCTCTGATAAGCCACGATAGGGCGGACGCCGCGCCAACGAGCCGTGGAGCGAGTCTACGGAAATGCTCCTGGAACCACCATCGCCCGTCGAGCACCAGGCCCAAATACCTCATATGGGCCCGGATGCTGATTTCATCGGAATGGACGGTGATCGAGACGCCGATGGGAGGGCTCATACGGCGCCCATGGAACAAGAGGGCCTCCGTCTTGTCCAGGGCGACCCTCAACCCCAGCGCCCCGATCCGCTTGACGATCTCCTCGGTGCCTAGAGTCGCCAGGCTTGCCGCCTCTTCTATCTTGACACTCTTATTGAGTGTTTGTTTTGGGTTATCAGTTCGGAATGACACCATAATTAATATACTGATTAAATTCTTAAACTGGACAAAATATGTAATAAACAGTGTACCTGATATACTTCAGAATCGTGGTTATAAAATAAAACTAGACATACATAAAAATTTATGTAACGTAAGCTGCATTATAGCAGCTTCGTTTCAGGAATTCAGATGGAAAGATTAATGAAATTACATACTTATATCAGAAAAATATTCAAATAATTTCTCAAGAATGCAGAGAGCATGGGATGTAATGCTCGCGATGTTCAAAATGCAGATCCAAGCGAGGCACAGAAATGAGCAAACCTAGGAATTGGAGGAACAAGAATTCGATCATAGTGGATCCAAAAGAGGACATGAGGTCATCTGTAGCAATAGCTCTGGCTACAACAGATCATCATCTCAATACATCTAAGTCCCACTACTCGATTTTGGATCTCCCCCACAATGGGAGACAATTTGACCTACTCTATACCACGCTGGTCAGACGTGTTGACAGAGTTTTATATTGAGTTTTTCTTTTCTTACGACGGTACTTAATCGTATGCATAATATGCGCATTAATTTTAAGCTATTATTCCTGTTATTACGCCCTTCTTCCATATGGTGACGGAGTAGGGATACGATTCAAAACCTCTTTCTTGCGAGTAGGTTTCATAAAATATTACTAAGGGAATATTTGCAGATAGCATCTATACAAGAGAACGAAAAATCAAAATGAAACTCTATACCAACTCGTCTGACCAGCATAGTATAGTTGGTCAATGTCTTCTGTTAGGTTTGAAGTGTCACTTTGAGGCATTAATTTGTTAGTGAAAAGTATGGCGACTTGTATAATTCTTTATCGCCCTTGATATTAAAAAGTGTTCATATGTAACTCGTTATAGTTATATTTGTTTACACTGTATCGCAAAAGTCAAAGTATGTTTAAAAATATCTAACATTCGTGGTGTTTATGCGGATATAATTTGGGAGTGCCGTACCGATGTTTCAGCCTTGACTTTAGCTATGTCCCAGTTTATGCGGTCGCCTTTTGATGGGTGCGTAGGGGTTAACTATTTGAACCGTTAATGATATGCAAAGCCCAGTTCAAGGCAAAATGGAGATATGCTGCGGAAATGCTGTTTTTGGGCTGTAACTTAGAAAACAAAGCTTACTAGATTACTTGTTTCATGGCGTGGGACCGCAGTGTGATAGCATTGTTAAACTTAGATTTTTATCGATCGTTTTTTTTTTATTTGGAACAGTATATTTTGGCTGTAGGACAAATATCCTTGACAACATGTGTGCAAAATTTAGTAGTTAAAGCGTATCAAATATTAATATCATCAAATTTTCAAATCTCTGTTGGATATAGGCCTCCTCATAAGAGGGATAATGCCTGGAAGGCGGGTTGGCGACCACAGTTGAGTTTGTTGAGTAGTTGCTGCACGGCTAGCCATTCCCCTTGTGAGCGCTCAACCGGTTTTTACGATTCTCACGTTTTTGTGAGGTATGGCGAGACACTGCATATTAGCTGGTCCCGACACGTGCATCAAACAAAGAAATTTAGAATTGCTTTTATGATATTAGTTAATATCGATCATTCGTAAAAGGTCGTCTTTTACGCATGAGAGAGGTGCTATATTGTTACTCAGTCACCACACAGAAAAATGTATGTAGTTTATTATTAAATAAGTTTTATTACGATAAACATTACTAAAAAAAAAAAATATATATGTGGACACATTAAACTTTCATCATCATCATCATTTCAGTTTACACACGGCCCACTGCTGGGCTCGAGCCTCCTCCACAATAGGAGGGAAATTGGCCTACTAAACCACGCTGTTCAGACATGTTGGTATAGGGTTATATTTCGAGTTATCCTTCTTTTGCATATATGTTTTAAGCATATTATATGGCATATTCGTCTTTTATGACACCCAAGAGAGAGGGAAAGAGAAGTGGTGAATTGTATTCTTACGCCGTCACCATTCGGAGGGTTTGTTAATATATTGTTATTAAAAACTGAAAAGCTTCTTTGAATACTTTAATCTACTAGTTCAGTTTTAAAAATACCTAGGTGTACTATGTACTATTTATTATAAAACCTAGCACTTTGGCTTTTTACCGTTCAGTCCATCAAGCAACCTATCAACGTCCATTGTTGAATACCAATTCCTTAAGGGGATAATGCCACATCTGCCATAGTTGATGAATGGATTGGCAGTCGCAGTAGGTATTATAACTTTTCCTAAGGAGTGCTGCTGCCCATTCTCCTGGTGATCACACAGACAGTTTTTACGACTCCCTGCGATAGCAATAAAGTGATAAAACTGTCTTTACTCTCACCGGTAACAGCTATAAAGATTAAAAATCAGAAATTTAGAATAAGTACAAGACGATATTATCTTTTCTCGTCATTCAATGTATTGCTGGATTGTTTGCACTTTCAAGAATTTATGAGCTTAACATCTTGGCAAATAACAAAATATGTACGAAAACTTTATCCTAAATTTATAATGAGTACAGGCAAAACGAACAATATCGGTCGTCAAATAAAAACATTCCTTATGAACATAGAGGGAATATAAGCCAACGTTTTGTTTTTATTATTTAAGAGTACAACCGATGCCACGCATGATACGTTCGTAATAATTATGTTGAATATTTCATTGGTACGGCATCACTATTCCGAGTAATTATGTATCCCACCAAAAACATAACTATGAAAATAGGAGCTATGTTCAATATTATAATAACTATATCGTGTGGTTATCGATTTCACCGATAAAAGACAAACTGGTACCAAGTTGTGCAAACCATCTTGAAATTTATTTATTACTAGCAATCCGCCCTCGCTTCGCTTCGGTTATAGGTTATAGTCGTTTTACCCGCGTAGTTCCCGTTCCCGTGGGAATACCGGGATAAAATATAGCCTAATTTACGCCCTGATATTATAGCTTTCCATTGGTGAAAGAATTTTTGAAATCGGTTCAGCCGTTTTGAAGATTACCCGGAACAAACAGACAGACAGACAAAATTTTTTTAATTGCTATTTTAGGCATAGGTGTCGTGCAAATAACCGTGTGAGCATGAAAAAAGCCTATTATTTTGACATTACAAACAGACACTCCAATTTTATTTATTGGTATAGAAAAGAACAAATGTAACATTCTTAATTAAATATAATACCAATTTACTTGTTTATTTTTCTAGTGCAAAAATATTTTTATATATAAATATGTTTTTAAATTCCGTAATCAAATTATATACATAAATTAAATAACTCATGACCTATTGAAACTCAACATTTGACTAGATTAGTTTTCAAATACTAAGTACATAATTATTTTATACTTAGCTAACCAATTTATATTGTTTATATCCATGCAAGTAATTGTTTTTATATTGTGAGTTCCTATTCTTGCAAATATTTGATTTGCGTGTAAAAAACCAGTTTTTTTTAACAAAGTATGTATTTGGGATTTATGTTAAATAGTTTATTTTACTTTTGACGTGACAACGTCTAAAAAATCAATGAACACTGGCTGCATGCACGTAAAAAGTGTCCCGTTACGCTCATTGTTTTATTATTAAGTAGTATGCGATTCAGCTGTACTAAAGCGCGCCATCTATCGATGTGAAGGGATTTCAAATATATTCATTTAGTACAATGCGATTCAGCTAAACTGAACAGCGCTATCTATCGAGATTTACGGTAATTGCCGACCCGATTTAATTTCAATAGCTTATAACAATGGATACTGGTTACGCTGATTCAATTTTATTCATAAAAGTATGCAGTCATTTCATCAATGTTTTGTTATGACGTTGTCACGTTAAACTATCGTCCGTAAACCGACTTTACAGACAACCATGTTTTTTAAGTTATGAAGGGGTCACAAATGGTGCGAAATAGTACACTCAGTGTAACTCACCAATTCTCTCTACGTGAACTTGGCTTGACAAGCTACTGCATGTCTCATCATTTCAGACCATAATACGTCCCATTGTTGGGCTCGAGCCTCCTCCACAATAAGAGGGAAGTTGACCTACTATACCACGCTGTTCAGGTTGGTGTAGGGTTTTGCATAATGTATTACTTAGTCATCTTTTACGACACTCCCCGTGGTTTTGAGGAGTCTGTGAATTTCATTCTTATTCCGTCACCACAGGAAAAACTGCATGTCTAAATTGGGTTAAATAGTAATTCTAATTAATGAATGGAAGTCAGGTGATAACCTATTTTTTATGTAAAGTAATTTGCTTTGTGATTACCTAGAACTATTCGCAATGCTAACCAGTTGTAGACCGCGATTCTCTATCTATATAGACAATTATGTGCTATATGTATTCAATTATTCATGTATATAAAGATACAAGTTTATATAGTTATTTCGTCATCATGATATTTTAGTACAATATAACAGCTTATATACACTCCACTGTTGGGCTCTGAGCCTTTTCCACAGTTGCAGAGAACTTGACTTACTGATGCTTCATGCTGATCAGAAGGATTGATATAGGATTATATTTTGAGATCTTTCTCTTACGTTGATATATTCCGGTCGCGCCGTCTATTACGATCACCCATAGGAGAGGCAGAGTTGAAGGCCTTCGTATTCTTATGCCATTATCACACGGACTATAGATGTAAAATTTATTAATTTATCTGCCACCTACAGTCTTTACGCTCAGGTAATGGAGACGAGCATATAACATAGCTGAAAGTTTTCCCAAATCTGCAGCAAATCCTAAGAGCCCTTTTCTGCCCGTTTGAATTTGCAGTCGATGACTTACGGTAGTACAGAGATGAGACAATTACAGAAGGATGAATTTTTTAACTGGAGCGTTATGGATCATGATGCAATCTTATTAAATGTTTCTCATACCACCAAGAGCATCTAAAGCTATGACAAGCACATTTAATTATACTAGTGGTCACCGAGTGATGAAAATTCGACCATAATTCATTTAAATTAATTTTATTCTACACAATTTTCTTTTAATTTTATATTTATGTATAATTGTATATTAAGCAAACTGTATTTCACTAATAACTAACATTAGTTATTATATTATTATACATATAAGTACAAATATCTATTAGACATTGTCATCATAATTATGATTGTTTGACATGACATTAAGAGTGAGTCTGTATGGTGACGGAGTAAGAATGCAATTCACCACTCCCTTTCTTACCTTTGGATGTTATAAAATAGTGGTAGGACCACACTGTCGACAGTTATCTGTCTACAGCCGCGGGCCGGTCCGTCCGGGGTAGTATCACGCTCTCGCAGAAAATCGACGTCTGAGTAGTAGCAATTTGTTACTGCCCTTCGTTCGGTGAGCGAGAGAACCGGAAGCCCAACTTTCTGAAGGTGTTTGCGTGTGGAGGGTTTTGGTGGTGCCTTTGGTATCACCGAGCCTCAATGCACACATTCACACTCCCTTCACTTTCTTCGCGGTAGGCAGCGGCCTTGTAAAGGTCCATGAGTGGCAGCAACTCTTACCATCAGGTGTACTGTTTGCTCGTTTTCCACTGCTTGCAATAAAAAAAAAAAATTCGGTTCGACCAGAGATAGTAACCGTAAACGAAAGTGTATAAGCGTGTGAGTGTATGTATCGCTTACATGGTAGTGTGCGTAATGTCTTTTTAATGAAATTAATGTATTTCTAATCCATTATTATATAACATTTTAGTTTTCTGCACTTCTCTTCAATATATTCTTCAGCTGTGCCAAATTTTATATTTATCCATATGCATGATCTTCTTTGCTGTGTGGTAGCGGCTTCGAATACTACCAACCCTTGCTTTGCTCGTGGGTGTCGTAAAAGACGACTAAGAGCCCTAGATTGACCCGGACCAACTCCATCTGGTACCATTTGGGTCAACGATTACATTCCCAAGGAGGGTTGACGTCAGGCAGGCGGCCGGTCATAAAAGTCATTGCCGAAACTTTTTGCAATATGTCAAAACAAAAGACATTGCGTCGACCCCAAGTAATTGGGATAAGAGCAAGATGATGATGATCCATATGCATGATCTTCGTAAAAAGGGGTACAAAGTTTTTGCTTCACGTATTAATATATGTATAGATTAGCTTTACAAGTATATATTATTTTGCATATTATAAATATGCATGTAATATCAGGCTTTCATTTCGAGTTGCCCTTCTCTTGCATAGATGTTATGTGCATATTATATCCCTTAATCGTCTTTTACGACATCCACGGCCCAGATAGGGAGTGGTGAATTGTAATCTTACCCCGTCACCACACGAAGGCATATATTAATACATATAGGTATGTAAATCTTTTGTTCGTGTGTTTGTAACTGAACTCCTTCTAAACGACTGGACCGATTTTGATGATTTTTTTGCGGCTGTTCCGATGGATATGAGAATTATTTAGACTAATAATTGGAACCGGTATTCAAGGATATTATTTTTTTAGATTTGAACAGAACGTCTGTTGGGTCAGTTAGTATTAATATGAAAAAAAATCTTTTCGTGGAGCTGGCATCGCCGTCCGTCAAATATATGTGCGTATATGTAGATACAACTCGTAAATTTAAAATAAGCGCCAACATTCTCCCAGCCCTGGAATCATTATATTCCAATGTATAATTGGACAAGGTAAATTTTTAATATCTTCGTGTAGTGAAAGTCAAATCTTCGGCAAAGTCCGTCGAACGATACCATCTGCTTGCCGTATATCTGCCACCCTGGATACATAATCCCATCTTGGATATGTTTTACATATTTGTCCTAGGCTCCATTTCAGTGGTGGTCAACAGTCTTCCCTAACGAGAACAAGCGTACCAGGCTTAAGGTCTGTGCTGGTGCCAATTTCTTCATGTTTGCAGTTCTGACTCGTAGTCTTTCTCACCCTAGGTCGATTGATGAAAATATAATATGTGTGTATAGATACAGCTTGTAAGTTTAAAATAAGCGTCAACACTGACAAGCATCGCATATCAGGGGTTGATTTCATTATCTTATCAAAGAACGGATTAAAGATCAATTAGCATTAATTGATTATTACATTAATGTTACATCAGTTACTATAGTAACATATAATCCATACTAATATTATAAATGCGAAAGTAAGGATGTTTGTTTGTAACGCTTTCACGCTTAAACCACCGAACCGATTTCAAAAATTCTTTCACCAACGGCAAGCTATAATATCAGGGAGTAACATAGGCTATATTATATCCCGGTATTCCCACAGGAACGGGAACTACGCGGGTTTAAGCGACTGAAACCGAAGCGAAGCGAGGGCGGGTTGCTAGTAATCTAATATATTAATCTAATAATGTACTAATTAAATATTATTAACTGTATGTATCATAGCTGTTTGCTAATCATATTTCAAATTAATATCTATACCCTATACTAATATATAAAGCTGAAGAATTTGTTTGTTTGAACGCACTAATCTCGGGAACTACTGGTCCTATTTAAAAAAATCTTTCAGTATTATATGGCCCATTTATCAAGGAAGGCAATAGGCATATCATGATGCTTTTTTTTTTTTTTTTTTTTTGGGTGGGTCGCGGTCGGCGCGCCTCCGCACCACTCCGTCTGGGGCGACAGAGGGGCTTAAGCACGCAACTCCCGCAACCCACCCTAAAACCACCTCGCCTTCGTCATTGGGCCGACCACCGGAGCAGGTTTACTTGTCGTCAGTGGTCGGCCCGACGGAATACCCCCTACGCGGGGTACCCTCCCATCGACCGACGTCCCCCCTCGGGGAGGACGTCGGTCTTTCCTCACGCGGTCGGCCTCTCGGCGGGTGACGGACTAATCCCCGGTCACGTCACCCGCGGCCTCGGCTAGGGCGGCATGAGGCGCAAATACTCGCGCCTGCGCCGCCCCAGTCGCCGGCGGCGGATCTCCTCATCGAGGCTGCGCTCCACGCGCAGACGATCCGCCGCCTCCTTCTGCGAGATCACTGTCTCGCAGAAGGCTGCGACCGGGTCCCAGTTCCCGACGCTGTCGACCATCGCCCTAGCGATGGCCGGCAGCGTCAGGTCGGCACCGATGATTGCGACGAGTTCACGGCGCTGCACTGCCCAAGCCGCGCAGGCCTCGAGCGTGTGGCGCACCGTGTCCTCGTCGCAATCGCAGTGGTGGCAGGACGGTGTACTCTCCCTCCTTACGACCCTGTGCAGGTATTTGGCGAAGCTCCCGTGCCCCGTCAACACCTGCACTAGTCGGAAGGAGAGCACCCCGTGCCGCCTTTCCAACCACTGCATCAGCACCGGCCGGAAGGCCTCCACGGTTCGCACCCCGAACCGAGGCCTCTCCAGCCGGACTGCCCAACGGGCAATGACGTCTCGGCGGGCGTCGACGCGCCAGGCGGTGAGATCCCTTAACGAGATCACACCGCCCTCCCCGCGCACCCCCGACACCCGCCGATACAACTCGGCGAGCATTTCCGCCTCCAGGTCCCACGGGGGAGTCCCGGCCAATAGGCACGCTGCCTCCGTCGCAACCGTGCGGTATCCGCGGATGGCCCTGACCGCCATGACCCTCTGTGGTCGCCACAGAAGGGCCCTAAGTCGGACGGTCAAGGACCCCGCCCACACCGGTGCGCCGTACAGGGCCATCGACCGGATATATATCATGATGCTAAGACTAATAGGAGCGGAGCACCAATTAAGAATGTTTCAAAATTGGGGGTTCTTTTTCCTTCTGAGTGCTACCGTTACGTGAGCTGCATAAATGGTTAAAGATTTTCAAAAATAATCTGTGACACAATCGTATTATTTAAAAATATTTTAAATTTTTATGTAAACAAAGTCGCGGGTTAAAGTTAGCGTCAGCCCCAAGTAACTATTTCACGCGGACGAAGTCGCGGGCAGAAGTTTTATAATAAAGTATTATAATAAATTCCTGTGTGGTTGCGGCTACGAATACTAACCAACTGTTATACCGCCTGTGGGTGTCGTAAAAAGCAACGAAGAGATTTATATCGACTATGGTGATTTCCATCCGATGCCATTTCATTATCACCAAGAAGAAGAACTCCAAACAAAATCCTATACCAACCTGTCTGACCAGCATGGTATAGTAAGGTCAATTTCCCTCCTAGTGGAGAAGCCTCGAGCCTAGCTATGGGACGTATATAAGCTGAAATTATGATGATGAACTTTAATGTGGCCACATATATTGTATTTTTTTTAGTAAGGTAATAAAACTTATTAAATAAAAATTACGCCATCTTCTGTGGTGTATTTTTGTATATTTTTTATTCGTGACCTATAGACGAATATATTATACATATATCTATTCATGAAGGTGGGAGGACGTAATCGTCACGTTTTTCAGGCAGATAGCGATCACAGATAATGTTCAAATGTTCCCAAAAGAACGCCGCTGCCCACTCTCTTAGTATTCCATTATTTGGTTTTTACGAGTTCTACGTATTTATAAGTAACATCAGTACGCGTAATAATATTACAAACTAGCAATCCGCCCTCGCTTCGCTTCGGTTATAGGTTATAGTCGTTTTACCCGCGTAGTTCGCGTTCCCGTGGGAATACCGGGTTAAAATACGCCCTGATATTATAGCTTTCCATTGGTGCAAGAATTTTTGAAATCGGTCCAGCCGTTTTGAAGATTACCCGGAACAAACAGACAGACAGACAGACAGACAGACAAAAATTTATTAATTGCTATTTTAGGCATAGGTGTCGTGCAAATAACCGTGTGAGCATGAAAAAAGCCTATTATTTTGACATTACAAACAGACACTCCAATTTTATTTATTGGTATAGATAATATTAATTTTATTGCTATTGTATTGTTTTAATTAACATTTTGTGGCAAGGCCATCGGTCATTTAGTATTGATAACAATAAATGAATAACAAAGAGGTGCCTTAGTAAAGCGATGCCCTTTATCAAATAACATGGTAAGTCACGCCTTTATCCGTGACATCACATTCAATTGCAAATTTTACTTAATAATAAGTCTCCTATCCGCCACGTCGCTATACTTGAATAGCGGATCTTTTGTTGAAAATCGAACACAGCCTAAATCACGGTATCTAAATGCAGACCGTTTAACTTGAGTCTAATCTAAATTAAAACTTATATTTGATTCCCGATATTTTGAACATTTTTAGCGTTCATTGTCACGGGCGGACTAAGATTTCTCATCTCCAACATGCCATCGTTATTACAGAGAATTTTATCTACCTACTACACTATTAGTTATTAAAATTTGACCCAAATTTTGATACAAATTTATTGCCAGTACAGAAAAATTCTATACGATAAAAAATAATGTTTGTCGTCCGTAATTATTAAAAGGCAAGTATCAGTAATTATTAAATATTAACGACGGTCAATCAAAATTCAAATGCAAACGCAATAATATTCGTGAAAATAGTTTTTTAGTTTATAATCTAAGAAATTTTATCAGTTATAAGCTGCTGTATAGTTATGAGTTGCTGAAGATTATAGTATTAAGAATATTATATGACCTACATATATCATCATGCTTCGTATAATGTAGGTAATTTTGTTTTATAATTTCGTAAAGTAGCCATTGAAAAGCTACGATTCTACATATTAATAGCAAATCCTCACAAAAATGAGGATTTGCTATTAATCCTAGATACTAATAGCAAATCCTCACAAAAATGAGGATTTCCTATTAGTATCTAGAATCATAGCGAATTTGCTAACTCAATCACAAAAGTGGTTTGATATGATAAAAACAGCAAAAAAAAATCATGTGTTGTCGGTGTTTTGATCAATGTTTGTCGTCGAGATAAAACCCTATCCTTTATTTTCTCGTGGTGGTCGTGAAAACCAGGCAGCAGGGAAGTGGGCATGGTAATAAACCCTACTTTAGCAGGCCTAGGTACAATTCTAGACATTGATAAGCTGATGAATGGATATGAACGACTAACGGATTAGGAATGCATTTTTTTGTGTGCGTCTCAAGCCGGTACATTAGGAATACAGTGTCTCTTTTTATTTATAATCGTTTAAATTAAGTCCTTGGGTTCTACACACTCTGCATTAGTCACGGTCCGCAAAAAATTAGTGATGGTCGCTGTCGATAATTTATTATCGATAGGCAATTTCCATCTAATATGGAAAAGTTTTTAATACGATCCTCGTCTGGTCATGTCGAGATTGAACTCAAGGTATTTAGGCAAGACAAGAGGCCAAAAGAGAGCACCACTCCACCTGATATGAAGAATCAAGCCAAAAGGTTCAATGTTTACGTAATGCAGGTACCATTGATCGTCACTGACGATACAGCAACTCCAACTGCTTATCGATCTTCCCCTATATTATTTTGATTGCTGGCAGCTACAAATTATTTCATCTAAAACAGAAGCGATACTTTTTACCCAACAGCGTACATTGCCAATACGTAGACTTAAAATTAAAGATCAATATATTCTCCGTATCTTGTCATTTAAGTAATAGGGGTTTAAATACGAAATTGCTGTTTTAACGTACCAGCCACTTTGAATTAAAATTAAACCTGCATGGTGTCAGATATCAAAGTGAAACTGTTTTTAAACGAAAACTATGACATTCTAAATTTAAAAAATGTATTACATTTGATCGTTCGACGTTTTTACATTCAGCTTTTGAAGTGAACATGGATACGGCGAAAATCAGAGTAATTTTCGAATACGAGTTCCGACGTGGGAGTAACGCAGCAGAAACGGCACGTAATGTCAATGCTGTGTTTGGAAAGGATAAGGCTAACGAACGCACCGTGCGTTTTTGGTTTAACCGCTTTCGTAGTGGAGACTGAGACTTGAAGAATGAATCACGAGGAAGACTAGCCACTAAGGTAAGTAACGATGAATTGAAGGTGACGGTGGAAGCCGATCCGAGTCAAACTACCAAGGAATTAACGGCATGGTTTGACGTTAGCATATCCACAATATTGACCCATTTGCTCCAAATCGGTAAAATAATAACTTGAAAAATGAATGTCTTATGATTTGACTGATCTGCAGAGAGCAGCGCGCCTTGAAGCTTGCCTTATCCTGTCTAACCGGTATGGAAATGAAGGGATTTTGGGCCAACATGTGATGTAAAGTGGATTCTTTATGATAATCGCAAGTGAACAACGCAATAGCTGACCCCGGCTCAAACGTTACATCAATGGCCTAAATCGAAGCTTAGCCATAAAAAGGTGATGGTAACTGTTTGATGGTCACTTCATGGTGTAATTCACTACAGCTTCCTCAGATCTGGTCAAGCAATAAACGCAGATTTTACGGTATAGAACTCCAAACAATGATGGCAAAACTCGCAGTAAAACAGCCTCGACTTGTCAATCGATCTTCACCATTATTGCTCCATGATAACGCAAGACCTCATACTGCTACATACTGCTCGAGACACTGTTTTAACACTACAAGACCTGCAGTTAGAAACCATACGTCATTCTCCGTACTGACCAGACTTCGCCTCAACCGACTACCATTTTTTCGCGATTTGCACATTTTTTTGCACGAAAAAAAAACTTCGGAGGAAGCAGTACAAAATACCTTCTCACGGTTTGTGGAGTGCAGGACCCCAGAGGTCTATCGCAAAGATCTTCCAATTAGATGGCACAAATGTATATATAACGAGGTTAAAGAAACTTTGATTAAAGAAATCTGTTTTATAAACAAAAAAAATGGTTTTAATTTATAAGTACGAAACGGCAATTTTATTTTAACCATAATATTACTCTTCTCATATAAGTATTAACATTCTCAGTTAAGTTTTTAGGCATAATATTGGCCAGCAAGCTTAATTAGTCAGCAAATATTGCAAGACTTCATATTAAAGGCATCAAAGCCATAAATGCTTTAAGTCCCGTATTAAACAGGAGCTCGACATTCAGTAGTAACACTAATTTACAAATATTCTGCACCTCGGTCCAGCCTTGCATCACATATGCGTGTGCAGTATGGGGCAGTACTTGTTCAACTAATATAAAGAAACACCAAGTCTTAAAAAATAAATAACCCAAAGTTTGCGTTTAATACCTCACACCGAACTAACTTATATAACTCGTATCATAAAATAGGGCTTCATAGGATCTAAATTTATAAGCACTCAGAAAAAAATATGTTTATTCAAATGATTTAAGCAACATTTTTTAGTTTAGTTAAAATTTCGATATATCGATAACTATTGTCGATATAAATTACCACAACACTTGTTTCTAGAGTGCAAGGAATGAAGCCATTTTGGATGTACAGGCGGACACGGTACGCGGTACGTTTGACGCTATCGTGTGCGACATTCACGACTGTTTTTACCAGCTGTTGGTAGTTAACGCCAATGCGCGTTCGTGACGTGTACGGGCGACTCGCTTGCGCTTGTGCGAGTGGTCACAGCATGATTTTGACCGGTTCTTATTGTTTGTTAGCAATTTCTTTAGCTTCCGCCGTATAAGTACATATATGTACTTTGAAATATATGTTTGCGTAAATTAAGTCTCTCTTTTTAAGCTTACTTGCATCAATGTCACAGTTATAACTAATTACCTTTTATAAGAGATAACTTCTTATAACTTTTACTTAACTGTTTAATAAGTTTTTATAAGTCAAGTCGATTTTTAAACAATTTTGAATTATACAATTGTTGCCTTCATCATCTCAGCCCATATACGTCCCACTATTGGACTCGGGCCTCCTCCATAATGGAAGGGTATTTGACCTACTATATCACGCTGGTCAGACGTGTCGGTATAGGTTGGTATAGGGTTTTATTTCGAGTTTTCCTTCTTTCATTGTTGCCTTACTAGGATTATATTTACATTATTAGTTAGTACTTACATATGTTAAGGTTAATATGAAATAAAGAATATTTTCAATAAAAAAACGACTAAACGAACTGATTTTTTTTATTGCTAACGGTAGCAAACGAGCAAGCAATACACCTGATAGTAAGTGATGCTGCCTCTCATGGACCTTTGCTAGGCCGCTGCATACCATGAAGAAAGTGAAGTCCCTTGCGTGCAATGAGGTTCGGTGATTCTAAACACATTACCAAAACCTTCCATAGCAACACCCTCTGAAAGTTGGTATTCCAGCTCTCGCTCACCGAACGAAGCGCAGTAACAAATTGCAACTACTCGGACGTTGATTTTCTGCGAGAGTGTGGTCCTACCCCGGATGGACCGGCACGCGACTGTAGATGCAGGTGACTGGACCGGAGATTAGTCCGTCATCCTCAGAGAGGCTGACCGCGCGAAGGCGATCGACATTCCAGGAAGGGAACGTTGAAAGGAGAGGGTACCCCACAGGGTATTCCGCCGGGACAGCCACGGAGGACAAGGAACTCGGTACCGATGGTCGGCCCAACGGCAAAGGAGAGGAGCTACGGTGTCCAATCAAGTAATAGCCAATCTTCAACAAAAACATTTGCTAAGTTCTTGGTGATTTGAGTTTGTTATATTATTATTATATTTTTCTGTTTTGAGTTTAATGAAAACATAAAATTCGAATCCTTATTAATATTATAAATGCGAAAGTAAGTTTGTTTGTTCGTTCGTTTGTTTGTTCATTTGTTTGTTCGTTCGTTTGTTTGTTTTTTTATTGCCAACGTTGCAAACGAGCAAGCAGCACACCTGATGGTAAGTGGTACTGCCGCACATGGACCTTTGCAATACCAGGGGCACAGCCAGGCCGTTGCCTACCGTAAAGAAAATACTCTTCTTAAACCTCGTTTAAAGAAGGACATGTGATAGCGCTCGGGAAATACAGTAGCAGATAGTTCATTCCAGAGCTTGCACGTACGTGGGAGAAATGATCGCTGGAAACGTACAGTTGAAGACCATAACGTTTTTAGGTGAAATGGACGAACCCTGCTACGATGTCGAGTGGTACGTTGGTACCAAGTCAAACAGTTCCTCGGAGCACTCCCCGTGAAAGAGTCGATAGAGTACACAGAGTGACCCAAAACCTCTCCGCTGCTCCAGCGACTCCAATCTGTCCGTAAGATTGGGATCCCCGACGATTCGAACAGCACGTCTTTGCAGGGCGTCAAGTGGGTCTAGCTGATATTTGGGCGCACCTGCCCAGAGATGTGAACAGTACTCCACATGAGGACGGATTTGTGCTTTGTATGGCACAAGACGCTGTCTCGGTGTGAAGTACCGTGTTTGTTTGCTACGCTTTCACGCTTAAACCATCGAATCGATTTCAAAAATTCTTTCACTAATGGAAAGCTATAATATCAGGGAGTAACATAGGCAATATTTTATCCCAGTATTCCCGCGAGACCGGAACGACGCGGGTAAGGCGATTGAAATCGAAGTGAAGCGAGCGCGGGTTGCTAGTATGATATAATTTATCTAAAACCGCATTATTAATGAAGAGGGTATGGCAAGCGCCAAACGTGTTCCAGAATCAACGTGACTTAGAAACGTGACATTTATAAATGTAAACGCGTGCCTTCTATTCCAGACTATAGAACAAACAGCGAATACACAAAATAATGGTAAATTAATTATTATTATATATTCACAAAACATATAAGGAAAACCAAAATCATTATATACTTACATAATCATTATATTATTATACTAGTCCTAATATGTTTTATTTTCAATGCGTAATAAATCCCTGTATTCAAGTGTAAGTATGGATGTCTTAAACATATGTACGTTTAATGAATACAAATAACAATCAGATGCGGAATAATCATTTATGGATTGGAAAAAAAGCGTGCGTGCAAAGTACGCATGTCAGAAGTGAAACTTCTTTATCTTTTATCCTTCATCTTTCATCCTTTAATCCGTCAATTATAGACGGATTTAAAAATAATATAAAATGGTGTATACATATATTTCTGTCTCATTCTTTGCCGGCTTCATCCTACACATTTTTGTATTTGTGTCTCTTACCTGTGGTTTTTCCGTTGCATCCGGTTTGAAATCACAACGATTCTAAAGAAGTTTCACTTCAAAAATTGCGATTCGAACACATGATGGCACTCAACACAGAAGGCTGTTATTTAGGCTACTCGTCGTCTCAGCTCATATATGTTCCACTGCTGGGCTCAAGACTCCTCCCCAATAGGAGGGAAATTGACTTACTATAGGTACCATGCTGGTCAGACATATTGGTACAGGGTTTTATTTTTGGTCGGCCCAACAACGAGGTGACGTGGGTACGGGTGGGTTATGGGCCCGCGCGCCGTCCTTTCATCGCCCCGGATGGACAGGATCGCGCGTGCGCTTACCATAGCCCACCCATAAAAAAAAAAACAGGGTTTTATTTTGAGTTTTCCTTCTCTTGCACAGGTCTTGTATTCATATTATATTACTTACTCGTCTTTTACGACATCGAAGACGACGTCGAAGATAGGGAGTGGTGAATTTTATTCTTACTCCATCACCACACGGAAATCAGTATTATTATAATATTTTTATATTGTTTATTTCTTTTAAACAACACCCTGCATTAAAAAAATAATTCTTGTATTGCGAGGGACAATACAAACATATAATTAACGGACACAAATTACATCCAGACTCAGAACAAAAACTTCTGAATCGTACAGTGTTGTTTTGCATGAGATTCGAACCCACTGACACTGGCACGGTAAATCAGTATCATAACCACTACACTATCTGTGCAGTCTGTTACTCATTTCTCAAAATTTGCTCGAGATAGGAAGGGACTGTGATACACTATATTTTTATATGTAAGTTGCAAGTTGTGTATTCTTTTATTCGAATGTACTGGTTAGTTACGTCCCCGCATGAATTAACCGAATGAGTCGAATTAAATTTATTTTATTGCTGTTGTGCCCGCATAAAAAAAATATCCAAATAAAATGGTGTCTGGATGTAATTGTTGAGTTATCTCTCAAATAGTGAATATTGCTAAACCAATTTATATTCCTATTCCTACCTCTTCTCAAAATATCTTGTGCAAATTTTAATCAGCTGTAATTATACAAGTTTTCTAGACTCGAATTTAAGAATTCCCATTATTATTACTTAGCTAAACTGTATAAGTTTGATGTTGGCCTATCTCTTATAATGATGACGATATGTTCTCTCTGGTATAAATTTTAGGTAGATAGAGTATATTATAGACTAGCAACCCGCCTCGCTTCGCTTCGATTTTAGTCGCCTTACACGCGTTGTTCCGGTTCTCGTGAGAATACCGGGATAAAATATAGCCTAAGTTACCCCTTATATAGGCAGCTACCTGGTAGTAAAATATTATCCAAATCAGTCCAGCCGTTTTGAAGATTACCCAAAACATAGATTGACAGACAGATGGACAAAAAGACAAAAAAATTTTAAACCGGTTTTTAGGCATAGTTGTCGTGCAAACGTCCTCAGGCGGGTAGCTATCTCCACCTGTTGATTATTCAATAAAACGAGGTAAAACGTAACGATTTCACTGTATTTTATTTCTTTATCAATTATTAATGGAAAAATCCTCGATGCTATCCAACATCGATGTTTGGTATTCGATAAATATCGAATGTCGATGTTGGGTTTTTGATGATGACATCGATGTCATCGATGTTTTTCTAATATTGTTCATCCCTAGCCCAGCAGTGGACGTATATGAGTTGTGATGAACTAATATAAGAATCCGGCTGAATATAAGAATCCAGCAAATATCAGGTAATGTAAGCATTTTATCAAATTCATGTAGATAATCCATATATAGGTATTATTAGGTCTCGGACCTCATAAGTAGACATAATCACAAAAGCTATTATCTTAAGTAATGATATTTACCGACGTCCTTCCCTTTGGACGGTCGATGGGAGGGTACCCCAAGTAGGGAGTATTCCGTCGGGCCGACCACTGATGACAAGTAACCCTGCTCCGGTGGTCGCCCCAACGACGAAGGCGACGTGCACGTGGGTGGGTTGCGGGTGTGCGTGCTTACGCCCCTCTGTCGCCCCGGACGGAGTGATGCGAGGAGCGCGCCGACCACAACCCACCCCCAAAAAAAAAAGTAATGAAATTTAAATGAATTTTTGATTGAACATCACGTTGTATACCATCATTAATTTGTAAAAAGATAAGTTCATTATTGCGTGATGCCCAGAATTGTAACACGTGTATACCCGCCTAAAAATATATACGCCTTGATGGTATATATTTTTTTAAATACTAATTATCGTATTATATTTATTAGTTTGTCTGGCCTTGTTAAAAAATATATTTTGGTCTTGTAGATATGTGATATCTTTGACATATTAGTCGGTTTCTTCTGACAAGATTTTTTTAGATAGTTTTTCAAGATTCATATGAAAGAATGATTTCTGATGTTTACGCGAGTATTATACATTTTAAATAAAACTACTTTACGGATTTTATCGCGTTTGTATTTGATTGTTGATTACCCGACGTTTCGAACACTTTACAGCGTTCATGGTCACGGGTGGACTAAGATGTCTCACGTCCAACAAGTCATCGTTACTGCAGAAAATTTATAATTAATAAATATTAAATATTGACCCTTATTGACCTAATATGATTAAGTATCAAAATGTGGGTCAATATTTAATAACTAATTTCTGTATCGGGTAGATAATTATAAATTTTCTGCAGTAACGATGACTTGTTGGACGTAGTTTTATTTAAAACATATGAAAGAAGTTAGGTATGAGATTAAGTTAATTCTAAAATTGCATTATAATTCTAAGTAATTATTTCGTGAAATATAATGCTTTGACAAAATTAGGGTTATTTAAGGCCATGACGATCTGTGATTGTTCATTGCCGCCAGGTTTTCTTTTTTTTTTTTAAATAATATTTGGAAATATTGGCAACTAGCAACCCGCCCTCGCTTCGCTTCGGTTTCAGTCGCCTTACCCGTATAGTTTCCGTTCCCGTGGGAATATCGGGATAAAATATATCCTATGTTACTGCCTGATATTATAGCTTTCCATTGGTGAAAGAATTTTTCAAATCGATTCAGTGGTTTAAGCGTAAAAGCGTAACAAACTTACTTTCGCATTTATAATATTAGTATGGATCATTTAAAATGAGACTAAAATCGTATTTATCTAACAGAGCGTACTATGACATAACGGAATTTTTGGAGGATCCAGATTAAATTTGAACATTGCTGTATTATTATTTTGGCTTATATATTGACTTATTTGACATTTACATATATTACTAATTGACTTCATATTGATTATTACGACTGTTTTTCATTTATATTGTTTTGATTATGCAATTATATAACTTGACTATTGTTTATTATTATTATTCTGTTTGCGTTGATTATTATGTTTTTTTATTGATTCTCACATTGGCTGCTATTATTTGACCATTTACTTTTCTTTCTTAATTACATGTTTAGTAGCTGGCCAGATTTGTGATAATATCTTCTCTGACTTATGTTTGTACGCCACACAGTCGGCAAACATGTCTGAACACCTTAACTGTAACATCTTGCATGCACCTAATAGTTTGTATGTATACACATGTTTCACAAATAAATGTTTACTTTACTTTACTTTATTGCGAATATTTCCAAATATTGGGCAGGACTTCAAAAACATATTAAATAGCTGTTGTCTAAATAAGAAAATACTGTATGGTGACGGCAACGAATACTACATACCTACTTACATTGCTCTTGGCTGTCATAACATATTATGACTAAGAACTTCACATAAACCTGTCGATTCCATCTGATGCCATCTTGGTAACAAATAAATTTCCAAAGAGGTTGAAGGCCTATTATAGATTAGGTCTAAATAAAAAAATGCTCTACAACCATACTAACTGTAATTAAGAGCTCGCTGATTCTATAAAATATTTTTTTATTCAGAATGACTATTTGAGTTTTTTTTTTAAGACATCGTCCTGCACTAAAGAAATATAATCCTTGTATTGCGGGGGACTTTTACAAACATGTAACTAATGGAAACAAATTACATTTAGACTCAGAATAACAATTTGGGGATCGCACAAAGTAATGAGTAAAACAGTTTGTCAAAATTTTAACCTTTTTTTTTTTTATGCGTGGGCTATGGTAAGCACACGCGCGGTCCAGTCCGTCCGGGGCGATGAAAGGACGGCGCGCGGGCCCATAACCCACCCGTACCCACGTCACCTCGTTGTTGGGCCCACCACCGGAGCAGATGTGACTTGTCGTCAGTGGTCGGCCTGACGGAGTACCCTTTCGGGTAACCTCACCTCTCGACGTCCTGGAACGTCGGTCGCCGTCGCGCGGTCTGCCTCTCTGCGGGTGACGGACAATTCCCCGGTCCGATCACCCGCGGCCTCTGCTAGGGCGGCATTAGGCGCAGATACTCGCCCCTGCGCCGCCCGAGTCGCTGGCGGCGGGACGTGTCGCCGAATAGGAGCTCTACTCGCACACGATCCGCCGCCTCCTTCCGTGAGATTACGGCCTCACAGAAGGCGGCGACCGCGTCCCAGTTCCTGACGCTGACGAGCATCTCCCTGGCGATGGTCGGCAGCGCCAGGTCGGCACCGATAATTGCGACGAGTTCACGGCCTCCCATGCAGCACACTCCCCGAGCGTGTGCTGCGCCGTGTCCTCGTCGCAACTGCAGTGGTGGCAGGACGGTGTGCTCTCCCTCCTGACAATCTTGTGCAGGTACTACCCGAAGCAACCGTGCCCCGTCAGCACCTGCACCAGTCGGAAGGAAAGCACCCCGTGCGTCCGCTCCAACCACTCCATCAGCACCGGCCGGAGAGCTTCGACGGTCCTGACACCGTACCGAGGACTCTCCAGCCGGACTGCCCAACGGGCAATGACTTCTCGGCGGGCGTCGACCAGCCCAGTCGTAGCCGATGTTCCACAGGGTCGGACCCAGAACCGACCCCTGCGGGACACCGCACGTCATGGGCGTTCGCACAATGTCCCCTACTCGGTCAACGTAGAGGACGCTGCGCCCCTCCAAGTAGTCTGCCACCAGCCGCCTGAAGTACACGGGCACCCCGTGATACCTCAGCCCCTCCCTGATGCAGCTGAATGGCAGACTGTTGAAGGCGTTGGCGATGTCCAGGGACACCGCCAACAGGACTCCTCCGTCGGTGACGGCCTCCACTACCACGGCCTTCAGGCGCAGCAGGGCCGAGATCGTCGAACGCCCTCTCCGAAAACCAAACTGGGCGTCAGACAAATCGGGCCCGACCCCGAGGAGGTGCCGCTCGATGCGGGCAGCCAACACCCTCTCCAGCAGCTTGCCCGCATCATCGAGCAGCACGATGGGCCTATAGGCCGAGGCCGACTCGGGAGTCCGTCCCGGCTTCGGCAGGAGAACCAGCCTCCCCTCTTTCCAGCACCCAGGGAACTGCCCGGACGTCAAACAAGCGTCGAACAGTCCCCTGAGGCGTGGTCCCAGGTGTTCGAGGACCAGGGCCAGCACACGGTTCGGAATACCGTCGGGCCCGGGGGCGGTGGATTTGACTCGCATACGCGCCACCGCCGCCCCCATTTCCGGCTCCGTGATGGGCGGAGCACTTTCATCGTCGGCCTCCCGGTCGCTGTCCGGCGAAGCCATGACTGGAGGCGTGTGCTCTGCCCGCCGTGGAAAGAGGTCCTCAACAACTCTGGTGAGGAGGCTGGGCTGGAGAGTCTCGGTGAGGGGAGGGCCCCGCCCGCGGAGCTTGTTCAGCGCCGCGAGGTAGGGGCGACCCCAGGGGTCACGCTCGAGACTGTCCAGCATTTCCCGCCGACTATCGTCCTTGGCGGTACGGACGGCCAGCCTGAAGGCAGACCGCGCATTGCGGTAAGCCTCGTACAGCTGGCCCTCCCGCTCAGCGTCGCGGTGACGCGCTCGACTGCGGGTGTAGGCCCTCCGGGCACGTATACACGCAGCCCGAAGGTCCGCCAATTCTCGGGACCACCAGGGGACCGCACTTTTCGGGGGTAGACGCCGCACACGGGGCATGGCCGCATCGCAGATCTGCGTTAACGCACAGCGGATGCGGTCAGCCTCGGCATCCACCCCGTCCGCCTGGGGCGGTGAGGACAGCCACGACTGAACGATGGCTGCCTCCACCAACAGGTCCCGATCCAATCGACCCACAGCCCACCGCGGAAACACGGGAGCTCCGTCCGCCGTGTGACCCCTGCTGGGCTGCAGGAGGGTCCAGGAGACCTCTATCCAGATGTATCGGTGGTCGGATAGGGTCTCAACCTCCTCCTGGACGCACCAGCTCCTCACACGTGCTGCGACATTAGGGCTAGCGAACGACAAGTCCACTATCGACCCGCCCTGCTGTCGCACGCACGTTTGCACCGAGCCCCTGTTCAGCAAACAGAGGCCCAGTGCCGCCGCCCACTCTTCGACCGCCCGCCCGCGGTCATTCGTCCTGGGGGACCCCCACGCCGTGGACTTGGCGTTGTAGTCCCCCAGAACGAAGACTTGGCGCGGTGCCAGTCGCCGTATCGAGGCCCCCAGGATGGTGAGGAAGGCCCCGAAATCCGTCGCACTCCTGTTCGGGGAGAAGTAAACACCAAATAGCGTAACCTCTCCCCATTCCGCCGCGACATACCCGTCGCCCCTGTCCTTGAGCAACAAAGGCGGGGAATGCCACGACGTGGAGGCGACGATTGCCACAGAGCCGTCACTGCTGCCCAGCTAATTGGGCCGGTCAGGCACCACGTACGGCTCCGCGGCTACGGCTGCATCGATCAACCACTCCGCCATGGCTTGCAGGAAAACGTCCTGTGCCTCGGCGGCGTGGTTGAGGTTGGCCTGCAGGAGGTGGTAAGATTCGGCCGCCATTAGTGGGCCGTATCCATTACCTCCTCCACGCTGGCGGGCGATCGGGTCGCGCTAGGGGCGGCAGCGGCCGGGGTCGTCGGGCCGCTCCGCCCCTTTGGGGCTGAAGCCGGGGGTCTGCACTCCTTGCCCCCCATGCGGTGCTTGGCGGGCCTATTGCCCGCCGCACACGCGTGGCAGTGGGGAGTGGCGGCGCACGATGCCGCTTTATGCCCGGGTTGACCGCAGCGGAAACAAAGGTCGTTGCAGTCAAAGCAGTTAGTGCATGTCGCCGAGTGTGTCCGACCACCATGCACTTGTAGCACCTCGCAGGCCGGGACTCCAGCACGGTCACCCGCGCCGAGCTCCAGCCCACGAGGAGCTTGCCTGAGCCGGCCAATTGCTTGGCCGACTCCACCGGGCACTGCACCCAGGCAGCACCGACGCCGCCCGGACCAGGGCGGATAGCGCCAATTCGAACGGTGTCCACGGGACATCCGGTTTTCGAGACGATGGCCTCCCGGATGTCATCCACCGTCACGGCGTCGTCCAGACCCGTGACCCGTGACCCGCAGTTCCGCACACTTGACAGGTCTGGCGATCTTGACGCCATCCTCTGCAGCAAACAAACCCCTCAGCTTCGCGGCCATGCTATCGGCCGTCTTGGCGCCCTCGGCCCCAGGGAACTCTAAAATCCGAGCCCCTGTCCGGGCCTTGCGGGTCCTGGCTTCGACGCCTCCTAAATTGGAGACGTCAAGCTCCCGCCAGGCACGACGTAAGACGGCCTCATAGCTAAGGCCGTTTTCGGCCGCCTCCGGCAGCACGGTGAACACCACCGCGGCTGACTTTGGCGGCCGGAGCCTCCTGCGCGACCTCTTGTTACCGGCTCCTGACTTGGGAGCGGAGGCTTTGGCGGCGCTTTTGGCCTCCGCTCTCCTCTTCTGACCGCGACTCTTCCGGCTGCGCTCAACCGTCTGCCAGCCCTCTTCGGGTGTAGCGGGGTCACTAGGCGCAGCAGTCGCGGTCGCGCCTGCATTGGCCGCCGTCGACGGTGCAGCTGCCGGCGGCGGCTTAGGTCCGGTCTTGGCAGGAGCCGATGCCGCCTTCTTCTTGACGGCGGGCCCCTTCGGCTTCGGTCCAGCAACGGCCGCAGCGTAGCTCCCTACGCGCCCGCCCTGGCAGGGTAGCGCGGCAGGGGCTGACGCCACGGCCTTCGGCCTGTCCGCAGATGCAACGGGAACGGCGGGTGCGGCGGCAGGGCCAGCGCTTGTCGGCGGCGCGGTCTTCGCCAGCTGCGCTATCTGGCTCCGCAAGTCGACCATTTGTTTGGCCAACTCGCGGTTCGCGTTCTGCACCGCCGACAGCTCTTTTCGAAGCGCCTCGTTTTTCTCCTGCAGGCCTGAGACCTCACCACTAAGGCGGGTGTTTTCGGCCTGCAGGGTGGCCATATTGGCAGCTCGGGGGTCGCCACCTATAGCGGGCTCAGCAGCCGCCGTGTCGGTGGGAGGGATGTCTGACAACACCCTCATCATCCTCGCGGCAGCCGCCTCATTTGCCCGCTTCTGGGCCTCAGTCCCCCGTACTGCACCGGCCGGCGACGGCGTCGCCGACCTTGCCGCCACTACTGCGCCCCCTCGTCCCCTGCGAGAGGCTGGAACTTTGGGAGGAGGCATGATGATGCCACTCCCCTCGGAGGCAGACTCCGAGCTGCCACCCTCGCTAAGGGGGCGCTTACGTACCTGCGAGGGGAGGTCCTCCTCCCTGGCCGCTAGGGCCGCCGTCAAGGCCGACGCTGGAGACTGGGATGATCCAGCGACGGTCTCTGCAGCTGATGTGCTGCCGCTCTCAATGTCCGACGGCTCTGCGGCAGTATTGCCGCCCTCGTCAGCCTTCTTTGCTGCCCTTTACTGCTTCGCGGCGCGCCGTCTGGCGCGCTCCGTTGCAGGGGTGGGCTTCCTTCCTCTCTTCTTTTTACGGGCCTCTGTTTTCGCCGGGCCCTCGGCTGACCTTGGAGCCTCAAGTGCCAGACTAGCAGCTGAGCTGCTGTCGGACGAGGCATCCCTCTCCTTTGGGCCAGTTTTACAGTAGCTTGGCCGGGCTGTAATGTGGGAACTAGGCTCCCCGTTCCCTGTGGTGGTAATGGGCGTCTCACCCCTCCTATCTGCAGCGTCGTTTAAAGAACAAGTATCCATACAGTTCCCACGAGTATGGGAGAAAAAAGAGGTCGACCCGGGCAGAGATCCCGTTCCCCGGTTAAGCGTACATTTGTATCCCAACACAGGGGGTCCGCAGGTACCCTGGCTGGGGGCGCGCTAACGACTGAACAACGCATCAGCCATGCATCCTCTCGCCGCACGCCAGAACTTAGGATTCTGGGTGATTGTTTTATAGAGGTTTTCTTCCTCGCGGTCCAGGCGGTTAAGCCAAGACCCTCGCTCCTGAATCTAGGCCTCAAGACAAATGTCCCGAAGCAAGAATCAGGTCTACGATTTGTCGCGGTTGGCAAATGCCTGCCCAGTCCTCAAACGAATGAGTGACTGGGCCCGTCGAATTTTCGCGTCCAATACCCTCTACAATTAGAGGCATGGAGCGAATTTGGGGCATCCCACAAACTGGGCCCCCCCTCGGGCCAGATATTTGCCACGAGCGACAATTCCAGAGAGCAGTTCAAGAAATTGTCGCTCGTGCCCAGGGTACACCACGCGGAGGTTTCTGGCGTAGCACCCCGTCAAAATTTTAACCTAAGAGACGTTTTTGTTTTCGTTCATTGGACTTGAAATGATTAATAAACAAATTGCCTATTAAGGCAAAAAACTAAACCAGGATCTTTAGCTGTATATTTCATTCGCGCTTAGGGGTCCAATTTTTTGGCGGCGTAGGCGCGAGTACTTGCGCCTCATGCCGTCCTAGCCGAGGCCGCGGGTGACGTGACCGGGGATTAAGTCCGTCACCCGCCGAGAGGCCGACTGCGTGAGGAAAGACCGACGTCCTCCCCGAGGGGGGGACGTCGGTCGATGGGAGGGTACCCTAAATAGGGAGTATTCCGTCGGGCCGACCACTGATGACAAGTAACCCTGTTCCGGTGGTCGGCCCAACGACGAAGGCGACGTGCACGTGGGTGGGTTGCGGGTGTGTGTGCTTACGCCCCTCTGTCGCCCCGGACGGAGTGGTGCGAGGAGCGCGCCGACCGCAACCCACCCCCAAAAAAAATGATGATAATGATTTTATTTATTCAGGATTACTTTGTATTTTATTTAATCCTGTAATAACACGTGAATAATTATACGCAAAGAGAACTGCAAGGCTTAGTTAATCTAATAATATATTTTTACGTATCGTATCTTTATAGATATCACTTATGTAAGCCTGAACAATTCGTCTGTTATAAAAATACTTATAATATTGTGAAATTACAAAAGATATAGAATAAATTTATACACGTGATATGTTTATCACATTTATTTATTTTATATATAAATTTCCTGTGTATGTCACTGAACTCCACATTGGACAGATGTTGATGAAATTTTTTGTGTGTATTATTCAAGGGGATTCGAGAATGGTTTAGATTCACAATTGGACCCGGTAGGTAGCACTGCTTTTATTTTATTTGAAGAGAACAACGTTGGTTGGGTCAGCTAGTATTAAGTATAAAAAACTGTCACTATTGTTTTGATGAAGACATTTAAGTCACATTGACTCATAGACATTAAACGTTTCTCCTATAAAACGTATTGCGAGTTGCAAATTAGAACTCAGTTGGAGTGTATTTTTATGAATGCAAACTGTGGCCAACAAGTAAACAGTACACCTGATGGTAAGTGATGCTGTCGCTCATGGGCCTTTGTTAGACCGCTAGCTACCGTGAAGAAAGTGAAGAGAGTGTGAATGTGTGCACTAAGGTACGGTGATACTAAAGGCATCACCAATATCCACCATACGAATATACCCTCAGTAAGTTGGGCTTCCGGCTCTTTCAATCACCAAACGATTGAAAGAGCCGGAAGCCCAATATCGACGTCTGAGTAGTAGCGATTTGTTACTGCGCTTCGTTCGGTGAGCGTGAGAGCCGGAAGCCCAACTTTCTGAGGGTGTTTGCGTGTGGAGGGTGTTTGGTGGTGCCCTTGGTATCGCCGAGCCTCAATGCACGCATTCACACTCCCTTCACTTTCTTCGCGGTAGGCAGCGGCCTTGTAAAGGTCCATGAGCGGCAGCAACACTTACCATCAGGTGTACTATTTGCTCGTTTGCCACCGTTTGCAAAAAAAAACAAAAAACGAAGCGCAGTAACAAATTGCTTCTACTCAGACGTCGATTTTCTGCGAGAGTGTGGTACTACCCCAGACGGACAGGCCAGCGACTGTAGACGGACTCTGTCAATAGTGTGGTCCTACCACTAATAGATATTATAGATTAGGTGATAATCAATCGAAATCGTCGTTTTTGTGTAACAGGCAGGTATGCGTATCATTATGCCTTGACATAAAACATGGCAATAGATGAAGATGAAGGGATACATAGAGTGTATCAGGTTATGGGGCAACTGGTCAAATGGGAGTTAGGCAATGGTGGTAATAATTCATGAAAAAAAATTATTGAAATACAAATATTGATTCGTTAATAAATTAGAGACATGTAAAGTTTTCAATTTTGTCATCGCTTTTTCGTGTAAATCTGATTGAAATGTATAAAGTTAGTGCTACTTAATCTGCAACATATTCGTCCTTTGTTAAATTTTCATTAGAAATTGAATAAATCAATGATTACGTTCGCATAAGCAAAACAAACTTCGCTTTAAATCAGCTGATCGGCCGATGACCGTTGACGAGTTGCTTTTGTTAGGTACACCACCAGGTTGCCATTGAAGCGTTTGCGCAAATCATACCTGTTTATACTGTCGAAGCTTTACATGCCTACATGTATCCTATACATGTCTACATAATACGTAATATTTAAGACATAGACTCTTAGACACACATTTTTGAAATCACTATAACTTTTATGTTATATTGTTTTTTGTGTAATATATATTCTAAATACGATCTATGACTGTTAAACTACAACATGCTTGAACAGTTTCCCCATAACCTGATACATTCTGTATATTCGGGAATATATCATAATAGGGCCATTGTCGAATTTAAATAGTGGTAATAATATATTAAGCTATAAGTATATAATAACTAAAGTACATAATTACTGTCGCGAATACAGCGACACGAAAAGGAGGGTTATCAGTTTGACCGGTATGTATGTAAATATTTACATATGTACATATTTATCTTTTTCATTGCAGATGTTGGGAAACGAGTAAGTAATATAAAATGATAATTAATTGTTAAGTTCTTATTTAACGTTTAATTATTTGTTGTATAATCATGGGGTAAGAATACAATTCACCAATTGCCGTGGGTGTCTTAAAAGATGACTAAGGGATAAAATATGCATATAACAAGAGATGGAGAACTCAAAATAAAACTTTATAATAATCTGTCTGACCAGCTTAAGTCAATTACCCTCCTATTATGAATGGCTTAATGGGTCAATGGGACATATATGAGCCGAATTGAGAATGAATGGATAACCTTGCACAATACAATAAAATAAAACCACAAAATAATATAAATAAAGAATAATTTCAAAAACCAGAATCCGTTTACGAACATATTACGCTGTAAAAATTATGAAACAAGTAAATATTCAACATAGCGATGTTCATTGTGCAGAGATAACTAGCGCAAGCTTTTTTATCCGAAGGACTATATACGCAATAAAATGAAACAGCTTTTTTGTTAACAGGCTATAGTCTGGTCACACCCTGTCGTAAGCAGGTAGGAAAGGAAGCAGGGACGGCGTGTAACCTCAAAATCATCATCATCATCATCTCGGCTTATATACGTCCCACTGCTGGGCTCGCGCCTCCTCCACGGTAGGAGCGATATTGAACTTAGTTTAGAATGCTGGTCAGACAGGTTGGTATAGGATTTTGTTTCGAGTTTTCCTTCTCTTGCATAGGTGTAATATATTCCTATTATATCCCTTAGTCGTCTTTTACGACATTCACAGGCAAGATATGGATGTATTCTTATTTCGTCACCACATCTCATAATCTGCAGAAAAGAATTTCTTTATCACCATTTGGACGAACCGAGTTGGTAGTTTGGGTAGCTCGCAGAGTATTATCCTTTCGGGTACCATCTATAGATGCCCCAGTGAACTATGTTTCACTGTTAGAATCCGCATGGTCAACTTCTCAACGGGTGCCAGAGAAATTCCCAATCTCTCCACCCGAGGGTGTCGGGTTAGGGCGCTATCAAGCGCAGGTACAGAGTACATGAACAAGTATGAACTTGCGTCGCCAGATACGAGGGTGACGGAGCGTGTTAGCATAGAGTTCTTCTTTGACCCGCTCTGTCTCCCTTACACGAGTTAACTGCTTCACAAAAAACGGTGACCAAACACATAAGATGGCGACTGGTACTTCGCCCCGAATTGAACATCCCATTTTAATCACATCATAATGTTAAATACTCTCTAGTTTCACACTTTCAAACTACAATGTATTTGTAGTCAGTTTTTAGCTTATGAATGTATTTTTGTTTTAGAGATACGCTTAAATGTGCATTAAATGTCATTTTAATAACTAAACTTTTTATGGTACAGCTATTGTTATTACAACCGGTCTAATTTGACCGCTAGACGATCACTTGTTATAACATGAATATCAATAAAGTTATTTCAAGTTATTGTTATTCAATGAGAATCGGCGACCTCGTAACAGGTCCTCGTAAACGTCTCCCGGGTAATGTACCCGCTGCTTAATAGATCATATAACTTAAAGACTTAATTAAAGTTAAATGAGATCTCTAAAAACAAACAGAGATATACTGAAAAGGTACATTAAATTCGCTAAGCGTGCGACGACTGTCCTCATAAAGCAATCAGTTGTTTTATCAACTACAATGTAACATTAAACTTTTGACAATCTAGAATAATCCAGATTAACTCTGGGAGTAACTGCATATGTATATGAATACATTATTAGTAGGTAAATATCTCAGACACTTTTAGATTGTTTGCTTTGTATTCATATTAATTTTTAAATATGTAATTTCGAAGTTTTTATGTAAAATTAGTTCAAAAGTCATTGTTATTAAAGATATTCATAGATACCAGCTATGACATTAGTTATTAAACTTTAACATATAATAACATTGTTTACAAATTCATTGTAATAAAGAGCAAGCATCGTAAATAATTAATAAAAAAAAACGATGATTGAAATTTTGTTCTGTACTTTGAGCGTGAAAGAGATTCAATGATCCATCCCTAAAAACTTTCACATTTATAATATTAGATAGGACTACTAGGATTGGTGAATTCAATTCTAGACTCCCCTTTCACTTAAGAATGTTGTTAAAGAAAAATATGACAATCACAAATATGTTTTATGAAAGCCTTTTGTTGGCAGTATATTGTTGAACCACCACCTGATATACGCAGACTCTATTTGAAGGTAAATAATCTTCAAAATGGCGTATCAAATACTAATATCAATACAGGATCTATATATTAATACGTGAAACAAATACTTTGTACCCCTTTTTACGAAAATTACGTGGATGGACAAGTATGAAATTTGACACAGTTGAAGTATATAATGGGGAGAAGTGCATAAAACTGAAATTTCATATAATAATGGATTAGAAATACATAAAATTCATTAAAAAAAGGCATTACGCACACTACAACGCAACCGCTACACACACACACACACACATACACACACACACAAATACGCGCGTTTATACACTTTTGTTTACGGTTAAAATCTCTGGTCAAACTGAATATCAAATAATCATAATTATGATGACAATGTCTAATAGGCATTTGTACTTATTACTTTATATATATTATATATATATATATATATATATATATATATATATATATATATATATATATATATATATATATATAAATTACATGTCACGTTGTTTGTCCGCGATGGACTCCTAAACTACTTAACCGATTCTAATCAAATTTGCACATTATGTGCAGTTTGATCCAACTTAAAAGATAGGATAGCTTACATCTTAATTTATAGTCGCAATATTATTTTATTGCAAATTATTTGTCTATTATTTAACATTCACAATTATCTGTTAACTCCAAACGATTTTAACAGATGGCGATATCTGTTGACTGGATTGAGTAATTGATTAATAGATGGCGCTGCTATGTCAAACCTACTAACGTGTGATATAAGCTACAATTCAATAGCATAAATAGTTTACTAAAATGTAATATAACAAAAACCTTAGCCACAGCAACGCGTGGCCGGGCCTGCTAGTATTATATAGTTATTAGTGAAATACAGCTTGCTCAATTTACAATTATACATAAATAAAATTAAAAGAAAATTGTGTAGCAGAAAAATTAATTAAAATGAATTATGGCCGAATTTCGACCACACGGCGACCACTAGTTATCAGAAATACTTCATACGGACAATAAAAATCTTTAAAAATTATATATATCTAAGCAATCGTCTTTGATCAAACAAAGACATTGTTCAATCATAAATATATCTATAGAGGCAAACCAATAAAGGCATCTCTCATTTAACCGAATGCTTGTCTTTATTAATATGCTAGATAAGCCTGAGCATTCTAAGATCTTTTATCATTCATTCAGAACTTTAGCGTTTATGCTACCAATAAAAATATTTATGTGACATATTCTTTTGTATTCTTGCACAATAAAATTGTTTCTCCGTACAAAGTAGTGGCTAGTAAGTAGTAACTTTGTCCTATACATCATTTCTTCATTTCAGCTCATATACATCCCACTATTGGGCTCAGTCCTCCACAATAGGAAGGAAAATTGACCTTACTATAACATGCTGGTCAGACAGATTAGGGTTTTGTTCTTTTGCATAGATATGCGTATTATATCCCTTAGTCGTGTTTTACGACATCATGGGCAAGATAGGGAGTGGTGAATTATATTCTTAATCCGTCACCACACGGATTTATATGCGAAGAAATAATTTTATAAATAAAACTATCAAATAAAAACGCGATAAAATCCGTAAAAATGGTAAAAAGTGGTGATTTTTAAAAATTTGGAATGTGTAATATTCTCCTAAACATCAGAAACCATTGTGACGAAATAATTTTATACAGATAAATATCTACTTATAAACTGAGTAAAACCATTGTTGAATAACAAAAACCGGCTAAGTGCGAGTTGGAGTCGCGCATGTAGTGCTCCATACCATTTATACCAATAAATAAAATTGGAGTGTCTGTTTGTAATGTCAAAATAATAGGATTTTTTCATGCTCACACGGTTATTTACACGACACCTATGCCTAAAATACAGATTAAAAATTTTTTGTCTGTCTGTCTGTTTGTTCCGGGTAATCTTCAAAACGGCTGGATCGATTTCAAAAATTCTTTCACCAATGGAAAGCTATAATATCAGGGCGTAAACTAGGCTATATTTTATCCCGGTATTCCCACGGGAACGGGAACTACGCGGGTAAAACGACTAAAACCGAAGCGAAGCGAGGGCGGGTTGCTAGTTATCTATAAAAATCGCGTTTGTTGTATGCAGCCCCCCCTTAAATATTTTTGTTTTGTTTTTAGTATTTGTTCTTATAGCGGCAACAGAAATACATAATTTGTAAAAATTTCAACTGTCTAGCTTTTGCGGTTCATGAGATACAGCCTGGTGACAGACAGACGGACGGACAGACAGCGAAGTCTTGGTAATAGGGTCCTGTTTTTACCCTTTGGGTACGGAACCCTAAAAATCCAATAAAATGAGGACAAGCGATGTTGTGTCGTATTCGTTCCGTGTTAAGTTTACAAATAGGTAAATTAGTGTCTTATCTTTTAATTGTATAAAAAAGGTAATTATGTAACACCTTATCAGTTCCAACTACTTTAACTAATTTGATAATTTTGTACTGCTTAGTGTAAATACTTTTATTTGCCTTTTTATCTACAAATATTGCTATCAAGGATGAAGTCTAATAAATATATTTCATAAGCTACAAACAGAACATGGAAATGGAGATATAACACAGAAATATGTCAATGAAGCAAACACAGAGAAACAAACAATTAAAGTATAGGAAACAACATATACTCAAAACATAAAAAACAAAAGGACAACAGCAACTAATAAAAAACAACAGCGCTCAACTTCAAGTCTATCTTAACATCTAACTGTAATAATGCCACTTGAAGAATAACTTGAATTATATTTTTTTTTTATTGCAAACGGTGGCAAACGAGCAAACAGTACACCTGATGGTAAGTGTTGCTGCCGCTCATGGACCTTTACAAGGCCGTTGCTTACCGCGAAGAAAGCGAAGGTAGTGTGAATGCGTGCATTGAGGCTCGGTGATACCCAGGGCACCACCAAAACCCTCCACACGCAATCACCCTCAGAAAGTTGGGCTTCCGGCTCTCTCGCTCACCGAACGAAGCGCAGTAACAAATTGCTAGTACTCAGACGTCGATTTTCTGCGAGAGCATGGTACTGCCCCGGACGGACCGGCCCGCGGCTGTAGACAGATAACTGTCGACAGTGTGGTCCTACCACTCCTAAATATATATTATATAAACTCACCTTAACAATTAAACTCAAAAAATGTAACAAAGACACGGACAATAAGTCTGTGGAGCATCAACAAAAAAAATATATATATATATATATATATATATATATATATATATATATATATATATATATATATATATATATATTTCATGGACAATGATAAACAATTAATATTTGAAATTTACGTGATAGAAATTTCGTATATGGTATAATGTAGGCGTTACAGGTTTTGTCTCTTTTTACTATACAGATTTTTTCTCTAAATAGGAATTTGATCATTATCTCACGTCGTCCTCGGCCGTTATCAAATTGACGATGGCGTTGATCCGGTCAGAAAGCAGATAGCGCCTCCACGATTGATTATTTGGCTCCCAGATATTGCTGTTGTAAGCCAAAGACCGTTTGCTAATAAGGCCATCAATATCGACCAAAGCACAATGCTAAATAACATAGATTATTAGGCATTTTTTTTGGATTATGATGTATCTTCCGTGTAATGACAGAGGAAAAATACAATTCACCACCCCCTCTTACCTGTGGGTATCGTAAAACGACTAAGGGGTACGATATGCTGATAACATCTAGCAAGGGAAGGAAAACTTGACATAAAACCCTATACCAACATATCTGACTGGCGCTGTGTAATAAGGTCAATTACCCTCCCATTGTGGAGGAGGCCTGCGCCCAAAAGTGTGACTTTTGTGGGTTGAAATGATCATGTTGATACATATTTCCCTATTATTAATTTCATCATTACCATCAATTTTTAATATAACTATCTACTAACGTCACATCCTTAATTTTCTCAAATAAGTTACGTCGTCTATAAATATTAAGTCTAATAGTAGAAGACTAGGTTATATGAACTGGTTATTTACCAGTAACGTCCATAAGTGTCCAGATCTACTTTAAACAACTATAATTTCATTTAAACTGATAAACCGAATTATCGCATTACAAGAGTTTATGACGTTAAACTGACCCCAAGTGGCAAATAGCTCTGACATTCTTGTCACGCGAAACACATAAATGAGTGCGACATTTATCACAACACATATTATCTCACATTTCTGTACTAATAAGCGAGTTATTTAATTTAGTATCTATAACTAAAGTAATAAATAGCTTTAAATAATATGTATACCGGATGGCCTATGTAAATGTGTCGTTAGGGCCAAGTTTGATAAAGGATGGCCCGTTTAGATCGATCAGTAGCGACAAGTCTGAAAGACAACATACAAGCACCTGTGCCCTCACCGATTTTAATTACAAGAAATATTGCATACGTAGAAATTTTATTATTACACCATGTGGTTACGGGGTAAGAATACAATACACCACCCCCCCCGCTTGCCCGTCAGTGTCGTACAAAACCAGTAAGGAATATGATATGCAGATAACATTAATGCAAGAGAAGCAAAGCTCGAAATAAAACCCTATACTCACACGTCTGTAGGTCAGTTTTCCTCCCATTGTGGAGGAGGCCCCAGGCGAACAGAGGAGTCGTATAGGCTGAGGTGATGAGATAAAATTTAAAAAAAAATCTACTTAGTTTAGGAATCCACTCCAGTTGTATTGGAAACTAAACTTACATTACTACTATTTTAATATCGATTTTGTAGGTCATACGCAGTATATAATACTGTGAAATATAATATTATTTAAATATTAATAAAATGCATTTTATTTCATGTTCTAATTGACACTGCTGCCTGATTTTGGGCACGAAAGACTAATAGTAATGGCTTTTCTTTCTAGAGAGAGAATTTAAAACATTTTTGGATACGCGGTTGGCCATGAAAAAACCTTTCTAATTAAGAAAAATATCAATTAAAATAAATTATATCTGATGGATGTTTATACATTCACCATAGATATTATAGCTGTTTATACAGTTACTGTGAATTTAAAAATAGGTACCTATTAAGCTGAACTATTTAGAATATTTAGAAAATAAAAAAACACCGCAACAAAATAATTGAAATTTCATAAACTTGTTAATTAATCTTGAATATGTACCACTAATGTGTTAATTTACGTATACTAATTTTCATGTGGTGACGGATTAAGACTACAATTCACCACTCCTTATCTTGCGATATCGTGGATGTCGTAAAAGACGACTAAGGAATATAATATTTTCTTAATGGGACTAATCCCACCACACATTCCCACCATTGTAACTCCTATAAGCCAGGATCCACAATGGTCTCTATAAATGACACCGAGGTTTGACCCTCAGGCAGTCCCGGGATATGATTTTAATTGTCTTGGGACCCGCAACAAAGTTAATTAGAAAAGATTAAAGAGGAGTTGGAAAGAGAGATTCCACTTCCCTCCTAGGCAAAGCGGGAGACAGGAAAACAAAATGACTAGTCAGCCAATAAGTAAAAAGGTGTACAGCTACGATAGCGCAGCAGTACGGCACCACGGATACGGAAGAGCTTATCGGGGCCTATATGTGAGCGTTAAGATTGATTGCTACAGTAGGTATGGCAGAAACGCATGAACGCACGGAAATTTTCTCGAGTTGCTACAAGGTCCGTATAGTATACTACCCCACAGGTGACTTGCAAACTGTTTAACATAAGGTTACGCTCGTCTCGTCAGAGATCGCACTCCCAGAGAATGTGATGTGCTGATTGTTCATACTCGTGGTCAGATATGGAACATTGACGTAATGGTGATGGTACGAGTTTAAAAGAAAATAATTTACTTTTAAAGTTGCCATGGCCAGTTAAAAATTGGGCCACGAAGTGGTCAACCTCCAGCCACACCTTCTCCAGGTGCTCCCGGATGCATGGAAAAATAGATAAAGATGACGACCTTTCGATGATGAATCCCATCTTTCTTGCCATTCAGTTAAAAGTTCCCCATAGACAATGGATTATGGTGCAAACAATCTAGTAATTTTATTTCGGTCGCGCGGTAGAAGGAAATCTGTACCTATTCATAGTTTCCTTTGTGGTGTAATACATTGACGCTCGTCTCTGAATCTCCAAATCAACCGGAAGTACACCCGCGAGTACTGGTAAGGCCTCGGTACTAACCGTTCTATAGGCTTTACATAAGAATATTAAGGCCAATCGTTGGCTCTGTAGTAATTTAAGGCGAGCCCTATCGGCCCATACAGGTGCAGCGTAACAAATACACCCCAAATATGTGGCCATGTATATAGTTTTAAGTGTATTAAAACGAAGGCCCCAAGTAGATGTGGATATTCTTCCGTTTCGCTTTTTCGTTTACAGTTTTAATACGCTCAATAAATGAAACATTTTTTTCTAAGACTAGGCCGAGATAGCATACTGACTCTTTCTTTTTGACAGTCATATTATTGAAATTTATACGCGGCGCCGATTGAATATGTCCTTTTAATAAAAGATGATATGTTTTTTGTGGTGCGAAGGCAAGCCATGCCATGCCTCCAAGCATTGTGGAGGTGGTCCGAGCCCGATCGACGGCTGTACGCGGGGGTCATCCGGTCGATGGCCCTGTACGGCGCACCTGTGTGGGCGAGGTCCCTGACCACCCGACTCAGGGCTACTCTGTGGCGACCACAGAGAGCCATGGCGATCAGGGCCATTCGCGGGTACCGCACGGTGGCGACGGAGGCGGCGTGCCTGTTGGCCGGGACTCCCCCGTGGGACCTGGAGGCGAAAATGCTCGCCGATTTGTATCGGCGAGTGTCGTGGTTGCGATCGGAGGGCGGTGTGGTCTCTTTGAGGGAGCTCACCGCCTGGCGCGTCGACGCCCGCCGAGACGTCATTGCCCGTTGAGCAGTCCGGCTGGAGAGGCCTCAATACGGTGTCTGGACCGTGGAGGCCTTCCGGCCGGTGCTGATGCAGTAGCTAAAACGGCGGCACGGGGTGCTTTCCTTCCGACTGGTGCAGGTCTTGCGGGGCATGGATGCTTCGGCAAGTACCTGTACACGGTCGCTAGGAGGGAGAGCACACTGTCCTGCCACCACTGCGATTGCGACGAGGATACGGCGCAGCATACGCTCGAGGTTTGTGCCGCCTGGGCAGTGCAGCGTCGTGAACTCGTCGCAATCATCGGTGCCGACCTGACGCTGCCAACCATTGCTAGGGCAATGCTCGACAACGTCAGAAACTGGGACGCGGTCGCGGCCTTCTGCGAAGCAGTGATCTCGTAGAAGGAGGCCGCGGGTCGCGCGCGCGAGGAGCTCAGCCTCGACGAAGCGACCCGCCGCCGGCGACTGGGGCGGCGCAGCGCGTGCTTACGCCCCTCTGTCGCCCCGGACGGAGTGGTGCGAGGAGCGCGCCGACCGCAGCCCACCCAAAAAAAAAAAAGCCCAACAGTGGGACGTATGTTGGCTGCAATGAACAAATGTAATAATTATAAATATTTTAGATAACTACTATTTATTATTTTCCTTATATTCAAAATGAAACGTGGTGTTTAATTCGGGTGCGTTACGAATTTCCGCTTGGACTACCTATAGTCTATTTTAATAATCGACTATTTAAACGATTTTGATTAATTCTGTATGTCTAACGATCCGAAGTTGATGTCAGATTTTTAGCAAGTCGTAAAACTTAACTAACCAAGCAGCATGTTTGGTTTATCTTCCACATGTGTTAAAGAAAGACGTAGGGATGGCGATATGAGATCTATTAATTGAGGAATCGATTTTTCAGGCCCAAAAGATCGATTTTACAAAGCGATACGAAGCACTGAATCGATTCGGTGAATCGATACTTTAGCCTAGAAAATCATCATTCGATTCTTTTCTGCCTATTCGGTACTAGTGTTCAGTATCGAATGTTAGTGTTTTATATTATAAGATGAATAACACTTTCAGATTTTTTAAAAAGAGCTCTTCACAATCGCGCCAGAAACATATCTCGTGTTGAATTGGAAGAAAATTAAAAAAAAAAGATCTATAGATCGATTAATCGGAAATCGATCCTTCAGACGTCGATTTTCTTGTGAATCGATTCTTTGGACGACGATTCAAATCGATTCAAGAATCTATCTTTTTCTGAAAGATCACCCGCCCATCCCTAGAAAGAAGACGAGCTGTGCCATTCTCATATCAGCGTACATATAAGTAGGTGATAGTAAAAATTAGTGCAGTATATTCCAGTATTTTAAAGATCATTACGTCATCACCAATTAGGTACAGTGAAACATCAACTTAGATAAAAATATCCATAACATCTTAGATAAAAATATGTAAATAACGCGACTTCATCAAAATAATGTGTGTATATGTTACGGCTTTAGATATGTCATAACTGAGTAACGTCTATTTGCAAGCCAAATATGCATGTCAAAATGGTAGCAAAACAAGATTAAATATTCTCGTCACAAGTAAATAGTAGTTCCTTAGAACAATAACTCATAGAACGTTGGAGGTTGGATTGGAGCCTATTGGAGCCCTACGCCGGACCGTTCCCTAGTGTACAAGGTCATTGCGTACACAAGGCAACTCTATTGTATAGTGCTGTGCGTGTGTATGTGTGTAATCGCTTGCATGCATGTAGTATTTTTGGCTTCACGTTTTTGATCGCTTAAGTACCGACACCTTTTATACGCTTTATTCTAAGAGTATTTTGTATTTTTTTATTGTTAGGTATTTTTTTATTGCACGGGCGTGTTTACAGTAGGTTTAAGCAGCATAAGCCATCAAATTATGGCTTCAAAAGATTTAAAATGTTACTTATTTACATTTCATTGTTGTAATGTGTTTACGTCTGGCGACAGAGTGAGAATACAATTTACTACTCCCCGTCTTGCCCGTGGATGTCGTAAAGCACTACTAAGGGATTTAATATGCATATAACATCTATGTAAGAGAAAGAAATCTCAAAATAGAAACCTATACCAACATGTTTGACCAGCATGGTACAGTAGTCCATTTACCTCGTATTGTGGAGGAGACTCGAGCCCAGCAGTGGGACGTGTATGAGCTGAAACGAAATGTGTTTACATTGTTGTCTTCTATCTTTGTTAATATTATAAAACTTTTGAACACGTTTGTAATGCGCGCAGAAGATTTATATTGATAAAGAATTTTAGTCCCTTTTAAGTTTTCGTCTGTTCAGACTAAGTATGTTAGCAATGTTCCGTAAGTGGAAGATTGTCCTATAATTATTAGGTACTCTGTTATACTAAAATGGTAAAGGAATTCAACACTTTTAGTTGCACGCAATTGTAGAGCCGATTATTATCTAGAGAATGCATTTATGAACGTGAGACGTAAGCTTTTAAAATTTTTTTTAAATTTTAGTAATGTAATAAAAAGGTATTGAACTTTCATACATAGACAAACGGGACCAGTAACGTTATCTATACCAATAAATAAAATTGCCGTGTCTGTTTGTAATGTCAAAACAATAGGCTTTTTTCATGCTCACATGGTTATTTGCACGACACCTATGCCTAAAATAGCGATTAAAAAATTTTTGTCTGTCTGTCTGTCTGTTTGTTCCAGGTAATCTTCAAAACGGCTGGACCGATTTCAAAAATTCTTGCACCAATGGAAAGCTATAATATCAGGGCGTAAACTAGGCTATATTTTATTCCGGTATTCCCACGGGAACTATGCGGGTAAAACGACTATAACTGAAGCGAAGTGAGGGCGGGTTGCCAGTGTTTAGAATAATAATAAATTCATTTTTTTTCGTGTGGTGACGAAGTAAGAATACAATTCATCACTCGCTTTCTAGTCCGTGGCTGTCTTAAAAACACGGACAAATAATTCACCTATAAATACGTGGATAAAACATAGCCTATGTTACTCGCTGATAATGTAGCTTTACATTGGTGAAAGATTTTTTAAATTGATCAACACCCAGGGACCCACAGTATTTAAAACAAAGGTCTTCAAATAACATATCGAACCTTTAATCCCATACCGTCACTATCCTAAAAAAGCTAATTTTACAGGAGAGCTATTTAAAGATTTATGACAAATATTAACTAATATAAATAAGAGTATATTAGAGTTTCAGGAATAATTGTCTTTTATTTTATTTTATTAACAACTATTATTCCTATTAAAACACATTTTTTTTTCATATTAATTATTATTAATTAGCGGATATAAATAATTTAAAATATTAGTGACGTATACATTTTCGAAAAAATTAAAAAGTTAAGTGAAATTAAAATATATAAATTGAAGCAATGTGTAAATTCAATGTTCAACAATTAGATGGCGTTAAAAACAGTTTTGCGAAAAATTTCCTTACAGACGGTTTTGGATTAAAAGTGCGATATGTGTTCCAAAATTCAAAATTAATATCACCATCAATTGGAATGTATTCAAGTGTTTTTGGATAAAAAGAATTGGTACTTATAAAACAACAAACCATCGTCATCACAGCTCATATACGTCCCACTGCTGGGCTCGAGCCTCTTCCACAACGGGAGGGAAATTGACCTACTATGCCACGCTGGTAGGGCTGGTTGGTATACGGTTTTATTTCGAGGTTTTATTCTTTTGCATCGATGTTGTATGTATACTTACGACATCCACGGGCAAAAAATGGGGTGGTGAATTGTATTCTTACACCATCATCACACGGAAAGAACAAGAAATACGAGTTATTAATTTAAAAAAAATAAAATAAGGCCACATTACTATTAAATTGGATAGAATATTAAAATCGAAACACCAACTAGTCTGTTCAACGTGAAGATACATATATATTACAATTGTTGCCTTATAAGGAACAAGGCCTATAAAGACACGATTAATGAGTATCTTTAACAAGCATAAGTGTACGACATAACTACTATTTATTTATATAAATCATTAACATGCATAAGCAATATAACATCTTAATGTAGGTCAACTACCATCCTATTGTGAAGTGCGGCTTAAGCCAGCAGTGGTACGTATATGAGTCGAGATGATGATGATGACGATGACGAGTTGAAATGATGATAATATTACGGATATAGTGGTAGTACTACACTCTCGCAGAAAATCGACGTCTGAGTAGTAGCAATTTGTTACAGCGCTTTGTTCGGTGAGCGAGAGAGCCGGAAGCCTAACTTTCTGAGGGTGTTTGCATGTGGTGGGTTTTGGTTATGTGTTTAGTTTCACCGAACCTCATTGCACGCATTCACACTCCCTTCGCTTTCTCCACGGTAGATAGCGGCCTAGTAAAGGTCCAAGAGCGGTAGCAACACTTACCATCACTGTATACGGTCTACTTGTTTGCCACCGCTTGCATAAAAAAAACTTCGGGAGTTTATAATAGAAAGATATTATAAACTATTGAACTAAATATGAAATTACGTTGATGGATAAAGTTGTTATAATGTAGTCGTCATTGTCGTCTCAGCTCATAAATGTTCTGCTGTTGGGCTTCACCTTTCCCCCCAATAGGAAATGGACCTACTATACCATGCTGGTCAGACATGTTGGTATAGGGTTATATTTCGAGTTTGTCTTCTCTTGTACAAATGTAATATGTATATTATATCCTTTAGTCTTCTTTGAAAACATCCACGGGCAAGATAGGTAGTGGTAAATTGTATTCTTATTCCGTCACCCTATGTAAACACATTACAACACAATCAAATGTAAATATCATAACAATTTAAAACTTCTGAAGCCATCACTTGATGGCTTATGCTGTTTAAGTCTATTGTAAACACAACCGTGCATTCACCTAACAATAAAACATTTTACGAAAAACTTATTTATTTGTGACGAGAATTTTTAATCATGATTTGCTATCATTTTGAAATACATATTTGGCTGGTAATTGTATTCTTACTCTGTCACCATACGGAATACATACTTAACATGTCAGTCAGTAATTAGTCGACCACTAGTACTTACACTGAATGCACACAAAAACTGATTTATCGAAATTGTATACATCCGTGTGGTGAGGGAGTAAGAATAAAATTCATAGCCCCTATCTTGCCCGTAGGGGTCTTAAAAGAAGATTAATTTATTAAATATGCATATAACATCTAGGTAAGAGAAAGAAAACTCGAAATAAATCCCTGTACCAATCCGTCTGACGGTCGTAGTATAGTAGATCAATTACCCTTCTATTGTGGATGATAATTGCTCCTGGTGGTTATAATATTATCGTCATTGCAGGTCATATATGTCCCATATATGATAAGATTACATATATATATATCGTTCAGTAGTTTATAATAGAAAGATATTAAGTTCTGAACTATATACGTAATTACGTTGACGGGCTTAATTTTTAGGTTTTAAAGTACTCACTATTAATTGCTCGTGAGTACACGAACAATTAAATAGTGAGTGATTTATCAGGATATGATGGCTTTGGTCAAAAGTGGGCGGACGCAACGCTATGTACCGATGGCTGTACGCAAGGTGATCCGGTCGATGGCCTTGTAAAGCGCACTCGCGTAGTAGACGTCCTTGACCGTCTGTATTTGAATCCGCAATTGCAACGCCTTGGCAATTGTTGTTTGTTGTTGGAGCATCAATAGTACAAGTACCCGAAAGGGTAACGGTTAAGAAATCAGTACTAGTGGTCAGTCTAATGGCTATGAGGAGGGAATACAATAGGTTATGGGGCCGTGCGCCGCTCTTATGTTGCCGCGGCGAGAATGTGAAGGCTTTTCCTTTCTCAGACTGAATCGCCTAGAATAAAATGAAGGGTCATATAGAATCGGAGTAAGAATACAATTCACTATCCTCTTAACTGCCCGCGGGTGTCGTAAAAGATGACTAAGGGATATATATTGCAGATAGCCGGAAGCCCAACATTCTGAGGGTGTTTGCGTGTGGAAGATTTTGGTGGTGCCTTTGGTATCAGCGAGCCTCAGTGCACGCATTCACACTCCCTTCACTTTCTTCGCGGTAGGCAGCGGCCTTGTAAAGGTCCATGAGCGGCAGCAACACTTACCATCAGGTGTACTGTTTGCTCGTTTGCCACTGCTTGCAATTAAAAAAAAAAGAAAAAAAAAGATAACATCTATGTAAGACAAGGAATACTCGATATAAAACCCTATGCCACGGGGTTTGAGCAAGCACGGTGTAGTAGATAGGTCAATTTCCCTTACATTATGTAGCAGGCTCGAACCCAATAGTGGGCTACATGTGGGCTGAGATGATGATGATGATGATTTGCTTCATACTAGTGAATAGGAAAAACTTTTTAAATAATTTGTGGTCAAGGTTGTATAGCTGTTAAATTGCCATTGGTCATTCCATAGATAGTTCTAGCACGTCGTCTTTTAACATTTTCGTATAGGTGTAAGCTTTTGGCCACGAACGACAAGGAACTCAGTACCAGTGGCCGGCCCAATGGTGAATGGATGGCAATGCGGTGGGTTATGGGGCCGCGCGCCTCCCTTGCGTCGTCCCGGACAGAATGGACAGCGTGTTTGCTGACTAGGGTAGCCAACCATATTTTATAATAAAGGATCCTACTTTATTTTTGATATTCTTTTTCTTAATGATATTCGCTTGTATGTATTGTAAACTGTCGTACTCTGAGGCTTGAGATATAGACTATCATCTAGTTTGGTCCCCACCGGATACCTAACACAAGAGATGGAATATGAATGATTTGTACATTCAGTGATTTGTACCTTCTATTTTGGTAATAATTAATTATACTTTATACTTTTCCATATCAGTAAAGTATGTGAAAATGCTTTATTTCCAACCTTTACTGTGATGAGTAAAACAAAACACTCATTATGGTTACTTAACTATTTAACGGTACACAAAAGTGAAAACGGACGATGAAAACGATTTTGAATTACTAAACGAAATATTAGATGTCAGATGTGATGTGAATCAGACTTTACATGTGTAACTTTTGACGCGAATGTCAAAATGTCATGTAGCGCTTTTATATTCTTTTCATTATTTTAGTGTTTTAAAGTGTTATATTGAATAATTTTACTGATATTTTATGTAATATAATGCAGATAAAATTCTGAAATGTAGTGAAAATGATATAATAGTGAATTGCGTGCATTTTGACATTCTGCCCAAATTTCCAGAGACGCATGACTTGGATATCAGCACCAAGTCATGCTAACGACTGACTGAAAGACTAAGACTAAAGACGTGAATAATAATCAATACACTCGACACTGGCACCAATAGCTCATATTATTGTAGCTCATTGCCATTAAATAAGTAGAAGAAGAAGACTTTACATGTGCTAAAAGCACACAAAAATACGTTTTTAAGTCAATAAAAACATAAAATTTGAATATCCTTTTTTTTTCAGCAAACTACTTTATTTTTTCCTATTCAAATCAATTTATACTTTTTTTTGTAACAAAAAGGTGGCAATCCTAGTGCTGACCATACCCCGCCAACAAAAAGTCGTAAGTTCTTCATCGCAGCCCACATACGTCCCACTGTTGGGTTCGGGCCTCCTTCACAATGCGAGGGAATTTGACCTACTATACCATGCTGGTCAGACATGTTGGTCTGTACCAACAGGGTTTCAGTTCGATTTTTCCTTCTCTTACACAAATGTAATGTGCATTTTATATCCCATAGTTGTCTTTTACGACATCCACGGGCAAGATAGGGAGTGGTGAATGGTATTCTTACTCCGTCACCACACGGAAGCTCTTATGTGTTACTATTTTATATTACAGCAATTTGAAGCATTTAAAACCCAGCTATATAAGTCGCAGTGATTAGTTGTCCTATTTGCATTGGTGTGGTCTTTTCTTATGTTCTTAAACATGCCTATATAATTTCATTACTCGTATATTAAGTCGAGGCACCTTGTTAGCATTAATATTCATCGCAGTAGTTTTACTGTTAATCATTGCTGTTAACTGATTCAGCTATTAACTAATTTGAATATTAACCAAGTCATGTTTCAACATTTTTGAATATAGCCTTGACCCTTAAGATCTTGATATTATGAGATTTATGTATAGATTATCTAGTATAAGACGTATTTTAATCATTTTTAGACATGCTAATAGACGTTCAGTATAATTATTATCCACTAGCAACCCGCCCTCGCTTCGCTTCGGTTATAGTCGTTTTACCCGCGTAGTTCCCGTTCCCGTGGGAATACCGGGATAAAATATAGCCTAGTTTACGCCCTGATATTATAGCTTTCCATTGGTAAAAGAATTTTTGAAATCGGTCCAGCCGTTTTGAAGATTACCCGGAACAAACAGACAGACAGACAGACAGACAAAAATTTTTTAATCGCTATTTTAGGCATAGGTGTCGTGCAAATAACCGTATGAGCATGAAAAAAGCCTATTATTTTGACATTACAAACAGACAGTCCAATTTTATTTATTGGTATAGACAACTAACAACAACATTATATTGTCGGAATCAATAAATGATATTTATATGAATTTTTTTCCGTGTGGTGACGGAGTAAGAATACAATTCACCCCCACCTTTCTTGCCAATGGGTGTTGTGAAAGACGACTAAGGGTTTATTATATGCATACAACAGCTAGGTAAGAGAAGGGAGACTCGAAATAAAACTCTCTGTACCAACCCATCTGACCAGCGTGGTATAGTAGATCAAGTTCCTTCTCATTATGGAGGAGGCTCGAGCTCAGCAGTGGGACATATATGAGTTGTGATGAAGATGATGATAAGAAATTATAATCTTAAAGAGACTCATGCACGTAAATCTATGTATTATTTAGTTATTTTTTTTTATTGCAAACGGTGGCAAACGAGCAAACAGTACACCTGATGGTAAGTGTTGCTGCCGCTCATGGACCTTTACAAGGCCGCTGCCTACCGCGAAGAAAGTGAAGGGAGTGTGAATGCATGCATTGAGGCTCGGTGATACCAAAACCCTCCACACGCAAACACCCTCAGAAAGTTGTGCTTCCGGCTCTCTCGCTCACCGAACGAATCGCAGTAACAAATTGCTACTACTCGGACGTCGATTTTCTGCGAGAGTGTGGATACTACCCTGGACGGACCGGCCCACGGCTGTAGACAGATAACTGTCGACAGTCTGATCCTACCACTCTTGAACTCTAGTTAGTTAAAAATATATATAAAATAAAAGCTACTTACTGACTATATGGATCATAAACGAGGCAAATACCACCATCCAACCCCAACCTCCATCTGGCGGCGGTGGAGGGCTTTCCGAACCCTCCCGAGAACTGTCCTGCATCTGCACATTATTTCCATTCCTTCCGTTCTTTCCATTGTCGTGAGTCATTTTCCTTCACTAAATTCAAGTATCTTGCTCACTAAAGTTAAGAAATGATTTAAACTCTTAAGATATAAATATCACCGTTTTATAACTTGTTTTTATAATAACTACCTTGTACGTTATTTATTTATTTATATATTGTCATTAGGATATGTCAATTTACGTGTTTTTTTTAATAAGACGTATTAATTTATTGTATAATGTATATCTTATTGTATAAAGATTTATAATATAAGAGCACGGGAAGCAAATATTGTGGAAGAGGTCGAAAATTATTACGTTTCTATCTGTATCTCTGGCGTAGCACATCGAATTTTAACTTTGTCCAATTCCTCATCTGAAACAAAAGAGTATATATTATAAATTTAGTAGATGTACAGGCCTTTTGATGAGTATACATACTGAATTTATTTTTCTTGACACTAAAATATGTTAAGGACTACAATAAATAGGTAGGTATGTCAAGGACAATATGAATAGGTAATTATGACGGTTTGTGCATTCAAATGGTGTCACAACACATTTGAAAAAGATAAAAGTATATTAACATTACTTTTAAAAATATGCCGACGATTTATGTTAATAAAAACAAAATTTGATTTCATAATTTGTATAGTGGTGTGCGTGTGTACGTGTGTAATCGCTTGCACGCATGTAGTATTGTTTGCTTCATATTTTTGATGGCTTACGTATGGACACTATCGTTCTATACGTTATTATTCTAAGGTCAAGGACATTGTTTTTTTTATAATTGCTAAAATATTCTATTCCGTGTGGTGACGGAGTAAGAATACATTTCATCATTCCCTATGTTGCCCGTCGATGTCGTAAAAGACGATGGATACATTATGCAGATATCATTTATGCAAGAAGGTACACTCGATATAAAACTGTATGCCAAGACATCTGACCAGCGTGGTCTATTACGTCGATTTCCCTCCCATTATAGAGGAGGCCCGAGCCCAACAGTGGGACGAATATGAGCTGTGATGGATGGATGTACTTACATGTCTTTTGATGACTATAAATATAGAATTTATTTTTCTTGGCACTAAGATATGGCAAGGACATAATACTGTTTGCTTTATGATTGTTAAAATATTCTGGATTATTGTTTAAACGAAGCGAAAATGATTTATTTATTTATAACACATATCACTATTACTCTCATGAGCTTCAGAGATAATTGAGATCTTTTAATTATATTTGTCCGTCTCCGCTTGGTGACGGAGTAAATATAGAATTTAGCAGTCCTACTCTTGCTTATAATATGCATATAACATCCGAGCAAGAGAAGGAATACTCGAAATAAAAGCATATGCCAACACTTCTGACCAGTGTGGTATAGTAGGTAAATTTACCCTCTCATTTTGGAAGAGGCTCAAGCCCAGCAGTGAGATGTATATGGGCTGAGATGATGATTTAGATGATGAATTATATTTATTCTCTTTGAATAATATTATTTGCGAAATTTTTGATTGGAACTGACATTAGTGGTTACGAGTATTTCTTTCAGTTCAAGAGTTGGCTATTACTTTACACCGAATGTAATTAAAATACGAAACTTAAAATAAAAACTACCTCATATTTATGCATAAATTCCTGGGTCATGTAGGACTTTAGAAAAACAATTAACGGACACAAATTTAACATAAAATTCGAGACAATAATTTGTGGGTCCCACAAATTTAAAATAAAAAATGGGGAAAGCCAAAAAATGAGAATCGAACATAGGACACGGCATGAAAGGTCAGTACTTAGAGAATTACGTCATATGTGCAGTTATGTGTGAAGTCAAGATCACACCTATGACCCATTACGAAAATTGATATTGTATTTTTTTAATTTCCGTCTGGAGGCGGAGTAAGAATACAATTCACCACTCCCTCTTCTGGGCCCTCTTCTAGATCTTGCCGGGGCCCGTAAAAGCTGACTATGGGATATAATATCTGGGCGAGGGCGCGTCGTGAACTCGTCACGATCATCGGTGCCGACCTGACGCTGCCGACCATCGTCAGGGAGATGCTCGACAGCGTCAGGAACTGGGACGCGGTCGCCGCATTCTGTAAGGCCGTCATCTCATGGGAGGAGGCGGCGGATCGTGCGCTAGAGGAGCTCCTCGTCGGTGACACGTTCCGCCGCCGGCGACTTGGGCGGCGCAGGGGCGAGTACCTGCGCCTGATGCCGTCCTAGCTGAGGCCGCGGGTGACCGGACCGGGGAATTTAGTCCGTCACCCGCAGAGAGGCTGACCGCGCGACGGCAACCGACGTCCCGGGACGGGGACGTCGAGAGGTGAGGGTACCCGAAAGGGTATTCCGTCGGGCTGACCACTGACGACAAGTCACCCTGCTCCGGTGGTCGGCGACGATGTCGGTTAACGACGAAGGCGAAGTGGGTACGGGTGGGCTATGGGCCCGCCCGCCGTCCTTCCGTCGCCCCGGATGAGATGGACCGCGTGTGCGCTTAACATAGCCCACCAATAAAAAAAACGCGATATGATATGCACATCTGTGCAAGGGGAGGAAAACCTGTCTGACCAGCATGGTATAACAGGTCAATTTCCTTGCTATTGTGGAGGATGCCCGAGCCCAACAGTGGGACGTATGTGGGCTGCGATGATGATGATGATAATATTTTTAATCCCTGAGTGTGTATTATGTCTTCACCAAGGACAAGAAAAAAAGATCTTTTAAGACGGTGTTTTATTTTGTAAATGGGCAATAACGTAACGGACATTAATCGCAATATTTGATCATCATTTGTCTGCCCTCATCCTACGCTAATTGGGGTCGGCACCATATATACCTTCCATAACCTTCTATCAACCGTCAAATCTGCAGTCACTCTTTTCGTACGCATATTCTCATTCACACAGACCATCCATCTCTTTTTGGGTTACGTCTATCCACAATCAGATCGATAACCAGCCTTGTCACGTGCCTTTCATCCCTCCTCATCATATATCCATACCAAGACAATCTCACGTTCTTAATCTACTCTATCACTGGTGCCACTTTCAGGCTTCCTCTAATATAATATTTTATGTTAAAATAATATTTAACTATTAAATTTTTCTAGTTAAATAGATTTGGTTCATTGTTTATTTAGAATGACTTTGTACGTCCATGATAAAAATAATGTTAAGTCTGAGTACATATTTAATACCTGCATGACGCAAAGTTGATCTAAAGGCACTGTATAATGTTATGATATATTATAATTCACTGTCTCATGAACATCGCATGCATATATATGAATATCTATGAAAGTTTTGGATGATTATAAAACAAAACTGTTTTTCGACAGATTCAAAAATAAACAAAATATTTCCTAATTATTTTTTCCCATTTTTTTGCCTGATGATTGCATGAATATCAGATACATTTAGACAGACATGTGTTATTCTAACTTATGCTCGTTCCTTATTCCGCTCAAAAGTTATTACACATAAAATAATCTAACCAAAGTAGTGGTCGATCTATCAAAGTTATTAAAATCACTAGGCATATTTTGTCATGGCGCATTTACTTTTTCAATTTTAGATTGTGATAAGGATCACAATTATTCTATCATCATCATCATCATCATGTCAGCCCATACACGTCCCACTGTTGGGTTCGGGTCTCCTCCACTATGTGAGGGAAATTGACCTACTATAGCATGCTGGTCAGACGTGTTGGTATAGGGTTTGGTCTTAAGTTTTCCTTCTTTTGTAAAAGACTAAGGGATATAATACTCATTTAATATCTATGCAAAAAAAAAAACTCGAAGCAAACCCTATACCAACTTGTCTGACCAGCACTAAGGTCAAGTTCCCCCCTCGTTGTAGAGGAGGTTCGAACTCAGCAGTGGGAGGTATATGAGCCTAGATGATGACGATGATCATTAATTTAGAAAAGTTTCAAGTAAATTAGTGCGTGATGGTGTAGTGTATAATTATCGTCTCCATAGCCGAATACTATGCGTTAGAATTCCATGCAGAAGTATACGGGATTTACAAATACTTGGTCCGAGTAAATACTTATTATTATGGTTCTAGACTAAGGAATCTTCCTGTGGTGATAGAATATTCACCACCCCCTATTTCATCCATGGGTCTGGTAAAAGTAATGATTGCAATCCGGTGTAATTTCTAGTGCGGCCGGATCCGACTGGATTCCCATCGCTCCGGGTGGATTGATTAAATGAGGATGGTTTTCGCTTTTCAGTTCAAAATGAACTGTTAATAAGTTTCTGATGTTTACGCAAAAATAAAACTATTTTGTAAATAAAACTACGGATTTTATCGCGTTTGTATTTGATTTTCGATTGCCCGACGTTTCGAACACTTTACAACGTTTATGGTAACGGACAGATTCACGTGATACAAACGCGATAAAATCCGTAAAGTAGTTTTATTTACAATGTTAGTAAGTTAATCAAGTGTCATTGTACTTAATATAGATTATAAAAAAATAAAACATATTTATAAAATCAACTTTATTTCCAATCCGATGATAAGATTAGACAACGAGGCAACAAATAAAATCTAGCAGTGTAGGTAACTAGTAAAATTTTAATGATATTACGAGTAGCTCAGTCTACCTAGATTTCACTTTCATAGACAGATCAATTATTTTAGTAACTTTATAAATCTAATCTTACGTAATTTACTAAAATGAAATCACAATAATTATTAAAGTATTTGAGAATGCTAACTATTGGTAACAAACAAGTTTTATAATTATGACAGACACACCTCTACCTCTAGTATCTTGTCAAAAATTCCGGATCCGGTAGAGCGGTACTGGATCTGGTAAACGTTTGATGCCTGACGCCGGATCTGCCGGATTAACAGATCCGTTTTTTCGGATTGCAATCCTTAGGTAGATTAGGTGATTAAGAAATTATGGGATATTATAGGCATATAACATCCATACAAGAGAAGGAAAACTTGAAATTAAACCCTATACCAACCTGTTTGATCAGCGTATAGTAGGTCAATTTTGTTCCAATTATAGAGGACACTCGAGTTCAAGAGCGAGAGGTATATGAGATGATGATGGTAATAACACTATGCCGTGTGATAGTAGTGGCCATAATACCGTGGACCCTAACATTACTTTTGAGTAGCCGATTAAGAGCTACACTGGACTGTGCCAATTTTACAGAGAGTTTTGTGGTTAACAATTACGTTCCTAAGGCCGGTCGTAAAAATCAAACAGGATTACATACAGTATGTTTTATTATTCTGTCATCTTGTGTGAATGGAAGAAAACGTGATTTGCCGAGTCTATATAGGTTGGAATGACGATGATAACTAAAGAAATTGGTTATGAAGAATTTCTGATGTTACATCGTTTATGTGCATTTTAAAGTCACAATAAGTACACCAACCACAAGTCCACTAATTAACAAATACTTTTTTTGCTATTATGTGGTGAAGATTTGTCCTACCCTCTGAACAAGTTATAAACTGTATCTCAGAGGGTAGTGTTCATCACCTCCGCACACTAACAGTAGTGTAATTTACTTAGAAAGATATGGATGGATATTTATCATTGCTTTCTAATAATGTAGTATATGTATGAGAATCACATACGCGAGTTTACGCGATTATTACACATTGTAAATAAACTATGGATTTTTTTTTGATATTTTGTATCGACGATCGATGCGATAACATCCATAAAGTAGTTTTATTTACAATTGGTCATGAAGAATTTATACTTAATGTAAATAAATGGTAGAAGAATCGCATTGCTTGATAGCATAGATATCACCGTTGTTTTAATTTTAAATCAACCATTATGCCTAATACCAGCTCTCTTTGGCAAAGGTAGGTAGACAACTTTTCATCAATCATCATCATCATCATTTTAGCCCATACACATCTCACTGTTGGCCTCAGACCTCCTCCACTATGGGAGACGACATCTAGAAAGTCGTAGAGAACCGTTGGATGCAAGTGGTACAGGACCGTTCCGAGTGGCATTCTCGTGGGGAGGCCTATGTTCAGTGGAGGTCTATAGCCTGATGAATGGATGGAATTTAATCTAATATAAAACATTCAGCATTTATGTTACGATTTTTAATGAAAATTGCCAATTTAAAAGCGCGAAAATATGATTGATGATACATTTATCAGTCTACACGAATTTAAAAAACAGCATTATTTGAATCTAACTGGATTATTTAGGCTTATTTGGGTAATAGAATATTGAAGGCTATTATGTAAAGATGCTACAATTTACATAATTTGGATAAAATATTTTCATAGTTTAAGTTAACAGCTGAAATCACATTGTAAATTTTGCATAGTTGGGTTGGCAACTCAAATTAGCGTCTACAAACTAGCCGTAATTTTCGAACTCATGTATAAAAAATCGTATATTTTATTTTACAAATTTCAGTTCATCATAATCGTCAGCTCATATACGTCCCACTACAGAACTCGAGCCTCCACAAAAATAGAAGGGCAAATGACCTACTATAACACGCTGATCAAATAGGTTGGTATAGGGTTTTATTTCGAGTTTTTCTTCTCTTGCATAGATGTTATATACATATTGTAGGCTTTATTAAGCTTTTACAACAGACACGACCAGAAAGGAGTTGATGAATTGAATTCTTACTTCGTCATTATCAACATCTTAGTTAATATACGTCCCGCTGTTGGGTTCGAGCCTCTTCCAGGAGGGAAATTAAATCGCGGGTGACCGGACCGGGGATTTCGTCCCCGCACCCGCGGAGAGGTTAGCCTCGCGACGGCGATCGGCGTCCCGGGAAGGGGACGTCGACGGGAGAGGGTACTCCCTCGGGATACTCTGTCGGGCCGACCCCTTAAGTCAAGGACCTCTGCACCGATGGTCGGCTCAACGACGAAGGCGACGTGCTACATGGGTGTATTACTGGGCCGCTGGTGGCGCTGCCCCTCTGTCGCACCAGAAGGAGCCGGGCGGCGGGTGCGCTGACCGTAGCCTACCCCAAGAAAACAAAAAAAAGAGGGAAATTGACCTTACTATACCATGCTGGTCAGACAGGTTGAAATAGGGTTTAATTCGAGTTTTCTTTCTGTTGCATAGATGTTATATGCGTATTATAATCGTCGTCGTTTAAGACATCCGCATGCAAGAGATAGGGGGTAGAGATTTGTATTCTATTTCCGTCACCACACGGGCAAAATATCAGTTAAATCAAACAAAATAGTTTAGAAACTTGAGGTTTCTAAATCGTGGTGATATGAAAATATTATTTGGTGCAGATACAGATTTAGCCTTGTTGAAATCATTTGATAAGATAATAATGTAGTTTTGGGATTTATTTAATCTTTCATGTTTTATGTTCGTATTTTATTAACTGATATACAGTGAGATATTGATAAGCAAGCTTAATATGAGTATTATGTTAAAGAATATATTACACAAAAATATTAGGAGCAAACATATTACATTGGTTAATGATATCTCATGTTTACGCGAGTATTACACATCTATACCAATAAATAAAATTGGAGTGTCTGTTTGTAATGTCAAAATAATAGGCTTTTTTCATGTTCACACGGTTATTTGCACTATACATATGCCTAAAATACACTTTATAATTTTATTGTCTATCTGTCTGTCTGTTTGTACCGGGTAATCTTCAAAACGGCTGGACCGATTTCAAAAATTCTTTCACCAATGGAAAGCTATAATATCAGGGCGTAAACTAGGCTATATTTTATCCCGGTATTCCCACGGGAACGGGAACTACGCGGGTAAAACGACTAAAACCGAAGCGAAGCGAGGGCAGGTTGCTAGTAAAAAAATATATAGTTGTTTATTTGTATTTCGTTGCGTTACAAAGGTAGGTTGAGGTAAAGGTTGAGGTGGTTTGGACATATGAAAAGAATAGGGTCAAGAGAGGTTTCGTTAACCTCTCTTGACCCTATTCTTTAAGTAAGCAAGTATACAGGTATAAGCAAGTATGCAAAGCAAGTGTGAGCAGAACGGTTTCAAGGGTAGACCACGCCGTATATTTTTGGATCAAATTAGAGACTTGCTGGTCATTTTAAGAGAATGCGTAAAGAATTTGATGAGTATGAGTGAAGCGGTGGAAGTATGTCAGGATCGTGGCATCTGGCAAACCTTAGTTTCTGGCTAACTCTCTGGGAAACAGGCGTGAGGCTATGTATGTACGTATGTTGCATTACCTAGTTTTCATTCTGGTGATTAAGAAGTTTTTGAGATGAGATGAGAGTCTACCGGGTCCAAATATTAATTTAAATCATTATCGAACTCACTTGAACTCACATACAAAAAAAAACATCAAAATCGGTCCAGCCGTTTAGAAGGAGCTCAATTAGAAACACACGAACAGAAGATTCTCCGTACAGTGACAGAGTAAGAATACAATTCACTACTCCCAATCTTGCTTGTAGATGTCGTAAAAGACTATTATGGGATATAACATGCACATAACATCTGTACAAGAGAAGGAAAACTCGAAATGAAACCCTATACCAATATGTCTGACCAGCATGGTATAGTAGGTCAAATTATCTCCCATTGTGGATGAGATCCGAGCTCAACTGTGGACGTATGTGGGCCGTTATGATGAACAGAAGATTTAATTATATAAAGATTCAATATGTTTTTTCTATAAGGGACTTAATATTACGTAAATTTCGACCTTCCGTATCGAGTGTTCAAAAAGCTGAATAAATTCATATACTCAGCCCTTTTATAATTATATGTTTATTAAGTCTGTTACAACACAAGGATTTGTTTCTTAACGCGGAATATAATCTACATATATCTTACATACGTGAACGGTTTATATGGATAATAATTATATGTGCAGCATTGACAAGTACATTATATTCGTTATCATCATCATCATTTTAGGGCATCTATGTCCACTGCTGGGCACTAGCCTCCTCTACAATAGCAGAGAAATTTACCTATTATCCCACGCTGGTTAGACTGGTGGGTAATAATTCGAGTTTTCCTTCTCTTTTATAGATGTTGTATACACATTATATCCCTTAGTCGTCGTTAACGACACCCTCAGATATGATTGGAGCTATTGAATTGAATTCTTATTCGGTCACCATACGAAAAACATTATATTAATAAATTTTATCTATATTGCCATGTTAATTAGCCTAGAATAGACCTAACCAAATTTACTATCTGTGTTATTCTGTGTAAACGAAAATAACACAATGATAGAACAAAATGGGTTGGTAAAAAACAATTACAGTTTGAGTTTGCTGTTGTTTGTTAAAAAAGCCAATACGATTATTTTTAAACGGTTTTATTTGGCTTAGCCTGTTTATTGGTTTATTTTTTCTTTGTTGGGTCAAATTTAGTAATTGAAATTTCACCCTCTTCCTGTCAACCGATTGATCTGAAATTTGGTATACGCCTTTGGTTTTGGTGACAATACAATTATGTATAGTCAATATTTTTGTAAATTCAAGATGGCCACTGTTACAAAATGGCGGATAACCTATTTTTTTTTCAATCCCATCAATATGGGTGTCAAATGAAAGGGTTTGACAAGTAGAATACAATGGATTATACAAATTCAAAATCTAAGATGGCCGCCGCTACAAAATGGCGGACAACTTATTTGTTTTTCAATCCCATTAATATGGGTATTAAATGAAAGGGCTTGTCAAGTAGAATATAGTGCTCTATACAAAATCAATATAAAAACAAAAAACTTGAAAATAAAAAAGGAAAAAAAAAAATTTAAATTAAACGATTTTATTGTAAAGAAACAGTAAAAATAAAATCGTGGGGCACGTCAAATATCTACAATCGTCGATTAAAATGTTTGTTTTGTAGTGTCCCACGAGTTTATTTTTACTGTTTCTTTACAATAAAACCGTTTAATTTAAAATTTATTTTTTCCCTTTTTTATTTTATTTTTTCTTCATGTTCCTACATGACCTTGGGTCATTGGAAAATAAGTAGCCAAAGACCCAAACCTTCTATTCTCTCCTCATTTCATTCCCTCCAATACTTTGCCTTTTATAGTAGGCAACGATTTGGCTATACCCTGATATTGTTGAATTCCACGAGCAGTAAACTACTTGCCTACCTGCGCCTCTGCCACCAAAAAAATAAATAAAAAAATATATTTTCTAATACTGAAGTTCGATATTTGTACCTAAGATAATGAAGGTAAATACGTAAATTAGATTTCTTTTCATCAGTCTTATCATTATTATCACAGCTCATACACGTCCCACTGTTGGGCTTGAACCTGCTCCACAATAGCATGTAAAATTGGTTTAATTTCGAGTTTTGCTTCTCTTGTATAGATATTATATGCAATTTATAATCCCTTAGTCGGCTGTTACGACAATCACGGTCAAGAAATAGGGCGATGAGTTATATTCTTACTCCGTTACCACGCGGCAAAGCAGTCTACTTTCGTCTCGCTATTGGGCAGTCTTGCAATTAAAAAGGCAAAGGACCTGCCACGCTACCACGCTGCCCAATCTGGTCAATCAAGTTATTATGGGATGTTATTGTGAGCTTTTATTCTTTCAACGCTGTCGTAAAATATGATATATTAACAGTCAATGATTATAGTTTTTTATGCGAACCCCAGGAAAGGAAGGGCTGATGAATTAAATCTTTGGTGTGAATGAAGGACCATTACTTAACTACACTTATATAAATTAGAACTCAGAAGTTCTAGTCTCGTAAGTCTTTAATTATTTTTAAACACTAATCCTAAAGAAACAAGTTTCTAACAACTTTTGTTTTTATGATTAGTGTTTCTATGTATACATCACTATATAATTTGTCGGATTAGGAACATATTTATGTTATTTTATTTTTGTGGGTGGGTCGCGGTCGGCGCGCCTCCGCACCACTCCGTCCGGGGCGACAGAGGGGCTTAAGCACGCAACTCCCGCGACCCACCCAAAAACCACGTCGCCTTCGTCGTTGGGCCGACCACTGGAGCAGCGTTAACTTGTCGTCAGTGGTCGGCCCGACGGAATACCCCCTATTGGGGTACCCTCCCATCGACCGACGTCCCCCCCTCGGGGAGGACGTCGGTCTTTCCTCTCGCGGTCGGCCTCTCGGCGGGTGACGGACTAATCCCCGTTCACGTCACCCGCGGCCTCGGCTAGGGCGGCATGAGGCGCAGATAGTTGCGCCTACGCCGCCCCAGTCGCCGGCGGCGGATCTCCTCATCGAGGCTGCGCTCCTCGCGCAGGCGATCCGCCGTCTCCTTCCGCGAGATCACCGTCTCGCAGAAGGCTGCGACCACGTCCCAATTCCCGACGCTGTCGACCATCGCCCTAGCGATAGCCGGCAGCGTCAGGTCCGTACCGATGATTGCGACGAGTTCACAGCGCTGCACTGCCCAAGCCCCGCAGGCCTCGAGCGTATGGCGCGCCGTGTCCTCGTCGCAATCGCAGTGGTGGCAGGACGGTGTACTCTCCCTCCTAACGACCTTGTGCAGGTATTTGGCGAAGCACCCATGCCCCGTCAAAACCTGCACCAGTCGGAAGGAGAGCACCCCGTGCCGCCTTTCCAACCACTGCATCAGCACCGGCCGGAAGGCCTCCACGGTTCGCACCCCAAACCGAGGCCTCTCCAGCCGGACTGCCCAACGGGCAATGACGTCTCGGCGGGCGTCGACGCGCCAGGCGGTGAGTCCCGGCCAATAGGCACGCTGCCTCCGTCGCCACCGTGCGGTATCCGCGGATGGCCCTGACCGTCATTACCCTCTGTGGTCGCTACAGAAGGGCCCTAAGTCGGACGGTCATGGACCCCGCCCACACCGGTGCGCCGTACAGGGCCATCGACCGGATACATATTTATGTTATAATGATTTTTGAATTAATTAATATTCTATGTCAACAGCTGTATAAATTACAAGAAAACCTGTCAATGACTAATTCTTAGCTATAAAATTTGTTTATATTATATTTTTTTGTGTACATAATGAATAATTTACATCGTCTTATAATATAATCATTTTGAATAACTAGATACATAAATAATGCGGTATTTAAAAAAGAACAATTAGACTGGCTCCTGAGTTTGATAATGTTACTTAGCAAGATAATTATCTCAGTATTTTTTTAAATATTACAATAATTAAGATTCTTAACAATTACGAAAATTTAGAGTACAACATAGATAGCGTTTGGAATTTTCAATTTTTAATTAATCCTGTAATAAATTATACTCTCTATTTTAAATAATAATACAAATATTTACCGAAAGAAGCACCCTCGCTATGAGAATATCTCTGTGACTATATCGTAATTATATAGAAAGGCTTTATGAAAGCAACAGATAAAAAGATAATTGAGTCCTCATCGTCACAGCTCATATACATCCCATTGCTAAGCCCAAGCTTCTTCCACAATGAGAGCAAAATTGATCTACTATACCACGCTAGCAAGACGAGTTGGTATAGCGTTTTAGTTAGTTTTCCTTCTCTTGCATAAAGATTATATGCATGTTATATCCCTTAGTCGTCTTTAACGACACCCACAGGCAAGATAGGGGGTGGTGAATTGGATTTTTATTCCGCTTGAAGTATCTTTATTTATAAACATCCGAGAAAAAGTAAATGTATTTGGAGAACACGAGCTAAAAGTATTATATAGAAGATGCGCAATAGGTTTATTGAAAGTAGGTAAATTTCACACCTATTGCGTAGGAGTTTCAAGCCCATCAGTGAGACGCACATGAGCTGAAATGATGATGATGATGAAAGTTTGTAACAATAATTTCATCCCATCTCATTTCATTCATCTCTCATCTGACATTTATAAAGCTTACCTTCCTCTTTTTTAGTTTTGATAATCGGATACTAGGAGCTGTTCTGGTATCGTCATTTTATATAAGCTATATTTTCAAGTATTTCTTAATCAACTGTTATTCTTTTGAGAAATAAATATCAAAACAAATCATTTATTCTACATAAGCTCCTTAAGGCCACTCACTGTGTGACACCGATCAAAGCTGTGTGACGCCGATCAAAGCTGTGTGACGCCGATCAAAGCTGTGTGACGCCGATCAAAGCTGTGTGAAGCCGATCAAAGCTGTGTGACGCCGATCAAAGCCTATTCCGTACTCCTTCTATGGTTCAATGTGGGGTATATTGATTACAGTGGGAAAGTGGTGGGTCTCCCTTCTTTCCTTCCATTTTAAAATAAAAATAAAATGGATTTCCGCTATGTATCGCCTAATTCAATCAACCACTACAAACACAACCATACATATTGTCAAATTTACACATTGTTTAAAACAATCCAATAATCTACCACTGGATCAGAATACGGCCAGAAGAGAAGATCGGGCAAGACAGCGGGCTGTCATTTTTTTATAATTTCTTTTAAATTAAATTGTATGTATACAACATATAATATTAGCTCCAGTTTGATGCCTTTTCGAAATAGGATCATTATCAACGTCTCAGTTCGTAAACATCCTACTGTTGGGTTCGGGCCTCCTCCACTATGGGAGGGAAATTGGCCTACCCACTCTTGTCAGGGGTGTTGGTGTAGGGTTTTGTTTCGAGGTTTCCTTCTCTTTCATAAATGTTGTAAACATATTATAATCCCTTAGGCATCTTTTACGACACCCATGGACAGGAAAGTGTTGGTGAATTGTATACTTACTCCGTCAACATAACGAAAATAATAATAATTCTTTTCTTCTTTCTTTCACGCTTAAAACACCTAACATAAAATGCTTTCACGCTTAAAACACCGAACCGATTTCAAACACTCTTTCACCAATCGAAAGCTATATAATACCAGGGAGTAACATGGGCTATATTTCATCCCGCTATTTCCACGGGAACGGGAACCACGCGGGTAAGGCGACTGAAACCGAAGCAAAGCGAGGGCGGGTTGCTAGTCATGAATATAAATCATGACGTGTTTTCGTTCCCATAAAAAACTACTTAACTAATTTTAACATATGTATTATGCACATATATTAAATTAAAAATAAACATTTAAAATGTCAAGTATCTTACCTGTTTATGAGAATCTATTTATCATCGTATCGATATTATAGTTGTCAATAAATGTATATTATTTTGTAAATTCAAGTCTCTGATGTTAAACAAATAAATCTAAATTAGATTCTTAATTCAATGTAATATAAAATTAAATAATTTAATCGCTTGCCCTCTGATGACGGAGGAAGGATATCATTCCCTTTCACCTTTCTTGTAGGGATGGCCATCTGAGATCGATTAATCGAAGAATCGATTTTTCAGGCCCAAAAGATCGTTTTTAAATCGATATGTTGTACTGAATCGATTCAGTGAATCGATCTTTCTCCCTTGAAAATCGACATTCGATTTTTTTTCTGTCCATTCGATACTAAGATAAGATATGAGACACTTTCAAATGTCCTATAAAAAAACCTCATCACAATCCTACTAGGAGAAAGGTACCCCATACTTTAAAAGCGATTCTTTGATACTAGTGCACCGTTTTCAATCGATTCATATCTATATTATTGTAAGACATTACTCTCTCCAGATTTCCTAAAAAAAGGTCATCACAATCCCGCCAGAAAAAATACTTCGTATAGAATTGGAAGATAACTCAAAAAAAGATCGATAGATCGATTAATCGGGGATCGATCCTTCAGACCTCGATTTTATTGTGAATCGATTCTTTGGACGACGATTCAAATCGAGTCAAGAATCGATCTTTTTCAGAAAGATCGCCCATCCCTACTTTCTTGCCCGTGGGTGTCGTAAAAGACGACTATGGAATTATGGCGAATAATATCTATGCTAGAAAAGCAAAACTCGAAATAAAGCCCTATTATTTTTCTCCCTCTATGGAGGAGGCTCGAGACCAGTAGTGGGATGTATATGAGCTATGATGAATATAAAAACGGCAAGCACTAAATTTTACAAGACAAATTTAAAAGATTTTAGAATGTAAAATAAATTATACATACATATTCAATGCAATTAAAATCCAATAGCAATGTTATCAATAATTGATATTGTGTTTATTATAATTGTTATTACGTACTCGGCTCATAATAATATCTAGTATAAGAAATAATATTTTCCATGCATAAGTAACTATATTAATGTATAATATATCTATATTAATGTATAATATATCTAACAGTTAAAGGACTGGTCTTTGTGGAATTATTTATACAACAAGGCGAGGTTTGCGGACATGTTTTTGTCGTGTTATTAGTTTAATTAATTAAATATTTTATTAAAGAATACGTTAGTTAAGTACTTATAAAAGTCGTTATAAAGGAGAGGAGTAAATCATCATCATCTCTGCTCGTATAAGTCCCACTGTTGGGCTCAGGTTGTCTCCAAAAAGGGAAGGAAATTAACCACGTTGGTCAGACGAGTCGGCATAGGGTGACATATTGAGGTTCTCTTCTCTTGAATTGATGTTATCTGCATATCATATCCGTTAGCCGTCTTTTATAACGTTCACGAGTAGGAGTGAGGGTAGCGAATTGTATTCTTACTTCGTCACCACATGGATATAAATATCTACTTTATAATTTGTTAAACAATTTGACAATTTGTCTTAGAGCACATAGGCTAAATATAGAGATATTGCTTACAGTTTTTAGTCATGTTTTATTTTAATACGGGAAAGAACCGGGTAATAATATTGTACTCTCAATTAGTTAAGACACGAATAGCATAAGTTTATTGATTTTTTTTCGTTGGTTACTAATGTTACTATAGTATTTATAGTCATGCCATCACCAGGGAAATATATAGCAGCTCCGCTAGTAAAATTATAAAATTAACTGCAGTCCCCAAACTGGCGTTTGCTTAACGTGGCTATTATGGAATAATCTCACTTATGCGAAGGCCTACGTCAAATAATGAACGTCATCGCCTATGAAATTATATATTTTTTTAATTCATTTGACCATGAGTGTCTTAAAAGACGACTAAGGACTATACTTAGATTAGAATTCTCCATATGATGCCATTTGGCTAACAATTTTATTGCCAAAGACGGTTGACGTCACTCAGTCGGCTGGTCATAAAACTATCGCCATAATTTGCTGTCTGTCTTCTTCCGATGTAAATACATAGGAAGAAGAGACACATTCCAATTCAAGAGATTGATAGACAAATTGAAGAGACATATAGCCCAAGTAATTAACATAAGAGCTGAGTGATGATTTATTAATAAACTACAATATTTTCAGTGACTCCTTATAATTCACTTAGACAATAAGTCTCCCACTTAATTACAAGTGAACCTATATTGATGTAATGTAGTGGACATAGTACCCCTTAAGCAAAAAGGAGAAGTCGCACTTTTATTTAAAGCTGTCAAAAATCGATCAAAGGATTTTATATATTCTGCCAGACATATTTACTAGGGATGTTACGGAACTTTGTAACCGTAAGGAAATTATCGGATATCCGAAATGAAGATGTAACCGAACCCGTAACCGATACTGTAACCAAAATCGGTATTAAGGTTTTATATATTTTCGGATCGCTGTGTATAATACAGGTTATGACAGATTTCCAGGACCCGACAGTTTGACAGGACCTGACAATCTAAATATAATCCACGCTAAAGAGATCACAAAAATTAGCTAAAACCTTCACAATTCCCTAAAAAATCAATACCCGTAACCGAAACTGTCCGAAACTGTCGGATAATCACAAATAATTACATATCCGTAACTGTAATGTTATCCTAATAATCGGATCAGTATCCAGATCTGTAACTTCATATCCATAACGCTATAAGTAAGTTCACTAGTATGGAAATACATAAAGTGTTTGGATGCCATTAATGTGACGCATTTCGTTCTGCAGCGACTCAAAGAGTTATCGGAATATGATAAAAGGTCGTCTACGCCCCCATTATAGAGCAAACAACCACATTGATATTGCATCATTCATTATTTTAATTACGATAATATTCATTATAACGTAACTATATATAATTTATTCCCAAAAAGGGTTGTCAGGCAGGCGACCAATTATAAAACTATTACTAATTTTTTGGAATATGTACCATAGAAGTATAAGTATATTGCGTTAACCGTAAGTAATTTTGATAACAACAGGAGAATAATAACGACGAATATAACTACAGTTTTATTATGTTCTATAAAATGGTTAAAGAAGGTTTTATTTTAGGCTTGTATTATTGTTTTCTTTTTCTCTGTGTAGATATGTCCCAATATTGGAGACGGGCGTCCTCCAGATGAAGGCAATTAAGGTAATTAACCTACTGTACCACGTTCGTCAGACGGATTGAGTTTTATTTCAAGTTTTCTTTCTTGTATCTATTGATGTTATTTGCTTACACCCCAAATGGGATTTGAAGGATGTGCTCGTCGATTTTTTGAACCTCTTATCAGGGGAGTTGGCTACTTAGCCATTTGATGCCCGCCAGGATAATATGCCTGAATAAACTATTTTATTACATGACTGTACAAAAATAGATGCAATGCTGATGCCTTAGAGTTTTTTAGTTGCCTTATTTTTGAAGTGAAACTTCTTTGCGCGCATGAGGGTAAATTTTTTACGGATGAAACGCAGTTTAGCGTCACAAAGATGTGCAGCGTTTTTGTCGAAGAAGAGGGAGAGAGCGATTGAGAGAAAGGGCGAATATAGCACGAAGCACAGCCATGGTACGAGAGTAGGGAGCAAGCGAGTGAGAAAGATCGAAAGATTTTTTTTCATTTTCTTCTTTATTTTCTTTTTAATTCTGATAAAAAACACATGGAACCAAAGAAGTTTAACTTCTGACATGCGTATTTAGTACTCACGCTATTTTTTTTTAAAAGACAACAGCCAGTCGTTTGAAAATAATCCTTGTATTGTGGGGAACTTTTCTAATTTTCTAATATACAATTAACGGACATAAGTTACACTGAAACTCAAACACCTGGGACCAGTGATAGATTAAAACTTATCCTTCAAGGATCATATCCACCAAGTTAGTAGTCGAGTACGAAAACTTATCTTTGTCGGGAAAAGATTGGGAACCTACATTTCAGGCACGTCTGACCAGCGTGGTATAATAGGTCAATTACGCTTCGATTATGGAGGAGGCCCGAGTCCAACTGTGGGACGTATATGGGCTGAGATGAAGATGATATATTATAACTGAAAATCAGAAAAACAATTCCCCGATCGTGCTGCGTACGGGCCTGCGTGCGTATCTTGAACATGCCATCCTAAATGCTAAATACGATATGGTAGTGCTAACATATAAAATTTATAACATTCCAATAGATTTTATACTTATCGTTACCAGTCATCAGAGTTTTTATCAATCTTACGACGATCTTAAATAATATTAATATATTCTGTTCTACGTGGCAGGTGCTACTACTTTACTAATTCACTACAATATGTTTGTATTCTAAGAAACGTAAATGTAACTACCAACTTGATTAAAATCCATTAAATAAATTTATAAATAACTGAATATTACATGTTAATATTATATATATTACATCGTATCGCGCAATATTATGAGTTTATTGTTATATTAACAAATTAATGACATGATAAGAACTGAATGTTACTGACCATCATCTCTTATAAATATATATTTATCTTGAAATATAACTTATAACATATTTTTCTTGTCATAATTTTATTCTCCTACACGTATTTAACGACCTCGTATCATAATGTTTATTCTATACTCGTACACAACTCGGGAAATACATTTTGATTAAATTTAAGCCTTAGCTAATATAAGGCAATAGAAATTCTGTTTGCTATATTAGTTTTGAATATTGAACTGTTTTTAGACGTCACCTTCGATGACAAAAAATAAAAATATGAAATTAAATATACAAATTGAAATTTTAATTATTTCATCTTTTTTTCATTCATTCATTTGAGCTCTTGTACCTCTCAGTCAGGGTTGAGCCTCTTCTACAATAGGTTAGAAATTGACCTAATACGAGGATGAGTTTGTATAGGAGTTTTCCTTCTCTTGCCTAGCTGTTATTTACGTCTCTTTAACGATTTTAACGACACTCACAGACACAATATTATCTTTTATCTTTATATCTTTTACGTATTCAGCTGACTGGCAAAAAAATGAGCAAATGCTTACTTTTATGCCAATTAATATCTATTTTGAGAAGATAATTATCTAGATAAATTTCACGTTCATCATCATCATCACCATTTCAGCTTATCACCGTCCACTGCTGGACGTAGGCCTCCCTCATGTTACGCCACAAATTGCGGTCCTGTGCCGCCTGCATCCAACGTCGCCCAGCAACTTTCATCAGGGCGTCGGTCCACCTAGTTAGTCGTCCTACACTGCGTCGTCCAATACGTGGTCGCCACTCGAGAACCTTTCTTCCCCAGCGGTTGTCGGTTCGTCGAGCGATGAGGCCTGCCCATTGCCACTTCAGCGTGCTAATTCTTCGTGCTATGTCGGTTACACCCGTTCTTCACTTTAACTAATAATAAAAATGCAAGTGCCTCAAAAACTACGAGAAGGAGTGTCATAAAAGTATTTACATTTTAAAATGAATTTAAAAGTAAAATCTCATTTAAAAACTTAATATCATTCAAAGTCATTAGAGCCGTTGTCGAGATACATATTATAAAATACTATATAGGTATAAAAATTACAAGCATTGTTAGTTTGACTTTCCTTTGTGTTGCCAACATATGTTTTTCTTAATACTTTTCAGTATTTAAAGAATAAAGAATTACGCATACTCATCGTTCAAATGAGGTTTTATATCAGTTTTACTGTTTTTGTATTGCATGTTTTAGAATTTATCCTAAATAAAGACGAACTGAATGCGTAGCCGCTCCGAAGTAGTGTCCTTGCTAACGAACATTAATATTTTATTGATATATAAGAATTATAATGACATATTGCCGTGTACGTATATAATTCGCCAATCGCCATCACTTTCTTGCCTATTAGTATCGTAAAAGACGACTAAGGGATTATAATATGTAGCTTACATTTTTTTTTTCGCTGTGGAAATGCAATTTACGCACCATCCCCCGCCGGTGTCAGACGAGGGGGAGTGTGGGACTCGCTGCCTATGCTTCCGGAATACCCACTAAAACCATAGCGGTCCCTTCCACGCTTTTACGGGGTGCCGGAAAGGTCGTCTTTTGACATTCGATCCCCGACACTCCTACGCAAGACCGTCTGGCCACGTCCTGTCGTCAATCAAAGCGGCGGGAGGAGATGCACATATCGGCGCCTCCTCCTCCCTACTCGTCGCCGGCGGAGCGAGTCAGCGGACGCAAGTGCTTCGCGTTCCCGCTCCGCGGCCTCCTTCCTTGTGATGACCTCCTCGCAGAAAGAGGCCATTGACGTCCAGCACCTGTCGCTGTCGAGCATCTCTGAGATGATGGTCGACAGCGACAGGTCTATTCCTATGAACGCCGACAGGTCGTGGCGCTGAGGCCCCCAGGCGGGACATACTTCCAGTGTGTGGCGCGCATCATCATTTGGCGCGCCACACTCATGGCATCCAGGGGCCTCTTCTCGTCCAATTCTGTGCAGGTACTTACCGAAGACCCCGTGTCCAGTAAGTACCTGCGTCATCCTGAAGGTCAGGTTGCCGTGCCTTCGGTTCATCCAGCGGTGAAGGTGGGGCGCAATCGCCTCAACAGTCCCCCGCCCTGCTACGGGGGACTCCAATTCCTCTCTCCACCGCCGAATTACTGTCCTTTGGGCAGTTTCTCTTGCCCTTCTCATTCCCCTCGTGGCGTTAGGTTCGCCACTGGCGCGCGCCACTGCACGGAATCGGTAGACTTCCGCAACCGCCCTAGCCTGAAGTGGCCAGAGTGGATCGCCCGCCAACAGTGTGGCTGCGGTCCAAGACACCGTACGATATGCTCTTATAGTTCTCACCGCCATGGCTTTTTGCGCCTTTTGCAGAAAAGCCTTATTGGAGGCGGTGAGAGAGTCCGCCCAGATGGATGTAGCATTTAACATTTATGTAAGAGATTGAAAACTCTAAATAAAACCCTATGCCAAGCCGTCTGGTCAGCGTGGTATAGTAGGTCAATTTCCCTCCTATGTAGCAGAAGCTCTAGCCCACCATTGGGTTGTATATGAGCGGTAATGACGATAATGATATTCATAATTCTTTTGAATTTACAATAAACTGGATTTATAACATACATTTTATTAGATTATGAGTTTTCAATATTTCGATACTGTTGGAAGCGCCATGATCATTATCTATAATATTCATATTTGTTATACATTACTTCTACCTCTAACCCTAACCCCGACCTCTAACCCCTACGAATTTGGTGGATAGATATAAATTTATACATACCATGGTATAAAGAAAAGATAAAAGGCTTTGCTGTTTGGACCTTACCTTTTTCGACAGACAAGGAGAAAGTACAGTTACAGTATACAATATCCATTACTAGGAACAAAGGGATGGCCATTTTGGATATAATTAAACGGGTAAAGTTGATAGATGTTTCAGCTACATTTAATAGATTAAAAAGAAATTGTATATAAAACTATTTTTACGGCTTTCATCGCGTTTCTATTTGATTTTTGAATGCCCGACGCGACGTTTCGAAAACTTTACAGCGTTGAACGTTGTCAAATGTCAAACGTCGGACAATAAAAAATTAAATACAAATGCTATAAAATCCGTAAAATTGTTTTATTTAGTATGTAATACTGGCGTTAACATCAGAAATCATTAAAAAAATTGTATTTTTACTAGATATATTGGAATTTTTGCAATATCAGTTGTATTACACGAAACGCGCTTCAAAACTACTAATTATAATTAGAACAATAATTATCAATATCAGAATTCGTGCAATCACTAATTAGCATCTATATCACAATTTCATTGTGAAATTGTTTAATTAGATACAATGCTAGAGACTTAGAATAAACTCATGTAAGGTAACGCTGCGCACAAAATACGAAGCATTTAAATTGGAGCCAATTGGAGCCCTACGCCGGACCGTTCCGTAGTGTACAAGGTCCTTGCGTACGCAAGGCAACTCTATTGTATAGTGGTGTGCGTGTGTAATCGCTTGCACGCATGTAGTATTTTTGGCTTCACGTTTTTGATCGCTTAAGTCAAATTCAAATCCTTTATTATGCATAAACCCCGCGAGGACACTTACATATGGTAATTTTTTTTTTACATTTCACCTTAAATTACCAACTTAAGTATCGACACTATCTTCTGTACGTTATTTTTCTAAAGCTAAATGTTCAAATCTATTAGACGTTAAAAACATTTTGCGGTTTAAACCCGTTTAATATTTCATCAATTACCCGTATATCGGTATTAATGAGATTTTCAATAAATCTTGTTATCACGATACCTGCCACGTCTATCAACTAAATCGTTTTTCTACGGTCGATTGCTTAAATTCTGTATATACTACCGACTAGTACGTTAAATTCAATACAAAGAAATACGTTTTACGCTGCATCGTTGTAGATTAAAGTTTAAACGACTGCACAGATGACGTAGTGGTTAAGGTATCGATTTACCGTGCCCGTGTCAAGGGTTCGAATCCCACGCAGGACAAAACTTTGTGCGATCCACAAATTGTTGTTCTGAATCTGGATGTAATTTATGTCTGTTAGTTACATGTTTTATCCGTGTGGTGACGTAGTAAGAATACAATCCACCACCCTCTTTCTTGCCCGTGTCGTAAAAAACGACTAAGGGATTATAATATGGATTATAATACAAGAGAAAGAAAACTTGAAATAAAACCCTGTACCAACGCCCGACCAACATAGTATAATAGGTCAATTTTCCTCCCATTGTGGAAGAGGCTCGAGCCCAATAGTGGGACGTTTATGAGCTGTGATGATGATGATGAGTTAAATGTTTGTAAAGTCCCCGCAATATAAGGATTATTTCCATAGTATTTTTTTTATGTCTTACGGTCGGCGGACTCCTTGCTCCACTCCGTCCGTATTTCCATAGTGCAGGGTGTCTCTACAAAAAAAAAAAATAAATAAAAAGATAGGCACCACCTATCTTCTGTTTTAATAGAATTCTTATTCAGTTACCACATGAAAAAATAAGAATCTATATCAACTGTTATTTGCAAATAGTACCAGTTTGATTTTCATACATACATATGACTCACGAAGTCACGATATATGAAGTATTTGCTGACTCAACAAGCGCCAGACCATTATCCCATCCGCGCAGCCTTGTAATTTATGAACAAATGTATATCAGGTTTTTTGCTAGCTTATAAGAAGTTATTGTTTAACGCTAAAAAGAATTTGGTTGTTTTATTTTATCACGACGCATGGAATGCAGACACTTGACAGCAAATTAGAGAAATTCTCTGAAGGGTGTAGTTTTAAATCGCGTTATAAAAACCAAATTTGTCACAGATCGAGGTGCATATTTAGAGTTGTCGCGGCGTCAAATGAGTTTGTCATATATATAACTTGGTGATAAGAAGCAGCGAAGTTGCGAGACGAAGTTCGCTGTCATTTTTTAAATATTTGCATCGTTGAGGTATGTCGCGACACAAATCCCGTGGCGACGTTTTTGAAGTGAAACTTCTTTAGAATCGTTGTGATTTTAAACTGGATGAAACGTAAAAGCGAGTCCATAGAGACACAAATACGTACCTAAATGTATTCAGCCGGCGAGAGAATGAGATAAAGGACGAAGGATGAAGAATAAAGCATAAAGAAGTTTCACTTCTGACATGCGTAGGTACTTTGCACGCTCTTTTTTTTGAAACCCATAAAGGTGTTTAACCTTTCAAATTCAAAAAACGTCTGTTTCATCATCATGCTTTAACTTCATGTTTAACTGCATACGAAGTCCTTCAGTCGAATACATTGTATTTTAACAATTCACATAAATAGTCTGTCAGTAAGTCAAGTCGTTACCATGATTTGATTGCTGACAACCAAATCACGATTTCATTAGGAATTTTGGAAGAACACGAAAATGCACGTAGTTCATCATTATATTATATTCACTACACTTCAGAATCTTCTCTGCGTTATATTGCATAAAATGTCAGCTAAATTATTTAATAATATCTGGTTGACCGAGCTTCGCTCGGAATATTTTTATAGAATTTATTTAGATATATTAATAAAAACTAAAAATTATATAAAAAAATTACAAAAAGAAAATAATAATAACACCGAGATTCGAACCGACGCTGTTTGGATGCTACAAAACTCAAAATTAAAACCGGCTGTCCCCCAACTGAGCTACCGGAACTCTTGACATTTACAACGAAATTTGAATTCATATTCTTTAAAAATTTAATGTCATTTATTGTTATGCTAAAAACACCGACAAAAGAACATTTTCTATAAATAAAACCTAGCTAGATCGATTTTTTAGACCCGAATCCTCTAGTATGCCAAGTTTCAACAAAATCGTTGGAGCCGTTTCCGAGATCCTGAATATATATATATATATAGCGCCAAAATTACGTAGACAGAAGAGTGTCGACAGTGTGGTCACCACATAATATTAATATGCAATAATCATTAAAACAATGTTACACGGTATGGAATTTTTATATTCATCATTCACCGCAGCTCATATACGTCCCACTGCTGGGCTCAAGCCTTCTCCACAGTGGGAGGAAAATGGATCCACTATACCACCCTGGTCAGACGGGTTGGTCCTGGTTTCCTTACATGTTTTCTTTCCCTTGCACAAATGTTGTATGCATATTATTGTCCCGTAGTCATCTTCTACGGCATCCACGGCACACATCCACACCAGTCTTATATCTTTAAACGAACAATTCTTGTATATATGTGTAATTCTTGTATATATATATTTATATATACATATATATATATATACATATATATATATACATATATATATATACATATATATATATATTACGATAGCTCAGTTGGGAAGTCGTCCAGTTTCCTTTTAGTTTTGTTTTGGCATTCAAACAGCGTCAGATCGAATCTCGATGTTATTATTATTCTCTTTTTGTAATTTTTTTATATTTTTTTCATTATATATTTTTTATTAACATATATCTAAATAAATTCGACAAAAATACAACAGAAAATATTCCGAACGAAGCTCGGTCAACCAGATATTTTATATAATGAGTGTAAAAAGCAATTAAAAACAAAACTTCGGATAGATTTAAAATGAATTTCCAGTTTTATAAACATTTTTAATGGGATTACTGAATTGATAGGGATGATAAATTTTATTGACTGAGGTATTAAAATGAAAGCAAAGAATAAGAAGTAGCAATTCGGCGCGCTATTTGCGTGTTTTGGTATAATTTAACATTATGCCTCAAACGCTCTATATATTATTTGGCAGTAGTTAGTATGGTATTATTAGATGGTTGATAATGGACTCACGCCTATCGCTATGTACTACTATATACAGAAAGATGAAAACTATGTTTCTGATGAGACTAAGGGAAGCACGTGTATTTAATTATATCTGTATTACCTAGTTGCAACCTCTCTTATTGCCCGTTTTTTATTTTAGAGATGGCATGAAATGAACCAAGCCATTATCTACGTGGAGACAGATTAGGAGTACTGCGTCTTGTAAGAGATCAATTAAAGGCACAAGCATATAACATAATAATAAAAAACGACTGTGTGCTACCAGTAATGACTTACGGCACGAAAATGTAGTCCCTAAATGTAGGCTTCATAACTAAGCTCAAAGTTACACAGGGTGCTATAGAGCGGGCTATGCTCGGGATTTCTCTGTAAGATAGTATACGAAATACGGAAATCCGCAGAAGAACACGTACATATAAACGATATAGCACTAAGAATTAGCACGCTGAAGTGACAATGGATAGCATCGCTCGACGAACCGAAAACCGCTGGAGAAGAAAGGTTCGCGAGTGGCGATCACGTATCCGACGACGCAGTATAAGACGACCTGGTGAAAGTTGTTGGGCGTCGTTGGATGCAGGCGGCACAAGACCGCACTCTGTGGCGTAACATGAGAGAGGCCTACGTCCAGCAGTGGACGGCGATGGACTGAAATGAATGAACGAATTTTCTCCTACATTTGTAAAAAAAAACGCCACTACAAAAAAAAGGTATTTTATACATTGAAAGCTTTATTATTATAACGCATTATCCAGTTGATATTTGTGACGGTGTACGCGCGTGGATCATAAAAATTTACTCTCATCATTTTTCACTAACGCGCCAACAGAAGTTATAACCTCAAAGAATATCATCCATGTGAGGAATGCTAAGATCAAGAATGTTTAATATTCTAACTTTTTTTTTTGTTTTTTTATGGGGTTGGGTTGCGGTCGGCGCGCTCCTCGCACCACTCCGTCCGGGGCGACAGAGGGGCGTAAGCACGGACACCCGCAACCCACTCATGATGCACGTCGCCTTCGTCGTTGTTTACGCCACCGACCACCGGAGCAGGGTGACTTGACGTCAGTTGTCGGCCCGACGGAATAACCCCTATTTGGGGTACTCTCCCATCGACCGACGTCCCCGTCCTCGAGGAGGATGGCGGTCTTTCCTCACGCGGTCGGCCTCTCAGCGGGTGACGGTTTAATTCCCCGGTCACGTCACCCGCGGCCTCAGCTAGGGCGGCATGAGGCGCAATATTCTAACATTGACATTTTCATTACCATTTTCCTTGTAATTTATTTTCCGTACTAGATCAACGGGTATGCTAAAGTGTCGATATGACCATAAGTCGTCATCATAATCATCAGTTTAAACCTTTACCAACCATAGTTAAACGTAGGCCTACAGAAATTACGGCATAGTGCAAATCGTCATACTTAGCAGGTGCATTAGCGATCGAGGTTTTTATACATTTCCAGGAGAAAGCTGATGCGCATTCTCTTGAGAACCTTAACCTATTTTTATAACTCCGGCGACTAAGTAAGGGATGGCGATAGTTGTATTCTTATGCGGTCACTACACAGGCAACTAATTAATGTTGCTAGGTATATCATGATAATACGTATGTATATGTAGGCATTCGTTTTTAATTTTATCGATTAAATCGCGATGCCTTGACACATTGTACCTAAATACATATACACTGATATGTTTATATTCCACGTAATATAAATATTTGATAAATAATAATACCTACACAGTAGCGATTCATATCTCATACAAAATGTGCAAAAATATATAATTTGTAGTTTTTTTATAATTTATAATACATATCACAGTTAAGGAGAGTTGTCTGTAAACGTTAGGTATCTATTATGCCGTCTAGATAAGTAAGTAAAGTAGGTACTCATTTGTTAAAAATGAATGAATCATTCATAATAGCTGTAAACAAATTACAATTCTGGTAGGTATTGTGTATTATTATGGCAACAACCACAGAAATATTAATATATGTATATCACACGTGAACATAATATAAATAGCAAAATGAAATGTTGTAAATATTAACCGTAACTTATTATTTATTGCTTATTCACAGTTGAATAAAGTCTGAATAAACTGAATAAGTAGTAGGCACCTACATATGAATATCAAATGAAATGAGCTTATTGAGACTAATATCATCGACGTGGCGACGACAAAACAATAGTTGTCACCACTACTTACTGTGCCCGAGAACGTATTAAAAATCGGCTGAGAGTCCAGCAGGAAAACTGGCAACAGCGTTTTCTTGGCAAATATACCTATAACAGCATTCTGCCGTTGTCAAGGCGAGGCTAAACGTAGCGATTATAATAATAACACTGACTAAAGTATGAATGCTCCATGTGTCCAAGGGCGCGCGGCGTAAGGATGAACGAATTCAAACCAAAATGCATAAATTGGGCGATATAAAAAAAGTGGCCAAGTGGGCGTCGGAATCGCGCACACTTTCATAAAATTGACTAGGTAAAAAGTGGCATTTTTTGTATGGGAACAATTAAATATTTATTTTATTTTGATTTTAACATTTATTGTTATAGCGGCAACAGAAATACATAATTTGTAAAATATTCAATTGTCTAGTTATCGTAGTTCTTGAGATACAGCCTGGTGACAGACAGACGGATGGGCAGACAGCGAAGTCTTAGTAATAGGGTCCCGTTTTTACCCCTTTGGTACGGAACCCTAGAAAGAATGTAGGTTATATTCACCGACTATAAAGAGAATTAGTTCTCGCATAATTTGGTTACATAAGTAACTATTGCGTGCTAGCGTTTTCCACAAATATTGAAAGGTTATTGACCTACTATCGTGACCTTTTAGCGTGTGTGACATTACTCGTATGAGAAGAAATTAGGTATAGAGTATGTCGTTTAACCGACATTAGGCTCACAGTGTTCACATAGCCATCGAGAATATTATAATTGACTATTAAAATATGTTTAAATCAAAAGGTTACGTACCTTAATCGGTGAACATACATGAAAAGGATGCGCTACTTTATGACTTCAAACATAAACAGACTATCCATTACGATTTATGTTTCGATAAGATAGTTATCACTGATGCTCCGACAATACTGTTGTTTGTTGCCCGGGTATCCGAAAGGGTAACTCGCCGGGCTCCGAGCTCAAGAAATCAGTACCAGAGGTCACCTCGATGGCTGTCAGAATAGTATTTTATGGGGTCGCATGCCGCCCTCGCCTGGGATTGATTGGGAGAGTTATATCCAAACTATAGATTGCCACAAAAAAGATATTTATTAATGTCTATCGTTTTTTTAAAGACAACATCCTACACAAAGGAAGTAATCCTTGTATTGTGGGAGACTTCACAAACCTAAAATTAACGGACACAAACTACATCCAGACTTAGAACAACAATTTGTGGATCACACAGTGTTGTCCTTTTTTTGGGTGGGCTATGGTCAGCGCACATGCCGTCCAACTTCGTCCGGGGTAACGAAGGGGCGGCGTATGGCGCCATAACCCACCGTCCCCTCTCCTTCACCGTTGGGGCGACCACGTTTCCGAGTTCCTTGTTCTCCATGGCCGGCCCCGCTCATAGTGTTGTCCTGCGTGGGATTGGAAACCACGATACTGGCACGGTAAGTCTCTATCTCTGAGCACTACGCACCTGTGCAGTCAGTCAGCGCATAATTGTAATGTAATTTGTGTCCGTTAATTATATGTTTGTAAACTCCCCCGCAATACAAGGACTAATTTCCTTAGTGCAGGGAGTTGTCTTTAAAAAAAAAAAAGAAAATTAAATAATTTAGCGTCAAACAATCAATTAATATACAAACAAAGAGCCTTTCATATATGTGTCAAACGTTTATCGCGAGTTTGGAGTTAATAACATCAATCAATGACCTTAATAATGTCATTTACTGGGTAAATATGCGATCTATTACGTTAATATGTATAAACAAAGAACTCGGCCTAAAGTACATACTCGAGTTTAGTATAATGCAATGTAAACGCATCGATTTAGTTACATTATTTTGTTGTAACTTTTGTAATGTTTTCCATTACCAAGCCAAGCATTATTATTACCCTGTTCTTATTCCAATTACTTGAGATTGATGTAATATGTACATATTATATCCTCTTATTCTCAGCTCATATACGTTCCATTGCTGGGTTCGAGGTTCCTCCCCAATAAGAGCGAAAGTGACCTACTATATCATGCTGTTCAGACATGTTGGTATAGGGTTTTATTTCGAGTTTTCCTTCTCTTACACAGATGGTATGTGCATATTATATCCCATGGTCGTCTTTTACGACATCCACGGGCAAGATAGGGAGTGGTGAATTGTATTCTTACTCCGTCACCACACGGAAAATAGTCTTATATCATGTATATTGTATAAATTATTGGCAATAGTTTTATGACTGACATCAACCCTTCTCAGGAGTGTAAATGTTGAGAGACGGTACCAGATGGAGTTTGGCCATATCGATGTAAAATTCTTAATCATCTTCTAAGACAGTCACGAGAAATGTAAAGATTAGAAGTATTCACAGCCGCTACCTGACTATGAAACACACATATTAATTGAGTATTCATGTATGTATACTTGTATATGTTAACGACTAACAAGAATTTGATAAAATTATTATAAATAGAGTCACTAAAAACTAATGGAAATTAATTTTATTTACCATAATTAAATATTGCAAGTTGTTGTTAAATAAAAACTGCATATCAGTCTTGGCGCCAAAAATAATACTTGGCGTATATGAACGCAACACGCCTTGTTGGAGATAAATAATATTAAACTTCGCTCGGACGCTTCAAATCAAATATTTCTTCATTCTTTTATCTGTGATTGTTTTTATAAATAAAATATTGCTCTAAGGAAGTAATCCTTGTATCGCGCGGCACTTCATAAACATAGAATTAACGGACACAAATTATATACAGATTCAGAAAGAAAATTGGTTTGCACGAAGAGTTGTCATGCTTAGGAATAGAATATGCGACACTGACACGGTATATCGGTATTTTAACTATTATGAGAAATTTACAGACCACTTTGTATATACGATAGAAATATTAATCGAAAACACGTGATTGAAATTAAAAAACAAACACTCACCTATATCGCATAAACCAGTTGCTATTAGTCTATTAAATTTCAAACATTTGAATTGATTTAAAAAAAATTCACTGTTTATGTGAACGTATCGTATATTACGCGAATATGTGTACCGTCTGCGTTCATACAGACGTCCAATCGCGCGCGGTTCTACACTCCGACTGGACTGACTGAGAAATGATAATGCACTTTAGCAGATATCAACGAGAAAACAAAAGGAATTGTAATTTTTATATCAACAGTGTGTTAGGTTATTTATAAAATATTAATTATCTTGTACGTATTTCGTGCGAGTTTTAATATTATTTATATTTATTTCCGAGGTAATCCCTAATGTTTGACGAGGCAGGTGCTTACTTTGTGTTGTTTATTTAAGTTTTTGTGTTATAGTTGAGCTAACCGATAATGGTTTATTATTATTGTGATAAAACAAATATATTTTGTTTATATTTTTATTGCTTTTATTGGGATATTTAATTTAATTGCTCGGCCGATCGTAAGTAGTGTTTGCCTCGTCTTGTAGAATCCATACGGTGCAGCTAATTTATTGCCGGCAGTGAAAGTAGTGACCTTCATGTAGAAATACAATATCAAGGTTATAGTTCATTCCAGAGCATACACGTAGACATATTGTATAAATGGCCTCAGAAATCGTATTAGTTAATGCCTCTTTTTTTTTGTGTGACTTAGTTGTTAGCCTCAGATGGCTGTGACAACTTTACCCGGACTGGTGGGTGAGCGCTGAGGGCTCTCAACCCGTATTTAATGCCTATTGCATGTGGTCCTTTTATACTCTTCTGGTGTAGGCTACTCTGTTTAAAATGCACTCCCTTTTCCTGAGGCAACATTTAATACACTACGGCTCTTCTACAGTTAGGATCATAGTCAGTCCGCTATAGCATCCATCTAATTCATAAGTTCTTTTGTAATCATTCGTAGTTAAGCAAATGTTCGTAAAACCTTTATAAGATTTTTTCAAAACTCTTCGAAAGGGTCTTGTCTAACATTTGGTGGTAGCTTATAGAGATTGTAACATCTTAGGTTCCGTGCAAAAGCCGCACATCACTGTCAGTGCGTGAGTGAGCTCTATATATCACCGTCGATGGGCGAATAAACCCTTTTTTTGGGGTTGGATTATGGTCCGCGCACTCCTTGCTACACTCCGTCCGAAGCGACAGAGGGGCGTAAGCACGCACACCCGTAACCCACCGGCGACACGTCGCCTTCGTCGTTGGACCGACCAACAGAGCAGGGTGACTTGTCGTCAGTGGTCGGTCCGACGGAAAACCCCCTTAGGAGTATCCTCTCCTCGACCGACAGCCCCCCCTCGGGGAGGACGTCGGTCTTTCCTCACGCGGTCAGCCTCTCAGCGGGTGACGGACTAACTCTCCGGTCCAGTTACCCGCGGCCTCGGCTAGGGGGACGAATAAACCCTAAATTATCATTGCCAATGCCGGAGTGAGATCTGAAGAACGAACTTGTACGAACTTGTGAGATACACTGTATACGCTTCGCTACGAGTCAGTAGCAGAGTACCTAGCACCAACTTGGCCTTTATGTCACTCCCAACGCCAAAAGAAAGAGAAACTACGCAGGTGCATCCTTCTATATACATCCTTACTAATATTATAAGTCTGTTTGTTTGTTTATTTGTTTGTTTGTTTGTTACGCTTTCACGCTTAAAGCACCCAACCGATTTCAAAAATTCTTTCACCAATGGAAATCTATAATATCAGGGAGTAACATAGGCTATATTTTATTCCGGTATTCCCACGGGAACGGGAACTACGCGGATAAGGCGACAGAAACCGAAGCGAAGCGAGGGCGGGTTGTTAGTACATATATATATACACATACATACACACATACATACGCGACTAGCTCAATAGTGGGACTTATGTGGGTTGAGATCAGACGGTGTACGTCTGACCAGCGTGGTATTGTAGACCAATTTCCCTCCCATTAAGTCTCGAGCCCAACAGTGGGAGGTATACGAATTTTGATGATGATGATGTACAATCTGCATTATTAAAAAACTTCAAGTGAATGAATATATATTATTATTTAACACAAATAATTCATGAGCGGACAATTCAATTTCACACAAATACAATAAAAATAAGCAATTACTTAGAATGCATAAAAGATCATACGGCGCCCAAGTATTTCTCGGTATTGACATCATCAATCTTATCTTATATATAATCTTGTCTCAACTGATTGATTGATTCTACATCGCACAGCCGTGACCGATGAGGCTACTTACGTGAACTTTTGGTATTTGGCGCCTTTTATGTTGTAGCCTTGTAGGCACTCACAATTTTTTGGTAATTTCTATTTTTAGGGTGTAAAATAAGGCTTGCAAGTTTATATGAAACTACGTGTAACTAAGTTAGATTGTGTCTACGAGGGGTGATAAGTTCTAAGATACTGGGCTGGTTCGAATAGGGTGGATATCTTTTCGATAACATCATCTCAGCCCATATACGTCCCACTGCTGGGCTCGGGCCTTCTCCGCTATGGGAGGAACTGACCTAATATACATCGCTGGTTAGACGTGTTGGCGTAGGTTTTTGTTTTGAGTTTTCCTTCTCTTGCATAGATGTTATATGCATATCATATCCCTTAGTCGATTTTTACGACATCCGCGGGGCAGAGAGAGGGTGGTGAATTGTATTCTAACTCGGTCACTACACGGAAGCACGTTAGGAGAAATAAATCACTAAATTCATTTCCACATTCAATGAAATACACATTTGAAACAAACACCCGACATACAAATTCGATGTAGTAGACAAAAATGACCTTTCATACGATGGTATTAAAGGTAGCAATATATTTACCACCACAAACAAACAGTTTGATTGTATTGACATCCTTACTAATATTATAAACGCGAAAGTAAGTTCGTTTGCTTGTTTGTAACGCTTTCACGCTTAAACCACCGAATTGATTTAAAAAATTATTTCACCGATGGAAAGCTATAATATCAGGGAATAACATAGGCTATATTTTATCACGGTATTCCCACGGGAACGGGAACTACTCGGGGTAAGGCGATTGAAACCGAAGTGAAGCGAGGGCGGGTTGCTAGTTGTAAATTAAACTATGGATTCTGTCCGCCCGTGACCATGAACTCTGTAAAGTGTTCGAAACGGCGAGCAATCATAAATCAAATACAAACGTGATGAAATCTGTAAAATAGTTTAATTTACAATGTATAATACTCGCGTAAACATCAGAAATCATTATGTTAATGACGGCTAGAACTTAAAATGTCATCATCGCAGCCTATATATATATAGCCCCTGTTGGGCTCAGGACTTCTCCATAATGGGAGGGAAATTGACTTACTATTCCACGCTGGTCAAACGTGTTGGAACAGGGTTTTATTTCGAGTTTTCCTTCTCTTGCATAGATTTTATATGCTTATTATATCCCTTAGTCGTCTTTTACGACATCCATGGGCAAGATAGGGAGTGGTGAATTGTATTCGTTCTCCGTCACCACACGAAAATGCAATATATGAAACTAAAAGCATGTTAAAATTAAGACATAATATTAAACTTAAAATGTATTTTAATGAACCGCTATATGCCTCAACTCCTAACATTAATCACCACAAGCTAGTTAGTTGACCTTCAACGTATAGAAGACATAACAGAATCACTCCGTTTTATTTATCTAGATTCAGAGGAGTGCAAAAACTGTGTGTTTTCAATTCTCAGATATCTTCCATCTACATAGTGATAGGTAGTTTCAGAGATGATTAAAATCTCTTCTGATAATCCTATTAATGTTAAAATGTATAGATTGCCTGATTGTCATAAAAATGAAGTCAGTTTCCAAGTCGATATTGAAATAAAGTATTATGCAACTTTTAATGACTCCATAATCATTACCAATATTGATGAACTCTGCGCTATCCATACCGCTAGGCATCCAATGCTTCGTATATTTAGATGATATAGTATACACGATCCAAGTAGATAATCTTATTAAACTTTTTCAAAGATTCCAACTATTCAATCTAAAACAAAAAGCCGATATTTGTGAATTTCTCCGCAAAGAAGTTGCCTGCTTAGGCTACATCATTGCCAATAAAGGAATCAAACCAAACCCTAAGAAACTGTTAGTCCATGATTTTCCCATAACGAAATTACTTGAGGGTGTAAAATAATTCTTACTTCTATTATTATATTCTATACTAGTAACCCACCCTCGCTTCGCTTCGGTTTCAGTCGCCTTACCCGCGTAGTTCCCGTTTCTGTGAAAATACTGGGATGAAATATAGCCTATGTTACACCCTGATATTATAGTTTTCCAATGGTGATAGAATTTTTGAAGTCGGTTCTGTGATTTAAGCGTGAAAGCGTAACAAACAAACATACAAACAAACTTGCTTTCGCATTTATAATATTAGCAAGGATACTTCATATCTTTTCTCGATTACAGCAAAGTCTATAAACATATTTACTAAAGAAGAATGTTAAAATCTTATGATTAATTAAATGAACACTAAATATTCTCCCATTCAAATATATCCCATTCCGACTACGAGAGATTACGATGATAATTTTGCTCTTTTCTATAGTTTTTGCATATCCTATAACTGGCTACTCTTACGTTTTGTTTGTTTTTCGTGTGCAGTAAGAATATTATTCATCACCCACAACCGTGTTCGTATATCTCGAAAAGACAACCATTACATATGCATATAAGATCTATGCAAGAGAAGGAAAATTCGAAATAAAACCCTATACTGTCTGACCAAGTTGGTATAATAGGTCAATTTCCTTCCTTATCCTGAATGAGACTCGAGCCCAGCAGTAGGACGTGTATGAGCTGATGAGGATGATGATGTAATAGATCATCATCATCATCTTAGCTCATATACGTCCCACTGTTGGGCTTGGACCTCCACCATTATGAGCGGGAATTTGACCTACTATACCACCCTGGTCAGATATCAAACGGTAAGTTTCAAGTTTTCAAGTTCAAAGTTTCAAGTTTTTCTTCTCTTGCATCGATGTTATCTGCATGGTATATCCCTTAGTCGTCTTTTACCACACCCACGGGCAAGAGAGGGGGTAGTGAATAGTATTTTTACTCCGACACCACACGGAGCCGTCACCAGATTATTATTATCACTCAGACTTCCATAGTATAGCACCGTAATTACCAAGCTTGGCTGTCGGGTTTACGACCGAATAGAGATGTTCTACGTTTCTCAGAAGAGATCTGCTGCCCAGATAGCGCCATAATCGTGACATTTGGTAGGTGAATTGCCGATCATAGTGTAAATTTCCCAGTAAAGTAGCTATTTTCTTGAACCCACCAACTTGATTCCCTCCAAAAGCGTGCTATTCGCGAGGCAGTAGTCTCGCAGAAGGAGGCAGCGGGTCGCGCGCCCGAGGAGCGCAGCCTCGACGAAGCGACCCGCCGCCGGCGACTAGGGCGGCGTAGGCGCGACTATCTGCGCCTCATGCCGCCCTAGCCGAGGCCGCGGGTGACGTGACCGGGGAATTAGTCCATCACCCGCCGAGAGGCCAACCGCGTGCGGAAAGACTGACGTCCTCCCCAGGGGGGGACGTCGGTCGATGGGAGGGTACCCCACTAGGAGGTATTCCGTCGGGCCGACCACTGACGACAAGTAACCTTGCTCCGGTGGTCGGTCCAACGACGAAGGCGACGTGGTGTTCGGGTGGGTTGCGGGTGTGCGTGCTTACGCCCCTCTGTCGCCCCGGACGGAGTGATGCAAGGTATGTACCGACCGCGACCCACCCCAAAAAAAAAGCGTGCTGCAACAGCGCAGAGACTTTGGGTCACTCTGTGTACTCTACCGACTCTTTCACGGGGAGTGCTCCGAGGAACTGTCTGACTTGGTACCACCGTCACCGTTTTACCAACGTACCACTAGACACGCAGCAGGGTTCATCCATTTCACCTAGAAACGTTATGGTCTTCAACTGTACGTTTCCAGCGATCATTTCTCCCACGTACGTGCAGGCTCTGGAATGAACTTCCTGCTGCTGTGTTTCCCGAGCGCTATGACATGTCCTTCTTTAAACGAGGTTTAAGAAGAATATTTACTTCACGGTAGGCAACGGCCTGGCTGTGCCCCTGGTATTACAAAGGTCCATGTGCGGCAGTATCTCTTACCATCAGGTGTGTTGCCTGCTCATTTGCCACCATCGGCAATAAAAAAATAAAAAAAAAGATCCTTCCGACAGTTTTTAATACTCCCACAGGTACGTAAGTAAAGAGTGATGACGTATTATATATTTGACCCCTCATCACATGTTGTTAGAATCCAATGCCCTACATTGAACTGTTCGTAATTTTTATTTATAAATGGTTAAAAAAAAACTATGTTATGGATTTTTAATTGGCGGCAGTTTCGAACATTTCAACGTTAATGGTCATGCGAGGACTATTTCCCATGGCCATGAACGCTGAAAAGAATATCTAGTTAGTTTTATTACAAATGTTTAATATTCGCATAAAAATTACAAGTTATTACGGTTAGAAAATAATTACATGGATAAAAAGCCATTTAGGGCATATAGAAGGTATTTAGTACGTTAGTTAGGGACCTATTCTATACTGCGTATAGAATTCTTAGAGTCTATCCACTCATTGACTAACCTAAAACTCACTCGTGATCAAGTCTCTGCCTTACAACTATATAGCCTTTTTTTGGGTGGGCTATGGCCAGCACAGACACCATCTATTCCAGATGACGAAGTAAGAATACTATTCACCACTCCCTATCATACTTGTGGGTATCGTAAAAGACTACTAAGCGATATAATATGCACGTAATATCTATGCAAGAGAAGGGAAACTCAAGATAAAACCCTAGATCAACTCCTCTGAACAGCGTGATAGAGTAGGTCAATTTCACTCCTATCCGGGAGGAGGGTCGAGCCCAGCAGTGAGAAATATACGTCTCACAGCTGAAATGATGAAAATAAAAATATGTTAATAGATATTATATGGTCTATTGTGTGATGACGGATACAATTACAAAAGAAAGATGAGTAAACGGTGCAACAATGGAACGTATATAAGCTAAAAAATATATATATTGGGTGACCGCTAATGACTGTTGTTATAGAAAAAACTAATAGCAGCTTCATAACTTCGAAGTATTTTATAAATAGCGATTAGCAAGATACGCCTGGTAATGACAGTTTAGACACACACTTTGGTCATTGACAAAAATAATTCTGTGGTTCAATCATCATGTGAATAAAAATAATGCATCTTCATCGTCATCGCAGCTCATATAAGACCCACTGTTGGGCTCCAGCTTCCTCCATTATAGGACGAAAATTTACCTATTGGATTGGTCACACAAGTTGGTACAGGGTTTTACTTCGAGTTTTTCTTCTCTTGCATATCTTATATCTTTAAACGAGCAATTCTTGTATATATATATATATATATATATATATATATATATATATATATATATATATATATATATATATATATATATTCAGTATCTCGGAAACGGCTCCAACGATTTTGTTGAAACTTGGCATACTAGAGGTTTCGGGTCCAAAAAAGCGATCTAGCTAGGTTTTATTTATAGAAAATGTTATTTTGTCCGTATTTTTAGCAAAACAAACAATGAGATTAAATTTTAAAAGAATATGAATTCAAATTTCGTTATCAACGTCATGAGTTACGATAGAAGAAGTTGACAGGTTCTAATTTTGATTTTGTTGACATTCAAACAGCGTCGGTTCGAATCTCGGTGTTATTATTATTCTCTTTTTGTAATTTTTTATATGTTTTTCATTATTTATTTTTTATTAATATATATCTAAATAAATTCGATAAAAATATTCCGAGCGAAGTTCGGTCAACCAGATATTGTGTTAAATAAGGGATGAACTATGTTAAATGCATACTTAATCCCTTAGCATCTTTCATGACGCCCACGGGTGAGATAGGGAGTGGTGAATTGTATTCTCTCTTCGTCACAACACGGACAATAGGAGGGAAAATGACCTAATGACCTACTATATCACGCTGATCAGATTGGTGGGTATTTTTTTTTATTTTTTTTTATGGGTGGGCTATGGTAAGCGCGCACGCTGTCCATTCTGTCCGGGGCGACGAAAGGACGGCACGCGGGCCCATAACCCACCCGTACCCACGTCGCCTTCGTCGTTGGGCACCGGAGTAGGGTGACTTGTTGTCAGTGGTCGGCCCGACAGAATACCCTTTCGGGCACCCTCTTGATTGGTTGGTATAGGGTTTTATTTCGAGTTTGCCTTTTTTTGCATAAATATTATAAGCATATTATATCCTATACTCGTCTTTTACAACACTCACAGGCGAGATATGGAGTGGTGAATTGTATTCTTACTCCGTGAACACATGAAAAGTCAATGGTTATTAAAACAATATTCTCTGAAGTTAAATATAAAATAAATTAAATAACAGAACGAATTTTCTACAGTGAGCTTATAAATAAAATACCAATCTAAAATAAACTACTACGTAATTTAAAACAGAACTTTGTATATTTATTACAGAGCTTAATTTTATATGTATTCGAAAGTTTGAATTAGATCCCTTTACACAAAGCTTGTATTTATGAAGAATTTACGAATTGTAAAATAACTTTTGGTTCTAACCACATCATTACGTAAACATATTATAAGCGTGTGTTTTTATTAAACTTGTTCTATTAGCATTAGCATCCCCTGAGTATAAGCTGTCGGATTCATATCCTGAGTAAAGCATTGCAGGATTTTTTGTAGAGAAATTTTCAATAGTGGTACAGTGGCGAACTAGTCCTGGTGAGGGCGATTGTCTTTATTATGGGTTAAGACACCCGATCTCACACGTGAGTATCGTGCTATGATATGCAGATAGCATCTATGCAACAGAAGAAGTACCCGGCGTAAAACCCTATGCCCACACGTCTAACCAGCAGGGTATATATAGTAGCGCCGGTCAATTTCCCTCCCATTACGGAGAAGGTCCGTAGGATCAGAGCTTATTGCTTAAGTTTTGGCTTAGTTTTTTGACTAATCACCTTTTTTTTGGTAGGCTAGGATGAGCGACGTGCGGCCCCATAACCTATCGTATTTTCTTCCCATCGCCATCGGGCCGACCACTGGTACCGATTGCTTGATATCCGTGGCCGGCCCGGCGGGTTACCCTTTTGAGTTTCGTCCCATTCGACGGCCCGACTAGACAGTAATAGCGGAGCATCATCTTCACGCGGTCGGCCTCGCTGCGCGTGGCGGACTAATCCCTGGTCCGTCCACCCGATGACTGATCACCTCAACTTTTCTTGAGAATATATTCGTTGATTACACGTAACTAAGTATATGTAGCCTTAAATTACTTTAGAGCAAGAGTTCTTTGTAAGGTTTTATGATAACCGCTATCAAATTTGTATTATGCCACACCATAAGAGATAGAGCTGTTAGTAAAACTTTAAAACAATTCTATTTTATTAGCCTATGGATACCTACTGTGGGACGTAAGGCTTCAAAGAAAGTGACAACATCAAACCGTCACGTTTAGGAGGCGGAGTGGCGATCGTTTTTAATACATCGTCTGTATAAGATTTCCAGGCAAGTACTGCTTCACATTTGACTGGTGATTCTTCAGCCGGTTTTGCAATACCCACGGCATGGTAAAGAAACGTCCTTTTGCAGGGAGTTAAGTGGCTCTAGCTGATATTCGGGCGCGCCTGCCCAGAGATGTGAGCATTACTTCACATGAAGTCGAACTTGTGCTTTGTAAAGTACAAGACGCAGTCTCGGTGTAAATTACCGCCTGGCTCTGTTCAGGACGCCCAACTTTTTGCCTGCCAATTTGGCTCGGTCCTCTAAATGACTTCCAAACTAAACTTTGCTCAATACTTCGACGCCAAGGATCCCAATACTGTCGGCAATTTGGAGGGTTACTCCTTTGAACTGAGGCACTATGACAAACGGATCCTTCTTTGCCGTGGGCGCATAAACCTGTGTCTTTGTGGGATTGAACTGCATTCCGAGGTCCGTCCCAGAGAGCCCCCGATTTCAGACATAAGTTGAACCCTTCTTTCCTGTGTATTATGCCGGACAATCCGTTGCTCGGTATACGACATGTCACCCGTGCTGTCATCCGCATAGCAACGCATATTCTCCATGGAGAGCATGTCGTTGACATACGGGTTAAATAGCGCCGGTTTCATCATAAAATATGACTAAGGGATACAATATTCATATAAAATCTGCATAGATGAGAAGGAAAAACTTGAAATAAAACCAATCAAACCCATGATATCAATGTGTCTGACCTGCGTGTTTTATTAGGTCAAATTCCTTTCCATCGCGGGGGTGCCCGGAGCCTAGCAGTGTAATTTATATGAGCTGAAACGATGATGATGTAATGTATAGTTTCAGTTATATGTGTAGTGTGTCAAACTTTCATCTTACTGTGAAGGAGTCTCGCATCCAACAGCGGCATATGTATCCTTACTAATATTATAAATACGAAAGTAAGTTTGTTTGTTACGCTTTCACGCTTAAACCACCGAACTGCTTTCAAAAATTCTTTCACCAATGGAATTCTATAATATCAAGGAGTAACATAGGCTATATTTTATCCCGGTATTCGCTCGGGAACGGGAACTACGCGGGTAAGGCGACTAAAACCAAAGCAAGAAGCAAGGGCGGGCTGCCAGTAAACTATAAAGAAAAAAATTGCTCCATTAGTAATTTAAGAAACAGGTAAAGCTGGCACCCAAAAACTAGCCCCGCGTCCGGGATAGTGCTACATTCTGGCAATTTTTTTTTCTGTGTATCTAAATGTGAGCTGAAGATGACCATGATAAGTTTATTCGGACTGTTGAGTGAGCTCAGTTCAAGTTCTTCTCATTCTGATAAATTAAACTACCCTGACGATATGGTTTATGGCTCGGGAGTCGGTGGAAATATCGGATTTTCCGTGGTTATGATATTACGCTGCACGATTGACGACCTTGGCGGCCAGGGCGAGATCGTGAAAATACATTTGTCTGGACCTCACGAGCTTTACGAGTATATATCTCGATCTGAGCGGGTGTTTTCGCAGTAATTCGACGTCATTTCAAAGTGATAATTTCCTATTCTTCCGTGTGGTCATGGAGTGAGAATACAGTTCACCACCAGGGGTGTGTAATTTCTTAATGTATAGGATAGGCTGACCGCGCGACGGCGACCGACGTCCCGGGACAGGGACGTCGAGAGGCGAGGGTACCCGAAAGGGTATTCCGTCGGGCCGACCACTGACGACAAGTCACCCTGCTCCGGTGGTCGGCCCAACAACGAGGCGACGTGGGTACGGGTGGGTTATGGTCCCGCGCGCCGTCCTTTCGTCGCCCCGGGCGATATGGACCGCGCGTGCGCTTACCATAGCCCAACCATAAAAACAAAAAAAAAGGAAACTGGCTTTCAAATGAAAAATATCACATCGGAATCGGTCCATCCGTTTGAGAGTTACGATGCAACAGATAGACGTCTACCATATAACACCCCTCTTTTTGCGTAGCGGTTAAAAATAGATAATGACATGAATAAATTTTGATTTCATATAGTGATCAAACTTCTTAATAAAACACAATAAGAGCGACATATCAGATTAAAGACTAAACTATTGAGTAATAAAGATAAAATGTTACCACATATTGAGTTTTTCATAGCACGCAATATATTTTGATACGGCGTAGATATATTTACTGATCAATCAACAAGATATGAGAAGTACATATTGATTGCAGTCCGCTCAACTTAGTTATATCATGTTTAAATCATTTATAAACCATTTATCTTGTAGCTGTCGTACTAACTTTAACATCAATACATTGATGTGAAGAGAATTGCTTATTGTCTCTGATTATTATTTATGTTTGTAATTTAACAAATTGAAGTAACATTCATTCAATGTTAATTTATTATGTTCATCAAATTAAAAATAAGGTACGATATGTTGAAATGACATTAAAAAGCTAAAAATAATTATAATAGTTAAAAAAAAGCAAACCCCATGCTTAATTAGAGTGCCTGCTGCCTTCCTTGGAAGAGATTTTTTTTTTTGGGGGTGTCACACCACTCCGTCCGGGGCGACAGAGGGGCGTAAGCATGCACACCCGCAACCCACCCGAACACCACGTCGCCTTCGTCGTTGGACCAACCACCGCAACAGGGTTACTTGTCGTCAGTGGTCGGCCCGACGGAATACCCCCTGAGGAGTACCCTCCCATCGACCAACGTCCCCCCCCTCGGGGAGGCGATTGGCACGCCTAGCCCACGGTGATTCCCCTTCTTAGTCACGGCGGCTATCAGATACTTAAAAATTTATAATTCTGAAAATCTTGGTAAGGATAACCGGATTAACTATTTATAATATTACATTGTCATCGGTCCTCAATAAATATGCCAAAATTCGAGTCAATCTACGTTTTGAAGGGGGTCAAAATTATGTTAAAAGTTTCTGTTATATAGGCACATACTAACGTATGAAGCTAATAAAACGTGTTAATATCTGCGATAGATATAACAATTTTTAGATATTAATTTATTCTGGAGCATTAACTTAAAATAATTTGTGAGCATTAACTAAGGATAAAGAGTGCGTACTGCTTATTGACTTGCTGTTTGTCCTTGGATTATACTACTATAATCCTAAGCACATCATCATCGTCATCATCGCAGCCCACACTCGTCCCACTGTTGGGCTCGGGCCTCCTCCGCAATGGGAGGGAATTTGACTTACACAATCATGCTGGTGAGATATATAGGTATAGGGTTTCATCTCGAGTTTTCCTTCTCTTGCACAGATGTTATGTGCATATTAATCCCATAGTCGTCTTATACGACATCCACGGGCAAGATAGGGAGTGGTGAATTGCATTCTTACACCGTCACCACACGGAAATTGGTTCCGTTGTATACTTGAAGGGAAGAGCGCTCGAACACTCTTCCCGTGGATCTTACAGCCCTTTCGGGATCGGTACATCTGACTGACCAAATTAGACCAGCTTGGTGGTACTGGCTTGTTTTGAGGCAACTGACCCCTAAGCACTGACCGCTGGTATAATATTTATTTGTTATGAATCTCTATCTATCTGTGTAGTGACGAACTAAGAATACAATTCAACCCACCACGCTCCACCATCCACAATTTATATTATTTTCTAAAAATTAGGTAGGAAATATGGTAGTGAAAATGGCACACTGTCCTACGTTGACCAGACAGGATGCTCAAGGGTTTGATTTTCGGTCTTCCTTGTCTTCGAGTAATGTTATTTACTTATATTTTTTAATCATGTTTAACGACATCTACGGGATGGAAAATGATGGTGAATTTCCATTTTTATCCGTAACATGTAAAGCCAAATCAATATTATTATTACTCATGCATAGAAGTTAGAGTATATATAAACGTGACGAGGTTCATAATTTTGAATCCGGGTTATCTTACTACGTGTCACTTCGTCTCATTTTTTAAAAATAAACATTACCTTTAAAATAAAATCTAGGAGCACGATGTTATTTGAATATCAAGCTATAGTTTATTCGTAACAAGCACAGAATTAGCATATGATTTGAACGTTTAATTATATACTATCAACATCATCATCGCAGCTCAAATACGTCCCACTGTTGGGCTCGATCCTCCTCCAAGGGCGGAGAAATTAACCCGAGATGGGGTAGCGGTGGCGCGCATGCGCGGGAAATCCACCGCCCCCAGGCCCGACGGTATTCCGAACCGTGTGCTGGCCCTGGTCCTCGACCATCTGGGTCCCCGCCTCAGGGAACTGTTCGACGCGTGTTTAGCGTCCGGGCGGTTCCCTGGGTGCTGGAAGGAGGGGAGGCTGGTGCTCCTGCCGAAGCCGGGACGGTCTCTGGAGTCGCCCTCGGCCTACAGGCCTATCGTGCTGCTCGATGACATGGGCAAGCTACTGGAGAGGGTGGTAGCTGCCTGCATCGAGTGGCACATAGTCGGCACGGGGCCCGATCTGTCGGACGCCCAGTTTGGGTTTAGGAGGAGTCGTTCGACGATCGAGGCTGTGTTGCGCCTGAGGGCCGTGGCGACTGAGGCCGTCACCGGCGGGTGAGTGCTGTTGGTGGTGTCCCTAGACATCGCCAACGCATTCAATAGTCTGTCATTCAGCTGCGTCAGGGAGGCGCTCCGATACCACGGAGTGCCAGCTTACCTGAGGTGGCTGGTGGCAGACTAGTTGGAGGGGCGCAGCGTCCTCTACGTCAATTGGGTAGGGGACGTTGTGCAAACGCCCATGACGCGGGTGTTCCGCAGGGGTCGGTCGGGACGAGGTCACGGCGCAGCATACGCTCGAGGTCTGTGCCGCTTTAGCGGAGCAGCGTCGTGAACTCGTCGCAATCATCGGTGCCGACCTGACGCTGCCGACCATCGCTAGGGAGATGCTCGGCAGCATCAGGAACTGGGACGCGGTCGCAGCCTTCTGCGAGGCAGTGATCTCGCAGAAGGAGGCGGCGAGTCGCGCGCGCGAGGAGCACAGCCTCGACGAAGCGACCCGCCGCCAGCGACTGGGGCGGCGCAGGCGCGACTACCTGCGTGCCATGCCGCCCTAGCCGAGACCGCGGGTGACGTGACCGGGGATTAGCCCGTCACCCGCCGAGAGGCCAACCGCGTGAGGAAAGACCGACGTCCTCCCCGAGGGGGGGACGTTGGTCGATGGGCGGGTACCCCAAATAGGGGGTATTCCAACGGGCCGACCACTGATGAGAAGTAACCCTGCTCCGGTGGTCGGCCCAACGACGAAGGCGACGTGGTGTTCGGGTGAGTTACGGGTGTGCGTGCTTACGCCCCTCCGTCGCCACGGACGGAGTGGTGCGAGGAGCGCACCGAACAAAAAAAAAAGGGGGGGGGGGGGGGGGCGAAATTGACCTACTATACCACGCTGATCAGACGCGTTGGTATGGGGTTTTATTTCGAGTTTTCCTTCTCTTGTATAGTTGTTATATGTCTATTATATCCCTTAGTCGTCTTTTACGACATCCACATGCAAGATAGGGAGTGGTAATTACTCCGTCACCACACGGAAAGAGGCACTAAATACACACACACTATACACTATAATTAGGTACTTTAAATTAAAAAGTATTTTTCACCGTCACATGTTATTAATAGTATTTCTACGTGAATGAAAATAATATAGATGCTCGTGTTATTATTAAAGTTTATGTGCAATTACTTTGAGAGCGAGCAAATTTACTGTGATTGAGTATGCTGTTTGCAGACCTAATTGAAGCTATTTCAGTAGAGATAGGATAGTTGGACGATAAATACATCACACAATGCAAACATTGTATAGGTTTTACGAACATTATGGACAAACTAGCTGAGCAGACAAATATTGCCCTATCTTTATTCCAACAAACTATGAGTGGACTTTATGATGCTTTTTCAAATGAGAATTCAATAAGAAATTTTAAGTAAAAAAGAAAACCGCCTTCAAAAACACCGAGGAACTAAAATCCAAAAAATAGTCAATTAATAATATAAATAGCAAAAAAGAATAGTGTAAATGAGTGCCTTAGGTAGAAGTTTGTATAACTAAAAAGGCATCTTTTGCTTTTTAGTTCCTGACGGTTTTTGAAGGCTCTTCTTTTTCATTTAAAAATTAAATTTGTTTTGCTTTCAGTGATAGATCTCATTATTAGATCCCAATCTAATGATCATAGAACCACCGATAAAGTAGACTCTATCAAATAGAAAAAGAATTTTCCAAATCGGTCCAAGCATCTTGGCGTAATCGTTGAACATACATAAAAAAATTAAATAAAAGATTCCAACAAATTGAGGAATATTAACCTATTTTTTTATGATATAAGATAAACTTTGTTTTTTATTAGATTTGGTGGCAAACAAGTAAGCGTACACTTGATATTAAGTGGTATCTGCTGCTCATGGATCTTTGCATAAGAAGTGCACAGCCAGGTCAGGGCTTAGTGTGATGTGGAATTTGGGCTTTCGACTCTCTCGCTCACCGAATGATAGCATAGCACGAAATTCCTAGAGCCCAGTTATCGATTTTTCGCGAAAGTATGGTTCTAACCCGGAAGGCTAACATTTACGAGTGCGGGTAAAAACTGTTAGAATCATGCCTCTATTACAAAACAAAATCTAAATATGGATGAACATTATTCAAGCGCTTCAAACGAGTATTATATAGCTAAAATTATAAAAAAGTGTGAACGTGTGTACTTAATGACACTAAAAATAGAAAAAGCGTTATTTAATACATTAAAAGTTTTATTATAACGCATTATCTAGTTGTTATTTGTGATAAACCATCACAATCGCGTGCTAATGGTGAGTAGCTCTAACTTCAGGGTATCGTTTTTTCGTGATGGTGAGTGCGCGCATCGTATAAATTTACTCTCATGATTTTTCCCTAACGCGCTTAAAGAAGAAAAAAGAACTTCCCATATATATATATATGTATATGAGATGACAAAAGTGCATACATAAAAACGGTGCATACTTTAATTGAAAATATTTTCCAAAAAAAATGACTTTATATTCCTCCCGTACAAAACGCCAATGGCTTATGAGTATCATAAAAGACGATTGAGATCTTAACATGGACCTAGGCCAAATCTATTTGATACTGTCTAGTCAACAATTACATTCTCAAGGACATACTTAGATAAGTTTTCACTTCAATAAATATAAAAAGTTATTTGCGAGTAAAATAAAGCTCTCAAAGAGCCTAGCATCTTAAATACTAAAATTGAATAATTTCTATAATATGATGCCTTGAATAAATATGTTAACTTCGCTTTGTAAGTGTTCTTAAGTGCTAAATTTCAATAATTTCAAATAAATTTTGTATATTAGTCTTGTTCGTGTGGTGACAGAATAACAACACAATTCACCACTCTCTATCTTGCCCGTAGATGTCATAAAAGACGACTAAGGGATGTAATAAGCATATAACATCTATGCAAGAGAAGGAAAACTCGAAATAAAAGCCAACCAACCTGTCTGACCAGCAATGGTATAGTAATGTCAATTTCCCTCCCATTGTAATGTTTTTTATTTTATTGATCCAATGAAGACTTATTATTATTTATTATTATATTGTGGAGGAGGCTCGAGCTCAATAGCGAATATATGGACCGAGATTATGATGACGTTAGTCTTAAGTATTTTTTTTTTGTATTGCCAACGGTGGCATACGAGCAGGCAGAACACCTGATGGTAAGTGATATCGCTGCACATGGACCTTTGCAATACCAGGGGCACAGCCGGGCCACTGCCTACCGTGAAGAAAATACTCTTCTTAAACTTTGTTTGAAGAAGGACATGTCATAGCGCTCGGGAAACACAGCAGCAGGTAGTTCATTCCAAAGCTTGCACGTACGTGGGAGAAATGATCGCTGGAAACGTACAGTTGAAGACCATAACGTTTCCAGGTGAAATGGATGAACTCTGCTACGGTGTCGAGTGGTACGTTGGTAGAATGGTGACGGTGATATCAAGTCAAACAGTTCCTCGGAGCACTCCCCGTGAAAGAGTCGGTAGAGTACACAGAGTGACCCAAAGTCTCTGCGCCGCTCCAGCGACTCCAATCCGTCCGTAAGATGTAATGCAACGTTTAATAAAAAAATCGGCCACTTCCGAGTCGGACTCACGTACCAAGGGTTCCGTACCATTGACTAGGTAAACATCAGTAGGTACACATATATATTTCAATTCCTATATTTCAAGTTCCTACGTGTTGCGATTATCGATATTGAGCAAAAAAGGACAAAAAAACCGCGTTTGTTGTATAGGAGTCTCCATTAAATATTTATTTTATTTTGCTTATAGTATTTGCTGTTATAGCGGCAACAGAAATACATCATACAAAATCTATACAAGAGAAGGAAAACTCGCAAAAAAACTCTATGCCAACACTTCTTACCAGGTAGCGTGGCATAGTAGGTCAATTTCCCTCCTATAGTGGAGGAGGCCCGAGCCCAACAGTGGAACTTATATGGGCTGATATAATGATGATGATAGTAAGACGCGTGCTTCCTCACGCAAGTCTAACTCTAGCCTTGGTAAATAAATAGTAATTTAAATCCTGAAACAAAGAGAAAAAAAATGGCGTAAAATACGATTTCAATTTTACGGTTGAAGACGCTGTATTTCCCCTTTCTCTTTCCGGTCAAAAACACAACACTACGTTGGCCAACAGTACGTTGTAGCACTAACTTTACGCAAAATTAGTTGGCACCATCGCGCAGCCCTCGCGGCAATGGTGCGCGCTCATTGATCAAATCAAAAAGCCCGCACTTCCCCCGGTTTCCTGTTACACATTTGCGTCCCTTTTCCAAAATCTCTGCCACAAAAATATCCAACAAACGAAAGGAAAGGTATAAAAAAATGCTACAAATTCGTGTAAATAATGATAATTTATTGCAGGCGAACGCCCATAGTGTTAGTAACAATAATCTTAAAAGCTAGTGTTAGTAAACAAATATACATTTCATAACTCTATATCTATATCTTATACCTATAATAATATTTATATATCTATGTAGAGTTTCATCCAAAGACGTAACATTGGTGAATCCCATCTATATTTGAACACTTCCAGGATAGTATTGTTGCTGCCGCGGATGCGCGGGAGTAGTGAAGCGCATCTTTTACGTGTAATGAAGCTTAGAATCCATCTATACGTCTCTCCGCGAACATAGTGGACGCAGCGCCACGGCAGCCCCAATAGTATCCTGAGCGCGTTATTAAATTGCACGTGCATGCGCATATTATAGCTGGACTACAGGCTGTACGTGTAGAATGATTGACAAAAAGCCTTAAATAAAGTGATCTTCACCGCATCAGTGCATCGTGCAAACCTGCGAGCCAGCATGTTACAACGCACTGACAACGACCTATGCTCTCTATGTCCATGTTATCACTGAAATCCTCGGTGACCCAATCACCCAAGTACTTAAAACTGCTAACTCTTTGCAGAGGTGATCCGCAGAGTGATATATAAATTAAAAAAAAATCTGAATTAAATCATAATGAAAGTAAAAATACGAGAGATGTCAACAATAGAATAATTTCGGTTTTCAAATTTTAAACTTTAATAAAGCCAATTTCCGTGTGCCAAGGGAGTTGTGTTCATCCTAGAAGCAAGAGTTTATCTCATTATCATCATCTCGGTCCATACACATCCCATTGTTGGACTCGGGTCTCCTCCGCTATGGGAGGGAAATTGACCTAATATCTACGCTGGTCAGACGTGTTGCTATAGAGTTTTGTTTCGAGTTTTCCATCTCTTCAATAGACATCATACGCATATCCCTTAGTCATCTTATACGACGCCCACGGGTAAGAAAGGGGGGTGTTGAAGTCAAAAAAAGAGGCAATGATAAATAATCAAGTCGCTATATTTTATGTGTTAAGATTGTACGACACTTTTTCTTCTTTCATGAAGCTGTAAATAATCCTAAATAAATACATATTCGACGAAATCAATTGATTCTAATGTGTGATACCTATGCAATGCGGGAGATACAAAAAATTCTGTAAATTCTAAATATATGTAAAGGTCATCTGCAATATGCAAATTGTTTGTAGTTTATTTTAATCTTCTAAGAAAACTGTTGCTTTGTTTTTTCATTGTCTCAATTTTCTTTATTTTCGGTACTTGATTCAGTCCACACATTCTGTTTTATGTATTTGATAATATTCTAGGTATAAATGTAGAGCCTTGCTGTTTTATTTAATTTATTCATAACTATCTGCGCCAGCAAGCTTGAATACGTGAACAACATATTCAATGATAATATTTTGTTTGAAAACTTACGCCATCTCGTGATACTAGTAATAATATCTTCATCATTAATATCTATGATGCATCAAACATATTTTTATTATTTAACAGTTGGCCTGACAAAGATGAATGCACAGAAAGTCTGACGGCCATTGTTACTAAATTTTGCCTGGTTTGCTAATATTTATAGACTAGTAGTTCCGCTAATAGGAGCTGACTAGTAGCACCTATTCATCGACTTTATCCTTGACTATAATTAAAGATGCCTAAGGTATTTAATATGCTCATAATATCCGCATAATATCCGCATAATATCCGATTGCTAAGGTGCTGAGTGATGCGAGCAGTCAGGATTCTCTACACTAGCTGGCCTCCATCATCCAGCGACACTATGAGCCTGTAGACTGGCCTGGGCGTTAATTTGTTACGCTGACGAAACGCTCGTCACGGACCGTGGTGCGCCGCTGCAGGAGGCGGCAAGCCTGGCAACTCTCGGCACCAAAGAGATTGCCAGGCGGATCAAGACGCTGAGGTAGAGGGTGGCCCTGGACAAGACGGAGGTCCTCTTATTACACGAACCCCATATGGATCTTCACATCAGCCCCTCGATCACCGTCAAGTAGGTTGACATCAGCATCCGGGCCCATATGAAGTATTTGGGCCTGGTGCTCGATGGGCATTGATGCTTCTGGGAGCCTTTTCGCCAACTTGCTCCGTGACTTGTCGGTGCGGCGTCCGTGACTTGTGACTTGTCCCTGGCGGCGTGGCTTATGCCGAATATGGGTGGACCCAGCGCTGCACGTTGACGGCTGTACGCGGAGTCCGGTCGATAGCCCTGTATGGCGCACCGGTGTGGGCGGGGTCCCTGACCGTCCGTCTTGGGGCTCTTTTGTGGAGCGTAGCTGTACCGTAGCGGTAGCTATGGCAGTCAGGGCCATACGTGGATACCGCTCAGTAGAGATGGAGGCAGCGTGTCTGTTAGCTGGAACTCCCCTATGGAAGTTAGAGGCGGCAATGCTCGCCAGATTATATCGGCAGGCGTCGGAGACGCGAGCAGGAGGCGGCATAGTTTCGTTTAAGGAGCTTGTTGCCTGGTGGGTCGACGCCCGCCGAGATGTCATTGCCCGTTGGGCAGTCCGGCTGGAGAGGCCTTGGTTCGGAGGCCGGACCGTCGAGGCCTTCCGGCCGGTGCTGATACAACGGTTGGAGAGGCGGCACGGGTGCTTTCCTTCCGTCTGGTGCAGGTTTTGACGGCGCACAGTTGCTTCGCCAAATATCTGTATACTGTCGTTAGGAGGGAGAGTACACCGTCCTGCCGCCACTGCGATTGTGACGAGGATACGGCACAGCACACACTCGAGGTGTGTGCAGCACACACTCGTGGGCAGAGCAGCGCCGTGAACTCGTCACAATCATCGGTGCTGACCTGACGCTGCCGACCATCGCTAGGAAGTCGCTCGGCAGCATCAGGAACTGGGAGGCGGTGAAACGCGCGTGGAAGGAAGCCCTCACGACGAAGTGGTCCGCCACCGGCGACTCGGGTGGCGTAGGCTCAGGAGGCCGCGGGTGTCTGGACCGGGATTTAGTCCGTCACCCGCCGTCGTCACCATCGGAGACGTCGAGAGGAGAGGTGGTCGGCCGAATGACGAAGGCGACGTGCTACGGGTGGGTCACGAGGATGCGAGGTGCCCCTCTGTAATTGCCTCCGCAACTCACAAAAAGCGTAAAAGCTAGTATATATATATATATATATATATGTATGTGTATTCTGTTTTTATATCCTCTTCTTTAACTTTGAATTAATAGTTCGTGTGTTCGTGCATTGTCGCATTGCGTCGTTATATCATGTTAATATTCTGCAGTTGACAGGATGAAAAATGCCAACTATCACTTCTTTCTTTCTTGCAAGTATCATAAAAGACGACTGAGGGATATAATAATTTAATAAAAAGTTTTTACTTCTTAAAGAAATTTCGCTTATACATTGAGAGCATTATGTTAGAGCTAACGTGATAGAGATGCGAGAATATTGTGAAATAAAAACATCGCTTATCGCCACAATATTCGCGCAATTGATTTGCACTCGTTTAACAAAGCGGTTCCATTTTGTAGGGTTGCTAACATCGAACTTTCATTATGTGCCAATAAATACTTTTGGGTCGTTTGAGACTTCACAGTAATTAAACGTACGTAGTTCAGGCACTATAAAGTACAGTTCTTAAAATCAAAAACATTAGAGGAATTTTACATCGTATGATAGCGGATTAAGAATACAATTCACCACTCCCTATCTTGCCCGTGGATGTCGTTAAAGACGACTAATGGATATAACATGCATACTGCATATGTGTAAGAGAAGGAAAACTGGAAATAAAGCTATACCAACATGTCTGGCCAGCATATCCATTGTCCTCCTATTGGTGAGGAGGTTCAAACCCAGCAGTAGAACGTGTAAGAGACAACAGAAGCAATTTTTAAATAATAATTTTATTTATCTCCTCGTCTAGTCACGATTTAGGAATACAATTTATCACTATTATCCTGTGGACCTTGATAAAAGCCAGTTGAGGGATCTCCTTCTTTTGGAGAATCCGATTCTTTTGGAGATCCCTCAACTTTCATCCCTCAATTTTCCCAGTAGAGTACTACTGGGAAAATTAAACACCAACTTTAACCACTAGCATGATTAGTAAGTGTGGCGATTATTACATTATACCCCCTTGATGATATTTATGTTCGATAGTGGACGTCTATAATCTGATGGATAGATGAAATTTAATTACATGAAGAATAATTATTTGTGGCAATCCCATCTTAAGTTTTGTGGTTAATAATAGTAAACTTGAGAAGGATTACCTATGACAAATCGATCAGTTGTTGGTTGGAAGTTAATTAAATCCCTATGTGGAATATAAAGCTCTTATTTCATCTGCGTTAAGCGAAGAAGAAATGGTGTAACAACTCCAAATAAATTGATACAAGCGTAGCAGAATGATGATAATCTCATGAAATCCGTATCTTTAACCCGACACAGTATTTCTTTTACCTGGTCTCAGCTCATACACGTCTGCCGAGTTCGAGCCTCCTTCCCAATAGGAGGGCAGTTGACCTACTATACCATGTTGGTCAGACATGTTGATATAGGGTTTTATTTCGAGTTTTTCTTCTTTTACCTAGCAGATTTGAATTCTTTCTAGAATTTAATTTTAATATTCATCTATTAAGGGTGTAGATTGTTGGCCTGAGTTCTCGATTTCGAGCGACCGCAGCGCCAAAGTTTAATGTAACATCCGACGGGGCGGATGAATGACCTAGAGAGCGCGATTTTCAAAATGTTTTGCAACAAACGTTCCACGTTGAGAAATTGTTATTGAACTTGAATATTTACAGCATAACAATAACGTTGAATTTTTGGAAACTAGCTGTTGATTCTTTTTAATAGATTAATAAGAGTAGTTGAGACACAATTTTTATGTTTTTCTATCATTACATTACATAGTATAAAACAAAGTCGCTATCCGCCGTCTGTCTGTCCCTATGTATGCTTAGATCTTTAAAACTACGCAACGGATTTTGATGCAGTTTTTTTTAATAAATAGAATGATTCTTAAGGAAGGTTTATATGTATAATACATGCATAATATAGTAGAGAAACGCTGATTAATTTAGAGGTTTCTAATGTGATGTCGTAAATAAGCACGTTTTTTTGCGCTTATATTGCAAACGTTGGCTGAACCCTACGAGATAGACCAAAATAATGTACTACAGTATTATCCATCTTAAAAAGTTCAATAAAAAAGTCCACGATGGCATATGTCTATCTCTTAGGGATAACCCACCATAACCATTTTTTATCCTCTACTAAAAAATGATTATTTATTAAGTGATTTTATACAATACAGCATTAATCCTTATCCAATTAAGTACCTTAAATAAATTGTGCATTTATTATAGATCAATATGCTTTTTATAGTATGTAATTTAAGTGAATATTGCCGAAGATAGCGAGGGCGGGTTACTAGTTTATAATATAACTAGCTTTTGCCCGCGGCTTCGCCCGCGTAAAAGTTGGTTTTCATAATTTTTAATTTAAGAAATACTCTATGTGTCAATTTTCATCCAAATCTGGTCAACAGTTTACGCGTAATTGAGTAACAAACGTCCAAATATCTTCACAAATTTTTATATTTGAATATTACTTCCACCCTTGTAGTTTAAATTCAAGTGGAAAGACGATGAGAAATATGGCCATCCTTAGTCGCTGATAATACATTATCCATCCATTGGGGAAAAAATTATATCCATCAAACTCCCGCAGTTTCACCCATGTAGACCCCATTTCTATGCGAACGCCGAGATAAAAATTGCCTATGTTACTCGCTGATATTATCCTTACTAATATTATAAATGCGAAAGTAACTCTGTCTGTCTGTCTGTCTGTCTCTGTCTGACATAAAAATTGCCTATCTTACTCGCTGATAACGTAGCTTCCTATTGGTGAAAGAATTTAAAAATTAGTCAACATCCACCGGTTTCACTCGCGGAGTTCTCGTTCCCGGGCAAACACCAGGATGAAAGTAAGTAGGAAGTATTATCAGTATGGGTCCAGCCGTTTTGAAGGTTACCCGTAACGAATATAAGTCAAAAAAAAATTGTCCGTCCGTCTGTCTGTCACCAAGCCATATCTCAAGGACCGCGATAGCTAGACAGTTGAATTTTTTACAAATTATGCATTTCTGTTGCCGTTATAATAATAAATATAAAAAACAAAATAAAATAAATATTTAAGGTGGCTCCTATACAACAAACGCAATTTTCCCCCTTTTTATAAATAATGGTACGGAACCCTTCGTGCGCGACCCCGACTCGCACTTGGCCGGTTTTTTAGACATAGGTAATTAGGTATCGTGCAAATAATTGTGTTAGCATAAATAAAACCTATTATTTTGACAGACAAATAGACGCTTTAAATTTGTTTATTTCTAGAGATAGAAAATTGGATTAATACCTTGATTTTAACTTACTGTCTGGTAGCGGCTAGGCATATTAAAACGCTTTCATTGTTTGTGAGTGTCGCAAAATACTACTAAGGCAAAGATTTACATCGACCTGGACCAATTGGTGATGCCATCTAGCCAGCAATGTCGTTTGGCAGGCAGCTGGTCATAAAATGTTGCTAGAAGAACCTTTGCAATATCTATGATGGCAGAGGAGTGCCTACATATTGCGTCGATCCAAAGTAATCTTGATAAGCGAGCATTAAGAAAAAATAATGGGGTAACCCAAGAAAGCCGACCGTGTACTAAAATGATCGTTCCTAGGCTCAGTGATATCGGTTATATGCTTTTCACCTCCTTAGGGGTAAAATTACAAAAAACTCTTTTTTAGTGAGCACTTTCCCCAAGAGAGACAACTTTGTACAAAATTTCACATTTCTAGGCCTAATGATTTCGGCTATATATTTTTCACCCTCTTAGAGAATGAATTTCAAAAACTAATTTCTTAGAGCTCATTTACAACAAAAGAAAGAGAATCGAACAATACACAGAAATACACAGTTTCACGTTCATAGCCCCAATAGTTTCGGCTATACGCTTTTCAATCCCTTAAGGGGGTGATTTGCCAAAAATACTTTGCAAGTGCTCGTGTACCCCAAAAATACGCCGGAGTAAAAAAAAATACGTTTCTAGGCCCAGTGGTTCCCGCTGTATACTTTTTGGTCTTTCAGGGGTTGAATTTCATCCCCATGTAAGTAAAATTTTCAAAATGCTAGAACGAATACTTATTTATTTATTATCAAATGCCTTAATACAAAGATTCATGGTTTTATCATCGAAAATGTCGAATTTCCATACAAAATGGCAGCCCCTATTTCAACCCCTTATAACCATTTTTTCGCGATTTCTTTGCTATAGCTCGTGAACCCCAAGAAATACTACGGTGTAAAAAAATTACGGTTCTAGGCCCAGTGGTTTCAGATATATGCTTTTTTGTCTTTTAGGGGTTGAATTTCATCCCCATATAAATGAAATTTCCAAAACGCTAGAACGAATATTAATTTATTTATTATAATAATAACTGCCTCAATACAAAGATTCATGGTTTTATCATCGAAACTGACGAATTTCCATACAAAATGTCAGCCCCTATTTCAACCCCTTATGACCATTTTTTCGCGATTTCTTTGCTAAAGTTCGTGTACCCCAAGAAATACTACGATGTAAAAAAAAATTTCGTTTCTAGGCCCAGTAGTTTCGGCTGTATGCTTTTTTGTCTTTTAGGGGTTGAATTTCATCCCCATATAAATGAAATTTCCAAAACGCTAGAACGAATATTAATTTATTTATTATAAAGTGCCTTAATACAAAGATTCATGGTTTTATCATCGAAACTGACGAATTTCTATACAAAATGTCATCCCCTATTTCAACCCCTTATACCCATTTTTTCGTGATTTCTTTGCTAGAGCTTGTGTACCCCAAGAAATACTACGGTGTAAAAAAATTACGTTTCTAGGCCCAGTGGTTTCGGCTATATGCTTTTTGTCTTTTAGGGGTTGAATTTCATCCCCATATAAATGAAATTTCCAAAATGCTAGAACGAATATTTATTTATTATAAAGTGCCTTAATACAAAGATTCATGGTTCTATCGTCGAAAATGTCGAATTTCCATACAAAATGTCATCCCCTATTTCAACCCCTTATACCCATTTTTTCGTGATAAAAAGTAGCCTATGTCCTTTCTCAAGCTTTAGTCCATCTCTGTACCAAATTTCATCAAAATCGGTTCAGTGGTTTAGACGTGAAAGCGTAGCAGACAGACAGACAGACAGACAGACAGACAGACAGACAGACAGACAGACAGACAGACAGACAGAGTTACTTTCGCATTTATAATATTAGTAAGGATAATAATAACTGCCTCAATACAAAGATTCATGGTTTTATCATCGAAACTGACGAATTTCCATACAAAATGTCAGCCCCTATTTCAACCCCTTATGACCATTTTTTCGCGATGTCTTTGCTAGAGTTCGTGTACCCCAAGAAATACTACGATGTAAAAAAAAATTTCGTTTCTAGGCCCAGTAGTTTCGGCTGTATGCTTTTTTGTCTTTTAGGGGTTGAATTTCATCGCCATATAAATGAAATTTCCAAAACGCTAGAACGAATATTAATTTATTTATTATAAAGTGCCTTAATACAAAGATTCATGGTTTTATCATCGAAACTGACGAATTTCTATACAAAATGTCATCCCCTATTTCAACCCCTTATACCCATTTTTTCGTGATTTCTTTGCTAGAGCTTGTGTACCCCAAGAAATACTACGGTGTAAAAAAATTACGTTTCTAGGCCCAGTGGTTTCGGCTATATGCTTTTTGTCTTTTAGGGGTTGAATTTCATCCCCATATAAATGAAATTTCCAAAATGCTAGAACGAATATTTATTTATTATAAAGTGCCTTAATACAAAGATTCATGGTTCTATCGTCGAAAATGTCGAATTTCCATACAAAATGTCATCCCCTATTTCAACCCCTTATACCCATTTTTTCGTGATAAAAAGTAGCCTATGTCCTTTCTCAAGCTTTAGTCCATCTCTGTACCAAATTTCATCAAAATCGGTTCAGTGGTTTAGACGTGAAAGCGTAGCAGACAGACAGACAGACAGACAGACAGACAGACAGACAGACAGACAGACAGAGTTACTTTTGCATTTATAATATTAGTAAGGATAATAATAACTGCCTCAATACAAAGATTCATGGTTTTATCATCGAAACTGACGAATTTCCATACAAAATGTCAGCCCCTATTTCAACCCCTTATGACCATTTTTTCGCGATGTCTTTGCTAGAGTTCGTGTACCCCAAGAAATACTACGATGTAAAAAAAAATTTCGTTTCTAGGCCCAGTAGTTTCGGCTGTATGCTTTTTTGTCTTTTAGGGGTTGAATTTCATCCCCATATAAATGAAATTTCCAAAACGCTAGAACGAATATTAATTTATTTATTATAAAGTGCCTTAATACAAAGATTCATGGTTTTATCATCGAAACTGACGAATTTCTATACAAAATGTCATCCCCTATTTCAACCCCTTATACCCATTTTTTCGTCATTTCTTTGCTAGAGCTTGTGTACCCCAAGAAATACTACGGTGTAAAAAAATTACGTTTCTAGGCCCAGTGGTTTCGGCTATATGCTTTTTGTCTTTTAGGGGTTGAATTTCATCCCCATATAAATGAAATTTCCAAAATGCTAGAACGAATATTTATTTATTTATTATAAAGTGCCTTAATACAAAGATTCATGGTTCTATCGTCGAAAATGACGAATTTCCATACAAAATGTCATCCCCTATTTCAACCCCTTATACCCATTTTTTCGTGATAAAAAGTAGCCTATGTCCTTTCTCAAGCTTTAGTCCATCTCTGTACCAAATTTCATCAAAATCGGTTCAGTGGTTTAGACGTGAAAGCGTAGCAGACAGACAGACAGACAGACAGACAGACAGACAGAGTTACTTTCGCATTTATAATATTAGTAAGGATTATAAAGTGCCTTAATACAAAGATTCATGGTTCTATCGTCGAAAATGTCGAATTTCCATACAAAATGTCATCCCCTATTTCAACCCCTTATACCCATTTTTTGGTGATAAAAAGTAGCCTATGTCCTTTCTCAAGCTTTAGTCCATCTCTGTACCAAATTTCATCAAAATCGGTTCAGTGGTTTAGACGTGAAAGCGTAGCAGACAGACAGACAGACAGACAGACAGACAGACAGACAGACAGAGTTACTTTTGCATTTATAATATTAGTAAGGATAATAATAACTGCCTCAATACAAAGATTCATGGTTTTATCATCGAAACTGACGAATTTCCATACAAAATGTCAGCCCCTATTTCAACCCCTTATGACCATTTTTTCGCGATGTCTTTGCTAGAGTTCGTGTACCCCAAGAAATACTACGATGTAAAAAAAAATTTCGTTTCTAGGCCCAGTAGTTTCGGCTGTATGCTTTTTTGTCTTTTAGGGGTTGAATTTCATCCCCATATAAATGAAATTTCCAAAACGCTAGAACGAATATTAATTTATTTATTATAAAGTGCCTTAATACAAAGATTCATGGTTTTATCATCGAAACTGACGAATTTCTATACAAAATGTCATCCCCTATTTCAACCCCTTATACCCATTTTTTCGTGATTTCTTTGCTAGAGCTTGTGTACCCCAAGAAATACTACGGTGTAAAAAAATTACGTTTCTAGGCCCAGTGGTTTCGGCTATATGCTTTTTGTCTTTTAGGGGTTGAATTTCATCCCCATATAAATGAAATTTCCAAAATGCTAGAACGAATATTTATTTATTTATTATAAAGTGCCTTAATACAAAGATTCATGGTTCTATCGTCGAAAATGACGAATTTCCATACAAAATGTCATCCCCTATTTCAACCCCTTATACCCATTTTTTCGTGATAAAAAGTAGCCTATGTCCTTTCTCAAGCTTTAGTCCATCTCTGTACCAAATTTCATCAAAATCGGTTCAGTGGTTTAGACGTGAAAGCGTAGCAGACAGACAGACAGACAGACAGACAGACAGACAGACAGACAGACAGACAGAGTTACTTTCGCATTTATAATATTAGTAAGGATATACAATCAAGAGCAGGTCCGGACTGACATTTTTGTATTCTACTTACCTAAAATTCCAACTATGTATTTATTTGTAATTTCACTACCAAAATTTATTCTAATTCGTAAAATATTCATTCAATAAAATAATTGCAAATTCAGTAGGAAGTGTGTTTATCTCTACGCAAGGAAATGTGCCTATTGCGTAAACTCAAATACTTACTTTTTGTTTACGATCACCTCGTCGATATCTAAAAAAAATCCTAGGGTTTTAAAAAAATGTCAATAAATGAAACAAGTATAAAAATGATTTATTTACTACACAATAACAAATATGAGTCGCCATTAATCGCTATCTCAAAAGCGTGCTAGGGTTGTACCTACAAAAATTTGTAAATAATTCATTTATTTACTAATTTTAACAGAAGTTTGTAAATAAAACTACTTTTACGGATTATATCGCGTTTGTATTTGATTTATGATTGCCCGACGTTTCGAACACTTTGCAGCATTCATGGTCACGGGCGGACTAAGGTGTCTCATGTCCAACAAGTAATCGTTATTACAGACATTTACAATTATCTACCCGATACAGAAAACAGTTCTAAATTTATTAAATTGTTACCCACATTTTAGTACAAATTTATTGCCAGTGTAAGAAGAAAATGAATCTATATGAAAAAATTATATTGTTTATGGTTAGTAATTATTAATTATTAAAGTTTGTAAATTATTAATATACTAATTAAAAGTATGTAATTAAACAATAACTTCCATTTCATCCACCTTTCCCTCTTGGTCGTTTTCAATAACTAGTTCCTGTAAAGAAAGATAATGGCTTGATTTTTTTTATAAAAAATAATTAAAAATTTAAAAAAATGCAAAAGAATTAATACAATATTAGGTTCCTGATGAATAGAAATTATAATTTCTTTACGCATTAGGTATTGTTTTTTTATGACGTCACCTATTTGAACGTAAATTTTCTTTTGAGAAAGTAATTGAGAAGTATTTCGGTACTAAGATGTTTGTCTCTCGATGAAAATAATAAATATTGCAAGAAAAAATCTATAGGTAGGTATTGAGATTTTGTCTTCGCCCATCACTAACTAAGTAGTTTGTTTATTTATGTAACAAGTCTACAAGAATTACGTATAACAACTTACCTCTATACAGCGCGTAGCATTGTTGCTCAGAGTCTCGGCCCCAAGGTTTTCTTTATTTTCAATACTGGAAATATTATTCATCAATATTATCCACTTTTTATTTATTTTGTACAACCCTAAGCCAGACGCTAGGCGTCTCGCGTCTGTTTGGCGGTATAGGTATGTCGACATAGTTGCGCTGTCGTCTACCTACTTCCACAATTTGATATTTAGACAATACTAGCCGACCCGGCGAACTCCGTATCGCCTTTTTTTTTTAAATCCTATTATTTTGATATTACATACAGATACTTCAATTTTATTTATCAGTATAGATATAGATAATACAAACCAATATTTACATGTTATTGTAGGTATATGTCTGAATCGGGCGATCTAAATCATATGACATATTGTATTAGCTTTGTAATGTACCCTGTTCAAATGCGATAATAAATACGAGTAAGTAGGGAGGAACTTACATTTTATTCCGAGATCTTTTGGCTTTCATATTTTTATAATGCGTACAAAACTTTCTTTTCCCTGGCATGATACTCAAATTCAATCAGTTCTGCGAAAAAAAAATAGCCTATGTTACTCAGTGATAATGTAGCTTTCGAATGATAAAAGAATTATTAAAATCGGTCCAGTACTTTTTGAGTTTATTCGTTACATACAAAAATCCAAATCTTTCCTCTTTATAATACCTATTAGTGTAGATATTGTATTTTTTACGATTTATATCTAGTTCCATCATGGTTTTCTTTCAGACATTCATTATATCGATACTTTCTACTAACTGAAAATAAATTAATTATAAAAATGTTATACTTACAGTTTTTTACAAAAAACACAAATTCACAATACGTAATTCTGCTGTCTGCAGCCGACAAGCGTGGTGTCGCGTTCACTTACAGAAAGGAACTGCCGACCACCGAGATTGCACGAAACGAACGCGTTATCCCGTACATTTGTGTATGAAAAATTTATATCTAGATTTTAGGGCTTTAAAAGAGGAAGTCTTTGTTTGTAAAGGTATAAAAAGAAGTATACAGCTATACTTATTGGTTTCTTCAGTGTTCAAAAAGTGTTTCTTTTTATCAATTTGTGTTGATTTATGGGGTTAAATCTGAAAAATACGAAGTCATGTTTTTGCATTTTTACTCAATTTTGTGCGTTTGTTGACGTTAATTATATAACAACTATTAGGTTTAAGAGTTTAATATAAGCATGAACATACTTATTGGTCTTTGATTGTAATATATACAAATTATCATTGATATCAATCATATGTAAATAGGTTAAATATGAAAAATCGTAACACTCTTTTCGGTGATTTTCACGATCTACACCCTTAACAAAAATGTACGTCAAGAATGAATGATTTACGTCCATCAGATTTATAAATCTTTCTTCAAAACATTTTTAAAACATATTTAGCATCTCTGAAAGTAAACCATAACGAATTTAATAACATTTTCTCGGTCAACTTTGCTTCTATATCCTTGCAGAAAAGTTATTTTTCTGCGTCGTGTGAATAATACAAAGCTTAGACGGTTGAATTATATATATCACTCTGACAACTTGATAAATTGTTGTCCACTAAAACAGAAAAAATCAGCTCTATACGTGCAGTAATAGAGTAAGAATAGACATTGTTTGCCCATAGTTCTTGTAAGAATCTTGTCCACTGATTGAAAGTATAAATTCGCTTATACTATGAAAATTTCTTTAATATATATAAAAGAATAAGTGAAGATGTTCTCTGTTGTAGCGTCTACGTATACTACCAACCTTTACATATAGATGTCATAAAAGACGACTAAGAGTTTTAAATCGATCCGAAATAATGCCGAGCCAATACCATCTGATGCCATTTAGTCGACAATTACATTCCCAAGGAAGGTTGACATCAGAAATGCGGACGGTCATAAAACTATTGCCAAAACCTTTTGCAATATGTATAATGGAATACATATTGCGTTGACACTAACAGATTCTGATAAGTGTAGGATGATGATAATATTGTTTCATATTAACTTCTGAAATCGCCGAACTACTAACTACTGACTGAAATTTTGCAAATCTTTATGATTGTCGACGGCTTAAAGTAAGATAGTTTCCCATCCAGTTCTATAAAGAAAAATACCAGGAAAAAATTTATTTAACACATCATGCGGGCTAGCTTTGAATAACACGTGACAAATAAATATTACATACATAATACATTACATTTCCAATTACTTGGCATTTATAATCACCTTACATATACCTACAATACATAAGGTTTTATCCATTGCGTTATATTAATTTCTGTCTACTAATGGCGTATATGCATTTAAGGTCTTGTTTGCTATAGAACCATTACCGTCGAAAGTGAAATGGGGATGGAAACTCATTATTCTTGTAAACACTTGTATTTGCAGGGGGAAAGTGAGCTTTATATTTTTTAGGATTTTATATTGTATGCTTTTGAGGTATCGTTTTCTATAATTTCCCATAGCGAATATAAATATGTTCCTATATTTTCGTCTCTAGAACTTCGTTAAGTGTTTATTCAATTCGTGTTTTAAAATTTTGTAAGCTCATGTACGTCCCACTGTTGGGTTCTAGTTTTCTCCACAATAGGAGAGAAATTGACATTACTATATATGTCAAAGGAGAAAAACTCGAAATAAAACCCTATACCAGACTCTGACCAGCGTGGTATCGTAGGTCAATTTCCCTCCTATTGTGGAGGAGGCTCGAGCCCAATAGTGGAACGTATATGAGCTGTGTTGATGATATATGATGCATTTGACCACACATCCATGTGTGTACACATCCAGGTCTACTAGAAGTATAACTGACCAGAGTATAAACCAAATTCACGACCTCACTTTTTTTTGGTTGTCCGCTTGACGTGAAATGTTGGTCAGACAGGTTGGTGTTTTTCTTTCGATTTTTCTTCCTTTTTAATAGATGTTATATGCGTATTATATCCAAAATACAATTAAGGAATGCAATGTAGATGATGAAATACAGAACCATTTTGGTTCATTTCATTTATGGTATTATGGTGCGCACGATATAGCTTTTTTAAAAGCATTTATTTAACTTGTCCTGTTAGTATGTTAGTTAGGGGTAAGTCTTGCGAGTTAAATTAGAACCACTTCCTGTCGTTAGATTAGGTTGAAATTTTGTTTACTTGCGTAACTTCGGTGATAATGCAATAATATGGTACCATGTAGCTGGTCTCAAAGTGGAAGAAGTGCGAGATTTCAAACAACAACGTACCTATCTATTAAGTATAGTAATATTTAATTCCAACAAAAGACTTACGTTCTTATCGTTTGCTTAGAATTAAAGTTATTTTGTGCTTATGAAAAAAAAATGCCTGTGTTCTCGCAATAATCTTTTATTTATATCAATATAAATTTTATAATTTAATAAAATGGTGGGTTTGATTGCATTAAAAATTTATTGCCTTCGTTTTGAGAGCATTTAAATAAAAGCTTATTTTCAATTTTTTTAATTAATATTTTAATTTGGTTCGATTAAATTAATTATTTAAATTTAAAAATAATACACTACAAGTTTGATTTGTTCAACCCTAATACATAGACGTAGTCAGTGAGTAACCCGATTATAAGCGGGCGATTGGGTCTCTCTTCACTCGTTACGCTGTTCCTACGCTTCAATCCCTTAACACAACTCTATCAGAATACAACAAATCTAAATGAAAAAGGTTTTTATATACATAGATTATGTTGTTATTAATAAGAATTCAATGGTTATTTTATTAATATAAATATTTATTCAGCAAAAACGCTTATTCGGGTTTCAATTATGTAGAGCTTTGTTTATTGATATTCAATATTTATTAATTAAATTTTCAATGAAAAATGCTGTTTTTATTAGCAAATAAAGTTCATATTACAAAAATTGATTGATACATAATGATTGTACATTGTTGTGATCTGACAAGTATGAATACAAACACCTCTCAAATTGCTTGTGGGTATCGTAACAGAGAACTAAGAGTTTTATATCAACCTGGGTCCACTCAATCTGATGGTGTTGGATCAACGAATACATTCCCAAGGAGAATTGACGTCAGGCAGGTGGCGGATTTTCCGTGTGGTGACGGAGTAAGAATACAATCCACCACTCCCTATCTTGCCCGTGGATGTCATAAAAGACGAATAAGTGATATAATGTGCATATAACACCTATGCACGAGAAGGAAAACTCGAAATCAAACCCTATGCGAACCTGTCCAACCATACCATGCGGTATAGTAAGGTCAATTACCCTCCTATTGTGGAGGAGACTTAAGCCCAATAGTGAGACGTATTTGAGCTAAAATGATGACTTTGATGAGGTGGCGCCGTGGCGGGTTATAAAATTATAACTAAATCAATATAAATAAATAATAACAATATATAGGTACGATGGAAGAAGATTACATATTGCGTCGACATTAGCTATTGGGAAGAGAGAGATCATCATCATCATCATCATCATCGCAGCCCACACACGTCCCACTGTTGGGCTCGGGCCTCCTCCACAATGGGAGGGAATCCAACCTACTATACCATGCTGGTCAGACGTGTTGGTATAGGGTTACATTTCGAGTTTGCCATCTCTTCTCTCTCACATGTCTCATGTGCATATTTTATCCCTTAGTCGTCTTTTACGACATCCACGGGCAAGATAGGGAGTGGTAAATTGTATTCTTACTCCGTCATCACACGGAAAGAGAGATCACGCTATAAAAATTTTATAAATTAGAGACAAAGTACATTTATAAACTTATCGCATTTAATTAGTAATAGTTCTGGGAAAAAAAAAACCTGGCGTTTTTCCTGATAGATAGCATTGGTTGCAGATAACTAAAGAACAACAAGTTACAGCGACACCACTGAGGGCTCGTTTTTTAGCTGCTTTTCCCAACGTTAGTTTGACTGTAGAAACATTATAATCGGTGCAGTGGTTGGAAAGGTATTCGCACTTGAAAATGGAGAAGAATAATGAGAAATTTCGCTATATTCTGCAATATTATTATGATAAGGGGAAGAACGCTGCCCAGGCTTGTGATAAAATTTGTGCTGTGTACGGTGAAGATACTGACCCGACACGTGACCCGTCAAAAATTGAGAGAGTTTAGTGGGGAAGTTTTGATGCATCCGTCTTACAGTCCAGATATAACACCCTCTGACTATCATCTGTTTCGATCTCTGCAGAACTCTCTCAATGGAATTACGAGTAAGTTGGTTTCAAAAGAAGCCTGTGAAAAATGCTTTATTCAGTTCTGCAACCAGAAACCACAGAAGTGTTTCACTGATGGGATCATGGATCTACCAAAAAAATGGCGAAACATTGTTGATAATAATAGAGCATATTTGGTTTAAATAAATTCATCCATGCGCCATTAGGGGACCAGTCGAATTTTACTGAAAAAACGCCACGAACTTTTGCCCAGACCCAATATAACAATTTCATCTATAGATTTATCGGCCATCACTGTTGCACATATGCTTCGCCTCGAAAGGTGGACAATGTCATTATCGCGATTTTTGGAGGATGGGTTCGAATTCAGTTAGTGCTATTAGTTTCCCAGTTGAACCACATTGTAGTTTTGCTTCGGGAAAAGTGGCGACATGTTGTATTCAGAATCAGTCCATACAATATAATGCTCTTGAATCTTATACTGTCAAGTCATACCGGTGCTGTATTTGGTTGTTATGAAAGAAGCCAGTATTTTTATCGTAGCGTACTATATCTTATCAAGGCTACAAGTTATTCTATTCTAGGTTCCAAATATAGCTTATAACCTTGAATAAGACACGTAAATTAAAAAAAACATACATCTACATGTCTGAGCGAACTTAAAATTTGCATAAATGCATGTGCTTTGGTTATGGTATTAATAAATTTCAATATTTTAGCGTCTCAGTCACTCAGTCCGCCCGTGACCATGAACACCCTAAACTGTTCGAAAATTCGGCCATTCAAGAATCAAATACAAATGTTAAAATCCGTAAAATATTTTTATTTAGAATGTGTAATATTTGCGAAATCATTAAATTCCAATATTATAAATTCAATATAAAAAACCAACAATCTGTTTTGATTGGAATTTGAATCTATTTTAATTGTATTTGACTATACAAGTAATTAAAGCGTAGCTCAAAGCCAAATACAGAAAGATCGCACATTCATCATATTTAAATTGTTTACTGCTGGTGATGAAATTTTTTATACAAAAAATATTTGTATATAGTAGTGAATTTTAATGAGGAAAGGACTAAACTATGCCACTGATGTATTTTGAAAGTTAGAATCATTTTATATGGAATATAAACAAATACGCGACCTGCGTATCTGGGAGTGCCATAAATATGACTTTTCAAAGATAAGTGAAATTCGCTTCTGCGATGAACATCTACATATTACATTTATGATAGGCAGTAAAGTAAATACCTGCCGATATTTTAGAGTCATTGACCTTAAAATATCATTATCCCTTTAGATCTGAGAGGTCAGATGACCGTGTAAAAATGATAGTTTGCTGAATTTGGTTAAATTAGATACTCGACCCTAATATGGCATTATGAAGACCCGCAGGATTTACTATTATTTATTTATTTTTCTTCTTTCTTCAATCATCATTTCGGCTCATATACGTCCCACTGCTGGGCTTAAGCCTCCTCCACAGTAAGAGGGAAATTGGTCTACTATATCACGCTGGTCAGACGTGTTGGTATAGGGTTTTATTTCGAGTTTCCCTTATCTTATACTCATTAAAATGTTTTCTTATATTTACAAAAATATATTTAGAAGCTGCCACATAATATTTATTCATCATCATCATCATTTCAGCTCATATTCGTCCCACTGTTGGGCTCTAGCCTCCTCGACAATAGGAGAGAAATTGACCTTACTATAGCATGCTGGTCAGACAGGTTGGTATAGGGTATTATTTCGAGTTTTCCATCTCTTGCATAGATGTTATATGCATATCATATCCTTTAGTCATCTTTTACGACATCCACAGGCAAGATAGGGAGTGGTGAAATGTATTCTTACTCCGTCACCACACGGCAAATTATTTATTACTATTCTCGAATTTTGAGCTAAGATAACTTCTATAACATGCTCTCGTATTTAAAAGTAAGAAGAAGATACACACGTGTACCTGGTAACCATGAAGTGTCACGGTCTTTTGCAATTGAATAATTCAAAGGCTTCTTGTTAGTAGAAGGCTAATGCAAAATGATTACGCATATATACCTAACCTTCACTTGTTACTCAGTGGATATTACCTACTAATAAAATATTAATCACGGCTTATTTTTAATCTTATTAGTCGTAAAGAGGGAAATAGGTCAATCGGGACTAAAAAGTATGCATTTATGACTTCATGCAACTTTTTACGTAAAGGATTACTTTTTATCAATATAAAAGAATATAATTCACCACCGTCTTGCCCGTGGGTGTCGTCTTAGATGACTAAGAGATTAAATATGCATAAAATATCTATGCAAGAGAAACAAAACTGAGATGATGATGAGATGGAAAAACTGGTGTGGTCACATCTGGACACACATCGGTAGTAAATGTGATAGTTATTAAAAAAAATGTAACCCTTTTTTTTGGGTGGGATTGGAGTGGTTTACAGTCGGCGTACTCCTCGCTCCATTCCGTCCGGGGCGACAGAGGGGCGTAAGCACGTACACCCGTATAACACGTCGCCTTCGTCGTTGGGCCGACCACCGGTGCAGAGTTCCTTAATATACTGATATTACTATACATTTTTCTGTGACCACTGGGTCACAGAAAAATGTAACCCTATAGGAACTTATGAACGTATTAACGTCGTACAGTAGCAAAAAGTGTCACGTCCCTATTTTTAATACTAAGTTGCAGGTGCTTACTGCACATGGAGTCTTCAGTATCTACATGGATTTTTGAAGAGAAGGTGACCCAGGATGTAATGAGTGCGCCCCCGATTGACGATGCGCGAGACATTGAAATTATGACCTGCCTGGGAGCCTCAGCGTTACGTCCTGTCGCCCTGTCGGCGACAATTGGAACGGACCTGTCGTTGCCGACTTTCCAAGATGCTCGGCAGCACCTGGTTCTGGTCGTCGATGCATTTATTTTGTGAGGCCCTCATGATCAGGAAGGAGACCGTAGAGCGGGCGCGCGAAGCGCTTGCGTTTGCAGACTCGTCTCACGGTGGGTAACAGAAATGAAGAGGCGCCGCTATGCGCACCTCCTACCATCCTGAATATCAATAAGATGTGGCCAGATGACCAAGCGTTGGGGTGTTAGGAATTGAATGTCATCAGACGATCTGTCCGACAACCCATAAAAGCGCGGAATGAGCCGTTGTAGTTTTATTGGGTATTCCGGTGAAGTAGGTGGCTGGCTAGTTCCACACATTCCACCTATCTGTCAATGCCGGGGAAAGAGACTAAATACATATCCATAGGGTGAACAAAATGAATCAATATCCTAGACTCTAATCGATAAAAACCACCGTCTCGTTTATTTTAAGCTGTGAAGCATCCCAATGTATTTAGACCTAAGAAAATATAGCTGACATAGATTGCCAATAAATTTGTCCCTGATCACAGCAGTTCTTGGTGTACTTATGTACCTACAGCTAAATTTTATCGTCCAATAGTTACTACTAGCAACCCGCCCTCGCTTCGCTTCGGTTTCAGTCACCTTACTCGCCTAGTTCCCTTAGAAGGTAAAAATTAACAAATGCTCTTTATTCATTTTTACTGAAGAGTATTTTCCGTGTGATGACGGAATAAGAATACAATTCACCGCCCCTTTTCTACCCGTGGCTGTCGTAGGAGACGACTAAGGGATTATAATATGCATACTACATCTATGCAAGAGAAGAAAAGTTTGAAACTAAAACCTATGGCAACAGTCTGACCAGCGTGGTATAGTAGGTCATTTTCGATCCCATAATAGAGGAGGCTCGAGCTGAACCGTGGGATGTATAAGGGTTGAAATTATGAAACAAATGATGAACGAAGAGTATTTAAGCAAAAATTTAACGAAAATCGATGACGAATTGTGTCTCCTCATACAAACTTTGCTACTGCAGTTCACCTCTTAGGGGTTGAATTCCAAAATATCCTTTCTTAATGGGTACCTACGTCACAAAATAAAATTACAGTCAAACTTGCATGTTTCTAGCTTCAGAAGATTCATCTCGGCGTTAATGAGTTAGTCGAGCAATTTTTTCATACCTATTTACACCCTTAGAGGGTGAAAATTTCCGTCGAGCCGACCACTGACGACAAGTAAACCTGCTCCAGTGGTCGGCCCAACGACGAAGGCGAGGTGGTTTTCGGGTGGGTTGCGGGAGTTGCGTGCTTAAGCCCCTCTGTCGCCCCGGACGAAGTGGTGCGGAGGCGCGCCGACCGCAGCCCACCCACAAAAAAAAAAGTGGGTGAAAATTAATAAATGCTGAAACTCGTGTTCATTTATTTTTATTAAATAGTATTTGGAGAATTTGAAGAAAATCGATGTAGATTTTTTTTCTCCTTATACAAACTTTGTTACTGCGGTTTACCCCCCTAGGGGTTGAATTTCAAAAAAATCCTTTCTTAATGAGTTTCTACCTCACGCAAAGAAACTAATGTCAAAAGTTCATGTTTCTGGCTTCAGTAGTTTTGACTCTGTGATAAGTCAGTAAACTGACACCTTTTTTCCTATTTTACACCCTTCGAGGATGAAAATGGACAAAAGCTGAAACACGTGTTTATTTATTTTCATTAAAGAGTATTTGTGCTTAATTTGAAGACAGTAGCTAAAGATCTTTTTTCTTTCCATACAGACTTTACCGTTGCGTTTCATCCCCTTAGGGGCGGCATTTCAAATAATCTTTTCTTAGTGGTTCCCTACGTTACGAAATGAAACTACGGTCCAAATTTCATTTTTCTAGCTTCAGTAGCTGCGGCTCACCCTGTTCCTTTAAATGTATATTATTGTTAAAGCCCCCGCAATAACCCTTGCAGGTGAAATTTCGTAAAATCCGTTCTTAGCTGACCTCTACTCGACAAAGGGAATATTTCTGCCAAATTTCAAATCTGTACGCCTAATGGTTCCAGAGATATGGTGATGAGTCAATATATCGCTCGCAAAACCCGCCTCTCCTATATATATGGACTAGCAACCCGCCCTCGCTTCGCTTCGGTTTCAATCGCCTTACTCGCGTAGTTCCCGAAAGTAGAGGGTGAAAATTAAAAAATGCTGAAACACGTGTTTATTCATTTTTACTAAAGACTATTTTTGGCGAATTTGAAGAAAATCGATGCAGATTTTTTTTTCTCCTTATACAAACTTTGTTACTGCGGTTTACCCCCTAGGGGTTGAATTTCAAAAAACCCTTTCTTAGTAGGTTTCAAAGTCACGCAAAGAAACTAATGTCAAAATTTCATGTTTCTGGCTTCAGTAGTTTCGGCTCTGTGATAAGTCAGTAAACTGACATCTTTCTACCTATTTTACACCCTTAGAGGATGAAAATGGACAAACGCTGAAACACGTGTTTATTTATTTTTATTAAAGAGTATTTGTGCTTAATTTGAAGACAGTAGCTAAAGATCTTTTTTTTCTTTCCATACAAACTTTGCTGTTGCGTTTCACCCCCTTAGGGGTAGAATTTCAAAAAGTCTTTGTTATAGAGTGCCTACGTCACGAAATGAAACTTCTGCCTAAGTTTCATTTTTCTAGCTTCAGTAGCTTCGGCTCACCCTCTTCCTTTATATGTGTATTATTGTTAACGCCCCCGCAACACCCCTTACAGGTGGAATTTCGTAAAATCCGTTCTTAGCTGACCTCTACTCGATGAAAGGAATATTTCTGCCAAATTTCAAGTCTATACGCCTTATGGTTCCAGAGATATGGTGATGAGTTTATATATCGTTCGCAAAACCCGCCTCTCCTATATATATATAATAGATTTATTTATTATGTTTATGTTTTATAGCTTATAGAAAAAAAAGGGTTATAAAATGATTTGTACCATTATTTCTGTCATCTTCTCAGGTATAAGAATATAATGTGTTAGCCGATCTTACATTCGATAACGAGGAGAATACATAGCAGAGCCTCCTGAAAAACTTATAGCAAGAACAATTGCAAATCCGACTGTCAAGCCTCGCGATTGAGGATTCCTTGTTTTGACATAAACTCATGTTAGCAAGTTGGAACAAATTATTCAGCTTTATATTACTACATATTATAAAGAATACAGATCAGCCTTTTACAAAGTTTGGACTATAAAGCTTAATCGTGTCCCTATGTCATAATGGCTACCTAATAATCTGTATCACAAAAGAAATTTAACATCATTATTGATCATTTCAATGTCCTCTGCGCGTAGGACTCTCTTCATAAATGAGGGGATAGTACCATAGTCGTCACGGTTTGGTGACTTGGGAATCGTAGTGAGATGTTATACGTGCCCTAGAAGTAATTTATTGACGACACTTTTGATAAGACATTTCACCGATTTTTACGTCTTCCAAGGCCAAGTAAGGGTCCTTGATTAATGTTTTTATATCTCGTCTCCACAGTAACAGATTGTAACAACGTAGCCTTAGTAAATTTATTGCATGCTTTAAACATAAAAAAACACAGTTATGCAAATACGTAAACATTGATTTTAGCTTACGATGGCCTTCTTCTCGGCATATATACATTTTATATTGGTCACAGGCCTCTTCTAGATGAGAGCAATTATTTTGCTACACGTTGGCCATACAGAAAAGCATTTTTTTTATGGGTGGGCTATGGTAAACGCACACGCCGTCCATTCCGCCCGGGGCGACGAAAGGACGGCGCGCGGGCCCGTAACCCACCCGTATCCACGTCGCCTTCGTCGTTGGGTCCATCACCAGTACCGAGTTCCTTGTCCTCAGTAGTCGGCCCAACGGAATAAATACCCTTTCGGGTACCCTCACCTCTCGACGTCCCTGTCCCGGGACATCGGTCATACAGAGTAGCATAGAGTTTAATTTCAAGTTTTCCTTCTCTTAGAGTAATGTGTTCATCGATCTTTATAATACACAGGTAAGGACAGGATACTTATTTTTGTATCTTTGACATATTTTTGGACTGATGACTGGTGAAAGTTGCTGGGCGTCGTTGGATGCAGGCGGCATAGAACTCTGTGGCACTTTGTGGCGTAAGATAATGGAGACCAACGTCCAGCAGTGCCTCCTCCAAAATAGAAGGGAAATTGTCTTAGCACCATGGTGGCCAGGCGTGTTGATATAAGGAATCATTTCGAGTAGTTTTTTTTCTGCTGTATAGATGTTATATGCATATCCTTTAGTCGTCTTTTACGATATCCACGGGCAAAGTGTATAAACGTAGTGAATTGTATTATAACTCTGTCGCTACACGCTAAATTTAAAATTCTACCCGGTTTAAAACAAGAATAAAAGCTCATCGCTTATTAAAGGGGATTAAAATTTATAGGGTGAAAGTAGGATACGTTTGCCTTTATTTTTTTTTTAAATAAATTAAATTATCCAAAAAAATAAACTACTACCGGATCGGAATGCGACCGCTACTGAGATGATCCGGCAAGAAACTCAGCGGGCTTGTATATTATATTTAATTTTTTTTTCATCTTACTAGATATAAAATTGTGTACATGTTTTGTAAGTACTGGCTCCAGTGTGATGCCCTTCGAACCCTTGTGGTTCGTAATATAATTATCGTATACGTAATATAATTCAAACGATTATGGCTGGACCACATCCCACAAGCGGCACCCGATTACGAGTTAACTACTAGGGCAGCCATCACTCCCCTCGACTACTATGGAGGGAAGGGGGTCACCCGCACCACGCCGCTACCGCAAGTAGACCCGCATATATATTTATTTCCATATGTATATTCTTGCAACAGCGTATATAATATCTGGTTGCGGTCAACCAGCTTCGATCGGAATATTTTTGTCGAATTTATTTAGATATACATATGTTAATAAAAAATAAAAATTAAATAATGAAAAATTACAAAAAGAGAATAATAATAACACCGAGATTCGATCCGACGCTGTTTGAATGCCAAAACAATATAAAAACAGAACTGGACAACTTCCCATCTGAGCTATCGTAACTCATGACGTTGACAACGAAATTTGAATTCATATTATTTTAAAATTTAATGTCATTGTATTGTTTTGCTAAAAACACCGACAAAACAACATTTTCTTTAAATAAAACCTAGCTAGATTTTTTGGCCCCGAAACCTCTAGGATGCCAAATTTCATCAAAATCGTTGGAGCCGTTACCGAGATCCTGAATATATATATAATATATACAAGAATTGCTCGTTTAAAGATATAAGATAAGGTATTATTTATCAGTCATTTGTGATACAAGGTGATTCGATTAATAACTTATCATAATCCTTAAGTGTCTGGGTCTAGAAACTGTGAGCAATATGTTTATCAATAAAATTATCCAACAATAATTTAAAAAATATATATGAATCATCCCGAAATCCTGTTGTCGGCTTGGTCCAAGATCCCAGATCCAAGCTAACTCGGCACTATACCGAAGAAATCCCGGACATCAGCTTGTACGAGATCAGAATGGCTCTCAAACAACTACGTAACGGTAAGGCACCGGGAGATGACGGAATTACGGCAGAGCTTCTGAAGGCGGGCGGCAAGCCGGTCTTAATAGCCCTTCAGAAGCTATTTAGTTCCGTTATCCTCGGGGGCGACGTTCCAGAGTCGTGGACCAGGAGTGTGGTGGTGTTGTTCTTCAAGAAGGGTGACAAAGCTCTCTTGAGGAACTACAGACCCATCTCACTCCTGAGCCACGTTTATAAGTTGTTTTCGAGGGTCATTACCAATCGACTCTCGCGCAAGCTCGATGACTTCCAGCCGCCCGAACAAGCCGGCTTCCGAAAAGGCTATAGCACCATAGACCATATCCTCACGCTTATGCAGATTATACAAAAGACCGAGGAGTATAATCGGCCCCTATGCTTAGCGTTTGTGGACTATGAGAAAGCCTTTGATTCAGTCGAAACTTGGGCGGTGCTGCAGTCCCTTCAGCGGTGCCAAATCGACTATCGCTATATCGAAGTGCTGAAGTGTTTGTATAGGAACGCCACAATGTCAGTCCGTATCCGGGATAAGAGTACGAAACCGATCCAGTTGCAGGAAGGCGTGAGACAGGGAGATGTCATCTCTCCGAAACTGTTCACCACTGCACTGGAAGGTGTCTTCAAGCTCATAGACTGGACTGGACTCGGCATCAACATTAACAGCGAATACATCACTCACCTTCGATTTGCGGACGATATAGTAGTTATGGCAGAATCCATGGAGGACCTTGGCACAATGCTCAATGATCTCAGCAGGGTATCCCAACTAGTGGGTTTACGAATGAACATGGACAAGACGAAAGTCATGTCAAATGCCCATGTCATTCCTGTACCGGTCCTAGTTGGCAATGCGATTCTTGAAGTTGTCGATCACTATGTTTACCTAGGACAAACAGTCCAGTTAGTTAGATCCAATTTCGAGAAAGAGATCAGCCGACGAATCCAACTCGGTTGGGCAGCGTTCGGGAAACTTAAAAGGATCTTCTCGTCCAACATACCTCAGTGTCTGAAAACACAGGTCTTTGACCAGTGTGTGTTACCAGTGATGACTTACGGCACGGAAACGTGGTCCTTAAATGTAGGCCTCATATCAAGGCTCAAAGTCGCTCAGCGTGCTATGGAGCGGGCTATGCTCGGGATTTCTCTGCGAGATAGAATCCGGAATACACGGAAATCCGCAGAAGAACGGGTGTAACCGACATAGCACGAAGAATTACCACGCTGAAGTGGCAATGGGCAGGCCACATCGCTCGACGAACCGACAACCGCTGGGGAAGAAAGGTTCTCGAGTGGCGACCACGTATCGGACGACGCAGTGTAGGACGCCCCCCCACTACCTAGGACCTAGTGAAAATAGCTGGGCGCCGTTGGATGCAGGCGGCACAGGACCGCTCTTTGTGGCGCAACATGAGGGAGGCCTACGTCCAGCAGTGGACGGCGGTAGGCTGAAATGATGATGATGATATGAATGTTAACTTGATAATCGCTTATCTGTTTATACTTTATGTTTTAAGTAGACATGAACTGCGCATTTAAGTTTTTAAATCATAACCATAGCTGATATACGTTCCATTGTTGGGCTTGAGCCTTCTCCACAATCGGAGGGAAAGGTACTAACACCACGCTGGCCAGACGGATTAGTATAAGGTTTTACTTCGAATTTGCTTTCTCTTATATAGATGTTACCTGCATATTATAATCTCTTAGTCATGTTTTACGACGGGCAAGAAAGGTGAACTGTGTTTTTACTCCGTCACCACACGAAATTTTAAATACATACGTTATGCAAATATCTATTGATAATTATATCCTTGGAACCTCTTACATATTTTTGTCAGTAATGAGTTCGATTATATAAAGGGTTCTTATTTAGAAACGATTACCTATATAAAGCCAGTTTCAACTGTATGCCTTGACAATAAAATCTATAAAAATATGAAAATAAAATGTTAACTTTAAAAAGATTGTGCAAAATATTTAACTAATGATAAGCGAGGATTCAACAAGTGTCATATTAAGTGTGCATAAAAATAATTTAGGTATTGCATATTATTTTTAAAATTATGTCGCAGTTAAATATTACTAAAAACTATAAAAAACATGTTAAAATATTAAAAAAAATTAAGATACTGTTTTCTACCATGTAATAATTTTATTTCTAAGTTAAATTTATTAATAATTAACGATTCAAACAGGTAGGTGCTATCATATGACAAAGAAAAATTAATCTAGGTAGATACCAAATGTATATTTAATGTTTATTTTCATTATCTTTAAATATATGTAAAAATATATCTAAACTAGTTTTCTTGTACGTACCAAGTCGCTTTAAAACAACCGCATACACACAATCGATATACACCTTTGTTTTGAATCAGCCGTTCTACATCTTTGATAGATTATGATTTTATACACGCCTCTAAATATTTTTTATATTACATCACATATGGTTTAATTTATAATATTGATTAAATTTCACGTTATATGAGACAATTGTTATGCTTATGTTGATGTAAGTAGGCCGTTTAAAGGTTACGTTTAGTGTGAGAAATAGCCACGCGCGGCGCTTTCGGCGGCCGGCGATGGGCGACTGAGTAGACGAAGGCGGGCGGCCGTTGTTATTATGCTATTCCTATTTTACCTCGCTGAAATAAAATTTTCTGTCTCGCTCATATTAAATTAATCCCTTGGCAAGTGTAATTCACTGAGCAGTAATATTTAAATTGCATAATATAAGTTTATTTACATGTTTGTGAGCGCACATTGCGAAAATAAAATGACTTTTAGTGACTTGCACAATTTTTCTAACTAGTAATGAGAGATTAACTACATATTTACCATCCTAATGTTTTCTCTAGTACTCTTTACCCTCGAAAATAAGAAGACATCATTTTTATCAGAAAGTGAGCATCGGAGTAAAACAAATAATATCGTTAACGTGAAGCAAACAAATCTGGCGACTTATGGGATTAGGTATTCGTGCTTTTAAGCAATATTTCTCATCTATAATAACAGGATTTTTGGTTGATGATATTACAATTGACTTTACATTGAAGTATGATAGATATGTATATAGATAGTCAGAGACCATATTATGGTCAAGAAAATATAATGATTTTGGCAACTCAAATTTCTGAAAAATATGTCTATAATGTCTGATGAGCACGAGTTGCCTTCAGAATAGGAGATGAATGGATCTGCTATACAAACTTGGTTAGATGGCTTATTATAAAATTTTATGTAGAGTTTACTTTTCTTGCATTGAACTTATCTGCGTATACCTCATTGTACTACACTTATAGCAATGAAAGGGGTAGTGAATTATATTATTACTTCATCATTACATAGAGCATAATAACGAGGCCAGCTAGTACCTAATTAAAAATAATTGCTTTCGTAGGACTTTATACTAGGCAATTTCTATTGTAAAGTTATCGTTAAAAATGCCTCAAATTCACTTTATTTCATTATTCGTTTTATTTTATACATATTTTAATATTCTTTTAATGTTAAAAAGATAGGAAAATTTGTTATTATTTTATATTTAATAATCTATTAACGAGTAGTATTTCATGTCCAACTAGCAACCCGTCCTCGCTTCGCTTCGGTTTTAGTCGTTTTACCCGCGTAGTTCCCGTTCCCGTGGGAATACCGGAATAAAATATAGCCTAGGTAACTCCCTGATATTATAGCTTTCCATTGGTGAAAGAATTTTTGAAATCGGTCCAGCCGTTTTGAAGATTACCCGGAACAAACAGACAGACAGACAAAAAAAATAAAAAGTGTATTTTAGGCATATGTATAGTGCAAATAACCGTGTGATAATGAAAAAACCCTATTATTTTGACATTACAAACAGACACTCCAATTTTATTTATTGGTATAGATTTATTTCATCTCATCATCACCATCTCAGCCCTTCTACGTCCCACTGTTGGGTTTGGGCTTCCTCCATTATGGAAGGGAAATTGACCTACTATACCACGCTGGTCAGGCGTGTTGGCATGGGGTTTTGTTTCGAGTTTTCTTTCTCTTGCTATCTACATATTGTATGTATATTAAAACCCTTAATCGTCTTTTACGAAAGCCACGGGCAAGACAAGGGGTGGTGAATGTATTCTTACTCCGACACCACACGGAATTTTTCACCAATTTATATATTAACTGGCAATCTGTCTTCGCATCGCTTCGGTTTGAGTCGTCTTGCCCGTGTATTTTAAATCTCTAAAAACTTCTAATATATTACAATAGGCGACTGCAATCCATGAAGCCTCGTGTTGGATTCCCAGCCCGGGCAAAGATTTATAGGGGTTTCTTCTTCTTCGAGAAGAAAAATAGCCAAGTTCGGTGAGCGAGAGAGCCGGTAGCCCAACTTGCTGAGGGTGTTTGCGTGTGGTGGGTTTTGGTAATACCTTTAGTTTCACCGAACCTCATTGGACACATTCACACTCCCTTCACTTTCTTCACGATGGGCAGCGGCCTAGCAACGGTCCATGAGCGGCAGTAAAACTTACCATCAGGTGTACTGTTTGCTAGTTTGCTACCGTTTGCAACAAAAAACACTTTAATTTTATTTGTTTGTATAGATGATAAGGAAAACGGCAGTTAATCGTGACTATACTATAAGTGGCTTACTTCTTACTGATAATTGAGCATAACGATCTACTTAAAATCACAGATAAGTTAATTTAAGTAAGGTTAAATTGCCTGATATTTGTAAGTAATTAGTTACGGTCAAGCACAAGATCGATCGTGGTTGTTGCTTACCGAATTCTATATGCGTGTTCAAAACACGCATCATTAATAACCAAGTAATTACATTTTAATCTCGATAAACTATAAAAATTTTAATCATGGAAATTTGTTCATTAGATAATGTAATTCAAACGTAGTTATGTCTTATTAATTTACCCGATAAATATTTATAATGTTTACGAAAAATTTGAGTGCATTTTGCGTATTACTTATCGCCATAAAAGATTCTGCCTGTCAAAAACGTACATATTTAAAGAATTCTCTTAAATGGCAACCTAAGATCATTGGTGGGGTAGAAGCCTCTCTAGAGTCTTATCCGTTTGCTGTTCAGTTCTTTAATAAAGGCGCTATGTGCGGTGGAGTAATTTTAAATACTTGGACTATCATCACAGCGGCCCATTGTTTCGCAATCAATACAGACACTGACAAAATGATTATTCAAGCAGGTAATGAGCGTTAATTATTATTACTATTAAGGACAAATGATCTAATTATAGTATAGGAAAACAGAGTATCTTTTTGCGAAATTTGCGAGAAAATCTTATTTCTTTTTTTTTAGTTTTTTTTTTAATGAAGCCCTGCACTAAGCAAATAATCCTTGTATTGCGGGGGACTTTACAAACATATCATTTAACTGGCACAAATTACGCCCAGACTCAGAACAACAGTTTGTGGATCGCACAAAGCGTTGTTCTTTTTTCTTTTTTTGTGCCGCCACCCGACTCCGTCCAGGCGACAGAGGGACGGTGCGCGGACCCATAACCAACCGTAGCTCGTCGCCTACGTCGTACCGAATTTCTTGTCCTCCGTGGTCGTACCGACGGAATACCTTGAGAGGTACCCTCTCCACTCGACGTAGGTCATCGTCGTGCGGTCAGCCTCTCTGCGGGTGGTGGGCTATTCCCCGGTCCCGTCACCAGCGGCCCTGACAAGGGCGGCATTAGGCGCAGGTAGTCGCGCCTGCGCCGCCCGAGTCGCCGGCGGCGGACCGCGTCGTTGTGGTAGGGTTCCTCCCGCGCGCGTGCCGCCACCTCCTTCCGCGAGGGTCACCTCGCGGTGGAGGTGCCTAGCAGAAGGCGGTGACCGCGTCCCAGTTCCTGATACTGCCGAGTATCTCCTTAGCGATGGTCAGCAGCGTCAGGTCGGCACCGATGATCGCGACGAGTTCACGGCGCTGCTCTGCCCACGCGGCACACACCTTGAGTGTGTACTGCGCCATGTCCTCGTCGCAATCGCAGTGGTGATAGGACGATGTGGTCTTCCTCCTCACGACCGTGTGCAGGTACTTGGCAAAGCAACCGCGTCTCGTCAACACCTGCACCAGTCGGAAGGAAAGCACCCCGTGTCGCCGATCGAACCGCTCCATCAGCACCGGCCGGACAGCCTCGACGGTCCTGACACCGCACCGAGGCCTCTCAAGGCGGACTGCCCAACGGGCAATGATGTAACGGCGGGCGTCGACCCGCCAGGACAAAGCGCTGTCTGGCATGGGAATCGAACACACGATACCGATATTGTAGGTCGGTATCTTAACCACTACACTACTGTGTAGTCGAATTAGAACTATAGTTAAGCATAGCACTCCATTTATTATGTAAATATTGTAATAAATACTTCATATATTCATTTACACAGGTTCTAGATATTTATTTGATTTTAATTCGAAGAAATACAAGGTAGAATCATTTGTGGTGCATGAAAATTATAGTAAAGTAATTACGTTTGCTTGTGATATAGCCTTAATCTTCCTAGATAGGCCTTTGAACTTCAGTAAATTAATAAAAAAGGCGATACTAGTGAATCATAATGAATGGGCTAATGAGCGGGAAACAAATTTTATTGTCACCGGTTGGGGTTGGACTAAGGTAATGTTTCTAATTAATTACTATCCTCATCATCATCACAAATTATATATGTCCCACTGCTGGGCTCGAGTCTCTCCGTCAAAGGGGTATAATGTGCACATAACATCTATGCAAGAGAAGGAAAATTTGAAATGAAACCCTATACCAACATGTCTGACCAGCATGGTATAGTAGATGAAATTCCCTCCCATTGTGGAGGAGGCACGAGTCCAACTGTGGGACGTATCTAATGATGATAAACATGCTGGTAGGACGAGTTGGTATAGGGTTTTATTTCTTAAAGGCCTTAAGATAGAGGGTGGTGAATGGGGGACATTATCGTTAAATAGATTTTGCTATACCGATGTACACAATACTTAACGTAACTTCCACCCAAAACAATCTTTTTCACTTCATCGCAGCCCACATACGACCCACTATTGGGCTCGAGCCTCCTCCACATTGAGTGAGAAATAGACTAATTATACCAAACTGGTCAGGCTAGTTTGATTTTATAAGGTTTTATTTCGAGTTTTCCTTCCTTCCATAGTTGTTATATGCACACGTTATCCCGTAGTCGCATTTTACGACACCCACAGTCATGAAATAGCCACCCCCCGTTCTTGAATTGTATTCTTATTTCACCCCCAAGCGATAATCTAAAGGACTTATGCAGAATAAATAGTTTATGTTGTCGGATGAGTATCGTAAAAGATGAATCAGGGATACAATATGCAAATAACATCTATGCAAAGAGATGGAAACTCGAAATAAAACTCTATGCCAACACATCTGACCAGCAGGGTACATTAGGTCAATTTCCTTCTCATTTATCGAAGGCCAGAGCCCAGCAGTAGGACATGCATGAATTTGATTTGATGATGACAGTATTAAGTCATTTCAATTACATTTGCTTTACTTTTCCGTGTAGTGACGGAGTAAGAATACAATTCACCCCTATCTTACTTTTGCGTGTCGTAAAAGACAACTAAAGGGACACAATATGCATATAACATCTACTCAAAGAGAAGAAAACTCGAAATAAAACTCTATGCCAACACATCTGACTGGCGTAATACAGTAGGTCAATTTCCTTCCCATTTGGAGAAGGCTCGAGTTCAGCAGTGGGACATGCATGAGTTTGATTTGATGATGATAGTATTAGGTCATTTCAATTATATTTGCTTTACGTTTCCATATTCCGTAGTATAGTGGCCAAGTATCAAATAGTCTTATGATGGCACGCTTGCGTTACGTACCGGCCGAAGAATGTACTAGATTACATAACAATTACACACTAAGTTCAGATATGTTCTGTTTGTATGGAGATGGACAACGCGATACTTGCAGAGGAGATTCTGGCGGTGGAGTACTCTGGAATAAGTATATTCATCATTATCTTAGTCCGTAGTCGTCTTTTACGATACCCATTGGTATGATAGAGGATGGTAGATAGTATTCTTACTCCGTCATCACACAGAAATACCCGAAAGGGTATCACGCCGGGCTGGCACGGACGACAAGGAACTAGGTGCTGGTGGCCGGCCCAATGGCGAAGGAGAGGGAATACGGGTTATGGAGCGCAGGCCGCCCTTTCGTCACCCCGGATGGAACGCGCGGCGTGTGCGCTGACCATAGTCCACACAAACAAAAAAAAATAATAAAAAAGAGCGTGCGTACAAAGTACGTAAGTGAAACATCTTTATCCCTTGTCCCTCGTCCCTCATCCCTCATCTCTCATCACTTCTCCTTTAACTTTTATCTCATTCTCTCGCCGGCTGAATCCTATATATTTAGGTGTTTGTGTCTCTATGGACTCGCTTTTTCGTTTCATCCAGTTTGAAATCACAACAATTCTAAATAAGGTTCACTTCAAAATGGTAAAGGATGTAACCGCTATCATCCACAAAATTACCTATATAAACTGTGATAATGAATTATTTTTGAAATAATTACATACAAGATATAAAGCTACGGATCGCGACTTTTCCATTTAGATAAACGAAAACTCGCGACGCTGTATTTCATTTGCATGGGCGATTTGCCAATCTGCCTAATCCTTTCTTTATAAGTGTACCAGTAAATTTATTTTTCATTTCATTTATGAACTTGATACGACTGCATAGCTTTATTAAAAGATTTTAATCTATCCAGCCAAGGTTTTGATGTTGGCGGAATACCAAAGACAATGCGTCCATGATAATGATATCCCTTCAAGGCTGATGGATGCATGTTGGGTCTTATAACGGATTACGATACCAGCGCTTGCTCAGAAGTTGACGAATAAAGAAACAATTAAATACCCTTGTAAATAAAACTGGATTTTATCGCGTTTGTATTTGATTTTTGATTGCACGACGTTTTGAACACTTTACACTGTTCATGGTCATGGGCGGACTAAGGTGTCTCACTTCCAATAAGTCATCATTATTACAAAGATTACACCAACCCGCTATAGAAATTAGTTATTAAATTTTCACCCATATTTTGGTACAGATTTATTGCGAGTACAGCAAGAAAATAATTCTATATGAAAAAAATATATTGTTTATGCTTAGTAATTATTAAACGTTGAATATATAAATACCCTGAGCTATATTAAAAATAATATATGTGCTGTCCACAAATTATTACGCCGAGCACTAAGATAGTCCCGTATAATATACAAAATGAAAAATTAAATTATTTTGCAGCATGTTGGTAGGTCTGACGTCTCATGGTGATGGGTGCGCTAACAAAGACAGTCCAAGTATTTACACAAATGTATGGGTCTTCAGAGAGTGGATAAAAGAACACGTTAAAGCTTTTATCAAACAGTATTGCTCAGAGCACGATAAAAGGAAGAATGAGAATATATTAAGAGAAGTGGTAGAATAATACCTTTAAAGTTACGTTTTATACTCTTTAAAGACAGGCTTGATAAGAAGACGTTATATATGTATAGGTAATATTTATTATCCTCTGGATTTTTGATGTGAAACATCTGTAGGCGAGGGTGAACCTGATCGTTGGCATGGCGTTAAATTTGCGTGTTATTGTGTATAATGAAACCATAACCCGGTTTAGAATTTTGTACCACGCCATCTAGTGAGCTTAAAATAAATTATTAACCTAAACACATACCTGTAGTATATACTAATGAAATTAATTGTTTATTGAATAAAAATCATCATTTTCTGGAAAAAAATCGTAATATTTTATTAATACGTTACGCCCTATTAGTTCCTGTCGTAATCTGTTCTTGTATGCATGTATATTTGTACAAAATAATTTCGATGTTTCACATCTATCAGGCGTCCTGAGCGACAGCTCCTTTTTTTAAATAAATGATATTGTAACATTGTATAAAGTTTATAAGAGTTCAGTTTTATAAAAAGATTTGATGATGATGATATAGAATTATTTTATTTTAATAAAAAAATCATAATTTTCTATTTCTTCCGATCAATACTGTTAGAACTCTCGCAGACTACATACTTTTTATCAGCCGATAGGTAGATGTTCAAGTTGGACTGCCGCCGACAGGTGAGTTTACAGGTCAACGTCTAGTCCAGTGGTGGGCAAACTTTTTTTATGGCGGGCGACAAAGATTAAGAAATTATAGAGGAGGGCCAGCTATAGAAAAAATGCATTTTGTATTAAAGCTTTTTATAAACAAAATATCTTTTACTTTTACACCTTGTTAGGCGTGTGAAACATGGAATTGATTTTAATACGCTTTTATTAGCTTCAGACGTATGTATGTTAGTATGTAACGTAATCTTTGAACATGATTTTGACCCCCTTCAGACTTATTAAGGACCGATGACAATTCAATATTTTAAACAGTTTGACCCGTTATCCTTATTAGGATAATCAGGATTAGCGAAAATTCAACTAAAAAATGAAAAATTAATAATAGTTCAAAAAAACTAAAAAATACGCTTTTACAGAAAATCCAACTAAAAAATAGAAAATAAATTTTTAAAAATTTGAATTAAGAATAGTGTATATAAAAAAATATTTTTTATTGTAAAAAAGCGTGGGGTGCTTTTTAAGATATTATCAAAATGATAATCCTTTTATTCATATCTGTCAATAAAATATTAGGTCTTTACCTATGAAATTGCCGTTATGTATGAAAAAAATTAAACGATTTTTTTCATGTATTTTTTATTTGTATTAATCGAAGTAATCACCCATGCAATCAATGCATCTTTGCCAACGCAGCGGCAGTTTATTGATGCCCTTCTTAAAGAAATCAGCTGGACGGGAGGCAACAAATTCTTCAAAGGCATTTTGTACTGCCTCTCGGGTATTGGATTTCTTTCCCGCCAAAAAGTTATCCAAATTCTGGATAAAGAAGTAGTCTGTAGGCGCAAGGTCTGGTGAGTATGGCGGATGACGGAGAGCTTCCAACCCTAGTTCTTGCAACTTGGAGACCGTCTGCTGTGCAGTATGAGATCGCGCATTGTCGTGCAGGAGCAGCGGAGACGAGCGATTGACTAATGTTGGTTGGAGATGTGCCAGCTTCTCCATCATTGTGTTCAGTTCTTCACAGTACACATCTGTAGTAATGCTCACCCCGTTTGGTAAGAAGCTGTGATGAAACACACCGGCGCTAGACCACCAAACAGTGACCATCACTTTTCTAGGGGTAAGTTTTCGTTTAGGGCATTGTTTAGGTGCTGAACCAGGATCCAACCAACGTGCTGAGCGCTTGCGGTTATCAAACAGCATCCATTTTTTATCGCAAGTAACAATGCGTTTCAAAATTCCTTCATTTGTGTGTCTGTTGAGCAATGCAAGGCATATCTCGACTTGAGTTCGTGGGGCACCCATTTTTCAAGCTTTCTTACCTTGCCAATTTGACCAATATTGTTCTGACGCTAACGTCGAAAGCTGCTGCTAATTCAGCCGTAGATTGTGTATCATCGGCTTCCACAATCGCCTTTAATTCGTCATTGTCGACCAAAGTCTTCGTACGACCGCAAGGTTCATTATTCAGGTCGAAATTTCCAGAACGGAAGCGGGCAAACCAATAACAGGCGGTGCGTTGGTTTGTAGTGTTAGCTCCGTAAACGTCGTTGATTTTGCGTGCCGCTTGTGCCGCGTTGCTGCCACGACGATACTCATATTCCATAATTACTCGAATTTTTAACGTATCCATGATGACGAAAAAGATTGAAATGCGACGAAAACGTAACACTAATCAATAAACAAATGACTACTTTTGGAAAATTAATTCCATGTTTTAAAATAAAATTAATTTGAAATTAGAATTCTTAGCCAAACAAAAATTATTTTGATTTGAAATGGCCAGTACTGCAGAACGGCAATTACATAGGTAAAGACCTATTATTTATAACTATTGACAACATGCACCCCACGCTTTTTTTTAAATAAAAAATTTTTTTTTCTTATATACACTATTCTTAATTCAAAATGTTAAAAAATTATTTTCTATTTTTTTGATTTGCCATAATAATTTAGCTTTACCGATAGGTGAATAGAATGGAATTTTTCCAATAAATAAACTAATGCCTGTGACAGACTGTCGAGACAATTATAATTATGGCAAGTTAATTATGATACTATGAAAGCTTTTCAATTATAAACACCAGGAAAACTCGAAATAAAACCCTATACCTACCCGTCTGATCAGCGTGGTATAGTAGTTCAATTTCCCTCCTATTGTTGGAATTTTCTGTATTATCTTTATCTGCTGTGCAATATTTTCCAACAACAATTTCGTGTTCAGCTGAATCCACCTAAAAATTATATTAATTATAAAAAAAAATCTTAAATATTTGTATTTAACTAGTTTTTGCCCGCGGCTTCACTCGCGTAAAAATTAACTTGCCTATTGAACTATTATCTCAAGGGATTTTATCGGCATAAAAATATTCTATCGCTTAATTTAAGAAAAACTCAATCTATGTATCACTTTTCATCCAAATCTGTTCAACAATTTACGCGCAATTGAATAACAAACATTCAAATATCTTCACAAACTTTCACATTTGAATATTACTTCCACCCTTGTAGTTCAGATTCAATATGATGAAAAAAACGCTAGTACTATTTATTTATTTATTTATTATCAAGTGCTTTAATACAAAGTTTCATGATTTTATCATCGACTATGACATATTACCATACATAATGTCATCCCTTATTTTAACCCCTTCCATCCCTTTTTTCGGAATAAAAAGTAGCCTGTGTCCTTCCTCACGCTTTAGTACATTTCTGTACCAAATTTCATCAAAATCGGTTCAGTGATTCAGACGTGAAAGTGTAACAGACAGATAGAGAGGCAGTCGGAAAGACAGACAGATAGAGTTACATAATGATTTCTGATGTTTACGCGAGTATTATACATTTTAAATAAAACTACTTTACGGATTTTATCGCGTTTGTATTTGATTTTTGATTACCCGACGTTTCGAACACTTTACAGCGTTCATGATCACGGGTGGACTAAGATGTCTCACGTCCAACAAGTCATCGTTACTGCAGAAAATTTATAATTATCTACCCAATACAGAAATTAGTTATTAAATATTGACCCACATTTTGATACAAAATTTATTGCCAGTGTAAGAAGAAAATGATTCTATATGAAAAAATTATATTGTTTATGGTTAGTAATTTTACCCGATGCATAATCGGGTAGATAATTATAAATTTTCTGCAGTAACGATGACTTGTTGGACGTGAGACATCTTAGTCCACCCGTAACCATGAACGCTGTAAAGTGTTCGAAACGTCGGGTAATCAAAAATCAAATACAAACGCGATAAAATCTGTAAAGTAGTTTTATTTAAAAATATAAGAGTTACTTTCACATTTATAATATTAGTAAGGATATATAGTTGAGTTTTCCTTCTCTTGCACAACTGTTCAGGCACTAGGCACATCAAAATCGCAGGCGATTAACTGTATTCTTATTCCGTCACCACACGGAAAATATGAGCCGAGGTAATAATGATGATCACACTTTATTTCTGTCGTAACAAAATGTAAATACCTCTTCAGCCCGACTTTTTTTTTGGATGTGGTTTACGGTCGGCGCACCCCTTGCACCACTCCGTCCGGGGCGACAGAGGGGCATAAGCACGCACACCCGCGACCCACCCATACAGCACGTCGCCTTCGTCGTTAGGTTGACCAAGGAACGCCTTGATTTCAGTGGTCGACCCGACAGAATACCCGCCCTACAGGGAGTACCCTCTCCCGTCGACGTCCCCTACTGGGACGCCGAGCGCCGTCACGAGGCTAACCTCTCCGCGGGTGTCCAGACTAAATTCCCGGTCCGGTCACCAGCAGCCTTCTTAAGCCTGACTAAAGAATTTTTACTTAAAACACTGTAAAAGTCACAAAAAATTTAAATATATAAAACTTTAATTAGCAATATTAGTTTGTACGGGTGCGGGTGCCATAACCCATACCTTATCATATAGGTATGGGTGCATCCGGTGCGAAACCCGTTCAAAGGTGGCGCGGCACTCGTACCCATACCTGTTTATACCGGTACAGGTGCGGGACTCGTTCAACCACAGCGCGGTGGTCGTACGTATCCATGCCAGATCATATAGGTACGGGTGCGAGATCCTGTTTGATGGCGGCTGTCGTTCATAACGTTAACGTCGACAATACGCTACAAAGAAAACGAAGTTATCCGAACGTTTACAGCGTCTCCCGATCGTACCAGTACCGAGTATCGGCAAGTATGATTTAGACTTCCTAAACAAATTCGTTATTTACTTCTATAAAAAAAGAAAGTTAATTGCGTAATAATATGAAGGCCTATTATCTACGTTAAATAACTTTTTTCGCCTAAAAGAGTTCTTTACGCTTTGAAAATGGAACAAATTTTAGAGTGATAGATATATTTTGATATCATTAGGTATTAATATTACCTTTAACTCGGTGAGATGACGCTTTTGTAAATCGTATTTACTACATATAATTGTTGTATTACCGTCATCATACTCGAATGAAGGTGTCATCATGTTGATTTACCTTTTTTTTTCATAATTCCCTCATCAAACAAATGATAGTGCTACGGAGTAAGAATTCAATTCACAATTTCTATTTCGTCAGTGGATGTCATAATAGACGATTAAGGCATATGATATGCCTATAACCAGGGTCGGATTAACCCTATCAGGGCCCCTAGGCGATGAAATTCTCAGGTCCATGATCCAAGGCACATGAGCAGCAGTATGCAGTATACCATCATAGAATAGAATAGAAATAAATTTATTAAAGGAAAAATGCAAATATTTACAATTATTTGGTTACTTCTGCCAAACTATATTACAGTTTGTTGGCAGATGAAGCTCCCTGGGTTTTAGCACAATTTTCACAATATTATGAAATTACTATATTATGATTTGATATCAGGTGTGCTATTTTCTCTTTTGCCACCAGCACCATTTAAAAAAGTAATAATATTGAGTCTGTATACAGATTTAAAAAAAAAATCGTTCGATGAAATGTTTTCTTCTTGGTGCATGCTCGGGACCCCTAGGCAACTGCCTAGTCCGCTTTATGGATAATTCGGCCTTGCCTATAACAGCTGTGCAAGAGAAGGAAAACTCGAAATAAAACAATGTAAATTACCTACATCACAATCCCGCAGTGAACGTATCTGACTCTATGTAAAAAAAGTATCGATACTTCAAAATATCGTGTATATTTTGAAGTATCGATACTTTTTTTCGAAAGAATCTATACTGTACTCATGAGTAGTACTCATGAGTACAGTATAGATTCTTTTAAAAAGAGCGATATATTGATATTATTATTTATAAATACCGATACTTATTTTTGATATTTTTTGGACAGGTAGGTAGAAAATCGATAGGTCGAAAAGTAAGTATCGAGGATCAATATTTATTTGAATAAATTTGTTGTTTTATCTAGTAAAGTATTTATTCTACAAAATTACCTTAAACTTAATCTACTTTTGTACTCGATACTTAGCATTCGATACTTTTATCAAATAAATAGTAGAAATTATCCATGTTAAACTTGACCTTATAGCTCATGTTTATGTTATGGTAACGCCATCTAGTTCAAACATAATGAACCTTCTAAAATGTGGCTCGAAAATACTCTAATCCGTTCATAAACGGTCAAATTCCTAAAAAAATGGATGAACACATAGATTCTAGGAAAAGTATTTTTTAGTATTCGATATTTTAATAAGTACGATACTTTTTCTTCGATACTACTCATGAGTACGTACCGTATCGATACTTTCCGAAAGTCCCTTTTCTCATAATACCTAGCGCTAGCTAGGTATTACTATTACCTAAATACCTAGTATAACAGTATCTTAACTATCTTATTTCAGAGCAGACGCATTAATTACCACATACTGGGTTTTGACGCCAGGAGTGGTGACAAAAAGTCTTTTCGAGAATTTCTTCCCCTGCTTTGGTTGTTAACCTCAGACAGGTCGTCGGTGAAGAAAATCGACGTTCTCAAAGTAATACCTATATCCATGTAACGAAACCTTAGTGCGATTCTAATATTTGAACAGCGCCATCTATCGAGCATTGAAATAATAATGGGGGAAAACTTGAACAGCGCCATCTATCGCGCATAAACATAATAATGAAAAGTCACGCCAAAATTATTGAGTATTGTATCGAAAAATACAATACTCTAATAGAGAAAAAGTAGAAAAGTACGATAGTAGTTTTGTTTTATCATGCAACTACATTTCGTTACTGCCGTTATCACCTGTCATAGTACGTTATGAACCCCATTTTGGTTGCATGCTGTTTTTATTGAAGAAATAGTTTTATCATGTTTTACAATTTTTTTTACAAAAATTACCAAAGTTCACAAGAATCCAGGTCCTAAAATTACAAAAAAAAAATATCACCATCATTATCATCGCACGACATACGTCCCACTGTTGGGCTCGGGCCTCCTCCACATTGGGAGGGAATTTGACCTACTGTTGGTTGACCAGGCATGTTGGTATAGGGTTTCATTTCGAGTTTTCCTTTTCTTGCACATATGTTATGTGCGAGACGACTCAGGGATATAATATATATCTTTTAGTCGTCTTTTACGACATCCACGGGTAAAATGGTGAATTATATTTTTACTCCGTCATCACACGGAAAAAAAATAATTTAAACTAAACTACTTATGTAAATTCTCTTACTTTCACATGATTATATGATATAAAGGGCATATAGACATATAGAGCTAAGTGCCGAAATTTTATAATTTATCCCTATCTTTACTGCATTATGAATGGCATTCATTGGCTTTTGCTCATTCAAGTATCTTACATTGGTCCAAAATATCGAAATTTCTAAAACAAAGATCGATGATCAATTTATTTTCACCATCACCATCATCATCACAGTTCATACATGTCTCTGAGACAGAGATATATTTCCTATTCCGAAACACGTTTATGATACGAAACATGTTTCTCTATTGTACTCAAGTGCATTATAAAAATACTGAAGGGACATCATTCGAAGAATAAGTAGAGAGAGAGAAAGAGAGAGAGAAAAGTAGAGAATAAAGGTTTTCACGTAATAATATGCCTTCCAAATACACTGAGGATTTAGTAAAAGTCACAAGGAGAGTGGAGGTGATGAGAGACAGGTTTGTGTGGCAGCCCAACTTTTATACACGGATATATTGTACATGTTATATCCTATTTCAAATAAAAAATTAGAAATAGCCATGTGTCCTTGCGGTACCAAATAGGGTGGTAAACTCATATAGTCTAAGCAATATTCGTTACCGCTATCATTTACAAAACTAGTATCTATAGAAACTGTGATAATTAATTATTTTTAAAAGAATTATACGATATAAAGCCACGGATCGCGACTTATCGATGTAGGTAATCGAAAAGTCGCGACGCTATACTTCATTTGCACGGGCGATTTGCCAATCTGTCTAATCCTTTCTTTACGAGTGTATGAATAAATGTATTTGTCATTTATTTTGTGAACTTAATATATCTGCATCGGTTTATTAAAAGATTTTCATCTCTCCAGGTATTCCACTAATAGCAAACCCTTGTTTACTATTAGTGGAATACCAAAGATAGTGAGTCCGCGATAAAGATGTCTCTTCAAGGCTGATGGATGCACGGTGGGTTTCATAAGCGCTCAGAATACCAACGCCTGCTCAGAAGTTGACGAGGCCAAGTACTCGAATGAATGAATAAATAAATACTCTGTGCGGTCCACAAATTACCTTGAGCACCAGTAGGTATAGTCCTGCATAACATACAAAATTGAAAGTAAGCTAATTCTGCAGTAGGTCGGTAGGTCTAACGTCTCATGATGATGGGTACGCTAACAAAGACAGCCCAAGTATTGACACAAATGTCAGAAAGTAGATAAAGGAACAAGTTAAAGCTTTTATCAAACAATATTGCTCAGAGCACGAGAAAAGGAAGAATGAGAATAAATTAAGAGAAACGGTAGAATAATACCTTTAAAGTTACGTTGTATGCTTAGTAATACAGCCTTGATAAAAAGATGTTATATGTAGCTAATATTTATTATACTCTTGATTTTTTTAGGGCTCCGTACCCGTAGAGGGTAAAATCGGGCCCCTATTACTAAGACTTCGCTGTCTGTCCGTCCGTCTGTATCTCAAGAATCGCGATAGCTAGACAATTGAAATTTTTACAAATTATCTATTTCTGTTGCCGCTATAACAACAAATACTAAAAACAAAATAAAATAAATATTTAAGGAGTGCTCCAATACAACAAACGCGATTCTTATAGATAATGGTACGGAACCCGTCGTGCGCGACGCCGACTCGCACGAGCCGATGCTGAATCGATGATGACCATATAGAATTATTTATCTTTATTTGCCGATCAATACTGGAGCCTCCGCAGACCATATACTTTCTATCATACGGTAGTTTCGCCGAGTTCGACTGCTACCGCGTATACCTGGGACGCTTCGCACACTATAGTTCGGCGACAGTTTTGTTTGAAGGCTATCGTATAGTCTATGAAACTTCTCCAAAGGCTCTAACTTTACTTCGAAGTTTATATAATGATTTCTAATGGTTTGTTTGACTCACAATAATAATAGTTAAAGATAATTTCATAAATCAAAACCTCTTCGTAAGATAAAGTAACCCACCTTAAAAATTAATATTAATTTTGCATCATGTCCTCTGAGTTTTCTTGACGGTTCTTTCTCATTCTCAGTGTAGCCGTGTTCTAATCCGATGGTAATATACTAGATTGTTAGGTTTTACATATAATTACTATCAATCTTAATGCTAAATAATTACTAACCATAAACAATATACTTATTTTTTTCATATAGGTAGATTCCTTTTCTTTCTTCTTACACTGGCAATAAATTTGTATCAAAATGTGGGTCAACATTTTAATAACTAATTTTCTGTAACGGGTAGATAATTATAAATTATCTGTAATAATGATGACTTGTTGGACGTGATACATCTTAGTCCGCTCGTGACCATGAACGCTGCAAAGTGTTCGAAATGTCGGGCAATCAAAAATCAAATACAAACGCGATAAAATCCATAGTTTCATTCGAAGTTTATGTTAATAATAAATCACTATTAGTTTATTGGATGATAACTTTATTTCTAGGACACTTCTGCTATGATTCAGAACTGGACAGACTAGCATAATTCTCTGTATTATCTTTATCTGCTGCGCAATATTTTTCCAACAACCGTTTTATGTTCAGTTGGATCCACCTAAAAATAATAATAATTATGAAAAAATTACCAACTTCTTACTTAATTATCAGATTTGTTTTAAATATAGAAGAGGAATGCAGTTGCGAGTTAATTAATACTCGCAACTGCATTCCTCTTTTTGTTAGTGTTGTCCTGGTTTTTGCCTTATTATACCTAATGATAATGCATTAGGTATGATAAGGAAAAAACCAAATTAGCGTTTGCGTGCTATCTAAAAGCGAGAGGTTAAATAGAAAAGAAATTGCTTTATTTTTATTACTAGACTTACGTGTATCGTGGTATTGTCTTAAATACAATACCTGTACCTACTTACAGGTATTTTATTTAAGACAATACCACGCACTGAGAAGTCTGAAATAATATCACCATTATCCTCATCTCGGCTCACTTAGGTCCCACTGCTGGGCTCAAGCCTCCTCTGTAATGGAAGGAAAATTGACCTAATATATTACACTGGTTAGATATGTTGATACATTCAGAATTTTCCATCTCTTGTATAGATGTTACAGACATATAAATTTCTTAATCGTCTTTTATGATACCCACGGGCAAGACAGGTGGTGAATTGTATTCTTACTCCGTCATCACTTGGACAAATATACAATTATCAAATAATATACAAATTCAGAAAAATTGTTGTGGATCACGCAAAGAACTTGTCATGTGAGTTTATTGAATTCACGACACTCTGATGGGAGAGAACGTAGTGTTTTATAACCTTTGATGAGAGATTACAGCCTAGAACATTCACGTTATCTGTGCGTTCTACAGATGTAATTTCATTGAAAGAAATGATTTTTCTGTGACGGAGTAAGAATACAGTTCACCACCCCATTTCTTGCTCGTGGATGACGTAAAAGAGGATTATGGGAGAGAGAAGGAGAAATTGAAATGAAACCATTTACCAACACGTCTGACTAGCGTATATGATATAGTAGCTCAAAATCCCTCCTATTATAGAGGAGGCTAGAGCCCAACAGTGGGACGTATAAAGGCTGAAATGATTATGATGAGGAATGATTCACAGATTGAGCTACAGAAATTTAGAAATTTACAAAACAAGTATAATAATGAATACACATTGGTAAAAATGTATCGATGTAGGTAATCGAAAAGTCGCGACGCTATACTTCATTTGCACGGGCGATTTGCCAATCTGTCTAATCCTTTCTTTACGAGTGTATGAATAAATGTATTTGTCATTTATTTTGTGAACTTAATATATCTGCATCGGTTTATTAAAAGATTTTCATCTCTCCAGGTATTCCACTAATAGCAAACCCTTGTTTACTATTAGTGGAATACCAAAGATAGTGAGTCCGCGATAAAGATGTCTCTTCAAGGCTGATGGATGCACGGTGGGTTTCATAAGCGCTCAGAATACCAACGCCTGCTCAGAAGTTGACGAGGCCAAGTACTCGAATGAATGAATAAATAAATACTCTGTGCGGTCCACAAATTACCTTGAGCACCAGTAGGTATAGTCCTGCATAACATACAAAATTGAAAGTAAGCTAATTCTGCAGTAGGTCGGTAGGTCTAACGTCTCATGATGATGGGTACGCTAACAAAGACAGCCCAAGTATTGACACAAATGTCAGAAAGTAGATAAAGGAACAAGTTAAAGCTTTTATCAAACAATATTGCTCAGAGCACGAGAAAAGGAAGAATGAGAATAAATTAAGAGAAACGGTAGAATAATACCTTTAAAGTTACGTTGTATGCTTAGTAATACAGCCTTGATAAAAAGATGTTATATGTAGCTAATATTTATTATACTCTTGATTTTTTTAGGGCTCCGTACCCGTAGAGGGTAAAATCGGGCCCCTATTACTAAGACTTCGCTGTCTGTCCGTCCGTCTGTATCTCAAGAATCGCGATAGCTAGACAATTGAAATTTTTACAAATTATCTATTTCTGTTGCCGCTATAACAACAAATACTAAAAACAAAATAAAATAAATATTTAAGGAGTGCTCCAATACAACAAACGCGATTCTTATAGATAATGGTACGGAACCCGTCGTGCGCGACGCCGACTCGCACGAGCCGATGCTGAATCGATGATGACCATATAGAATTATTTATCTTTATTTGCCGATCAATACTGGAGCCTCCGCAGACCATATACTTTCTATCATACGGTAGTTTCGCCGAGTTCGACTGCTACCGCGTATACCTGGGACGCTTCGCACACTATAGTTCGGCGACAGTTTTGTTTGAAGGCTATCGTATAGTCTATGAAACTTCTCCAAAGGCTCTAACTTTACTTCGAAGTTTATATAATGATTTCTAATGGTTTGTTTGACTCACAATAATAATAGTTAAAGATAATTTCATAAATCAAAACCTCTTCGTAAGATAAAGTAACCCACCTTAAAAATTAATATTAATTTTGCATCATGTCCTCTGAGTTTTCTTGACGGTTCTTTCTCATTCTCAGTGTAGCCGTGTTCTAATCCGATGGTAATATACTAGATTGTTAGGTTTTACATATAATTACTATCAATCTTAATGCTAAATAATTACTAACCATAAACAATATACTTATTTTTTTCATATAGGTAGATTCCTTTTCTTTCTTCTTACACTGGCAATAAATTTGTATCAAAATGTGGGTCAACATTTTAATAACTAATTTTCTGTAACGGGTAGATAATTATAAATTATCTGTAATAATGATGACTTGTTGGACGTGATACATCTTAGTCCGCTCGTGACCATGAACGCTGCAAAGTGTTCGAAATGTCGGGCAATCAAAAATCAAATACAAACGCGATAAAATCCATAGTTTCATTCGAAGTTTATGTTAATAATAAATCACTATTAGTTTATTGGATGATAACTTTATTTCTAGGACACTTCTGCTATGATTCAGAACTGGACAGACTAGCATAATTCTCTGTATTATCTTTATCTGCTGCGCAATATTTTTCCAACAACCGTTTTATGTTCAGTTGGATCCACCTAAAAATAATAATAATTATGAAAAAATTACCAACTTCTTACTTAATTATCAGATTTGTTTTAAATATAGAAGAGGAATGCAGTTGCGAGTTAATTAATACTCGCAACTGCATTCCTCTTTTTGTTAGTGTTGTCCTGGTTTTTGCCTTATTATACCTAATGATAATGCATTAGGTATGATAAGGAAAAAACCAAATTAGCGTTTGCGTGCTATCTAAAAGCGAGAGGTTAAATAGAAAAGAAATTGCTTTATTTTTATTACTAGACTTACGTGTATCGTGGTATTGTCTTAAATACAATACCTGTACCTACTTACAGGTATTTTATTTAAGACAATACCACGCACTGAGAAGTCTGAAATAATATCACCATTATCCTCATCTCGGCTCACTTAGGTCCCACTGCTGGGCTCAAGCCTCCTCTGTAATGGAAGGAAAATTGACCTAATATATTACACTGGTTAGATATGTTGATACATTCAGAATTTTCCATCTCTTGTATAGATGTTACAGACATATAAATTTCTTAATCGTCTTTTATGATACCCACGGGCAAGACAGGTGGTGAATTGTATTCTTACTCCGTCATCACTTGGACAAATATACAATTATCAAATAATATACAAATTCAGAAAAATTGTTGTGGATCACGCAAAGAACTTGTCATGTGAGTTTATTGAATTCACGACACTCTGATGGGAGAGAACGTAGTGTTTTATAACCTTTGATGAGAGATTACAGCCTAGAACATTCACGTTATCTGTGCGTTCTACAGATGTAATTTCATTGAAAGAAATGATTTTTCTGTGACGGAGTAAGAATACAGTTCACCACCCCATTTCTTGCTCGTGGATGACGTAAAAGAGGATTATGGGAGAGAGAAGGAGAAATTGAAATGAAACCATTTACCAACACGTCTGACTAGCGTATATGATATAGTAGCTCAAAATCCCTCCTATTATAGAGGAGGCTAGAGCCCAACAGTGGGACGTATAAAGGCTGAAATGATTATGATGAGGAATGATTCACAGATTGAGCTACAGAAATTTAGAAATTTACAAAACAAGTATAATAATGAATACACATTGGTAAAAATTAATACAAACTTTTCAAAATACGTAATGTTTGTGAATACGGCGACGTATGGTTTGTTTTTTGTAGTTGGGAAGGAGAATAATCCAACGAGACGCTGTTCGTGCGTAGCAGGGCCACCGATGTCAAACAAATGACGATCCTAAAAGTACAATATAAAATAACATTTAATAAATTATTGTTATTAACCTTATTTTTTTAGTATTTATGGGGAAAGATGATAAATTATATCACTTCCTCCATGAATATTATCATCAAAGATGATTAAGTAAAATGATATATGTACATAAAACATCAACGCAAGTGAAATAAAACCACAAGTAAAACCCTATGCTATGAGCTATCCCTCTAAATGGAATGATAGTATTTCAATTTATCACCCCATTTTGAAGTAGCTCAAGTAGTCAAAGATAAGGTTATACAATATATCGATACAAATACATAAACGTTATATAGTGATAGTAATAGAAACGGAATTTATATTGTTGGATTTTAAGTTTGTCGTATAAAAAAGTGATTCCAAAAAATATATTATACCGCCACCTAGTAATGTTTTTAAGAAACTTCAAAAATTGGTATTGATTTAGGTAGTTATTTAGCTTTTCTAGTTATGTTAGTATAATTGGTTAGATGGCGCTATTTAAAAACTCAGAATATTACGGAAGTAGACTAACAATAAGAAGAAAGTATGTAATTGAAAGAGAGAAAGAAAATATAACATAAATAAAGATTCAACTGGTAAGGAATGGTGTGATTAAGTTAGAGTGAATTGACTCTTGTCAGGTATGAAGGTACGAAGGAATATTGGTTCGAATTTGGATTTTGGCCCGTGCTTTAACGATTAAGTGTACAGATTGTTGCATTAGAATTTATTTAATAATATAGTGTCTTAATAGTTATATTATATAATTAGCTCAAAATAATATAATCAGCTAAGTACATATCTTGGTAAGTCATCCGAACGAACTTATTAATTACAGAGTGGATTGTTTTGAAAACCGGCCAGATTATATAATGTAGTTTGACAAACTACATGCCTATAATCTCTCTTTTAACTGACTCCAAAAGCTCAGTGCAATATTTTGCTCGTTGCACCTCTCTTGGGAGAGATATACCGATTGCCTATAAAATATTGAAATCAAATTTTAAAACTGAATTCTTATAACAAAAAGGTCGTTCTCAAATGGATCATATTCACATCGCATTTAAATTTAAAAGAAAACGACAAGGTAGATCTGCTAGCCAAACAAGACTTACAAGTAGGTATCCCCTGAATGTGTAACCACTGTCCTCAGATCTTATTAAATTAGTTAAGCTACAATGTAAGGAAGCGTGGCAGGAACTATTTAGAGATTACAATTATACATATTGATGCAATTATAATATATAATACATACAAACACTTTTTACTGTTGTTTAAAATTTTTATATATACATATTACTTTTCAAATTATTTACAGTCTACTTTCATATATATACACATTGACATAATTATTACATACATTATAAACAAACAATATTTACCTTGGTTTATAATTTCTAAACATAGTTATCACTTAATGAATTATTTTACAGCTACAATTAAAATACTTAAAACTTCCCGTGTACAAAATTGCACATTTTTGTTGAAATCGATGAGTGCAATAATTTCGATTATTTACTATTTTTTTTGTAATCAATTAAAATCTTTATTATCTGGTTGTTTTTTCAGTTTCAATGGTTAACAAACAGTTAAAAGTTGGTTTGTTTAATGCGGGTTCTCTTGGGACTGGTCATGACAATTTTATAGATGCCATAACAAGAAATGACATAGATATACTTGCAGTTAATGAGACTTGGCTTAAACCCGGGGAAGAGGGCCGTGCCCCTACCCTTACAGGATACCGTCTCCGTCATATTCCAAGACCGCTTACTGTCCGCTCGCGGGGGGGAGGTGTCGGATTTTACATAAAACGAAGCATAAATACACGTATCCTGCCACACCCAGTAGATCCACTGCACATCTCTGTTGAGCAGATGTGGCTTGCTGTGGTTCTTAACGGCAGAAAAATAGTAATTGGCACGGCATATCGCCCCCCCTGGATGAACGTTGACATATTTCTAGATGCCATATCTGATTCCATTAGTTCATTCTCAAGTTATGACAATTTAATTTTAATGGGAGACTTTAATATTAACTTATTTCAAGTAAATGACATGAAAACTCTGAAATTAATGACATTTTTGTCTTGCCTAGGGCTTTCCCAGCTTATTACGGAGCCAACTCATCATACTGAAACTAGTCAATCGCTTATTGATATAGTCTGTTCAAACTTAAGCACAAAGAACACCTTAGTGCAACAGGTAGGTAATGTTATCGGTCATTGCCTTGTGATTTGTGAATTTCATATTAAGCGGAAAAAACCCGTGCCACGCACAATCTCCTATAGGCCCTTAAAAAATATAAACATGGATGCGTTTAATGCAGACCTACAATTAGTTAGATGGGATTTAATGTCTACACTTGATAATGTTAATGAAATTGTTCACGCTTTCAACTGCGGCATTGTTTATTTATTTGACTATCACGCACCTTTAAAAACCGTCACAATCAGAGATCATTCTTATCCGTGGATTACAGATACAATTAAAATAATGATGCGGTTGCGTGACGAGGCTTCTGCAGATTATAATAAATGCAAAAGTAACTCTAAAAAGGAATATTATAAAAGTTTAAAATCTCTTGTTAACAAGGTACTTTTTCAAGAAAAAGCTGCTTATTACAAGCATAATATAAACAATCAGATAAAAAATCCTCGATCATTATGGAAAAATCTGAAATCTACCTTATTACCGAGGAATGATTTAGAGTTGCCGCCTTCCTTTACTGATCCCAATGAAATAAATAAGCATTTTTTAAACATACCTGGTGCCTTGAATGTCAGTATCTCACAGCTTACATATTTCGAACACCATGGCTTTGGTAACGCCACCTTCCATTTGGAGGAGGTTAGCCTTGATAGTATCATAAAAATAATAAATAAATTAAAATCGAATGCTGAAGGTTGTGATTACATAAGTCTGAAAATGCTCATTATGACTTTTCCTAACACAAATGTTATTAAAGACTTGATAAATATGTCCATAAATTCATCTGTGTTTCCTGACGTATGGAAGACTGCCATTGTTCGTCCTCTGCCTAAAGTTTCACACCCGGCAGAAATGAAAGACTTGAGGCCTATTAGTAATTTACCATGTTTGTCAAAGATCATGGAAAAGGTAGTTTGCGGACAATTGGTAGAATACTTAGAGAGCAACAATATTTTACCTGAAACACAGTCTGGCTTTAGGAAGGGGCGTGGCACGGTAACCGCTATGCTAGATGTTACTGATAATATCTTGTGTGCTCAGGATGAGGGTCTTTGCACAATACTAGTACTACTAGATTTTTCTAGGGCGTTCGACTCAATAAACTTAAATTTACTATTATCTAAATTGTCCTATTATGGCTTTGATGTCAAAGCTTTAAAATGGTTTCATAGTTATTTGAGTGAACGTTATCAATATGTAGAGCTCAATCGTCCGGACGGATCATCAATAATTTCTGAAAGGATTGCTGTGACCACAGGAGTTCTCCAAGGCTCAATATTGGGCCCAATCCTCTTTATTTTGTACACAGCTGACATAGGGCAACATATTCATCACTGTAAATTTCACATTTACGCTGATGACATCCAACTGTATATTTCGTTTAAGCCTTCCGAAATTGATAATGCAATAAGTATTTTAAATGAGGATCTTTTAAGTATTGCTACATGGTCTACCAGTAATTGCTTACTACTTAACCCTGAAAAGACGAAATATTTATTGTTTGGTAGTAGCCACCGTCTTGCTACACTGTGTCCGTCAATAAATGTCATGTTGCAGGGACAAGCAATTGCGCGCGTTATGGAATCAAGAAATTTGGGTCTACACATGGATGCTGGTTTACGGTTTGAAAAGCATGTAATACAGTCGGTGAAGACCTGCTTTTATAAACTTAAAGTTTTATATAAGGCGAGGCCTTTTCTGCAGGAATCTTTGCGCGTGCAGTTGGTTGAATCCTTAATATTGTCCAAATTAAATTACATGGATACAGTTTTTGGACCACGTCTCTTAGCTAGAACACAGAAGCTTATTCAGCGAGTTCAAAACGCCTGTGCCCGTTTTTGTTTCAGCATTCCTTTTAGAGCCCATGTCACTCCATATTTGAATGAGCACACAATTCTGAAGATGAGACATAGACGTAAACTGCACCTAGCTTGTCTCCTTTTTGGTGTGCTAAAGTTTAAAGCACCGAGCTACCTATATAATAAGCTGTCATGGCTATCGAAAAGCAGGCCTCATGGTTCTCGACGGTGTGCAGATCAGCTTGCCACGAAAAGTCATAGATCGGCGACTTTTAGAGGTAGTTTCCGGTATGCAGCAACAAAGTGCTGGAACAACATCCCACCGCCTATAAGAAATATACAAAATGCGCAATGTTTTAAAATTAACTTGAAAAAATTTATTTTCAAACATCAAAAATGGGAAGAACTTTTAACGCATGATACTAGTGCTATTTAAGAACACCATTAGTATTATTTATTATTATTATTACTTTTTTCATTATTATTTTATTCATTACATTTTAATTCTATATCTACATAATTATTTTAATTTTTAAAGTCGCTTATTGCCTGAATATATTATACCTTTCATATACCACAACAATCCTTTGATGTAGTTAATAACTTTAACCGGGTGATCTGGACACTTGTATCGCATAGATATGTACACGCACTCATGTTCCTACTTAAAATGCCTAATATATGTGCCTAATACAGTTTTACTTAAATACCTCATAGACAACTAATTTATAGCCTTCTTTTTTTATCTTTTATTCATGTGTTTTTATTTATCTCGTTAAAATATATTCTTGATGCTAACTCGTGTATCTGAAATCCGTGACGTCATTAAAGCGCCTCCACGGAAGATCAGTGCAGGTTTCTTTTAACCTGCATTATGCTGAGTTGGGGACGCTTTGGGACGGACAATAAGCTCCATTTATAAATTTCTTTTTTTTTTGTACCTTTCAATTATTTGTCTTGTTCGTCACAATAAACAGATTTCTTTCTTTCTTTCTTTCTAGGAATATTGTAAAGAGAGATCACGTGAGAAGGAAATTTGGTATCGTACTATCCAACCACAAACATCATCACACCCTTGAATAGATAATAGATATAAAGGTCAATAGAGGATATCTAAAGAGACTTCTTAGATTGCGCTCTGGGCATATTCTATTGCATTTTTGATGAACCTTCCTTTGATGGTCGTCCATCAGTTATCCGGCAGTCATCTCACGGAAGGAGGCGGCGGAGCGTGCGGGTGAGGCAATCCTCTACGGTGACACGATCCGCCGCACGTGACTTGGGTGGCACAGGCGCGAGTACCTGCGCTTGATGCTGCCCTAGCCGAGGCCACGGGTGGCTGGACCGGGGAATCTTCTGTCTCCGCAAAGTGGCTGACCGTGTGAGGGCGATGGCCGTCGCGGGAGGAGCGTGGAAGTGAAGGTACCCGAAAGGGTATCCCGCCGGGCTGACCAGGGACGACAAGGAACTTGGTACCGGTGGTTGGCCTAATGGCGAAGGGGAGGGGATACGGTGCCGGCTGATCATAGTCCAATCAATCACACTCACACTTGCAAGATTCATATAAACGCATTAATAAGAAGTAACATATTACGCGGTACATATGAAGTAAAATGAACGGCTGTTCTGCAAGACGCCTCGCCTCTTTTGAAGTGTGACATTTTACCGGTTTGGTACAAAAAAGAGGCAATTCTTATAGCCTCATATAAAATTCATGTCCTACACCTACACAACACTAATGAAAACAAAATGTACTAAATTGCCTATTTTTTCGACCGGTGGTGAAACCACTGCGACTATCTAGTATTTTGTCACAATTAACTGACACTAGAGATGCTCGATGATCATCGATGTCGAACATCGAACTCTCGGCCTCACGCACGACCAACGCAACGAAACAAATTATATTTTTTATGTTACGTCCTCATAGTCCATTGAAATGTTACAATTTAAAAACTTAATATTGCATTCTTTAGAGGACGCAATTTTACTTTTGGGACATGTGTGGAGGGTCAATAGAAGCTTAACCTCAAGTTTGTGGGGTTGCCGCCCTTGTCCCATCTTGGAAAAGGGGTGCAAACACCTGTTTCGCGATGCCTCGGAAACAAAACGCATCCTACAAAAAATTCGTAATAGTACGAGATCCGGCTGCAGGATCACTACGTTCATCGCGTACATAATCAAACTCAGATTCTTACATACATTTATGATTAGGAGAATACATTGATAATAGGCTGCCAGTCAATAAGTGGCCGCAAGTAATTTTAATTAAATTTTTGTTAATAAATTTTTGGAACAAAATTACGTTCACTTGTTTTTTAAATAAAATATCATCCACATCATAGCAATGTATGTAAAGAATTCGAAAATCGATGGGTGCCATTGCACATTTGGCCGCACCTTCTTGGCAGCCAGGTCTAAACAGGTAATATTTTGGAGCATTTATACGTTCATGACCATAGAGTTATATAGAGAAGCTATCCCGCATAAATATTTTGTTCCATTTTGATAATACATAGTTATTAATTACACTAAAGTTGGCTGCAGCGCTGAAACAATGAATAGTAGTCTAACCCAAACATTGAAGCACACAGCGCTAGATCGCTTTAAAGTTGTGTAACGTGTGGTTACTATAGTAACCACACGTTACACAACGATTTTACACTACAGACGTGACAATTTTTGTACCTACATTCATAAATAAAACACATACTCTATTCCAATGGGGCACGTTGTCGTATTTTCACAAATAAGTATTAATGGATAATATATACTATAGAAAAAAGAATATAAGCAATAAAAATAGTTTGGTGAAACATCATGTTAAGTCCGTTTTTAGTCATATATATTTTTACTTCAACGAGTTGTGCAATTGAACATCTGCGTGTTTTAGTCTATGATCAAAGATGGTGTGACATTTAAATGTATAATACATTTGAATATTTTGTTTTTATTATGTTATTTCGATGTAATTGCCTATTTATTCGCTTTAACAACAAAACATTTTACTTAAATGAGTAAAGAATTTTTATTCACATCCAGGTTCACGTTTTGACTCGAATCATCTGAGTTTTCGTATTAATACCGCTTCTCTGTATGCATCCACACTACATGAAGGTCGTAGGCACACTAAAGTAAGGTGTATGGATTGCAGTACAGTTCAGTCGAACAAAAAAATGTTCGGATCGCGAAATCTAGTACGTAGTACATATATATCGATGTTCATGACGTACACACTTGGTGTTAATGTCAAATAATACACATTTTATATTTTTGGCGTATTTTGCGTTATTACGCATAAAATCATTAAGTGTTGTATTTCATCATGTAAATAATATCCCGATAAACGTTCATTTATTCACACTTTATTAAAATAATTTCTAGAAAAATCCTTTGACGATTTCATGTTCAAATATAATTCTACTTAACGTTAGATGGCACTAGTTTTCGTAATGGGACCTAGAACCATAAAAGTAAATAAAGCTCAGACTATTAAGATTATCGTAATAACTGATGAACATAAGTATTTAATTGCGTAGTATTTAATTTAGTTCATGGTCGCGGGTGGACAGTCCACCCGCGACCATGAACGCTGTAAAGTGTTCGAAACGTCGGGTAATCAAAAATCAAATACAAACGCGATAAAATCCGTAAAGTAGTTTTATTTAAAATGTATAATACTCGCGTAAACATCAGAAATCATTATAAGTATTTAAATTAATATCTAAATACTTTTACCCGGACAAAAATGATCTGTACATGTAGTTTCACAAATATTTTGTAAATAATGCGCCATCTGTGATCATATGAAGATGAACAATGTGACATAGCTCAACTACTTAAAAATACGAAACTAGTAGTTATGCTAATAGCCGGTAGATGGACATAAAGGAGGGAGTGAGACAGCATAAAAGAAAAAGTGAGACAGATAACAACCCTTCACCCCCTGCCACACATTGTTTCATAGAAAATATTCATTACAACAGCTTCTCTTTGTACTTACTCCGTGGTCCCACCTAAAGGTTTTTGCACCGGATTTTTCGCCGCACACGTACCTCTAAGATCAGGTTTTGAATTATGCGGGTATGTCTCATGCCTTATATACGCAATTATATTCTTGTCTATGTTATTTATTATTGATATTGACCACTTGCTGGACATAAGCACCAGGTGTGGTGACAAAAACATATTTCGAGTTTTTCTTCCCCTGCTTTGGATGTTATCCGCAGACAGGTCGGTACAGACAATCGCCGTTCGAAAGGTAATACCTATATCCATGTAACGAAACCTTAGTGTGATTTTAATATTTGAACAGCGTCATCTATCGAGCATAAAAATAACAGCGAAAAATCACGCCGAAAACTTGTGATCACTTGCTAGTGCTTTTTACGAAACGCTATCGAAACAATACACTACTCTAATAAAGAAAAAGTATAGTAATACAATATTTTCGTTTTACTAGGCAACCAAAATTCGTTACTGGTAATATCACCTCGGTTGAAAGGTTGAGAACCACGCCAAGTGCTGAAATATATACAGGGTATTTTTTCAAAGGGTACACAATTTTTTTTATTAGATTCTTGATATAAATACCATGATATATATATATAATGTAAAATACTTAAAATCTAGTGATTTTAATTAATTAATTAATTATTTTGATAAAGTAATTAATTAATTATTTTGATTTGAAAATATCTAAGAATATTCGTGATCTATGGCCACCTTATTCTTATACGCTCGTCCATTCAAAAATCTATGTATGGTATCTACATTATAGCGAACACCCAACTAATACTGTTTATTACAAACACATGTAACACATATTTATAGTAAATAAGTTTGCTATTCCAATTGGGCTTAGGATCGTTTTAATAACACTAGTCTATTATTCTAAAATCACGTATGTACTAATGTTCGTATTTATTAAGGCGTATTTAAAAATGGAATCAACTATTTACAATTATTAAACTTACCTATTCATTTAGTCCCATTTCTCTCATTACAAAGCTGAGTACACTTGCTTTTTAACATTATTTGTATTTCACTAAAGACAGTATTTTTTACTACGAAGGTCCTCATAACTTTGCACTTCTTCAACGAACTTTTTTTTGCAGACCACGGTATCGGGCTCTCGCGTCCTATCCACCTATCATCATATTCAATGTTTAAATAGGTAATCACGCACGTCACTCCAATAATGAGGTGGTGCACCCTCATGTTTAGGTTATTATAAAGCTTTGTCTCTGTAAACGCGGTAAATAGTCACTTTAACTTAACACGTAGACTTCCAACACATAAAATACCGTACCATCTCATAATATATGCGGTTCGAATATCTTTGGAGATAAACAATAAAAATTAACACACGCAATCATAATTAGGTCACGATCAAACGATCACTGATGTCGGCCGCCACGTGCGACGCGCCCGCGGGGAACGTACGGGGGTTTCGCACTGCATTCCGGCGGAAGGGGATTGGACCTACCGAGAAAGGAATACTACCTAGGTAACTTCGATTTATCGCAACATTACATTTGTGTGCGTGCGGAAACGATTACAATTATGAATGACTTTATATTGCCAAAAATTTCGTGTATATGGGAATTCTTAAAATATGAAATGTATTTTTTTTTAAATAAGAACATATGTTTTTCCTTCAATAATCGATTATACTATGGATTCTGAACCCCCTGTGAAAATTTGTGCAGTCTTAAATGCATAGCTAACGAATATAAACATTCATTGGTTTCTGCTCATTCAAGTACCTTACTCACGTCCAAAAAAGCGAAACTTCTAAGACAAAGATCTAGGATTAATTAATCTATCATTACAGCTCATACATGACACTGTTGGGCTTGAGCCTCCTCTACAATCCAAATTGACCTACTATACCACGCCCGTTTTGGTTAGTATAAGGTTTTATGTCAAGGTTTCTTTCTCTTGCAATGTTGTTTTCTGCATATCATACGTCTTAATTGTCTTTTATTTTTTTTTCATACACGTTATATCTACGGTTGCCACCCTTTTATTGTGTAAATAGAGTAAGTACATTGGTTAATGGAGTTAGAAAGAAAGCACATTGTGTCAAAATAAAGTACGATTTACTTTACTCCATAATTGTAGTCATAACACATTATTTTAGGAACTTTTATCACATAATTATAACAAATAAACATCTGCACATCATCTTTGGCCTATTCCTTTTAAGTGAAACTAAATAAGTAATTAATTTGTATTGTACATCACATGTAAATCTCTCCCTATGAATGCTATCGTGGCAGGAATTTCCATTAAATATATAATTAATTTATATAAATTTGAAATAATGTAGGTACTTCGCCTTCATCGCGAGAAATCAGTTCATACAAAAGTGTTAACATACTTTATTGTTTACATAAAGTATAAAGTACAATTAATAGAAATAACGTACAATACTTTATAATAAAGTACAGATGACAACCCTAGGTATATCCGTGTATGAAAGCGCTATTTCAAATAAAAAATTAAAAATAGTCATGTGTACTTGTGGTACGCTCATACGCTGCATGCAATGTTTTTCGATATGGACTATGGCATCAAATATATACAGTGTACTATGTGATGCTTTTGTAAACTTTTGAAGTGAGTTATGAATACGTGAACTTCGTTTCGTGTACTAAATATAGATAAATCGACTTTATACCTAACCATATTTTCGCCAATTTATCAAACGCAATTTTTTTATTTTTTTTTGTGGGTGGGTCGCGGTCGGCGCGCCTCCGCACCACTCCGTCCGGGGCGACAGAGGGGCTTAAGCACGCAACTCCCGCGACCCACCCAAAAACCACGTCGCCTTCGTCGTTGGGCCGACCACTGGAGCAGCGTTAACTTGTCGTCAGTGGTCGGCCCGACGGAATACCCCTAATTGGGGTACCCTCCCATCGACCGACGTCTCCCCCTCGGGGAGGACGTCGGTCTTTCCTCACGCGGTCGGCCTCTCGGCGGGTGACGGACTAATCCCCGGTCACGTCACCCGCGGCCTCGGCTAGGGCGGCATGAGGCGCAGATAGTTGCGCCTACGCCGCCCCAGTCGCCGGCGGCGGATCTCCGGTATTATACCACCAGAAATACGCCTGTCTTTGCCTGTTTCCTTGACCTATCCAAGGCGTTTGACCTAGTCCGTTACGACATACTTTGGCAGAAGTTGTGACAGACGTTATTGCCTGATGGACTCATACGTATTTTTAAATACTGGTACGAAAACCAGGTTAACGTTGTTCGATGGTCTGGAGCTTAATCAACTCCGTATATAAATGCGTTGGTTGAGAGTCTTAGCAGCACACATGTGGGTTGTCACATTGGCGGTGTATGCCTTAATAATATAAATTATGCCGATGATATGGTACTTTTGAGTGCTTCGGTGGGCGGGTTGTCGAGGCTTCTTGGCATTTGCGAAAATTACGTAAATGACCACGGATTGATGTATAACGTTAAGAAGAGTGTGAGCATGGTCTTTCGGCCCCGGGGTAAGTGTCTAGGTGAGACACCGACTATAAAACTTAAAGGGTGTCCTCTAATTAAAGTTACAACATTTAAGTACTTAGGACATATACTTACTTCGGATCTGAAGGACAATGCTGACATAGAGAGGGAGCGTAGGGCATTGTCTGTTCGTGCTAATATGATAGCTCGTAGATTTGCACGTTGTTCGAGGGACGTCAAAATCACGTTGTTTAGAGCATTTTGTACGTCCTTTTATACGTGCAGTTTGTGGGAGGGTTATTCGCGGGAACAGTACAGTGCACTGCGGGTACAGTACAACAATGTGTTCAGGGTGTTGTTGGGGCTGCCTCGGTTCTGTAGTGCGTCGGGCATGTTTTCCCAAGCGCGTGTAGATTGCTTCTACGCAACTATGCGCAAGCGGTGCACGTCTCTGCTGCGTAGGGTTCGAGCCAGTCGCAACAGCATACTGAGCGCATTCGCAGAACGTTTTGACTGTCCGTACTTGAATCACTGCAGCATGATTCATCTACGGACTAATGTAAAAATATTATTTTAATTTATTGTTTCTATATATTTCAATTTTATTATATTTGATGTATTTAAATGTGTTCTTATATCTATAATTTATTAATTCAATTTGTAAATGATCCTGGTTGGTCGAATAAATAAAATAAATTAAATTAAATTAAATTAGGCATAGGTGTCGTTCAAATAACCGTGAAAGTATGAAAAAAGTCCAGCATTTTGACATTACAAACAGACACGTCAATTTTATTTATGTAAGTATTTGTCTAGACAAGATACAGTTATTTTGGATCGGTTGAAAATGGAAACAGTCACTAGGTTGATGATATTTAGCTTTTACTAAACGTAATTATATATTTTTCCATCTATATTTTACATTACTACATATTAATAGCCAATTGGCTACTAATCGTATTTAATTATGAACATATTTGTTGGCCAAAATTAGGTCAACACTAAGGTAAGGTAATTAGGTAATAAAATATACTTGCAGGCTGGTATTTAGCACAAAAGTTCGAAGGTGTTATGAGATTTTTGTAAACCTCAACACAGTCTTTTTTTTCCATGACGACCATATCGACCCGCAGTAGCAAGTTTGCATATTTCTGAGGTAAACTCTGTAACAAAAAATAGATTTCTGTTAAATATGCTTGTATAATAATTTTTGTATAAATACATTACTAAAGGTATCCCACAACAGAACACCAAAAATTATTTAATGTGATACACACTGAGCTGAATAATTTTCATTTATACCTAATTATTTTAACACTACGCTACTTAATCAATGAATAACATAGGCTTCACTTTATATCGGTATTCTTACGAGCACAAGAACTACGTGGGTCAAATCGCGCATGAATAAGATCGAAATTAACAATTATTTCATCAATGGAAAGCTACATTATCAGTGAGTAACATAGGTTATTTAATATCACCGTATCTTCAAGGGAATAGCAACTACGTAAGTGAAACCGCGGGCATTTGTTAGTATTTTATATTTAAGGAAAAGTAACGAGGTAGACGTGGTTCGAAACCCGCCATCTAGTTCAACTATTGTACAATATTATAGAAGGTGTACGTAACATGTTAAATGCCGACGTAATATATCTATTCAATAATAGATGGCGCTTAATTAAAAATTACTTTACAAACTTACAATTAGTTGATGAGAATATTACTATATGTACTATATTGTTATGTTACAGGCAGAAGCATAACGGTGGCATTAGATTGGCGCACGATTCACTACTAAACATTTGATTCTAGATTATATGCTATGAAATTAATGTTAAGATACTAGTTTAAATACTAACAAAATTATAAATACGCCATCTAGGTAAATCTTCGTGTAGTATTATGGAAGGTACATGTAACACGTACTAAACACAGATATAGTATCTACGATAAAAATAGATGGCGCCTTTTTACCATATTGGCTTAAACAAAATTCACAACCGCGTGAACTCTATATTATTGTGATACAGGCAGAAGCATGATGGTGCCATTAGTTTTGGGATTCGGTTACTACTAAATATCTGGTACTAGTTTATATGCTAAGAAGAATTGAATACAAGATAATGACTTTAAATAAAATATATATGTACCTGTCTCCCCCAACCAGAAACTTCAATAAGAGAGTTTGCGTCTAGCTTATTTTCTTTACTTGCCAAAAGCACTTTCTTCACGTTATCATTGAGTAGCACATTTTCCTGTTAGCATGCACATATTTTAATGCAATGTCTTCTGTCAATAGAACTTGTATAAAAAATTTATTGATAGGTAACTGTTATACTGTAGTTGCCAATTTAGGTAACAAATAACACAATTCCATGTGGTGATGGAGTAAGAATACAATTCTCCACTTCTTCTCTTGCCCGTGGGTGTCGTAAAAGACGACTAAGGGACTAAATATCGCATACATATAAGACCTATCCAAGAGAAGGAAAACTTGAAATGTAACCCAGTCCCAACACATCTGACAACCATGGTATAGTAGGACAATTTCCTTCCTATTGTGGAGGAGGCTCGAGCCCAACAGTGGGACGTATATGAGCTGAAATGATGGTGAAGAATAACACAATAATTTAAAACTTTCGTGCCGTGTGGTATCGGAGTAAAAAGACATTTCACCATTCCCTATCTTGCCCGTGGATGTCGTAAGAGACGACTAAGGGATACAATATGCACATAACATTTGTACAAGAGAAGGAAAATTCGAAATGAAACCCTATACCAACATGTCTGACCAGCATGGTATAGTAGGTCAATTTCCCTCTTATTCTGGAGGAGACTCGAGCCCAACAGTTGAACGTATATGAGCTGAAATAATGGTGATGAATAACACAATAATTATCGTCTCAGCTTTTTATTTTTTTTTATTTTGGGGTGGGCTGCGATCGGCACGCCTCCGCACCACTTCGTCCGGGGCGACAGAGGGGCTTAAGCACGCAACACCCGAAACCCACCCGAACACCACGTCGGCTTCGTCGTTGGGCCGACCACTGGAGCAGGGTTACTTGTCATCAGTGTTCGGCCCGACGGAATACCCCCTACCCGGGGCACCCTCCCATCGACCGACGTCCCCCCCTCGGGGAGGACGTCGGTCTTTCCTCACGCGGTCGGCCTCTCGGCGGGTGACGGACTAATCCCCGGTCACGTCACCCGCGGCCTCGGCTAGGGCGGCATTGCACGCAGGTAATCCCGCCTGCGCCGCCCCAGTCGCCGGCAGCGGGTCGCATCATCGAGGTGCTGTGTGCTCCTCGCGCTCGCGACTCGCCGCCTCCTTCTGCGAGATAACTGCCTCGCAGAAGGCTGCGACCGCGTCCCAATTCCTGTTGACGAGTTGACGAGTTGCCCCATAACCTGATACAACCTGTATATATTTTTTTATTTTCCGTATAGTGTTGTTATCTGATTATTGCCTGTAATCCTCTTACGGCACCCGCGGCACAGTTCGGATTCATGGAGTTTACGGACAAAAATTTTTGTAATATATATTATATTTTATATTAAATATACTTCTTAGAAGTCCTCGTAATAGTAGGTAGTATTGTTTGTTTGTTTGTTATCAGTAAGTCAAGTTGTCGGTTTTGGTGATACTTTACTCTCTTTTCTAGAAATTTTGTTAGAAATTAAACTCGCATTAATTACTATTTCACAATCTTTAGAACTATCTGACATGCTTAAATCAAAATTATTTTCTGTAATTGTAAAACACTTGGATAAGTGTAGTTGTTGTTAAAGCGCTGCAAGGTATTTTCACGTTCTCGATAAAATTTATTGTTATGTTTTTTTTAGGTTAAATCGATATTTTAAATGGTTGTACTCATAATAAAATTGATCTGTACCACTGAAAGTAACTATCAACACATAGCATAAGTGCATAGGTGTATAAAATTACCTGCGCCTAATGCAGCCCTAGCTAAGGTCGCAGGTGGCCGAACCGGAGATTAGGCCGAGACCCGCACAGAGGCCGACCGCGTGAGGACGGCGCCCCCGGCCGGCAACATTGCAATGTTGCCAGGGCGTCAAAGGGTACCCGCTGTACTCGAAAGGGATAGAGGTCAAGGAATCGGTACAAATGGTCGGCCCAAGGGCGATGAGGAGCGAATATGATAGGTTATGTGGTCGCACGCCACTTAACCGTCGCTTCGGAAACATGAGACGGATGTGTCCAGGACCATAGCCTATCAAAAAAAAGTAGTTGTATAATATAGTGTGAATTGTTCATCAATTTAGATCATTATCATTAAAATTTAATAGTCATTACTATGTAAGGAGACAGAAATAATATGATTTAATCCTTACTAATATTATAAATGCGAAAGTAACTCTGTCTGTCTGTCTGTCTGTCTGTCTGTCTGTCTGTCTGTCTGTCTGTCTGCTACGCTTTCACATCTAAACCACTGGACCGATTTTGATGAAATTTGGTACAGAGATGGACTAAAGCTTGAGAAAGGACATAGGCTACTTTTTATCGCGAAAAAATGGGTATAAGGGGTTGAAATAGGGGATGACATTTTGTATGGAAATTCGTCATTTTCGATGATAGAACCACGAATCTTTGTATTAAGGCACCTGACAATAAATAAATAAATATTCGTTCAAGCGTTTTGGAAATTTCATTTACATGGGGATGAAATTCAACCCCTAAAATATCAAAAAGCATACAGCCGAAACCACTGGGCCTAGAAACGTATTTTTTTTTACACCATCGTATTTCTTGGGGTACACGAGCACTAGCAAAGGTTTTTGGAAATTCACCCCCTTAAGGGGGTGAAAAACATATAGTCTTTCACGTCTAAACCGATTTTGATGAAATTTGGTACAGAGATGGACTAAAGCTTGAGAAAGGACATAGGCTACTTTTTATCGCGAAAAATGGGTATAAGGGGTTGAAATAGGGGATGATATTTTGTATGGAAATTCGTCATTTTTGATGATAGAACCGTGAATCTTTGTATTAAGGCACCTGATAATAAATAAATATTCGTTCTAGCGTTTTGGTAGTTTCACATACATGGGGATGAAATTCAACCCCTAAAATACCAAAAGCATACAGCCGAAACCACTGGGCCTAGAAACGTATTTTTTTTACACCATCGTATTTCTTGGGGTGCACGAGTACTAGCAAAGGATTTTTGGAAATTCACCCCTTTAAGGGGTTGAAAAGCAAATAGCCTTCCACGTCGAAACCGATTTTGATGAAATTTGGTACAGAGATGGACTAAAGCTTGAGAAAGGACATGGGCTACTTTTTATCGCGAAAAAATGGGTATAAGGGGTTGAAATAGGGGATGACATTTTGTATGGAAATTCGTCATTTTCGATGATAGAACCACGAATCTTTGTATTAAGGCACCTGACAATAAATAAATAAATATTCGTTCAAGCGTTTTGGAAATTTCATTTACATGGGGATGAAATTCAACCCCTAAAATATCAAAAAGCATACAGCCGAAACCACTGGGCCTAGAAACGTATTTTTTTTTACACCATCGTATTTCTTGGGGTACACGAGCACTAGCAAAGGATTTTTGGAAATTCACCCCCTTAAGGGGGTGAAAAACATATAGTCTTTCACGTCTAAACCGATTTTGATGAAATTTGGTACAGAGATGGACTAAAGCTTGAGAAAGGACATAGGCTACTTTTTATCGCGAAAAATGGGTATAAGGGGTTGAAATAGGGGATGATATTTTGTATGGAAATTCGTCATTTTTGATGATAGAACCGTGAATCTTTGTATTAAGGCACCTGATAATAAATAAATATTCGTTCTAGCGTTTTGGTAGTTTCACATACATGGGGATGAAATTCAACCCCTAAAATACCAAAAGCATACAGCCGAAACCACTGGGCCTAGAAACGTATTTTTTTTACACCATCGTATTTCTTGGGGTGCACGAGTACTAGCAAAGGATTTTTGGAAATTCACCCCTTTAAGGGGTTGAAAAGCAAATAGCCTTCCACGTCGAAACCGATTTTGATGAAATTTGGTACAGAGATGGACTAAAGCTTGAGAAAGGACATGGGCTACTTTTTATCGCGAAAAAATGGGTATAAGGGGTTGAAATAGGGGATGACATTTTGTATGGAAATTCGTCATTTTCGATGATAGAACCACGAATCTTTGTATTAAGGCACCTGACAATAAATAAATAAATATTCGTTCAAGCGTTTTGGAAATTTCATTTACATGGGGATGAAATTCAACCCCTAAAATACCAAAAAGCATACAGCCGAAACCACTATGCCTAGAAACGTATTTTTTTTTACACCATCGTATTTCTTGGGGTGCACGAGTACTAGCAAAGGATTTTTGGAAATTCACCCCTTTAAGGGGTTGAAAAGCATATAGCCTTTCACGTCGAAACCGATTTTAATGAAATTTGGTACAAAGATGGACTAAAACTTGAGAAAGGATATAGGCTACTTTTTATCGCAAAAAAATGGGTATAAGGGGTTGAAATAGGGAATGACATTTTGTATGGAAATTCGTCATTTTCGATGATCGAACCACGAATCTTTGTATTGAGGCACCTAATAATAAATAAATAATTATTCGCTCAAGCGTTTTGGAAATTCCATTTACATGGGGATGAAATTCAACCCCTAAAATACCAAAAAGCATACAGCCGAAACCACTATGCCTAGAAACGTATTTTTTTTTACACCATCGTATTTCTTGGGGTGCACGAGTAATAGCAAAGGATTTTTGGAAATTCACCCCTTTAAGGGGTTGAAAAGCATATAGCCTTTCACGTCTAAACCGATTTTGATGAAATTTGGTACAGAGATGGACTAAAGCTTGAGAAAGGACATAGGCTACTTTTTATCGCGAAAAATGGGTATAAGGGGTTGAAATAGGGAATGACATTTTGTATGGAAATTCGTCATTTTCGATGATCGAACCACGAATCTTTGTATTGAGGCACCTAATAATAAATAAATAATTATTCGCTCAAGCGTTTTGGAAATTCCATTTACATGGGGATGAAATTCAACCCCTAAAATACCAAAAAGCATACAGCCGAAACCACTATGCCTAGAAACGTATTTTTTTTTACACCATCGTATTTCTTGGGGTGCACGAGTAATAGCAAAGGATTTTTGGAAATTCACCCCTTTAAGGGGTTGAAAAGCATATAGCCTTTCACGTCGAAACCGATTTTGATGAAATTTGGTACAAAGATGGACTAAAGTTTGAGAAAGGATATAGGCTACTTTTTATCGCAAAAAAATGGGTATAAGGGGTTGAAATAGGGGATGACATTTTGTATGGAAATTCGTCATTTTCGATGATCGAACCACGAATCTTTGTATTGAGGCACCTAATAATAAATAAATAATTATTCGCTCAAGCGTTTTGGAAATTCCATTTACATGGGGATGAAATTCAACCCCTAAAATACCAAAAAGCATACAGCCGAAACCACTGGGCATGGAAACGTATTTTTTTTTACACCATCGTATTTCTTAGGGTGCACGAGCACTAGCAAAGGATTTTTGGAAAATCACCCCCTTAAGTGAGTGAAAAGCGTATAGACGAAACTCTTGGAGCTAGGAACGTAAAACTTTCTATGCAATTCTCTTTCCTTTGTTTTAAGTGAGCTCTAAGAAATTATTTTATTAAAATCAACTCCTAAAGGGGTGCAAAATATATAGCCGAAATCATTAGGCCTAGAAACATGGAATTTTGTATAAAATTGCCTTTCTTGGGGGAAGAGAGATTTTTGCAATTTTAGCCCTAAGGGGGTGAAAGGCGTTTAACTGAAATCACTGAGGCTAGGAAAGATCATTTTAGTACACGGTTGGCTTTCTTGGATTACCCCCAGATTGAAAAGAGGGTGAAAGCGTATAGCCAAAGATACCGGGCCTAAGAATGTGAAATTTTGTATACCGATTTCGGTTATTTTAGGTAAGCACGCACTAAGAAACAATTTTGGGCTGCCCCAAAAGGATAAAACGCATATAGTCGAAGACACCCAGCCAATGATATATCATCATTATCTTGCTCTTATCCTAATTACTTTGGATCGACGCGATATGTAGGTAGAGTACCTACTACTGCCATCGTAGATATATTGCAAAGGTTCTAGCAACATTTTATGACCTGGCCGACATTGTTGGCCAGACGGCATCACCAATTGGTCCAGGTCGATGTAAATCTTTGTCTTAGTAGTATTTTGCGACACCCACGAACAATGAAAACGTGGTAATATTTCTAGCAGCTACCAGACAGTAAGTTACAATCAAAATATTATTACAATTTTCTATCTCTACAAATAAATAAATTTGAAGCGTCTGTTTGTCTATCAAAATAATAGGTTTTATTTATGCTCACACAATACGGTCCAAATTTTTTTGTCTGTCTGTCTATTCGTTACAGGTAATCTTCAAAATGGCTGGACCGATATTGATTATATTTTACCATCAGGTCTACCAGTCGTACATAAGGAATAACTTAGACTATTTTATCTCAGGCTATATTTTATCCCGGTGTGGATGAATTAAGTCGATTTTAAAATTATTTCACTAATGGAAAGCTATTTTTAAGCGAGTAACATATTTAAGCTATTTTTATCCCGATATTCCTACGGGATCGGATACAATGCCGGTGAAATCACGGGAATATAATGGTTTAAAAAATTAATTCACTAATGAAAAGCTATATTATCAGTGAATACCATATAAAGGCTATTTTCATCCCGGTATTTGCCTAGGAACGACAACTATACCGGGGGATGTTGACCAATTTTTAAAATTCTTTCACCAATGGAAAGCTACCTATGTTGTCAGCGAGTAGCATAGGCAATTTATATCTCTGATATTTCTGGGATTTATAATTTTTTTTTTACCCATGTAAATTTATAATATCAGCAAGTTACATAGGCATTTTTTATCTCGGTATTGGCATGGGAATGGGGTCTACGTGAATGAAACTGCTGGTGTTTGATTGATATAATTTTTTTTTCACCAATGGAAAAGTACGTTATCAGAGACTAAGGAAAGGCCACAATACCATCGTATTTGCACGGCAATCTGAACTACAAGGCTGGAAGTAATTTTCAAATGTGAAAGTTTGTGAAGATATTTGGATGTTTGCTACTCAATCACGCTTAAACTGTTGAGCAGATTTGGATGAAAATTGACACGTAGATAGAGTATTTCTTAAATTAAGAAATGTAATACTTTTTATGTCGATAATATTCTTTGCGATAATAGTTCAATATGCAAGTAAATTTTTACGCGGGCGAAGCCGCGGGCAAAAGCTAGTAACATATATAAGCACAAGAGTTGAGGGAACGATGGTTCATATTTAGTAGTTGTTTGCCAAAAATAACGAATAAGGTGAGTATGTGTACAAAAATAATAATATATAGAGCAAAAATAACTACAATGACAAACAGTAAAAATGCTAAGTGTACTACAACATTTATAATGATGTACTTAGAGACACAATAGTACCCATTCAGTCTATGTATTTTAATACATCTTATGACGATTATTGTTGGAGTTACATATTGCATTTTTTTCAGTTTGAAAATAACAAATATTATATTGCACATGTACATAAGTATATAAAACTAGCTGACCCAACAGACGTTGTTCTGTTCAAATGAAATAAAAGGAATTTTTCTTGAAATCGATAGCAGCGCATATATATACAGGGTGTATCAGGTTATAGGGCAACTGTTCGAGTATGTTGTAGTTTAACGATCATAGATCGTCATTAGAATAGTACATTACACAAAAAACAATATAACATAAAAGTTATAGTGATTTAAAAAAAATGTGTCTAAGAGTCTATGCCTTAAATGTTACGTATTATGTAGGCATGTACAGACAGAATACATCTAGCCATGTAAAGCTTCGACAGTATAAATTCATTCAATAATACCTAGAATTGCGCAAACGTTTCAATGACAGTGTAGGTTTGTACCTACGAGCGACGAGCGGTCAACGGTCCAAGGCCGATCAGCTGTTTTAAAGCGAAGTTTGTTTTGTTTATATGAATGTAATCATTGATTTATTCAATTTCTAATGAACATTTAACAAAGTATGAATATGTTGCGTATTAAGTATCATTGACTTTATACATTTCAATCAGATTTACACGAAAAATCGATGACAAAATTGAAAAGTTTACATGTCTCTAATTCCTTAACGAATCGATATTTTTTGTTCAAATTTTTTTCATGGGTTCCTACCACTATTGCCTAGCTCCCTTTTGACCAGTTGCCCCATAACCTGATACATCCTGTATATTAGGGCGTTTAAAAAAAAAAAAGAAAAATATTTTTTTCTTTCGGAACCAGGCTCAAAAGTTTCGTTTAGACGCCAAAATAGGCCTCTGAAAATATGAGCCCTTAATATTAATGTTAAGGATGTAAGGATGTCCGCATCGCACTTTTCGATTTGCCATAAGAATTACATAGGAAAATTGTTATTTTTTATTTTGATTTTTGTAACTAATGAACCATAAATTGCACTGCAATTCCAATTACATATGTTTGTAGAGAATTAAACGCTTTGCAAAAAAGGTCTGATAACATTTTTCGATGAATCAACTCATTCAAAAGTTATTCAAGGTCAAAGTTAAGTACCTTTTTTTAGTATTAAATTTAGTACAAAAAGTTGTTTGAGTTGAATTTACACATACCTACATATTTATAAAGTTTAGCTAAAAAAATGCAAAAGATCAAAAATTTGAACTTCGAAGCTGTATAACAAATCAAATACTGAAAATAGACATTTAACTACAGCAATATTATTAGCAATATTATTTCATTGCAAATTATTTGTATAGACAGATAGTTGTGAATGTCAAATAATAGTATTTGACATTCACAATTATCTGTTAACTCCAAACGATTTTAACATATGGCAATATCTGTTTACTGGTTTGAGTAAGTAATTTGTGTGTGCTCAAGGGGATTCTAGAATGGTTTAGATTCACAATTGGACTCGGTAGGTGGCGCTTTATTTAAACAAAACAACGTCTGTTGGGTCAGCTAGTCTTAATATATATATAAATTACCTGTCACGTTGTTTGTCCGCGATGGACTCCTAAACTACTTAACCGATTTTAATCAAATTTGCACACCGTGTGCAATTTGATCCAACTTGAAAGATAGGATAGCTTACATCTTAATTTATAATCGCAATATTATTTTATTGCAAATTATTTGTCTATTATTTGACATTCATAATTATCTGTTATCTCCAAACGATTTTAACAGATGGCAATTTGAGTAATTAATTAATAGGTGGCGCTGCTATGTCAAACCTACAAACGTGACATATACGATTTTAACTTGCTTTTTTACATAGATACCATTTGTAAAAAAATATGACGACCTCCATGACAGATGTTCTGATATATATATATATATATATATATATATATATATATATATATATATGTATGTATATATATATATATATATATATATATATATATATATATATATATATATATGTATGTATATATATATATATATGTATATGTACATATATATATATACTAGCTTTTGCCCGCGGCTTCGCCCGCGTAAAAATTTACTTGCATATTGAACTATTATCGCAAAGAATATTATCGACATAAAAAGTATTACATTTCTTAATTTAAGAAATACTCTATCTACGTGTCAATTTTCATCCAAATCTGCTCAACAGTTTAAGCGTGATTGAGTAGCAAACATCCAAATATCTTCACAAACTTTCACATTTGAAAATTACTTCCAGCCTTGTAGTTCAGATTGCCGTGCAAATACGATGGTATTGTGGCCTTTCCTTAGTCTCTGATAACGTACTTTTCCATTGGTGAAAAAAAAATTATATCAATCAAACACCAGCAGTTTCATTCACGTAGACCCCATTCCCATGCCAATACCGAGATAAAAAATGCCTATGTAACTTGCTGATATTATAAATTTACATGGGTAAAAAAAAAATTATAAATCCCAGAAATATCAGAGATATAAATTGCCTATGCTACTCGCTGACAACATAGGTAGCTTTCCATTGGTGAAAGAATTTTAAAAATTGGTCAACATCCCCCGGTATAGTTGTCGTTCCTAGGCAAATACCGGGATGAAAATAGCCTTTATATGGTATTCACTGATAATATAGCTTTTCATTAGTGAATTAATTTTTTAAACCATTATATTCCCGTGATTTCACCGGCATTGTATCCGATCCCGTAGGAATATCGGGATAAAAATAGCTTAAATATGTTACTCGCTTAAAAATAGCTTTCCATTAGTGAAATAATTTTAAAATCGACTTAATTCATCCACACCGGGATAAAATATAGCCTGAGATAAAATAGTCTAAGTTATTCCTTATGTACGACTGGTAGACCTGATGGTAAAATATAATCAATATCGGTCCAGCCATTTTGAAGATTACCTGTAACGAATAGACAGACAGACAAAAAAATTTGGACCGTATTGTGTGAGCATAAATAAAACCTATTATTTTGATAGACAAACAGACGCTTCAAATTTATTTATTTGTAGAGATAGAAAATTGTAATAATATTTTGATTGTAACTTACTGTCTGGTAGCTGCTAGAAATATTACCACGTTTTCATTGTTCGTGGGTGTCGCAAAATACTACTAAGACAAAGATTTACATCGACCTGGACCAATTGGTGATGCCGTCTGGCCAACAATGTCGGCCAGGTCATAAAATGTTGCTAGAACCTTTGCAATATATCTACGATGGCAGTAGTAGGTACTCTACCTACATATCGCGTCGATCCAAAGTAATTAGGATAAGAGCAAGATAATGATGATATATCATTGGCTGGGTGTCTTCGACTATATGCGTTTTATCCTTTTGGGGCAGCCCAAAATTGTTTCTTAGTGCGTGCTTACCTAAAATAACCGAAATCGGTATACAAAATTTCACATTCTTAGGCCCGGTATCTTTGGCTATACGCTTTCACCCTCTTTTCAATCTGGGGGTAATCCAAGAAAGCCAACCGTGTACTAAAATGATCTTTCCTAGCCTCAGTGATTTCAGTTAAACGCCTTTCACCCCCTTAGGGCTAAAATTGCAAAAATCTCTCTTCCCCCAAGAAAGGCAATTTTATACAAAATTCCATGTTTCTAGGCCTAATGATTTCGGCTATATATTTTGCACCCCTTTAGGAGTTGATTTTAATAAAATAATTTCTTAGAGCTCACTTAAAACAAAGGAAAGAGAATTGCATAGAAAGTTTTACGTTCCTAGCTCCAAGAGTTTCGTCTATACGCTTTTCACTCACTTAAGGGGGTGATTTTCCAAAAATCCTTTGCTAGTGCTCGTGTACCCCAAGAAATAAGACGACGTAAAAAGAAAATACTTTCCCCTATTTCAACCCCTTATACTTATTTTTTCGCAATAAAAAGTAGCCTTATATACTTTCTCAAGCTTTAGTTCATCTCTGTACCAAATTTCATCAAAATCGGTTAAGTGGTTTCGACGTGAAAGACTATATGCTTTTCAATCCCCTTTTTTTGGGGTGAACTGCGGTCAGCGCGTTCCTCGCACCACTCCGTCCGGGGCGACAGAGGGGCGTAAGCACGCAACACCCGCAACCCACCCGAACACCACGTCGCCTTCGTCGTTGGACCGACTACCGGAGCAGGGTTACTTGTGCTTTTCAACCCCTTAAGGAGGTGAATTACCAAAAATCCTTTGCTAGTACTCGTGCACCCCAAGAAATACGATGGTGCAAAAAAAGTACGTTTCTAGGCCCAGTGGTTTCGGCTGTATGCTTTTTGGTATTTTAGGGGTTGAATTTCATCCCTATGTATGTGAAACTACCAAAACGCTAGAACGAATATTTATTTATTATCAGGTGCCTTAATACAAAGATTCACGGTTCTATCATCAAAAATGACGAATTTCCATACAAAATATCATCCCCTATTTCAACCCCTTATACCCATTTTTCCCAATAAAAAGTAGCCTATATCCTTTCTCAAGCTTCAGTCCATCTCTGTATCAAATTTCATCAAAATCGGCTTAGACGTGAGAGGCTATATGCTTTTCACCCCCTTAAGGGGGTGAATTTCCAAAAATCCTTTGCTAGTGCTCGTGCACCCTAAGAAATACGATGGTGTAAAAAAAAATACGTTTCCATGCCCAGTGGTTTCGGCTGTATGCTTTTTGGTATTTTAGGGGTTGAATTTCATCCCCATGTAAATGGAATTTCCAAAACGCTTGAGCGAATAATTATTTATTTATTATTAGGTGCCTCAATACAAAGATTCGTGGTTCGATCATCGAAAATGACGAATTTCCATACAAAATGTCATCCCCTATTTCAACCCCTTATACCCATTTTTTTGCGATAAAAAGTAGCCTATATCCTTTCTCAAACTTTAGTCCATCTTTGTACCAAATTTCATCAAAATCGGTTTCGACGTGAAAGGCTATATGCTTTTCAACCCCTTAAAGGGGTGAATTTCCAAAAATCCTTTGCTATTACTCGTGCACCCCAAGAAATACGATGGTGTAAAAAAAAATACGTTTCTAGGCATAGTGGTTTCGGCTGTATGCTTTTTGGTATTTTAGGGGTTGAATTTCATCCCCATGTAAATGGAATTTCCAAAACGCTTGAGCGAATAATTATTTATTTATTATTAGGTGCCTCAATACAAAGATTCGTGGTTCGATCATCGAAAATGACGAATTTCCATACAAAATGTCATTCCCTATTTCAACCCCTTATACCCATTTTTCGCGATAAAAAGTAGCCTATGTCCTTTCTCAAGCTTTAGTCCATCTCTGTACCAAATTTCATCAAAATCGGTTTAGACGTGAAAGGCTATATGCTTTTCAACCCCTTAAAGGGGTGAATTTCCAAAAATCCTTTGCTATTACTCGTGCACCCCAAGAAATACGATGGTGTAAAAAAAAATACGTTTCTAGGCATAGTGGTTTCGGCTGTATGCTTTTTGGTATTTTAGGGGTTGAATTTCATCCCCATGTAAATGGAATTTCCAAAACGCTTGAGCGAATAATTATTTATTTATTATTAGGTGCCTCAATACAAAGATTCGTGGTTCGATCATCGAAAATGACGAATTTCCATACAAAATGTCATTCCCTATTTCAACCCCTTATACCCATTTTTTTGCGATAAAAAGTAGCCTATATCCTTTCTCAAGTTTTAGTCCATCTTTGTACCAAATTTCATTAAAATCGGTTTCGACGTGAAAGGCTATATGCTTTTCAACCCCTTAAAGGGGTGAATTTCCAAAAATCCTTTGCTAGTACTCGTGCACCCCAAGAAATACGATGGTGTAAAAAAAAATACGTTTCTAGGCATAGTGGTTTCGGCTGTATGCTTTTTGGTATTTTAGGGGTTGAATTTCATCCCCATGTAAATGAAATTTCCAAAACGCTTGAACGAATATTTATTTATTTATTGTCAGGTGCCTTAATACAAAGATTCGTGGTTCTATCATCGAAAATGACGAATTTCCATACAAAATGTCATCCCCTATTTCAACCCCTTATACCCATTTTTTCGCGATAAAAAGTAGCCCATGTCCTTTCTCAAGCTTTAGTCCATCTCTGTACCAAATTTCATCAAAATCGGTTTCGACGTGGAAGGCTATTTGCTTTTCAACCCCTTAAAGGGGTGAATTTCCAAAAATCCTTTGCTAGTACTCGTGCACCCCAAGAAATACGATGGTGTAAAAAAAATCCGTTTCTAGGCCCAGTGGTTTCGGCTGTATGCTTTTGGTATTTTAGGGGTTGAATTTCATCCCCATGTATGTGAAACTACCAAAACGCTAGAACGAATATTTATTTATTATCAGGTGCCTTAATACAAAGATTCACGGTTCTATCATCAAAAATGACGAATTTCCATACAAAATATCATCCCCTATTTCAACCCCTTATACCCATTTTTCGCGATAAAAAGTAGCCTATGTCCTTTCTCAAGCTTTAGTCCATCTCTGTACCAAATTTCATCAAAATCGGTTTAGACGTGAAAGACTATATGTTTTTCACCCCCTTAAGGGGGTGAATTTCCAAAAATCCTTTGCTAGTGCTCGTGTACCCCAAGAAATACGATGGTGTAAAAAAAAATACGTTTCTAGGCCCAGTGGTTTCGGCTGTATGCTTTTTGATATTTTAGGGGTTGAATTTCATCCCCATGTAAATGAAATTTCCAAAACGCTTGAACGAATATTTATTTATTTATTGTCAGGTGCCTTAATACAAAGATTCGTGGTTCTATCATCGAAAATGACGAATTTCCATACAAAATGTCATCCCCTATTTCAACCCCTTATACCCATTTTTTCGCGATAAAAAGTAGCCCATGTCCTTTCTCAAGCTTTAGTCCATCTCTGTACCAAATTTCATCAAAATCGGTTTCGACGTGGAAGGCTATTTGCTTTTCAACCCCTTAAAGGGGTGAATTTCCAAAAATCCTTTGCTAGTACTCGTGCACCCCAAGAAATACGATGGTGTAAAAAAAATACGTTTCTAGGCCCAGTGGTTTCGGCTGTATGCTTTTGGTATTTTAGGGGTTGAATTTCATCCCCATGTATGTGAAACTACCAAAACGCTAGAACGAATATTTATTTATTATCAGGTGCCTTAATACAAAGATTCACGGTTCTATCATCAAAAATGACGAATTTCCATACAAAATATCATCCCCTATTTCAACCCCTTATACCCATTTTTCGCGATAAAAAGTAGCCTATGTCCTTTCTCAAGCTTTAGTCCATCTCTGTACCAAATTTCATCAAAATCGGTTTAGACGTGAAAGACTATATGTTTTTCACCCCCTTAAGGGGGTGAATTTCCAAAAACCTTTGCTAGTGCTCGTGTACCCCAAGAAATACGATGGTGTAAAAAAAAATACGTTTCTAGGCCCAGTGGTTTCGGCTGTATGCTTTTTGATATTTTAGGGGTTGAATTTCATCCCCATGTAAATGAAATTTCCAAAACGCTTGAACGAATATTTATTTATTTATTGTCAGGTGCCTTAATACAAAGATTCGTGGTTCTATCATCGAAAATGACGAATTTCCATACAAAATGTCATCCCCTATTTCAACCCCTTATACCCATTTTTTCGCGATAAAAAGTAGCCTATGTCCTTTCTCAAGCTTTAGTCCATCTCTGTACCAAATTTCATCAAAATCGGTCCAGTGGTTTAGATGTGAAAGCGTAGCAGACAGACAGAGTTACTTTCGCATTTATAATATTAGTAAGGATATATATGTATGTCAGAAAGCAAAGACTTGAAATTTCGTAAATAATAATCCTTTAAATGCCAATCAACAAATCTAATGAAATTTCATCAAAATTCTCTAGCGTTAAAATTACAAAAATGTAAGACTCTGTCCAAGTAAATGTTTCTGTGAAATTTAATATCAAGTACTTAATTAATTTACAAAATTCCAATACATTTTGATATTTCATAAATATTTGAGAAATTTCTTGAAAATTTACACACCGTTTTATTTTCTAATTAAATTGAAATGAATGAAATTAGCTTAAATATCAACAGAAATATTTATATCATTTTAGTGATTCAGTAAGAATCTAATTCAGCACCATTTCTATTATCGTGATTTTGGCAAAAGGCAAAGGATGTAAGCAGATAGGGAAGGAGGACAATATAACATATTCGGAATAAAATCCTAAACTAGAATGGATCATCACATCTCATATATGTCTCACTGTTGGGCTTGAGTCTCCTCCACAATGGGAGGGCTATTGACCTACTACACCACGCTGGTCAGACGTTTTTGTATAGGGTTTTATTTCGAGTTTTCTTCTCCTGCATAGATGTTACATGCTTATTATATAACTTAGTCGTCTTTTAAACACCCTTGGGCAAGAATGTTATACCCATTTAATTAGAATGTAATAGCACGTTTCGCTTTTGATTGACGTTCATACATAGGGTATGGTAATGATAATGGAATCTACATGGGCCAACTCACTTATTTTCCAACCGGTGCGTGTATGCGTGCGTGCTTGTGCGCATGCGTGCGTGCGTACTTGTTTGCGTGCCTAAGTGCGTGTGTGTTTTCATGCATGCTAGATTGACTTATTACATTATAACGCAATGACATATGAATTTATTTCGAAATTTCCTTAGTGATTTTAAGTGTCTACTTAAATCTTTTACACATTTTTTCGATAGCTCGGTAAAGAAATTGGGCTGTATTGTTGCAACCCATCCTCGCACCGGGATAAAATTAGTCTATGTTACTCCTTGATATTATAGCTTTTCATCGGTGAAAGCATTTTTGAAATCAGACACACACAAACTTACTTTCGCATTTACAATATTTAGTCACATTTATTTACAGTCGCATTTATTAGTAAGGATTAGATGAAGAATAAACGAGATGAGTACTTGTACCTTTAAGACTAATATTGCAATGTCATTATCTATTCTGTTATAATATCCGAAAAATTCATGTATTTTGATTTCGACGACTGGTATGACTTGCCTGAAAAGAGAAATATTTATCATATTCATTTTTTATGTAATTTATTGAAGTGGCAATAGGCAGGCCACATCGCTCGATTAACCGACAACCGCTGGGGAAGAAAGGTTCTCGAGTGGCGGCCACGTATCGGACGACGCAATGTAGACGCCCCTCCGCTAAGTGGACCGACAACCTGGTGAAAGTTGCTGGGCGTCGTTGTATGCAGGCGGCACAGAACCGCACTTTGTGGCGTAACATGAGGGAGGCCTACGTCCAGCAGTGGACGGTGATAGGCTGAAATGATAATGATGAATCATCATCATAATCATAAATTATATCAATAATTTATTATGTATTTTACGTGATTTGACGGTAAAGTAGGAGCGAAAAGAGAGTTCTCACTTTTTTTAAAATATGTAATCGAACATTGATTTGATTTAAATTAAATTCAGTCAAGTAAATGAAGATCTAATTGATATATTTTTGTTTTTGTTAGTTATATAGGTCTTGATGTTTGTGTGTAGGTAAATTTTTATCTCTTGTAGAGGAGCGGGACGTGTGAGTTTAGATGATTCATTTCAGCCTATATGTGTCCCACTGTTAGGCTCAGGCCTCCTTCATAATGGGACAGTAGTTGACCTACTATTCCACTCTGGTCAAACGTGTTGGAATAGGGTTTTGTTTCGAGTTTGTCTTCTCTTATGATGAATAAATTAAAATAGATACAGTTTTAAACGCTCGGCTAACGGTTTTACTAGAATAAAATAGATTTACTAGAACCTAAATAGTAAGAACTATCAGGAAGGGCACGTAGGGAAACCCACTGTCTGATTTCGTACCGAACTATTGCCTATTGGACCATAATGTGAAGAAATAAACATAGCTCTCTGTACTAATTTGTATACTCTACATTGCTTCTTGACGTGACGGACTATAAATAGGCAGATGATACCAGGAAAACACGAAATAATTTTTTTTTATCAACTTACCGATGTCCACTTTTGGACATAGATAGATATTTCCAGGAAGGATGCTGCCAGAGTTACTACGCTTGGCAGGCGTATTGGTTATTGCAATAGGTGTCAGTTTCTTAGAGGAGTATACTTTAGAAGAGTCCATTTATTTTCCTCAGCCGGTTTTATGGCTGACAAAGAAAACGGGTAGGTACCTATTATATTTTCAATCCATGGAGAGATTATATTAAGATTTATACAAACCCCAAGCCCGTAATACTATTGCCACCAGCTTTTACAATAGTCTTTTGTGCAGTTGTAGTCTTCACGCAACTTGCTGTTGTAATAACAATTTTACTTCGTATCAGCGCCCCGGAACAGTATAATTTGCTGTACACTACGAGTACATGATGTGGTATATCTGTGATTGTAGCCACGTATGGACGTTCACTTAATAAATGTAGTTCATTTGATGTGACATAATAAGCGATTAGAACCGACCACGTCGTATATGATCTGTCAAAGTAAAAGTATTAAAACTCGTTGACTGTAATAGTACAGTCATTGGGTATTTTTACTTGGAAAGTTTACCGGGAGTTTTGAAAATTGGTAATTTTATAGATTTTGACGTGCTCTTACAGAATTTCAACTTTGCCACCTCGTATCTTTGCCGCTCGCACCGCCATATTGGAAAAATGGCGCCTAAAAGCAGTTTTTTGATAATAACTCCTTTTCGACGCATTTTACATGAAAATATGTTTAAACAAAATAATTATAGAGAAAATTGCCTACAATTTATGTCTCAATATTTTTTTCCTAAAATCAATAGTTTCGGCGTACGAGCGCCGTAAACCATTATATATAAACGCTAACCCGTTATTATGGTTTTAGCTCACATACGTCCCACTGTTGGGCTCTCGTACGAGGGGCGTAAGCACGCACACCCGCAACCCCCGCATACCACGTCATCTTCGTCGTTGGAGCGACCACCGGAGCAGGGTTACTTGTCATCAGTGGTCGGCTCGACGGAATACCCCCTAGTGGGGTACCCTCCCATCGACCGACATCCCCCCCTCGGGGAGGACGTCGGTCTTTCCTCACGCAGTCGGCCTCTCGGTGGGTGACGGACTAATTCCCCGGTCACGTCACTCGCGGCCTCGGCTAGGGCGGCATGAGGCGCAGGTAGTCGCGCCTACGCTGCCCCAGTCACCGGCAGCGGGTCGCTTCGTCGAGGCTGCGCTCCTCGCGCGCGCGACTCGCTGCCTCCTTCTGCGAGAATTCTGTCTCGCAGAAGGCTGCGACCGCGTCCCAGTTCCTGACGCTGTTGAACATCGCCCTGGCGATGGTTGGCAGCGTCAGGTCGGCACCAATGATTGCGACGAGTTCACGACGCTGCTCTGCCCAGGCGGCACAAACATCGAGCGTATGCTGCGCCATGTCCTCGTCGCAATTGCAGTGGTGGCAGGACGGTGTACTCGCCCTCCTAGCCACCGTGTACAGCTATTTGGCGAAGCATCCATGTCCCGTCAAAACCTGCACCAGTCGGAAAGAAAGCACCCCGTGCCGCCGTTTTAGCCACTGCATCAGCACCGGCCGGAAGGCTTCCACGGTCCAGACACCGTACCGAGGCCTCTCCAGTCAGACTGCCCAACGAGCAATGACGTCTCGGCGGGCGTCGACGCCCCAGGCGCTGAGCTCCCTCAAAGAGACCACACTGCTCCTCGCTCGCACCCCCGACACCCGCCGATATAAATCGGCGAGCATATCCGCCTCCAGGTTCCACGGGGGAGTCCCGGCCAACAGGCACGTCACCTCCGTTGCCACCGTACGGTATCCGCGGATGGCCCTGATCGCCATGGCCCTTTGTGGTCGCCACAGAAAAGCCCTGAGTCGGGCGGTCAGGGACCCCGCCCACACCGGTGCGCCGTACAGGGCCATCGACCGGATTCCCACAGCTAGGCTCGAGCCTCCTCCACATTCGGAGGGAGATTCACCTTACTATATCATGATAGTCAGACATTGTTCAACCAAACGACTGTACTATAAAGTCGGTTTACGGACAATAATTTTACGGGATAATTGTCATAAAAAAACGTTGATGAAAAATTGCATACTTTTTATTATTATTTTTATTTTGTATAACACAAAATAGGAGTAAATTGAATTTTTTTTTTCTCTAAATTAACATTTATTTGCATACGTTAATTCAAATATGTTTTTACTTAAATTCGAGACCGTTAATGTATTGTAGTATCTATATGTCAGAGCTCAATCTATATATTTACAGAGAATGGACTAAATTTTATGACCTTAATAATGAAAAGTTAGAAATAGGTATTTCTAGATACGTATTATAATTGTGTATTTTATAACTTTTAGAATATTATATATTTATATAGCTTGATTAAGCTTGATCAAGCTTAATTATAATTATATATTATATAGCTTGATCTCTGTGACAGATGTCAACGAACCCTACGAAGTAAGTTTGAACGAGCGACATGTTTACAATTTCATTTTGTATCAAATATATTTTTATTCTTTTCGTGCCAGTTTTATTGCAACTGAATTGCAATATATTATAAATATAAAAATATTTTTATTCATGCTTAAAATGTACCTCGTAAGTACTGAAATACCTAGTAAACATTTTATACATAAATGACGCTTACGCACTGTTATGAACAAATTATGTTTACCAAAGTTGCCGACTAAGCGTAAACCCCCATCACTTCAATACTCTTCAGAAACATATATAAGGACAATATGAGGGCTCATCAGAGTCAGAGTCAGAGTACAATTTTACAGTGCAGTACAGTTCATAATAATTTGTATCTTTTTATTTCCAATATAATTTAGCAGTATAAAAGTGTTTTTTTAAAAAGGACCTACGGAGTGCCATCCTAACAAACTGGTGTCAGAAGTGGGATATTCCAGGAATTCGAATACTGGAATAAATAGGTGTAGGCGTCGCGAATTCGTTTCCACTCGTCTGCACCCTAATATACGTTGGCTCCGTATCTAAAGGTCCACAGTGAGCAATAGTCAACCGTAAGTCTTGGGCCCCCTGATTGTCCAAGCCGCGCTACGACCTCACACGTGATCGACGATAAGCCTCCGCTGCTAAGCGCGAGCCCGCATCACCCCGAACAGTTACTGCTACCCTGTGGTCGACGATAAGCCTCCGCTGCTAAGCGCGAGCCCGCATCACCCCGAACAGCTGCTACTACCCTGTGGTCGACGGTAAGCCTCCACTTACACGTGTGAGCCCGCATCACAAGATCATCTGTAGATCATCTACAATAGATCGACTCTCACCCATCATCAAACACGTTGTATAAAATTACAACACATTTAAGAACATAGCCGCAACAGAACGACGAGCGTCCCTGCAATACGATTCCTTGAATCGCCAGGCGTCCGGCGTTGTCCACATCGCGCACCTGCACAATTACGTAAATTTCCAAGTATGTTGGCGAGTACTGTTGCTGTGTCGCTGTTACTGTGAGTTTATGCAAATAATATTCTTTTTTTTATTATAAAGTGAAAGTGGATAATACTTATCAAATTTTGTGAAGTGAATATATCCAATCAATTTATACATAACCATAATAATTTATACACATTAATATTTTTATTTACAACTTATACAATTGTCATTTATTTTTCGTGCTATTTTATAATTTTATACTTTTATATGTGCATATTTTCTGATGTTCTGTAGTATTTTACAACAATAATAAAAGGAATTTAATGTCTCTAAAAAAAGAAATTAGCGAAGAAATAGTGTCTTCACATTCTAGCAGTTCGTCTGAGGATAGCCCACTGCCTAAACAAAAACCCAAAATGGCAGATAAAATTACTCTTTCCGTTCTCACCAAATTTATCAAACCTTTCAACGGGTCTCGAGAACTTTTACCGGCATTTTTAACCAATTGCGAAAATGCTATTTCCTTAGCGACTACAGAACAACGGAATGTGTTATGTAAATATATCATCTCCCAATTAGAAGGCAAAGCACAATTAGCTTGTTGTTTAAAGCAATTTAATAACTGGACAGAAATTAAGCAATTTTTAAAAGACACATTTGGCGAGGAAAAGCATTCCACTCATTTATTAGTGGATTTACAAAACTGTAAACAATTGCCGTCTGAAGACGTGATGCAATTCTCGTTACGTATAGAATCTTGTTTAACTAGATTACAATCTGACATCCATTATAGCTGTGGTAATGACAAAGAACTTATAGGCCGAATTGCCGCGATGGAAGACTTGGCCCTTAATACCTTCTTATTGGGGTTGAACTCTAATTTCTCACACATAATGCGTTGTAGGAATCCTAAAACCCTTTCTGAGGCAATAACTCATGCCATTGAGGAAGAAAAATTATTTATATTAACTAAATTATCCATCAAGTCTATTAAACAATGCAATATTTGTAATAAAAGCGGTCACAACGCTTCAGAGTGCTATAAAAATAAAAACGCGCATTATTCTCGTAATTTTCAACGAATTAACTCGATAAATAATAAACAAAATTCGTTTAAACAAAATAATTATAATTCTAACTATAATCCTAACAAAATATGCGCTTATTGTAAAAAGCGTGGTCATTTAATAAACGAGTGTCGCAAACTTAAGGCTAAAAATTATAATTCGTCGAACATTTCTCGTAACTCTACACTGTCAGGTGCACCGGCACCGAACAATGACATTCCAAGCGACAATCGCTCTAATGTCCACCTTATTGACACGCCTTGTAATGACGATAATTTAAACTAAATACGGTTTCGACGCCGTGTCTGTTGAAACCACACAATAATAATTTTAATGACACGAATAATTTTAAGCCCTGTGTTCCTAAATTTTCCTCAACACAGGTTAGCGCAAATACAGAGACTACGTGTCCTTCAAACTGTGTTCCTAAATTTTCCTCAACACAGGTTAACGCGAATGAAACTTTTAATAAAAATATGAGTTTAAATTTTAAATACGATTCCTCACCTCGCGAAATGACGAGTTCTTTTTCTAGGAATTGTTCAAATGAAAATACATTTACCATTAATTATATAAATAATAAAGTTTCTTTACCTCATGTTTATTTAAAAACAAATTATAACACCCAGCCATTGTGCTTTTTAATAGATACTGGTTCTACAATTTCAATTGTCAAACATTCCAGTTTACATGATAAACCAGAGCTTGATTCTGAGGTTATAAAACTTAAAGGTCTAAGTGACAACGACTCTTATTGTAAATCTCTTGGGTCAATTAAACTTAATTTTGAATACCGTGTTTCGACGAAGAATAAAACAGTATTCAACTACATATTTCACGCAATTGACGATACAATTAATTTAAATTACGACGGAATTATTGGTAGTGATTTTATACAATACTTTAAAATAAATATTCAATACTCTAATAACATCCTCACTTTAGAGGACTACGAAATACCATTTTATTTTAGCAAGCCGTCATATGTTATACCTCCGCGTTCGGAAATGGTTATCGAATGTCCGGTTTCCAATTTATCTGAAATTACGGATTTTAAAGAATCTCTTTTATTAGATCATAAAATATGTGATGGTATATTTCTAGCCAATTGCATAGTTCAATTAAAATCAAACAATCATGTAAATGTTTCTATTATTAACACCACCGAATCTGAAGTTATTGTAAATGATTTTCAAGTTCAATTAACTCCATTAGAGCTTCCTCTCTATTATGAAGATAAAAATCAAACGGAACTCATTTATCATTTAAATTCTGCGACTAAAGATCGTTCTCAAATGGTTCTTAACCAAATAAGATGCTCTCACTTAAACCCACAAGAAAACAAAGCCTTAATTAACTGCATCTCTAAATACACTGATATATTTCATCTTGATGGCGAAGATTTGACTTATACAAATGTTATTAAACATTCTATTAATACTGGCAATGCTGCTCCTATTCATGTCAAATCATACCGTTTCCCTGAAATACATAAAAATGAAGTCGAAAATCAAATAAAGAAAATGCTGGACCAGAACATAATTCGCCCTTCTACTTCTCCTTGGAATTCACCAGTTTGGGTGGTCCCTAAAAAGCTAGATGCTTCCGGCAAAACTAAGTGGCGAATAGTTATTGATTATAGACGATTAAATGATGTCACAGTTTCAGAAGTTTATCCTCTTCCTCTCATAACAGATATTTTAGACCAGTTAGGTCATTCAAAGTATTTCAGCACGCTTGACCTTGCATCAGGATTTCATCAGCTGTTATTAGATCCCAAGGACACAGAAAAAACGGCATTCAGTGTTACTACAAACAGTATCTCAGGTCAGTTCGAATTTACGCGTATGCCCTTCGGATTAAAAAATGCACCTTCTACATTTCAGAGAATGATGAATTTAGTTCTTTCTGGCTTACAAGGGTTACATTGCTACGTATACCTTGATGACTGTATTATATACTCTCATGACCTTGAATCTCATATAAATAAATTAGAAACTGTATTCTCAAAATTTAGAGAAGCAAATCTAAAGTTGCAACCTGACAAATGTGAGTTTTTACGAAAAGAGGTTGTTTACCTAGGGCATATCATTACAGATAACGGTGTATCGCCTAATCCAGATAAGGTCAAGGCTATTTCCCAATTCCCAACACCGAAAACTCCAAAAGATGTTAAATCCTTCTTAGGATTAACAGGTTACTATCGTCGTTTTATACAGAACTTTTCACATATAACAAAGCCTCTTACATCACTATTAAAAAAGGACGTAGATTTTCATTGGCACTCTGAACAAGAGCATGCCTTCAATACGCTTAAAGAAAAGCTTATTTCAGCTCCCTTACTACAGTATCCCGATTTTTCTAGACCGTTTATTGTAACAACAGATTCTTCAAATTATGCCGTAGGCGCAATTCTGTCCCAAGGTGAAGTTGGCAAAGATAAGCCAATTGCATATTCCTCACGAACCTTAAATAAACACGAAGGAAATTATTCAACAACCGAGAAGGAACTTCTTGCTATCATTTTTGCTGTTAATACATTCAGGCCCTATCTTTATGGTTATAAATTTAAGATTGTCACAGACCACAGGCCTCTAACCTGGTTATTTAATGCTAAAGATATGGGTGGACGTCTCTTAAGATGGCGTTTAAAGCTCGAAGAATATAATTACGAGATTATCTATAAACCGGGTAGAGTAAATAGCAATGCTGATGCATTATCCCGTTATCCGGTAAATGCTGTAACTACTAGAAGTTCTAGATTGAATTCAACTACTTATGAACAATACTTTAAAATACAATTTACAAAAAATAACCTTGATTACGATACGAAAATTATAGAGCATAATCAAAGTTTGCATACTTCAAAACAAAAGAGTATTGCTTGTCCAGTTTCCTTAGACTTAGATTATTCAATGCCGCATTGTGAACAATTATTGGCAATGCTTGAAGACTCTGAAGAGTTTCGCGCCAGTGAACGCGAACCAGATACTATACACAAAATGAATTCTAAGAATAACAAAATTATTTATTTTATGTTTACAAAAATTCATCATTTTGATGAAACGAGTTATAAGATAATTTACAATTTATTAATTAAACTAAGAGATGAGATAATTTCTCAAAATGATTATGTTAAGGAACTTGCCTTACCAGATTTTTCTGAACCTTTTATTAAATTAAGTTATGTTAAAATTTATAATATGATAGCATATGTTTTCCATAGTACTAATATTGAAATTCATATTTACAAAAACCAAATATTGTATCCTACTCCCGCTGAAATTCCTAATATTCTAAAAGAAAATCACGGGACTACTTTAGCTGGTCACCCAGGTGTGAAACGCATGTTAAATAAACTAAAGGTCTCATATTATTGGAGAGGTATGCGCTCAGATGTAGAGCATTTTGTAAAGAATTGTAAAATGTGTCAAATTAACAAGCCTCTACGCACATGTAATAAAGCACCCATGATAATAACATCAACGAGCACTAAGCCATTTGAAAGATTAGCTCTAGACATTGTTGGCACTTTACCCGAAGCTGGTCTCCAGAAATTTAAATACATACTAACACTTCAAGATGACTTAACAAAATTTTCGTGTGCTTATCCCATGATTACGTGTACTACTGATGAAGTTGCTTGTACATTAATTCATTTCTTTTCTTTATTCGGATTTCCCAAATATTTATTAACTGACCAAGGTACAACTTTCACGTCAGATTTATTTAAGCAATTGACGCACATACTTAAAATAAAAAACCTATTTCCTCCTTAATCCTCCTAATATAACCTCCTTATCATCCTCAAACTAATGGCGCGTTAGAACGTTCTCATGCCACCCTTAAAGAGTACTTGAGGTCATTCGTTAACGAGAACCAGGACGACTGGAATTGTTATATTGCAACTGCGATCCTTTCATACAACACCACTCCTCATTGTACTACAAATTACACACCATTTGAATTATTATACGGTTTTAAACCTTTTATTCCCAGTAGTGTTTACGAATCAACCAATGACACATGTAAGTATACCAAGAATACATTCGTGCACTTCAATATAGAATGAAATATTCACGCGAAAAAGCTATTGAATATATAAATAAGAGCAAAGAATATTCAAAAAATTATTACGACTCTAAATCGAAGTCTATAACCTACAAAACTGGTGACTTAGTATACTTAAAACACCATCATAGGTCTCGAAAGGCACTGTCTCCCGTGTGGAAAGGGCCATACAAAATAATGAAAACCCATGGCAAAAATAATGTCACTCTCTGTGTTAATAGAAAGCACATAAAGTATCACGTTAATGAAATAAAACCAGCGTGAACTATATTTGTTTCAGATGTTTCGTGCATCCAAGCATTTCGGAACCGATAGAACCGATTCTGCATAGTCCAGGAATATATTTTGATCCAACTTCCATCGTCTATTTTCAAAACGACTATTGGAATGTCATAACTTCTGTTGAAGTCATACCGATTAAACCTTATATGGAAAAGATTGAAAAATCTATTAAAAATATATCGGATTTTTGTGAAAAAGCTCGAAATTTAGTTAGTGACTTTAATTTAGATTGTAAAGATATTATTAATCCTTTAGAAATATTAATTAACTCTAATAATCTTAAGATTGAATCCTTATCTCATTTAATTTCTCATAATCGAGAAAAACGTGCTCTCGAATTTGGAGGAGAAATCCTTAAGTTCTTCTTTGGAACATTAGATGCTGATGACGCAAGAAAATATGATGAAGCCATTAGCTCATGTGAACAGAATGAAGAGCACATATACTCTTTAATGAAAAACAATATTCACATTGTCAGATCTACAATTAATAATTTTAATTTATCTATACAAAAATTAAATGATAACGAAAATAAACTTAATACTCAAATTGAAAAACTTAATTACATACTCACCTCTAATACTAAAACACACACTAATCTTATTAATTTAGAAAGATTCAACTCAATGTTTAATATTATAGAAGGATCATTATTATCCATTTCTAATATCTTAGATACAATTTTAAACTCCATTTTGTTTGCTAAGGCAAATATTCTTCACCCATACGTAATTACTCCTACATTATACCGGAAATTATCAAAAAATTACCAATCGATGAGAACCTCCGAGTTCCCAATATCTTTATCTCTGCAAAATATACACACTATAATAGATTTAGCAAAACTAACGGTTTATTTTTATAACAATAAATTAATATTTATTATTCAAATACCTTTAATAAAGCCTGTTAAATTCAATCTTTATAAAAGTTTCCCATTACCAACTCCACGAGATCATTTAACATATTATGTTTTAATACATCCTTCAAAACCTTACATAGCAATAACGGATGATAGATTGAATTATACTTTATTAGATAGCATTAGTGAATGTCAAGAAGTCAATAAAGACTATATTATTTGTCCTTTAACATCAATTCTGTCAACTATCAGTAACCCTACATGTGAATCTAAACTATTAACAGAAGCAACTTTATCGCTTCCTGATAATTGTGAATCTAGAATTATTTATGGTAATATAGATATATGGCAAAAGTTAAATGATAACAAATGTTTATGTGCAATCTAAAGCCAATAGGTTAACGTTAAAATGTAAAAATAATATTACTGATTATGTTTTACAAGGAACAGGAATCCTGTCTATCGAAGATAACTGTGTAGCTTACTTTGAAACATTGCAATTTTATCCATTTAACAAATATAAATTAACTGTACCAAGTCAAATAAATTTAAGCTTTGATTTGACTTTAGATGATTGTTGCAAATACAATCTAATTAATACAAGCTCTTCTCTTCTTAATCCAATAACCTTATCTCATGTAGATCTAGAATCATTAAAATTAGCGTCACATAAATTAGATCATTTAGAAAATGAAATTGATGATAGTCAAAATCAATCCCATATTCTGAGATATGGAAATTACTATTCAGGACTAACTTATGTAATAATTTCAATAATTTTTATATATTTAGGATACAAAATTTATAAGAGATGTTTTTGCAATAGAAACTCATCATGCTGTATCCAAATTTACAACCAATGTTACAATACAAAAACTAATAGAAACAAAAATGATGTTAGAACCTCAATTGAACTTACTGAAATTTCAGACGACTTAGAAGATGATAAGATATCCATTAAAAGGCTTCCAAATGTAGAAATCGATAAGAATAAAGTTAAATTCAGGCAATTTCATAAATCAAAAAGAAATCTCAGTAATTTCTAGTTTTACTTTAAGATTTATAGTTATTAATCAATATTACTTGTATTTTTCTTTCTATTAATTTACGACTTTATGAAGTTATTTTATTGTATTTTGTAAGCCTTTAAATAATGATAATATTTCTTAAATAATGGTTAATATTTAAGTTTGTATTTTGTATATCATAAGAAACAGAGTTTTATTTTTCTTTGTCAATTATTCCATTAATATCTTAAATACTACTTAAAATAATTTAACGTTTATTTTTCTTAAATATTATCTTCAATTGCTTCGCTTTATTATTAAATAATTTAAATAAAGCTCAGTCTAAAGGGGGAGATGTTATGAACAAATTATGTTTACCAAAGTTGCCGACTAAGCGTAAACCCCCATCACTTCAATACTCTTCAAAAACATATATAAGGATAATATGAGGGCTCATCAGAGTCAGAGTCAGAGTACAATTTTACAGTGTAGTACAGTTCATAATAATTTGTATCTTTTTATTTCCAATATAATTTAGCAGTATAAAAATGTTTCTTTAAAAAGGACCTACGGAGTGCCATCCTAACAGCACGTACAAGGTCATAAGGGACTGAAAATAAAAAAGAGATGGGATAGTCGATATACGTAAATCGATAACCGATCTTTATTAAATTATTCATAAAAGAAATAAACCCAATACAATACCTATATAAAACTTTCAACATATCTGTTAGAATTAAAACAGACAGTTACATTATAAAATACATAAATTGACTTAATTAAGCATTAAACTACTTTTCATCTCAGATTAAAGGATAATATTATGTATGCATTATTGTCAATGAACTAGACATATTTATTTATAAAACAGTCGTAATTGATCGATTGATCTAGTGACTATTTGATTTGACACTATTTTGGCAAAAAATGATAAATCTTCTAGCAGGAACGCTCCAGTGATGACAATAATAGTGACCTAGACCTTGATTGTACCCCTTTTGAATAATTAAAACAGTCAAAAAACTGTTTTTGTTTGAAATAAAATCAAAAAGATTTTCATGGATTGTATTTTAATTATAATAGAAAATCACAATTATAAAAAACAAAAGTATTATTGATAAAAACTACGGACTTTATCGTAAGCGTGACAGCACTAGGGACAACTATCACAGAGATCATCCTATATTTCATGGACTTATAAGTTACAGCACATTTGCAATTTCATCAATTGCTTATAAAATTCTTTCTATTTTCTTTGAAAAAGTTTAAATTAATAAAAATAGTCACTCGGGCGGCACTTTATCTCACGTGCTTAAGTAAATTTTAGGCAATATGCCAAGACTGATGACATGCAAATACGGTCGTCATCCATACTTTGTTAAAACGTGTTATAGTTTATTTCAGATTATAAGTTATTTGACTATTGTTATATAATAAAAAAATGCTGATGTATAATAAAAAGAATCAGAAATTTTTATAAAATCTGTCAAATATCCAATTATAATTGCTTCGCTTCGTTTTAGTTGCCTTACCCCGCGTAGTTTCCGTTCCCTTGGGAATACCGGGATAAAATCTAGCCTATGTTACTCCCTGATATTACAGCTTTCCATTGGTGAAAGAATTTTTGTAATCGGTACGGTGGTTTAAACGTGAAAGCGTAACAAACAAACATACTTTCACATTTATAATGTTAATAAGGATGTGAAAAATAAACTACGCAAAAGTACTTTATTTCACACAAGGTGATTTAGCCGGGATTAACACAGATAACAATAGGTATACATATTACAATTTTTCGTAGATAATTATTTTTAGAATGTTGTACAAATTTTCAATTTCACTATCGATTCCAGCCTCGTCAGCATAAACAAAAACTGTTAATAATAATAAAGAATTCACGTCAGAATATCATGTAATATAAAATTCTAATCTTTGACCCGTCCATATAACAAATACTGAGAAAACGGAAACTTGGTACTCACACAATCATTTTGCTTGGTGTGAATACTATGAAAGTTAATTTGAATCCGGCCACGGGTTCTGCATAATGGAAAATATTTTCAAGAGAGACGCTTGTTAACGTCGACTAGAAACTCAAGTAATAAAGCGGGGGAACAACGATAAACAAAGAGAGAATGGTAACAAACCGATAAAGCGTACTCGTATTTGTGAGTAAAATTCGCAATCATAGTTCAGCTGAATCGCTGATATCGAGTTATTACCGGTTTCATAAAACATGAAACGAGTCTTTTATAAAATATTCGGCTCAATATTTTGCGCGCCTTCTTTATTAATTCATGCCTAGAAAAGTAACTGTAGATAGTCGAATTTCAAATTGTGTTTTTGGAAATGGCGGTTTAAGAACCGTGTGTACATCGAGCTAGTAGATCCTTTCTCGATGTTTGAGTGTCGTAAGTTCTATGACACGTAGTTATTTATATATTCATCCATCGATCGGCCTATAGTCGTTTACTGTTAGACAAAGGCTTCCCTGACAAAAGAATACCACTTGGAACGGTTCTGTGCCAGTTGCATCCAACGGTTCTCTGCAACTTTCAAAATGTCGTCACTTATATATATTTTTATATATTAAGCAGAATCAGAATACGGATATACATGCGATTTTGGGTGTAATTTAAGTCTATTAATTATAAGTTTGTAGAGAGATTAATTATAAGCTTGTTCCTCCCTATGTTGGTACCTAACATATTACTTAAGGTGGCAGTTACTCCATACAAAAACATTTAGCTATTTCATCATCAACATCATCATTTATCCTATCGCTGTTAGTGAGCAGCAGCTAGCGTCTGACAGTGACTAGATGTAGTAGCTGCCCTCATGTTTTACTATAAAGTACGTTCCAGTGTCGTCTGCATCCAATGACGGCCAGCGACCTTCACCTTTACCTATGTATAACATAATTATGTTTCGTGTTTGTGTCTTATGGTGGAATACAAAATATCGCAATATATTAATTTCTCATGAACGTGGTAAAAATCGGCTAAGGCAGTAGAATAGTTCAAGCAGCATTCAGCGTTTGGCAAGCTTACATAACAGCAACTGCGGTCCCCAAACTGTCTGAAAAACGTGACATCTATTGTAGAAAGGGAGATACCCTTTCATTATGGGGCTTACGTTCCACAGAGGACCTCGATAGGTGGATGATTTTTTCTTTTTTTACGGGTGGGTTATGGTCTGGACGCGCGCCGTCCGTTTCACCCGAGGTGCGTGCGAAAGGGCGGCGCTCGTCTCCATAACCCATCCCATTTCCTGAGCCTTCGCCATTGAGTCGAATACCCAATCCTTAAGGTCCATGGTCAGCCCGGCGAAAGGATGGATGGATGGAGATATAACTTAAAATGAATTGTATTATTATAATAACTCCAACTTAGATATAGAAAGTTATTTGAATTTTGGAAGAAGTGAGCTGTGCATAAGTTATTTATCGTCGTTATTGACATTGAATTATTATTTTACTAAAATTTATTTTCAGCGTCTCGTAGACGACGAGTAGACCTTGAATTTAAGTCTCTGTCATGACCTTGGTAATTTTTTAATTACAGCCTCATAAGAAATAATTTAAAGTAATAAAAATGAGTATGTTAGCAGTGGTAGGACCAGACTGTTGACAGTTGTCTCTTTTCAGCCGCGGGCCGGTCCGTCCGGAGTAGTACTATACTCTCGCAGAAAACCGACGTCCGAGTTCTAGCAATTTTTTAATGCGTTTCGTTCGGTGAGCTAGAGAGCTGGCAGTCCAACTTTCTGAGGGTGTTTGCGTATGGATGGGTTTTAATGATGCCTTTAGTATCACTGAACCTAATTACACACATTCACACTTCCTTCATTTTCTTCGCGGTAAGTAGCGACCTTGCAAAGTCCATGAGTGGCAGCAACAGTTAGTATCAGGTGTACTATTTGCTCGTTTATCAATATTTGCAAAAAAAAAATCTGTCATTCTAGATGAAAATTTGAATAATAGCTTCAAGAATTTTTAAACATAAGATTTCTGATGTTTTCGCGAGAATTATATTGTAAATAAAACTATTTTTACGGATTTTATCGCGTTTGTATTTGATTTTTGACTGTCCAACATTTCGGACACTTTACAGCGTTCATGGTCGGACGTGATAAAACGTATTAATAGGCCATGGATTCTGTGTGTATAAATATATATGAAATAGATTATAATAGAATCGCCCAAGATTGACAAGTTCAGATACTTTCGAAGCAGTAGCATTTAGATGTTATAAAAAAGGAATCAAGGTTCAAATTTGAATGACTTTTATATTATAAATGATTTGGATTTATGTCACGTATTGAAAGAACTCGTAGGAATGTATTTCAGCAGCTTACCCCTTTGAAGCGGATGTAACTGGCGCTATATCGGCAATTCTTTTCTTCATTTAGCTGTGTCTAGCAAAGTGGTCCTTTGGACACAAATGCATATATGTTGATAGATGAGTATCTCTTACCTAGATATATATATATATATATATATACGCTAGCCTCTCCACGGGTGCCCAGATTAAATCCCCGGTCCGATTACCTGCAACCACGGTCCGGTCACCCGCAGCCACGCCATTTATTTGCATATAGTAAATAGTACTAGTATAGAAAGAGTGACATTAAAAATAAAAAGTGACTTGTGTGATTACGATGCTGTCTTCTTATACAATGTTAGAATCCCCTAATATGCATTTGATCTATGGAGAGTACAGATGCAATGATCATGCTGCAAGTAGATGGTATTGTGAGCGATAACCGAATACTGAACGCTATCCAGACCATCGAGTGTTCATTCATGTTCCTCGAGCTTATTCGGAGGGACACTTACCTAGTGCCCAATAAAATACAATAGGCGTCACTCTCTGTCTCTCTTTACGCAATAAGATTTTTTACAGGAGGTCTAATAAAATAGAACAAAAAATATACCTAATCATTTTTCATAAACTTCGTTGTCTGTCACAAAAACATTTTTTTTTTAAAGTTACGATAACATCTAGAAGGTATTATACCATTTTGGAATAATGAATAATGTGGCCAACTTTTGAAATTACTTGCCACTTACTGTACATTTTTTTTACAGGGTGGTGTGTTAAAGTCAAATGATTAACGTTTTCTTCGAAAAAATTAAGGAATAGCCATAACAAATGTATATTTTTTTATGTTATTGTTACATGCCTAGTTTTAATTGTACTTGTGGTCGATAGTGCAGTTATCTGCGCTTCCAACAAGAAATATCCGATGCCAGAACTAGCCTATTTGTTGTTATAGTACTTGAAAATATCGTACAAGGTCTGATTTTTCACCGTTTTTAGTAATATGCTCATATCGAAAAAAAAAGTGACATGGATTTTTTTTAATTTTTTTCAGAGCTGTCATAAAGTCATCTACCACCCACTTTCGTTTGGACGTTTAATTTAGGGACATCCTGTATATATATATATGTCTGTATCTGTTATATATATATATATGAAACACTATTTATAATTTTGTCGTCTCAGCTCACAAAAGTACCACTAATGGGCTCGAGCCTCCTCCTCAATAGGCCAATAAGAGGGAATTTGACCTGTTGTCATGTTGTTTCCGTGTGGTGGCAAAGTAAAAATACAATTCCCCTTCTCTTACCTGTAGCTATCGTAAAAAACGACTAAAGATAGTCGTGGACTACAGATAATATCGATGAAAGAGAAGGAAAACTCGAAATGAAAACATAGGTTTTCATCTGGTCAGACGTGTTGGCATAGGCCAACACATTTGACCAGAGTGGTATAGTGGTCAAATGTTCTCTCATAATGGAGGAGGCCCCGAGCTCAACAGTGGGAGATATATGGGGTGAGATGACGATGTTGATGGAATACCATGCTGTTCAGATATGTTGGTAAATTGTTTTATTTCGAGTTTTCCTCCTTTTGCTTAAATATTATATGCATATTGTATTCCTTAGTCGTCTTTTACGACGTCCACGAGCAAGGTAGGGCGTAGTGAATTGTATTCTTACTCCGTTACCACACAAAATTTACATTACGTTAATATTTATAGGTTTTATCAAACATTTTTTCTGTCTCTTATTATAATAACTAGCAACCCGCCCTCGCTTCGCTTCGGTTTCAGTCACCTTACCTGCCTAGTTCCCTTAGAAGGTAAAAATTTACAAATGCTCTTTATTCATTTTTACTGAAGGGTATTTTCCATGTGATGACGGAATAAGAATACAATTCACCACCCCCTCTCCAACCCCTGATTCCCCTGATTGTCGTAGGAGACGACTAAAGGATTATAATTTGCATACAACATCTATTCAAGAGAAGAAAAGCTCGAAACTAAAACCTATGGCAACACGTTTGACCAGCGTGGTATAGTAGGTCATTTCCCTCTCGTAATGGAAGAGGCTCGAGCCCAACAATGGGATGTATAAGGATTGAAATGATGAAACAAATGATGAACGAAGAGTATTTAAGCAAAAATTGAAGAAAATCGGTGACGAATTTTGTCTCCTCATACAAACTTTGCTACTGCGGTTCACCTCTTAGGGGTTGTATTCCAAAACATCCTTTCTTATTAGGTCCCTACGTCACAAAACGTACGTTTTTCTAGCTTCAGTAGTTTCAGCTCGGTGTTAATGAGTTAGTCGACCAACTTCTTCATACCTATTTACACCCTTACAGGGTGAAAATTAAGAAATGCTGAAACTCGTGTTTATTGTTTTTTAAATAGTATTTGTGGAGAATTTGATGAAAATCGATGAAGATTTTTTTTCTCCCCTTACAAACTTTGCTGCTGGGGTTTACCCCTTAGGGGTTGAATTCCAGAAAATACTTTCCTAGTGGATCACTACGTCACAAAATAAAATTTTGTTTCAAATTGCATGTAGCTTTAGTAGCCAGCTTTAGTAGTTTTAGCTCGGCGTTGATAAATCAGAGATCCAATTTTTTTATTAATTCATATTTACTTCATTATATTTATTCATTATACGTATTTATTTATTTTTACTAAAGAGTATTTTTGGAAAATTTGAAGAAAATCGATGTAGATTTTTTTTCTCCTTATACAAACTTTGTTACTGCGGTTTATTCCCTAAGGGTTGTATATCAAAAAATCCTTTCTTAGTGGGTTTCTACGTCACGCAACGTAACTAATGTCAAAAGTTCATGTTTCTGGCTTCAGTAGTTTTGGCTCTGTGATAAGTCAGTAAACTGACATCTTTCTACCTATTTTACACCCTTAGAGGATAAAAATGGACAAACGCTGAAACACGTGTTTATTTATTTTTATTAAAGAGTATTTGTGCTTAATTAGAAGACGGTAGCTAAAGATTTTTTTCTTTCCATACAGACTTTACCGTTGCGTTTCACCCCCCTTAGGGGCGGCATTTCAAAAAATCTTTTCTTAGTGGGTGCCTTCGTCACGAAATGAAACTACGGTCCAAATTTCATTTTTCTAGCTTCAGTAGCTTCGGCTCACCCTGTTCCTTTATTTGTATATTATTGTTGACGCCCCCGCAACCCTTGAAGGTGGAATTTCGTAAAATCCGTTCTTAGCTGACTTACACTCAGCGAAAGGAATATTCCTGCCAAATTTCAAGTCCGTACACCTTATGGTTCCAGAGATATGGTGATGAGTCAATATATCGCTCGCAAAACCCGCCTCCCCTATATATATATATATATATATATTTTTGTGGTTGATAGTTACAAAGGTACAAATAACAAATTCGCATTTATAATATTAGTTAGCACGTTTGCTGCGGGAAAGCACACAAGCGTGTGAAAACACACAACACACACCCCCGAGGGAGTATTCCGTCGGGCGACCACTGATGACAAGTAACCCTGCTCCAGTGGTTGGCCCAACGACGAAGGCGGCGTGGTGTTCGGGTGAGTTGCGAGTGTTGCGTGCTTAAGCCCCTCTGTCGCCCCGGACGGAGTGGTGCGGAGGCGCGCCGACCGCAGTCCACCCCCAAAAAAAAAAACAAAAGCGTGTTTTTGATCACAAACGCGTGTGCGGCGATTACACGCCAGGTGTGTATGCAGCATGCGGCGCATCGTAATGTACCTGTACGCGATATATGACAGCAGTCAAAGCTTTAGGATATTATGTGTGTTCCGGCAATAGTTCTAACTATTTTGAATTTCTAATTTTGTATTTAGAGAAGATTTACCTTTGTAGTTATAGTTCCCTTTATAAGTTAAAAACGCAATTTCATGTAAAAAATAGAGATAGTTTTAAGAAACATTTAAATTTGTGATTTACCACATATATTTGAACACTAATTTTATTACCATTAAATATCAAGTAGGTTCTCCGTGTGGTGACGGAGTAAGTATACAATTCACCACTCCCTATCTTGCCCGTGGATGTCCTAACAGACGACTATGGGATGTCATATGCACATATCCTCCGTGCAAGAGAATGAAAACTCGAAATGAAACCCTATGCCAACATGTCTTACCAGCATGGTATAGTAAGTCAAATTCCCTCCCACTGTGGAAGAGGCCCGAGCTCAACAGTGGGACGTATGTAGGCTAAGATGATGATGAATGATTAGCCGTTTATAATACGCCATGATGTTACAAAATTAGAACAATAAACAAAACATTATATTTAGTTCTTAGCTTATATAATTAGCCATTCGTGTGGTATTTTTTTTATGGGTCGGCTATGGTAAGCTTGTCACATTCGTTGTTGGGCCAACCACCGGAGCAGAGTGACTTGTCCTCAGTGGTCGGCCCGACGGAATACCCTTTCGGGTACCCTCACCTCCCGACGTCCCTGTCCCGAGACGTCGTCGTCGTCAGCCTCTCTGTGGGTGACGGACTAAAATCAGCCATTCGTGTGGTGACGGAGTATATAATACTGTCCATCATCCATCGTAGTCGTCTCGTACGATCACCCATGAGTAAGATAGGGGGTGGTGAATTGTATTCTTACTCCGTCACCACACATAATTTTTGCGAAAATTTAGTCGTTTACGCAGCGGAAGCTCTCAAAAGGAAAACAAAACCCCGATATTGAAACATTCTTCATTGGTGCACCGCTCCGGTTGGTCTTAGCGTGATAATATAGCCAAATAGCCTTCCTCGATAAACGGGCTATCTAACACTGAAAGAATTTTTCAAATCGGACCAGTAGTTCCTAAGATTAGCACGTACAAACAAACAAACTTCAGCTTTATATATTAGTGTAGATTTGTCACCATTATTATGTGAAATATTACCAACCAATAGCTCAGTTCCAAAAAAGATAATATTATTTTATCTTTAGTTCAGTGTCCACCTTAAAATAACAAGTAGACGTTATTTTGTGATTTATTATACTTGCAAATAGAATAATCGCTTCACTCGCCTCGGAGTGGAGGGCGCGAGGTGGTGTCAAACCTATACATGTAACGAAACTTTAGCCAAGTCGTGACTATCTGTTAATTTATCATGAAGAATTGCTAAAGAGATTTTTGCGAAATATTTTATAATATACTTTAAACAATGACTTTGTGACTAGTGTGTAAAAATATAATTTACCACGCCTTGCCTTGTCCATGGCTACCTTTTTTTTATGGTAAGCGCACACGCAGTCCATTCCGTCCGGCGCGACGAAAGGATGGCGCGCGGGCCCATAACACACCCGTACCCACATCGCCTTCGTCGTTGGGCCGACCACCGGAGCAGGGTGACTTGTCGTCAGTGGTCGGTCCATAGATACCTTAGAAGAAATTTAAAGGATATAATGTGCATATAAAACCTATAAAATGTAGTCTCTAAATATAAGCCTCATAACCAAGCTTAAAGACGCTCAGCGTGCAGTGGAGCGGGCTATGTTCGGCATTTCTCTACAAGATAGAATCCGAAATAATGAAATCGGTAGAAAAATGGGTGTAACCGATATAACATGAGGAATTATCGCGCTGAAGTATGCTGTGATGATGATGGTATGGAAAAGAGTTTTTATTAGCAAATGATGGTAAGTAATGCCGCACAGGGACCTTTGCAATACTTTTTCTTTTTTTTTTCCGCCAGGCTATGGTGCGACTGCACGTCCTCTGTCCCGTCCGGGGAGGCGAGAGGGCGACGCGCAGCCTCATAGTTCACCGTATTCCCTGCCCTTCGCCACTGGTATCGAATTCTTGACGTCCGTGAACCACCCTTTCTGGTACCCGCCCATCCTGACACCCCCCAGGGCGTCGCCCTAACGCGGTTAGCCTCTCTGCCGGTGACAGACTATTCCCCGGTTTAGTCATCCGCGCAGCTAGGGCAGCATCAGGCGCAGGTATTCACGCCTACGTCGCCCAAGTCGCCGGCGGCGAGTCGTGACACCCTAGAAGGTTCCTCCCGTGCACGATCCACCGCCTCTTTCCGCGAGGCGACTGCCTCGCAAAAGGCGACAATCGCGTCCATTTTCAGTACTAAGGCTACAATGAAGCTGGCGTAAATAAAGTGCTCTTGTTAAACTTCGTTTAAAGAAAAGTATGTCATAGCACTTGGGAAGCACAGCTGTGGGTAGTTAATGCCACATCTTGCACACAAAATATCTATTGCATAAAACAATATTATATTTCTTTACTTTTTCACTGTGCTTACCTATGCCGCTTAATTTCGAAAACTAAAGCTTTGATTTTGACGGGCTTTTAACTGGTATGTATCTGATTTTATAAAGAAAACATTAGGAATACGTACCTTTAAAATTAAGGTTTGCAATTAGCCCGGTTTTACGGTGCCTGCTAGTTTACTCAGTTAAAGTTATGCACCGTGCGGTTCGAATTAGAGACTTTTAATAGCAGTCCATTTACTTCACCGTTACGCTATCGCTACTGAATGATACTGAAATGAAAAGCTTTAATTAAACTTCATATTTATGTATTATAACGCTCGTTAAACACCCATTATGTTTGAACAGCCCCGTTTAGAGTTTGGATGTATTAATATTGGGATTAGAGAGGTTTAATTATTCTGTACTATAGTCAGATTCCAATATTTATGTTAGAATAATTATTATGAAATATGTAGTTATAACATATTAAGCGTAATTGGACGAGTAGGCTGTTCAGCCGTGTAATAATAATCATCACCATCATTATTTCAGTTCATATTTGTCCCTCTGCTGGTCTTGAGACTCCTCTTAATAGGTGGGAAATGGCCTACTATACTACGCTGGTCAGATGTGTAGTTACAGGTTTTCTTAGAATTTTCCTTATCTTGCATAGATTGTATTTGCATATTTTATCTCTATTTTGAAGATATCCACGGGCAGGGAAGGCGGTGTTGAATAGTATTCTTACTCCGTCACCAAATGGCAAAATCCCGTGACCATAACCCGTGTGGTGATGGTAAAAATACTATGTTTTTGACCCTATATATTGTGATTTTATCACAAGCACCAAACAAGTGACCACCAGGGGAGTAGGCAACAGCGCTCATTGCACGACTGTCATACACTTTGACAGACTACCTTTTGTAGAAGGTGATCATATCCATTAGTAGGCGTCGATAGGCAGATAGATGGATTTATCCAGATGGAATATTCAGCGTTTATAAAATATTTATATTCACCGTGTTGCATCGCCAGATATCTATGCAAGAGAAGGAAAACTCGACATAAAATCCTATGCTAACCCGTCTGACCAGCGGCGCGAAATAGTAGGTCAATTTTGCTCCCATAGCGAAGGAGGCCCAAGCCCAACTGTGAGACAAGTCAGTTACTTATCACCATATCGACGTCCAATATAGGAAATAGGCCTACTTTGTTAGGGATAATAGCATTATCGTCACCTTTAGCAGGCGAATTAATGATCGCAATTAGTTTCCTAAGTTTCACAAAACAGTCCTAATGTCCGTTCTTCTATTGCTCTTTCCGCCCATTTTTGTAAGACTATCTGTAAAATGCTCCGCTAAAAAGCTAATTAACAAAGAACTATATAAAATAATTTTCATCGCAACTTCATGCTTCGAGGAATTCAAGTTATAGCTTTCTCGTAGTGGAAAAGAGGACGGAAACTAATAATTAAACACCAGATACCAAACCCTCTGACCTGCATCATGGTATAGTAGATCAATTGTCCTCCTATTGTAGAGGAGGTTCGAGCCCAATAATTGATAATTATATTGGTTGAAATGGTGATAAATATAATATTTATTCTTAATATTGGTTGTCTCCCTAGTCTATTGGCATCAACATAATCTGCAACTCCGGCTTATGGCTTAGACATTTTTCTGTTATTTGGGTTTTCCTCAAAGAACTTAAAAGTTAGAAAATATATATAGCTATAAAGTCAGAAAATTTATATGCCCGATATACCGCAAAAGCATCAATGTTTATTATGTGGGACTATAGTTTCGAAACGGAATGTCTATTTAGTCTTCATAATCATAAGTAAGGATCATTTTCACATTACAAATTTTGTAAGTTTTTTTACTGTTAATCCTTTTTTCAACAGAATAAATAAATAAGATTATATTTACAGATTTTATCGCATTTGTATTTTGATTTTTGATTGCCATACGTTTCGAACACTTTACAGCGTTCATTATCACGAGCAAACTATTTATTTACAATTTGTTATACTCGCGTAAACATCAAAAATCATTATATAGCTATGTGTAACATGGTATCTTGTTTTTGCTCTTATAAAGCTAACAATATATTGTGGGTAAATAATATCAAATATTTCGTTATTGAATAAATTACGTTCCCTATCGTTGGCCCTATTTCACTTGGCCTTATTTCGCTGTAAATAGATACTTGGGTGTATCCTTATTTGCGTTTTTATGTTATTATTATAGTGTTATAGTAATAGATATAGTAAATTTGGCTTTTTAGAGGCTGAGGCTTATTCATATTTACAATTTATCGAATAGCTAAAAAAAGATATATATGGCATAACTTTGTTTTTTATTCTAGTTCACCAAAACAACAGAATATATTAATAACGTTAAATATTTCTTTATAAGATCAATTATAGACTCCATAGCTGGCTTTATTTCAATGTATATAGAGTGTAATGTGTATCCTTACTTCTATTTTTATGTTATAGTCAAATACTTTGTTTACATAATGTACTACGAAGATCGGAGCGTAGGGGTCGCATGGCGCGCGGTACGCTACACCCGTAGTCTCGTAGGGGGTCTTGCGGCAGTCACGCTACGGCGACTGACCGCTACGGTTCGTTTCGTGGTCGCTTTAAGAGTCTACGCAACAACGTAATGTTGTGTACGGTCGCGCTATTGGCGTTGTTCGCCTCTGTCCAAGGACGAGCGGTAAGAATAAGCTTTCAAATTTTTATTTTACTATAGCTTTCATGGCCTCGTTGGCCTTCCAGCTTCTTGGAAAGTTTTATTGTAGTACTTTTGTAGAAGTTCAACAAGATTTCTTAAAGCTTCTTACTTATTTTATATACTTAAGATAAATAATCAAGTATAAATACGTGTGAAGAGCAGAGCTGTTCTTGTTTACATTCAATGTTCTTGTTTATGTTTATAAACATGCCAATTTCTTAGATTAAAAAAATTGTGCAATCTTAGAAATTATTAATTCATTCATGACATAGTGTATGCCACTATGTTAAAATATCTAATTATATAAATGAAGCTTAAATAGTTCAATGAGACATCTTTTTGCAAGCGAAGGAAGGGTCAAATCAAACACTCTACGTTAATACGCCTGATCTGAATAGTTAAGTAACTAATTATACTGCTTTTGTATCTGTAAAGAGGTCCAAATCTAATACTTTAATGCTAATTCGCAAAGGTTATATGGTAATTTAGAAGTTAAAAGAGAAATAAGCGAATTTTGAATTGTGATGTTCGCTCAATTTTTACCAATATTTTTTTCGGATGCCTTTTAATTTCTATCTCAAGGGCAGAAGTCCTTGACATTAAATACTAAAAATGGTTAAAAACGTGATGATAATATTAAATTAATATTAATAAAAACAGTTTTATTTTCAATACTTGTATAATTATTTGTATGAAATAAAATTGCTATTGTTTGATTGAAAGTTAATATGTAAGCAACATTTATTCATTTTTATAATAACATTCATCAGCAATAAAATTGTATTTTACTGTCTTATTTATGTCTTAGTCTCATATAATGTAGGTCGAACTTATTACTATGTTCTGGGCATACTTCCAGAATTCGTGGCTGTCAAAATTATTTTTCGCGAAAATGCTTTTCTAATCCAGTAACCAACTCCATAATCGTCAACCACATTTGCGCTTAAACTACTGGACCAGCAAGATAGACATAACCATGTCTGGCTATCTATTTAAAAACTTAAAATGAGTATTTATTCTATATATTTTGTGTATCTCTAAATTGACATAATTATTTTGGTACAAAAATCGTATAGAGAACGTTTTGGTTTCTTTAAAAGTCCAATGCTATATAAAAAAAATGTAATATAATTTCGTAAATATTTAAGTTAATTACATAAGGCATTGTTATGGGCAGTATGGAGTAAGAGCAGAAGTATTCTTAATCTGACGTATTAACGGGATATTTTTTCGAGACGATAGTAGTGGTGGGGACGGAGTAAAAATACAATTCATCACCCCCTGTGGGTATCGTAAAAGACGACTAAGGCATATAATATGCAGATACCATCTATGCAATCCGTACCAATCCGTCTGACTCACGTGGCATACATAGTAGGTCAAATTCCCTCCTATTGAGAATAAGACCCGAGTGCAACGATGGGAAGTACATGGGCTGAGACTACGTCTAGATTACTCCCTATCTTGTCAGTGGGTGTCGTTAAAAACGACTTAGGAAAATAAAATGCATATAACATCTATACAAGATAAAGAAAAATCTAAATAAATCACTAGAACCCGTCTAACCGACGTATGAGCCGAGATACATAAATGAATGAATGAACACAGATACATACTACATACTAGTAATCGAAATTTCTTCGAGATGGAAAGACCACATTGTGGAGTGGAAGGACCACACTGTCGACAGTTATCTGTCTACAGCCGCGGGCCGGTCCTTCCGGGGTAGTACCACGCTCTCGCAGAAAATCGACGTCTTAGTAGTAGCAATTTGTTACTGCGCTTCGTTCGGTGAGTGAAAGAGCCGGAAGCCCAACTTTCTGAGGGTGTTTGCGTGTGGAGGGTTTTGGTATCACCGAGCCTCAATGCACGCATTCACACTCCCTTCACTTTCTTCGCGGTAAGCAGCGGCCTTGTAAAGGTCTATGAGCGGCAGCAACACTTACCATCAGGTGTACTGTCTGCTCGTTTGCCACCGTTTGCAATAAAAAAAAAAAAAAAAGATGGCATTAGGACTCATTACCTACCCAAAAATCATTCAAGTTTTATATATCCTATCCTACTTCCTACTAATATTATAAACGCGAAAGTTTGTGAATATGTGAGGATGTGAAGATGTTTGTTGCTTTTTCACGCAAAAACTACTGAATGCATTTTGATGAACCTTCACAATAATACAGCTTATATATCAGAATAACACATAGGCTATAATTTATCCCGATATTCCTACGGGAAGAGGAACTGCGGGTGAAACCGTAGGGTGCTGCTAGTAGTACATTTAACTATAAGTCATCATCACTGTTCTTAATGCAATGAGTATTTTTCTTTAATACGTACAAATTGCAAAGGTTTTAGCAATGGTTTTATGATCGGCACCTGGCTCAAGCTTTCTTAGGACCGACCACTGAAGACAAGGAATTCTGCACCGGTGGTCGGCCCAACGACTAAGGTGACGTGCCACGGGTGGGTCATGGGGCTGCGCGGCGCCCCTCTGTCGCCCCGGACGGAGCTAGGCGGTGAGCGAGCTGACCATAGCCCACCCCTTAAAAAAAGGAATGTAATTATTAAACAATATTTAGCCGTATTTAAAGACACCCACGAACAAAGAGTTGGTAGTAGCTGCTAGTACACAGCTATAAACATATATAAGACATACATACATGAAACAAGAGAAAATTTAACGACATCCTGTTCTTCAGATCATTTCTAAAATTGCTAATAATTTAATATGTAACCGTCGTAAAACCATCAAATTATAAACTCCAACGTTTATGGCGGCGTCTCTTTATTCATTAAGTAAAATTAATATAACATGTTACGAGCACCTTTGTCCCGTGTTAACCAATGAATATTCATATACAGAGATAGACTGTTATTTTTGTAACTGGAATAATAGCATCAAAAACAAGACTTGTAAAAAAAAGCCAAGCCTCGCAACTGAGTTGTTCTACCATAAAAATTTGTGAGATCCATGTTATACCAAGTCAGTTAACTCATTCAGACCCTGCTTAAGGGACCTTTCTTCTTAAGTTATTACGTATGTACGTACGTACTTCTTATAGTGACTATATCAATATTAAAGATCTTTTATGTTTTAAATAAACAGAATGACTTGGCAATCGCATGAAAACACACCTTACAAGTAATACATATTATATTAAATTGTACTAAACATAGTGCCACGTGTCGTTACTTACTAACACCATAACGCTGTGTGGTGACGAAGTAAGAATACAATTCACCACCCCCTATCTTACCCGTGGGTGCCATAAAAGACGACTTATGTATAGAAGGGACATATAGCAAGAAGAAAAACTTTTTTTATTGCAAACGGTAGCTGATGAGCAAAATAACCGTGTGAGCATGAAAAAAGCCTATTATTTTGACATTACAAACAGACACTCCAATTACATTTATTGGTATAGATGGTATGGAAATGTCAGGCAGGCGGCCAGTCAACTATTCCTAAAAGTTTTGCAATATTTACCTAAAATGGAAGAAGAGTATTTGTTGGGTGGACACTAAGTAATTGGGATAATAATATAAAATAAATAACGATTATCATCACAACTCATACATACATACATCCCATTGCTGGCCTTGAGCCTTCTCCACAACGGAAGGGAAATGGATCTACTATAACACGCCGGTCAGACGGGTTGGTATAGGATTTTATTTTGAGTGTTTCTTCTCTTGGAATGCTGTTTTCTGCGTATCATATCCCTTAGTCGTCTTTTACGACATCCACGGGTAAGAGAAGGGGTGGTGAATTGTATTCTTACTCCGTCACCACATGGAAACCTTATGGTTACAGGCTAGAAATGTAAAGTCTTACGACGTCTTCTTACCTCACGGAAGTCGTAAAAAACGACTAAGGGACAGGCAAACTCGATATAAAATCCTAAACCACTTGGTTAGTTGTAGCATATTGTGTCAAGTACCGGCAAACCGAGATTCGCTCAACCTTTTCTTTTTTAAATACTTTTATAGTGGGCATTGCTTTTTATCGTCATTTCTTAGAGTTTGGAAGTTCGAGGACATTACAAGTACCCCATATAATACCGTAACAATAAAAATACCACAGTGATGAGAGTGGTATAAATATAAGTATTTGATTTTTTAAATGTAAAGGGGGAACCCCTTCTCCAGTAATGGCGGCTATATGGGTAAAAAGCAAATTCTAACTAATATTATCAATTAGAGTCTGAATCTGTTTGGTTTTATTTTGTTTATTTGTTTTGTTTATTTGAAAGCAGCAGGTTTTATGTTACAATTACGTAGTCAATCGATCGCCAAAAAATTTGTAACATATGAATGTTTAAAAAGCCTGTAGGACTGTACCTATACCATCAAGTCAGGCAAAAGTACTATTTACGTGCTATAGAAACGTTTGTTGATGATATTTAAATGAGTGCAAGTAAAGTCGCTTTATATAAATACGCCATTTGAATTAAATATTACAACCGTTTTCCAAATACTCAATATAAATCTATACCAATAAATAAAATTGGAGTGTCTGTTTGTAATGTCAAAATAATAAGCTTTTTTCATGCTCACACGGTTATTTGCACGACACCTATGCCTAAAATAGCAATTAAAAAATTTTTGTCTGTCTGTTTGTTCCGGGTAATCTTCAAAACGGCTGGACCGATTTCAAAAATTCTTTCACCAATGGAAAGCTATAATATCAGGGCGTAAACTAGGCTATATTTTATCCCGGTATTCCCACGGGAACGGGAACTACGCGGGTAAAACCGAAGCGAAGCGAGGGCGGTTTGGTAGTATATAAATAAAAATTTAAGTTTTCAAATAGTAATATGGGAAAACTATTAAAAATAAGTTTGTAATCTAAATAAAAAAGATAGCCAGTATTAAAAGACTGGTTACTTTGAGGAAGCTTTTCCAAGATGCATTCATTTTTACTTTAAAGTACTGTAAATATGGTGGCTAATTATTCCATTGCTTTGTACTTTTAATAGCTTATATAAGTCCAGTTGGGCTGAGTCTCTTTCATAATGAGAGGGAACTACTACATTGACTTTCATTTTTAATTCTTTTTCCAATAATGTTATCTGTTTATTTGCTGCAATTATTTAACACGATAGTCGCGGCAAAGGATTGCTTTGATTTGATTGGTTGATACACATTATAAGCTCCTTCCCTCAATACACGTCACACAGTACTTTGTTACGCTTTATGTAAAAGTTACGTATTTATACCTCAGTAAATTAAGGTTAATTTTAAATTTCGGCTGGTTCTCCGATGTGGCTCATTAAGCTGTAGAGATAAGATATATAACAATCTTGAAAACGTTCTTAAACTAGTAAGGAGTGAATACACGAGCGACATAAAGGGGATTATTTATGGTACCATATTTGTCAATGTAAAGGCCCTTTGTGTATAACCTTTTTGGGGTTTTGTATTCATTAGTGTGACATAGTAATGCTTCATAAACTGTAAATGTTCTTATAAAATATCTACTTTAAACTAATATTATTTGAAGAAAATATTTATTCGACTTTACTTTTTAATGTATTGCATAGCATTGGATTATTCTGTATAATTCTAAACCATACAAATGACTAACGAGTAAGAATGCAGCAGTTATCATTCATTACTTTCTCGTAGGTATTGTAAAAATTAATTAAACGATTTAAGCTGACAATATTTACTGCAAGTGATGTAAAAATGTCACGACGGAGAAAAAATACAATACACCACCCCCTATCTTGCCCGTAGATGTCATAAAAAAAGCAAGCAATAACATATGCAAGAGAAGGAAAACTTGTGAAAAAATGAAACGAAACACGTCTGACCAGTGATACAGTAAGTCAATTTTCCTCCTATTGTCGAGGAGGCACGAGCCCAACAGTGAGACATGTATAAGCGGAATGATGACAAATGATGGTAGAAAACTTGAGTTATAATCGTATAGCAAGCTGTCTGATATAGTAGGCTATCTTCCCACTTTTTAGGAGGACTGCGCTTAGCATTGGGGCCTCTATACATACAGTGAGAAGAAGAATACAATTTATCATACTTTTTGGAGTTGTCATAAAAGATGACAAGGGTATGTAAGCAGATAATAGCATTGCAAAGACAATTTGAAAATAATATCTGCCAATGCGTGAGCAGCATGATACAAAGTCAATTACTTTCCATTGTGAAAAAGCATCATATCGCATAGTGAGCTATATATACGTTGCGGTGGAGAAGCAGAAATGGAAATAGTTAATGGAACCGTTGGTCGAATAATTAATAGCTATATAAATGCCAAGTGTGAGGTGCTGGTTGCGAATAATGTGTCAAGGAAAAAAGTTTCGTTAAAGAATTCCCAATAGTAATAAGTAGTTCTGAAAATAAAAATGGTGCACGGTAAAAGGCTCAATAGCGTAATAAAAATATGGTAAACAGTATCTTAAACTTTGAGATCATTATTATATCTACTATTTGCAGGTTAAAAGTGATTGACAAAAAATAATCGTCAATTTATCGAAAATATTGCTTTTTTTGGAGGTGGCGGTCGGCGCACTCCTCGCCCGGCTCTGTCCGGGGCGACAGAGGGACCTAAGCACGTATACCCGTAACCCACCCGTATAGCACGTCGCCTTCGCCGTTGGGCCGACCACCAATGCAGAGTTCTTGAACTTCAGTGGTCGACCCGACAGAATAGCCCGAGGGAGTACCCTCTCCCATCGACGTCCCCTCGGGATACCGATCGCCGCCGCCGTCGCGAGGCTAACCTCTCCGCGGGTGCCGGACTAAATCCCCGGTCCGGTCACCCGCAGCCTCTGTTAGGGCAGCATCAGGCGCAGGTACTCGCACCTGCGCTGCCCCAGTCGCCGACGGAGGACCGTGTCCGCGTAGAGTCGTTCCTTCCGCACACGGTCCGCCGCCTCCACTGAAAATATTGCTCTGAAAATTTATGTTTGCTTATAAAAGCTTAGAATAACTTCCAGTGTGCTTTTAAAACCACAATATACAATTGGAGTACATTTTTACTTTGAATCTTGTGAGATAGGTTAAAATGTGTGAGACATTTTTATGAAGAAGCATGCATTGCATAGAGTAGAAAATTCACTAGTACAATTAAGGTTATTGGCGTCGTTTTGTTTGCACTTGCATTAAAAATAATATTATTTTTACATTTAGTTTGATACTAGTTTTATTATCTCACCATTATGGCATGTATTTATTGCGCCTGATGCCGCCCTAGTAGAGGCTGCGGGTGACCGGACCGGGGATTTAGTCCGGGCACCCACGGAGAGGTTAGCCTTGCGACGGCGATCGGCGTTCCAGTAGGGGACGTCGAAGGGAGAGGGTACTCCCTCGGCGTATTCCGTCGGACCGACCACTGACGTCAAGTCACCCTGCTCCGGTGGTTGGTCTAACGACGAAGGCGACGTGTCGCGGGTGGGTTACGGGTGTGCGTGCTTACGGCCCCTCTGTCGCCCCGAACGGAGTGGTGCGAGGAGTACGCCAACCGTAATCCAACCCTCAAAAAAAAATGGTACGTATTTATATCAAAGTTTCTAATAAAATTGATATACTTTATATTACTAATAAAATTAATACTTTTTGTAAAAGGTTAAGCGCAAAACTGTGGTAACTCGTAATTAGTAATGAGTTTACTGTTCTCGCCTTTATATCGTGTAATTGAATGCCTAAGTAATGTGTAAATACCTTTCGCTAAGTTTTGATTGATTTACATAACTTTAATAGAGTTAAAGTAATACATCCTGAACTGATTGATAAACATATAACTTGAAAGTTTATTTGTAGCGCTTCATTACATATATTTCGTATAGCGAGCGCCATTTTCTTGTTACTAGAGTTACCGAGCAAAATTATTAACTTCGTTACATTATAGTCATGAAAACGAAGTGGAACATTTTCTAAATGACTATTATAAATGTTTGATGTTTTATTTACTTTGAATCTTTTACTGGAATCACTAATAATGTAATAAAGTTATATTTAAAGAAATTTTTATAGTGTAGTGATTGGTTTCAATAAAAAAAATATTTTGATTCTGTTAGAAAAAGTGTCGTATTACTAGAAGATATACATTTTATTTATTAACTGATTTAAACGATGCGTGTTGGAATTTCATTATTACTTTAAAATAGAGGGAGCCTACCCACGTTCTACTTTCTTACTGTTAGTCTATATACCGCACACCCCAAGAAAGGAAGACATATGGAATAGGATATAAGAAAGCGTTCCTACTTCTATGTGATGATCTGCTTCCAGTTCTCCAACTTGAATTCAGAACTTTGAATATTGATTCGACTTGTGTTTCGCCTTTGAACGTGGCAACCTCAGGATTGTTTGGCTTCAAAGATGCTCTTTTTTATTTGTATTTTTTGGATATGGATGCCTTTGAAGCTATGTCCTATTTGTTCACGAGATTATGGTTATCACATTTGTTATTACTTACGAGTTACGTGTATTTCGAGCATTATTGCTCACGAAATTGATCATTTCCACTGTTAAGACCACAGTGAGATCGCGCGTAATAAACCACCAAGAAACCGAGCAGACAGATATAGACCAAATGGTCTACCCATCTGCAATTATCTTTCACTTCAGTTTCTCCATGATCATGGTGCTTGCAACAGTGCAATTATCGGTAAATTGTAAGTAATGTAATATATGGTATAAAACCCATTAACCATAATCTGGTAAATATTAGTGACCATGATAGTTTCAATAGCAGAGTTTCATAACTTGTTAAAATTCGAAAAATTTTGTTGCTCTATCGAATGATAATTGTCGCGGCGCAAATTTGCAACAACTAAATCTTCGTTTAGAGAATTGGTTTAGAGAATGGTAATCATTTTCAAGTCATGCTATCATGCTAGTTTGAAAAACAGTTTATAGAGCATTCCAAACGTCGAAGTATTTGTTGATGCACCGAATAATAATCGCTACAGTACAACAGCGCAACAGCAAAATGGAAACTAATTATCTATATACTAGGTATCTGCTTGCAATTATTTGTGTGTGAAGATTAATACAATTATTAAGTGCGTAGGCAATTATTTATCCTATAACAATAGTTCATCATCAACATGACTTGCAAATCTATATGATAATAAATTACTGTTATTCGGTGAGGCAACAAATTTTACAAACTTTAGAAGGCTATAAGAATTATATTTGAAGCTGCCATAAGTATTAGTAAGTTATAGCATTAAATACAAAAAAAATATACAAAAAGAAAATTATGCCTACGTACAGCATTAATTAAGCAACAAATTAATTGGTTTTAAGATGAATAGGTTATTTTTACCGTTTCTTCATCATCATCATCGTCATTTCAGCTCATATACGTCCCACTGTTGAGCTCGAGCCTCCTTCACAATAGGAGGGAGATTGACCTTACTATATCATGCTGATCAGACAGGTTGATATAGGGTTCTGTTTCGAGTTTTCCTTCTCTTTCATAGATGTTATATGCGTATGTATCCCTTAGTTGTCTTTTACGACATCCACGAGCAAGATAGAGAGTGGTGAATTCTTACTCCGTCACCACACAGGAATCAGATACCGTTTCTATCTTCATATTAAACTAAAAGTGATCACAATTTGTGAAGACCGGCTTGAGCAACAAAATTGTCAATTCAGTAACAAATTATTCTCATACCTATTTGTTTTTTTAAATTTTGCCCATTTGATATGGTCAGTTCTCTAGACCTCAGAATTTACCCTTTATATCAAACTGATGGTTATCACTTAGAGTAAAATCTTGTTAAAATACGTCAATTTATATGAATCTCACAATAGAATAGAAGATTCTTCAGGTTGCAAAGCTTTACAAGTAATTTTAGTTGTATTATGAAGATCGCTTTATCACTTAAATATAGTCATTTACACGTATAAATGCGATGAGAATAAACAATTCTTCGAATTATGTAGTCAAATGAAGGACTTAACAATTTAGCATGTCAATTAAGGTATCGAGAGCAGACTGTTCGAAGTCAACTTAGCAAGTTTGCTGCGCACGCCCGAACTGCCCCGAATACCAATTATCGGAAATTTATTTATGTAACAATACAATTACTTTGTACATTTCCTCATTAAAATTATGTAGATGTGTTTATCGATTTAATACTCGTGGAGACTCATGGAGAAATATTATTGTTATAAGATTTGAGTACATTAATTATTCACATAAAAGTTGTAAGCTACTTAAACTTGGTTAAATAAATTCGTTTATATAATATTTATCAATAGTGACATCAACTTATGATACCGACTGTTCTTGTCAAAATGTATGCTCAGTATGGCGATGGACATTATCTACTGCCTGGGGAGGCAAATATTTAACAAAGAACGTTTATAGGCTAATAGATGGATGGGTCACACAGCATTTATTATTGGCTCTAAAAAATATGAACGCCAAATATGAGCCGCATGTTGGGCACATATCTTCTGATTCTTAATAAAATTTATAATCCAAGTGGTTTAGGGCTGTATTAGATATAGATTAATTTGAGATCTTATGAAATTGAAATACTATTCACAAATTATACCTACTTATTCACAAAAAATATATCTTTGTAGCTATTGTACACATCCATCAAATTATAAATGTTAATATATGTAATAGGTACAATTACATTAAACTTTTCTATGAAATTTCAAGACTTTATAAGATATACGAGATACTCTTTCATTTTATTTATTTTTATTATTACTCTTTTATTTATTTACACTTTGAACAGAGTCTGCTCTGTAATGGGAGGAAAAGAGATCTACTATTTCGTGGCACTCAGACGAGTTCAGGGTCGGTTTTGTTTCGTGTTTTCCTTCGCTTATAGTAAAACTATATACCTATTTACATCGCTTAGACAACTGTTTATGGCTTTATGCTAATTATTGAGAAGGGGTCGGTGAGGTACGTATGAGTTGAGAAGAAGACTATTATATAATGATATCTGATGTTTACGTGAGCACTACACATTGTAAATAAAACTACTTTTACGGATTATATCGCGTTTGTATTTGATTTATGATTGCACGACGTTTCGAATACTTTACAGCATTCATGGTCACGGGCGGACTAAGATGTCTGACGCCCAAACAAGTCAACGTATTATAGATTTTTATAATTATCTACCTGCTACAGAAAATTAGTTATTTAGTTATGATCCACATTTTTGGTACACATTTATTGTAGTCCAGTCAAAATACGGCTCACAATGGGAAAAAAATCACTAAATTTGGTTTTTTGGGGATTATGAAGGATCGATAGCGGGGTGTATTCTGAGCATACATTCCAATTTGAGGGATTCTGGGGAGGTCAGCTCAATGTCATTTCGATGAAAACGCGTTTAATTCGATATCTCGAGAACGGTTAGTGTTAGGCAAAAAATTATAGAGACCTTTTCTGTTCTAAATTAAATTTACTAACTTTTTTATCCAATTTTTTTTTTATCATCAATAATTTTCAATTTATCACTTCCAAAAGGGAAAAATTTACCTTTTTTCTCCCTTTTTTATTTTTCGCCATTTTCTCCCCAACCTTTCAATGTTATTAAATTTTACCGATTATCAAATCAAATCTTTTAATTATGAACCACTTTTTTCTTAAACTTTTTTCTGTAATGCTAATACCTTCGTAGTTATATAGGGTAATTAGGCCGCGTGATGACGGAGTAAGAATAAAATTCACCACCTCGAAAAGACAACTAAGGGATATATTACGCAGATAACATCTATGCAAGAGAACGGAAACTCGTCATAAAATCCTATGCCAACATATTTGATCAGTGCGGTAGAGTAGATCAACTTTCCTCCCATGCTGAAGGAGGCCCGAGCCAAACAGTGGGAGTTACGCGGGCTGAGATGATGTTGGTTAATATTCACGAATGATTCTGGATGGAATTTACAGGTTCTAATTATAGCGCTTTAAATAATACCCATAAATTTTTTAATACCCATAAATAAAATTGGAGTGTCTGTTTGTAACGTCAAAATAATAGGCTTTTTTCATGCTCACACGGTTGTTTGCACGACACCTATGCCTAAAATCTCTTTATATTTTTTTGTCTGTCTGTCTGTCTGTTTGGCTGGACCGATTTCAAAAATTCTTTCACCAATGGAAAGCTATAATATCAGGGCCTAAACTAGGCTATATTTTATCCAGGTATTCCCACGGGAACGGGAACTACGCGGGTAAAACGACTAAAACCGAAGCGAAGCGAGGGCGGGTTGCTAGTCTATATCTATACCAATAAATAAAATTGGAGTGTCTGTTTGTAATGTCAAAATAATAGGCTTTTTTCATGCTCACACGGTTATTTGCACGACACCTATGCCTAAAATACAGATTAAAAATTTTTTGTCTGTCTGTCTGTCTGTCTATCTGTTTGTTCCGGGTAATCTTCAAAACGGCTGGACCGATTTCTAAAATTCTTTCACCAATGGAAAGCTATAATATCAGGGCGTAAACTAGGCTATATTTTATCCCGGTATTCAAACGGGAACGGGAACTACGCGAGTAAAACGACTAAAACCGAAGCGAAGCGAGGACGGGTTGCAAGTTTAAAATATATTTCCTTGGTATTAAGCTTAAGATGTTCGCCAAAGTCGAGATTTTATGGATGAAGTAATTCAGGCTCGAACTCATTAATTGAAAAGTAATTAGTTTCAAGTCAAGTCAGGTTTCTAAGAATAAAGTTATGCTAATTATCAGTTTCTGAAGAACAAATTCTTTTTAGAAATTCATCTGTTCATTAACTTAGATTTGATCATATGTTTGTGTTTTAAATTCAGACTAGGCTCTAACTAACTAACTCTATTAACTACATATTTATTTTAGAGTAGCTTTTTTTGAGACGTTATGGCAGATTCATAGCATATCAAAAAAGGCTACTATGGAGTATCATGGGATCAGAGTCATACCTACTAAAAATGGTTGAGGCGACAAAGGGCAGCGAACGGGATCATTACCTGCCGTATTTACTATCTACGTGCAATTGAACCATCCATAAGGGCGGTGGGTAGATGGAGTCAGGGTGGAACTATGACGAATTTTCTGACGAGCAACATATAAAGAACTTGAAAATAAACCTTATTAAATAAAGAAGGAAAACTCGGAACTAAATCTTATTTTATGTAAGGCTTATTCCATACATATTTCATATAAGGTTCTGTTTCAAGTTTTCCTTTTTTACTGCTGATGTTTTTAAGTTGCTTTAATGCTTTAATTCTTTTTTACGGCACATTGTATTTTTTTAAATTATTATAATACAATTGATAATGGATATTTATCCTATGTTTTATATTTAAGCCCAACATTCTTAAAGTAAAGGATCACATAGCAAACATGCAGACTGCTGACAGAAGTGAAAATTTAAAACTATGAAAACACAGTTGTTATTTCTTTATTCAACCAATTATTAAATTTTAAATTGAGGAGTGCGCCGACCGTAACCCACCCAAAAAAAAAAGATCTTAAATTAAAATTGGTAATTTAAAACTTTTTACGTTTACCTGGTTTTGACATATTTCAGCATAGATATAGTAACATATATGGTACATAGTATTAGCGTTAATATGCTACGTGATCATGTCTATGACTACTTACACGAATTTACTTGCCATAAAAAAAACAAAAACCAAATCAAACCTGCATATAGATGTTTTCACTTCAACAATGACTATGTAACATTCTTAAGATAATATGTAAAACTTCTCAATTATCCATATTTTACATAACTTCTGTGACAATTTCCATTAAGTACATAGCCAGTAAGTTTGAAAATCTCATCCATCTTGTAGATAAAATTTAACGTATTCTGTAAATACTTTCATGTTCGTTTGCGTTAGTTTATTATTAATTTAATAAATAATATTTACATAAAGTTTATAAATAACCTTACTAATTTGATGCTAGCGTATGCGTTATATACACTATATCCAAATTTCTCTTAGTAATTTGCATATTCAAATTATTTTAGTAATTTGGATATCGTAATTTAAAAATTTATATAGATGCTTGCTCAGTTTTTAATATGAAATTGATCCCTAAACTAAAATAACTTTAAGCAATGTATGGAATTGATTTTATCTTTAAATTATCATAAGCTCAACAAATGTAACAAAATGGTTTCTATGGCATATTAGGTGTAATATAATAGAAAAAATCCATCACAAATAGAAATCGCCATTTATCATCTATTTTAACTTAATATATCTGTATGTATATGATAATTATTTCCAGATTTAATTAATATTATAATAATGTATTTTGGGCATATAGGTAAAAAAAATAACCTATACATAAAAAACAACGACTGCGATATGTTTGGCGATAGGGAATTGTCTTACAATTTAGTTTGACAGTTTACGCAGTTACGTACCTGTATAAGATTATAGTAACGTGTAGAAAACTAGCAACCCGCTTTCGCTTCGCCTCAGTTTCAGTCGCCTTACCCGCGTAGTTCCCGTTTCTGTGGAAATACCGCTATAAAATATAGCCTATGTTACTCCTTGTTATTATAGCATTCCATCGGTGAAAGAAATTTTGAAATCAGTTCGGTGGTTTAAGCGTGAAAGCGTAACAAACAAACATACTTTCGCATTTATAATATTCTTTTAAAGTCTTCTATTCTTTTAAAGTCTCTACAATATAAGGAAAATGTTCTAAGAATTCTGTTGAAATATCACCTTTTTATTTCGGAAAAGTTTCAAATAAAAAAAAACATCAGATATGGATATACTCCCTGCACATTCTTAATATTTTACCAATATATAGTATAGCTCCATTGATTTTCTAGCCAGGTTCAGTAACTTTCGACTGCTTGATTCTGTTTCCATTATTATTAAGTAGGTTTTTTTGTAAAGAAGTTATCATAAAATGTAAACTCTGGATGTGGAAATAGACTAAGTATATTTAAGTGGAAATTAAGTTATTCCTAATAGATGTTGTTATATGTATCTGACAATGAGATTAATTAACTGAGAAGTCATTTTTCTAATTATAACAAAAGATGGAATATCTAAGTGTTTTTTTTCAAGAGGAAGAGTTTAGTTTTCACATATATTTTGATTAACTGCTACATACAGAGAGCAGAATGATTTTTTGACATTATATCTAGACACACAGTAGCGAGTCAAGCCAAGTTAAAGCAAAGAGAAATGGCAGCTCGCACCGTTGTGTATATTGACACGAACCATTTCGCGCAGCTTTTGAACCCATCATAACCTTAAACTATTTAACATAAACGCACCAAATTGGTAAACTCGCCAAGTTAAATATTGATGATTCTATTGAACATCAATATGATCATAAATTATTATTTGCTTTATGTAAATAATTTGACAATTAGAATATATACAGCAAACACTGTTATAGTAGAAGAAAAAAAGAAATTATATTTTAAATTTACTTAGGCATATTAGGATTATCTACAGAAGTTGGCACCCATTTATATCTCTAGTCTTTCGTGGGTGAAGTCGACAACCGCAACATAATTTTCATAATATTGGATTTGGATTACATTTTCACATTCATGTTTCTACTATATAATACTGAATAAGTTTTATCATTTCTGATTTTTCGGCTAGAAATTATTATTGTATAAAATGTAGACCAAAATAGTAATAAGTTTAGCTATAGTATGTAGAAAAAAGACGAAAGGACAAGATTATATGTTAGACGGTAAATAATGTAGTCCTTCTACGGCTGTGGACTACTATAGACAACTGGATACTATCGATTATTTGAATTTTTGAAACAGCAAACTAGTTGCATACGATAAAAGTCGTATACGATAAAAGTCGTATAAATAACTTTCATTTGAAATGTGTAATAAAAAAAATATAACATTTCACTGATTGGTTAATATCAATTAGGTTAAAGACGGTAAAGCATGTAAGTTCAGCTTTAGTTATCAACTCCTAATATGTATACAATTTACGTAAAATGATGGTATCGCCTTATAGATGGGTGAGAAAAATTTATTATATAGACTTATTGTATAGATTACTTAATCTTTGATGAAGTTCATTACTGATAGAAGTAATTGAAATTACTCGAATAGCTCCAAGGAGTTTTCATAGCTCCAAGGTAATATAAACGGCTGTAACCGATATAGCCCTCAGAATTAGCACTTTGAAATGGGCTGGCCACATCGCTCGTCAAACCGACAACCGTTAGGGAAGAAAGGTTCTCGAATGGCAACCACGACTCTCGACTCGAACGAAGCAGCGTAGGACGTACTCCTACTAAGTGGACTGACGACATCTTGAAAGTCGTAGGGAACCATTGGATGTAGATGGCACAAGACTGTGCCGAGTGGCATTCTTGTGGGGAGGCCTATATCCAACAGTGGACATCTATAGGCTGATGGATGAATGAAAGGGTAATATCAACATATAGGGTAATTTTAGATTTTCTTTTATATGCAGGTAAACATCAGCAACACATGGGTCTTACCTGAAGAAGGATTTCCGGTCTTCTATCGCTACTTCAGAGACCGCATCTCATGGTATGAAGCAGATGCCGTTTGCCAGTTTCATCATGCTAACCTCGTCACAGGTCAGTCCAATTTTACTTACCAAGTTTCAAATTAATTAATTATAAAATATATAGACATTCATTCATCAGGGTGGTGACATATGTGGTGGGTTCTTAGCTCGTTATCCCATGGTTATATATCAATATCATCATCTCGGCTCATATACTGCTTTTCCATATACGGCTTATAGGGCTTTTCCAGTGGTAGGACCACACTGTGGATAGCTGTCTGTCTACAGCCGCGGGACGGTCCTTCCGGGGTAGTACCACACTCTCGCAGAAAATGGACGTCTGAGTAGTAGCAATTTGTAACTGCGCTTCGTTCGGTGAGCGAGAGAGCCGGCAACCCAATCTGAGGGTGCTTGTGTGAGGTGGGTTTTGGTGATGCCTTTAGTTTTACTGAACCTCATTGCACGCATTCATACTTCCTTCACTTTCTTCATGGTAGGCAGTGGCCTAGCAAAGGTCCATGAGCGGTAGCAACACTTACCATCAGGTGTATGTACTGTTTGTTCGTTACCCACCGCTTGCAATAACAAAAAAATTATATACCTCCCAGTGCTGGGCTTGAGCCTCCTTCGAAGTAGGAGGGAAATTGACCGATTGTCGCTGGTCAGACGGATTGGTATAGAGTTTTATTTCGAGTTTTTTTTCTCTTGCATAAATGTTATCTGCGTATTACTCTCGTAGTCATCTTTTACGACACCCAAGAACATGATAGGGGGTGGTGAATTGTTTTCTTACTCTGTCACCACAAAGGCAAGTTGATGCTTCGTATAATATACATACATAAAATATACCCTGGATAATTTAATGTACAGATAGATAAGCAATATACCGAAAAATGCATTAGCGTTAATGTCTTTCAATTTTTTGTTCAAAAATTTTACTCATTTTTTAAAATAATTTAGGATACGTCAAGAGTGGAAACGTAGATTAAAGTTATGGCAGTTTAAATGGCTTTGAAAACTTCGTTATACTCTTAAATCGAGATCTGTGATTATAAATGATTTAGACAATAAATTCAGTCCCTTATTCAATTATGTATTTATAAAAAGATAAAACTAAATAGAATCTAAAATGTTAATGAATTCTACATATATCTGATACATATGAGTATGTATATGTGTAGCTTTATCTGAGAATAGGTGGGATATGGACGTACTATATTATACTATGGTATAAAAGCTGATCAGAAATATTGGTATTTCTTTTTTTTTTTTTTTTTTAGGGTGGGCTATGGTAAGCGCACGCGCGGTCCTGTCCGTCCGGGGCGATGAAAGAACGGCGCGCGGGCCCATAACCCACTCGTACTCACGTCACCTCGTTGTCGGGCCGACCACCGGAGCAGATGTGACTTGTCATCAGTGGCCGGCCCGACGGAATACCCTTTCGGGTAACCTCTCACCTCTCGACGTACTGGGACGTCGGTCGCCGTCGCGCGGTCAGCCTCTCTGCGGGTGACGGACAATTCCCCGGTCCGATCACCCGCGGCCTCGGCTAGGGCGGCATTAGGCGCAGATACTCGCGCCTGCGCCGCCCGAGTCGCCGGCGGCGGAACGTGTCGCCGAATAGGAGCTCTACTCGCACACGATCCGCCGCCTCCTTCCGTGAGATTACGGCCTCACAGAAGGCGGCGACCGCGTCCCAGTTCCTGAGGCTGACGAGCATCTCTCTGGCGATGGTCGGCAGCGCCAGGTCGGCACCGATAATTGCGACGAGTTCACGGCGATCCCCCTCCCATGCAGCACACTCCTCGAGCGTGTGCTGCGCCGTGTCATCAGAAATATTGGTATAGGGTTTTATTTCGATTTTTTTTTCTCTTGCATAGATGTTATAATAATAATAAATATTTATTGGTTCAAGTAACAATGACTCATTATGTGTTAGTACGACTTACAACTAGGTTAGTAAACATACAAAAACATTCGAACACAAAAATAATACACACACAGAAAATAAATAACTAATTTGCTGTGTGGTAGCGGCTTCGAATACTACCAACCCTTGCTTTGCTCGTGGGTGTCGTAAATGATGACTAAGAGCCCTAGATTGACTCGGACCAACTCTATCTGGTACCATTTGGGTCAACGATTACATTCCGAAGGAGGGTTGACGTCAGGCAGGCGGCCGGTCATAAAAGTCATTGCCGAATCTTTTTGCAATATGTCAAAACAGATGACATATTGCGTCGCCCCAAGTAATTGGGATAAGAGCAAGATGATGATGATGACAGAAAATAAATAAATAATATATAACTACATAACTAAATAACTAACTAATAACTACATAACTAAATACTTTACATTTGTCACCGCTGCGACATCCCATGGGAGACGGCACTACAGCGACTTAAATAAATGCAATCAAGCCTGCTCGCAATCATATTCAGGATACTGTTGGAGCTGGCCCGCACCCTGCGCACCAGGGAACCGCATCTCTTTCGCATTGTAGCGTAGAAGCAATCTACGTGTGCGTCGGTAAACATTCCTGATGCGCTACAGAAGCAGGGCAACCCCACCAGCACCCTGAACGCATTGTTGAATTGGACATGAAGTGCGCTGTATGATCCCCGCGTACATCTAGCCCACAGGCTGCACGTGTAAAAGGTTGTACAATAAGTTTGGAAGAGTGTGATTTTGACATTGAGTGAACATCGTGCAAACCTGCAGGCCAGCATGTTCGCCCTGATTGACAACGCCCTCCGCTGCCTTTCTATATCGTCATCGTCTTTGAGGTCAGGGGTCAGGTTATATGCATATTATATCTCTTAGTCTTACGATGTCCACGAGCAGTGTAGGGACTTGTGAACTGTGTTCTTACACAGAGAAGGTCAACTCACAATAAAAATCTATACCAACATGTCTGACCAGCATGGTATAGTAGGTCAATTGCCCTCTTATTGGGGCGGCGCTTCGAGCCCAGCAGTGGACGTGTATGAGCTGAGCTGCTCTTCTTTATAATGGATGGAAAAATGTCTAATAATCACATTTTGACCGGACGAGTTAGATTTTATTTCCAGTTTTTCTTTTTTTGCTGTGGACTCCCATAGATGACTTACGGCACGGAAACGTGGTCCCTAAATGTAGGCCTCATATCAAGGCTCAAAGTCGCTCAGCGTGCTATGGAGCGGGCTATGCTCGCGATTTCTCTGCGAGATCGAATCCGGAATACGGAAATCCGCAGAAGAACGGGTGTAACCGACATAGCACGAAGAATTAGCACGCTGAAGTGGCAATGGGCAGGCCACATCGCTCGACGAACCGACAACCGCTGGGGAAGAAAGGTTCTCGAGTGGCCACCACGTATCGGACGACGCAGTGTAGGACGCCCCCCCACTAGGTGGACCGATGACCTAGTGAAAGTAGCTGGGCGTCGTTGGATGCAGGCGGCACAGGACCGCTCATTGTGGCGCAACATGAGGGAGGCCTACGTCCAGGAGTGGACGGCGATAGGCTGAAATGATGATGATAATGATGACTTCCATAGTAAAAGAAATGGTGTCAAAGAAGTGGTGTGTGTTATTTTTACTGATATTCAAATACCAAATTCTCTAAATACTATGAAACTGTATAGTTACACAATAATATATAAATACAATACACTAATAATAGCTTTAGCAATAAGCTCATAATAGTTTTATTATAGTTTAACGTTGCTATTTTAGACAGAGATATAATATAACCATATTTCGCCAACAAATCTTTAAAGATTTGGGATTAATCCCACATCCACATGTAAAGTGGAGTTTATAATGATTTTTAATATTTATGCGAATTTTAAATATTCCCCTTCCGGTAACGGCATAAGAATGCAATTCACCACCTACGGGTCTTGCTCGTGGAAGTAGTAAAGTTATTAGCCATCTTTTACTATGTTATGTCTTTTAGGACATGGTATGCACATAGTAAATATATAATCATCTTCATCTTACACGTCCCACTGCTGGGCTCAAGCTTTCTCCATAGTGGGAGGGAAATTGATATATTATGCCACTCAAGACAGGCGGCTTAGTATTTTTTTAATGGGTGGGCTATGGTACCGACCGGGGCGACGGAAGGACGGCGCACAGTACCCATAACCCACCCGTACCCACGTCGCCTTCGTCGTTGGGCCGACCACCGGAGCAGGGTGACTTGTCGTCATTGGTCAGGCGGCTTAGTATAGGGTTTTGTTTTAAGTTTCTATCTCTTGCATAGATGTTATGTGCATATCATATCCCTTAGTTTGTCTTTGAACACACCAATGGGTAAGATAGGGGGCGGTAAATTTTACTCTTAGTCTGTCACCACAGGGACGTCCTCACTTCTAATTTCGATAATTTTGTACGTTAGATTAGGTGCTATTGAACTGTAAACAATATATATATTTATAAAGGGACAAAGAATAAATCAAATAGAACATTTATTAGCGCCATGTAAGAGACAAATACGATGCTAGAAACCTTTCACTGGACCCTATTGATAGGTTTTATTGGATGCCTTATTTTTACTCTATTTCGTCGGGCTTGGTCGTATGTGGACTTATTAAAATAAAAGTATAAATATTTTATTTCAAAAGTTAATTTCTTTTGTTACCTATTTAATATTTTTGTAGTGAAATCTTCTATAAGCAGGTTTGGATGAGAAACGATTGTATGAAACTCGTCATTGATTTGAGCGCGTGACGTGTCAACGCTGTACATCAGCCTACAAACATTCATTGCTGGACATAGGCCTCTCCACGAGAATGCCATTCGGAACAATCATAGAGTAATACTATATATTGGAAAGGAACAGTCCTGTGCCACTTGCATCCAATGGTTCCCTGCAGCTTTAAAAATGTCGCCGGTCCACCTAGTAGTAACACTATATCTTCTACATATTAATACGTGAAGCAAAAACTTTGCACCCCTTTTTACGAAAATTAAGTGGATGGACAAGTATGAAATTTGGCACAGTTGAAGTATATAATGAGAAGTGCATAAAACTGAAATTTTATATAATACTGCATTAGAAATACATTAAATTCATTAAAAAAGGCATTGCGCGCACTACCGTGTAATCGCTGCACACACTCACTTGCACACACACCAAGGCTTATACACTTTTGTTTACGGTTAAAATCTTTGGTCGAACTGAATGTCAAACAATCATACTTATGATGACAGTGTCTAATAGATATTTGTATTTATATATTAGTCATTAGTGAAATACAGCTTGCTCTATGTACAAGAAAATTGTGTAGCAGAATAATTTATTTCAATAAATTATTGCCGAATTTCGACCACTCGGCGGCCACTAGTCTATATAATTATTTCTGATGTTTACGCGAGTATTATACATTGTAAATAACGCGATAAAATCCGTAAAGTAGTTTTATTTAAAATTGTAAATAAAACTAATTTAAAGGATTTTATCGCGCTTGTATTTGATTTTTGATTGCACGACGTTTCGAATACTTTTCAGCGTTCATAGTCACAGGCGGACTAAGATATCTCACGTCCAACAAGTTCCAGTTTTTATAGAGATTTATATCTACCCGCTACAGAAATTGTAAACATTTAAAAGCTATCTTAAAAGCTAGCTTTAATATCGTCTAAGATATATTTCCGCTATAAAGAAATGTACTCTTTCTTTTATAAGAAAGGTGGATAATATTTCAATATACTCCCGGACCGTTAAGTCTAATCGGTGGCAATCCAGCGAAGACCCGCATTACAGTTGATAGCGACCTCGAACCTTGCGATACAACGTCTTCATATAAATGTACGTGCCGATAAGAAAATGTAAATATATGTTTTGTATATACACTAGATTATTCTTATACTTCATAAAAATTACTTGTGATAGAAATCTCTCTAAAAGACTAGTAAAATGAATAGGTAGTAAAACATTTATTGGTTTATTATGTCCATGGGTATATAGGCTTTAAAGGTTGCTAATATATAATTAGCTTAAGAAGTGGGTGGTCGATCACAGTTAGTGTTGCGAGTAGCCTAGGAGAGCGCTGCTACTCCCTTAGTACCATCTTATCCAACTTTTACAAAATACAGGAAAATAAAAGGATTTTTTTTTTGGGTTCGGGTTACGGTCGGCGCGCTCCTCGCACCACTCCGTCCGGGGCGACAGAGGGGCGTAAGCACGCACACCCGCAACCCACCCACGATGCACGTCGCCTTCGTCGTTGGGCCGACCACCGGAGCAGGGTTACTTGTCATCAGTGGTTTAATGGTGGAATACCCCTATTTGGGGTCTCCCCCTCGGGGAGGACGTCGGTATTTCCTCACGCGGTCGGCCTCTCAGCGGGTGACGGACTAATCCCCGGTCACGTCACCCGCGGCCTCGGCTAGGACGCCATGAGGCGCAAGTACTCGCGCCTAAGCCGCCCCAGACGGATCGCCTCATCGAGGCTGCGCTCCTCGCGCAGGCGATCCGCCGCTAGGAAAATAAAGGGATGACTTTATTCACAACCTTTTACATACGAGGAGTCATAAAAAATTCTAAAACATAGCATTTTAGAAATAACCTGTGTCATAGCTACCGATTGCTCTGGGTGTCATAGAAAACAACTAATGTCGCATCGATGATGGCATTTGGTGAACAATTACATTCTCAATGGTTTGATGTCAAACAGGTGGCTTATCATAAAATGTCAATAACTTCTGCAATATGTACAATGGAGAAGGAGTAGGTACATTAATATGTTGTCTTCATCGTTCCAATTACTTTGGGTCGACACAATATGTACTTTTTTTATAATACCTACATATTGCAAGTTATTGGCGGTAGTTTCATCACCGGCGGCCTGCTTGACGTCAACCCTCCTTGGGAATGTAATTGTTGACTTGAAAACAGCAGATAGAGTTGGGCCAGGTGTGAAATATCCTGGGTTTGGGGCGGCGCAGGCGCGAATACCTGCGCCTGATGCCACCCTAGCCGCGGCCGCGGGTGACTGGACCGGGGAGTTAGTCCGTCACCCGTCGAGAGGCTGACCGCGTGAGGAAAGACCGACTTCCTCCCTGGGTTGTGGACATCGGTCGAGGAGAGGGTACTCCTCAAGGGGTATTCCGTCGGACCGACCACTGACGACAAGTCACTCGGCTCCGGTGGTCGGTCCAACGACGAAGGCGACGTATTGCGGGTGGGTTACGGGTGTGCGTGTTTACGCCCCTCTGTCACCCCGGACGGAGTGGAGCGAGGAGCGCGCCGACCGCAACCTACCTCCCCAAAAAAAAAAGGTGTGAAATATCCTTTGACGTGTTTGACACCCACGAGAAATGTAAGGGTTGGTAGTTTTCATAGCTGCTTTATGCTATAACTAGCAGCGAGCTGCGGTTATACCCACATGGTTCCCCTTCCCGAGGGAATATCGGGATAAATTATAGCCTGAGTGTTATTCTGATTTGTATACTGTATTATTATGAAATTTCATCAAAATCCATTCAGTAGTTTTTGCGTGAAAGAGCAACAAACATCTTCACATACATACAAACTTTCGCTTTTATAATATTAGTAGGATGAACGAGTCGAATAAAATATCTTTAACGATACGTTGTTCATTTGTAACACAAGTTTCAACGTCTATTACGAAATTGTATGTTTAAATGTATATACAAAGTTGTGTTATTATGCAGACATCTTATACGAGTATGTGATGGTTAGTTAGATTGTAACTGTAATAACGTCCCAGTCCCTCGGTACCGGATAATATCTACCTTTATTATATCTACGCTTGATTTATAACATTTCAATAGAGCCCCAATGAAAATAATAATTCAAAATCTATTTTGAGTTGGCAATTAATTTCATTCAAAAGGTCTTCTCGTATTAATATTTAAAATGAATAATATTTATATCATGTTATATGTCGTTTATAAATATTTCTTATTGTATTCTTATTATGAAGTTATGAATTGGTTTGTTGATCAGAACTGAGAAATCTTAGGTGCAGCTCAATCTATTTCTTTTTGTAAATAAAACTACTTGGATTGACCGTCGCTTGTGATCATGAACGCTGTAAAGTGTTCGAAACGTCGGGAAATCAAAAATCAAATAAAAACGCCATAAAATCCGTAGTTTTATTTACAATGTATAATATTCGCGTAAACATCAGCAGTCGGAAGGAGGAAGCACGGTAGGTAAGTGATACGCCGGCGCCACCTCCTGCGAGGCTGTCATCTCGCGGAAGGAGGCAGCGGACTGTGCGCGTGAACGCATCCACGCGGACACGGTCCTCTGCCGGCGATTGGGGCGGCGTAGGCGCGAGTACCTGCGCCTGATGCCGCCCTAGCCGGGGCCGCGGGTGACCGGACCGGGGATTTTAGTCCACCATCCGCAGAGAGGCTGACCGCGCGATGGTGACCGACGTCTCGAGAAAGGGACGTCGAAAGCACAAGGTACCCCCTCTGGGTATTCCATCGGGCCGACCACTGACGACAAGGAACGTGGTACCGGTGGTCGGCGCAACGACGCGGGCGACGTGCTACGGATGGGTCATGGGGCCGTGCGCCGCTCCCTGTCGCCCCGGACGGATCGCTGATCATGGCTCAACCCCAAAATAGAAATGCTGGAATAAGTTGTTATTTCGAGATTTTCGCCTGTCATAGCGACGTCATCTATTTACATTTCTAAATAGTTTCTCGCGACATCCCGTTGTGTGTAATACATCTAACATAGTCACTAGACAGGAATGAGTGGTGACACAGCGTATTCTTATTCCCTCACCAATGTGAGTGACTGTTTATGAAAATTAATTCAGGCATGAAATAATGACCTTAAATTTAAGTGATGAACTAATCATAATTTTTAGGTGCGGTATAACGCGGGCGCTGTAGAACTTTACTAATTTGATTGTGTCCTTGACCTTAAGCTATGCACAACTATATTCAGTTGTATATCACTTGAGTATATAGTGGTAGAATACCTTTGCAAATTGATGACATTCTATCAAAGTTATTTCTGATGTAATAGGCCGAAGCTCTAAACTGCATTGCATCATATATTATCTGTTATTCTTTTACGAAACGGTGAAGCTGAAATTGCATTAATGGAATCTCAAATTTATTATTTTAGAATGTAGTAATCTATACTAAGAGTAGAAGAATTAAGCATATCTAAACTACTAGCATTTATAGTAACTGTAAGCTTAAAGCTGCAATATTGAAATCTCATGATTATAAATTGTGAGATGTCTCAAAAATGTAGTGTTTACACGTTTTTATATCAGAATTAAAATGAAAAACGTGTGCGTTAAGAAAATAAGGAAGGGCGCGCGCGCGCGTGTGTGTGTGTGTGTGTGCGTGCGTGCGTGCGTGCGTTCGTGCGTTCGTGCGTTCGTGCGTGCGTGCATGCGTGCATGCGTGCATGCGTGCGTGCGTGTGTGTGTGTACTTGTACGCACGTAAGAAGTTATACTTCTGTGGCATAAAAAGTTAATCTGTCTAAATATTGTATCCTTCGCGTTATCCTACCTTTGCAGTAAAAACGACACTAATAGAAAAAGATATTTAATACATTTAAAGTTTTACTATAACTTTAATTTTATTATCTAGTTGAAATTTGTAACGATGTGCGCGCGTATCGTAAAAAATGTTGACTAGCTAACTTCAGAGTATTGGTTTTTCGTGACAGTGTGCTCGCGCATGAAAATTTACTTTTATAATTTTACCTAACATTTACTACCATTCAAAAAGCTATATACTTAGTTAGAAAGCTTTTAATTTAAAGTTGCTCTAATAGCATCTCTATTTTTTTATTTATAGAGTCTACTCATAAATCTATTTCTAAGTCATAAGAGTAAATCTTTGATAACACGAGTGTAGCTTTTTGTTTTATACGTGTTAACAACATATTTTGACGTCATCGGTTCCGCAACATTTTCAAGTAACGTTGTTTTTACATTAAAAGAGCCGACGAAATGAAAATTACTGGGGTGCGTCTCATTTATACTCAGAGAGCGCCAGTTCAAAACAAAACAATACCTACTTATTCGTCTTTGTGTAGAATGACTTTGACGTTGTCAAACAAATCCTTTGTAACACAAGACGCCTTTATCTCTTAAATGAAACTTAGATTAGTTTCAAGGTGGCGTTTATAAGGGATCATTCTTTTAGAATTTAATTGAGAATTTTTACTATGCTGAATTATTTCGAACGCGCTTAAAGTCACTAAGTAAAGCTGCCTTAGCTGCTCAGTTATTATATAGATATGTTCTTCGTTTTTAATTAAAAACAAACGTAGTCAAGTCGTATTTTTTACAGTGCCCCGAATGTTATGTAGTAGTGCAGTTTTAGATCAAATTATATTAAGGACTTTGTAAACGAGTAAAACGAGTGGCTTCGTTGTAGGAATCGGAAGAAAATTTAGATATCACAACTAAGATTATTTTATTCAAAAGCAAAGTTCGTAGTGGATTAGAATATTGCTTGCAAATTTGGTTGCCTTTTATTTTATTCACAAAAACAGGATAGAGGGTACACAAAGGAGATTTATTAGTCCAGGCCAGGCAGTCAGTTTATGTACATTTAAAACTAATTTGGGCTCTAACTCGCCTCTAAATAGAATGTGCAGAAGGTAAAATGACATTTCTCATTCTTTGAATTTAGACATTTGTGATCGATGAAAATTAGGCAGGGACTAGAATCTATATCTATTCTCGTGTGGTGATGGAATAAAAATACATTACACCTCATGTTAGACAGTCTGCAAGTCACGTCTGGGGTAGTATATTATACGGACCCTGTAGCAACCCCTTGTAAAAAATTGCCGTGCGTTCAGGCGTTTTTGCCATATTTACTATTGCAACCAATCGTAAAACTCACTTATAGGTCCCTTAAACTATGTTAAATCAGTGGTGCTATACTACTGTGCTTCACGTAGTTGTACATTCCCTTATTTACTGGCTTATTAGCTTACTTTGCTTCATGTCTCCCGCTTTGCATAGGAGGGATGCGGCCTACCTTTCCAACTGCTCCCATCTTTTCTTTTCTAATTAAATTTGTTGCGGGTTCCAAGACAATTAAAAGCGTTTCCTGGCACTTTCAGAGAGTCAAAATCGGTGTCTTATACGGAGACTATTGTGGATTCTGGCTTACAGGAGTTACAGTGATGGGAATGTGTGGTGGGATTAGTCCCAATAAAAAAAATATCATTCTGGTCAGACAGATTGATGTAGGGTTTGGTTTCGAGCAATCTCCCTCTTGCATAGACGTTATATGCATATTATATCCCTCAGGCATCTTTTACAATATCCACGGACAAGATAACGAATTGCTAATTGTATTCTTATTCCCTCACCATGGGTAGGGATTTTATTCGGTGACTATATACAGGCAGGTGAAGTCATTAGGATCGGTCACCTGTCTAGCTTTAATCTTTTTTCAGCATATTATCTTTGATCATATGCTGCATTATGTTTTTTGTCTGTTACTATAGGAATAAGTAGCGGTATACAGCAGTCGGTCGCTTGATCTCAAAGCTTATCGGGGAAGTAATCTTGATCCCATTAGATGGAATTGGCCCAGATCATTGTTAGGATTTAACCGTGTTTTAAGTTACCTACCTATGAAAATGTTTGATTACAACTACTAGTGAGTCTTATGATTATTAATCATGATAAATGTGTATTTAAGTTAGTGTATTTCGTAAAGGTACCGTCTATACTAAAAAGTAGCAACTCTTGTCTAAATGTAGTACTTATGTGTGAAGATAATACGGTAATTACAAACTGTAAATTATTTTAACCATTATCCTTATTTAAAATATTTTATTTAAAAAATCAAGGTGTTTTAATAATTCAATAGAGTTTTTAGAATATATAGATAGAAAAGTAATAAATATGGGCAAGTTAATATGAATAATGACAATGTTCTTTTAATTCTATTTCGGTCACGATACCTATCTTTATATATTCATTGCTACAGACATTTACGTGAGACATATTAAAATGTATAATTTTTTTTTAAGACAACAGAATAATAAATCCTTGAATCGTGGAGGATATAATAAACATACAATTAATAGACACATTACATCTACAAAACGAACACATTAAGTGTATTTTTTATTCTCTCATTGAGGCCGTGGTAGGGACAAATTTACTCGATCCGAGATAGATCAGGGTTAAAATAAAAGTTTTAGGTGCCTTATTTGAAAGTATTCCACGGTTATTTAACCTAATTCCAATAGTGGCGAAGTTATTTTTCTTCACTATAATCGTAGCTTATTTCAAATAAACATTTTTGTTGTGAACAAAATGAAATCATATTATAAATTAAAGTTATCAAGATAAAACTGTAATGATAATTATAGCAACAGCTTCGCTTGCATGGAAATTGTACTTAATAATACAGAACCAATTATTTGTGCTGGATAAAAATCCTGGTTAAAAAGTATCTTTAGGTTATCCCACGATGGAAGTCATCCAAATTTCACTAAGAGCTAAATTAACACGACCCCAAGTTTTATTAAGTGGATAATTTCAAAGCCGAATGAACTTGTATTTCATAAGTTTTAGGGTCCTGTTCAGGAAGAGCGTTAAGATTCACTGGCTTCTAACCAATTCTTCGCAAGTTTAGAAGTGTTTCTTGTTAAGTTATACGCTGCTGTCTTGGATATTACTGGTTAACAATTTAGTCTTTTATATAAAAGAATTACATTATATTCGTATTATCGAATTTATTCTTAAAGAACTAAAAAGTAATTTAAAAAACAAGATTATAATTGATAATTTCACATTTATAATTGTTTTTCCGTGTGGTGACGGAGTAAGAATACAATTCACCACTCCCTTTCTTGCCTGTGGGTGTCGTAAAAGACGACTAAGGGGAAATAATACGCACATAACATCTATGCAAGAGAAGGAAAACTCGAAATAAAACCCGATACCAACCTGTCTAACCAGCATGTTGAGGATATTTTCCCTCCTGTTATAGTCCTCTATAACTCCTCCCACTGGAACGTATTTGAGCTGAAATGATGATGATGATGAAATGTTTTTTATTCTATAGACAATTTATTCACTTTTTTATGTAAAACAGCGCAACAAAATTTTCTTACTATATTAAAACGTTATTCTAATTTTTTCCTAATAAAACCTAATAACGCCAACTGCGATCGGCAATCCACAAGTTAAGCGTGATAATTATGCTTCTTGGGAAGGCCTACGTTCAACAGTAAACATTAATAGCCAAATAGATAAATGGATAAATAATCAATATTCACTTATTTATTATAATATATATATTTTTTAAAACCTTCCTTATGACACCTACGGGTAGTTAATAAATGCTGATTATATTCACAGCTTAGCACCACATAAAGGCAAAAATTTATAATATAATACTTACTTATTTTAATCTTGTTATAACCTGAAAAGGTTATATTCTATCTAGCACACCCTATAATTTTCACACTGTATACAAAGCTGAATGTATTTCTTTTCAAGTGATGTTGTTTTATGTCAGGAAGGTTATTTATGTCTCGTAAACCTTCAAAGTTTGCACCTGCCGTAGGTATTTCATGTTTTGTCTCTATAGTTAGCGTTAGGACACGGGCATGAATAAAATATTGTTCTAGCTTAAATATTCAGTGAGAGCACGTGTGTCTCTGTCTATGCATAGTCATGAATTTGTAATAAGCGAGAAGAAAAGTCATGACAATATATATTTTGTGCTTTCAAGGAGATTGCTTTAGCGATGCATTTGATAGCGAGAGTAGATAAAATTACAGCCGTTTTGAGTTTTAATATTATAGTTTTTTTCGTTTATTCTATTTCTTTACATCACTCCTCTGGCAATATTTCACGATGAGCGAAAATTACCTTTTTTTATTTTGGTAGTCTATGGTTCGAATACATCCCCCCGATGGGCGGCGTGCAGCGCTATAATCAACCACATTCTCATCCTATAGCTACTGGGTCGACCATTGCTACTAATTGCTTGATATCCGTCGCCGGCCTGGTGGAATAATCTTTCGAGTGTCGCTCTTTGACGCTCCGTCAACAATAGAGAAATTAACCTGACATAACACGTTAACCAGCTGCCTACATAAAACATCGTTTCAATTTTGTCTTTTAATGTAATGCTATTTTCTATCTATATCTCTTAGTCGTCTCTTTCGATATCTTCTACGTTTTGACAGCAGCGTAGTCTGTTCATGGTCGATGGTAGCAGATGCCTCCTGAGAGAACTTGTTTGTACTAAATTTAGTGAGACCAAGTTATTACAGTGCTAAATATAATCGCGCCGACACGATGACGGGGTGGATAATAAAAAGGGCTTTTTATTTACAGTCCAATTACTTACATTCCACAATTAGACACAATCTTTTGCTATAATAGAAGGGCTTACTATACTATGGCTTTTAGACAGGCTTAGCATAGTATACCAAATTTTAATTTCATCAGCCTGTTAACGTCCATTGATGGACTTCGGCCTACGTAAGGGAAGGATAATATTTAGCTGGTGGTTTGGCAATCGCAGTTGGGATTATGAATTTCCTAGGAGAATACTGCTGATCATTTTTCTAGCGCTCTCAGCCCATTTCTATGAGTCCCAAGGGTAAGTAAAAGGTGGCGATAAATTGCATTCCTAAACTGTCATCACAACGGATAATAATAGGTTATAGGATTCAGCTCAGTAATCCGCTTACGTTCTCTTAATCGTCTTTCCGTCAATCGTTTGCAAGGAGTTAATATATTGATTACAAATTTAACTCACGGTCATTAATTTAACGTACGTAATAATAAATTTAAAATATATATAATAAAATATGTATTAGATCCACCACGTCCCATAATACGTCAGCTCTTTTATCGTAACGATGTTAAGTCTCGGATGAACAAGTTAACAAAGTTTGTTCTGTGACAACTTTATACACACGTCACAGAGATGGATTATTGTTCGAGTTTTGAAGATATAAGATGAAAGTATATGCAAATAAAGTACTGAATATTTTATTATACTTTGTCAAACTCACGATATCTTCATATCTATATGTATCACCATCTCGGCTCATATACGTCCCACTGCTGAGCTCGGGCCTCCTTTTTTTTATTGTAAACTGCGGCAAACGTGCTCGTAACAGTACACCTTTTTTCTTTCTTTTTTTTGGGGGTGGGTTACGGTCGGCGCGCTCCTCTCACCACTCCGTCAGGGGCGACAGAGGGGCGTAAGCACGCATACCCGTAACCTACCCACGACATGTCGCCTTCGTCGTTAGACCAACCAGCGGAGCAGGGTGACTCTTGTCGTCAGTGGTCGGCCCGACGAAATACTTCCTGAGGAGTACCCTCTCCTCGACCGATGTCCTCTCTTCGGGGAGGACGTCGGTCTTTCCTCGTGCAGTCGGCCTATCGGCGGGTGACGGCCTATTGCCCCGGTCCAGTCACCTGCGGCCTCGGCTAGGGCGGCATCAGGCGTAGGTATTCGCACCTGCACCGCCCCAGTCGCCGACGGCGGGTCGTATCGTCGCGGAGACGGTCCTCGCGCACGCGCCCCGCTGCCTCCTTCCGCGAGACTACTACCTCACAGAAGGCTGCAACCACGTCCCAGTTCACCATCAAAGCTGTTATTTTTTATTTAACTGCAATCGGTGGCAAACGAGCAAACAGTACACCTGATGGTAAGTATTGCTGCCGCTCATGGACCTTTGCTAGGCCGCTATCTACTATGAAGAAAGTGAAGGGAGTGTGAATGCGTGCAATGAGGTTCGGTGAAACCAAAGATACCACGAAACCAACCACACGCAAATACCCCCATAGAGTTGGGCTGTTGGCTCTCTCGCTCATCGAACGAAGCCCAGTAACAAATTGCTACCACTCAGACGTCGATTTTCTGCGAGTGTTGTACTACCGCGGACGGACCGGTCCGCGGCTAGGCTAGGCAGACAACTGTCAACAGTGTGGTCCTACCACTTGTCCTCCACAATAGGAGGGAAATTGATCTTACTGTACCATACTGGTAAGGTTTTGTGTCGAGTTTTGCTTCTCTTGCATAGATGGTATATGCACATTATATCCCTTAGCCGTCTTTTACTCCGCGAATTGTATTCTTATTAAGTCACCACATGGAGTAGTGTTTACCTGCATCTTAGAAGAAGAGAAATCCTGCATTATAGAAGGTCTAAATAACAACATTTCATGTTCGATATGGAGGGGTCCTATTGTCGTTTCGAATCTTATGTACTACTGTTTCTTACTACAAACTATAGGTGATTTTTCTGAGTCTAACACTTATTAAAATCTAATAACTGAGTTATTTAATTTAAAATAATATATTTCAAATTTAGTAGGGTAGTAAATTCATGTGAATACGTACATTTAGTTCTATATGAAGCGTGTATCTCATCAATCATATTTCACATATTCACTAAAGGCGTATGAAAACTGTCGACGTTGGTGTTTCTATTTGAGTATGTTATAGTTGTCATATAAGCAAGATTAAATAGGATTCTACGCTAACAAAATTTCGTTACTAAGCGCCAAATATATTTTGGCACATCCTATTATAAAATATACCCTAATAAATTTTATATAAACGGAACTTAGTCAGATATTCTAGAATTTATAGGGTCATAGTTTCACATGAAATTATGATATGATCGTTTATGGCAGTGACTGAGAGTTTTTATTTCAATAATCCGTTTACATAGATACTAGGGCTAGGGATGAGAAACAGTAAAAGAAATGGTAGTGGTAGGACCATACTCTTGACAGAAGTCTGTCTACAGCCGCGGGCCGGTCCGTCCGGGGTAATAGTACCCTCTCGCAGAATATCGACGTTTGAGTAGTGAGAGAATCGCCAGCCCAACTCTCTGAGGGTGTTTGCGTGTGGTGGGTTATGGCGATGCTTTTAGTTTCACCGAACCTTATTGCATACATTCACGCTCCCTTCACTTTCTTCACGGTAGGTAGCGACCTAACAAAGGTCCATGAGCGGCAGTAACACTTTTTTTTTTTTTTTTTTTTTTTATTTATTTTATGGACTTTGTCGCACAGCGACCACATCGTCCTATAGAATTAACAAAATGAATGAACCAGATACAATAAATCTTCTTATCACTATTTTAAACTTAACTCTGCTAATCTAACTAATATTTTCATCTTTTCAGATGTAGAATCTGCTAATATATAGTTAAGAAGGCCAATATCTGTGGATCTAACCATTGCGGTGCATGACTGCCTATAACTTTCGTTAAGAACACATTCCATCAGAACATGCTGAACATCCTCAGTAGTTCCGCAGTCATTACAGTTTGGAGACGGGGTTTTTTTCATCAAAAATGCGAACTTGTTTGATGGAATGTGTCCCGAGCGTAATCTAAGGACTGTCTTTAGATATTCTCTATTGGCCTTTACATTGTCTATCCAAGGGTGTGATGGTATTTGTGGTTGGATAGTTCGGTACCAGATTCCCTTCGCCCGTGATCTCTCATCAAAATACTCCTGCCAAGCTTCCTTACATTGCAGCTTAACTAATTTAACGAGATCTGTGAACAGTGGTAACACATTCAGGGGTATACCCCCTTGTAAGGCTTGTTTGGCTAGCAGATCTACCTCGTCATTTTCTTTTAAATGTATATGCGATGGAATCCATTGTAGAACCACCCTTTTATTACAAGAATTCAGTTTTAAAATTGATTCCAATATTTTATAGGCAATCGGTATACCTCTCCCAAGAGAGGTGCAACGAGCCAAATGTTGCAATGAGCTTTTGGAGTCAGTTAAAATGACAAATTTACTAAAATTAATGGAATTAATGTACGATAAGGCTTCCGCTATGGCAATCAATTCAATGTGCATAACTGAAATATTGGAATCAATTTTAACGCCAATACTGCATCCAAGGGTGGGATCTAGAAAGGCTGCACCTCCTCCAATTTTATCTTTAGACCCATCTGTAAAGATCTTATAATAATAGCAATACTCCTTTCTAATGTAGTTAGAGGTAATCAAAAATAGTTCTGAGTGACTGAACCTACGTTTGGCACAATTAATAAGTGGAATCGATTCAAAAATAACTCCACTTAAGTTAATATTACTGACGCAAGTGGCTAATGAATACATTCCTAGCTGCTTACTTCTTTGTATAGATATAAATTTTAAGACATTCTGAATAATTATTAACAAAGGCAGTTTTTTGTTAATCCAGTATCGTGAGGTACTTAGCAAATTCAATTCACGTAAGACATTAATAGTGATATTATCAGAGAATGATCTTGATCTTAGCCAAAATTTGCCTGCTAGAAATTTTCGTCGGAACTGTAATGGAGGTAAACTTAGATCATTCTGCATCACATGGATCGGAGTGCTTCGAATGTAACCACCAATAACCCGCAAGGCCTGATTCTGTATGCGATCTAACTTAAGTAAGTTGGTACTGCAGCTATTACCATACAGAAAGGAAGCGTAATCTATCCTACTCCGAATTATAGATATATACAAGCGTCTTAAGTGCTTCTGGTGGACACCCCACCCTGGCCCTGATAAAACTTTAATGAGATTGATAAATTTTGCAACTTTTTGAGTAATCTCCTTAATGTGCTTACCCCATCTTAGAGAGCTATCCAACCACAACCCTAAGTATCTTACATGTCTTACCCTTGGTAAAACTTGGTTGTTTAAATTAAAATCTATATAATTTCTACTTATACCTTTTTTAAAAACACAATATTTGCTCTTTGTGAATGAGATTGCCAAACCTAAATTGCTTAGCATAGTATTAAATTCCCTACAAGCTAATTCCAGTTCTATGGTGGCGTGTTCAGCTGATTTATTAGAGATATACAAAACAAAATCATCAGCATACTGAGAAATTTCTACGTTTTCTATTTTTTTGCAAATATCTATCGTGGCTACATTAAAAAGAAGTGGGGATAACGGATCTCCTTGAGCTAGCCCGCGACCAGTACTTCTTACCAAAGCGTGACCATATACAGTGATATTCAATTGCCTATCTTTTAAATAAGACCAAAGATAAGTGCAAATTTTAGCACCAACCTCTAGTCGGTCTAAAATTGATAATAAAGAGATGATATCGACATTATTGTATGCGCTATTTATGTCAATAAAACATGCAGCTGTAGCAAAATCTTTAGAGAAACCTATTTGAATATGTGACACTAAGCGCGTAAGATTATCGTAACAAGATCTCCCTTTTCTAAAACCTACCATTTTGTTAGAAAACAACTGTCGTTTCTCAAAGTACCACTCCAATCTTCTGTTTAAAATGGCGTGGAAAATTTTACACAGACAAGATATTAATGAAATGGGTCGAAATGCAGAATATGAATTGGAATCAGTACTGGGTTTAGGTATAGGGATTATCCTAACACGGCGCCATTGCCAAGGTACAAAACCTGACGTCAAAGATACGTTATATAAATTAACTAGTATAGATTTGCCCACTATTGGAAGGTACTTAATCATGGAGAATGATATATCATCACAGCCTGGTGCCGTGTCCGACTTTTTAATACAGTTTTCTAACTCATGCAACGTAATTTCTGATTCTAATTGGGCATTTATTGAATAGAATTGTGGATGAGGGGGACAGGTGTAATCCGGTGTAAGATCAGTAAGTAAACGCTCGGCTTTATCTCTATCTACATAGCGATTACATAAATTTGAACGATGACCTTTCACCCATCTCATTTTACGCCACATATCTGTCGAAGACGTTGTTTCATCAATAGACGTACAAAAACTTTGCCACGATCTACATTTACTTGTTCTTATCATTCTCTGCGCATTACTTATTTTAATTTTTAATTTTTGTAAGTTAGCGGGGGATGGACATCGTCGTAAATTAGCTAACGCTAGACGACGCTCAGCTACCACTCTCGAAAGCTCTGCATTCCAATATGGCTTTGGGTTGAATTTGCTGGAAATATGATATGGAATTTTTTAAATGGTATAAAGATGTTTGCAGACGTTTGTAAAGTGTGCTCAAGTAGATCATAAAGTTTTTGTGGTTCCGTCGGTATAGTATAGCAGTTTAATGAATTTTCTATAAATGTCGTGTAAGATTGCCAGTCACTATTTTTAAAGTTTCTTTTTTTGTTAATATTATAAGCAACCTGTGCCATTGTTGATAGCTTAATTATTAAATGATCACTGCCGAGAGATTCACTGCACACAATCCAAGAAAATAAAGTTGCCAAATCCGTAGAAACAAATGAAATGTCTGGCGAAGACTGTTGCAATATACCATTTACTAGGCGTATTCTTGTAGGGTTACCATTATTTAAATAGATAAAATTATGTTCCAGCATTGAGTCGAATATTTGAGATCCTCTTTGATCTATTTTATTGGACCATCCGGTGTAATGCGCGTTAAAATCACCCAAGATTAACGATTTATTATTTGCCAAAGAAAATACGTAATCCCAATCATTTTGAGTAGTGCGTATTGTCGACGGACAATAGACAGAGATAACATTCTCAATATGCGGACAATTAAATATCTTTATGTGTATAAGCTCGATACCTACATTAGGGCAGTTAGTCAAAGAAACAATACTATTAATTGATCGATGTGTTAAAATAGCCACGCCACCATACGAATCTAATCTATCTAGTCTATGTGTATTATAACTATTTATATTAAAATAACTGTCAGGTTCAAGCCATGTCTCACTTAACACTGCGATGTGTACTTTCTCCTGAATAAGTAACGCTTCAAAGGATGCGGACTTGGGTCGCAAGCTTTGACAGTTCCACTGCATAATATTAATATTAATGTTCTCAAAGTTGTGAACCATAATTGGTAAACATGTTAATTAAAAAGGAGCTATCCGGTATAATATTGACTACTTGTGATAATATCCATTCTATACAAATACTAACAATCTGCTTAATCTTATTCTTCCATAAACCCCTGCTTGCCACTATTTTGAATAAATTTCTTAACAGGTCTATAAAACTCTCACTCCGCCTGGGCGTATCTTTATCAACATGAGTATATTCCTCTGAACAGTCTGAGTCTCTGTTATTATTGGTTTCCATCGATTGTGGAGATGTGGATTGGCTGACCGTTACTCGTTGAGATGCGGAGTGAGTCACCGTAGGCCGTGGGATCTCAGAAAGACCAGGCGTGGGCGCTCGCGGTGGAATAGGCACTGATTTTCGTAACCTTCTCTTTTTACGAGACGTAGCAACTTTCATTGCGTTTTCGTCTACATTTGTAAATAGCTCTGACATTAACCTCCCTCCGCGGTTACATTCACTTTGGCCCTGACATTGAGGTACCGGCTCGTGGTCTGTTAACGGTACGTCGTGAAGAGAGGGTCTGGGGGATAGGTATCTCTCATGTGTTGGAGAAGGCGGTACATACATAGTAAGAGCAATTCTGTATGTACAATTGAACTCGGACATTAATTCTCTAATCCTTCTTTCCTTCTTAAAAATTGGACACACTCTTTGAAGGGCCATATGATTTCCCCTACAATTAACGCACCGAAATGTCGTTGTTTCGCAGTTCTCGTGATTTTTAGTACACTTTGGACATACTATCTTTTTCGATGGACACAATAAACGAGTATGTCCAAACTTCCAGCACCGGGAACACTGGGTAACGGGGAAGATGTAAGGATCAACGCGCACCCTCAGGCTATGTAAATATACGTACGCAGGCAGTGATGCACCTCTAAAAGCTAGGCGTATAGCTTCACATTTCACCCACTTACCATCAGCTTCATCATTACAACTTCTTTTATTTAATCTTTTTGCCGATATCATTTCTACGTCGCACGCTAAGTTGTTAATGATATCTTCTTCGGCAACATCCAACTCAATATCTCTGATTACTCCATACGTCACACCTACTTCAGAGGTCTTCTGGCACCGCCACCCAAGTTCTCCGAAAGCTTTACATTGAGTAAATCGATCAGCATCAACCTCCTTTTCGAATGATATAATTATTTTGTATTGATGTATAAACTTCACACGGCTAATCCCATTAATTTGATGATCCTTAAACAGCCTGGCTAATGCAAACTGCTTAGGAAGGCCAGTGCTACATGTCACACATACTTGTATCATTTCTTTAACTTCCTTGCTCGAAGTACGGACCACTTTACGACGTCGCGATATTGTTTGCCACCCTTCTTCAGATGAATTTTCTTCGTGCATTCGCTTTCTAGATGTCCCATCTTGTTGCTCGGTGTGAATATCACTACCTTGTAGGTCACCTTCAACACTGGTCACATCACTTCTATGCAATAAGTCCTCATGAAAAACTTCAATGTCGACCCTATCATCTACTGCGTAAGACTCATTCTCCATTGTGCGCGGATCGCAACCCGTACGGCTTGCGATCACGCTTTATACAGGTACACGTAATTATTATTGTGAGTATTATTGATGAGCGCAAAACGACCTATCAGTGCGGGATGCAACTATCAACTGGCAGTAACACTTACCATCAGGTGTACTGTTTGCTCGTTTGCCACCGATTGCAATTAAAAAAAAAATAACAGCTATTTGCATTTTCTATTTTGAATCAAATAGCTAGATTGATATATCCATTTTTGTTTTCTTTTTTTTTTGGCCCGTCTATGCTCTGGGCTTAACTCGTTCAACCGTTCTGTACGACTGCGGGATGAGATGTGGGATCTCATGACTCGCCGTATTTTTTCTCTACGCCCATTGTGTAGAGTATCGCATAAGAAAGTTACCCGACTTTTAAATTAGGTTCACTTTCGCTTACGATTTTTTGTAATGGAATATTTACAACATTTTTTCAAATACTCGTTACAAAATTTAAAATAAAAATTATCAATTTATACTTTTCTTTCGTTCACATTTAAAGAAAAGTATAACAACAAATTTTGAAGGCGCTCATGAAGAGTATTCTAAGAAATTTAATTTTACTTTGATTAAATTTCTTGAATTACAAAAAAGTACTTTTGAAAGTATTTTGAAGGTAATTTTCGATTTTATTTAAGGTTTCTTTTGTTACAAAAGACTTTCAATATTTAGCGAGGACCGTGGTAACGACAGAATCATTATATACAAAGACTAGTAAATCCTTTTGTTTTTATCTAGTCCTTTTTCAGTGTAAAAATAAAACTGTAGTTAGTAGGCTACCTCGTTGTTTGCCGAGTTAAAATATAATATCTGGTTGACCGAGCTTCGCTCGGAATATTTTTGTCGAATTTATTTAGATATATATTAATAAAAATAAATAATGAAAATTATATAAAAAACTACAAAAAGAGAATAATAATAACACCGAGATTCGAACCGACGTTGTTTAAATGTCACATAATCCAAAATTAAAAACGCCCGCCTCCCCACCTGAGCTATCGGAACTCATGACGTTGACAACGAAATTTGAATTCATATTCTTTTAAAATTTAATGTCATTGTTTGTTTTGCTAAAAACACGGACAAAACAACATTTTTTATAAATAAAACCTAGCTAGATCGATTTTTTGGACCCGAAACTTCAAGTATGCCAAGTTTCAACAAAATCGTTGGAGCCGTTGCCGAGATCCTGAATATATATATATATATATATATATATATATATATATACAAGAATTGCTCGTTTAAAGATATAAGATAAGATTATATTAAAATATATATATACTTTAATATCGTTACAGCGCGAATTAACATAAAATAAAGTTAATTTAATTATATCGAATTTTATACCGTTGGCAGGATAGTACTAAATTCTCATTCCAGGGTGGATACTACCAACCTTTCCAATGTGAGCTAGAAGAATCACTATATATTTTGGTAGATAAGGCAAAGTCACTTATCACTATTTGCCTCCTAAGTGTTGTCATAGACTTTTGTGCTGTGGCGTAACTGTGTTGATCCTATTGTCTAAGTATTATAAAAAAAATAAAATCCTTAAAATAGTTTTATATAATACCTTGGCACTTAGAATAGTAACGTATAGAAGGATAGTGTCGGTACTTCGAGCGATCAAAAACGTAAAGCCAAAAATACTACATGCGCGCAGGCGATTACACACGTACACACGCAGCAGTGTACAATTTTATACAAAGTATAAAATCAAATTTTGTTTTTATATGTTTACACAAATCGTCAAAATACTTTTAAAAGTAATGTTAAAAACCTTTTCATGTTTTTCAAATGTATTGTGACACCATTTGAATGCACAAACCGTCATAATTACCTATTTATTTTTTAAACTACTATACGTTGTTATTCTAAGACCTTATTATACGTTATTATTCTAAAACCTTGGCATTATCTTAGTCTTAGATGATAATCTGCTCGAAATAAAATGAAACAGGGATTTGGTAACATCTGAAAATGTTTATGCAAATGATATCCACTCGAAGGATTTTGGTAAATAGGTTTTTGTCGCCAACTTAGGCAAACAAGAGCTTAGTGAGGCATAACAAATAATACTGGTATTAGTGCTGATTTTTTATTTCACTGTTCATATCTAATATACCAATAAATAAAATTGGAGTGTCTGTTTGTAATGTCAAAATAATAGGCTTTTTTCATGCTCACACGGTTATTTGCACGACACTTATGCCTAAAATACAGATTAAAAATTTTTTGTCTGTCTGTCTGTCTGTTTGTTCCGGGTAATCTTCGAAATGGCTGGACCGATTTCAAAAATGCTTTCACCACTAGAAAGCTATAATATCAGGGCGTAAACTAGGCTATATTTTATCTCGGTATTCCCACGGGAACGGGAACTACGCGGGTAAAATGACTATAACCTATAACCGAAGCGAAGCGAGTGCGGGTTGCTAGTTATAACTAGAAGTTGTCATCATCATCATCTTGCTCTTATCCCAATTACTTGGGGTCGACGCAATATGTCATCTGTTTTGACATATTGCAAAAAGTTTCGGCAATGACTTTTATGACCGGCCGCCTGCCTGACGTCAACCCTCCTTGGGAATGTAATCGTTGACCCAAATGGTACCAGATGGAGTTGATCCGTGTCAATCTAGGGCTCTTAGTCGTCTTTTACGACACCCACGAGCAAAGCAAGGGTTGGTAGTATTCGAAGCCACTACCACACAGTATAACTATAAGTTGTAATGATATTTATTTTTTAAAAAGCACGTAATCACGTCCGCTTATATTTTTTGACTAGTTATGATCCTGTTACATATTAATCAAATCATCTAGGATGATTATAAGGATGGCATGTAGCGACGTCACTTTTTTTTGGGAATACGCTATGGTATACCTACTCATATGGAAGGGACGACGCGCGACCCCGTAACGTACCATACACAGCACCTCTCTTTCTCATGTAGTATCCGACCTTGTCATCAGTGACCCTTTCGGGTACCTTCTCAAAATAACCCCATAACCTACCATATTGTACCTCTTTGTTGTCAATTGAGCTGACCGTCGATACCGTTCCATCTTTGTTTACGGGAGGAATACTTCCTTATATCATGAAATCCTTGTACAAATAAACAACCATTTGTGGTTAGCACAAATATTTATACTATTTGAGAATCGAATACATGCCAGTCTGTAAGGAAAGCCGTTATTTAAATAAACGTGTAGATGACATACAGATGATGTATTCAAGCTAGCATAGCTAGGGGAATATTACTTTGCGTAGAAAAGAAATCTCGATATAAATTCTTATGTTAATTCATTCAGCTGACGTGGTCAAGTAGATCAATTTCTATCTTTTGTGTAGTTGAATAGGTAGTATAATATAGATAGATTGTTGAATAGATAGTATAAAATAGATAGATAATAGAAAAAATAAGATAGATTGATTGAGCATCAATGAAAACTCCTCTTACCTTTTACAAGTTCGTTTTAAGTATAATTTAAAAAAATATTTACATTTATTCATTACCTCCTTACTTATCCAGAATTACCTCATCATCATTATTACTTTAGCTTACATAAGTTCCACTGCTGGGCTCGGACCGGAGTAGGAAGGGAAATGACTTACTATACTGCGCTTATCAGACGTGTTAGTATATAATTTTATGTAGAACTAGCAGCGCCCTGCGGTTTCACCCTCAGTTCCTCCTCCCGTGGGAATATCAGGATAAATTATAGCCTATGTGTTACTCTGATATGTAAGCTATATTATTGTGCAGTTTCATCACAATCTATTTATTAGTTTTTGTGTAAAAGAGCAACAAACATCTTCACATACAAACTTTCGCGTTTATAATATTAGTAGGATTTTCCTTCTCTTTTATCGACGTTATTTGCATACCATATCATTTCACCAAGGGTAAGAGAGGAGGTAGCCCCTCACCAAACAGAAAAGGTGAGTATTACGTAAGTTAATATAAATAACACAAAAAGTTGACGTTAATATTGATATTATGTATCAATTAAATTTGGTGTCGTACTTTTATTGCCTTACCTAATATTTAGACATCGTTGGTGAACACAACGATTATGAGTTTTTAATATAGACAATTTTATGTAGTTAATTTTTTGTCTCTATACTTAATTGTAAATTTCAATCGTATTTAGCATTAATAATCAGAAATTACACTTGACAGCAACAATAGCCGTAAATTAAGGAGTGTTACAAGCCACTTAGGCGGGGCCTCACGTCCGAGATCCCAGGCCTACGATCATGTTCGGGGAGGTGACGTGGGCAATGTCGGCTCCCCATACCTGTGTGACTTGAATCTTAATGCCCGTGATACACGAGCTCCCCTTCATCAGGATTGCGTGAATTATTGATTTGACATTTGGGACTTGACATAGATTAAAGTAAGTGTCGTAGTGAGTGAAAAGGCGTGTATTTGTGTATATATATACCTGTATTCATATTTAGAGGGTTTAAAGACAGATTTATGTACCTAATGAAGCTCAATACATTAAATATTTTTAGGTTGTAGACCATTCTTAATACTTTATAAATGACCAGTATTGTTGGTAGTCATGGGCTGTCTCTCGATGGTAATTTATTACATGCGGACCAGATTTTGAGATTTTCTTCATGGGAACGGAAAGATTGGTAATAATTACATTCTTATTCTATCGCTACATGAAGATAAAGATAAAGAAAGACAGAGTAGTGGAGAGAGAGAAAGAGAGACAGAGTAGTGGAGAGAGAGAGAAAGGGAGACAGAATATAGAGGTTACGTAACTGTAAGCAAATAATAAAGCAAATTTTCGAAATTTCCATCAACTTAAATTTCAGTGGATTGCTTTTGATCGAATATCAATACTACCACAATACCACCATTATCGCCAATTCTTGCTTTAAGAAATTGGATTAATTCAGGTATATGAATTAGTGTTGCCCAAAAAAGTCTTGGTCTTGCGAGAAATGCGAGACCGAGACCAAGACCAAGACCGCTTAATTTTTGCAAGACCAAGACCAAGACTGGCCCTGCAAGACTTGAGCAAGACCAAGACTGGGCCTGCAAGAGTCTCGCGGTCTTGCATTTAATTCAAGTCACCATTTCAGCTTATATACGGTTGAGCTCGTGTCTTCTACATAACAGGAGGGAAATCGGCCGTGGCCGGAGGGGAATCGCCACGGTGTTCGGCCGTGTTGTTACAGGTCATACATGTCAAGTTTTCCTTCTCTTGCATCGATGTTATATATTATAGCCCTTAGTCGTGGGTTCGCAGTCGCGGGTAAAATAGGGGGTGATGAATTATATTCTTACTCCATCACTACACGACAAGTCAAATCAGTCTTGAGATACCCATCTATTGGCCAATCGATTCCCAATGTTGGTGTTGGCTTTTCAGAATTACTCTTGGGAAAGGCTTAAGGACAAAAATACCGTAATCACGAGAGTGCTCTTGCCCATTATACATATTTATATATCTGTTTATTCATTAGCCCAACGACGTTCACTGTTGGACATAGAAATATGCCTACAATTAATCTACATAAATGTCCATGTAGGGACAGAGTACGAATATAATTCACCACTCTCTTACCCGTGGATGTTGTATCAAATCGGATCGGGAAATGGTGTTAGGAACCCATGAAAAGAAATTGAAATAAAAATATCGATTCGTTAATGAATTGAGAGACATGTAAGTTCTCAATTTTGTCATCGTTTTTTCGTGTAAATTTGATTAAAATGTATAAAGCAATGATACTTAATCTACAACATTTTCGTATTTTGTTAAATGTTCATTAGAATTTGAATAAATCAATGATTACGTTTGCATAAGCAAGACAAACTTCACTTTAACATAAATCAGCTGATCGGCCGATGACCGTTGATGAGTCGCCTTTGTACCTACGTAACCATTGAAAAGTTCGCGCAAATCTAATACCTACCTATTTATACTGTCGAAATTTTACAAGCTTACATATATCCTGTCTGTACATACCTACATAATGCATAAAATTTAAGGCAAACTCTTAGACACACATTTTTGTAATCACTATAACTTTTACGTTATATTGTTTTTGTGTAATATACTTACATTCCAATTATGATCTATGACCGTTGAACTACAATATACACGAACAATTGCCCGATAACCTGATACACCCTGTGTATATAACATATGTGCAAGAGAAGTGAAACTAGAAATAAAACCCTATAACAACATGTCTGACCAACGTGGTATAGTAGATCAATTTTCCTCTTACTGGAAGGAAGCTTAAGCCCAGCAGTGGCACTTTTATGAGCTGTGACGATGACGACGAATATCATACATTTTACAAGTATTAAATAATATATTAAGAGCTACATGGATCCAGCGGCCAAAGTATTTATATAGGCAATAGAGCAACAGGTTTTTTCAAGTATCCAGAGTATCAGTAACTAAACTGGAAATGCAATAGATACATACCACTTAACTTGAAGGGGAATATAAACAATCGCATCAATTGTAAAAATATCGCATTGATTATAAAATGACATAAAATTTATTGTATCAACTGCCTCGTGTGGTGACGTTTTAAGAAAATAGGGTCGAAAGTCCTGTCATAAGAGTAGTAACGCTGTCTAATGGAACACCAGAGGAATAGAAGAATAATTTTCCCCAGTGGTAAGTATTGTATTCAATAGTGAACTATAGGCTAGCAGATGGATAGATAGGATAGGATGCTATTTGATTAATTTAGTTGGATTTTTCATTGCCATGATTAATGACTGTTACGTTATTCCAACTGCAAGACTTGCAAGACTTTGCGAGACTCTTGCTGCAATACCAAGACCAAGACCAAGACTCGGGTGCGCAAGACCAAGACGAGACCAGGTGTGATGTTGCAAGACCAAGACCAAGACTGGTCCAAGTCTCGTCTTGGTCTTGCATTTGGGCAACACTAATATGAATGATAATGGTGAAAAGAAGTATTTTAAACAGTATATAACATGTACATGCTATGCTTTCTTTGAAAACATACCTCATACCATAATATATTTTTCGTCACAGCCCGGGGTGGGACGCTCGAGGAGGCGGCACGCCTGGCAACTCTCGGCACCGAGGAGATTGTCAGGCGGATCGAAGCGCTGGGGTTGAGGGTAGCCCTGGAAAAGACGGAGGCCCTTTTGTTCCATGGCCTCCGTACCGCCGGGCCTCCCGCCGGCGCTTCGATCACCGTGAATTCGGTCACCATCAGCATCCAGGCCCACATGAAGTACTTGGGCCTGGTGCTCGACGGGCATTTTTGGTTCCGGGAGCATCTCCATCGACTTGTTCCCCGGCTTGTCGGCGCGGCGTCCGCCCTTTCGCGGCTGATGCCGAATGTGGGCGGACCCAGTGCTACGTGCCGACAGCTGTACGTGGGGGTGATCCGGTCGATGGCCCTGTACGGCGCACCGGTGTGGGCGGGGTCCCTGACCGTCCGTCTTAGGGCCCTCCTGTGGCGACCACAGAGGGTCATGGCGATCAGGGCCATACGGGGTTACCGCACGGTGGCGACGGAGGCAGCGTGCCTCCTGGCCGGAACCCCCCCGTGGGACCTGGAGGCGGAGATGCTCGCCGACATTTATCGGCGGGTGTCGGAGACGCGCGCCCGCGGCAGCATGGTCTCCATCAATGAGATCACCGCCTGGCGGGTCGACGCCCGCCGAGAAGTAATTGCCCGTTGGGCAGTCCGGCTGGAGAGTCCTCGGTACGGTGTCAGGACTGTCGAGGCCCTCCGGCCGGTGTTGATGGAGTGGTTGGAGCGGACGCACTGGGTGCTTTCCTTCCGACTGGTGCAGGTGCTGACGGGGCACGGTTGCTTCGGGAAGTACCTGCACAAGATTGTCAGGAGGGAGAGCACACCGTCCTGCCACCACTGCAGTTGCGACGAGGACACGGCGCAGCACACGCTCGAGGAGTGTGCTGCATGGGAGGGGGATCGCCGTGAACTCGTCGCAATTATCGGTGCCGACCTGGCGCTGCCGACCATCGCCAGGGAGATGCTCGTCAGCGTCAGGAACTGGGACGCGGTCGCCGCCTTCTGTGAGGCCGTAATCTTACGGAAGGAGGCGGCGGATCGTGTGCGAGTAGAGCTCCTATTCGGCGACACGTTCCGCCGCCGGCGACTCGGGCGGCGCAGGCGCGAGTATCTGCGCCTAATGCCGCCCTAGCCGAGGCCGCGGGTGATCGGACCGGGGAATTGTCCGTCACCCGCGGAGAGGCTGACCGCGCGACGGCGACCGACGTCCCAGTACGTCGAGAGGTGAGGATACCCGAAAGGGTATTCCGTCGGGCCGACCACTGACGACAAGTCACATCTGCTCCGGTGGTCGGCCCAACAACGAGGTGACGTGGGTACGGGTGGGTTATGGGCCCGCGCGCCGTCCTTTCATCGCCCCGGACGGATTGGACCGCGCGTGCGCTTACCATAGCCCACCCATAAAAAAAAAAAAAAAAAAAAAAATACCATAATATATTTTACCTAGCGGCGAGATGAGGGTGGTTTTCTTGCTTTTGGATTGCTGTTTATTTATGTAATATCAAATTTTTTTTGTTTATATATAGGTGCAGATCTGGCTCATGAGTTTTTGGATATGTGCTTTTAAGATTTATTATTTTTTGTGGCTTTTAGTGGTAAACGAAATATGTAGCAAGCATAAAGGTACAAGTGAATCAAAATGTTGTCTACTGTTATTCTAGAATTAGATATATATGTTTTAGTGAGCCAAGTCTACTTATTTTTTAGTAAATGTCTGAATGGTATGCTAAGATTTCAGAACTCAATGCAAAAACTACGTTGTATGTTATACTAATAGATACATTAGAATAATAGTAATCAATATATCTAAATTCGTAATAATATTATGAATAAAAAGGTTTAATATGGATTTATGCGGTATTTTCAAGAAATAACTAATTGTATTAAAAATTAGCACCTGAAAGCGATATGTTGCCGAGTGCTATAGGTTAACTTCTATTTCATGAAAGTGATCTTTAGAACTATTAATTCAGATTTTGAAAACTATAATTAGGAATTAATAACTAACTATTATCAATAAGAATATTATAAAATAATCCCGTTTTCAAATCAAATCATTTATTCTGCCTGCCTCTTAAGAGCACTTACATATTGTCAAATATACACATCGTTTGAACACAATACAATAATCTACTAACGGATCGGAGCGCGGCTACAAGCTGAGATCTTTAATTTTTTTAAATCTTTTAAATGTATATAATTTTATACTTTGTACAATATATGGTATTATAGTCTAAGATCCGAACCTACATCGACATTCATCGGGTTGATAATAGAATCAAACTTATTTTATAACAAATTTCGTATATTAGAAAATATATTAAAAATGGGTTGAAAAAAATCCTGGACAGAATATTTTTAATAATTTTTTAAAAAATGATTTTTCATAAAATGTTGCAATATGAAGATAATAAGAAAATTTTATATTGAACTTAAAGTATAAAACATATAGAATGTGCAAACGTAGGGTTAACTATTATTTACCTGGACGAACTACTGAGTTGATAGGTATAAACAGGTATGTCAATGCTAGTTACTTTCACTTGATTGGATAATAGAAAAAAAATTATATCAGCTTATGCTGATATAAATTTTTGAGTCATTGTCAATGAAGTATTGACATGTTCCTAGAAACAATTTTTTATATTTAATGTTAATCTTCTTATATTTACGATCCCATCAGATACGACTGCAATGTTCGGTCCTTTGTTATTACACGGTATACTTACCTCGGATCTCTCTGTCACTCATTTCCACACGCGTTAAAATTTAAATCTTTAAAATTTGTATACCCCTATTAGGACCGAATTTTTTGCAGTCAACCCTATATCATCGTGTTCACAATAAAACAGCGCTTATGCTGATATAATTTTTTTTCTATTATCCAATCAAGTAAAAGTAACTAGCATTGACATACCTGTTTATACCTGTCAACCCAGTAGTTCATCCAGGTAAATAATAGTCAACCATACGATTGCACATTCTATATGTTTTATACTTTAAGTTCAATATAAAATTTTCTTATTATCTTCATATTGCAACATTTTAAGCAAAATAATTTTTTAAAAAATATTTAAAATATTCTGTCCAGGACTTTTTTGTCTACCCATTTTTAATATATTTTCTAATATACGAAATTTATTATAAAATAAGTTTGATTCTATTATCAACCCGGTGAATGTCGATGTAGGTTCGGATCTTCTACTATTAGCTCCAGTGTGATGCCCTTCGAAATTGTATACATGTATAAATATTCAAAATTTAGTATAAAACAAAAAAAAAATAAAGTAAAGAAAGACATTTTATATGCTGCAAAAATATGTTACAAGTTGTATAGCAAAGCTGACTATAATCCTCTTTGGAATAGTAATCCTTATTCACAGGGCTCACAGGTGGAATATGTTTCGGGTTGACGCAGAGCTCTGTTGAATTTCTACGACACCCTCGAGTAATTGTGGGTTCAGTATTTGTGGTTGCTACCACACTATACAGATAATATGTGAAATGTGTATATATGAATTTTAGAATTCATTACAACAATTTATCGCCGGACTTTAAAGTTAAATCCACCTCAATTTTATAACTGGAAAAAGTTGGAAAAGAACCATTTAGCTGCCCGAAAAAATTCCAAATCATATTTCTTTAGGGCAATTTCTGATTGTAATTGAAAGTCCAAATGAAATATAAGCGGAGATCCATTGGGGAATAAAATAAATTATTCAGCGTATTCATTAAAAACCTTGTTTTCTTAATTTCCAATAAAGCTATGTACCTAGTTCTGATATTGAATTATTGAAGTTCTGTAAGCTCGGTCTTATAAATGCTTATAACCAATGGCATCTTTTTTAAATTTACTTGTCAGATTATCCCTCTATTTCATAAATTATGAAAGTTTAACAGGAAGATTGTTGTTAAGCAAGTTATTAGTATCGTTTATTATGTTATATAATTAACTCCGATAATATTTCATTCAAATATTACAGCAAATGGTATTATTTAATTTACTAATTTAGAAAAAACTAATACCTAAGTAATTTTCACTTGTGTTGCTAGTTTTACTTCTTTCTAATAAATAATTTTCTGTATGGGTGACGGAGTAAGAATATACTTCACCACTAGGAACACGGTATCGATACTGTACTCATGAGTAGTATCGAAGAGAAATTATCGTACTCATTAAAATATCGAAACAAAAGTATCGATATCCCAAAGTATCGAGTACCTACTGAGTACTTTTCCTAGAATGTAGGTCGTGATGAGCTTTTTGATTAGATTGAGCGTCTGTGAACGGCTTAAAATATTTCGAGCAGTGGCGGCTGTACCTTAAGTGCGCTCGTGCACTGAACCACCAAATTAAAATATTTAAAAATTACAAAATGTTATCTTTATTTTTAAATTACTAGGTATATTAATACTTATTCTTTGAACATACAAAAACATATAACAAATAAAATTTCAAATTATGACGAAACAATTTAAGACCTTTACCAAACTATTAAAACTTATTTTCTCTGTAAAAAAAATCTCGTGCGCTTAGGTGAGCGCACGGGGACTGCCCATACAACTTGTATTAGATATGAGTTAAAACGCCTGGCGCGTGAGACAGATGATAGTTCATAGAAATATACTGAAAATGTCTGTTCCTGTTCGCCGCACGGGCGAACCGAACATTGCCGAGGGAACTCGACTTACGACGAAATTCGCCGATGACGTCCGTTTAGTACAGTAAGTAGGTATAGTTTCGATGTATCTTTGACGCGTTAAATATGGTTTGTTTACATTAAGTAATAGTTTTTTATTATTGGTCTTAGTCTATTTATATTGCGTATGTGTGGTGTGAGTGAAAATGAGCATTAATATAGACTATATTCAAAACGATAACAAAACTGTTCAAAATAAAATTGAAATAAATTGGCGGGACCGGCGAGGCCCGCCTTTATAAATATTTTTGAAGCGTAAATACAAAAAAAAAATATTTTCTTCGAAGTACACCTACAAAATGTAATTTGTGATATTAAGCATAGTGAGCAAGTATAGTGCACCACCACTTTGATGACCCACCAGCCGACACCAATTTTGAGCCACTTTTTAGAAGGTTCATTATGCTTTACCTAGATGACGTTACCATAAGCATGAGCCGTAAGGTCAAGTTTAACATGGATAATTTCTACAATTTATTCGATACGATACCTGCCTAAAAGTACTCATTGAGTAAAAATATCGAATAGAAAGTATCGAGTGCAAAAGTATCGGTATCGAAAGAAAAGTACTCGATACCTAAAAGTATCAAGACTTTTTTCGTTTCCCTATTCACCACCCCTCTCTTACTCATGGCTGTCATAAAAGACGACTAAGGGATATGACATGCAGTAAACATAGGCAAGAGAAGGAAAACTCGTCATAAAACCTTATAGCAACACGTCTGATCAGCACATTATAGTTAGTCAATTTCCTTTCCATTGTGGAGGTCTGAGCTTAAAAGTAGGACTTACATGGAGATGAGATGAGATGATAATGATGGATAAGTAATTGAATATTAAATGAAAAAATAACGTTATTTATACTTATATATACTACTTACTTTAAAAAAATACTAATAATATCTATTATTTAACGAGGAAATAAGAAGTTTCTAATATAACTTCGACACGATATAACTTACTTCAATAGATAGCACTGCCAAAATTTACATGTAAGTTATTTCCTACTATAAATTCTATAGCTGATATACTAACAAACCATTTATTTCCATCATCGGCACTGAACAATGTACTTGATCGAGGTTATAATCTATTAATCTCTTTATAAAAGCGGGGCGGATGTCCACTGGCAAGTTGGATGTTAATAAATGATACCTATCTAGCCTATCTTTTGTTTAAAACCTTGAGCATATCACAACATCTACAAAACGTATCCATTTATTATTCAAATCCAACTGGACTACTAATTATATCCCAGTAAATAAATGCTAATGCGGCTTATCAAAGATCTTTCTTTGATAATTTTTGGATCAAAGTATCATAAAAATAATTGATGTGTTAAAAGAGTTATAATTAGAAACTATGGTGCCGAATAATAACGTCGTTATCGTTATATATATATATATAACATATGGTAATAGGAATACAAACTCATTACTAAGTCTTTACGGCTCCCATGTGTGCATTAACATCAACAATATCAACCCCTAAACTAACGAACAGAACACTCCCTTTATGGTGTTAGTATAAACTCATATAGGATCATAAAAAGAAAAAAGAAAACAGTGGTAAGTAGAATTTTGTGTGGCATATATATACGAGTGAACATAAACATGGTTATCGTATCCTGAACCATATGTACAATGTATATCTTATTTTCGTATTTATTATATAGGGAGATAAGAAAAGTACCGAGAGCGAACACTTACCAAATTTAGGATGCATGGTTTTTATGATCTATAAAAATTCTGTTTACCTTTATTCACCGAGAAAATTCAGTTACATTTAAATATTGAAAAAGTTTTTTATTTCAAACAAATATTTCATTTGCGTATTTTGTCTTACGCGATGTAATATTTCTCTGAAATACAACTTGGTTTGTAATAAAACTTGCTTTTTTTTGTTGGTCATAGCTTTTTATGCTCATATTGTAACTTTTTACGTCAAAACTGGACAAATGATTACGAAGAGAATAGGTAGCAACAATCACCGTGTGATGATGGATTACGAATACAATTCACTCCCCACTCCCTATCTTGCCCGTGGATGTCGTAAAAGGCGACTGAGGGATATAATACGAATACAACATCTATGCAATAGAAGGAAACCTCGAAACAAAACCAACCTGTCTGACCAGCATGGTATAGCAAGGTCAATTTCCCTCCTATTGTGGAGGAGGCTTCAGTCCAGCAGTGGGACGTGTATGAGCAGAGATAATGATGATAATGATTCTCCTAACAAATCAATTACGATCGATTTTTTGTATGGTGACGGAGAAAGAATATAATTCATCACCCTCTATCCTGATTAAAAGACGTAAAAGACGACTAAGGGATAGGACTTAGGGATAGTATGCATATAACATCTACGCAAGAGAAGGAAAACTCAAAATAAAATCCTATACCCGCCCATCAGACCAATGTGGTGTAGTAATTTCCCTCTTATTATAGAGGAAGTTCGAGCCCTGCAGAAGAACATATCTCAGCGGAGACGAGATGATGATGACAGGATCGCTTATTAAGCGTGTTATGGCACAATCGCTCTTCATAGGGAGATCTGTATCTAACAATGGGCGAAGTCGATAGGATAATGGGTGCATTACGTTAAAAATGTTGTGCTTTTATTGATATTCTTGCAGTCATCAGTACTGAACACTGTATTTATACTTAAAATATATGAAAATATTTTTACTGGATGCAAAAACGTTTTATCGATCAATGCTGATATGAAAATAGGCCCGAGCGATGGGCTTTCAAAAAGCTTTTCAATTTAGTCTCGTGGCGAGGGCGAACGCTGATGTTGTCATGGATTTTGTGGCAGAATTCAATCGTGATATACTCGTACTAGTTTTGTGGAAATTTATTTTCTTTATATTTTTGTATATCATTGCTAGTGCTGTATGTAGTGGCTGCGAGTACTACCGACTCTTACATTGCATTTTTTGTATCTATGTTAGATTTTATCCGTGTTCGGAGTAAGAATACAATTCACCACCACATAATTATAGTAACAGTTTCGCTCACATAGAATTTGTACTTGCCATTATAGAATCAGTTATAAATAACTGGATAAAAAGTACCTTATCCATGTGGTGACGTAGTATCCCTTGTCCGCGGGTATCGTAAAAGATAACTAAATGAAATACTGTGCATATAATATCTATGCAAGAGAAGGAAAACTCAAAACGAAATCCTATATACGTCTAACCAGGGTAGTACAGTAGGTCAGCTTCCCTTCCATAGTGAAGGATGCCCGTGCCTAATAGTGGGACGTGTATGGACTGTGATGAGATAAGATGAGAATTTATAAAGAAAATTTTAGATCGTGGTATTATTTAATCTCTATTATCCGTTTGGTGACGGAGTAAAAGTACAATTCACGATTCCCTATCTTGCCCGTGGATGTCGTAACTGAGGTCGTTGTCTACTGAGGGATAGATAATATGCATATAGCGTTTATGCAAGAGAAGGAACTCGAAAGAAAATGCTACACCAACATGTCTGATCAGCATGTTAAAGTAAGCCAATATCTCTTATATTATGGGGAAGGCTCGAGCTCAGCAGTGAGCCGTATATGAGCCGAGATAATAATAATGATTTATCTCTAAATTTCATACATCTTATCATTAAATTTGAGGAAAATATGCTAGCAATCAAGTGATACATATGGCTTTTATAATTAAAAAAAAAGTATATGTCGCTTAATGTATCAATAACAAGTTTGTGTAAGCATGCGAGGCCATTACCTAGTTTATTAGCAGACTGTAAGGCCAGGTGTGGCTTTATTAACGTGATGTATTACCTGTCCACCTATTTTCAAGGTGTGTCCACTATCGATCGTTTGTATTAGTGAAGTTTTTTCATTAAACTTTCCGCTATCCAGTCCATTATCTTTTATATTCTATTTAAAAGTTGATTTAATGGCTAATATTATTAGTTCGTTTGGTAATGCGTTAGAATTCAATGCCATCATACCTTTATTTATAGATAGCAGCGTCCTTTTGAGTAACTTACCAACTGAGATCGCCAACCCACCAGCAAATTATTTGCTATGTAATGATTTTCGACGTTTACTCGAGGTATTGTAAATAAAATAATTTTTAGGAATTTTATCGCGTTCGTATTTGATTTTTGATTGCCCGACGTTTCGAACACTTTACAGTTTCAGTAACTAGTTCTGTGGTGGGTAAATCTCTGTAATAACAATGACTTTTTGATGTGATTGATTGTGTGTGTCTTAGTACGCCCGTGACCATGAACACTATAAAGTATTCGAAATATCGGGCAATCAAATACAAACGTGATAAAAGCCTAAATAATAGTAAAACATTTTTTTTTTGATGATATTTCGCCCTTGTAAAATGACCTTTGTCATATTATGATTAATAGGCTGATAAAGATTTTCCGTGAGGTAATGGAGCAAGAATACAATTCACCGCCCCCAATGTCATTTTTTTTAAGGTGTGTTATGGTCAGGGCACCCGCTGCCTGGCTCCGCTTAGGGTGACAGAGGGGTCTATAACCGACCCGTAGCACGCCGCTTTTGTCGTTGGGCTGACCATCGGTACCGAGTTTCTTATCGTCCGTGGTCGGCCCGACGGAATACTCTGAGGGAGTACCCTCTCCTATCGACTTCCCTGTCCCGGGACGTTGATCGCAGTCGCGGGGTCAGCCTCTCTGCGAGTGACGGACTAATCCCTGGTCCCGTCATCCCCTATCGTGTCCGTGGGTGTCGTAAACATATACAAGCATATAATATCAACATGGAAGAGAATTTCAAAATAACACCTTAAAATAAAACCCTAAACCAACCCCTCTGACCAGTGCGGTATAAGTAGGTAAATTTTCCTCCTATTATGGAGACGGACCTAGCCCAATAGTGCGATGTATATGTGCTGAGATGATGATCATGATGATGATAAATATAAAAAACCGGTAGAGTGCGAGTCGGAGTCACGCACGAAGGGTTCCGTACCATTCTATAAAAAAGAGCAAAAAAATCGTGTTTGTTGTATGGAAGCCTCCCTTAAATATTTATTTTATTTTTAGTATTTGTTGTTATAGCGGCAACAGAAATATATAATTTATAAAAAAATCAACCGTCTAGCTATCGCGGTTCTTGAGATACAGCCTGGTTACAGACAGACGGACGGACAGACAGCAAAGTCTTAGTAATAGGGTCCCGTCTTTATCTTTTGGGTACGGAACCCTAAAAAGAACATTTATAACAAATTACCGTATAACTTCGTGAGTACAGAGAATAAATGTTATTTTGGGTGTTCAATTAATTTCCATAAAGATTATAATCGGCATTATGGATTAGCATTGTAACAGTAGCTATTAATTTAACAAGGTAGCCTTCGAGGATATTCTTGAACAGGGACAGTATTAGGGATTAGTTTATACCTACCATTGGTATCGTTAGCAACACTCATTTGCATTAATAGCTGTAGTTACGTAAACTTAAACTTACGTATTAACTAAGAATATATAACTAATGGTTATTGTTACATAATATTATTATTATTATCTTCATTTAAACTTCTGACTATTAAAATAAAAGACTATTAAAATAATATAATATAAAAATAAAATATTTAACAATATAAAAATTGAGATGATTCCACCGGCAGCGAATACAAGAACGAGCTTAGGAGAAGGTGGTTAGAACTCCAAAGAAAGAAATTTCCCTACGATGCGCGCCGTGCTCAACAATACTGCCTTCTGTATCAGACTCATAATCCAACCACCCAACGCGAACTTCTTAAAGTGTTGTTTGAGGTTCTCTCTTATTATTATTATAATTACATAATCATAACAAATGTATATTGTTGTATATATATTATTGGTTAAAAGTAGTTAATATTTAAATTTAAAATTAAACTAACTATCACAGCTATATTTTGTTATTGACAATAAAACTTATTAGGAAACGTATTCATATTATTTGACCCATTTTAAACTATTTTGTAATTGCCCATAGGTGATCATCTTTAGTATGGAAACATGATCCAAATCTGACTAAGCGTGCTTAGGATAAATTAGAAGCAAACAAGATCTTAAGAATTCTACCAAAATTGAGCCCCATTTTTCGCTCGCTCCACTCCGTCCGGGTCGACAGAGGGGCGTAAGCACGCACACCCGCAACCCACCCACGATGCATGTCGCCTTCGTCGTTGGGCCGACAACCGCAGCAGGGTTACTTGTCATCAGTGGTCGGCCCGACGGAATACCCCCTATTTGGGTTACCATCGACCGAGGTCCCCCTCTCGGGGAGGACGTCGGTCTTTCCTCACGCGGTCGGGCTCTCAGCGGGTGATGGACTAATTCCCCGGTCACGTCACCCGCGGCCTCAGCTAGGGCGGCATTAGGCGCAAGTACTCGCGCCTACGTCGTCCCAGTCGCCGGCGGCGGATCGCCTCATCGAGGCTGCGCTCCTCGCGCAGGCGATCCGCCGCCTCCTTTTGCGAGATCACTGTCTCGCAGAAGGCTGCAACCACGTCCCAGTTCCTGACGCTGCCAACCGTCGCCCTGGCGATAGTCGACAGCGCAAGATCGGCACCGATGATTGCGACGAGTTCACGGCGCTGCGCTGCCCAAGCGTCACAGACCTCAAGCGTATGCTGCACCGTGTCCTCATCGCAATCGCAGTGGTGGCAGGAAGCTGTACTCTCCCTCCCAACGACCTTGTGCAGGTATTTGGCGAAGCACTCATGCTCCATCAACACCTGCACTAGTCGGAAGGAGAGCACCCCGTGCCGCCTTTCCAACCACTGCATTAGCACCGGCCGGAAGGCCTCCACGATTCGCACCCCGAACCGAGGCCTCTCCAGCCAGACTGCCCAACGGGCAAATCTCTCCAACCACCCATGGCCTTTTCGACATCTTGGTCATACAGGCCGAATCATCGAGATACATGTGCACACCATGCTCTTTGCGTAAGTATGCACATGCTTCTTGAATCTCTACAAGTTAATTAACTTCCTTCATCCTTTGCCCTGTGTCCTTATCCCTGTACAACTCCGCGATATTCCTGCTAGCAAGCCACATTTACCCGCTACTCTGGCTGCCATCTTGCTTATCCTGCCAACCTGGTCTTCAAGCCGGCGGGCCTTGGCGTGCGCGAATTCCCGTAACTACCGGTAGTTCGTCTCCGAAGCTACGAGATCCGTGTAGTATACCGGACCATCTCCGTCGCGATGTATCCCCGAGAGCATCCCCGACCTAATCTCATCATAGAGGGGACATGCCCACAGAACGTGGTGCATGTCCTCATCCCCTTCGCCGCAGCTACATTCCGCGTGAGCTGCTAGCCCTAAATCGTACAGCCGCCTGCGAAAGCACCCATGACCCCCCAGTAATTGGGAGGTTTCATAGTCCGGCTCGACCCAAGTCGCCTTGAGGCGAGCCGCCATGTCCGGGAAAAACCGATACGTCTCCCTCCCTTTGTCCTCGCGATCCCACCGCGCCTGCCACTGAGCAACAACATCCGTCCATATAGCCCTCTGCCTATCCCGATATTTCTACCTAGTCGCGTCCCGTCAGTACCCCACTGATGATCGGCAGGGCAGCCGTACTGGTCGTGCGATATGCCTTGGTGAGCAGAACGAGCGCAGCCCTCTGCGAGCGTAACAACGCGCTCTTAACCGCGTAGAGACCGGCTCTATGGAACCATACATCCGCAGCATACGCAATCGTCACATATGTCCCGTAGTACAGGGTCTTAAGGGCCCTGTAGCGAACGCCCCACGAAGACGCCGAAATACGGGCCACCTTACCAAAGCACTTGGCTGCTCGCTCGCCAATCGAGTGCGCATGCTGCGTGAAAGACAGACCTGCGTTCAGCACCACCCCCAGAACAGTAGTCCACTTAACGTCCCTGACAGAGCTCCCCCCAAGACGTATTGTGGGAAGCCTCTGGAAACGCCCCCTCAGCGTCGTACTAGCTGAATTACCCGGAGAGAAGTCCAGCCTATTCCGGGCCCCCCACTCTCCAACAGCCTGTAAAACGGCCGCCGCGTTGGCCTCAATGCCCGCCCTGGAGTTTGCCCCAATCAGCAACCAACGGGCAATGACGTCTCGGCGGGCGTCGACGCGCCAGACGGTAAGCTCCCTCAAAGAGACCACACCGCCCTCCGCTCGCACTCCCTTCACCCGCCGATACAATCCAGCGAGCATTTCCGCTTCCAGGTCCCACGGGGGAGTCCCGGCCAATAGGCACACTGCCTCCGTCGCCACCGTGCGGTATCCACGTATGGCCCCGACCGCCATGGCCCTCTGTGGTCGCCACAGAAGAGCCCTGAGTCGGACGGTCAAGGACCCCGCCCACACCGGTGCGCCGTACAGGGCCATCGACCGGATGACCCCCGCGTACAGCCGTCGACACGTAGCGTTCGCTCTGCCCACGTTCGGCATAAGCCACGATAGGGCGGACACCGCGCCGACAAGCCGTGGAGCGAGCCTACGGAAATACTCCCGGAACTACCATTGCCCGTCGAGCACCAGGCCCAAAAACCTCATATGGGCCCAAATGCTGATCTCCCTCAACGCTCAGTCGTAGCCGATGTTCCACAGGGTGGATCCGAGGACCGACCCCTGTGGGACACCGCACGTCATGGGCGTTCGCACAACGTCCCTTGCTCGGTTGATGCAGAAGACGCTGCGCCCCTCCAAATAGTCAGCCACTAGCCGCCTCAGGTAAGCTGGCACCCCGTGATACCGGAGCGCATCCCTGATGCAACTGAATGGCAGACTATTAAATGCATTGGCGATGTCCAAGGACACCACCAACAGCACTCCCCCGCCAGTGACGGCCTCAGTCGACACGGCCCTCAGGCGCAACAGAGCCGCAATCATTGAACGACCCCTCCTAAACCTAAACTGGGCGTCCGATAGATTCGGCCCCGTGCCGACGAGGTGCCGCTCGATGCGAGCAGCTAGCACCCTCTCTAGTAGACTGTAGGCCGAGGGCGACTCGGGAGACCGTCCCGGCTTCGGCAGGAGCACCAGCCTTTCCTCCTTCCAGCACCCAGGGAACCGTCCGGACGCTAAACACGTGTCGAACAGCCTCCTGAGGCGGGGACCCAGGTGTTCGAGGACCAGGGCCAGCACACGGTTGGGAACACGCCACCGCCACCTCCATCGCGGGTTCCGCTCAGAGTGTTCCCGGGTAAGTTCCGCGCGCGGAATTTACTCAGCGCCGCGCGATAGGGGCGACCCCAGGGGTCACGGTCGAGAGCGTCTAGCATCTCCTGCTGACTGACGTCCTTAAAATTGAGCCCCTAATACCATATTGATTTCTTCAAGCCATTTGTATTAGTTAATTTGCTGTTAGTCTTGTCATATACTTTTCTTTTATACTCAGAAAGACTAATTAGTCAGACATTTATAATACTATTGAAGTTATAATTGTTTTAGCATATTAGGAAAAAAATTTGAGAGTAAATTTTTACTATGCGGCACGAAAAACCGACCCCCTAAAGTCTAGCTAGTTAACATTTTTTAAGATACGCGCGCATATCGTTATAAACATCAATTAGATAATGCGTTATAATAAAACTTTCAATCTATTAAATAACTTTATTATATTATTAGTGTCGTTTTTCTACTTACGTAAGATAACGAGAAGGATAAAATTTTTAAAAAAATTTAAAATTCCAAGCAGTATAACTTCTTACGTACGTGCATAAGTATACACCCCCTTTTTTTAATCTAAAAAAGGTTATTCTTAATAAGATTTTATGTAATCTTAAACGGCAGTGTTTCCTAAATGATGAAAAACACTAATTTGGGGTGTCGGCTGCTTCAAGATGACAACGATATCTACGTCAATATGGCAACATTTGGACTGATTGCTTTTTGCATTACTTAAAAAGGTCACGCGATAGCGGTTTCTCGTCTCCTTTAGTATAGTTCAGGGCCCTGTGGGTTTTGCTTAAATGAGCTGTGTTGTATATGGATAAATGAATTTGCATGCTAGCCACGTCGTAGCGTAGTCAAAATATTATTCTCGGTTTAAATAATATTGCGATAAAAAAATATTTTGTAACACTTCTCGCGGGCTCGAGCCTCCTCCACATTGAGAGAGCAATTGACCCATTATACCACGCTGGTTAAGCGGGTCGGTAAAGGGTTTTATTTAGAGTTTTCCTTCTCTTGTACAGTTGTTATATGCACAGAATATCCCTTAGTCGCATTTTGCGATACTCACGTGAAAGAGAGTGGGTGGTGAATTGTACTCTTACACCGCCACCACACGTATAGTTGTATTGTAACACTTGTTTATTTCTAAATATAACTTTAGTTTTATGTTTAAATGTTTCTATATTTTATTTCTGACAAACGATGTTGGAGGATTTTAGTTTTGTACCCTTTTTCTATTCTGATAGAGTCCATCTCAATTCATATACGTCTCATTGTTGGACTAGAGTCTTCCCTAAAAATGGGTGTGGTGAACTACTATACCATGTTAATTTGACAGGTTAGTCTAGGGTTTTATTTCGTATTATCCTTCGCTTCATTATCAGCTCATACACCAATCACTAGGCTCAAGCCTCCTCTATTATAGCGGCACATTGAACTATTATACCACGGCCAGACGGGTTGGTATAGGGTATTATTTCGAGTTTTCCTTCTCTTGCAAACTAACTATGATGCATATTAAAATCCTTTAGTCTTCTTTTATGACACCCACGGGCAAGAAATGGGGTGTTGAATTGTATTCTTACTCCGTCACCGCACGGAATTTTTCTTTTATAGTGCTGTTATATCTTTTACGATCTCACAGTGCATAGAAGGGGGTGATGACGCCTTGTAGTCTCACTCCTTCATACAAAACCTTTTTGTTCGCTGGAATGTAATTATTATCTTTTTAATTATATCTTAAAATTAAATACTCGAATAAATTGACATGTTTTATTTCTCAGTAAAAAACAAACTCTAGAACATTTTATATTTATTAATGTAATTTTTCATGAACAAAGAAATTCATTTCTTTTATAGATAATTTTTTTTTAGACAACAACGATTATCTTTTGATTGCAGGATAAGAACACAGTGTTGCTATAAAATAAGAAATTTAATATCGTGAGCCGAGACTCCAAGAAAACTCTTTTTTGTAACAGCTAATATGTTCTTAGAAGTTATTTCGTTACTAAAGAACTAAAATAATAGACATTTTTTTTTGCCACGCAGTCGAAATAAATCGGCGAAAAATTATTACCAATTTCATATTTTTATGTGACCATTTCTCTTATGATTGGGTTCTGGAAAAAACGCTTACATTTGTCAATTGGAATACGATGGGGGTTTGGATACACGCACAACATGTGAAACATTTCTATCGTTTAACACAAACGTTATCGTGATATATGTCTTCACATATCGAGGTGTTTTTGACATATTGTAAGAAATAACCATATAAATGACAGAAAATTTAATGATTTCTGATGTTTATCCTAGAAATTCATTTGAAAAAGAAGTATTTTTATGATTTTCATTACGTGGTCGACTGTCCACCCGTGACCACGAACGTTGAAAAGTTCTCGAAAGGTCATGTAATTAAAAATAAAATACTAACGTGGTAGAATTTGTTCAAATAGATTTTTTTTAAAATAGAATTTATTTTCGAAATGCCATTTAATGTATTTGACGTAGGTAAATTAAATAACTTTTCTAAAACCATTTCCCGGGACTGCCTAAGGGTCAAACCTCGGTATGATCTATGGAGAACATCGTGGATGGCTTATAGGAGCTACAATGGTGGGCATGTGTGGTGGGATTAGTCTTCAAAGGAACCACTTTTCGAAAAATAATTTCGATATCTTGACAGTCATAAGCTATTATTTAACTTTACGATATTCGCGTAATTTACGGTATTCGTATTAAATATTACCGTATTACATTTTGTCTAGTAACCTATATGTCATTATGATCCCAAATGGAGTGTCTTTAAAAGGCAAGATTATGTTGACAGGAAGACAGAAACGGTAATTATGCTCTCAAGACCGAAATATATTATTATTATTTTCATGTATCTCCGTTTCACGGAATCTTCCTAGGGAAGATACCCGGTCCTTTGAAAGGCTTACATATGGATCCAACACGCAGAGGCCTTTGGAGAAATTTAATCTAAATATGGTATGGGACGTCTACCGATGACACTCCACGTCTGCACATAACACACGTGGACTGCTAACGGTAGGTGTAAAACTATTGTGTGATGATGGTATCTAATAGATGATTATGGGGTTGGAGGTTAGATGGACTGGATTAATGGAAAACCATTGATTTAAAACTGTCGTTTGCCTTCAATACCTTTATGTCTTGAACTTTGGCAGACTTTATTATTATTATTATTATACCATTGAATAAAACTGCATCATTAAGTATGCTTTTTTTTTAATAATGCTATTCAATTAATTTTGAACTCTACTATGAGTAACCAGTATTCCAGTGTAATTATTTCTATAGCTTCCTATTGTTTTAATTATAGTCTGTTTGTTATTTTAAGCTGTTAAATGAAAATGTTTCTGGGAATATTATAATATACAAATTAGAATTATTATTCATTGAAACCTGCCGCATAACAACTAACTTGAAGCTTATTGAAAATCAATAGCTGCGTATCGCATTGCGATCTGGTAAAATGTTAGAAATATACGTAATACACAGCAATAGGTACGTTTTGTGGTTATATATATTCCTCTTCTACAGTCCATGAATATTATTTCTAATTTTTAGACATAGGCCCCATCTAGATTGAAATAGAAGATCATTTAGTATCAAAGGCTGGTTTAATGTATTGGCGTAGAATTTTGTTTAAAGTGATATTCTTGTTGAAGTTATTTGCTAATATCTCTTAATCGTCTGCAAGAAAGAAAGAAATGTTGGTCTTATTTTATTACCGCACAGAAAATGTATGTAAATTATATTGAATCCGCTTTACTTTGGTGGCAGACTATGACAGCTCTCTGGCCGACCTTGTTGTTTGGTGATTTTTTAAGTTACCTCGTTTTCTAGTGATAGCACTTACATTCATTTGTGGGTTTGAACGATAAGTGAGGTATAGTGATACGTGATCACTGTATTGGTAGAACATAATAACGAATATTATACAAACTACGCGAATAGAATTTCAAGTAAATATATTTTTTATAATTTAGTAGCCCACATTAAATAGAGGATTAAATTATCTTTAAATTCTATCTGTAATGAAATTGTTATAAAATCATCATTCCTGCAATTAATTTATTTAAAAAAATATAGAGTGACTGATAGAGAATTTCTTTGGTAATATGTTAGCGAAATATTTATTGCATGAAGTTTGATAAATAAATAATAGCTGTTAAAAATATCTTTTACGGATAAAAAATGCAAATAGTGTGTTATTTATTTGTAAGCCCGTGAACAGTTCATTGTACTTTGTGTAATTATCATACTTATGTATGTTAGTTATAGTTATGTCAAAAGATTTAAGAAATTAGGCCAAAAATGACGATAAACATTCGTCAATTTTGGCTCCATTTCATAAATCTTCTAGCGGTTCAATTGTCTTCATATTCTGGATGAGGCTTAAGCCCAGCAGTGCATTGAATTGTATTATCACGCCTATTACCATAAAAATGTAAGCAGGGGGGGTTAATATAAGTAGTTGTTCATATAAAGGCGTGGGCTCGACCAAAGTAATGCCACAATCTTGCAGAAAATCGATGTCTGATTACTAACAAGTTGATATTACGCTTCGACCCGCGGACGTAAAAGGCGTAGGCTCAAACTAGGCCCGCAGTTTGCATCTCATTCCATTAACTTAAATTCTTGCCCTGTTATAGTAGGCAGTGATTTAGATATGACATTAAATTACTAAATTTCACAAGCGACAATTACCACTTAAGGAGGGCTACTTACATGTCTGCCACCAAAAGCAATCATACATCCAATTTATTGTTCCACAGTAGAGTCTATTGTCGTAGACTGGGCAACAAACTTTAAGCTTACTGCTAAAAATTATCAAAGTAAATCGAAATAAACTACAGAAAATCCCGATAGTAATTTTATATGGCGCTAGAATTCTACTTCAACCCAGGATTTATTTTACCAGAAAATGAGATAGCAAAATTTACTATTTAAATTTGATAAACATAAATATTATTTATCCTTTCAATTTTCATCGCTATGTGGACAAAAAATTATTTAATTTCTTGGTATATGGCGTTGAGTCGGATATCGATATCGAACGCGCATTATCGTAAAATGGGTGTTAATACAATACCGACCATCACGACAGCTGCTCTTAATTGCTGTTGTCCTTAAACAAATACAGAATTTTCGAATTCGTTTCGTGTAAATATGATGGTATATTAAAAAATATTCGTGTGGTGACGGAATTCCGCGTGGTGACGGAATTTCCGTGTGGTGACGGAATAAGAATACAATTCACTACTCCCTATCTTACCCGTGGATGTCGTAAAAGATGACTATGGGATATAATATGCACGTAACATCTGTGCAAGAGAAGTAAGACTCAAACTAAAACCCTATACCAACATGTCTGACTAGCATGGTATAGTAGGTCAAATTCCTTCCCATTGTGGAGGAGGCCCGAACCCAACAGTGGGACGTATGTGGGCTGCGACGACGATTAAAGAGTATGGGGATGGACTAAGCATACAATGTGTTACCATCCTCTCTTCTCCTGGCAGTCGTAAATATTGGCTAAGGGGTCACCAGGCTATCAGGCAATCGCCTTAGGAACTTACAATATGCAATCTGCAGCCCATCTTCCAAGCGTGGCGGCCATTATTCTCTCTTGGATATACCTATGCCCAAGTGGACGTCCATATGTTGATTGATGTATAGATATTGAGGAGACCATTTGACCTTTGGAGTTGCATGACCATAGCAGGTACTCTGACTTGTATCGTGAAAAAACTTATATTTGGTACTCTTAAACAAAATCGAAAATGAATTCTTCGCATTTGCCGTTCTTATTTTCACCAAATGTGTCGTATTTTATTACTTTAAATTAATAACATTACCGAACTCGAACTTCAAGGACGCTTTTTTGAAATTGTGCAACATTAACGATTTTAAACTACGTCAAAATCACGTCGGGAATAGTAGAGTAAATATTTGACATAATCGACAAGAGTCCAATTCATTAAGTTTAAAAAAAATCCACCGAATTTGCGCTAGTGTCACTTTCCAGAGTACCAAATTGCTCCAATTCCAGCTGTGATTGAGTTTAGGATTGGAATCGAGACACAAGTTTAAGCACACTGTTTAAAGAAAGTTCCATACACGTGTACAAAGCCATCATAATCAACATTATCTCAGCTCATATATGTTCCACTCTTGAACTTGAAGAATTGATCTACTTTCATCCGCGATCCACGCTTGTCAGACGGCCTGATATAGGGTTTTATTTCGAGTTTTGCTTCTGTTGCATAGATGTTATATGCATATTATATCTCTTACGTGTCTTTCCTGATAATCATGGGCAATATAAGAAGTGGCGAATTGTATAGTTATACCGTCACTACATGGAATAACAATACAATTCATAAAATTATATGCGTACTACATTATTTAAATACTACTGTCTTGTCTGTTTGTTCACAACTATCGATGAGGTCCTGGTGTCAAATGTTGAGTCATGTGAAAACAAGATTCTGATGATGTTTCATTATACTTAATCCGAGTTCGAGAAATTCTCAACAGCAAGCTCGAATTTTAGAACTCTGCATAATTAACATTCGGCCGTGGTTACACCACGTAGGTATTAATTGTGCAATTATTTATTATGTTATACGGCAAAGATAATATCGCAAGGAAATCAACATATCTGCTAGTAAAAATATTTTCTATTAGTTTGTTTTGCAAATGTATTTATAAATTCTAAGATAATTGAGATATACATTTTCCTAAATAAATCCAGCAAGAATACATAGCAAAGGTATACAAATAATATTTCTAATAATTTCGTCGAATATGAATACAGACAAGACTATGCTGCTCTTGTCTTTATGGACGCCATTTTTAGCATTTTATTTATGAGCTCAGTTTGTTAATATAATAAATCTTGAAGATGTATATAAAATAATCCTAAGTAGTACTTATGTTCACCGTGATATACAGTAGCCCCTGTTTAATACGATCACGTTTAATACGATTTCCCGTTAATACGCCATTTTGCGTCGGTCCCAGTATCTTGAGACATGTTTTCATACATTTCTTAACGCTTAATACGATCGTCATCCCGTTTAATACGCCAACACGTGCCACACAAATACACATATTACCCCTTGCGGCAGCGGCCAGCGACTGTCGAGCGACTCTTAGTGACAATGACCAAGAAGAAGATAAGTCAACTCCGATTTTGTCACACGCTCAGGCATTATCAGCAGTTAATGATTTAAGATGCTATGTAATTTCTTTGAAACAAAGCGAAGACTCACTTCGAAAATGAAATTACGTTGAAAATCTTGTAATTGCTAATGCCTCAAAATCTTTTTGTCCAACTAAAATAAGCGATTACTTTAAGTAACGTAATAATAATAAACAACATTTTTTTATATTTTTAAATATTTTTTATTTTTAATGTTTAAAAATGTATCTAGTAGTAAGTATATTAAATAAAGAAAATAAACAACATTTTATTTAGGTAATTTTTAAATGTTAAATTCAATACATAGATATTCAAAATAATAATAGGTATAATAGAATAAATAATAATGGCACGTTTTTTCCTTTCCCGCTTAATACGCTTTCCCGCCTAAGACGCGTTTTTAGTCGGGTCCCTACGATATCGTCTTAAGCGGGTTTTACTGTAGTTAGTTATACTTATTGTTGTACATTGTGAGTGATTCGACAATGGCGGCCAATCAATGATTTCATATGGACGTAATAGGATAAAAAAGAAATGGCTATGTTAGGAGATTATTGGCAGATTGAATTTTCCATCCGATTCGCAACCCTTTAATGTAGATGCTTTTTTCATTGTTGTTTATTTGTGTTTATTTTATTGATGTTCGTAGCTAACGTTTAGTAGACCACCAATGCCATTGCCACGCAAATAGCTAGTTCACTTATCTAATAATATAACTTATCTAATAAGAATAGTTAGACCCATACGTATGTATTGATTTTCATTCATTCATTTTAATTTCGACTCATATATGTCCCACTGTTGGGCTTGAGCCTCCTCCACAAAGGAGGAAAGTTGACCTACTATACCACGCTGGTTCGACGTGTTTCTATGGGGTTTTGTTTCGAGTTTCACTACTCTTGCATGGATTTTATATGCATATTTTATCCCTTGGTCGTCTTTTACGACACCCAAGGGTAAGAGAGAGGATGGTGAATTGTATTCTTACTCCGCCACCACACATTCGATTTTATACTTTAATAACTCTTGACTTAGCTTTTTCAGTTTTTCATAAAACAAGTGTCTTAGAAGATCGCTTGTAGCTAACAAAGCACGATAAGTCTTTGCATTTTATAATTTGCTTTTCACATCTATTGTATGAAATATCATTAATTAGTCTGGAACATTTTAATTAATCAAATAACATACTGATTCAAGATAAAAATCTGTAATTTTATTTAGTACTTCACTGTATAGATTCTACGAACTCTAAATTATTTCCATGATTGAATAAGAATACAATTCACCACTCTTTTTCCAATGAGTATCGTAAGAGACGATTAACAGATATAATAGATAACATCACTGTATGGAAAGATTTTTAATATTCTTACTATAAGTTTGGAGTTGGTTATATTCACTGAAAAGGTTCTGATTTTTTTTCTCTCGACGTCAGGCTCTCCCCGGTCACGTCACCTGTGGCCTCGGCTAGGGCGGCATCAGTCGCAGGTACTCGAGCCTGCGCCATCCGAATCGCCGGCGGCGGATCGTGTCGTCGTGAGGCGTCCCTCGCGCACACGATCCGCCGCCTCCTTCAGCGAGATGACTGCCTCGCTGAACACTGACGCATCCGCTCAATACCGATGATCGCGACGAGTTCACGGCGCTGCTCAGCCCACACGGCACACACCTCGAGCGTGTGCTGGGTCGTGTCCTCGTCGCACTCGTAGTGGTGGGTGGTGGCTGGACGGTATACTCTCCCTAAAAGGCTCTGCTTGCGGTAGATACATGGAGCGGGTTTTTCTAGACCTTTACCCAATAATGGGAAGGATGAGGTTGAAAAATTGACTATCAAAATAATTCGATGAGATTCGACTTTCGTGCGGTGAAGGAGTAAAAATACTATTCACCACCCCCTCTCTTGCCCATGGTACCTATTGTTAAAGACGACTAAGGGATATAATACGCATATAATATCTATGCAAGAGGAGGGAAACTCGAAATAAAACCCTATACCAACCAACACCTCCACCACCTACCAGCGTGGTATAGCAGGTCAATTTCACTCCTATCTAGGAGAAGGTTCGAACCCAGCAATGGAACGTATATGAATTGAAAATAATGAAAAAATTCTATGAAATATTAGGTTGTTATTAAATACATGACTGTCCGTGTGGTAATGGAGTAAGAATACAATTAACCATACCAAATCTGATGTCGTAAAAGGCAACTAAGGGAAATATGCAAATAATATCTATGCAAGATTTTTTTTTGGGGTGTGGGTTGCGGTCGGTGCACTCCTCGCACCACTCCGTCCGGGGCGACAGAGGGGCGTAAGCACGCACACCTGTAACCTGTAATAAATGAAACTGCGGTTGGAGTATAACTGATGTATATTTCTCTTCATTAACATTTATTCCTTTTAATGTCATAGATAAACCTATCAATAAGGTTAAATACACTGCACATCTCCCCTTTTAAATCTGAGTATTCATGAAACATCAATTACCATTTGAAACATGTATGCTTTGCCCGAATAACAATTATATAAAATGAAGTAATATAAAACTAGCATCTTAATATCTACATAAAAGGATTTTATATTTCCTTAATCAATCTGGCATACCCTATCTTTTTTCTTGTCGAGGCATCTGGCGATAGAGAGGATAACGGGTCGTTGGCCATCACTGATCACTCCAAAAGCGCGTCTGCAAACTCACTTCCCGAATCTTGTCTTCCATATTCCCGCCAGTAGTCACGGCGATATACTCAACGTCATGTCCCTCACCCCCGCGGTGTCTACGCCATTCTGATCGTCGCCTGTGTAATGAATGAAACTGCGGTTGGAGTCTAACTGATGTATATTTCTCTTCATTAACATTTATTCCTTTTAATGTCATAGACAAACCTATCAATAAGGTTAAATACACTGCACAACCCACCCGAACACCACGTCGCCTTTGTCGTTGGACCGACCACTGGAGCAGGGTTACTTGTCGTCAGTGGTCGGCCCCCTGAGGAGTATCCTCCCATCGACCGACGTCCCCCCCTCGGGGAGGACGTGGCGTTCCCTTATCTTACATAAATAAGGAAAACTAATGGATATAAAACCCTAATGCAACACGTCTAACCAGCGTGGAATAGTAGGTCAATTTCCCTTTCATTTTGTGGAATATATAGGCTGAGATGAATAAAATACGTGAGGCACATCAAGAGATTCAAATTTAGTAATATATTGTGTTAATATGGTTAGGACATTAGTTTATCCTAATTAAGTCTCACGAGTATGCTAGTTAGGTATTCATTAGAAATTTAGTTAGGATTCACAACAATGTCACAATGCCACTCAACATAGTTACAAGTTAACAAACAACGAACAGTATCACAAACTTGTCACAAAAGTGGTCAGCAATTTGAGAACTTCGTACCTTTCTACAACCTATTCAAGCTGTTTCTATTACTTTTTAATTAATTACTGGCCGGTCTAACATCTGTTTTAGTGCCTTATATTATTATTTCAAATGAATAACTTTAGGTAGTGCTTTTATGTAAGGACTAATTGTGTTCTTTTTTAAAATATTAAATTTGAAATTATGGCTTGGTAGTATTTGTAGCAAAGTTTAAATAAATGGTTGATATAAGCCACATGAAGTATTTATTCCACCGTGTGGCCTATAATAACATTAAATATATCTATGTATATGGATACCCAACACTAAGTTACAGCGGTTTCTATTGTGGGTCTTTATAATCCACAATGAATTGCATAATTTTGTTAAACCTCTAAATTTACATAAAATAAGGTGTAGAATTACAATTTAACTATATAAGACATAACTTAAGGAGGTTAATAGCATAGCTATTAAAACCGAGCTATTATGCCTTTCTAGAACTAAGTCTCAATCGGAGTCATTGCTAGTCTATCTATCTATACCAATAAATATAATTGGAGTGTCTGTTTGTAATGTCAAAATAATAGGCTTTTTTCATGCTTACACGGTTATTTGCACGACACCTATGCCTAAAATAGCAATTAAAAAATTTTTGTCTGTCTGTCTGTCTGTTTGTTCCGGGTAATCTTCAAAACGGCTGGACCGATTTCAAAAATTCTTTCACCAATGGAAAGCTATAATATCAGGGCGTAAACTAGGCTATATTTTATCCCGGTATTCCCACAGGAACGGGAACTACACGGGTAAAACGACTATAACCTATAACCGAAGCGAAGCGAGGGCGGGTTGCTAGTTCTAAATATATTAGAAACGACACCGTATTGTGATTTTTTTCTATATTTTTCAATCATGGCTTTAAGATATATAATTGCTTTAAGTTATAATCCGTATAACACAGAAATATTAATACTTACTCTTATAAATTTTTCTGTGGATTATAACGCTTAATTTTTTTCTTTTGCTTGTCTATACCAATAAATAAAATTGGAGTGTCTGTTTGTAATGTTAAAATAATAGGCTTTTTTCATGCTCACATGGTTATTTGCACGACACCTATGCCTAAATTAGCAATTAAAAATTTTTTGTCTGTCTGTCTGTCTGTCCGTCTGTCTGTTTGTTCCGGGTAATCTTCAAAACGGCTGGACCGATTTCAAAAATTCTTTCACCAATGGATAGCTATAATATCAGGGCGTAAACTAGGCTATATTTTATCCCGGTATTCCCACGGGAACGGGAACTACGCGGGTAAAACGACTATATCCTATAACCGAAGCGAAGCGAGGGCGGGTTGCTAGTTTTTTTATATGAAACATAAAAAACAAACAAAAGGGTGAACCTGATCATTGGCGTGGCGTTAACGCCACGCTTGGACATGTACATTTGCGTAACAAAACCATAACTTATTTTAGAAATATTGTACAACGCCATCTAGTGAGCTAAAAATAAATTATTAACCTAAACATATGGCTATATTTTAAATAAAACTACTTTACGGATTTATCGCGTTTGTATTTGATTTATGATTGCCCGACTTTTCGAACACGTTGCAGCGTTCATGGTCACGGGCGGACAGTACACCCCTGACCATAATGTAGTTTTATTTATAATTTTACTAATACTTTATGGCATATTAGTTCCTGTCGTAATCTATTTTTATGCATTATACTTGTACAAAATAATTTCGATGTTTCACATCTACCAGGTGTCCTGAGGGACGGCTCCTTTCTTTTTTTGTGTTTTCTTACATCTATTTTAGTTAACAAATTAATTTATCATTACAGCTCATATAAGTCCCACTGCTGAGCTCGTGCCTACGCCACAATATGAGGGAAATTGGCATACCATACCACGCTAATTAGACAGGGTTTTATTATTAGAGTGGTATAGGGATTTATTTTGAATTTTCCTTCTCTTAAAAAAATATAAAGTCATATATTACACAATTTGAAAAAGTTAGGATATTTTTTAATTAACAAATTCAAAATAACATTCATATTTTATCTAATAATAATGTTGGTTTATGACAAGCGAAGAAGGTATGTAGAATACTTGCCACTCAAATGTATTCAATATTTTTTTTTGTCAAAGATACATATGTTGCACTTTTATGTTAGCACAGTCAATTGATATGTTACAAAATTTTGTTGATATATATTTTATGATATACCAGCAACCCGCCCTTGCTTCCCTTTGGTTTCAGGCGCCTTACCCGCGTAGTGGCTGTTCTCGTGGAAATATCGGGATAGAATATAAGCCTAAGTTACTCCTTATATAGACAGCTACATGATAGTAAAATATTAGCAAAATCGATTCAGCCGTTTTGAAGATGACCCAAAACAAACAAACAGACAGACAGACAAGCATTTTATAAACTGGGACATAAATATCATGCAAATAAGGGTATCAGCATGAAAAAAAGCCCATTATTTTAATATTACAAATAGACACTTCACACACTTGTATATATTTTTTTGGTATTTAATATTCCTTTTTTATTTGCCACACATATATATAATTACACACTACACCGAGGAACAATATGTTAAATAGTAAATTCTAAAACTGTCTACGAAAATTGCGCTATAACAGCATAAAACAAGAAAGAAAAATCAACATAGCGATGGTGAGAACTTAGCTGTGATTGTCGTAATAAACACTCGGAAAACTATTTTGTACAAGTATATATGCATAAAAAATAGATTACGACAGGAACAGAGTATTAATATGGCACAACATGGCATAAATAATTAATAAAATTTTATGTTTTTTTTTCCAGAAAATGATGATTTTTATTCAATAAACATTTATTTTCATTAGTATACACTAAAAAAAATCAACATAGCGTTGATGAAAACGTAGCTGTGATTGTCGTAATAAACACTCGGAAAATGCTACGATATACGTATATAATTTATCTATCTATATATTTACATCAATGAGGCATTCGAGAAATCTCATCACTAAAAAATAGAATACGGTAAATTATATTAATTATATTATCAATAATACCTCCATTTTGTTAATAAAATCAATAAGTAAATATATATGTATTATATTGCTAAATATACTTACCTAGAATATTCTGGTAAATGACATTACTGAAAGCTTTCGTCTTACCGCTGTACAGGGCCCTAATGACATCAATTTGAATACGAGCGCCGGTAATGTAAATTTCCCGCTTGTCGGCTTGAATGGCATAGTTTCCTACTATTATTTGACACCCGAAATGGGCTGTCAATCAGACTTGATTGTATCGAGGTGCTTTGAATGAACAATTTGTCAATCAGCAGTTTCACTGCTAATTTATGTATATTGCGAAATCTGGATAAAGAGGTTGAGCTTTGAACTACTTAGTAAAGGTTTTCATTTTAAAAAACAACGCTAGCAAATAAATCTTTGTATCGCTGTTCAGACGTATTGGCATAGGGTTTTATTTCTACTTTTCTTTCTCTTGCATAGATTTTATATGCATATTGTATCTGTTAGTCCTCTTTTACAACATCCACGAGCAACGGTGAATTGATACACATGTCACCATTCTGGGATTATACCTAATCATATTATTATATTCTTTAAAAGTATTTTATTTATAAGATGTGACTTTGTTTCAGTGGACACAACGGCGCAATACGATGCTGTCCGGGCCTATCTTAAAGAGCTTGATATTTCGAGCGCAGTTTGGGTCGGACTCATTCGCAGTAATCCCGATGGAGACTTTACCTGGACGTGAGTTTATATTTTTGAGTACCTGTAATATATTTTTATATTTCTTTCAGAATTTCTTACGCTACGAACTTATTAAGACTTCTTGCGTATATAATATTACTTGTGTAAGTTATGTGGCCGATAATTTTTACGGATTATATACCTTCCTTTCCCATGTGGTGCCGGAGTAATAATATAATTCACCTCCTATCTTGCCCGAGGCTGTCGTAAAAGACGACTAAGTGGTTACTACTTTAGTGGCAGGCAGCGGCTTAGTATGGTCCATGAGCGACAGCATCAGTTACCATCAGGTGTACTGTTTGTTCGTTTGCCACCATTTGCAATAAAAAAAAAGTTATACACAGATTACATCTATGGAAGAGAAGAAAAATTCGTTCACCAGTCCCTATGACTGGTGAACTTTATTCTTATGCCATCACCACATAGAAAGTCCTTATTTAAGTAAAACTGCACGGTCAAAGAGCATATATTCTGACTCTTACATGCATTATATTCATAACACTACAAAATAATTGTGAAATACATATTTATTTATTTTTTGTCCCAGGGATTACCGCGGTTTGAGCGGTGAAGGTTATTGGAGTTCAGCACCAGATGCCCGCGCTGCACCGCTTTGTGCTGCCGCTGATCCTGCTGCCGACTACCGATGGGAAGCACGCGCTTGTGGAGGGCCCACTGTTGCTTCGTTTATTTGTGAACTCCCTGGTTAGCAATTCAATTATAATTTCCTAGAACAATGTAAGGCATACCATATAATACAATCAAACAAGTGGGAAGGACAAAGTGCAGATATACGTATGTATTAATGAGGAAATGAATTAGTGTAGGTAAGCCAATGAGAGTGCGGGAAATGTCGTAATGAAACCCTATGCTACATATTTAATCAATCTGGTGTAGGAGACTATTTGTCATCATTTTAATTCGTCCCAATAATAAGAACAAGAAATAAATAAATTTTATAATAATTTAAAAATATTTTGACGCGTAATTATAATATGTCAAATTATCGACCGAGAAAGCGCTAAATGATCGATCCCAGGTATCTAATTTCTAAGGCAGTCGATATAACATTTAGTACCCTCAGATAACCTACCGTCTCTTTGTGGAAAATATATTACATTAAAATGAATGAAAAATAAAAAATGTAATTACGTATATTGAAATAATTACTATGTATTTTATTCACAGTACCTCAGTGGGCTCTTGGGAACGAAGGATGCATGGTTAAAGCTCTACCAGCTCTGACCATACTCTACTTACCAGAAAGCGCTGCCGTACAACTAACTGCTGATTGTGGTTTAGCTGGAGTTAAGCGCATTCAATGCACGGGCAATGTGGTAAGATATTTCATCCATCGAAAATTGCTATTTTGAAGTGGTTTTGCTAAATATGTAAACATGTTGTTTTTAACAGAAACGTCAAGATTTGCTTAAAGACCTGTCGTGTGCAGAAGAAGAAGAAATAACTACTGTAACAAGTGCAACACCATCGAGTACAGCTTGGCCAACCACAGCAGATGCAATATTTACAGATCAAGACATCACAACTGAAACGACGACTGAAGAAAACCTTACTACAGAGCATGAAGATGACATTAATCAATTTAATATAGACAGTCAATCATCAACAAAACGTAATCTTAATTACAAAATATCGACTAAACCCATAAAGCCTAATACGTTAATCAGGAAAAGTAATATTGTAAACACAGATAATAATTTGATATTAACTCATAATAATAATTTAGAGAGTAACAGTATTCCAAAATTTGTTAATACTAACAATTATTTATCCAATGAACAGTTTGATAAAATTGAAGACGAAAAACATATGCAACATAAAATGTTACATGAAGAAATTGCTCGACTTGGAAATTTAGAAAATATATTTACACAACCAACAGATCATTTTATCCCGCCATTAGTAATGGCTAAAGCTAAAATAAGTAATGACATGGTTGTTTTATCTTTAAAAGAAAAGCATGCCCAACAAATGGCAGAACAATATTCAATAAAAGGAAATGATGAACTTAAAGAAAAAGAGCATGTATCCGAAGGTTATGTAACTAAGTCTACAACAGAAGATCCAAAATTGTTAACTACTGATAAATTAATATCTATGCATAATTTCAAGTCTAAAGAAAATATGAAAAAAGATAAAAATAAAACTGTAATGCCAAAAAAATACAATGAAAAAATATTTGACGTTAAAAACAAATTCCATAAAATAATTGATAGCAAACCAACAGTTTTCGAAAAAATAAGTGCCTCATCTTTTACTCAAAAGGAGACTACTGACAAGCAAACTGTAACAACCACCTTACCTGTAGTTAGCAAACTATATGAGGATGATGATTCTTCGTTAAATCTTACAGTGTTATTAAAACCCATACCAGAAATATATGAAGAAAAACCGTTTTACAACTACAGTGGCGATATATCCAGATTAGAAGTTATTAGAAATAATACACAGGGTAATGACACGAATATCACATTTTATGATATTGGTGCAACTATAGAGACAAAAGAAGAACAATACTTAAAAAGCTCTGAAGAAAAACTGCAAAACGTTATGATAAATCACGACTCTGTCAATAGCACTCTTATTCCTAAAGTACATACCACTACGCCAGCAGTATTAGAAAGTTCAACAAATTTACTTTCTATAAACCGTAATACCTCAATTACTCTTTTATCAGTACATAATAAAAATACCGTTGATGATGCGATTACAAGTGAAACTATTGCGAAAACTACAGTACAAACAAAAACCGTTGTAGATTCATCAACTTCGATTAATCCTAATGTGGTAAACGATACCACAGATATCGTCGATATAGGATCAACTACTGTAAAACTAGTAACTATAACAACAACGGAGTTACCAGTAATAACGTCAACACTGTTAAACAAAAACACAAGTGTACAAGATAAACTTATAAATGAAGCTATTGCAATCGATAGTACTCATATGTCAGAGATGGAATTCAATGACAATTTTAACATGGAGGATACTCACGAAGAGTTTAGGTCCAATAAAAATTCATCAGATATATTAGATGACTATAATTCACCGTTACTTTCTGGAGCAAATGAACCACTACGTAGACCTAACAGGTCAAGAAGGCCACAGACACCACCAAATCGAAGTAAATTTATTCCATTTCGTATTTTAGGTTAGATTGATTACTTTCCTTTTCAATTGCCAACAAAACAAGTGGCATTGACTGAGCAAAAATCGTAACATCTTGTACTTAATTAGATTTAGTTGATCACGGTCACATTATATGTAAATTGTGATGGCACGGTGCACGTAGTCTATTTGTTCATGATTTAAAGTCTACTTGATTTAATAAAGATAATTAGAATGTTTTAAAATTTGTAATCAGCATTAACAATATCATGAGTCAGTGTTATTGTGAATCAGCTATCATTACTTATATGTTTTTCATAATTACATGTAGGTTTATATTAAATCCCTTTATTTGATAACATGATTCCATCTGCTATTTGTCATATTAGGCTATATTATGTACGTGTAGTTAGTAACATAGTCAATTCATGTTTCAATAACTTAGATATTTTGTATTCATTATTATCATATAAAATAAGCTACCGAATGACGGGTACGGCTGAAACACATTTCAAAAGTACTACAGGTAATTAATAAAAAATACTTAATGTTCAAGTAGCGTGGTATTCTACCTGCATTCTTACTGCATTGCTGACCATGGTTAACTGGTCCTCCACATTGAGAGCGATGTAGTATATAGCATTAGTATTTATTTTATTAGTTTGTTAATTACGTAATGTTAGATAATTAGGAGTACCGATGTTATGAACAATGTACTTATATAGACCTAGGTTAGCTTGTAAAATGCATAACGAAATTCACAAGCCATATCATGATAGAATAAGAGATAGTTTAGTGATTGTTATTTTTTTTATTATTAAGGTTAAACGATTAAAAAGCACAAAATAATCAATAACTAAGTGCAAACTTTATGACATGAAAGTAATCGTGCAATTAATGTAATGTAAAAAATAAATCATGTAGTTATTTTTTTTAGTCGTAGAATTAAAATTATGTATTAAGGTTTTTTAATAAAATATATAAAAATAATGATTATTTTATTTCAAACGACCTCAAAATTAGTTCAGGTTTGTCCTAATAAACAAGAAAGAGTAGTTAAAAAAACGAATGCTACGAAACAACACTTAAGAAAATGAACACTATGAAATAAATCTATTTTTACGGATGGAATGTATCAGACAAAGTCTATTTAAGAAAAGTATTTATAACATCGGAGTAGTGAAAGCAAAATTAAAATGTTATACAGAGCTTTAATGCTATAATTACCTAGAACATGTGGTGGCGAACTAAGATGTCAACAAAAAATATCATGCTGCATCATGTTTTCAACAACTTTAACTACAAACACATAGTGGCACGGTTTTTCTTGAATTTTAGAAATTCTATAGATGATGCCCTAGGTAATCCAGAATACCTCGGTATTCTGTGGTTATTCTAAATTTACCGGCAATTTTGGTACTTTTCGTCTAATCTATAGTAGCAGTATTATATTTCATATAATACAATAGTTATTTATCAATAAAAATAAAAAGAAGTATAGAATTTGAAACCTTGAGGTTCTTGAAATTAGCACATTCAAACAAATAATAAATTGTAGAATTTTACAAATGAGATAATTATATAGAAAATACGATTATGACAGAAATATTATTATCAAGTTCAACTTGTATAATTTTTTTAGAACCAGTAATTCCATTTTAGGTAATATTCAAGTTTATGTTTGCGAATTTTGATAGAATATGGAAACCCATTTCATCTTCCATGTAACTTTGAAAGAATGCAGTTCCCACCCCCTTTCTTCCCTGTGGGTGTCGTACAAGAAGACTAAGTTATATAATATGTAGATAACATTGATTCAAGAGACGGAAACTCGACATAAACCCCATGCTAACACGTCTGACCAACATGGTCAATTTCCCTCTTGTAGTGGAGAAGGCCCGAGCCCAACGTATGTTGGCTTTTTTTTTTTTTTTTTTTTTTTATGGGTGGGCTATGGTAAGCGCACGCGCGGTCCAGTCCGTCCGGGGCGATGAAAGGACGGCGCGCGGGCCCATAACCCACCCGTACCCACGTCACCTCGTTGTTGGGCCGACCACCGGAGCAGATGTGACTTGTCGTCAGTGGTCGGTCGTACCCTCACCTCTCGACATCCTGGGACGTCAGTCGCCATCGCGCGGTTAGCCACACTGTGGGTGACGGACAATTCCCCGGTCCGATCACCCGCGGCCTCGGCTAGGGCGGCATTAGGCGCAGATACTCGCGCCTGCGCCGCCCGAGTCGCCGGGGGCGGAACGTGTCGCCGAATAGGATCTCTACTCGCACACGATCCGCCGCCTCCTTCCGTGAGATAACGGCCTCACAGAAGGCGGCGACCGCGTCCCAGTTCCTGACGCTGACGAGCATCTTTCTGGCGATGGTCGGCAGCGCCAGGTCGGCACCGATAATCGCGACGAGTTCACGGCGCTCCCCCTCCCACGCAGCACACTCCTCGAGCGTGTGCTGCGCCGTGTCCTCGTCGCAACTGCAGTGGTGGCGGGACGGTGTGCTCTCCCTCCTGACAATCTTAACGTATGTTGGCTAACAGTCATTTTAGTGTCAGATATATCATTTATTGGCAAATATTATAAATACTACATTTTGTTCGCAATTCTTGCAGACTTGATTTCTTCATTCTCTTGGGAATGACATATTTTCTAATATAAGGCACTACTAAGCGTAAAGCCTAAAAGCTGACATTTTTCACAAATCAGTTTGCTTCTTACAAAGGTTACTCCCTTTTTTTTTATGGGTGGGCTATAGTAAGCGCGCACGCGGTCCATTGCATCCGAGGCGACGGAAGGACGGCGCGCGGGCCCATAACCCACCCGTACCCACGTCGCCTTCGTCGTTGGGCTGACCAGCGGAGCAGGGTGACTTGTCGTCAGTCGACAAAAAGGTTACTCCCTACACGCAAATTAAAAATACGGAGTAGATAATATTGATCATCTTCATCATCATCTGAGCTCATATACGTCCGACTATTGGACTAGAACCTCCTCCATAATGGCAGGAGAGTTGACCTACCTCTTCAAGCTAATCAGACGCGTTGGCATAAGTTTTATTTCAAATATTCCTTCTCTTGTATAGATATTATCTTTACATCGTATCCTTTATCGTCCTTTACAATACTCATGGATGAGATAGGGGATGGTGAATTATATTCTATCTCCATCACCAGTCAGAAAGTATTCATCATCATCATCTCAGCCCATATACGGCCCACTGTTGGGCTCGGTCCTCCGCCATAATGGAAGGGTAATTGATCTACTATACCACGCTGGTTAGACGTGTTGGTATAGGGTTTTATTTCGAAATTTCCTTCTCTCGCATAGATGTTATATGCGTTTTATATTCCTTAGTCATCTCGTACGATCACCCACGGGTAAGATAGGGGGTGGTGAATTGTATTCTTACTCCGTCACCACACGGATAATATTACTTTAGACAAAACGTAATGCTATGAAAGAAAAGCAGTGAACATGAATAACAACCAATCTGGAAAAATGTATGATAACGATAGGACCGTTTTACCTACAGGAAGCATACTGAGCCATTTAATGCGTCAGTAACCGCGGATACATTTTTTATGACATAACTTTAATAAATCTAAGTATCTCAAAGAGCTTTAGATTTTTTTTAATAAAAATCTTTGAATTGTAGCCAAATAATAAAATGAATGTTCATGTGGTGACGGAGTAAGAATACAATTTATCACCCCTTTCTTGCCCGAGGGTGTCGTAAAAGACAAGCAAGAGAAGGAAAACTCGACTTAAAACCCTATGCCAATATGTTTGACCAGTGTGGTGTAGTAGGTCAACTTTGTGCCCATTGTTGCAATCTCAACAGTGGGACTTACGTGGGTTGAGATGATGTAAATAAAAAACCTTAAAACATTGGAAAGAGGTTATTGCCTACTAGTGTGACTTATTGAAAAAGATGAATTTTGTGTAGTCCTCTGTGTTAAATTTTTTATTAACTAATAACATATTATATCAGGTTATATAAAATATATATAACCTGATATAATGATCGTGCTGTGTGGTAGCGGCTTCGAATACTACCAACCCTTGCTTTGCTCGTGGGTGTCGTAAAAGACGACTAAGAGCCCTAGATTGACCCGGACCAACTCCATCTGGTACCATTTGGGTCAACGATTACATTCCCAAGGAGGGTTGACGTCAGGCAGGCGGCCGGTCATAAAATTCATTGCCGAAACTTTTTGCAATATGTCAAAACAGATGACATATTGCGTCGACCCCAAGTAATTGGGATAAGAGCAAGATGATGATGATCAGGTTATATAAAATAATATATAATAACATATCAACAAAACTAAAAAATGTTCATTTATTCGAATGTGTTTATTTCAGAAACTTAAAGCTGGATTTGAAAAACTTGTCAATTATTTATTTTTTTATTTGAAAAACTTGTCTTTTATTTGATTGTCAAGGAATAGAAGAAAGTTATTATGAAAATGATGCTGCAACACATAAGACCCCAGCAGTAATCATAAATCTTAGCGGATTGAAATATAAAACAGTACAGTTGACTTATTTTTAACACGCTTGTATTCATTTGATTTGTATATGATGGAGTCTTTAAACATGATTCTGAACCATTCTATAATCATCACAGCTCATATATGGAACTACTAGGCTTAAGCCTCTTCCATAATGGCAGGTAAACTGACACTGGTCAGACAGATTGGTATAGAGTTATTTCGAGTTTTCCCTTCCCATCCCTTAATCGTCTTTTATGGCATTCGAAGACAAAGGTGGGACAGGTGGTACCCGAGGACAGGGGTGGTCGATTGTATTCTTACACCGTCACCACACGAAAAAGCTCTAAACACTGGATTAAATTGAAATGTCCTGCCACAAGCGGACTGTGACCATCGATGTGAAATCAATCCGCTTGTGACCATGAATGCTGTATAAATTTTATACATGTTCAGTAACAACTCTCAAGTATATAAGTTTTCATTGTTATGTTTACATTCGCCATTTCAAGGGTGAATTGAATTCAATTGATTATTATAACATTGTACTAAAATTATCTGTATGGTGACATAAAAGTGACAATGGAGGTGTGCTCACTACACTAGTCTTTCCTGTTTCATGGGTGCTGTAAAAATCTCTTAAGAGTGAACAGATTCGTCCCTGCAGACAAGAGACTTCGAACTAAAACTTTATGTGAAACCACCCGACCAGCGTGATGTAGTAGACTAATTTCCCTTATGTACAGGAGGCCCATACCCAATAGTGAGAGGACGTAGAATAATGTAAATGTTAGTGTCGTCCTCGTAGTCGCAGCTCATAAATGTCCTACTGGTGGGCTCGAGCGTCCTCCCTAATAGAAGAGAAATTTACCTACTATACCATGCTAGACAGATATGTTGATATAGTGTTTCATTTCGAGTTTTACTTCTCTTGCACTTATGTTAAATGCATATTATGGTTACGTTTGTAACGTTTGATGAGTCCTCACTTGTACTGAGGATCCTTACAGGAGTTAAAATATTGGAATTAGTCCCAAAAAAAAATCCATATTGTATCCCTTAGTCCTCTTTTACGACATCCATGGGCAAGATAGGGAGTGATGTATTCTTACTTCGTCACCACATATATACATATATATTTGTAACTTTTTAATGCTAAAAGAACTGAATAGATTTGAGTGAGATTCGGAATCGATAGCTTAGCATTTGTTAATATAATATCATAAAATTTAAATTGGTAAGCGAATTAGATATTACAAGATTGCCTAAGTATGTAATTGAATCGCCTTTATAAATGGATTTTGATAAAATCGAAAACGTTTTGTATTTAAACTTAAAGCCTTTTGATATTTAAGCTGTTCTGGCCTAATGATGTTAGGTTTTAGTAATAGTTTATTAATACTTAAAAGAGAATTTATAAAATAAATAATTCACCCAAATGCGATATAAGCTTGTAACTGTTTTTAAATGAGAATTGAACGAGTTTATTACAACTAAACGAGGCTTATCGAAAATCAATAGCTGCGTATCTCATTGCAAACTGCTAAGTTATTATCATTATTATTCTGTTTGCTACTGATAGAAACTGAATACCATCATTATCTTTTTTGTTTGTGTACTGTGTTCTGATTATAATCGAGCTGGTTGTTCGTAGTGTCTACTGGTAGAGTGGGCTCATGTAATTCTTTCTGTTCTATTGTTCCTTTTATTCATCTTCATTATCATTATTGGCGCTCATGTACGTCCCACTGTTGGACTCGAGCCTCCTCTGCAATAAACCGACGAGTTGGTATAGTATTGTATAATGAGTTTTCCTTCTTTTTTGCATATATTACATGTATATCCCTTAATTGTCTTTTACTACATCCATGAGCAAGATCATTGATGACGATTTCAAAGGCATAACTTTAACTTAAATGTATAATTTAATAAAAGTAAAACATACTTAACAGAAACAACAAATTTTCTTTTGATATAAAATAACAATTCAAGATTTTTACGTTTTATGATAACTGAAAAACACAAGCTTCATTCAAATATAACAAACGTTAAATACACTTATGAAACTCAGATGTTAATTTAGAGCACCCTTATTCCTTTACAAATACTTAATAGCCCTCTTTATGATTTCATTCATATCTTGGTATAATGCTTTAATTGTATATAATACGGGCATCTAGTCTGCGGTTTTATGTAGTTACTCTTTCTGTGGGAATACGTGGATAAAATATAGCCTATGTTACTCGATTTCGATTGGTGAAATACTTTTTAAAATTGGTCAAATGCCCACGGTGTCACCCGAGAAGTTCTCGTTCCAAGGAATCATCATCTCAGTCCATGTATATCCTACTGTTAGGCTTGATCACCATTATGAGAGGGAATTTGACTTACTATACTACGCTGGTCAGACATGTTGGCATGGGATATCAGGCTGACGGCGCGACGGCGATCGGGGTCCCGGGACAGGGACGTCGAGAGGAGAGGATACCTCCTCAGGGTATTCCGTCGGGCCGACCACTGAAGACAAGGAACTCGTCCCAATGGCGAAGACCACGTGCTGTGGGTGGGTCATTGGCCGTGCGCCGCTTCTCTATCGCCCCGGACGGAGCCGGGCGGCATGTGCGCTAACCATGGTGCATCCAAAAAAAAAATAAAATAAAAATGTGATATCATTTCGAATTTTCTTTCTCTTGCATCGATATTATTTATATATCCCTTAGTTATCTTTTACGACAACCACGGGTAAGATAGGGGTGGCCAACTGTATTCTTACTCCGTCACCACATCATCATCATCATCATCATCTTGCTCTTATCCCAATTACTTGGGGTCGACGCAATATGTCATCTGTTTTGACATATTGCAAAAAGTTTCGGCATTGACTTTTATGACCGGCCGCCTTTTTTTTTTTTATTTTTTTTTTCTCGTTGTGGAAATGCATTTACGCACTATCCCCCGCCACTTACAGACAGGGGAGTGTGTGTGGGACTCGCCGGCCACAGAAGTGACCGAAATACCCACTAAAACCACAGCGGCCCCTTCCGCGCTTTTACGAGGTGCCGGAGAGATCGTCTGATGACATTCTATCCCCGACACCCCAACGCTTGGCCGTCTGGCCACGTCCTGTCATCATTCAGGGCGGTGGGAGGAGGAGCGCATAACTGCGTCTCCTCCTCCCTGGTCGCCGCCGGCGGAGCGAGTCTGCGGACGCAAGTGCCTCGCGTGCCCGCTCCGCGGCCTCCTTCCTTGTAATGACAGCCTCGCAGAAGGAGGCCATCGATGACCAACAGCTGTCGCTGCCGAGCATCTTCGAGATGATGGTCGACAACGACAGGTCTGCTGTTCCCATGTCCGTTGACAGGACGTGGCGCTGAGGCCCCCAGGCGGGGCATACTTCTAGTGTGTGGCGCGCATCATCGATTAGCGCGCCACACTCATGGCATCCTGGGGCCTCTTCTCTTCCAATTTTGTGGTACTTACCGAAGACCCCATGTCCGGTAAGCACCTGCACCATCCTAAATGTAAGGCTGTCGTGCCTTCTCCTGAGCCAGCGGTGGAGATGCGGCGCAACCGCCTCTACAGTCCCCCGCCCTGCTACGGGGGACTCTAGATCCTCCCTCCACCGCCGGATGACTTCCCTTCGGGCCACTTCCTGAACTCTGCCCAATCCCCTTGTGGAGACTCGCTCGCCGTTGACTCGCGATGTGGCGCGGAACCGGTATATTTCTGCCAACGCTTCCGCCACCAGTGCCCAAGGGGGGTCGCCCGCCAGCAGTGTTGCCGCAGTCCAGGACACAGTACGGTAGCCCCTAATAGCCCTCACCGCGATGACCCTCTGCGGTCGACGCAGGAGGGCTCTGTTGCGGGCGGTGAGGGACTCCGACCAGATAGGGGCACCATACAGTGCCATGGACCGCAGGATGCCGACGTACAGACGCCGGCACGACGACCCAGGACCGCCAGTGTTCGGCAGAAGCCTTCCCAGCGCCGCGGATGACCGGCCGCCTGCCTGACGTCAACCCTCCTTGGGAATATAATCGTTGACCCAAATGGTACCAGATGGAGTTGGTCCGGGTCAATCTAGGGCTCTTAGTCGTCTTTTACGACACCCACGAGCAAAGCAAGGGTTTGTAGTATTCGTAGCCGCTACCACACAGCACTCCGTCACCATCATATTATCATATAATGCATAAATTTTATATGTACAGAAATTCATCATTAAGGTACATTATTACGTTTAAAATGAATTTTAATGGAGAAAACAGTATAACAGCACTATTTAGTTTACCCCTTTCCACAAATAAAAGCTATTTTTAACATACCTTAAAAAGCTATCGATACATATGAGTTCCATAAAATTGGTAATAAAGCTTATCTCGACGTCTCCGCACACCGTCACAACATATACATGGGTTGTTCAGTGTACCGAACACCTAGAAATTGCGACAAACGTAGTTATTGGGATTCCCGAGGCTATATTACGCCAGTTTCTATGTCGATCTTTCATTTCTACATAAATTACCTGATTCTATTTACACTAAAAGTCATATTATATCATCATCAGCACAGCTTAAATACATTCCACTGTGTGGCTCGAGCCTACTCCACAAAGGAAGGGCAATTGTCCCTTGACTAAACGACGCTGGTCAGACGGGTTGGTACAGGGTTTTATTTCGAGTTTTCTTCTCTTGCATTCATATTGTATGTATATTACAATCCTTTTTTTTTTGGGGGATGGACTGCGGTCCGCGCACTCCTCGCACCACTCCGTCCGGGGCGACAGAGGGGCGTAAGCACGCAAACCTGCAACCCACCCGAACACCACGTCGCCTTCGTCGTTGGATCGACCACCCGAGTAGGGTTACTTGTCATCAGTGGTCATATTACAATCCCCTAGTCTTCTTTTACGACACCCACGGTTAAGAGAGGGGATGGTGAGGTGAAGAGGGGTCTTACTTCGTCACCACACGGATTACATAATGTATTATATTAATATACAATTTAGCACTATTTTTTTTTTTCGTTTTATAAAAGACAACAACCTGTACCAAGGAAATAATCCTTGTGTTGTGGGGGACTTTAAAAATATTATTTAATGGATAAGATAAGCTTTGTTAACTAAATGAAATTAATAATTATGGTTTGCTATTTTACGCCTTCCCAGATTTCGAAATCTCATAAGGGATGTAGTTAAATATTAAACTACCGGAGAGCAAAACCGTACTGTAATTTTCACGGATGTCTAACCATTGAATGGTTTGTTACCCTCAAGGGATTATAGTTAGTCAAATGCCTTCTACTAAGGGTTAAGTTTTTGTTCGTAGTAAATTATTCCACCCTTGTTTACTACTAAAAACCAATGTGGATTTATATAAACGTATATGTTTGTGAGATGTTAGGAGTTTTATTTTGTAGTACCTATAGAGAATGTAGTCACATTTTCTCTTTTAAAAGAAGACAGGAGAAAAGTAATCTAATTTCACATCGTTACGATAATAACTTGAATTATTTTTGTGTAGTTTTTATTATCTATTTGTATTACTTGGTCCTCTTTTAAGACACCTGCAGGAGAGGAAGATACTTGATTAATTTAAAATTCTCTAACACTTATTTTTTGTTTATTATTTGATTAGAATCAATATTTTCCCCCATCCATCAGCCTGTAGACATTCACTGTTGGACATAGGCTTCCCCACGAGAATGCCACTCAGAACGGTTGTGTCATGGCACCCGGCCTATATTTGTGCATCCGGCATAACGGTTCCTTGCGAATTTCAAGATGTCGTCAGTCCACGCAGTAGCGACGGCCAGATCGTAGTCGCTACATTAGACCACTCGGTTCAATGAGCGATATGGCCTGCCCATAGTCATTTCAATGTACTATTTCTTTGGGGTACGGTTCAGCGTCTTCCAGATTTTATCACGTAGGGAAATACCAAGAATAGGAGGAGAGGAGAGCAGTCTCTATAGCAGATTGAGCGGCTTCAAGCCTTTTTATGAGGCTGGCCTTCAAATGCCAAGTTTCAGTGGCGTAGGTACTGGTAGCACATATTAATAAATCAATAAAAAAGTCAAAAGTATAAAATTTATATAATACTTGTCATACTGTTAAGATGCGCATATCGCCATCTTTTATTTTCTCTAACCATTCTATTACATTCTGTTTTATACTATTCTATAATTTCATCATCATCATAGGTCATATTCGTCCCACTAAAAATCCATAAAAATCTATTACCTATCTAAAAATGCATCTTATATATACATATATATTATAATCCTTATCCTTATCCTTACTAATATTATAAATGCGAAAGTAACTCTGTCTGTCTGTCTGTCTGTCTGTCTGTCTGCTACGCTTTCACGTCTAAACTACTGGACCGATTTTGATGAAATTTGGTACAGAGATGGACTAAAGCTTGAGAAAGGACATAGGCTACTTTTTATCGCAAAAAATGGGTATAAGGGGTTGAAATAGGGGATGACATTTTGTATGGAAATTCGTCATTTTCGATGATAGAATCACGAATCTTTGTATTAAGGCACCTGATAATAAATAAATAAATATTCGTTCAAGCGTTTTGGAAGTTTCATTTACATGGGGAAGAAATTCAACCCCTAAAATACCAAAAAGCATACAGCCGAAACCACTGGGCCTAGAAACGTATTTTTTTTTACATAGTCGTATTTCTTGAGGTGCACGAGCAATAGCAAAGGATTTTTGGAAATTCACCCCCTTAAGGGGGTGAAAAGCATATAGCCTTTCACGTCTAACCGATTTTTATGAAATTTGGTACAGATATGGACTAAAGCTTGAAAAAATACATAGACTACTTTTTTCGCAAAAAAATGGGTATAAGGGGTTGAAATAGGGGATGACATTTGGTATGGAAATTCGTCATTTTAGATGATAGAACCACGAATCTTTGTATTAAGGCACCTAATAATAAATAGTTAAATATTCGCTCAAGCATTTTGGAAATTTCATTTACATGGGGATGAAATTCAACCCCTAAAATACCAAAAAGCATACAGCCGAAACCACTGGGCCTAGAAACGTTTTTTTTTTTTACACCATCGTATTTCTTGAGGTGCACGAGCACTAGCAAAGGATTTTTGGCAATTCACCCCCTTAAGGGGGGTGAAAAGCATATAGCCATTCACGTCTAAACCGATTTTGATGAAATATGGTACAGAGATGGACTAAAGCTTGAGAAAGGATATAGGCTACTTTTTATTGCGAAAAAATGTGTATAAGGGGTTGAAATAAGGGATGATATTTTGTATGGAAATTCATCATTTTCGATGATAGAACCGTGAATCTTTGTATTAAGGCACCTGATAATAAATAAATAAATATTCGTTCTAGCGTTTTGGTAGTTTCACTTACATAGGGATGAAATTCAACCCTTAAAATACCAAAAAGCATACAGCCGAAACCACGGTGCCTAGAAACGTATTTTTTTTTACATCATCGTATTTCTTGGGGTACACGAGCACTAGGCAAGGATTATTGGAAAATCGCTCCCTTAAGGGGGTGAAAATCATATAGCCTCTCACGTCTAAATCACTTAACCCATTTTGATGAAATTTGGTACAGAGATGGACTACAACTTGAAAAAGGACATAGGCTACTTTTTATCGCGAAAAAATGGGTATAAGGGGTTGAAATAGGGGAACGTATTTTTTTTTCATCGTTTTATTGCTTGGGGTACACGAGCACTAGCAAAGGAATTTTGGAAAATCACCCCCTTAAGGGGGTGAAAAGCGTATAGACGAAACTATTGGGGCTAGGAACATAAAACTTTCTATGCAATTCTCTTTCTTTTGTTGTAAGTGAGCTTTAAGAAATTATTTTATTAAAATCAACTCCTAAAGGGGTGCAAAATATATAGCCGAAATCATTAGGCCTAGAAACATGAAATTTTGTATAAAGTTGCCTTTCTTGGGGAAAGTGCTCACTAAAAAAGAGCTTTTTTGCAATTTTAGCCCTAAGGTGGTGAAAAGCGTTTAACCGAAATCACCGAGCCTAGGAAGGATCATTTTAGTACATGGTCGGCTTTCTTGGAATTTGCCAAGATTTTCTTAGTGCTCACTTACCAAGGACTATGAAAAAATTTTTGGCAAGGATAAGCGAGCTCTAACACAGAATTTTTGGAAATTCAACCCCTAAGAGGGTGAAAGTGTATAGCTAAAGATACCGGGCCTAAGAATGTGAAATTTTGTATACCGATCGGTTATTTGAGGTAAGCACGCACTAAGAAACAATTTTGGGCTGCCCCAAAATGGTCAATTTTGGGCTGCCCCAAAAGGGTAAAACGCATTTAGTCGACGACACCCAGCCAATGATATATCATCATTATCTTGCTCTTATCCTAATTACTTTGGATCGACGCGATATGTAAGTACTCTTCTGCCATCGTAGATATATTGTAAAGGTTCTAGCAACATTTTATGACCGGCTGCCTAGCGGACGACATTGTTGGCCAAACGGCATCACCAATTGGTCCAGGTCGATGTAAATCTTTGTCTTAGTAGTATTTTGCGACACCTACGAACAATGAAAGTGTGGTAATATTTCTAGCAGCTACCAGATAATAAGTTACAATCAAGATATTATTCCAATTTTCTATCTCTACAAATAAATAAATTTGAAGCGTCTGTTTGTCTATCAAAATAATAGGTTTTATTTATGCCCACACAATACGGTCCCGCACAGGTAATCTTCAAAACGGCTGGATCGATATTGATTATATTTTACCATCAGGTCTACCAGGCGTACATAAGGAATAACTTAGACTATATTTTATCCCAGGCTATATTTTATCTCAGTGTGGCTGGAGCAACCTTGAGAATTAAGTCGATTTTAAAATTATTTCACTAATGGAAAGCTATTTTCAAGCGAGTAACATATTTAAGCTATTTTTATCCTGATATTCCTACGGGACCGGGTACAATGCCGGTAAAATCACGGGACTTTAATGGTTTTAAAAATTAATTCACTAATGAAAAGCTATATTATCAGTGAATAACATATAAAGGCTATTTTCATCCCGGTATTTGCCCAGGAACGAGAACTAAACCGGGGGATGTCGACCAATTTTAAAATTCTTTCACTAATGGAAAGCTACCTATATTATCAGCGATTAACATAGGCAATTTTTATCTCTGATATTTCTGGTATTTATATTTTTTTTTCACCCATGTAAATTTATAATATCAGCGAGTAACATAGGCATTTTTTATCGCGGCATTGGCATGGGAATGGGGTCTACTGCGTGAATGAAACTGCGGGTGTTTGATTGATATAATTTTTTTTTACCAATGGAAATGTACGTTATCAAAGACTAAAGAAAGGCATATTTATCATCGTATTTGCACGGGAATCTGAACTACAAGGCTGGAAGTAATATTCAAATATGAAAGTTTGTGAAGATATTTGGATGTTTGTTAATCAATCACGCGTAAACTGTTCAGCAGATTTGGATGAAAATTGACACGCAGATAGAGTATTTCTTAAATTAAGAAATATAATACTTTTTATGCCGATAATATTCTTTGCAATAATAATAGTTCAATATGCAAGTAAATTTTTACGCGGGCGAAGCCGCGGGCAAAAGCTAGTATGAAATAAATGCATTAAATAGAAACTTTAGTGTTGCTGTATTCTGTTTAGTCGTTAACAATAATGGGGATCTAAATTGTGCAACATAAATGCTTCCAGTTTTAGGTTTCATCTAATTATTACTTTGATCATCTTAATGCAAACTCCTTTATTATAGTGGTGAACCTATAACGCGTGTAAGCTGGTAAGGACTTGATTCATTCAGTCACCACCAGTGGCGGCTGGTGGGTCATCAAAGTGGTGGTACATTTTACTTCCTCACTAAGTATTAAGATCAGAAATTGCAATGGAAGAACAATTTACGTAAAAAGTTTTTTTTTTAATTATTTTTGAACGCATTACATTTTGTAGGTGTACTTGCGAAGAAAAATAGGTATTTTGTTTGTTTTTCATACTTCAAAAATATTTATAAAAGAGGGCCTTGGCGGTCCCACCAATTTATATCAACTTTTGTTTAAAACGTTTTGTTATTGTCTTTAATATAGTCTATATTTATGCTCATTTTCACCCATTGCATACGCAGTATAAAATAGAACTAAGACCAAAATAAAAAAAAAAAAAATTAATGTTACAATCATATTTAACGCGTCACAGATACATCGAATCTATACCTACTTACTGTACTTAACGAGACGTCATCGGCGAATTTCGTCGTAAGTCGAGTTATCTCGGCAATGTTCGGTTCGCCCGTGCGGCGTACGGGAACAGACTCATTTTTCAGTATATTTCTATGAACTATCTTCTGTCTCACGCGCCAGGCGTTTTAAATCATATCTAATACAAGTTGTATAGGCAGTCCTCGAGCATTCGCCTAAGCGCACGAGATTTTTTTTATAAGGAAAATAAGTTTTAATAGTTTAGTAAAGCGCTTATATTGTTTCATCATAATTTGAAATTTTATTTGTTATATGTTTTTGTATGTTCAAAGAATAAATATTAATGGTAATCCATACCAATATTATAAATGCGAAAGTAAGGATGTTTGTTTGTTTGTTTGTAACGCTTTCACGCTTAAACCACCGAACTGATTTCAAAAATTCTTTCACCAATGGAAAGCTATAATATCAGGGAGTAACATAGGCTACATTTTATCCCGGTATTTCCACGGGAACAGGAACTCCGTGGGTTTAAGTGACTGAAACCGAAGCGAAGCGAGGGCGGGTTGCTAGTTTAAAAATAAAGATGAAGTTAAATTTTGTAGTTTTAAATATTTTGATTTGGTGGTTCAGCGTACGGGCGCACATAAGGTACAGCTGCCACTGGTCCATGCAAAACACCAGGTTTTTCATTTTTGACATAGGTTAGACATATCATTATACTTTTTAAACATGTTTACGCTAATGTTAGTAATTAATTATCATAACTTTACTCCCTTTCTCGCCCGTTGCTATCGTAAAAGACAAATAAGAGATATAATAAGCATACAATGCATGCAAAGAAGGAAATTTTAAAACAAAACCCTCACCAACCAATCTAACTAACGTAGTATATAAAAGGTCAATTTTCCTTTTAATGTGAAACAAGCTCGAGTCTTGTATTGGGATATATATGAGCTGGGATGGCAATGACGAAATAAGGAATCCTCTCCGTTTGGACACAGTAAAATACCATGTATCATTGGCTTCATCTTTTATGTGGCCATTATATAAGCGGTAAGAAAAAAACATAAGCAAATAAAACAATTGCATGAGAAGGAAAACTCGTAATGGAGTTCAAAAATTTGTCACATACCTCAAACTTTTTTTGAAGACAGGTTATAGTCTTATCTCACCCAATCCGTCTGAGGTGGTGGAAGGGCCTGCATGCAATCCCATAACCTGCCCTACACGTAGCTTTCTATCGCCATGTGGACGGCCAAACCGAGACTTTCTCTGCGGTGACATTCCACATAATAACCTGTACATTTTCCAAATTCGAATTAACTAATACCCTTAGAATAATAACATATAGAAGGATAGTGTCCATACTTCGAATTTTCAAAATTTGAATCTAAAAATACTAGTGGCGCGCAGACGATTACACACGTTCACACGCAGACCACTATACAAATTATGAAACCAAATTTTGTTTTTATTAACATAAATCGTCGAAATACTTTTAAAAGTAATGTTAAAAACCTTTTTAAGTTTTTCAAATGTGTTGTGACACTATTTGAACGCACCCACCGTCATAATTACCTATTTATTTTTTAAGAGTTGCGTACGTTCGTGCAGTACAATGATTTGTACATTACGGAACGGTTCCAGCGTAAGCTCCATTAGGCTCCAATTGAAATGCCTCACTTTTTGTCCGTGAACTTACCTTCTATAGGTTATTATTCTAAGACAAATGCCATTTTATAACGTCTCACTAAAAAAAAAGTATTTTATTTTTTATCTTGTTTAGGTAGCATAGTGAAAGCGCTGGTATTTACCATCGCTGTTGTTACTTTTTCACGTACCATAATTCCATCATATTGATTTATAAGGATAAGAAAAAAGTGATGATACATTATGTTATGCAAAAATGTATCTACGATCAAGTGATATCGTATATAAAATATATAAATCATCATAAATTTACATCTAGAAAAACGGTACGAAAAGGCATCCCTCGGTTGTACGTTGAGTAGAAAAACGAAACGATAAGAGATCCCTAGATTTATTAGATACACTCGGTGAATCGAATTTTCCAAGGACCGCTTTGCGGCGTTCATCGGCATTAGTGATGCATTCTCTGACAGCTATTTACTTAATAAGATTGCTTTACAAATTCCTACTAAACAAGACCACACGTTGTTTAATCCAAATATCGAAACCCTATGCTATTTATTCAACCAATATTCAGTTCGATGTACGATTAAGAAATTCATTAGTCTGGAATGATTTAAGTCTTTTTATACTATAATTTTTAAAGTTCACGGTAATCTTGAGTTACATATGGGGTGCGAGGCCGGGGCACCTCCACGTGGTGCACCCTGGAAACGTGCGGGAGGGGGGGTCTCCGCGTGCCGACTCTGAAGGCAGAGCGCACGGCGGATTTGGCCCGGGGCCAATGGGGCGGATGTGTCTCATGGCACTCCGTCGCCAAGGACGTTTGCGTCACGGCCCGGAGGCGTGAAGGGTCGGTCGCTCGCGAGCGGCCAGACCCGGAAGGCCCAAACCGTAATCCTGAGTAGGGGGGTCAGGACCGGGGGTCTGCGGACTGCGGGGAAGAAAACCCCTATAAAAAATCACCCCAACCTCAAGTTTGGCTACTCGGCGAGGAGATGTATGGCTGGTGGGTTAAGAAGCGCGCGCGAAAAAAAAAAAGGCGTCCAGTCGTTAGAGTAGTAGTCAAGGAGGACTCAAACTTCCAAACCATGATGGCAGAGGTCAATACTTGTAAGACTTCACCAGAGGGTCCCGGCCAGGCCGGGGAATCCCTTGCTGTGCCGGTGCTTGCGCGCGACGAGGAGTCGCGCCCAAGTTCCGGCACAGTCAGCTCCCAATCGTATGGGTGGGGGGCAATCTCTGCTCCAGCCGTGAGTCCGGCGAAACTTGAGGCTCCCAAAAAAAAAAGGCGTAGGAGGCCACCAATAACTCCAGCCACTGAAAGTGCTAAACGGCGCGCGACCCGGCTCAAAAAGGAACGGGAGGCGCAGGAGGCCGCGGAATCCCGCGAGACCAGCGCTCCCAGCGACGAGGGCGGCACAGTGACCGCAGAGCCGTCGCATGATGATGGTAGCACCGCAGGGCCGTCGCGGAAGGAGAACGGCAACAAAAGTGTGTCCCAGGACGAGGGCGGCAATGTCGCAGGACCGTCTAAGGAGGTGAGGAGGAGTGGCAGCCAAACGGAGCTGTCGAGTGACGAGGGCGGATTTACCGCAGAGCCGTCACAGAGCGAGGGCGGCAGCAGGGCCGCGGCGCCGGTGTCGGAGACTGACGTGGCGTACGACCTGTCGACGGACGAGGACGACAGTGCCGTTGGGCCGTCGGAGCGACTGGGTACGGCCGCGTCGAGGATGTCGGCGGACGAGGGCGGCGGGGCCGCAGTGCCGTCTGGAGATGAGGGGCCAAGAACGGGCCGGCGAAGTGAGGGGTCCGGGATGAGGAAGAGCAGGTCGTCCGGATCGGATAGATTAGATGGGGAGGATGGTGGGGTCCCCGAGGAGTCCAAGCCGCTTCCCGCGGCAAGGGCTCTGACGGCGGCCCTAGATGTTAGGAGGGAGAGGGAGGAGGCCCGCCCCCCAACGAGGGATCGGAAGCGCCCCCTGCAAAAGGGTGGCAGCTCTGTGTCCGACTCGGAGGGGAGCGATTCTACCAGGCCTCCCCCCAAAGTTGCGACCGCGGGCCGGGGGCGCGGGGGTCGGGGAGGTGGTGCGGCGGCGAGCGCCCGCCTAAGCAAGGAGGTCTCCGGCTTGCGGGAACGCAACCGCAGGTTGGAGACGGAGTTGGAGGCAGTGCGGAGGGAGAACCGCGGGTTGGCCAAAGACATGGCTGACCTGCGGTCTCAATTCGAGCGCCTGGTGCCGGCTGCGCTGCCGGCGCCGGCCCCGCCGCCGAAACGGGCCGCGCCAGTGAGGGCGGGCCCGTCGTCTGCGCCCGTGGCGCCGGCTGCGCCCGTCGCGGCCGCTGCGCCGGCTACGCCCGTCGTGGCTTCATCGCTGCCTCCCCTCGTCGTGGTCCCTCCGCCGGCTCGTGGCCGCGGGAGACCTCGGAAGGGGGAGGAGCCGCCGCCCGACGAGGTGCACGGCGTATCGGAGTCAGCTGTACGCGTCATCCTGGCCCGAGTAGGGGTGATGATGGATGCGCGTATCGCCGCCGTAGCGGCCAGGCTCCCGCCTGAGCCGCCCCTCCGGCCGCCGCTCGCCGCGGACAAGGCGTGGCGGCCGCAAGCGTCGGCTCCCACGCCGCTGCCCTGTCGGGGTGGCCGCGTGGTGAGCTACGCTGCGGCCGCGGCTGGGCCCAAGGGGGCCAAGAAGGCCGGCAAGGTGCCGGCTCCCGCCAAGGCCGGGCCACGGTCGGCGCCAGCGGCTGCACCGCAGGCGCCGGTCGGCGAACCCGCGGCTGCGCCTGCTGCGCAGCGCTGCTGCCAGGCTCGAACAGGGCTGGCAGGTGGCTGAGCGTAGCAGGAAGGCACGCGGCCAAAAGCGGAGAGCGGCGGCCAAGAGTGCCGCTGTGGCCGCCGCTCCCCAGGCGGGAGCCGGCGGAAAGGGGAAAAGGTCGCGTAGGGGCCTCAAGTCGCCGAAGACGGCTGCGGTGGTAACCACCGTACTGCCTGAGGCGGCTGAGAGGGGCCTAAACTATGAGGCCGTCCTAAGACGCGCCCGGCGGGAGCTGGACGTCTCCGACATCGGGGGCGTCGAGGCGAGGACCCGCAAAGCCCGGACAGGGGCTCGAATACTCGAGTTCCCTGGGGCCGAGGGCGCGAAGACGGCCGATAGTTTGGCCACGATGCTGAGGGGGCTGTTCGAGCTGGAGGATGGAGTCCGAATCGCCAGGCCCGTCAAGTGCGCAGATATACGCCTCACGGGTCTGGGCGACTCCGTGGCGGTGGAGGACATCCGGGAGGCCATTATGGCGCGTACCGGGTGTGCTTCGGACACCGTCCGGATTGGCACCATCCGCCCTGGTCCGGGCGGCGTCGGTGCTGTCTGGGTGCAGTGCCCAGTGGAGTCGGTCAGGCAATTGGCCGACTCAGGCAGGCTCCTCGTGGGCTGGAGTTCGGCGCGGGTAACTGTGCTGGAGCCCCGGCCTGCGAGCTGTTATAAATGCATGGCGGTCGGGCATACCCGACCGACATGCAGAAACTGCTTTGACTGCAGCGGGCTATGTTTCCGTTGCGGTCAGGCTGGACACCAGGCGGCATCGTGCTCTGCGGTGCCCCACTGCCCCGCGTGTGCGGCGGGCAATAGGCCTGCCAAGCACCGCATGGGCTCTGGGGACTGCAGACCCCCGGCATCGGCCCCAAAGGGGCGGGGCGGCCCATCGACCGGGCCAGTCCCCGCTCTGAGCGCGGCTCGATCGCCCGTTAGCGCGGAGGAGGTGACGATGGATACGGACCGTTAATGGACCCCGTATCCATTCGTCTCCTCCAGGCCAATCTCAACCGCTCCGCCGGTGCGCAGGACATGTTCCTGCAAGCCATGGCGGAGTGGTTGATAGGAGTAGCCGTAGTCGCGGAGCCGTACGTGGTGCCCGACCGGATTAACTGGTTGGGTAGCACCGATGGCACCGTGGCAATCGTCACCTCCACGTCGTGGCCTTCGTCGTCTCTGACCCTTAGGGACAGGGGCGTCGGATACGTCGCGGCGGACTGGGGGGAGATTACGCTCTTCGGAGTTTATCTCTCCCCTAACTGGAGTGTGACCGATTTCGAGGCCTTCCTTACCATCATGGAGGCCTCGTTACGGCGACTGGCATCGCGCCAGGTCTTCGTCCTGGGGGACTTCAACGCCAAGTCCGTGGCGTGGGGGTCCCCCCGGACGAACGACCGAGGACAGGCGATCGAGGACGGGCGATCGAGGAGTGGGCGGCGGCACTGGGCCTCTGTTTGCTGAACAGGGGCTCGGTGCATACGTGCGTGCGACAACGGGGCGGGTCGATAGTGGACCTTTCGTTCGCTAGCCCCGAGGTCGCCGCACGCGTGGGGAGCTGGCGCGTCGTGGAGGAGGTGGAGACCTTGTCGGACCACCGGTATATCCGGATGGAGGTCTCCCCTGCAATCCCGATGCCCAGCAGGGGTCACGGGGCGGATGGGCCTGGTCCTGCATTCCCGCGATGGGCTGTGGGTCGCTTAGACCGAGACCAGCTGGCGGAGACAGCCATCGTATACTCGTGGCTGTCCTCTGCCCACCAGTCGGACGGGGTGGACGTCGAGGCTGGCCGCATCCGCAGTGCGTTGACGCAGATCTGCGATGCGGCCATGCCCCGGGTACGGCGTCTGCCCCCGAGGAGGGGGGTCCACTGGTGGTCCCGGGAGCTGGCGGATCTCCGGGCCGCGTGTATCCGTGCCCGGAGGGCCTACACCCGCAGCCGGCGGCGCCATCGCGATGCGGAGCGGGAGGCCGTGCTTTACGAGGGCTACCGCAATGCGCGGTCGGCCTTCAGGCTGGCCGTCTGCTCCGCCAAGGACGTCAGTCGGCAGGAGATGCTGGACGGTCTCGACCGTGACCCCTGGGGACGCCCCTATCGCGCGGTGCTGAATAGGCTACGCGCGCGGGGCCCTCCCCTCATTGAGACTCTCCAGCCCGGCCTTCTCACCCGGGTCATCGAGTACCTGTTCCCGCGGCGGGCGGAACACACGCCCCCGGTCATGGCTCCGCCAGACACTGACCGGGAGGCCGACGACGACAGTGTTCCGCCCATCACGGAACCCGAGATGGGGGTGGCGGTGACGCGCATGCGCGCAAAGTCTACCGCCCCCGGGCCCGACGGTGTTCCTAACCGTGTGCTGGCTCTGGTCCTCGAACACCTGGGACCCCGCCTCAGGGGGCTGTTCGACGCGTGTTTAGCGTCCGGACGGTTCCCTGGGTGCTGGAAGGAGGGAAGGCTGGTGCTCCTGCCGAAGCCGGGACGGTCTCCGGAGTCGCCTTCGGCCTACAGGCCTATCGTGCTGCTCGATGACACGGGCAAGCTACTGGAAAGGGTGGTAGCTGCCCGCATCGAGCGGCACCTCGTCGGCACGGGGCCCGATCTGTCGGACGCCCAGTTTGGGTTTAGGAGGGGTCGTTCGACGATCGCGGCTCTGTTGCGCCTGAGGGCCGTGGCGACTGAGGCCGTCACCGGCGGGGGAGTGCTGTTGGTGGTGTCCCTAGACATCGCCAACGCATTCAATAGTCTGCCATTCAGCTGCATCAGGGAGGCGCTCCGGTATCACGGGGTGCCAGTTTACCTGAGGCGGCTAGTGGCAGACTATTTGGAGGGGCGCAGCGTCCTCTGCACCGACCGAGCAGGGGACGTCGTGCGAACGCCCATGACGTGCGGTGTCCCACAGGGGTCGGTCCTCGGACCCACCCTGTGGAACATCGGCTACGACTGGGCGTTGAGGGGGAGCCTCCCGCCCGGGCTGGGCGTGATTTGTTACGCCGACGACACGCTCGTCACAGCCCGCGGTGGGACGCTAGAAGAGGTGGTAAGCCTGGCGACCTCGGGTACCGAGGAGGTCGTCAGACGGATCGAGGCGCTGCGGTTGGGGGTCGCCCTGGACAAGACGGAGGCCCTCTTGTTCCATGGGCGCACTATGAGCCCTCCTATCGGCGTCTCGATCACCGTCCACTCGGTCGACATCAGCATCCGGGCCCATATGAGGTACTTGGGCCTGGTGCTCGACGGGCGATGGTGGTTCCGGGAGCATTTCCGCAGGCTCGCTCCGCGGCTCGTCGGCGCGGCGTCCGCCCTATCGTGGCTTATGCCGAACGTGGGCGGACCGAGCGCTGCGTGCCGACGGCTGTACGCGGGGGTCATCCGGTCGATGGCCCTGTACGGCGCACCGGTGTGGGCGGGGTCCATGACCGCCCGACTTAGGGCCCTTCTGTGGCGACCACAGAGGGTCACGGCGGTCAGGGCCATCCGCGGATACCGCACGGTGGCGACGGAGGCAGCGTGCCTATTGGCCGGGACTCCCCCGTGGGACCTGGAGGCGGAGATGCTCGCCGAACTATATCGGCGGGTGACGGGGGTGCGAGCGGAGGGCGGTGTGGTCTCGTTAAGGGATCTCACCGCCTGGTAGGACGACGCCCGCCGAGACGTCATCGCCCGTTGGGCAGTCCGGCTGGAGAGGCCTCGGTTCGGGGTGCGAACCGTGGAGGCCTTCCGGCCGGTGCTGATGCAGTGGTTGGAGAGGCGGCACAGGGTGCTCTCCTTCCGACTGGTGCAGGTTTTGACGGGGCATGGGTGCTTCGCCAAATACCTGCACAAGGTCGTGAGGAGGGAGAGTACACCGTCCTGCCACCACTGCGATTGCGACGAGGACACGGCGCGCCATACGCTCGAGGCCTGCGGGGCTTGGGCAGTGCAGCGCTGTGAACTCGTCGCAATCATCGGTACGGACCTGACGCTGCCGGCTATCGCTAGGGCGATGGTCGACAGCGTCAGGAATTGGGACGCGGTAGCAGCCTTCTGCGAGACAGTGATCTCGCGGAAGGAGGCGGCGGATCGCCTGCGTGAGGAGCGCAGCCTCGATGAGGAGATCCGCCGCCGGCGACTGGGGCGGCGCAGGCGCAACTATCTGCGCCTCATGCCGCCCTAGCCGAGGCCGCGGATGACGTGACCGGGGATTAGCCCGTCACCCGCCGAGAGGCCGACCGCGTGAGGAAAGACCGACGTCCTCCCCGAGGGGGGGACGTCGGTCGATGGGAGGGTACCCCAATAGGGGGTAGTCCGTCGGGCCGACCACTGACGACAAGTTAACGCTGCTCCAGTGGTCGGCCCAACGACGAAGGCGACGTGGTTTTCGGGTGGGTCGCGGGAGTTGCGTGCTTAAGCCCCTCTGTCGCCCCGGACGGAGTGGTGCGGAGGCGCGCCGACTGCGGCTCACCCACAAAAAAAAAAAAAAAGCTTGAGTTATATATGGCTTATAATCCTCACTAATAATATGAATGCGAAAGTAACTCTGTCTGTCTGTCTGTTATGCTTTCACGTCTAAACCACTGAACCTATTTTGAAGAAATTTAGTACGGATATGGACTAAAGCTTGAGAAAGGACATAGGCTACTTTTTATCGCGAAAATATGGCTATAAGGAGTTGAAATAGGGGATGACATGTTGTATGGAAATTCGTCATTTTCGATAATAGGATCATGAATCTTTGTATTAAGGCACTTGATAATAAATAAATAAATATTCGTTCTAGCGTTATGAAAATTTTACTTACATGGGGATGAAATTCAATCCCTAAAACACTAAAAGGCATACAGCCAAAACTACTGGGCCTAGAAACGTATTTCTTTTACAACGTCGTATTTCTGGGGGTACAAGAGCATATGTCTTTTAATGAAAAATTATTAATTTTTAAATTAACAAACTCCACTTGAGGTCATTTCATTGACATCTGCTTCCAGCGTGACTACTAATTGCCTACTCCCTTTACGTCGTTTCCACAGATAGCTTTCGAGATACGATCTAACGAACGAACTGAGCCGAGATTTATTGAATCTATAGTTTTACTTATAATTTTATGTCCGTGTGGTGACGGAATAAGAATACAATTCACCACTTCCTATCTTACCCGTGGATGTCGTAAAAGACGACTGAAGGAAATAGTAAGCAAATAACATCTATGGAGAAGGAATAATCGAAACAAAACCCTATACCAACCTGTCTGATCAGCATGGTACAGTAAGGTCAATTTCTCTCCTATTGTGGAGAAGGCTTGTGTCAAAGGTAAAGACTAATGAAAATATGGATGGATAGACTGACATGGATAGGCAGGGAGTGACTATAGATATGATATCTAATAGGGCTGTATGGAGGGAGATGACATTATTGCGTCGACACCAGGTAATTGGGATAAGAGCAAAATGGTGATGATTTTTATTATCATTACCATTCAATTTTATAATATTAGATTTTTTGAAGATTCGATCGAGATTTACACCAGTAAAATAAGAGACCGAAGTCACAGAGCATCACTTGAACACAATGTTCTTGAGAAACAATATTCTAATAAATTCAAATAGTATCATCATCATCATTTCAGCCTATCGCTGTCCACTGCTGGACGTAGGCCTCCCTTATGTTACGCTACAGAGTGCAGTCATATAGTATATATATTTATATATATATATTTCTTGTGTATGTCACTAAACTCGACGAAATTGACGAACCTGACGAACGAAATTGAGGAAATTTTTTGTGTGTGCTCAAGGGACCTCCTCAATTGGGACCGGTAGAAGGCACTGCAATCGATTTCAAGGCGATTTCCTTTTACTATTTATTTAGATTAAAACAGAATAACGTCTGTTGGGTCAGCTAGTATATTATATAAAACTATAGCATCATCATCAGCACAGTTCATAATGTATATGGGGCCCCACGGCGCTTAAGCACGCAACTCCCGCAACCCACCCGAAAACCACCTCGCCTTCGTCATTGGGCCGACCACCGGAGCAGGTTTACTTGTCGTCAGTGGTCGGCCCGATGGAACACCCCCTACGTGGGGTACCCTCCCATCGACCGACGTCCCCCCCTCGGGGAGGACGTCGGTCTTTCCTCACGCGGTCGGCCTCTCGGCGGGTGACGGACTAATCCCCGGTCACGTCACCCGCGGCCTCGGCTAGGGCGGCATGAGGCGCAGGTAGTTGCGCCTACGCCGCCCCAGTCGCCGGCGGCGGATCTCCTCATCGAGGCTGCGCTCCACGCGCAGACGATCCGCCGCCTCCTTCTGCGAGATCACTGTCTCGCAGAAGGCTGCGACCGCGTCCCAATTCCCGACGCTGTCGACCATCGCCCTAGCGATGGCCGGCAGCGTCAGGTCGGCACCGATGACTGCGACGAGTTCACGGCGCTGCACTGCCCAAGCCGCGCAGGCCTCGAGCCTGTGGCGCGCCGTGTCCTCGTCGCAATCGCAGTGGTGGCAGGACGGTGTACTCTCCCTCCTTACGACCTTGTGCAGGTATTTGGCGAAGCTCCCGTGCCCCGTCAACACCTGCACTAGTCGGAAGGAGAGCACCCCGTGCCGCCTTTCCAACCACTGCATCAGCACCGGCCGGAAGGCCTCCACGGTTCGCACCCCGAACCGAGGCCTCTCCAGCCGGACTGCCCAACGGGCAATGACGTCTCGGCGGGCGTCGACGCGCCAGGCGGTGAGCTCCCTTAACGAGATCTCACCGCCCTCCGCTCGCACCCCCGTCACCCGCCGATAAATCCGGCGGAGCATCTCCGCCTCCAGGTCCCACGGGGGCGTCCCGGCCAATAGGCACGCTGCCTCCGTCGCCACCGTGCGGTATCCGCGGATGGCCCTGACCGCCATGACCCTCTGTGGTCGCCACAGAAGGGCCCTAAGTCGGACGGTCAAGGACCCCGCCCACACCGGTGCGCCGTACAGGGCCATCGACCGGATGACCCCCGTGTACAGCCGTCGAATATTGGGACTATAAATTAAAATGTAAGCTATCCTATCTTTCAAGTTGGATCAAACGGCACACGGTGTGCAAATTTGAATAAAATCGGTTAAGTAGTTTAGGAGTCCATCGCGGACTAACAACGTGACACGTAATTTATATATATTAAGATGTCCCACATATGCTAGCGTGATGTTGCGAATGGTAATATTAAATTTTCCTTGTGATTTTTTAATATGACGATTGATATATACTAAGAATAGAGATATATAATTATTATCATCATCAGCATCGTCACAGCTGTATCTCTCTCTACGTCCCACTGCTGGGTTCAAACCGGCTCCACAATGGGAAGGCGTTTGACGTACTATACCATGCTAGTTAGATGGATTGGTATAGGGTTTTATTTCGAGTTTTCTTTTCTTGCATAGATTTCTGTATACATTAAATCCCTTGGTCATCTCTTATAATACCCACGAGCAAGATAGGGGATGGTGAATTCTTACTCCGTCACCATACACCAAATCTATACCAATAAATAAAATTGGAGTGTCTGTTTGTAATATCAAAATAATAGGCTTTTTTCATGCTCACACGGTTATTTGCACTATACATATGCCTAAAAATCACTTTATATTTTTTGACCTGACAACGTCTAATAAATCGATGAACGCTGGCTGCATGCACGAAAATGTGTCCCGTTACGCACATTGTCCCGTTACGCTGATTCAATTTTATTCATAAAAGTATGCAGTCATTTTATCGATGTTTTGTTATGACGTTGTCACGTTAAACTATCGTCCGTAAACCGACTTTACAGATAACCATGTTTTTTTGTCTGTCTGTCTGTCTGTCTGTTTGTTCTGGGTAATCTTCAAAACGAATGGACCAATTTCAAAAATTCTTTCACCAATGGAAAGCTATAATGCCAGGGAGTTAACTAGGCTATTTTTATCACGGTATTCCCACGGAACGGGAACTACGCGGGTAAAACTACTAAAACCGAAGCGAAGCGAGGGCGGGTTGCTAGTCTACAATAATAATAGGGCTTATGCCTAATAATAGTAATATTTTTGCCTGTCAAAAGCAAATATCTAAAAATCGCAACCAAAACTATAAATTACGTAGAACGATAGGAAAGATAACTTGGAACTACGCCTATTTAATCTAAAATTCTATGTCAAGTGAACGACTCTCCTTTGGGAGCGTCGTAAAGCTAGAATCTGAAATGCGGTTACACCGAAATAAATTGGTAGAGAAAATATGGCGAAAATTAGTTGTTTTATTAAAATACCTTATGAATTTATCCGTGTGCTATTTAAAAGGGCGGTATAGTATTATAATGACATTAGTACCAACATTATGTAATAAAATTTACATACTATAACATTAAATTATGCAAACCGCAGTCTCTCGTTGGTTATTAATGTTGTACCACAGAGCTATATTCATATTTTATTTAAAAGCATAATGCGAACATAAATTTCAGAATCTAAATAACTGTTAAGTTATTTTTGATGTGAAACATCTATAGGCGAGAGTAAACCTGATTGTTGGCGTGGCGTAAACTTACTGCGGCAACGCAACGCCACGCTATATGACGGAATATGTGAGGGTAAACCAGATCGTTGGCGTGGCGTAAACAGGCCGGCGACGTAACGCCACGCCATATGATGGAATATATGTACTATAACGTAGTCTATACGTAGTAATGTGTGAGTGAGACGGAGCGACGCAATATTGTACGTAAGCGATTGTGCAGTGAATTAATTATTATTGTTGTGTAATATTTTAAATAATAATTTAAATGATAATATTTTATTTATACATTATGCCTTATTAGTTCCTTAGTCGTAAACTGTTTTTTATGCATATTACTTGTACAAAATAATTTCGATGTTTCACATCTGCCAGGCGTCCTGAGCGACGACTCACTTTTTTTGTTTAAATAGAGAAATAGCTAGTACAGATAACAGATAATTAAGATAAAATACTGTGATAATAAAGTACACAAAGGCTTAGCTGAAAAATGAAGTTAATGTTACTTAAAGATACCCTTTTAAGTCTTAGATAAACTCGAGCAGAACAGATAGCTCCTGGATTCATCAATCTAAAAACTTCTAATCGCTCCGTCTGTCGAGGTCGAGGCAAAAAGTTTTGGGTAAAAATTCAGTGGCGGCACAAGAGTACATAAAACTGAATATTTAAATACCCATTGTTAAGACCTTAGGGCCACTTTTTGCAAGTAAATTTTATACTCAACGTAATTAGTCGTACGTAAAGTAATTAGTCATTAACTTTAGCATTTATTGTACTTAGTATTTTGTAACGTTTAATATTTTGTTTTAAGGGAGGTGACGAGGTGGATAGAGAATGTAACACAACCTTTTATTTCGCCATGGCAGTAGTAAAAATCAGCTGAGGGTTCATAAAAATAATGTGTAGCCATCTGACTAGCGCAGCAATATCCGTTGATGACTACTGGTGGTCCGTATACATGGCGTAAGAGAAATACGTAGAGAGAAATACGTAGAAGGTAGGTTATGGGTTTTGTGCCGTACCTTTCGTTGCCCATGGCGTACAGGCGGTGTGTGATGATAGGTATAGTAGCCTGTCCACAAAAAAACATGCGTTGCAATAAAGCGTTGTATTATACTACGCTGGTCAAAACCAGATGTTATAGAGTTTTATTCCGAGTTCTCTTTATCTTGCATTAATGTTATCTGCGTATACTAATTCCTTTGTCGTCTTTAACGATACCCAAGATAGGCGAGGCTGAAACTTGTATTCCTATACCGCCATTACACACCTAAATACTTAGCTATTGTTATTTTATTTATTTCCAGTGTATGTATGTCTAGCGGGCAACTTTTGCTACTATCGACACAAGTACTAACGGGTCAAGGAAGTTTCTGGATAGACTGTGATAGTATTAAAAATAAAGATAACTATATCTAAACAGGTTTTTAAAGATATTTTTTAATTTAATTAAACAATTAAATTAAAAAATATCTTTAATATTATTAAACAATAATATTATTAATTTAATCTTCCAACGAGATATATTAAGTCAAATTCCATCCTATTGTAAAGGGGATCCGAGCCCAACAGTGGAACTTATATGATCTAAGATGAATTGAATCTTGAAACGTCTTTTTTTATTTGTTTTGTATAAGCATCTCAATTGCCAACCCGATCATTAAGCATCGCGATTACGGTATTATCTTTTCTCGCAGGGAAATCTACGTCCAACAGTGGAAACTAATATGGAGGATGGATATATCATCACCCTTTCAGCTCATATACGTCCCACTATTGAGCTCGAGCCTCTTCCACAATATAAGGAAATTTGACCTTACTATATCATGCTGCCGTCAACATTCCGTGTGGTGACGGAGTAAGACTACAATTCAGCACTCCCTACCTTGCCCGTGGATGTCGTAAAAGACGACTAAGGGATATAGTATGCATATAACATCTATGCAAGAGAAGGAAAACTCGTAATAATACCCTATACCAACCTGTCTAACTAGCATGGCATAGTAAGGTCAATTCTCCTCTTATTGTGGAGGAGGCTAGAGCCCAACAGTGGGACTGAAATGATGATACCACGCTGGTCAGACATAGATAGGGTTTTATTTGAAGTTTCCTTCTCTTGTATGTTATACGCGTATTACGTCCCTTAGTCGTCTTTTACAACATCCACGGGCAAAATAGGGAGTGGTGAATTGTATTTTTCTCTGTCACCACGCGAAAAATGGTAAAAAGGATATAGATGAATGTAAATAAAACAAATTTTGTGGTTGCTCAAATAATAACAATAAGACCACTTAAGACAATAATGACTGAATTTCAAAGCTCAGCTATCTTATCTTAACAGACAGAAAGATAGATCTTGACGAGGGTCTTTTAGAACCAAATATTTACGGCACAATTTCAGTAGTATTAAATTGGTGCAGTGGAAATTAATTTTAAGCTACATTTATATTTTATTTTTTAATTCAGATAGAATTAAATACGAATTGAAATAAAACGACACTTTATTTTATTTTTTTTAATACAACATTCTGCACCAAGGAAATATTTCTTGTGTTGTGGGGGATTTTACAAACATATAATTAACGAACACAAATTACATTCAGACTCAGGAATAACAATTTGTGTATCGCACAAGTGTCGTCCTGCATGGGATTCGAACCCACGACACTGACACGGTCGGTCGGTATCTTAACCACTACGTCATCTGTGCAATCAATCTTATGTTTCATTTATTCAAAAATCTACACTAGTATTTGAAATATCTACATTAAAACTATTCCGTGTGGTAACGGAGTAAGAATACAATTCACCACCCCATGGGTATCGTAAAAGACGACTAAGGGATACTTTTTGTTTCACTTAGTATACAAATGAACATAAAAGTAAACTTGAAATAAAACTCCATACCAGCCCGTGTAACTAGCGTTGTATAGTTCAGTTAGTAAATTTTTTCCTATCTTGGAGGAGGCTCGATTTCTGCAGCGGTACGTAATGTGGATGGATGAGATGAGCTACGATGATGATGATACTAGAACATTAAACTGTCTGAAAACCTAACAACACCAATTGTGACTTTGAATTACATATTAAATTCTTATAGCATTAGAGGAACAAGTCAATGAAATACTTTGCAATTAATAACTGTACGCCTCATATAAAATGTTAAAAAATAAGCAATTTCAACTAATTTATAGATTACCGTACTTCAGTTTTATAGCTTCGGGTTGAACCGCGTTCCCAGTAGGAAAACTTAAAACATTATATCATCTCATAAAAGGTTCTAACTTTATAAGTACGTGGAAAGTAGAACGTGTCTTTTATGACTTTCCTTTTTGTTTCTGTTAAAAGTTTTATCAATAAATTATAATATATACATTTATATATTTTTAAGCATTATATATATTTATATAATAGCGATGTTAATATTTTTCTATACAATGTGCAATCGCACATATCAAAGGAATACATCGTTTTCAGGCAATAAATGCTTTATGTTTGTAGTTTTCCTTCTGTTGGTGTGATGATATTTGATTGTAGTTTTATCGCCTTTTAGGATATCCATAAGAATGTAACGGAGGTTAGATTGCATTCTTACATTGTCATTACATGGATGGGCTATAAGGTTCGATTTGAAATTTTATATCTAGACCGGTATGGCTTGCAATGTTTTGCTGAGTAATCTACATTGTATGCTTGCAGAATAATAATATAGCATCGGCTGGTCAGGCAGAACCTAACTTCTTGATCGTGTATAAATCGTACGCCTGTAGCATGTATAAATCTCGGCAAACGCCGTCCTTTATCAGTGCGGCCAGCCTACTTTCAATGCAATACTGTGCCAAGTTTGGTTTTATATTTGTATCAGACTATTAAAATTTTCCCTCAGTTTTATTGTTTTATATTTCATCTAGCAAATATTACTGTTACTATTAGTAATTCCTTAAATAAATCTATTTTGAAAAATATAAGTATGGGAATTTTTATTATAAATGAAATCTTTTAAAATCACAACTATTTGGCAACCCTATAGCCACTTGGGCGATTGCCGCATCGCGAACTTGCCCAGATAGCGTCAAATACAGTCAGAGAGATCTTTATGGATAAGTTACAGAAATAGTGATTCCATGCTTTATTTTTTTTGTGTTATTACATATGGGATTATACGCTATGGTTTAATATTACGAATTGACTGTTTATGGATTATTTAAACAGATCCATGTTCATGAATCTGATATTTCAGCGGAGAGTTTGTTAAATATTCATATTAAATTGCTGAGAAGGAAGCCACATTGTAATTTCCTCGGATGTTTGCCCGTGATTGGTTTGTTCACCTCGGGGGTTTACAGTTATTTAACCGTCTCTAGTAAAGGTCAAGTCTTCGCTTTAGACTGTTTTCTGTTAAAATATTAACGTCATAAATCTGCCTTTATTTTGTTGATGAAAAGGTTTATTTTTCGTATTTAAAATGGTGAAAAAATAATGTATTTTTAAGTGGATTTTTTTTAATTTTTATAGCTAGCGTTACTACTATGATTTTTTTTGTAATCTAAATAAATATTGGCTACAATACTGATAGCTGTTGTTCAGTGTTAATGAACACGTAGTCATTGTTTAGTTGTTCAAAATTTACTGTCTTTGCTGAAAGTGATGAAAGTGAAACTGCCTTGAAATTTTTAACAATATATATACAATTTTTAATAATAATTAGTAATAATATTTTAGTCAAATATAATAATGTTTCAGTAAAATTGGATACAGAATGTTTAATAACAAAGCATTACCTAATCACCATGTGTGTGCGTGTGCTTGTGTGCATGTTCGTGTGCACGTTCGTGTAAGTGTGCATATGATCTTATATCTTTAAACGAGCAATTCTTGTATATATATAAAAAATCATCTTCTACCTTTTTACCTTCAATTATGCATAGTAGTAATGATAACTACTCGGACAACTGCAGCGATATTGCAAATCTTTTTGCATCTCATTTCAGTGATATATATACAAACACTTATGGTAATTCCGGACCTTCTACTTGTAATATTATAATTAATAATGAATCAACATGTGATAAATTAGCCTACTTAAATTTCAGTGAAAATGACATTCTCTTTCATTTGGAGAGACTGAATCCCAACAAAGGAACAGGTCCAGATGGCATTCCACCCTTTTTCTTAAAAAAATGTGCATCATCACTTTCAAAACCTCTTAATGCAATTTTCAATAAATCTTTTGAAACCGGTGTATTTCCTATTGAGTGGAAACGTGCACGTATTGTTCCAATCTTAAAGAAAGGCGACAACAGCAATGTTAAAAATTACAGACCTATATCTGTATTACCTTCTTTCTGCAAAGTTTTTGAAAGCATTGTTTGTGCTGTAATAACTAAACACACTAAATCCCATATAAGGATAGAATAACATGGTTTTCAAAAGAATAAATCAATCATAACTAACCTTGTTCCCTACATATCTCTTGTAATAGATGGCATGGATAACATACAAACATACAAATGGACTCTATATATACAGATTTCGCTAGCGCTTTTGATCTCGTCGATCACAAAATTTTGATTAAAAAGCTTCATAACCAATATGGAATCTGCAGTAATGTGTTGAGCTGGTTTAGATCATATTTAAAAAACCGTGAACAGACTGTAGTTGTCGGTGGCTATGAATCTAAGAGCTATATTGCTTATTCTGGTGTTCCTCAAGGCTCACATTTAGGATAAATATTATTTCTTTTATTCATCAATGATATTATCGATCAGGTACATCATTGTCACTGCTTTCTCTTCGCAGATGATATGAAACTGCTACGGCAAATTAAATCTCCTTTAGATGTAGAACTAATGCAAGCTGATTTAGATCGAATTTATAAATGGTGTTGTACTAATAAAATGAAGCTTAATGCCACAAAATGTAAGCATATATTCCTTTTTTCCATATTCCTAGGTGTAAAACTAATCTTGGCATAAACTCTCCTATCTCGAGACTAATGTCTACTTATAATAATTGGTGGAAAATCTTAGGGCTTGATATTTTCCACGATCATCCTACAAGATTTAAAAAAAGTTTCTTAATTGATATCATTAGTAATATTGCTATTTTTTCATATCATTAGTACTATTGCTATTTTTCTTATAGGTTCACTTCATTGGTTTATAGTTAGAAAATATGGTTTATTTTATTTTTTATTATACGTGTTTTACAAATTCTAGTCGCTAATTTTTACCCAATTTTTACCCATTACTTACATCTTACTTATATTATAAATTATTTTTCTATATAACTACATATCTTAGATTTTTACTTAGGTACCTTCTAATTACTTCTACTCGTTATTTTTATTTATTACGTAATTAATACTTTTCTTTTATCTCTAACTTTAATTTACGCATAGTAATATATTCCTTAATGTTGTGCACATCTGTAATTGATGTAAACACTAGTTTAAAGCCACTGGAATGTTTCTAGCATATGTTTGTGTTTATGTCGTAGATGAGCCTTATATAAATAAATAAATAAATAAATAAATATATATATTCAGGATCTCAGATTTTGTTGAAACTTTGCATACTAGAGGTTTCGGGTCCAAAAAATCGATCTAGCTACGTTTTATTTATAGAAAATGTTGTTTTGTCCGTGTTTTTAGTTAAACAATATAATGACATTAAATTTTAATAGAATATGAATTCAAATTTCGTTAACAACGTCATGAGTTACGATAGCTCAGTTGGGGAGACGGCCGGTTTTAATTTTGGATTATGTGACATTTAAACAGCGTCGGTTCGAATCTCGGTGTTATTAGTATTCTCTTTTTGTAATTTTTTTATATAATTTTCATTATTTATTTTTTATTAATATATCCATACTAATATTATAAACGCGAAAGTAAGGATGTTTGTTTGTTTGTTTGTTTGTAACGCTTTCACGCTTTAACCACCGAACCCACCAACCCGCCCTCGCTTCGCTTCGGTTTCAGTCGCTTTACCCGCGGCGTAGTTCCCGTTCCTGTGGGAATGCCGGGATAAAATATAGCCTATGTTACTACCTGATATTATAGCTTTCCATTGGTGAAAGCATTTTTGAAATCGGTCCAGCCGTTTTGAAGATTACCTGGAACAAACAGACAGACAGACAGACAAAAAATTTTAATCTGTATTTTGGGTATAGGTGTCGTGCAAATAATCGTGTGAGCATGAAAAAAGCCTATTATTTTGACATTACAAATAGACACTCCAATTTTATTTATTGATATTATTATATTTATTATAAATAAATATCAGAGAAGTTAAATGAAGAAATTTCACTTCCCGTGTTTGGTAAGGTATTGTGGGTACAATGGCTACGTTGGCTGGCGTCGAGCCAGACGTCCCACACCGCAAGCGCTCTTAGACTCGACATCTCGACGAAACTCCGGGGAACCGCCAAGTCAATATTTGTGTTGCCATTTAACTGTCTTACCGTTTACGTTATTTTATTGCTTGCTCATATTTTTCTCAACATCCAAACACTGTTACAAGAAAATAACTGATATTATATAATTGTATTTTCCGTGCTGTGGCGTTGTAGGAACACAATTCGAGATCTCTATTTTCTTGCGAGTATCGCAAAATACGACTTTATTGATAACATCTTTGCTAGGGGAAGGAAACGCAAAATAAAATTGTCTGTCAATATATCTGTTCAAAGTAGTATAAAGTGATACCTAAGTAAGTGAAGTATTTGGGAAGAAAAATAGCGCTTGTATGATGGGCTAAATTATATTTTTTCGTGTGGAGACGGAGTAAGAATACTATTCACCAACTACTATTTCGCCTTTGGGTGTTGTAAAAGACGACTAAGTAATATATTGTGCATATAACAACTATGCAAGAGGACTACTCGGTATAAAACCCTGTACCAATCCGTCTGAATAGATCCGTAGAAATCCTATAGATTAATTTCACCCCCATTGTGGAGGAGGCTCGAGCCCAGCAGCGGGATGTTTATAAGTTGTGATGACGATGATTTTTTTTTTCATCCTCGAAAGTGTGATCAATAATAGGTGGGGTGAATTCAAACCATAACCATGTAGCGACTCAACATCCGTAACAATAGTGTTGGTGCTACGGTCTACGCGGTGTGTATAAGAACGGACGCATTTGTCATGATGAACACGCAAAAGAATGTTGACGGACCTACTTAACACATGTTAATATTTTTTTTGTATTATGCGATGGTTTTACTCAAAAGTGCAAATATACCTAACCTAACCTAACCAAACCTATCTCTACGTGATAAAATCCGGAACATGGAAATCCATAGAAGATCGGATGTAACCGACATAGCCCGCAGAATTAGCACCTTGAAATGGCAATGGGCAGGCCACATCGCTCGTCGAACCGACAACCGTTGAGGCAAAAAGGTTTTTGAGTGGCGACCACGAATCGGACGGCGCAGCGTAGGACGACCCCCCCACTAGGTGGACTGACGACATTCTCAAAGTCGCAGGGAACCGTTGGATGCAAGTTGCGCAGGACCGTTTCGAGTGACATTCTTGTGGGGATGCCTATGTCCAGCAGTGGGCGTCTGTAGGGTGATGGATAGATGGAGCCTAACCAACACTCCAAAAATTTTTTTAATGTCCATCAGGAAATTAATAGCCGACCCAAAAAAAGAAACAAGTAAGCAGAGACGTAACCGACGACGTAAACGGTCACAGTTCTAAGCTCCGAACTTATTGCTAAAAAATTCCTGAATATATTCTCGAAAAAAGAATGTCTACAAAATATATACTCCAATAACATTTTTTAGCTGATCTAGGATTCGAACCTTACGATTGTAGTAGTGTATATACGTTGTGGAAACAACGATACTGTTGCCAATAACAAGGTACTGAAAGTTTTTACTTTCCCCTAAAGCAAATAAAAGTTCTAGGTCTATATAAGTTTGTGGATAAATTCGCAAGTTTCTAGAGACTTTACCGCAATCAATATTTGCGGAGCGCTTTGCCGCCACCTCACCCAACTTGGTTGCTCTTGAAACGTCTAACTCCAACTCAATTTTCTCTTGGAGGCCGCTTATCAATATTACTTATATCAACTTCGATAAAGTTTCCAAGCGTGACACAGTTCACTCTGTGTATTTCATTCGTCATTTCGTATAAAAGGCATAAGTTTTTCAATCTGAATTCGCCTCATCCATTCCTAAATGCATTCAATATGATGTCTTTTGAAAACTTATAAATAACTAAGCCGGGTAGAATAACACGGATTTGGTGAAAGTGAGAAAATTATTTTAGCACACACGAGTTTTCATGTTATTGGAACCTTGTTAGAGCTAGGTAACTTTTGATTGGATACATTAATGACAAATAAAATATATTATTTTTTATATAATTATTCCGTGTGGTGACGGAGTAAGAATACAATTCATCACCCTCTCTCTTGCCCGTGGGTGTCGTAAAACACGATTAAGGGATATTATATGCATATAACATCAATGCAAGAGAAGGAAAACTCGAAATAAAACCCTATGCCAACACGTCTAACCAGCGTGGTATAGTAGGTTAATTTCCCTGCGGTAATGGAGGAGGCTCGAGCCCAACAGTGGGACATATATGGGCTGAGATGATGATGATGATGATATAATTAATTACTGCCATCGAAGAGATGATTTTTAATTGATAAGGAAATTGAAAGTGAAGTTTGTGAAAAGTTATTTTTACGTAAATTATTCAAATCAAATAATTTCACTAGAACGAATATTAGATATCTATATATATAAAAGAAAATTATGTTAGTTACTACGTTTATAACTCAAGAACGGCTGTACAGATTTGGCTGAAAATTGGTGGGGAGGTAGCTTAGAACCAGGAGACGGACATAGGATTTTTTTATTCCGTGTTTTTTACTTTTTATTCCGTTTCTTTTTTTTAATGGTGTTTACAAGATTTCGTCAATAACTCTTTTATCCCGTTCAATCGCGTTCCCGTGTGACGTGACATAAAATTTCAAACAGAGTACAAGTCACTATGAAACGTAGTATAAAAAACGCATTTGATATGTAATAACAAAATGCAAATGACAGCTAAACGAAATTTTGTCTATAGTTAAGTATGGTTGAAAATTTGATATTTATAATTTTGTCAGAAATCAATAATAAGTAATTTGTATTCTATTTGAATCATCATTAACAATGCCGCGACCAGAACTGTCAAATCTTGCCCGACAAAGCTCTTCCATTAGAGACTATATTTGCGAAAATTTAGAAAATATATTTACGAAAAAAATTATGGCGTTACGAAGTTCGCCGGATCAGCTATTATAATATAAACCAATCTGCCACCAAAGACATGGATTTAGTGTCGGTGGCCCACCTACACGACGATAAAGAGGTACTAGAAGTACTTGTATGGCAGGTTATGGAATTGCACGTCGTCTCTTCCGCTGCCCTAGGCAACTAGGGTAAGGTGTGAGCGACAATAGTTTAAAAAATATAGTGCCTTTAACTCGAAATTTAAAATGACCAACATTGTTGTCATAATATGTAATTGTATATATTTTTAGTTGCAATAAATTTATTTGCGATGTAAGATATATATAGATGTAGAATTATTGAGTCCGATAATAGGTAACTGTTCTCTCTTAAATAAATGACTGATTTTGATGACCTTTTTAATAAATATTGGGTCACCTAATTGTATTGCAATACGATAGTATTGCCACCTAAGCATTACTATAGCTACATCAAAACTTTGATATTTTTATAATCGTCATTGTAAATGTATTTTTATTACTCCCACAAAAAAGTCGCGAGTGTTACAGCTCATCTAAAGGTGTGCAGGTGAAAATTTAGCAATGATTAGATATATTGTGAAAGATTATTGAGTATCATCCGTCTGTCTGTCCGTGTGGTGACGGAGTAAGAATACAATTCACACTCCCTATCTTGCCCGTGGATGTCGTAAGAGACGACTAAGGGATATAATATGCATATAACATCTGTGCAAGAGAAAGAAAACTCGAAACAAAACTCTATTCCAACACGTCTGACCAGCGTGGAATAGTAGCCCAACAGTGGGACATATATAGGCTGAGATGATGATGATGATGATTGAGTATGATCATTTATGCCAGATACGCAAAGCGTTCGCAAAGAATTGAAATTACGTTTGATATTCTAGTTATGTTTGATTTTTTGACGTATTTGGTACTTTACTTAAAGGCTATTTTTAAATTTTTGCTATTCATTTGTGTGAACACACATTACAGAATAGAAGAATGAATATAACTGACATAACCCGCAGAATTAGCACATTGAAATGGCAATGATCTTGGTTTTAACACTTGAAAACTTTTTGCCAGAGAATGTTACACTTGATAAATAGTTATCCGACGATTCCACTCATAGATAATTCACTATAAAACGATCCGTGAGTATATATCCCAAATACTTAAATTTAGTGATAAATTACATTGAATATCATACAAAGCTTCGTTACCGTTCTATACTACAGGCGTTGAAAGTTGGAATAAAAGTAGATAATGTAACTACAAAAGAAAGGAACAGTTTTTTTTTTGGGGTGGGTTTCGATCGGCGCGCTTCTCGCTCCACTCCGTCCGGGGCGACAGAGGGGCGTAAGCACGTATACCCGTAACCAACCCGCGACACATCGCTTTCGTCGTCGGAACGGGTACTCCTCAAGGGGTATTCCGTCGGACCGACCACTGACGACCAGTCACCCTATTTGTTGTTAGTGGTCGGTCCAACGGAATACCCCTTGAGGAGTACCCTCTACTCGACCGACGCTTGCCCTCTCGGGGAGGACATCGTCACGCCCAAAAGAAAGAAACACTGAACTAAAATGTATATCAAACTTTTTAGCATGACTAGTTTGGTAGTGACCAGTAGTTCTCTGAATTTCTCTTTCATTATACGCGAATCGTAGTCAACAGTGGAAAATATGTGCAAAAGATAAGAAGAACATATTCATTAATTTATTTTTATCCCAATTACTACGACTCAATATGTAGGCTCTTCTTTCATATAAATACCTACACATCCATACTAATATTATAAATGCGAAAGTAAGGATGTTTGTTTGTTTGTAACGCTTTCACGCTTAAACCACCGAACCGATTTCAAAAATTCTTTTACCAATGGAAAGCTATAATATCAGGGAGTAACATAGGCTATATTTTATCCCGGTATTCCTACAGTAACGGGAACTACGCCGCGGGCAAAGCGACTGAAACAGAAGCGAAGCGAGGGCGGCTTGATAGTTACAAATATTTTGGAAATAGTTTTATAACCAGTAGCCTATCTGATATCCACCGTCCTTGGAAATTTAATTTTTACCCAGGACGATATAAAATTCTTAGCCGTCTTTTACGACATTTATGGGTAATGTAGGGGTTGGTAGCATTTGTAGCCGCCACCAAATAGAAACAGGATTAAGACGATATGAATAATGTCAACGACTGAAAGTAATAAGGTCTCATTATTTAACAAACTATCCGTGTAGTGACGGGGTAAGAATACATTTCACCACTCCCTATCTTGCCCGTGGGTATTGTAAAAACGATTGAGGGATATAATACGCGTATAACATCTATGCAAGAGAAGGCAAACTCGAAATAAAACCTTATTCCACCCTGTTTGACCAGCATGGTATAATGAGGTCAATTTCCCTCCTATTGTGGAGGAGGCTCGAGCCCAGTAGTGGGACGTATATGAGCCGAAACGATGATGATGATTTAACCAGGTAATAATAAAAATGCAACGTATAAGTTATCTGAAAGTTTTTGTAAAAGATATAATTTATTGTATATATTTTTTTTACAGTTAGAAATGTAAAAGTAACTTAATATTTAAGATATAAAAAACTATTTCACTTCTTTTACACATGGAATAATTTAAAGCAGTCAGAGCATTTAAAGAGGCGGAATTTCCGTCTTGACACTTACTGGTTGGCTGCAAACCAAACGAGTCTCATAGTAATATTTAAGTGCACCATAATTCTACACATTTTCTTCTAGAAATAGACTTCTGAGCTGAATTAAAAAGATCTTACTCAAAGATGATTTAAATTTTTTTTATCTTGTTTATTTTATGATTTATTAATATAGTTATCGTAATTTCTCCGTGTAATTTCAAAATCATGTAAATTACATAATAAGAAACATTTACCAACCCCTCTTTTACCCATGGGTGTGATCCTAGAAAAGGAAATTTCTATATATAACTCTATTTCTAGACCAGCGTGGAATAGGTCTATTTTCCTCTCAACATGGAGGAGGGCCAAGCCCAGGAGTGGGACTTATGTGAACGGCGAAAACTCAAAATAAAATCCTATACCGCTTTGACTAGCATATTATAGTAGGTTATTTTCTCTTTCACTGTGAAAACGCTCCATTGAGCATAATAGAAGAACGTGTCATCATAATTTCACGAACGTGTGTGAGGTAAAAAGGAAAGATTAGATTGTGTTCCCTATCATAGATATAGTTTTTATAGTCTTTATACTAGGCATGCCTTTTAAGTTCTGTCGTTTCCATATTTCCCAGCAATTTTGAATTTGGAACTGTTCTATATTCGAATGTGTTTAAATTTTAAATCTCAATACAGTTGAAAGTATTAGGATTAATGCTATTGTTTAGTCACAGCGTCGATTGGAATCTGTTAGATTACGTACGAAAATGAATCTTTCTAAGGAAAATGTTCGTGCAATAATTTTCTACAACTTTAGAAGAGCCCTGACATGGCTTCAGTGTTTTGAAGAGCTAACATCTGTGCTCAGTGATAAAGCTCCATGTCTGCGGACTGTCGATCGCTGGTATTTAGAATTTCAGCGTGGACATACTAGTGTTAGTGACAAATCTCGCGAAGGACGCCCAAAATCCGCCTTTACTGAAGATAACATCATTGCTGTGAGACAACTAATTCTCCAAGATCGTCATGTGACATATCGAGAGATAGAGGCTCTATTAGGCATCTCAGGGACAACCATTCAGAAGATCTTGCATGAAGCGCTTGGTATGAGACAGCTAGTTTGCCGTTGGATACCGCATTTGCTTTCCGATGACCACAAGGCGGCCCGCGTCAGATGGTGTAAGAAAACTCTGCAAAGGTTCAACCGAGGAGAGTCAAATCACGTCTACGACATTATCAGTGGTGACGAATCTTGGATGTATGCCTGCGATCCTGATTCCAAACAACCATCTACAATCTGGGTCTTTCAAGACAAGTCAAAACCGACTAAAGTTGTTCGTTCTCGAAGCAATTCAAAGAAGATGGAGGCCACGTTTGTTGGAAAAACCGGCCGTGTTGTGACTATTGCATAGAACGGTTAACGCAGAGTGGTATACCACAGTTTGTTTACCACAAGACATCGCCGAACTTCGAAAATCTAACTCAAAGCGACGCATCATCCTGCACCACGACAACGCAAGCTCACACAGGGTCAAACGATTGACCTAAGCCCTAACGATTTCATTACATTTCCTAAAATTAAGAATAATCTTCGTGGTCAAAGGTTCCAGTCCGGTAAAGAAGCAGTCGACGCTTTCAAGTCAGCCATTTTGAACACCCCCACTTTAGAGTGGAATAAATGTTATAATAACTGGTTTGAGCGAACGGAAAAGTGTATTAAGCTACGTGGTGAATACTTTGAAAAACAATAAAAAGTACTATAAGGTTCTAGTTGTGTTTTTTCTTCAAACGACAAAACTTAAAAGGCATGCCTCGTCGCACTAGCAACCCGCCCTCGCTTCGTTTCGATTTCAGTCGCTTCACCCGCGTAGTTCCCGTTCTCGTGCGAATATCAGAATAAAATATAGCCTATGTTACTCCCTGATATTACAGATTTCCATTGGTAAAAGAGTTATTGAAATCGGTTCGGTGGTTTAAGCGTGAAAACGTAACAAACAAACAAACTTATCTTCGTATTTATAATATTAGTAAGGATTTGTATTTTGTAAATGTAATACAAAACTGTAAAAAAATAGAACTTATAATGGCAGAAATAACAAAAAAGCAGACCTGTTAAATTTTTATTAAAAAACTTTGTGTAATTGTAAGCTTATATTTGCACTCTCAAAGTGCTTTTAAAAATTTATAAACACTTCTCTTTATGTATTCTCTGTGAAAGCACTGCATGTACGATCCAGGAGCGCTGGAATCATGTTTGCATGGAAAAATAGCTGAATTTCAACTGCAAATAGCGTACTACTCTACTAGCTGTAAGTTACTGCGTTTAAATTTAACAATTTTTTGAAAATATAAATGATCGAACACAAACCATCACAATTGGAGCAGTGTTATACGCCAAAGTAAGTATTGTATAACGATGACAACAAAGATCGTAATGATATTTCTAATTAAAAGTACATTAGCATAAAAAAAAGAATCAAAGATCTTTACAGTACATTTAGGTAGCAGAGATTTATTTTCAATTAGCGCTTGTCATAATATTTAGGAAATGGACGGTATAAAAACTTATTGCAAAAATACTCGATTTGCATTTAATTTCAAATCAACTGATCTGTCTTTTAAACACATTTTTAAAACTAATAAATGTTACAAAAATTTTGAATATAGCATCGCCTCAGCTCATATAGAGAGAGTGCTAGGCTCGAGCTCTCGTCACAATAGGAGAGAATTTGATTTACTATACAGCGTTATACAAATGGGTTGCTTAAAAGTTTTATTTTGAGTCTTTTTTCTCTTGCACAGATGTTATTACGCTTATATCCCGTCCTCATTTCGTGGGTGTCGTATCCACGAGTAAGATAGGGAGTTTAGGAATAGCTCTTAAATATAGAGAATAAATAAGCCGATAACTGGCAGAAATCAATTAAATGAAATTAATAACAGTATATAAATCTCGTGAGTGTCATAAAAGATGACCACGGGATTAAAGATGCAAATAACATGTATGCAAGAGAAAGAAAACTCGAAATAAAGCTTTATATATGAGTTTTATATATGACATATATATATATATGAGCTGAAATTAAATAAATTAGATAAACAATCGTTAAAGTCGTCATTTAACAAACTAATAAAGTTATTTATACCACAGAGATTAATGATTATCAATTTTATAGAGCTTTCTAATATTTAATTAGCGTTATGAGATAACAAATTTAGTTTTGTACCTATTCAAGTAATAATCCAACTTAACTATAATCATATAATTACGTAGAGCTTTCAAAGAACTAGGTGAGCCGTGAAACAGTGAGCCGACTAAGCCTAAAGAAACAATAGCAATTACTCGCTTAAGAAAATTACAACTTGTCTCCTTTGAGTTTCAAACTCATCAGCAAACCTAAGTCATTTGAGGACTAAAGTTGTTCGTTGAAATTCCTTCGATTGAAATCGCCAAATTAATTACCACCCAAATAATATTTAGTGGTTTATAAATTATAATATTCACTATGCATATTGAGAATGATTAATAAAGGTATATGAAAATCATCACACTCGTGTCGCAATCCTCATGTCTTAGGAGCTTTTGGATGAAGTTCATAATGTATGTGCATATAAAATAGTCATTATTCTTTATGTAGTAATGAACTAATTCTGTGTTATGTATCTTTAGGTTGATTTACACAGGTTTTATTTTATACTAGCTTTTGCACGCAAAATATTTTTTAATAATACGATTCTGTCACGCATGATTTTTACGAAAATTTAACTGTTTATGCAGCGAAAGCTCTTCTTCATTCTTCCATGGTGCTCCGCTCCTGTTGGTCTTAGCGTGATGATAACATATAGCCTTCCTCGATAAATGCGCTATCTAATACTGAAATAATTTTTCAACTCGGACCAGTAGTTCCTGAGATTAGCGCGTTGAAACAAACAAACTCTGAAGAGTTTGTTTGCTTTATATATTTATTTTATTTATATATATAAATTTCTCCATGTGGTGACGGAGTAGGGATATAATTCAACACTACCTATCTTGCCCGTGGAGTTCTTAAAAGGCGACTGAGGGATATATAAAATCTCTGCAAGAGAAGGGAAATCAGAAATAAAATGCTATAACTCCTGGTAACTCTCGGCACCGAGGAGATTGTCAGGCGGATCGAAACGCTGGGGTTGAGAGTAGCTCTGGACACGACGGAGGCCCTCTTGTTCCATGTTCTCCGTACCGCCGGGCCTCCTGCCAGCGCTACGATCACCGTCAATTCGGTTACCATCAGCATCCAGGCCCACATGAAGTACTTGGGCCTAGTGCTCGACGGGCATTGTTGGTCCCGGGAGTATTTCCGTCAACTTGTTCCCCAGCTTAACCGTGCGGCGTCCGCCCTTTCTTGGTTGATGCCAAATGTGGGCGGACCCAACGCTACGTGCCGACGGCTGTACGTGGGGGTTATCCGGTCTATGGCCCTGTACGGCATACCGGTGTGGACGGAGTCCCTGACCGTTCGTCTGAGGGCCCTCTTGTGGCGACCACAGAGGGTCATGGCGATCAGGGTCATACGCGGTTACCGCACGGTGGTGACGGAGGCAGCATGCCTCCTGGCTGGAACTCCCTCGTGGGACCTGGAGGCGAAGATACTCGTCGATTGCCGCCTGGCGGGTCGACGCCCGCCGAGACGTCATTGCTAGTTGGTCAGTCCGGCTGGAGTGGCCTCGGTATGGTGTCAGGATCATCGAGGCCTTCCAGCTGGTGCTGATGGAGTGGTTGGAGCGGACGCACGGGGTGCTTTCCTTCCGACTGGTGTAGGTGCTGACGGGGCACGGTTGCTTCGCCAAGTACTTGCATAAGATCGTCAGGAGGGAGAGCACACCGTTCTGCCACCATTGCGATTGCGACGAGGACACGGCGCAGCACACGCTGGTGTCTGCTGAGGTGTGTTCCGCGTGGGCGGGGGAGCGTCATGAACTCGTCGCGATCACCGATGCCGACCTGACGCTGTCGGTACTGGGACGCGGTCGCCGCCTTCTGTGAGGCCGTCATCTCACGGAAAGAGGCGGCGGATCATGCGCGAGAGGAACTCCTCTTCGGGGACACTTTCCGCCGCCGGCGACTCGGGCGGCGCAGGCACGAGTACCTGCGCTTGATGCCACCCCAGGCAAAGGCGCGGGTGACTGGACCGGGGATTTTAGTCCGTCACCCGCAGAGAGGCTGACCGCTGGACGGCGACCGACGTCCTGGGACAGGGACGTCGAGAGATGAGGGTACCCGAAATGGTATTCCGTCGGGCCGACCACTGACGACAAGTCACCCTGCTCCGGTGGTCGGCCCAACGACGGGCCCGCGCGCCGTCCTTTTGTCGCCCCGGACGGAACGGACCGCGTGTGCGCTTACCATAGCTCACCCATAAAAAAAACATACCTAAGACGATTAAGGGATGAAATATGCATATTAAATCTATGTAAGAGAAAACTCAAAATAAAATTCTATAACAACACGTCTGACCAGCGTGATAGTAAGTCAATTTTACTCCTATTGTGGAGGATGCTCGAGCTCAACAGTGGGACGCAAGCCATTACACTATATCGTACTCAATGCTTCAATCAGATCAATGAAATGTATTTGATGTAAATAACAAAAAAGGTAAAAAATAGATCGACCTCATTATGGTAAACATTTTGTGAAATAGTAATATTGATATTTACGATTATGCGTTGTATATACGTTACAATTTTCCCTCTTATGGTGAAGTAGTATTAATACTATTACTGGTATTCTTACTATTCGTCCCCTATCTTGGCCGTGGGTGTCGTAAAAGATAACTAAGGGATATAACACGCATCAATGCAGGAGAAAAACAGCTGGAAATACAACCCTTTACCAAACCATTAGATCAGCGTGGTATAGTAGTAGATAATTTTCTCTTTTATTGAGGAGGAGGCTCGAGCTTAGCAGCGGGACGTATATGAGCTGAGTTTCATCATCATCATCATTGCAGCTCATATACGTCTCACTGTTGAGCCCGAGTCTCCTGCATAACAGGAGGGAAACTGACCCTACTATACCATGCTGGTCAGGTAGGTTGTTATAGGGTTTTATTTCGAGTTTTACTTCTCTTGCATAGATGTTATATGCGTATTATTTCCCTTAGTCTTCTTTTACGACATCCACGGATAAGATAGGGAGTGGTGAATTCTATTCTTACTCCGTCACCATACAGATAGCTGAATTTACGTAACGTTTAAAACGTTAGAGAGTACATTGTATATTCGAATTTACTTCTGGATTAATCTTATAATAGAAACACCGTAAGTAATCCTCCGGGAACTTAACGGATAGTGATTTGTGCTTAACATGCTCCGGGATCACGGAGGTAGGCCGACAGGTAATTGCTACAATTTACATAATGTGCTTGCAGTAACCACTCTCTCATTCTTGTTCTAATAATTTACATCAATATATTTATCTAACTATAGATTACTATAGTTCGAATTAGGATTCAACTAATTCAACTGATGTGTTATCACCTTGTAATATAAGATGACTTTCTTTTGAACGCAAAAAAGAACATATCTTCAGTTTTATCCTAAACCTTTTTTGGGGCCCATTTAGTGCTTTATCTCTATTTTTATTTCAATCACATCATCATCACAGCTTATATACGTCTCACTGCTGGAGTCGAACCTCTGCCACAATAGGAGGGACACTGATCTTGCTATACCATGCTGGTCAAATAGTTTGGTATTTTTTTTTTTGGGGGTGGGTTGCGGTCGGCGCACTCCTCGCGACAGAGGGGCGTAAGCACGCACACCCGCAACCCACCCGAACACCACGTCGTTGAACAAATCACCGGAGCAGGGTTACTTGTCGTCAGTGGTTGCCACACGGAATACTCCCTGAGAAGTATCCTCCCGTCGACCGACGTCCCCCCTCCGGGAGGTCGTCGGTCTTTCCTCGCGCGGTCGGCCTGTCGTCGGGTGACGGACTAATTCCCCGATCCAGTCACCCGAGGCCTCAGACAGATTGGTATAGGGTTTTGATTCGAATTTTCCTTCTCTTGCGTAGATTCTACATGTGTATTAAATCCCTTAGTCGTCTTTTACGACATCCACGGACAAGATAGGGAGTGGTAAACTGGTGAATTGTATTCTTACTCCGTCACCACATTTAATATGTCAAGACAATATAAAACAAATGTTTATCATTTATATAAAGTATCTAGATGATTTCCGTGTGGTGACGGAGTAAGAATACAATTCACCACCCCCTATCTTACCCGTGGGTGATCGTACGAGACGACTAAGGGATATAAAACGCATATAACATCTATGCGAGAGAAGGAAAACTTGAAATAAAACCCTATATCAACACGTCTGACCAGCGTGGTATGGTAGGTCAATTGCCCTTCCATTGTGGAGGAGGCCCGAGCCCACCAGTTGGACATATATGGGCTGAGATGATGATGATGATGATGATCGACTAACAAAGTATTTTATATTTGGTGAATTATGTTGAAGAAGGAATATAATAAAAAGGGAAAATCAAGGATCGAGATAGAACTATCTGGATTGATTGCTCGATTTCTCAATTAAGTTATTTTTGACAGAAGCTAAGTTTACCTTCATATTCTAGTTGTTTTTGATGATTTCTGATGTTTACACGAGTATATATATTACAGTTGAAATAAAACTATCTTTACAGATTTTATCCTGTTTGTATCTGATTTCAGATTGCCCGACGTTTCAAACACTATTTAGCGTGTATGGGTACGGGTGCCTTATGGTATCTCACGTTCAACAAGTCATCGTGATTACTGAGATTCATATCTAATTGCTACAGAATGCGTTATTAAATGTTAATAACTAATTCTGTTAAATATAAACGCGTTAAAATCTGAAAAATCGTTTTATTCCAAATTAGTAATTTTTAGTGCCTGAAACCACGAAGTTTTATATAAATTAAGCCTAGCTAAATAGATTTAATGCCCTCAAAGCCTCTTGCTTACTAAATTTCATAGAAAACCTTGCAGCTGAGCTTCTGATCGTATAGAAACATACAAATTCAGATGCCAAATCATTTATTATGTATAAACCTCACCAGAGCATTTACATATTAACCTTTAACATTTTAACTTAAAGTAATGTAATGAACTACCACCGGATTGGAACGTGATTACCGAGAAGATCAGGTAAGCAACTTAGTGGGTTTATTAATTTTTATTTAGTTATTTCTTTTATATAATATTGATATAAAAAGTTTCGCAAATATTAGCTAAAGTATGATGACAAATCACAATATAACATAATTCTTAAATATGATACAAAATATTTTGATTTGACCAGCAAGTCGCTAGGGACACTGCCGACCATCGCTAAAAAAAAGGGAGATGCTCGTGATGCTCGATAGCTTAGTTCCAAAACTCATTGGGCTCCGACTCACCCAACAAAAACTGCCAAGTTTATGACCTACCTCTCGATCTTCTTAAAAAGGAGTCACAAAATATTGGCAATACTAAGATTCCCTAGTCTTTGCGGTCAGAAAATATTCGCCAACGCGAACGAAGCCTTACAAGGTGGACTAACTAAGAGTTTGTTTCATAGTACCTTTTTTATTTTATGTTGGATTATCTTATATTTCAGTGCTTTTCAAATATCCGCTCGTGGTTGGTCATGATCCATACTTTGGAAACTCGTGCTACAAGATATTTCAAAGATTTAAAATGCGGAGGCAGAGAAGCCCAAATCGAAGTGCAGCAAGCGCGACTGAATAGTAAAAAAAAGCCTACTTCGCAACAGCAAGGAAATTGGCTAACCACACGATGGTTTTACAAAATTCTTTCTCCTCATTATCGTTACCTTATATCCGATAACCGTCTTAAAAGAAACGCAGTAAAAGAAAGGATGTTAACACATTCTACTCTTAATCCATCACCATGCGGAAATATTGATTGCGTTAGCGTATTTCGAAACTTGTAAATGTATCCTCAAGCTTATACTGACCTACTTAGAACTTTCATATTAATTCCTTTGGGGAAAGGTAGAAACTTATAATAGATTAGCTTTTCACGTCAGGACTCACGAAGTAAACCTTTTTTTTTGTCGTTCATCCGCTACTACGAAACTTATAATACTGATGTGAAGTATGGTGACAATTTTTGAGGCTAGCTTATAAGTATTTTAAAATAATATTAATATTGAATATAGTATCAACTGTCGTCTATCTTCGTGTGGTGACGGAGTAAAAATACATTTCAACACTCTTTATCTTGTCCGTGGATGTCGTAAAAGACGGCTAAGGAATATAATACGCAAATAACATATAGGTGTTAGTTAGCAGGAGAAGGTTTATTCGAAAAACTGACTGAGTAGCATTGTATAGTAAGTGCAATTTCCCTTCTATTGTAGAGGAGTTTCGAGCCTAGTAGTGGGACGTATATGAGCTGAAATGATGATGACGATGAGCGTATAAGTAACAAAGATTCTAGGCAAGATTATAGGACGGATCGGGGAGTAATCCGTCACGCGCAGACAGCCCGACCGCGTGGGGGTGACGCCCTGGCGGGCAACACTGCAGTGCTGCCGAGATATCAAAGGGGACGGTACCCGAAAGGGTAACCCACCGGGTTGGTCACGGATGTCAAGGAATCGGTACCATTGGTCGGTCCAATGGTGACGAGGAGGGTATGGTAGGTTATGGGGTCACACGCCGCCCATCCGTCGCCCCGGATAGCCGACCAAAAAAAGGAAAGACTAGATTATAGTGAATACACAATTTTTTATTCTATTTTCAATATACTAATAGTATATAGGGCGTAATATAGCAATTTCATTCACCAGGTTCCATTTGATTCCATCAGCCTATAGACGCTTACTACTAGACATAGCCCTCCTCACGAGAATGCCACTCGGAACGGTCCTACGCGACTTGCATTCACCAGATATATTATGCAAAATATATGTAATGCAGATAAAACGCCATATCACGAAATCAAGTTATGTAAGTTTCATATATGCTGCGGCGAGATCCTCTTAAGATTTTATCGACATCAAGTAGAGGAATGCATCTAGTAAGTGGCTCAATAATTGGATTTGCGCAGCTCTTAACGCGTCGAGAGGATATCGATGTAATGTTTGGCGTTTCGAAACATTGAGACGTTACGGCTTAATATATTCCTATGTTTGATGCGATTGCAATCCAAAATAGTTTTCTGTATAGTAACGAATTAGGAATATAATTCAGTAACCCTTATCATGCTCATGCGTGTCTTAAAAGACGACTAAGGGTATGATAAGCATACAACATCCATTAAGATAAGGAAGATAAAGCCCTGACCAGCTAGGTATAGTAGGTAAATTTTTCTATCATTGTGAGGATTAAGTCCAGCAGTGCGACGTTATTAACCGAGACAGCATTGCTAACCATACGATTTGAATCGGATTTGTACGAGTTTATATGCTCTGATACAATGTAAGATCGAGTATACGAAACAACACTAGAGTTGAATGACTTTTAAACTTGTTTGTATTTTTTATGAATGCATCCAATAAAATTATTAATCTTTATTCCATTTGGAAGTTAGAAATACACAGCGTATAATAAATACGAAGAAAAAAACGTGTGTCGTAAAGGACGTAGATAGGAAAAGATTGTGTTACAGGCAAACGTTTTAATTATTTATCAATCACTTTTAAATAGAATATATTCTGTTCATTATTCATTTATTTACATACATAGTTTGTGAATCAGAATTTCAAAACCATTCCATAAGAAGTTTCTCTACAGAAACCTAAAACTATTATCTACTCAGTCAATTACTAGCTAAGTCGTGCCAGGTTAGGTATTCCTCGCATACTTTGAAGAAGCGTCTTTGAAGAAGCATCTTTTTAAAAGTGACGTATATGCGTAAATACGCGACCAAGCAATTGCGAACGCTCCTTTTTCGCGAACTTTTCGTCACACTAAAAGGTTGTGGATTATAATTTCAAAGACGGGAGGTCTTTGAAATTATATAAACAGTTAAACTAAAAAAAAAATCATAAATTTAGTATACCTTAATATCAAATGTAAAATAACCCTTAATGTAAAATAGTTATTCAAATTTAAAAGAATAATCCGTTTTTAAATAATTTATATTTATTCATTTTTTTTCGTACTATTTTTACCGGAATTACTTGCAAAATACGATCTATTTTAGTTTATGGTACGGTCCTCTTAGAAATAAAGTTGGCAACCCTGCGCCGAGTTAATGATGAAACCCCAAAGTGCTACATGTCTATAAAAGGTAAACAAAATTATTTTCGTTCAATCTTGCCAAGTCATAATTATGCTTCTCTCATTCGTGTTATAGGCGTTAATCAGTACCTCGTTATCCACTGAACTTGGAATTCTGATAATGACTTCTTATATTAAGTCGAAATTAATGTATCACACTCATGTATTACATATGAAATAAAACTAATTTTGATGATATTAGGGCGTTTTAATTCTATTTTTAGTATTTTAGGTTTTACATACTTTACAGTAATAAAAGGATCTTGGGCGGATTACGGTATTTCATTTAACATTTTATAGAATTTCTAGTTTTTTTACTTACATCATACCTATTTTTTGTTCAACATTTATAATACAATTTTATTGACAGTAATAGAAATCGATGTTACATTTTAATCATTTTATATATCCTTACTAATATGATAAATGCGAAAGTTTGTTTGTTTGTTTTTTACTATTTAAAATTCTTTCACCAATGGAAAGCTATAATATCAGGGAGTAACTTACGCTATGTTTTATCCCGGTATTCCCACGGGAACAGGAACGCGGGTATGGCGACTGAAACCGAAGCGAAGCGAGGACGAGTTGCTAGTAATATATATTTTTTTGCATTTAGATTAAATTGTCGAATGATATACATACACTTCATCATTCATAAGTCCAGTTTTCTGAGGGTGTTTGCATGTGGTAGGTTTTAGTGATGCCTTTAGTATCACCATTGCATGCATTCACACTCCTTTTACTTACTTCACGGTAAGCAGCGGCCTTGCAAAGGTCTATGAGCGGCAGCAACACTTACCATCAGGTGTACTACTTGCTCGTTTGAGACCGTTTGCAATAAAAAAAAAAATATCATCGTTCAGCTTATCACCGTCTACTACTGGACGTAGGCCTACCTCATGTTTTATCACAAAGTGCATTTGCCTCCAACGACGCCAAGCAACTTTCACCAGGTCGCCGGTCCACCTAATGGGGGGCGTCTTACTCTATGTCGTCTGATACGTGTACGCCACAAGTTTCCGTGCCGTACGCCATCAATGGTAACACGCACTAGTCATAGGACCTAGTTTTCAGTATTGACTAGCTTAAATAAATCAAATATGCTACCATCGGAAGAGAATGCTGGCACAATGAGATTGACCCGGTAAGATAATTCAGACTTTCAGACGATACGATAACGTTTCTCGAGTTGGCTAACGTTAGTTGAATTAATATTTAAAGGACCTTGTCAAGTATTTTATAACCACAATAATCGGTAAAAATCGTTTTATTTCAAATATGCTTGTACATAAATTGTTCTCTTGGTTTACAAAATAACTATCAATAAATAGATAATAATAATAGATAATTTGCCGTGTGGGGGCGGAGTAAGATTACAATTCACCACTCCCTGTCTTGCCCGTGAATGTCGTAAAACATGACTAAGGGATATAATATGTCTATAAGATATAAGCAATAGAAAGAAACTCGATATAAAACCCTATACCAAAATGTCTGACCAGCATGGTGTAGTAAGGTCAATTTCGCTCTAACAGTGGAGGAGGTCTGAGCCCAACAGTGGGACGTATATGGCTGAGATTATGAAATATCATAGAGTAAAACCAAAGAAAATAGAGTACTTAAACATTTACTTTTACACTCCAAGGCCCTTTATAATTATAAGTATAACAACAAACTTTTATCCCTTACATAATCTTATGCGTAGACCTAAAACAACAAGAGACAAATATACAAATGATAAATGATTTTGGACATTATATTTTTACTACGTGAGAATATTAAATGGTTGAAAGCATTTGCAAATTTCTTTTGTAAATAATGTTACCTTCACTGTGAAATACGATGTTCATATTATCGTGAACATTAAGTAAAATTGATGGAAACATAAATGAGAATAACGAATTATTAAAATATTTCTTTTATAAAAATTATTATAGATGAATTTTTATACTGAAATAAGAAAGATAATATCTGCCATGTTTTTTTCAGTTATCTTGTGATGAGTAAAATTCTTACTATTTACAATTATGTCTTGGAGATCAACTTGGCACAAAATCTGCGTACATCACATAGTGACTACACTTCTAGCAGATCTTTTAGTGTCCGTATGATTTAGATGACCCTTTTCAACGAGTTGAGCTCGCGAAAATGATGAGACCGTTGTTACTGATTCCTTTCTGGTATAACGATGCTTGAAATCTTTTTTCTTTACCTTTATTTTTGTTGATCATTTCAACTTATCTATCCGATTTAACTTCTCTAGAGCCAACCATGCAATCAGTTGCTGTTTTTAGAACGACAATATTTTTTTTATTTATTGTTTTTAAACGGTGGCAAACGAGCAGACAGTACACCTGATGGTAAGCGTTGCTGTCGCTCATGGACCTTTGCAAGGCCGCTACCTACCGCGAAGAAAGTTGCCTTGTCTGGGACTGAAACCCGAGGCCTTCAATATCTTAGGAGATATTAGAAATTTAAAATACGGGGGCAAAGCGACTGAAACCGATGCGAAGCGAGGGCGTTTCGCTAGTAGTATATAAAATACGATGGTTAATGCTATACGTCTATGACCACATAAAATTTTGCAATATGGCGACGGAGTAAAAATTTATAACAAACAACCCTCCTTTTTCCGTGGGTATTAATAAAATTAATCACACGATATAAGAAGGTAAGAAGAGAGAGTAAACTCGATTTAAATACGACAACCCAAAGGAGCAGGCGATATAGTAAAATAACGTAGCGGTGTAGTAGGCTAATGTTTATCACCCGAAGACCGTGATTTAAAAGAATAAGATTCGTCGTGTAGCCGAGATAAGTGACCAAGACATCCCCACCTTAAATATAGCCTGAGAAGCAAAATATTGATCAAAGATTCACTGATTAGAAGCAATTAACCACATCTTAATATACTCCAATTGGAAAAGGATAATGACATTATATATTGTTAGTTCTCGAACATTATGCTTAATTGAGCTTCGTAACAGTAATTGCGGACTTAACCTCAGCGCTCTATTGTTCACGGTTCAACGGGTTCTTTGTAAGTTACATACAGTTTAATTAAAATAAAATAATTATTTCAACCAATCCATGAGTGACTATTACCTACTACAATAATTATATTTCATCATCATCATTTCAGCTCTTATATGCCCCACTGTTAGGCTCGAGCCTCCTCCATAATTGGAGGGCAATTGACCTACTATACCACGCTGGTCAAACGTGTTGGCATAGGGTTTTATTTCGAGTTTTCCTTCTCTTGCATAGATGTTATATGCATCCCTTAGTCGTTTTTTACCACACCCACGGGCAAGCAAGGGGGTGGTGAATTGTATTCTTCCCCCGTCACCACACGGAAAATTATATTTAAATTATCTTTATAGATATTGTTTGAAAAAATATATACACATTTGTGATAAACGACGCAGATAAAAGTTTAAAAAACTATAAATGAAGATTGTCAGAAAATGGAATCACTTTCCATATTTTAAAAACTTTTTGTAATAGGTATAATATCTTTATTTTGTGAAAATATTGTTTATTTACAAGTAATTGTGTTTTATTATCTTTTGGTGGCAGACAAGTAAGCAGGCATGTAACTGCCGCTCATGTACCTTAAAAATACAGGGGGTATGATCAAGTCCTACATTAAAAAAGGGCTTTTCTTAAAACTGGTCTAGAAGATGGACATGTCATTGCGTTCGGGAGACACTGCAGTAGGTAATCCATTCCAGAACCTGCGTGCCTCTGAGAAAAGGATATTGAAAACATATAGTGGAGGACGATATCTTCTTTAGGTGGTATGGCTGAGTCATACTGCGTTAATCTTATAACAATAAAAACAAAATAAACTTATAAAACCATTTTATATGACTAGGAGACTATGAGATAATAACAAAGGTTTTGTCAAGTAATTTGCTAATAGCAATTTTATTGTTATGGTAGAGTAAGTTTTCCTTGAACTTATGGTCTCTCTTTAATATGTAATTAAATAATTAAAACAACTTAAGGTCTTTATAAAAAAAAGCAATACATAAGATATATTGCTAAAATAAAATTGAAGACGCCATTGAGTCGATTGTATTAAGAATAAGTAACGCTGGTAGAAAAATATTCAGATAAAAGACATATTTGAAAAGCAATTTATAAATTCTTTTGAATCGGAAAGGAATAAATTTGTCAAAGCAGTGAAATCGGAAAATAAATTAATCTCAAGTGTCAACTTGCGAACTCCTTCCGAGTGCTGCGGACCATTGATGAAGCTTAGTACATACCGAGTACCTAGCTTGTAAAATATGTATATTTCGTATACTTTTAACTTTTAAAAGTACGAATTTAATTTAAATAACATATATTATTATTAACGTTATGAGTACTAATGTTTTAAACTATAAATCTTTAATGATTCGAAAATTTAACACAACTTTTTGTGTGGATCCACATTGTCGAGTCTTCTGTCTACAGCCGAGGGGCAGTCCGTGTGGAGTAGTACCACACTCTCGCAGAAAATCAACCTCTGAGTAGTCGCAGTTTGTTACTGTGCTTCGTTCGATGAGCGAGAGAGCGAGAAACCTTACTTTCTGAAAGTGTTAGGGTGCGGTGGGTTTTCGTTAATACGTGCAATGGCACTCTATTTACTTTCTTCACAGTCGGCTACGGCTTAGCAAAGGTTCATGTGCGGCAGTATCACTTACCGTCAGGTGTGCTGTTAGCTCGTTCGCAAAAATAAAAAAAAATAACACAACGTAATATTTAATACTAGTAACCCGCCCTCGCTTCGCTTCGGTTTCTGTCGCCTTATAGTGTAGCGCCCGTAGTGCCCGTTCCCGTGGGAATACCGGGATAAAATATAGCCTAATTTACGCCCTGATATTATAGATTTCCATTGGTGAAAGGATTTTTTAAATCGGTCCAGCCGTTTTAAAGATTACCTGGAACAAACAGACAGACAGACAAAAAAAATATAAAGTGATTTTTAGGCATATGTATAGTGCAAATAACCGTGTGAGCATGAAAAAAGCCTATTATTTTGACATTACACACAGACACTCCAATTTTATTTATTGGTATAGATTTTAAACATACTTTTATCCAAGGAAAGTACATAACGCCTATAGACAATGAAACACTAATTACAGCATGTATGCTACCTCTTTTGTAGAAATAACTACATATTATGTAGGCTCATATAGAAACAAAGAAAAGAAAACATGAAAACATGTGTGAAGCCTCGTAGGTATATTAAAGCCGCTGATAATACAAATAGGTATATTGTAAGTACATAACCTGTGGCAAATCTTCTCTAAACAGTATCTTTGTTCTCCAAAAAAAGGGCTGTCCGTGCAATTTATAATCTAGGCCCAAGAATCTCACTTCGGGAGAAATTCAAAGAAACAACTATTCTAACTGCTGTATCACAATATATATATATACGAAAATCCATACTAATATTATAAATGCGAAAGTAAGGATGTTTGTTTGTTTGTTTGTAGCGCTTTCACGCTTAAACCACTGAACCGATTTCAAAAATTCTTTCACCAATGGAAAGCTATAATATCAGGGAGTAACATAGGCTATATTTTATCCCGGCATTCCCACAGGAACGGGAACTACGCGGGTTTAAGCGACTGAAACCGAAGCGAAGTGAGGGCGGGTTGCTAGTATATTATATGTCATAAAAAATATCGCTAACTTTAAGAGAAATTGTGACATTCATGAAATGAATACTACGAGTATTCACTTTGAATTATATTCAGTGTTTTGCGGTTCGAAGGACATCACACTGGAGCTAGTTCTTACAAAACATGTACCCAATTGTATATCTAGTAAGAAGAAAAAAAAATATAATAATAGACAAGCCCGCTGAGTTTCTTGCCGGATTTTCTCAGTAGCGGTCGCGTTCCGATTCGGTGGTAGTATATTTTTTTGGAAATTGTAAACCTGACAATATGTAAGTGCCCTCTCGGGGTTTATGCATAATAAATAATTTGAATTTAGTATATAATATATCTCCTTTTTCTGAAAAAGATTTAATAATTGAGTCTAGATACTACCAAGTTGAGGTTCTATATATCGACTGCACAGATGGCGTAGTGGATAGCGACCTACAGCGCCAGTGTCGGGGGTTCGAATCCCACGCGGGACAACACTTTGTGCGATCCACAAATTGTTGTTCTGAGTCTGGATGTAATTTGTGTCTGTTAATTATGTTTGTAAAGTCCCCCGCAATACAAGGATTATTTCCTTAGTGCAGGGTGTTTGTTGTCTTAAATAAATAAATAAAAAATTAACTTAATTAATATTAATATTAATATTTATTGTGTAGTGTCTAGAGTCTAATATCTACATTTAATTGTATTTAAACAAAATGAATGAATCACGCCACCATCCATAATAATTATATTTTAATGCCGGACAATCCAACACTAGTACGCTCTTCACATGACAACGTTCGACGCTTATCCATCATGATGAGCCATCGTGTACACCGACGAAAATGAAATGAATGAAGGAGGGTAGAATACATTAATCGTTATGTATAGTTCCCGTGAGATAAAGGGAGGTGGGTTAATATAAAAACTACTCATTTGATCCGAACAAACAACGGTTCTTTTCAAATGGGTGGATTGGTTATATGATATAGGTGAGGGCAGATATCTGTTTGATAGAAAATTACGGAAAGAAACTCAGAATTCTTTTGGAAGTGTTTTATTGTCAAAAATCATAAAAAATGCGATGACTAATGTGGAAACAAATGTGAATCACGCGTTTATATCACCAAATCTTGGCGAACAATAGTTTATAGTTCATCTTCATCCCGCTCTTATACCAATTATTTGGGATCGACTCAAAATGTACTTTTCTATCATAGTACATATTGTAAAACTTTTGGCAATAGTTTTATGACCTGCCGCCTGTCTCACGTCAAACCTCCTTGAGGAGTGATGGCTGCTCTAGTGCTGAACGCGTGATCGGATGCCACTGGTGGCATCTGATCCAACCATAACCTTTTACGTTATATTTGAGGATAACATTATAGCGTGGCACGAAGAGCATAACACTGAAGCTATTACTAGATATGTTGTATGCAATTTTATCTAAAATAAGTTAGTAAAGTAAAAAAAATATATAAACCCGCTGAGTTGCTTGCCGGATCTTCTCAGTGTGGTTACGTTTGATCTGGTGGCAGTTATTTGAATGAATTTAAGTTGAAAAAAAAACCAAGTATAATTTAGGTAAACATTGATAATATGGAACTGCCCCCGCGAGGTTTATGCATAGGTACTTAATAAGTGATTTAAATTTTTTGAACGTAATTGTTGAGCAGACGGCATCCAATAGTTTTGGCCTTTTTTTGTTTTGGCCGTAACCCACATGGGTTACGGTCGGCGCACTCCTCGCCCGGCGTCGTCCGGGGGACAGATGAGCGTAAGCACGCACACTCGTATCCCACCCGAGACACGTCGCCTTCGTCGTTGGGCCGACCACCGGTACAGGATGACATGTCGTCAGTGGTCGGCCCAATGGAATACCCCTTGAGGAGTACCCTTTCCTCGACTGACGTCCTCACCTCAGGGAGGACGTCGGTAAATAATTTTGGCCTAGTTCGACGTAGAGCTCTTAGTCGTATTTGCCGAGACCTAGACTAGAATTGGTAGTAAACGTAACCGCCACACAGCAAAACATTAAATAAAATAATATTTTTTACAAAAAATCTTGAGAAAACCACTTGTTATTTTAACTGTACCTATATAAACAAATCAATCAAACTAAATCAATCTTTCATTGTAATTTTATGCAAAAAAGAGGGAACTCCATTATCTGACCTAAAAGCATTATCATGTAACCTTCATTCATCGAACTCTGTAAATAAATCAAAAGGGTGCTCTGTATTAAAAGTTGAATTTCAATATAAATATCCTTTTACAAGTTGATATAATATATTGGCAAATTTAAAAAATGGGAAAATGGCTTATAAAAAACTATATTACTGTTATAATAAATAAGTAATAAATATGCATTACCATATAGTCAATGCAATGTTAGTCTTTTATGCTCGAATAAATCCTTTTTTTTTGCATGCTGTGGACACTCCCTAAGCTTTCTGTCCGGAGCGACGGAAGGGCGGAGTGTAGCCCATAACCTACAACTCCTTCCTATCGCCCTTAGGTCGACCACTGATACCCATTCCTTGACAGCCGTGGCTGGTCTGGTAGGTTACCCTTTGGGGTATCGTCCTGTTGACGCCTCGGCAATAACAGCAGAGCTGCCGGGCCGTTGCCTTCACTCGATCGGCCTTTCTACGCGTGGTGGACTAATTTCCGGTCCGTCCACCTCAACCTCGGCTCGGACCGATTAGACGCAGGCAATCTCAACTGCGTCGTTTGTTACGCCTTAGAGAAATTTCGCCCAGACCCACTCTGTCTGCGAGACGACTGCCTCGTAGAAGGCGGCGACCGCGTCTCAGTTCCTGATGCTATCGAGCATTGTCTTAACGATGGTTGGTGCTATTTTCTTGTTTGAAATGGTTCATGCTCTTTGCTTGAACTTGGCTTTACACGCTGCCGCATGTTTAGACCTCCATATTCTCACGAAAACACGGAAATTTGCTTGTATATTATAAAGCAAAATTTGCAGCCTTAGTCTGCCATATTATTTAAAAGAACGCAGTATGAAATAAAGCTTTCTCCTGACCTATTTTCCCTAAGTATATAACTAGCAGGCTTTACGTAAGATCTAAACTGGGATGTTCCATAAATAGACAAGCTAGGGGCCGTCGCTAATGACACGAATTTATGTCTCGCACTCATCATAGAACATACATTATGAGACACACTCAACTGCACTTGCTGACCAACGAGGCTTATATGTATTTTAAAGATTTTCTTTCTTCACAATGAATAATATGTTGTTCTTAAAAAGCACGAGGCGCGATTTTGACCTTGTGTAACAGTCTAATAATCATTAATTTTATATATTACTGCAGAGATAGTGGCAGTGATAGTGATAGACGGTAGGTCGCTATCTTAACCACTAGGTTAAGATAGCGACCTACCGTCCCAGTGTCATGGGTTCGAATTCTACGTAGGACAACATTTTGTACGATCCACAAATTGCCGTTCTGAATTTGGATGTAATTTGTGTCCGTTAGTTGTATGTTATACTAGCTGAACCGGCGAACTTCGTACCGCCATATTTTTTTTCATAAATATATTTTCCTAATTTCTGAAAATGGAATGGATGAAACATTACGGCTTTGTCGGGAAAGATTCGATCGTCTTGGTCGCGACATTGTAATGATGATTCAAAGAGAATACAAATTACTGATTATTGATTTCTGACAAAATTATAATTATCAAATTTTCAACCATACTTATTCATAGGCAAAATTACGTTCCGCTGTCATTTGCGTTTTATTATTTGATGTTAGATGCGTTTTTGTTATGCCACGTTTCATACCACGTTACTTTGACGTTTTATGTCACGTAACACGGGAACGCGGTCGATCGGGATAAAGAGTCGTCGTCTCCTGGTTCTAAGCTACCTCCCCACCAATTTTCAGCCAAATCAGTACAGCCTTTCTTGAGTTATAAATAGTGTAACTAACATGACTTTTTTATATATATAGATGTACAAGGATTATTTCCTTAGCGTAGGGTGTGGTTTTAAAAAAGAATGTTAAAAATTGTTGTGTAATGGAAAAGTTAGCGATTTGCGTTATTGAATTTGAACTCGATACTTCTCACTTGCTGAACTGTCTTTACCAAAGCTTCCTGTGATTGAGTTAAGAGAAAATTAATTTGGAATATCACGTGCTGAGGAGAGTAACTTTGTAATCAAGTTATACAAGAAATTTACTGACATTGATATACTTTAATTTTGTTCATGGATATTTTCCATGTGGTGACGGAGTAAGAATGCAATCTACCACTCCCTTTCCCCGTGAATGTCGCAAAAGATGACTAAGGGATATAATACGCATATAACATCTATGCAAAAGAAAGAAAACTCTAAATAAAACACTATATTAACCTGTCTGATATAGTGGGGTCAATCTCCCTCCTATTGTGGAGGAGGCTCGGGCCCAACAGTGGGACGTATATGAGCTGAAATGATGAGTGATGATGATGATAATATATCTTCTATTAACTTATTAGATATGACTGTCACTTAGCTAGATTTATCTAGATTTCTTCAATCATTTTTCCACACTTCGAGGACAGTACTTTTTCGGAGTGTAATGTATCGATATTGATGTGTAATTAAAGTGATAAACTTTATCTCTTTGTCGTATCCATAAAGATATTGATATAGCTAAACTCTTGATGCAACATAAAATTTTAAGATAATTGGCTGAACTTTTAAATAGTGAAAGCGTACCAAATAACGTAAGCGTACAAACTCATATTAGCATTTATATTGCTAGCTAAGATCTATTCTCTTAATAGTAGATATCGTGGTTTTTGGATCTTAAATTGAGTCTAATTAGTGAGATTTAATAATATATGCGTGTCTACGCCATGCTTAAGTTTGTCTTAGATAAATAATTTATATAAGCACTTTATATTTATATAATGTAAAGTGTAACATTATAAGCACATTTTATCCTTAGGAGTGAGAGAAAGTCCCCGCAAAGAGGTCGACTGTGTAGAGCCGACATTCTGGCAATACTATTTTGCTGCCGAGGCGTCGAAGGGCGATACCCGAAAGAGTAATCCGTCACGTCAGCCACGGGTGTCAAGGCATCGATACCGAGTGTCGAATGGCAATGGTAAGTTAAGATAGATTATGAGGCCGCACGCTGACCATCCTTTATTATGGATAGATTAGGCAGTGTGTGTGTCCAGACCATAGCCCACCATAATAATTTTGGACAAAAAATAAATTCAACCGTTTCCTCATGGATGCTATTGTCAGAACTGGACCAAATTGAGTCGACCGACCAACGAGACTACACAGCAAGCACCAGCTATCAAATAAAAAAAGAATCATTTAAATCGGTTAACCCACTCGAAAGTTCTGAGGTAACAAGCATAAAAAATACAATGAAATTGGTAGCTACTCCTACGGAATCGATTAAAAAAAGAGCACGAGAAAGCAATAAAAAAACACAAAATAACCAGTATTTTTTTTTTTTTTTTTTTTTGTGGGTGGGCTGCGGTCGGCGCGCCTCCGCACCACTCCGTCTGGGGCGACAGAGGGGTTTAAGCACGCAACTCCCGCAACCCACCCGAAAACCACCTCGCCTTCGTCGTTGGGCCGACCACCGGAGCAGGTTTACTTGTCGTCAGTGGTCGGCCCGACGGAATACCCCCTACGTGGGGTACCCTCCCATCGACCGATGTCCCCCCTCAGGGAGGACGTCGGTCTTTCCTCACGCGGTCGGCCTCTCGGCGTGTGACGGACTAATCCCCGGTCACGTCACCCGCGGCCTCGACTAGGGCGGCATGAGGCGCAGGTAGTTGCGCCTGCGCCGCCCCAGTCGCCGGCGGCGGATCTCCTCATCGAGGCTGCGCTCCACGCGCAGACGATCCGCCGCCTCCTTCTGCGAGATCACTGTCTCGCAGAAGGCTGCTACCGCGTCCCAATTCCCGACGCTGTCGACCATCGCCCTAGCGATGGCCGGCAGCGTCAGGTCGGCACCGATGATTGCGATGAATTCACGGCGCTGCATTGCCCAAGCCGCGCAGGCCTCGAGCGTATGGCGCGCCGTGTCCTCGTCGCAATCGCAGTGGTGGCAGGACGGTGTACTCTCCCTCCTTACGACCCTGTGCAGGTATTTGGCGAAGCTCTCATGCCCCGTCAACACCTGCACTAGTCGGAAGGAGAGCACCCCGTGCCGCCTTTCCAACCACTGCATCAGCACCGGCCGGAAGGCCTCCACGGTTCGCACCCCGAACCGAGGCCTCTCCAGCCGGACCGCCCAACGGGCAATGACGTCTCGGCGGGCGTCGACGCGCCAGGCGGTGAGCTCCCTTAACGAGATCTCACCGCCCTCCGCTCACACCCCCGTCACCCGCCGATACAATCCGGCGAGCATCTCCGCCTCCAGGTCCCACGGGGGAGTCCCGGCCAATAGCCACGCTGCCTCCGTCGCCACCGTGCGGTATCCGCGGATGGCCCTGACCGCCATGACCCTCTGTGGTCGCCACAGAAGGGCCCTAAGTCGGACGGTCAAGGACCCCGCCCACACCGGTGCGCCGTACAGGGCCATCGACCGGATGACCCCCGCGTACAGCCGTCGGCACGTAGCGCTCGGTCCGCCCACGTTCGGCATAAGCCACGATAGGGCGGACGCCGCGCCGACGAGCCGTGGAGCGAGCCTGCGGAAATGCTCCCGGAACCACCATTGCCCGTCGAGCACCAGGCCCAAGTACCTCATATGGGCCCGGATGCTGATGTCAACCGATCGGACGGTGATCGAGACGCCTATGGGAGGGCTCATAAGGCGCCCATGGAACAAGAGGGCCTCCGTCTTGTCCAGGGCGACCCTCAACCCCAGCGCCTCGATCCGCCTGACGACCTCTTCGGTGCCATAGGTCGCCAGGCTTACCGCCTCTTCTAGCGTCCCACCGCGGGCTGTGACGAGCGTGTCGTCGGCGTAACAAATCACGCCCAGCCCGGGCGGGAGGCTCCTCCGCCACGCCCAGTCGTAGCCGATGCTCCACAGGATGGGTCCGAGGACCGACCCCTGTGGGACACCGCATGCCATGGGCGTTCACACAACGTCCCCTGCTCGGTTGGTACAGAGGACGCTGCGCCCCACCAAATAGTCTGCCACTAGCCGCCTCAGGTAAGCTGGCACTCCGTGATACCGGAGCGCCTCCCTGATGCAGCTGAATGGCAGACTATTGAATGCGTTGGCGATGTCTAGGGACATCGCCAACAGCACTCCCCCACCGGTGACGGCCTCAGTCGCCACGGCCCTCAGGCGCAACAGAGCCGCGATCGTCGAACGACCCCTCCTAAACCCAAACTGGGCGTCCGAAAGATCGGGCCCCGTGCTGACGAGGTGCCGCTGGATGCGGGCAGCTACCACCCTCTCCAGTAGCTTGCCCGTGTCATCGAGCAGTACGATAGGCCTGTAGGCCGAAGGCGACCCCGGGGACCGTCCCGGCTTCGGCAGGAGCACCAGCCTTCCCTCCTTCCAGCACCCAGGGAACCGTCCGGACGCTAAACACGCGTCGAACAGCTCCCTGAGGCGGGGACCCAGGTGGTCGAGGACCAGGCCCAACACGCGGTTAGGAACACCGTCGGGCCCGGGGGCGGTGGACTTTGCGCACATGCGCGCCACCGCCACTCCCATCTCGGGTTCCGTGATGGGCGGAACACTGTCGTCGTCGGCCTCCCGGTCAGTGTCTGGCGGAGCCATTACCGGGGGCGTGTGTTCCGCCCGCCGCGGTAACAGGTCCCGGACGACCCGGGTGAGAAGGCTGGGCTGGAGAGTCTCGGTGAGGGGAAGGCCCCGCGCGCGGAGCTTATTCAGCACCGCGCGATAGGGGCATCCCCACGGGTCACGGTCGAGACCGTCCAGCATCTCCTGCCGACTGACATCCTTGGCGGAGCGGACGGCTAGCCTGAAGGCCGACCGCGCATTGCGGTAGCCCTCATACAGCAAGGCCTCCCGCTCCGCGTCGCGTTGGCGCCGCCGGCTGCGGGTGTAGGCCCTCCGGGCGCGAATGCACGCGGCCCGAAGATCCGCCAGCTCCCGGGACCACCAGTGGACCGCCCTCCTCGGGAGCGGACGCCGTACCCGAGGCATGGCCGCATCGCAGATCTGTGTCAACGCACTGCGGATGCGGTCAGCCTCGGCGTCCACTCCGTCCGACTGGTTGGCAGAGGACAGCCACGAGTAAACGATGGCTGTCTCCACCAGCTGGTCCCTGTCTAAGCGACCCACAGCCCATCACGGGAACGCAGGACGTCCATCCGCCCCGTGCACCCTGCTGGGCGTCGGGATTGCCGGGGAGACCTCCATCCGGATATACCGGTGGTCCGACAAGGTCTCCATCTCCTCCACAACGCGCCAGCTCCCCACGCGTGCGGCGACCTCGGGGCTAGCGAACGAAAGGTCCACTATCGACCCGCCCCGTTGTCGCACGCACGTATGCACCGAGCCCCTGTTCAGCAAACAGAGGCCCAGTGCCGCCGCCCACTCCTCGATCGCCCGTCCTCAGTCGTTCGTCCGGGGGGACCCCCACGCCACGGACTTGGCGTTGAAGTCCCCCAAGACGAAGACCTGGCGCGATGCCATTCGCCGTAACGAGGCCTCTATGATGGTGAGGGAGGCCTCAAAATCGGTCACACTCCAGTTAGGGGAGAGATAGACTCCGAGGAGCGTAATCTCCCCCCAGTCCACCGCGACGTATCCGACGCCTCTGTTCCTAAGGGTCAGAGGCAACGAAGGCCACAACGTGGAGGCGACGATTGTCACGGTGCCATCGGTGCTACCTAACCAGTTAGGCCGGTCGGGCACCACGTACGGCTCCGCGGCAACCGGAACCTTCAATTGACGGCCCGCCTATCTTGTCCCTACTAACGGCGCATCCACCGCCCTCATCCCTACTCCGGCCGACTTGCATCCAGGGGGTGCTGCTCTCCTCGGCGGACGGCTCTGCGGCACTTCCGCCCACGTCCGTCAGCACCATCTCCGATGCCGTGTCCGACTCCATACATTCGGATGGCCCTGCGGCACTGCCGCCCTCATCCTGCGACGGCTCTGCGGCAGTGCCGCCCTCATCGCTCGACAGCTTCGTTTCGGAGCTGTCGCCTGCTATCCTTCTGCACGGCTCTGCGGCAATACCGCCCTCGTGCTCGGACCCGCTGCTGCTGCTGCACTCCTCGCGCGGCGGCCCTGCAGAGGTCTCCATACTCTTCCTCTCCTCTTCCGACGGCTGGGCAGCAACGCCACCCCCGTCCCGCGACGGCCCTGCAGCAGCAGTGCTGCCACCCTCGTTGTGTGCAGCAATGGCGACCGCCAACTTCCGCTCCCGCTTCTTTTTGTCTCGGAGCGCTTGGGCGCGGACTCGCCCCATAGGTGTTAGCTTCTTCCTCCTTTTTCTCTTCTCCTTCACTTCTATCCCCTCCCCCCAGTGAGCCTCTTGATGGTGTGCCGGGCTCTCGGCTGTCAAAGCAGTTGTCGTCTCCCTCCCATACGTGTGGAGACTGACTGTGCTGGTGACTGTGCGCCTCTCGCGCTCAGAAACCAGCACAGTGAGGGACTCCCCGGCGTGGCCGGGACCCTCTGAAGTAGATACGCCCGTTTGAACTCCTGCCATGGTTTTTTGGTCATTTTTAAGTCTCGCCTTGACTACCACTCTAACGACTGGACGCTCGCGCGCTTCTTAACCCACCAGTCATACATTTCCTCGCCGAGTGGCCAAACTTAAGATTGGGGTGATTTTTTATAGGGGTTTTCTTCCCCGCGGTCCGAAGACCCCCGGTCCTGACCCCCCCCCCATTCAGGATTACGGTTTGGGCCTTCCGGGCCTGGCCGCTCGCGAGCGACCGACCCGTCACGCCCCCGGGCCGTGACGCAACCGTCCCTGGCGACGGAGTGCCATGAGGCACATCCGCCCCATTGGCCCCGGGTCAGATCCGCCGTGCGCTCTGCCACCAAGCCGTGCTCCGGCCGCGCCCCCCTAAATAACCAGTATACATAACTTTTCAAATATTTTATCATATTAATCACTTTTACATGTTTACAAATTATTATTTAAGTATGTGTTTAAGTAGAACTGAGTAACAATAATTAACCCATTATAGACTAGTGGTACCATACGGGACCATTTTTTCCCGCGTATTAGTTTGGCACCCTGTATGAACACATGATGCAATATATGCACATTAATTGGTTCAATAGGAGCTAGGAGGTGTGACTTATTAGTCGAACATTCGAAATTGACAATTACTATATTCAGTAGAGTGTAATTGATTGCAGAAGTAAGTGTGTCGGATTTTTTTTGCAAAAATGGATAAGATATTCAGGTAAGTACCTACAATTTTATCGTTTTATAAATATGTAATAATTTTATTGCTATTATATGTTCTCTATTAGTGCTCTGATTGTGTGATTTAGTTGGTTTAGGCCAGTTCATAACTATATCGAAACTATTGTATGTTAAAGTTACTGGTACCGTATGGTACCGCTAGCCACCCAACATGTCTTTTCTTTTTTTTTACTTTTTAAGATGCTAGTCTTGTAAAATTATATAATGTTGTAGTTAGTTTTATAATATCATAGTAATTATGTAACATTAAACATAATGTGAATAATCCTCAAAGTAAATGTATGTTTTGTTGATTTGCAGGTGTAATATATATGAAACATTGGCTATTTTGGAAGAAGATGAGGAAGATGAGGGTCGAGGTTCGGCAGATATTTATAGCACCTGTCGCAGCGTACACCGCGTCTTTTACTAGATGGCGCAGCACGCATAAGATGCACCGATATGACGCGACACTTCGGAACCAATCGCGGCGCTCGGGCATCATCGGCTCGCGATCTATTTCGCATTGAAGTGTTCGCACCTTCATTTTTTTCATAAAAAAAAAAAAAAAAAAAAAAAAAAAAAAAAAAAAAAAAGATATATACATCAGAACTGTATACAGTTTCGCACGCGAAAGTTAATATTGTAATTATCACATTCTAAATATACGTAAATTTCAACTGGCTATTTCATTCTTGTCCACCAAATAAAATACGCAACATAAATTTGGACCCTCGAGCCGGATGCAAGATAGGAACTAGCTGACAAACATAAACGCAGGTCAGGAAGAAGCAGCCTGCTATACAATTACGCTGAGGTTGGATTAGGACGAGGGTGTCGTGCATTATATCGCGTTACGTTGGTGATTGCAGTGGTAAGTACTCTTGCTTTCTACACCTTCCAAAATGTCGAAAGACGAGCTGGCTAGAGACAGCGCTACCCTTAAAGATTTAAACAAACGCAGAGGTTCTATTAAGTGTAGATTAACAATATTCAAAAATTACATAAATTCAGTAAATTCGTTAGAGATAACTCATATTAAACGCGCAGAATTAAAGTTACGTTTACAGGGTGCAAAAAACTTGTATAAAGACTTTAACGAAATTCAAAATAGGATTGAATCTTTAACGCCAGAGTCCGAGGAGCAGCAACTGATGGTTCGTGAAACGTTTGAAAATGATTATTACAGTGTTTTAGCGCAAGCTGAGTGCATTATCAGTGAAGATGAGCCCCACGAAAAATCTATATCTGTGAGCAATGCGCACCGATCTGTAAAATTACCCACCATTTCGCTCCCAACCTTCAATGGTAAATACGAATCGTGGTTAGACTATCGTGATACGTTTTTAGCCTTAGTTCACAATTCCAATGAAATTTCAAATATACAAAAATTTCATTATTTAAAATCTTCTTTGCAGGGCAGTGCAGAATTAGTTATCGAATCTGTGGAATTTTCGGCTAGCAACTATCCCATTGCTTGGGAGTTATTAACTAACCGCTACAATAATAATAAACTTCTTGTGCATAATCATGTTAAATCACTTTTTAGCATTCCTAGTGTAAATAAAGAATCACCGGGTATATTTCGAAAACTTGTCGACACAATTCTAAAAAATATTCGCGCTTTGAATATAATGGGCGAACCCACTGAACATTGGGATACTCTTATTATATATTTAGTTGTTTCTAAGTTAGATGCACCCACCGAACGCGAATGGGAACAAACAAAAAATTTATTATTATCCTCCTGCGGTTCGGATTACAACATTAAACTAGAAGATTTAATAAAATTCTTGAGAGATAAGGCCGATATGTTAGAAACCATATCAGTAACTCATTCAAAACCTAGCTCGTCACAATCATCTGATAATAGACGTGATCTTCGTAATACGCAAACGCACTCAAAGGTACACTGTAACGTTGTAGCTAATAAATCGAAGCCGTCATACAAAAATACACGTACAAAGAGATGTCAAAAATGTAACGCAGAGCACCCGTTATATTCGTGTTCACAATTTTTGTCGTTAAATTTGCACGATAAACTGAAATTCATACACGATAATCAATTATGTGAAAATTGCCTGCATTTCGGTCATGCACTTAGCGATTGTCGATACGGTACTTGTAGAAAATGTAATAAAAAACATAACTCGTTAATTCACCGTGATGATAACGATACAAGCGACATGGAGATGCAGACCCTGTCACTTGTATCCACTGCGCCACCGGTAAACCATAAGCTAAGCGAAAGCATAGGAAACTCGCACATTACAAATACTTTATTTGCATACTCGTATAAACATCCCGTATTGTTGTCAACTGCAATCGTTGAGATAGCGAATAAAAAAGGTAACTTTAAAAAATGCCGCGCCTTATTAGACAGCGGCAGCGAACGTAGTTTTATAACGCAATCTTTATGTTACGAACTTCAACTTAATTCATTACAGTCCACTTTGCAAATAAACGGCGTTGGTAACATAGTTACACAAACTACACGATCGTGTAATGTGCAATTAAAATCAATGTATAATACATTCTCCAAATGCATTTCATGTTTAGTATTGCCGCAAATATCTTTAGATCTACCTACGTTTACAATTAATAAAAATGAATTTAATATACCCACGCATACTCAGTTAGCGGATCCATCGTTCCACGAATGTCAACATGTCGACATGTTGATAGGAGCTGACCTATTTTGGGACATTTTGGACGAAGGTAAGATACGTCTACGTAATGGCCCATACCTTCAGAACACCAAACTAGGCTGGATCGTATCTGGTTCTGTTTATGAAAATAATACACGACCGTCGCATAGCATATCCTGTAATTTCACAACTATAGAAACGCAATCTATAGATAAACAAGTGCGTAGGTTCTGGGAGCTAGAAGAATTACACACGGTCGGTGACTCACGCAGTAACGACGAACGTCAATGCGAAGAACATTTCTTACAAACAACAAAGCGAGTTGGCGATGGGAGGTTCTGCGTTCGTATACCGTTCAAAAGGTCACCTACCGAATTAGGTGAGTCGTATTCACAAGCGCAAAGACGTTATTTAGCGTTAGAGAAACGTTTAGAACGTAATCCCGCATATCGACAGTTATATAAAGAATTTATACATGAATATATTAAGTTAGGTCATATGAGTCGCATAAAATCGCATGGCACTCCACACTATTTTATGCCGCACCATGGTGTGTTCCGTGAGCACAGTACCACTACAAAATTGCGAGTGGTGTTCGACGCCAGCGCTGTAACATCTACCGGAACGTCACTTAACGATTTACAATTAATTGGCGAACCATTACAGGGAGATTTAATAGCAATTTTGATGAGATTTCGCGAGAATAAATACGTGGCCTGCGCTGACATTGAAAAGATGTATCGGCAAGTGCTGGTTGACTCAGACCAGCGGGACTTGCAGCTAATCTTGTGGCGTGATAGTCCGTCAGATGAAATTGGGATTTATCAATTAAACACTGTCACTTATGGCACCGCATCTGCGCCATTTTTGAGCTGTCGGTGTTTGAAACAATTAGCACAAGAAAGTAAAATTCCTGAAGTGTGTGACGTTATAAAAAATAATTTCTACGTCGACGATTTGATTTATAGTAGTAACTGTTTAGACAATTTATTATTCGTATGCGCAGAAATCACAAAGACATTAAATTCGGGATGCTTTCCGTTACGTAAATGGGTTTTTAATTTTAATCACGAGAGTTCAAGTTCAAAGGGCTATTTAAAACTATTTAATCTGGGTGAACACGTGCACAGCAAAACACTCGGATTGGGTTGGTATAATAAATCTGATCAGTTACATTTTCACACACACATTGATATAACTAATCAACCGCCAACCAAACGCATAATTTTGTCCGTGACGTCACAAATCTTTGACCCATTAGGTTTGCTAAGTCCTACCATAATTTTGGCAAAGGTTTTACTACAAAGATTATGGATGTTACGATTAGATTGGGATGAAAGAGTACCTAACGATATAGCCCAAACATGGTTTAAATTTATTAACAATCTTCCGAACCTCCGTAAGATAACGATCCCTCGTTATGTACTAGGCGATAATGTCGTACACAAAGAAATACATATCTTCACCGACGCGTCGCAGGTAGCTTACGGTGCATGCGCTTATATACGTAGTATAGATAGTGAGTCAGCTGTAGCGGTAAGATTATTGTGTTCGAAAGGTAAGGTCGCACCTTTGACTCCCACCACTATACCTAGGTTGGAATTGTGTGGAGCTTTGCTCGGAGCAAGACTGTATTCAAAAATAAAGCAATCACTGAAAGGGCATTATAATAAAGTAGTTTTTTGGACTGATTCGTCAATAGTGCTAGGCTGGCTACGCACATCTCCTAATTTACTAAAAACATACGTACAAAATCGAGTTGCGGAAATCCAAGAATTAACAAAGGAGTTTCCGTGGCGGCATGTCAAAGGTAGGGATAACCCGGCCGACATCGTTTCACGCGGACTACATATAGACGCACTCGCTGAGTCATCTGTTTGGTGGCACGGACCGTCATTTCTCTGTAATTACGAATACGATTGCACCTACATCGATACAGGTTCGAATCCCATTGATTTACCTGAAGTAAAATCAGGCATTGGCAAGGTTGTATTATTGAATCACACATATAATAATTCCTTATTTCCGTTTCATAGATTCTCTCAGTTCGCTCGAATGCAGCGCGCCGCAGCCTATGTGCTCCGCTTTATACATAACGCGCGCAACAAGGCGCCGCATTCGAGACGGACCGGCGCGCTGTCTGCTGGCGAGCTGAGCGACGCCGTGTCATTACTCGCGCGCATCTCGCAAAAGGAATCGTTTGCCGACGAATACGAGCTATTGTTAAGGAACGATAAATTAAGTAAACATAATTTAACGAAACTTAATCTGTTTATGGACAATAAAAATATCATGAGAGTCGGTGGTCGCATTTCTAATTCGTTACTCTTTAATTTTGACAAGAAACATCCAATATTATTATCGTACAAACATCATTTTACGTTATTACTTTTTAAATATCAACATAAACAATTACTACACGCTGCACCACAATTACTTTTATATTCTCTCCGGGAGACGTGGTGGCCGTTAAACGGAAGAAACTTAGCTCGATCGGTCGTTCAAAATTGTATTATTTGTGCGCGTATGCGTGCTAAAACAATAACACCTCTCATGGGCGATTTACCTCCTGAACGACTGCAGCCAGGCATTCCTTTTGAAAAATGTGGTGTAGACTATGCCGGTCCCGTCCTTGTATTAAACCGTAAAGGGAGGGGAGCGAAAACGATAAAATCATACATTTGTTTATTTATATGTTTTGTCACTCGTGCAGTTCATCTTGAACTGGTCGGTGACCTGTCTACAGATGCTTACCTACTTGCACTCAAACGCTTTGTATCGCGTCGTGGCAAACCAAGTACCATCTTCTCGGATAATGGAAGAAATTTTGTGGGACTAATGAATAATTTTACAAAGTTTTTAACAGATTGTTCTGAGAGTATTAAAGATTATGCAGCCTCTCAAAATATAGAATTTAAATTCATACCACCTTACGCTAGCCATTTTGGAGGGTTGTGGGAATCGGGGATCAGAGCCTGCAAGCACCATCTACGGCGCGTTATAGGCAACGCACACTTAACGTACGAGGAATTTAATACGGTTTTAACACAAATCGAAGCCGTATTGAATTCCCGTCCTCTCAGTCCTATGTCAACAGATCCTGATGACTTGTTGCCACTCAGTCCGGCGCATTTCTTGATCGGCCGCCCTCTAACAGCTCCTATATGCGAAGATTTGGATGAGAAGCCGATGCGAATTCTGACGAGGTACCAACGATTGGAGCAGATACGGCTGCACTTCTGGTCCAGGTGGTCAAAGGAATATGTATCCGAACTGCAGGTTAGATTGAAATGGAAGGAACACGCAGACAGTTTGGTAGTCGGCACGCTTGTTTTTAATTAAAGAAGATAACCTGCCCCCCTTGAAATGGTTGCTTGGCCGCATTGTCAAAACATTCCCAGGCAAAGATGGTATATCGAGAGTTGCAGACATCAAAACAGCAAACGGTGTAATTCGTCGAGCCTTTTCAAAAATTTGCCCTCTGCCAATCAATGAACAATGAATTGGAAGACATTACATGCTTCCAAGGCCGGGAGTATGTCGCAGCGTACACCGCGTCTTTTACTAGATGGCGCAGCACGCATAAGATGCACCGATATGACGCGACACTTCGGAACCAATCGCGGCGCTCGGGCATCATCGGCTCGCGATCTATTTCGCATTGAAGTGTTCGCACCTTCATTTTTTTCATAAAAAAAAAAAAAAAAAAAAAAAAAAAAAAAAAAAAAAAAAGATATATACATCAGAACTGTATACAGTTTCGCACGCGAAAGTTAATATTGTAATTATCACATTCTAAATATACGTAAATTTCAACTGGCTATTTCATTCTTGTCCACCAAATAAAATACGCAACACACCTCTTTATCAATAACCTCAGTGGTCGGCAGCTTAGTGCACCTTGTGAAGTAATTTGAAGAAAAATAACCCACGACCTCATCCTGAATGTCATGGGAAACCATGTACCATATTTTTACCTCAAATATAATCTCGCGGTAAGAAATCAGAACGTTAAACTTTTAGAGGTTAGGGAGGTGATCGTGTTAGCTCACGTATTACTAGACGTAGAGATACTAATACTAGCAGTTCCAGATCTAAATCATCAAACCCTAGTTCCTCCGGTGATGATTTAGATAGTTCGCATGTTGATGAACCTGCAAAAAAAAAGCTACTGGCGCGTACCTGGGTGAAAGAAAATCTATCGAGAGAGCTGTCTGGATTTGCTGATGGAAATTACTACTCTCCGTATAGGAAAAATCTTCTTTAGATATATTTGAGTTATTTTGGGGAGAAACGGTTATCAATTTATAACAGGATTGGATTGCATAAAGTGTGATGTAGGGCTGTGTTGCATGTAATTACCAATTTCATGTCTCCTAATTTTGAATATTTTGTAAATATAATAAATAATATATTTTATTCCTTGTACTGTGTATTTAGTTTTAATTGTTATGGAATATACCTACTTATTTTCTAATATAAACATCAAAGTAATACTTTGAATATATTTACGGTATTAGACTAGCGGTACCATATGGTACCAGCTCCTTCCGTGTAAACTAAGCCTTAGATTAATTTTTAAATGATTGTATAGTGTTAATTAAGTCATAATCAAAAACATACTAAGAAAAAAATAAAATTTGATACCTTATAAAAACTCAGTCTATAATGGGTTAACATAAAACTTTGTAATGATTAAATGGTGTACACGAGCGTTAAGTGGACTGTATTTATTTTAATGGCCCTACGCTGGCTTGAGGCATGTTTAGACGCTGCGAGCAATTTACCCAAGCACTTAGCCCGTGGCACTCTGTCACGCTACGTTAACGCCAACCGATAGCTCCTCGACCGTGAACATGAATATTATATACAACTGTCAATATCAAATGTTTCACTTACGTGACGGGAATAAAGTTAGTACAAATCATTATTGATGAGTGAATAATTTATAAAGATAGTGTATTAAGTAAGAAAGATGAAAGTTAAAAATATACAAAAATGGGTAGTTGGTGGTAGATATTTATGGTAAGTATATTCCGTGTGGTGACGGAGTAAGAATACAATTCACTACCGGGGGGTCCCTTATCCGTAGGTGTCGTAAAAGACGATTAAATAATGAAACATTCATATAACATCTATGCAAGAGAAGCAAAACTCGAAACGAAATCCTATACCAACTCGTCTGTCCAGCGTGTAGGTCAAATTCTCTTATTGTGGAGGAGGTTCGAGCCCAACAGTGGAGTGTGCCCAGTAGCCCCACTACTACATATATGAGCTATTGATGATGATGATATTTAGTAAGGACCATACTGCCATCAGTCTTCTGTCTAGAGCCGAGGGCCAATAAGTCCGAGCTAATATCATACTCTCACAAAAAATGATGTCCGAGTAGTAGCAATTTGTTACTGCATTTTGATTAAGAGCTGGCAGCCCAACTTTGTGAGGGTGTTTGCGTGTGTTGGGTTTTATTGATGCCTTTAGTTTTACCGAACTTCATTGCACGCATTGACACTCCCACCACTTTCTTCACGGTATGCAGCAGCCTAGCAAAGGTCCATGAGCAGCAGCATCACTTACAATCAGGTGAGATGTTTACTTGTTTGCCACCAACAACTATAAACAAGTTAATTTACTATAATTTAAAGTCTACGTTTCTTTGTGTTAACTTTTTATGTAGAACAAACGTGACTATATCAAATAAGGCACAGTTTTAACGTTAGAAAATTCAGTTTATAATTCAAAAAGCTATTTTTGTTGAGTAGTTTCAGAAAAGATTATATTCTTGTGCAATATTGCCACCCAGAGGGCCTGGTCAAATGCGGTAAAATATAAAATAACGATGAAACACCGATATCCCTTTTATTACCTATGGTATATGTCTTACTCCTTCACTCATATGCGTTTAACTATGGCAGACAAGCCTCCACTCCAATAAGAGTAGGATTTATGTACTACACTGGTCAGATGACACTGTGTGTGGTGACCAAATAAAAATACAATTTACCACTCCCTGTCTTGCCCGTGGATGCCGACTAAGGATAGCTAAGGGATAAAGAAAGACAGGGAAAAGATGACTAAGGGATATAGTTCGTGTATAAATTCTATGCAAGAGAACGAAAATTTGAAACAAAACCCTATAACAACCTGTCTGATCAGTATGGTATAGTAAGGTCAATTTCTCTTTTATGATGAAGGAGGCTCAAGCCCAGCAGTGGGACGTAAATGAACCGAGACGATGATGATGGCTGGTCAGACTAATTAGTTTAGGATAAAAAGTAGTTTTGATTCTCTAGCAGTGATATTAGATGAGTTCCGATAGCTCAGGTGGGGGGCGGGCGATTTTAATTGGGGGGCGCGGCCGGAGCACCTCCTCGTGGTGCTCCCTGGTAACGTCCATTTGGACGTCATGCGGCCATTTGGACGGCCAAGATTCCGGCAGGGGGGGGGGTCTCCGCGTGCGGCTCTGGTGGCAGAGCGCACGGCGGATCTGACCCGGGACCAATGGGGCGGATGTGCCTCATGGCACTCCGTCGCCAGGGACGGTTGCGTCACGGCCCGGGGGCGTGACGGGTCGGTCGCTCGCGAGCGGCCAGACCCGGAAGGCCCAAACCGTAATCCTGAGCAGGGGGGTCAGGACCGGGGGTCTTCGGACCGCGGGGAACAAAACCCCTATAAAAAATTACCCCAATCTTAAGTTTGGCCACTCGGCGAGGAGATGTATGACTGGTGGGTTAAGAAGCGCGCGAGCGTCCAGTCGTTAGAGTGGTAGTCAAGGCGAGACTTAAAAATGACCAAAAAAAACCATGGCAGGTGTTAAAACGGACGTACATACTCCAGAGGGTCCCGGCCACGCCGGGGAGTCCCTCACTGTGCTGGTTTCTGAGCGCGAGAGGCGCACAGTCACCAGCACAGTCAGTCTCCACACGTATGGGAGGGAGACAACAACTGCACTGAGAGCCGAGAGCCCGGCACACCATCAAGAGGCTCACCAGGGGGAGGGGATAGAAGAAGTAAAGGAGAAGAGGAAGAAGAAGAGGAAGCTCACGGCTATGGGGCGAGTCCGTGCCCAAGCGCTCCGTGACAAAAAGAAGCGGGAGCGGAAGTTGGCAGCCGCCATTGCTGCGCGCGACGAGGGTGGCAGCATTGCTGCTGCAGGGCCGTCGCGTGACGGGGGTGGCGTTGCTGCCCAGCCGTTGAAAGAGGAGAGGGAGAGGATGGAGACCTCAGCAGGGCCGCCGCATGAGGAGAGCGGCAGCAGCAGCGGGTCCGAGCACGAGGGCGGCATTGCCGCAGAGCCGTGCATAAGAGTAGCAGGCGACAGCTCCGAAACGAAGCTGTCGAGCGATGAGGGCGGCACTGCCGCAGAGCCATCGCAGGATGAGGGCGGCAGTGCCGCAGGGCCATCCGAAACTTTGACCGACACGGCATCGGAGATGGTGCTGACGGACGTGGGCGGAAGTGCCGCAGAGCCGTCCGACGAGGAGAGCAGCACCCCTTGGATACAAGTCGGCCGGAGTAGGGACGAGGGCGGTGGATGCGCCGCTAGTAGGGAGTCGTTAGGCGGGCCGTCGGTTGAGGGTTCCGTTAGGCCGTCGTTGTCGCCGTCGTCACCATCGTCGTCGCCGAGGAAGAGGACGGAGAGGGCTGCAAAGGCGCCAGCCCCAGCCCCAAGTGCGAGGAAGAGGGAGGAGGCCCTCCCCCCGAGATCCTGGAAGCGCCCCCTGCAAGAGGGTGGCCGCTCCAACACCGACTCGGAGGGGAGTTCCATCATCATGCCTCCTCCCAAGGTCCCGACCATGCGCCGGGGGCGCAGAGGCCGAGGATCGGCGGTGGTGGCGAGGCCGGGGACACCGGGTCCGGCTGGCCACGGTGGCGAGGTGGCGGCCCTTCAGGCCGCGAACGCCCGCCTTAGTGAGGAGGTCTCCGGCTTGCGGGAACGCAACCGCAAGCTGGAGACGGAGCTATCGGCGGTGCGACGGGAGAACCGCGGGTTGGCTGAGGAGATGGCCGACCTGCGGGCCCAGTTCGCGCGCCTGGCGCCGGCCACGCCGCCGGTGCCGGCCTCGCTACCGAAACGGGCTACGCCGGGGATGGCGGGCCCGTCGTCTGCGTCTGTGGCGCCGGCTGCGCCCATCGCGGCTGCTGCGCCGCCGGCGCCCGTCGCGGCTTCGGCGCTTCCTCCCCTCGTCGTGGTCCCTCCGCCGGCTCGTGGCCGCGGGAGACCTCGGAAGGGGGAGGGGCCGCCGCCCGACGAGGTACACGGCGTGTCGGAGTCGGCGGTACGCGTCATCCTAGCCCGAGTAGGGGTGATGGTGGATGCGCGTATCGCCGCCGTAGCGGCCAGGCTCCCGCCTGAGCCGCCCCTCCGACCGCCGCTCGCCACAGACGGGGCGAGACGGCTGCAAGCGTCAGCTCCCACCCCGCTGCCCTGTCAGGGTGGCCGCGTGGTGAGCTACGCTGCGGCCGCGGCCGGGCCCAAGGGGACCAAGAAGGCCGGCAAGGTGCCGGCTCCCGCCAAGGCCGGGCCGCGGCCGGCGCCAGCGGCTGCACCGCAGGCGCCGGCCAGCGCACCCGCGACCGCTTCTGCTGCGCTCAGCGCTGCTGCCAGGCTCGAACAGGGCTGGCAGGTGGCTGAGTGGAGCAGGAAGGCACGCGGCCAGAAGCGGAGAGCGGTGGCCAAGAGTGCCGCCGTGGCCGCCGCTCCCCAGGCGGGAGCCGGCAGAAAGGGGAAGAAAAGGTCGCGCAGGGGCCTCAAGTCGCCGAAGACGGCCGCGGTGGTCATCACCGTGCTGCCTGAGGCGGCTGAGAGGGGCCTCAACTATGAGGCCGTCCTAAAACGCGCCCGGCGGGAGCTGGACGTCTCCGATATCGGGGGCGTCGAGGCGAGGACCCGCAAGGCCCGGACAGGGGCTCGAATACTCGAGTTCCCTGGGGCCGAGGGCGCGAAGACGGCCGATAGTCTGGCCACGATGTTGAGGGGGCTGTTCGGGCCGGAGGATGGTGTCCGAATCGCCAGGCCTGTCAAGTGCGCAGAGATGCGCCTGACGGGCTTGGACGATTCCGTGACGGTGGAGGACATCCGGGAGGCCATTATGGCGCGTACCGGATGTGCCTCGGACACCGTCCGGATTGGCACCATCCGCACTGGCCCGGGCGGCGTCGGTGCTGCCTGGGTGCAGTGTCCGGTGGAGTCGGTCAAGCAATTGGCCGACTCAGGCAGGCTCCTCGTGGGCTGGAGCTCGGCGCGGGTAACTGTGCTAGAGCCCCGGCCCGCGAGGTGTTACAAATGCATGGCGGTCGGGCATACCCGACCGACATGCAAAAACTGCTTTGACTGCAGCGGGCTATGTTTCCGTTGCGGTCAGACCGGACACCAGGCGGCATCGTGCTCTGCGGTGCCCCACTGCCCCGCGTGTGCGGCAGGCAATAGGCCTGCCAAACACCGCATGGGCTCTGGGGACTGCAGACCCCCGGCATCGGCCCCGAAGGGGCGGGACGGCCCATCGACCGGGCCAGTCCCCGCTCCGAGCGCGACCCGATCGCCCGTCAGCGCGGAGGAGGTGACGATGGATACGGACCGTTAATGGACCCCGTATCCATTCGTTTCCTCAAGGCCAACCTCAACCACACCGCCGGTGCGCAGGACGTGTTCCTGCAAGCCATGGCGGAGTGGTTGATAGGAGTAGCCGTAGCCGCGGAGCCGTACGTGGTGCCCGACCGGCCTAACTGGTTGGGTAGCACCGATGGCACCGTGGCAATCGTCGCCTCCACGTCGTGGCCTTCGTCGCCTCTGACCCTTAGGGACAGGGGCGTCGGATACGTCGCGGCGGACTGGGGGGAGATTACGCTCCTCGGAGTCTATCTCTCCCCTAACTGGAGTGTGACCGATTTCGAGGCCTCCCTCACCATCATAGAGGCCTCGTTACGGCGAATGGCATCGCGCCAGGTCTTCGTCTTGGGGGACTTCAACGCCAAGTCCGTGGCGTGGGGGTCTCCCCGGACGAACGACCGAGGACGGGCGATCGAGGAGTGGGCGGCGGCACTGGGCTTCTGTTTGCTGAACAGGGGCTCGGTGCATACGTGCGTGCGACAACGGGGCGGGTTGATAGTGGACCTTTCGTTCGCTAGCCCCGAGGTCGCCGCACGCGTGGGGAGCTGGCGCGTCGTGGAGGAGGTGGAGACCTTGTCGGACCACCGGTATATCCGGATGGAGGTCTCCCCGGTAATCCCGACGCCCAGCAGGGGTCACGGGGCGGATGGACGTCCTGCGTTCCCGCGATGGGCTGTGGGTCGCTTAGACCGGGACCAGCTGGCGGAGACAGCCATCGTTTACTCGTGGCTGTCCTCTGCCAACCAGTCGGACGGGGTGGACGCCGAGGCTGGCCGCATCCGCAGTGCGTTGACGCAGATCTGCGATGCGGCCATGCCCCGGGTACGGCGTCCGCCCCCGAGGAGGGCGGTCCACTGGTGGTCCCGGGAGCTGGCGGATCTCCGGGCCGCGTGCATTCGCGCCCGGAGGGCCTACACCCGCAGCTGGCGGCGCCAACGCGACGCGGAGCGGGAGGCCTTGCTGTATGAGGGCTACCGCAATGCGCGGTCGGCCTTCAGGCTGGCCGTCCGCTCCGCCAAGGACGTCAGTCGGCAGGAGATGCTGGACGGTCTCGACCGTGTCCCCTGGGGACGCCCCTATCGCGCGGTGCTGAATAAGCTCCGCGCGCGGGGCCTTCCCCTCACCGAGACTCTCCAGCCCAGCCTTCTCACCCGGGTCGTCGAGGACCTGTTCCCGCGGAGGGCGGAACACACGCCCCCGGTCATGGCTCCACCAGACACTGACCGGGAGGCCGACGACGACAGTGTTCCGCCCATCACGGAACCCGAGATGGGAGTGGCGGTGGCGCGCATGTGCGCAAAGTCCACCGCCCCCGGGCCCGACGGTGTTCCAAACCGCGTGTTGGGCCTGGTCCTCGACCACCTGGGTCCCCGCCTCAGGGAGCTGTTCGACGCGTGTTTAGCGTCCGGACGGTTCCCTGGGTGCTGGAAGGAGGGAAGGCTGGTGCTCCTGCCGAAGCCGGGACGGTCCCCGGGGTCGCCTTCGGCCTACAGGCCTATCGTGCTGCTCGATGACACGGGCAAGCTACTGGAGAGGGTAGTAGCTGCCCGCATCGAGTGGCACCTCGTCGGCACGGGGCCCGATCTGTCGGACGCCCAGTTTGGGTTTAGGAGGGGTCGTTCGACGATCGCGGCTCTGTTGCGCCTGAGGGCCGTGGCGACTGAGGCCGTCACCGGTGGGGGAGTGCTGTTGGCGGTGTCCCTAGACATCGCCAACCCATTCAATAGTCTGCCATTCAGCTGCATCAGGGAGGCGCTCCGGTATCACGGAGTGCCAGCTTACCTGAGGCAGCTAGTGGCAGACTATTTGGTGAGGCGCAGCGTCCTCTGTACCAACCGAGCAGGGGACGTTGTGCGAACGCCCATGACGTGCGGTGTCCCACAGGGGTCGGTCCTCGGACCCACCCTGTGGAACATCGGCTACGACTGGGCGTTGCGGGGGAGCCTCCCACCCGGGCTGAGCGTGATTTGTTACGCCGACGACACGCTCGTCACAGCCCGCGGTGGGACGCTAGAAGAGGCGGTAAGCCTGGCGACCTATGGCACCGAAGAGGTCGTCAGGCGGATCGAGGCGCTGGGGTTGAGGGTCGCCCTGGACAAGACGGAGGCCCTCTTGTTCCATGGGCGCCTTATGAGCCCTCCCATCGGCGTCTCGATCACCGTCCGATCGGTTGACATCAGCATCCGGGCCCATATGAGGTACTTGGGCCTGGTGCTCGACGGGCAATGGTGGTTCCGGGAGCATTTCCGCAGGCTCGCTCCGCGGCTCGTCGGCGCGGCGTCCGCCCTATCGTGGCTAATGCCGAACGTGGGCGGACCGAGCGCTACGTGCCGACGGCTGTACACGGGGGTCATCCGGTCGATGGCCCTGTACGGCGCACCGGTGTGGGCGGGGTCCTTGACCGTCCGACTTAGGGCCCTTCTGTGGCGACCACAGAGGGTCATGGCGGTCAGGGCCATCCGCGGATACCGCACGGTTGCGACGGAGGCAGCGTGCCTATTGGCCGGGACTCCCCCGAGGGACCTGGAGGCGGAAATGCTCGCCGAATTGTATCGGCGGGTGTCGGGGGTGAGCGGGGAGGGCGGTGTGATCTCGTTAAGGGATCTCACCGCCTGGCGCGTCGACGCCCGCCGAGACGTCATTGCCCGTTGGGCAGTCCGGCTGGAGAGGCCTCGGTTCGGGGTGCGAACCGTGGAGGCCTTCCGGCCGGTGCTGATGCAGTGGTTGGAAAGGCGGCACGGGGTGCTCTCCTTCCGACTAGTGCAGGTGTTGACAGGGTACGGGAGCTTCGCCAAATACCTGCACAGGGTCGTAAGGAGGGAGAGTACACCGTCCTGCCACCACTGCGATTGCGATGAGGACACGGCGCGCCACACGCTCGAGGCCTGCGCGGCTTGGGCAGTGTAGCGCCGTGAACTCGTCGCAATCATCGGTGCCGACCTGACGCTGCCGGCCATCGCTAGGGCGATGGTCGACAGCGTCGGGAACTGGGACGCGGTCGCAGCCTTCTGCGAGACAGTGATCTCGCAGAAGGAGGCGGCGGATCGTCTGCGCGTGGAGCGCAGCCTCGATGAGGAGATCCGCCGCCGGCGACTGGGGCGGCGCAGGCGCAACTATCTGCGCCTCATGCCGCCCTAGCCGAGGCCGCGGGTGACGTGACCGGGGATTAGTCCGTCACCCGCCGAGAGGCCGACCGCGTGAGGAAAGACCGACGTCCTCCCCGAGGGGGGGACGTCGGTCGACGGGAGGGTACCCCGCGTAGGGGGTATTCCGTCGGGCCGACCACTGACGACAAGTAAACCTGCTCGGGTGGTCGGCCCAATGACGAAGGCGAGGTGGTTTTCGGGTGGGTTGCGGGAGTTGCGTGCTTAAGCCCCTCTGTCGCCCCGGACGGAGTGGTGCCGAGGCGCGCCGACCGCGACCCACCCAAAAAAAAAAAAAAAAAAGCAGTGATATTAGCAGTTTATATTCCTTATTCGTCTCATACGATACGACATACGTCTTCCATTTAAAATGCAAAGGTTCCTGAATTGTATTCATACTCAGTAACAGATACAGTTGTAATAAGAAAATTAAAATACGTTACATCTGTAGAACGCGAGAGAAAAACAGATTATGCGATCTATTATATTTGTATGGGATACGATATCAATTTGGAATTTTACTGGTATGTGAGCAAGTCACCACGATATTCGAGAACGTAAACAACGTAAGGCTAAGAGTTTATGTTTATTCAGTTGAGGCCGCTGTTTGTGCCTCGCCTCACACAAATATTGACTCAAACAACGACCTTTGCGTCAGAATCTATTGCGCAACAATACACCACAAACTTGGGGAAAATAAATTTGTTTGGATACATAATCATACGGTTATATATTTTGGAAAGGTTGGGTATAAATTATTGGCCTACCAAGGAGAGAGACTTAGACGCTTAAACGACTTACTACATATTTGGACAGTAATATACATCTGATAATAGAAATAATAGTATAGTAGAAATAGTTTGCCGTGTGGTGACGGAGTAAGAGAACAATTCGCCACCCTCTAATATGTCCATGGATGTTGTAAAAGACGACTAAGGGATTATAACTGATAAAGATCTATGCAATCTATTAATTTAATTGATAAAGATCTAAGCAATCTATGAATATAATTGATAAATATGTATGCAATCTATGAATATAATCGATAAAGATCTATGCAAGAGATGAAAAACTCGAAATGAAAACCTATACCACATGTCTGACTAGCAAGGTATAGTAGGTCAAATTCCCTACCATTACGAAGAAGACTCGAGCTCAGCAGTGAGACGTATATGAGCTGTAATGAATAGAAGATTTGTTCTTATGTAATCGTGTTTACCGAAGAAAAAACTTATAAAGATAAACTTACTAAGTTAGACGTTAACTAAATATATTTATGTATTTACCTCCTACTGCAAAAGTGTACGTAAGTTACACATTATGAGTGCCGTTTTAAATATTAGATCGCCGTGTGCTGACAGGTTGAAGAATACATTGTGTCATTAGCCCTTATTTGCCTGCGTCAATCATAAAAAAAGGGCAGAGGTCACCAGGATGAAGGGCTGTAATGCTCTCAAAGTAACTACTGTCACCAACCAGTCTGTCAAGTGTGACAATTATGCCATAATCTCTATCTTTTTAAGGCATCCATATATTAGGGGTTAAAGTTTGAAATTGCCATTTCATACTGATAAATTAAAACCATTTTTTTTTGTGTTCATAAAACAGATTTCTTAAATCAAAGTTCTTTTACTCAAACCCTCGTTCTCTATACATTTCTACCATCTAATTGGCAAATCATTTAAACCGTTGCGATAGAACTCTGGGGTCCTAGACTTTACAAACTGTGTGAAGGTATTTTGTACTGCTTCGTCGGAAGAAAATATTTTCCCTGCAAAACATTGTCCAAATTGCGAAAAAAATGGTAGTCGGTTGGGGCTAGGTCTGGCGAATACGGAGGATGACGTATGGTTTCTAACTGCACGTCTTGTAGTGTTAAAACAGTTTCTCGAGCAGTATGAGGTCTTGCGTTATCATGGAGCAATAATGGTGAAGATCGATTTACAAGTAGGGGCTGTTTTACTGTGAGTTTCGCCATCATTGTTCGGAGTTCTGCACAGTAAACGCAAACGTAGATGACGTTTATTGCATGACCAGATCTGTTTAAACTGTAGTGAATTACACCATGAAGTGACCACCAAACAGATACCATCACCTTTACATGGGTAAGCTTCGCTTTAGAGCATTGATGTGGCGTTTGAGCTGGGGTCAGCCATCGCGTTGTTCGCTTGCGATTATCATATAGAATCCACGTTTCATCGCACGTCACAATTCGGTCCAAAATCCCTTCATTCCTACACCGGATAGAACAGGATAGGGCAAGCTTCAACGCGCACTGTTCTCTGCAGATCAGTCAAATCATGAAGCACCCATTTTTCAAGTTTTTTTATTTTACAGTTTTGGTGCAAATGGGTCAATATTCTGGGTATGCTAATATCAAACCATGCCACTAATGCCTTGGTAGTTTGAAGCGGATCGGCTTCCACCATCACCTTCAATTCGTCGTTATTTACCTTAGTGATTTTTCTGTCTTGCATCGACATTATAAAAAAAATTGTCTGATAATCATGTGTTATGTTATATTCCTTCTTCGGTGCCGACCTGATGCTGCCGACCATCGCCAGGGCGATGCTCGACAGCGTCAGAAACTGGGACGCGGTCGCAACCTACTGCGAGGCAGTAGTCTCGCGGAAGGAGGCAGAGAAAGGCGCGCGCGAGGAGCGCAGCCTCGATGAGGCGATCCGCCGCCGGCGACAGGGGCGGCGTAGACGCGAATACCTGCGCCTCATGCCGCCCTAGCCGAGGCTGCGAGGGACGTGACCGGGGAATAAGTCTGTCACCCGCTGAGAGCCCCACCACGTGAGGAAAGACCGACTTCCAGGGGCGACGTCGGTCGATGGGAGGGTACCCCAAATAGAGGCTATTCCGTCGAGCCGACCACTGACATCAAGTCACCCTGCTCCAGTGATCGGCCCAACGACGAAGGCAACGTGCATCGCGGGTGGGTTGCCCCGGACGGAGTGGTGCGAGGAGTGTACCGACCGCAACCCACCCCAAAAAAATATATATATTCCTTCTATTATAAGTTTTATAGTAATATGTTACAGTGATATTATCTCTCTCTAGTTTTAAATTCTACACTTCAATACTTGCAATACTTGCAATTTTGACAATTAATTAGAAATTATTTTTAAATTTCATTTCTCTTTATTGTAAACATTCTGAGAGCTGTAAGAGTTGGTCAGAGTTTGTCTGCAACAATTTTGTTTTTCTATTAATTCCCTTAAAAAGGTATGTGTGGAATTCAACTTTTACGAGGAAGAAAAGGGTGGATGCTGTTTGCTCAATTTTGTATATATATATGAATGAATGTGTGTTTGTGAATGAATGTGTACCCACATTTAAGTGTTTTTGTGTACCACAAAACAAATATTACAAAAAACGTGGTTCATTCAAAATGAATAAATTACTGAATAATAAGTAGGTAACATACAAATTTTGAGTAAGTGTGCTTCTGTAACTTGACGATGTCTCGTTCAAAGAATAATAACTTCATGTTGTATCAAAGTTCTACAGTTAGGTATGTGAAATTAATTAATTAAGTTCTAGTTATATTATTCTAGTTATACTTTTTAGGCAGGTTAGGCAAAAATGATGAGGTCCTTGAGCGTCTGGTACTACATCTCACGGGTCTGTACAACGCTTGAATAGTGTTTGGCCAGTTCCCTGGACGTTGGAGGGAAAAGAGGCTGGTGCTCCTGCCGAAGGTGGGCAAGTCTCCGACCTCGGCCACAAACATGTCGATATAATGGTATTATTGATAATCTAACTAGATTGAAGTTACGGAAAGTTTTATATTTCCTTAATCCGCAACTTTACGCCATTTGTAGGAGGCTGAAAAATCATCATCATAGTCTCAACCCATTCCACTGTTGGGCTCGGGCCTCCTCCATTATGGGAGGGAAATCGACCTACTATACCACGCTGGTCAGACGTGTTGATATAGGGTTTTGTTCCGAGTTTTCCTTCTCTTGCATAGATATTATATGTATACTAAATCACTTAGTCGTCTTTTACGACACACATGGGTGGTGAATTGTATTCTTACTCCGTTACCGCACGGATAATACTTACTAAAACCAAACTGATAATACTAATTGTCTAAGATCCCGCTATAAAACGACCTTCACCGAGATACTTATTTGATGAAATTTATTTTTTATGTAATTTAATATGTCAATAAATATATTGCATATGGGTTACCTAACAAATTTTAGTCCAGAGTATGATTCATTAATAATTTTTTTTTGTACATGGCTCCGGTTTGATTATTAGACAAATTCTATACCAATCGAAAGTATGAAGCCTATAGAATATGCAAACATCGATCAGACCGGTGCAAAATGCTAGTATCGATTTATCTGTTTATACCTGGCTACCCGAGAGTTAGAGTTAGTTACCCGAGAGAGGGCAATCTAACGTTTGCATATTCTACGGGCTTTCATACTTTTGATTGATATAGAATTTGTCTAATAATCAAACCGGTGCGATGTTCAAAAAAAAATTTTTCTTTTTATTTACTAATTAATCATACTCTGGACTAAAATTTGTTAGGCAACCCATATGCAATATATTTATTGACATATTAAATTACATAAAAAATAAGTTTCATCAAATAAGCACCTCGGTGAAGGTCGTTGTATAACGGGATCCTATACTATAAAACAAAATAATTACGAAGAAAAGGCGGTACGAAGTTCGCTGGGTCAGCTAATATACTAATATTAATTTATACACTCACTCCTCTAGGGCAGGTAATGAAAGAGAAGGAGTTTCTTTTATAATATTTGAGCATTATATGTAAGTAATATGGACCATTATGGATAGGTCTGTAACCAATTTGAAACAATTCAGTCCTCATTATGATGAGAACTTACTGTTTTTTTCACTAGTTAGTAAAAATAAACTTTTGAGACTGAAGCAAAAAATATATTCAAAACTATCCACACGGAGTTATCCGCAATGCATTTATTTTAGTGCTCGGTTTGAAACATGAATAGCTGTGGTATGTCTCTTTCATAACACGTAGTTATAAAAACTCGTGAAACTGAGTTTAAACGATCCAGTTATAGTTAGCAAAGCGTGGAATGCGGAACTCAACATTTTTAGTTCAAATTCAACATTTTCATGTTATGTCAGTTTTAGCATTACTAAAATATATATATATGCATATGTAGTATATCATTGTAGCATATTAATATTTTGTGTTGGTACACAAAATATATTTTTTTAATAATAAATTACTTTTAGATAAGCGTCCCAACGAAATATCAAAACTGAACATAAAAAAGACAATAATTGTTTGTAACTACATAATTATGTCCGTTATAGATTTTGTAACCATACAAACGATGTGTCCTAAAACGGTTTCAATAGTAAGGTAATAACACGAAGATGGTTCTGAATCACTTAAAGAGACACACATACACTGGTAAGTGGCGGTACGGTCAATTTTAAAGAATTCTTCTTCTTTTTTTTTTCAAAACAGCATCTGTTATCGTAACAGCAATAGCTGTAATTATAAAAACATAATTGGGACCTGCTCCAAAGGTAGTATGGACATTAGAGGGGATAAAAGTAAAGTTGTGAAGAAGGTTTTTATTGTAACGACCCGAGTAATTGGAATAAGACAGCAGAGTAACGATGATGGTAGCTGTTCCAGAATAATTGCATAAAAACCTGACTACTTTAAAAACTGTGCCATACCTAGTGAGAATGACCTTGCGCTTTTGATAAATAGCAAACTTCAAGTACCGGTTTTCCATGTGGTGACGGAGTAAGAATACAATCCACCACTCCCTTTTTGACATATACGGGCTGTGATGATGATTGTGATGTAAGATTTTAATACGAGTTTTCCTTTTATTTCATAGCTGTTATCTGCATATCATAGGCGCGGTGGTCTTCATAGTCTTCATTCTCTTGCGACACTCATAGTTAATAAAGGAGGTGGTGAACTTAAATCTTACTAGATCACCATACAGAATAACTAGCTTATAGTACTAATAACAAATAATTATGAAAGATGTTCATAATTTAGGTAATTTTTGTTTGACGTTTTGGTCCTTACTTTCTTTATACATAAATCATATTAATAGATTTGAATAAATAGCGGCTGTTAGCATGAAAGTAAAATCTACCTTTGATTATACTTATCTGTTTTCTATTAATAGTAATTTCTAGAAAGTTTTCATCATTTTAATCTTTAAGCATTTACTAAGGCCATATGTATATATGAATCTCTCAATATAGAGTATGTATATATACTTCATAGTCTCTAATCTTATTATATTATTAAGTATTGCTTATAGTGATTCAAATTAAATAGTAAAAAATAATCTGATTTCAGTTCTTACATAAAAGTTTTAAAATTCTTTGAAATTCTTTATAACACGATAAGTTGATCAAAAAGGACTTACTGGTCATAACAAACGCTATGGCTATTCCAACTATTGTGATTTGAGTGCAAGTGATTAAGAATAAATTAAGAAAACATGATCTGGTAGTATTAGTCGTATTCTTTATTATATTAAAATAAATAATTTTAAGATTACGTATTGTATCGAATCGTTTGTCGAATTAATATTGTATACGCCGTTCGTTTCACAATGAAAAATTTGTTAGAGCAATTGTATACAGTTAGTTTATTGTGAATAAATCCTATACGAATTTCTCTATCACCATTTTTATGTCCTCAACATATTTTTATTTTATATTTCCCTAAGAAAATAAATATTTATGAAAACAATCCAGTAATTTTGTTAAGATTCTAATAAACATTTTATAAAATAAGATAATTTTGATTGAAAATATAATTTTATATTTAAATAATCCACCAAAGCTTGTAACGATATAAGGTCATTAAAATTACCTGTTAAATGTGCTCATAAAGAGAGCCCTCGAGTTTCCATTATCGCCTGCTAATGAGATTAAAATTCAATTACACGGCTTACGAAATTATGTTCGCAGCAATGTTTTACCATCGTCATTGAGAGTTGGGATTGAAAATTTAGTACATGTTATTCTACAGTCTACACATGTATTATATTATGTTGTTTTAATCTGTCTTTATATTGAAGTGAAACTTCTTTAGAATCGTTGTGATTTCAAACTCGATGAAACGAAAAAGCGAGTCCATAAAGACACAAACACGTAAATGTTTAGGATTCAGCCGGCGCGAGAATGAGATAGAACACATTACACGTTCTCGGTCTCCTCTTTGTGCGATGCTTCGTAGTATTGGCGTCCCCATTATCGTATATTAAGCATTGACCATATGTATGCTCCTATGTAGTAGGAGAGTCAGTATATCTATATCTACATCTTGCTCCAGTTCCGAGCGTTCTACTTGTTTATGTTAGTATCTATGTGGTGCAAACACATATATTAAACATGCGTTTGCGCCTACGCATTAGAAAGCTTTAATATAAAGCAAGGGTGTTGATTGTTGATGCATTTTTATTTTTGTTTAATTTTTTATTATTTATTTAATATTGACAAAGACACGTGGCCCCAAAGAAGTTTCTCTTCTGACATGCGTACTTGTACGCACGCTTTTTTTAACGGCAATCACATCTAATAAAGTTTTAACATATATTTCGCCACTTAACCTTAAGTCTCGTGTGAATATAGGCAAGGTTTTTGCATTTTTGGTACAATCTCTATCTTAGGCTGGTTTTAGAATCACGCTGACTGTCGGCGCCGACAGCTCAGCGCGTCGCTTGTCAGCGTTAAAGTTCAGCGCATGACGTTCCATTATCGCAAAAACGCTCACTGAAGGCAGAGGCACAGTATAGTCATCTATCCAGTAATGTATCTCGGCCGTAACCTTGAATTAAATGCCTAAATGATGAAATGCCCGCCTCCAGCATTTTAATTACATTTGCCTACTTTGTGTTTCCATTTAGTTTTGTATATACTTTTCTTATATAAACAAATAAAATACTTTGTGAATTGAATAGGAAGTGTTCAATAAGAATGCGTGTTGATTTTTGATTGGTAGTTTTAATTAAAAAAAACATGTTTATGTTTAAATAACAAATCGGTCTATAAATTTAAATTATCTAATGACAGACAGACGGTCAAATTATTTTTTCTAGTACTATTCATACACATAGTACAATAAACATATATTATTAATAATAAAATACCACGTCTTTACTTTGAATTATATAAACTAACAAAACAAAACACATTATGAGTTTTAACACAAGCGTACCTACCATAACATGATTCATGAACCGCCTATAACTACCTATTTCACTCGTGTCAATCACTTTATTCACTTTATTTATTAATCCAGACAACTTTTTTTCGGGAGATAAAAGGAAATTAAAACGACACACATTATGTACCTACCTACTAGTAAGTAAAATTATTTTATAAACTTACCTTTCAGAGTTTCCAGGTAATCTAAAAAATGTTATCTCTGGATTCGTTATTGACGAATTCATGCAACCAAAAACAGCACAATATACCCTACTTGTCATATTAAATATGTGTATAATTATGTATTTTAGTGAAAAATTCGCGCAGTTATTGTTAAAAAAAAACACACCGTTCGTTCGTCACTGCAGCACAGTCGTGACTGTCTACATGCCGAGCGCATGCCGAGATCGAGGCGCGTAGGTATAGCTCGCGTTTCGTCCGTTTGTATGAAGTTGGATTACTGGTAGATTATATTACCGTGCCGATAGCTACGCGGCGCCGACGCGCGACGCGTACTGCCGCTGACCTGTCAGCGCGGACCACCGTACGCGCTGATACCTACGTGTTACTATAAAACGCTTCCTAGACGTTCATACATTTTGGCTATCAGCGCCGACGGTCAGCGAACGGTCAGCGCGACTCTAAAACCAGCCTTAGTATTATCACTAAAAATTACAGACAGAATAATCTAGAAATTGATTGTTACATCTAAGCGTATCTTGGTAAATGTATTACCATTTATAATTAATTATCCGGTTTTTTGAGTTGTGAAAAAATAAATAACGAAAAATGTGGAAAAGAAAATAAAAATAAAGACGAAAATTTGCCAATGATGTAGGTTATAACGATCTCTGATGTTTACACATTATAAATAAAATTACGTGCTTATCGCATTTGTATTTGATTTTTGATTGCCCGACGTTTCGAACACTTTACAGGGTTCATGGTCATGGGCGGACTAAATTGTCTGACGTCCAACAAATCATTACCTACTTACTATCGATGACTTGTTGTGCAATAAGTAAAATCATGTGGGTTACATTTATGCTACGTAAATAATTTGAGCTTTTTTGAGATCTTAAAGCATCCCTTATATTATTATTGTTGTCTTTGATTTTCGGATACTTAAAGGCGTCCATAATCATGGGAGAACTAACAACAGGTAATAATTTCTCTCCTCTGTATAACTACGATATTTTCACAGAGATTCTGTACATAAAGTCTATGCATTGTGAATATAGATTTTAGTCATTACTTTAGAACATAATTTTTATAATACTTCATTTCGAGGCTTAGTAGTGCACCACATGTATTAAAATAACTTAATTAATATTCTACATTCTTTTATTCACCATTTGCCTTAACTTATTATTATTATTCAGCATTTAAGTTTAAGTGATCCATGTAAGTTTTTTCTTTATTATGTTAATTAATCATTACTTCTCTGTGTATCCTCCATGAGGTATAGATATATTATATTTCTGAAAAGGTTTGATTGAGACTGGGTTTTAGACTCATTTCGCAGACATATAAATAGATCTAAAGATAAAAATGACTGAAATAAACTTTTTAATTATTAAAATAAATTTTAACAAATGTTTGTTGGACGATAATGATGTTTGAACTGTAAAAATCGGCACAGTAATAAGATTGTACTTTAATCTATTGTGAAGCTTGGTTCAACAAATCAACTGATGCGAAAATTCTTCGTTTCTGTATCGCCATTCACCGATATAAAAGCATTATCACGTAAATGTATAACATTATTTATTTACTTTGTACACAATATATGAAGTATGAAAAGTAGACGAATTTCACTTTGCGAATCTTTTATTAAAAGTTAGGCACTTTTATAAGATGACCTTAAATTTCTTGGGCGAGAGAAACCCAAATTATAATAATTTAGGTTTTTACAACTACAAAAGAAATGTGTATAACATATTTTAAAATAGTTACGCAGGTGTGGAAGATAAGAATAATCATTTATTCCTCTTATTATAAAGTGCTAAAAGTTAGCTGCTCCAGTCACATTTATCAGACAAATATTAACGTAATAACTTGCTGACAGAGTATGGGCCTGCACATAAAACTGCGATGCGACGCGATGCAAATTCGCAACACAAAAAGTTGCGACACGAATTGCTGCGATGCGATTTCGTGCGGCAAGGTGTGTAGGTGACCATTCCCATACCATACCTTCGAAGACCGTCAACCGTACTGGATGTATTTTGAAAACTAGGCCCTGACATGGATAGTAATTAGAAGTGTGTACTTTTGTTATTGCTTAGGAGATACAGGCAAAAGAAACAAAGAAGATTTTTCGCAGTTTCTTGCGACGCGACGTGCGAGTTCGCAGGTTTTTGCGATGCGTCGTCGCATCGCAGCTTTATTTACAGGCCCTATAAGTTTACTACGTTAAAATACCCACTGAAGACTATAGAGATATAGCGTCCTCACCGGTTTTAGCGCGCGTGATGTTCGCCACTTATGTAGGCATAAGACTCTAAGATCCTGGCGTCTGGCCGCCTAACTTGAGTCAATCATGGTTGGGGAAAGAGACATTCCTATTCCTATGTCTAGCATTGCATAAATGAAATAACGTTGACTGAGTGATTGTTTCCATCTCGACCCAATTTTTTTATCTCCTTTTCTTCATGCTATCCTAGAAAGTGTGAGAAAAGGTTAATACTATCCTAGTTTTCCTATTCAACTTTATAATCGCTATGTAATAGAAGAAGAACTTATCGAGCCTCTTACACATGACATGGGATATTATTTCGAGTTTTCCTTCTCGAAAACTAAAATAAAATCCTATAGATATTATAATCCCTTACTTTTCTGTTACGATACCCGCGAGTATAAAAGGGGGTAGTGAATTATATTCTTACTCTGTCACCACACTGAGATCTTCGTCTAATATGACTCCATACTCCAAACTTAATTAAGCAAATTTCAATAGCGCCCAATAAAAAAATCACATCCTGCAACGTATGTTCCAGTGGTCATACTTTTGTGACATTAAGCCAAAAAGACAGGGCTTATATGCTCCTTTTCTTTTACTTTCAACCGTTTTTGCCATGTAGTAGTTGCGCCTCTGCCTATGCTTTTTAATGTCTATCAATGCCTTTCATTAATAATCATCACAGGTTTTTATGACGTGACATTTATATATTTTATATCATATTATCTTTAGTGTTATGACCGCCACTCGTTTACACCCGGCGCAGCTAATTACAAATGTAATATTTTTTACACGGACCAAGCTGGTCGGGCAAATTACCAGGATATTTATTATATTTTATATTATAATATAAAGAATTCAAAGTTAATGTACACTACGTCTACTTTAAGACTATATAATTTGTTGAGTCATATAATAAATAGCTTGAATTAGGTTTAGTGAATTTCGTGCTGCTAGTGGAAATTAACTTGTATTAAAATCTAAATTTACCGTCCGCGTGGTGACGGAGTAAAATACAAATCATCATTGCCTATCTTGCCTGTGGATGTCGTAAAAGACGACTAAGGGATATAATGTGCACATAAGATCTGTGCAAGAAAACGAAAGCTCGAAATGAAACCACTAACATGTCTGACCAGCATGGTATAGTAGGTCAATTTCCCTCTTATTGTGGAGGAGGCCCCAGCCTAACAGTGGGACATATGTGGGTACGATGATTGTTCAATGCACATTGAACATGCAACGCAGCAAATTCATAAGTAGAGCATGTCAACATACAAGTAGAACATGTCAACATACAAATGTGCAAAATTCGCACTGACATGATTAAAAGACGCTGCGTTACACTTCACACTTACGACACACTAACACAAAATGGTATATGTGTGTATTAGCAATAAGTAGTATATAAGGTGTACATTTTGTAAAATAAATCAGATTTGAATTTATTCATCTCTCAGTTACATCCCTCTCACTGTGGCCAAGACACCCTTAGCCGTCAGTTCTGATCAGTCTAGTGAGTCTGCTTGACTGGCAGTGAGAGTTACCAATTCTCCACCCAAACCTCCATCTCACTGTGGCCAAGACACCCTTAGCCGTCAGTTCTGATCAGTCTAGTGAGTCTGCTTGACTGGCAGTGAGAGTTACCAATCCTCCACCCAAACCTCCATCTCACTGTGGCCAAGACACCCTTAGCCGTCAGTTCTGATCAGTCTAGTGAGTCTGCTTGACTGGCAGTGAGAATTACCAATCCTCCACCCAACATCCATCTCACATCTACCTGTCACCTTAGGTAGCGCGGTGCAGGTATCCCATCAGATAGGCTAAGAACTTAAGGGCTTTAGGTACTTCAAACTATAACCTTAGGTTCTTCTGTCAAACACGGCGTTAGTCCACTAGCCCATACTACGCCTGTACAATGATAATGATGATGAGAATCTAAAAACACTATGAATGAATGTTATTTTTATATATAAAACTAGTTGACAAAAAACATGTTATTTTAAAAAATATAAAAATAATATTCCTTTAAATCTATCACAGCAACATCTAACAAAACCATTCTTGAATCCACTTGACCGCATACAAAAAAAAACCCTTAAATCTGGTCCAGTTGTTTAGAAGTAGTTCAGTGAAATAGACTCATACAGAAGTGTTATATATATAAAGATGTATTACATACATCAAAAAATACTAGCTAACAGCATTATTTAATTATTCCCTAGCCGAGGCCACGGGGGACGTGACCGGGGATTAGTCCGTCACCCGCTGAGAGGCCGACCGCGTGAGGAAAGACCGACGTCCTCCCCGATGGGGGGACGTCGGTCGATGGGAGGGTACCCCAATAGGGGGTATTCCGTCGGGCCGACCACTGATGTCAAGTAACCCTGCTCCGGTGGTCGGCACAACGACGAAGGCGACGTGGTTTTCGGGTGGGTTGCGGGTGTTGCATGCTTATGCCCCTCTGTCGCCCCGGACGGAGTGGTGCGAGGAGCGCGCCGACCGCGGCCCCCCCCCCAAAAAAAAAAATCATTTAATTATTACTCTTTAATATCTCTTCGCTTAAAAATAGCTGCTTATATTTCAAGGATCTTTAAAACAGACAATTTCATGGATACCGATAGGTATCCATGAATTGTCTGACATTCAGACTCAAAAATATCATTATGACTCTTATAATAAATTTATAATGTTGATTTTTGACTCTATATCACTTACTTTCACGTCCCACCCATTACATCCGTTCTTCTACGGATTTCCGTATAACCTATTTTATCACATAGAGAACAGTAATGCAGAGAAACTCTTACGAAATAAAAATGAAATGTGCAAGTTAAAATTTATATAAAAAAATCGAATTTAGCACAAACTTTATGTTAAAAATTTAATCATTATTGTTAGACTAACTTAAAGCCGTAGCTAGAATAATAAATGAGGTCACGTAATTTTATTAGCTTGAACTGTCTTAATAACATTGCTGTGGTCTTACTAATGTCATTAATTTCATTATCCCGTCCTTAATTTTATATATTCAGTGAAAAATTACGCAGACATTATTAACATTTTTCTACGAAGCAACTTCCATTTAACTTTCACAATTAAGTTAGGTTACAGAAGTTAGATGACAGCAATGCTTTAAGGTGAGATGTCCAAACTTTTCTATATTATTACGTAGAATATGATTCACCTATTTTACTTTCACCCCCACTATGATAATCACCCCCGATATGGCTATGGGATGTAAGCAGTTAATAAAATTCGTAGTCAACATTAAATTAATAAGTAACTTTTTAGTAATGAGATTCGATCTTTAGTTATAGGAAGACATATCGAACGTCAAATACATTCATTAATTCTCTCGTGATCACCGACATCACAGCTCATATTAGTTCCCCCCTGTTGGGGTTGAGCTTCCCCCTTAATAGGATGGTAATTGATGTAATATTATGCGACCCACTGATGAGAAGGAAAATTCAAAATCAAACCCTAGGTCAACAGGTCTAACCATCGTGCTATAGTAGGTCCATTTCCCTCCCATAATGGAGACGACCCGAGCCCAACAATGGGACATATAAGGGCTGAGCCCGAGACCAACAAAATAAGAATCCAACTTTATGATCTTTAAATGTAGCAAACATAACATACATTTTCAATAGTGCTACAAATAAATTAAACCTAACGTAAGGGTGCTTAAGTACAAGAATCAGTGAGCCCAACTAACTATGAGCATCAACTTAAACAAATACAAGAGAAATGGCTATTATATAATGAAGGACGTCAACATTTCCCGTCAAATGTGTTCTCAGGGGAAGTCTCTAGAGTTTCTATTTTAATCTCTTAATGAGATTAAAATTCAATTACATGCTCACAAAGTTATTTTCACAGACAATGTTTTACCCTTGTCAAAGCCTTAAGGAGTTTAAGCCAATTTTCATTGATTGAAATTATAAATTTCATACGCTGACGCACTAAGAATACAGTGTACATTTATCACTTCTATATTCGGGTATGCCGTATATGTCGTGTATGTTGTTTGAAAGTTGCGCCAGTGACGGAAAAAATAAGGAGTGAACGGCAGACATGGAATGGACATGTGATGAGGCGGGATGAACGTAATGTTATGAAAAAAGTTTTGGGTATGAATTTTGATGGGTTTAGGGGTAGTCTGGGAGTGACTGCAGAGATGACGTCTGATAGAACCCTATGGAAGAAGATGACATGTTGCGTCGACCCTAATTAATTGGGATAAGAGCAAGATGATGATGATGATTCCAGTATGTCGCATAAGACGAATAAGGAAGAATAATTAAGAGTGGTAGGACCACACTGTCGACAGTTATCTGTCTACAGCCGCGGGCCGGGTAGTACCACATTCTCGCAGAAAATCGACGTCTGAGTAGTAGCAATTTGTTACTGCGCTTCGTTCGGTGAGCAAGAGAGAGGGAAGCCCAACTTTCTGAGGGTGTTTGTGTGTGGAGGGTTATGGTGGTGCCCTTGGTATCACGAAGCCTCAATGCACGCATTCATACTCCCTTCACTTTCTTCGCGGTAGGCAGCGACCCTGTAAAGGTCCATGAGCGGCAGCAACACTTACCATCAGGTGTACTGTTTGCTCGTTTGCCACCGTTTGCAATAAAAAGAAAAAGGAACAACATCGTTTCATTACAATCATCATTGCCTCAGCCTGTATAAGTCTCGGGCCGACCACTGACGTCAAGTCACCCTGTTCCGGTGGTCGGCCCAACGACGAAGGCGACGTGTCACGGGTGGGTTACGGGTGTGCGTACTTAAGTCACTCTGTCACCCCAGACGGAGTGGTGCGAGGAGTGCGCCGACCGTAACCCACCCCCCAAAAAAAAGCCTATATAAGTCTCAGTGTTGGGCTCAGGCCTCCTCTACAACTCTTCTCCATCGACTTGTTCCCCGGCTTGTCGGCGCGGCGTCCGCCCTTTCGCGGCTGATGCCGAATGTGGGCGGACCCAGCGCTACGTGCCGACAGCTGTTCGTGGGGGTGATCCGGTCGATGGCCCTGTACGGCGCACCGGTGTGGACGGGGTCCCTGACCGTCCGTCTTAGGGCCCTCCTGTGGCGACCACAGAGGGTCATGGCGATCAGGGCCATACGGGGTTACCGCACGGTGGCGACGGAGGCAGCGTGCCTCCTGGCCGGAACCCCCTCGTGGGACCTGGAGGCGGAGATGCTCGCCGACACTTATCGGCGGGTATCGGAGACGTGTGCCCGCGGTGGCATGGTCTCCATCAATGAGATCACCGCCTGGCGAGTCGACGCCCACCGAGAAGTAATTGCCCGTTGGGCAGTCCGGCTGGAGAGTCCTCGGTACGGTGTCAGGACCGTCGAGGCCCTCCGGCCGGTGCTGATGGAGTGGTTGGAGCGGACGCACGGGGTGCTTTCCTTCCGACTGGTGCAGGTGCTGACGGGGCACAGTTGCTTCGGGAAGTACCTACACAAGATAGTCAGGAGGGAGAGCACACCGTCCCCTACCACTGCAGTTGCGACGAGGACACGGCGCAGCACACGCTCGAGGAGTGTGCTGCATGGGAGGGTGATCGCCGTGAACTCGTCGCAATTATCGGTGCCGACCTGGCGCTGCCGACCATCGCCAGGGAGATGCTCGTCAGCGTCAGGAACTGGGACGCGGTCACCGCCTTCTGTGAGGCCGTAATCTCACGGAAGGAGGCGGCGGATCGTGTGCGAGTAGAGCTCGTATTCGGCGACACGTTCCGCCGCCGGCGACTCGGGCGGCGCAGGCGCGAGTATCTGCGCCTAATGCCGCCCTAGCCGAGGCCGCGGGTGATCGGACCGGGGAATTGTCCGTCACCCGCGGAGAGGCTGACCGCGCGACGGCGACCGACGTCCCAGTACGTCGAGAGGTGAGGATACCCGAAAGGGTATTCCGTTGGGCCGACCACTGACGACAAGTCACATCTGCTCCGGTGGTTGGCCCAACAACGAGGTGACATGGGTACGGGTGGGTTATGGGCCCGCGCGCCGTCCTTTCATCGCCCCGGACGGATTGGACCGCGCGTGCGCTTACCATAGCCCACCCATAAAAAAAAAAAAATGGCCTCCCCTACAATGTAAGGAATATTGATCTAGTATTCTATGCTGGTCAGATGTGTTGGGATAATCATTATTTAATTTTATTTATTTCTTCGAATTAGCACGCTGGAGTGGCAATGAGTAAGACACATCGCTCGAAGAACCGACAACCGTTGGAAAAAAGTGTACTCGTGTGGTGACGATGTATCGGACGACGCAGTGTCGGATGCCCCTCGGAAGTTGGACCATGGAATACGATGGATTATAGGGCCACCACCGCAATGTCGTTACTCCCAGAAGGAACGGACACCGTGCGTCCAGACCAGTTTCCTTTTCTATTTTGCGAAAAATTGCAAGTTAACATTCTGGAGGGTAAGGCTTCCTTATCTCCAACCCACCATAATCCTATACCATTGTCCTTCCATTCATGTGGTGTGCAGTGTATCTATTGACCATGTGAAAATGATCGGGTGTGGTGACGGAGTAAGAATACAATTCACCACCCCTTATCTTGCCCGCAGATGTCGTAAAGGACGACTAAGGGATATAATACGCATATAATATCTACGCAAGAGATAGAAAAATCGAAATAAAACTCTATATTTAACCTGTCTGACAAGCATGGTATAGGTCAATTTTCCTGGAGGAGACTCGAGCCTAACAGTGGAACGTATATGAGCTGAAATAATGATTATCCCAACACATCTGACCAGCATAGAATACTAGATCAATATTCCTTACATTGTAGGGGAGGCCATTTTTTTTTTTTTATGGGTGGGCTATGGTAAGCGCACGCGCGGTCCAATCCGTCCGGGGCGATGAAAGGACGGCGCGCGGGCCCATAACCCACCCGTACCCATGTCACCTCGTTGTTGGGCCAACCACCGGAGCAGATGTGACTTGTCGTCAGTGGTCGGCCCAACGGAATACCCTTTCGGGTATCCTCACCTCTCGACGTACTGGGACGTCGGTCGCCGTCGCGCGGTCAGCCTCTCCGCGGGTGACGGACAATTCCCCGGTCCGATCACCCGCGGCCTCGGCTAGGGCGGCATTAGGCGCAGATACTCGCGCCTGCGCCGCCCGAGTCGCCGGCGGCGGAACGTGTCGCCGAATAGGAGCTCTACTCGCACACGATCCGCCGCCTCCTTCCGTGAGATTACGGCCTCACAGAAGGCGGTGACCGCGTCCCAGTTCCTGACGCTGACGAGCATCTCCCTGGCGATGGTCGGCAGCGCCAGGTCGGCACCGATAATTGCGACGAGTTCACGGCGATCACCCTCCCATGCAGCACACTCCTCGAGCGTGTGCTGCGCCGTGTCCTCGTCGCAACTGCAGTGGTAGGGGACGGTGTGCTCTCCCTCCTGACTATCTTGTGTAGGTACTTCCCGAAGCAACTGTGCCCCGTCAGCACCTGCACCAGTCGGAAGGAAAGCACCCCGTGCGTCCGCTCCAACCACTCCATCAGCACCGGCCGGAGGGCCTCGACGGTCCTGACACCGTACCGAGGACTCTCCAGCCGGACTGCCCAACGGGCAATTACTTCTCGGTGGGCGTCGACTCGCCAGGCGGTGATCTCATTGATGGAGACCATGCCACCGCGGGCACACGTCTCCGATACCCGCCGATAAGTGTCGGCGAGCATCTCCGCCTCCAGGTCCCACGAGGGGGTTCCGGCCAGGAGGCACGCTGCCTCCGTCGCCACCGTGCGGTAACCCCGTATGGCCCTGATCGCCATGACCCTCTGTGGTCGCCACAGGAGGGCCCTAAGACGGACGGTCAGGGACCCCGTCCACACCTTATCGAAGCTGATTGTGTTTTTGTAGTGATAAACATCCACGTATTCTGCATGTAAAGTTGTTTCCATAGAATTGTAGATTGAATGTTGTATCTTCTTGATGTGCATTGTGATTTAGTGTTATTATTGTTGCTGAATAGCTGGTCAACAATGCAATTCTTGTTCAATTGCATGTTCTTAACAGCCACGGGATAGCAAACAAACTCCGATTTTTTGTGTAAACAATCTTTGAACTCGTCTTTACTTAATTCAAAGTATCGTTCATTGTTATAGTCGAAGCCTATGAATGCTCTTGGGATTGACAAGCATTCAAAAGAACTCCCGGTCAACTTTTGAGGAATCGCCGTTATGTGTATTAGTGTATATTTTCTTATGTCATGAATAGGATAGTACGCAAATACGTTTATATGTGTTGCATTTATTTCCATGTTAGTCTGTATTAATTGATCCTGAATTATCCTTAAGTTTCCAGGTAACTTTTGATTGGTTGTTTGTATTATATCATTAGCGTATTTAGGACTCAAAATCGTGTATATCGATGCGTTATTTAGGTATATCTCAAGTAACCCGTTGTAATAGTGAATAATCTCTGTTATGTAATTGCTCGCTAATTGATACGTTTGTATTACTTGTATTTTCACATTGTTAGCGTCTACCATCTTATACCATACGTCGTTATCGTACATGAATGCTATAGCTTCATTTAACTTCTTTTCAAAATTCTCTAACTTTTTCTTAATCCGCTCCTCGGTTTGGTTTACAGCGGATACTGTAGATATCATTATGTTTGTTTGATGATTGGCGGCGTTTATAAGTTCTTGTTGATTGCTACTCAATGAGTCAATACTTCTGTATACTTCATCGTTTACTCCGAACACGTATGTTAACATTTGTCCTAATAATCCACGTCTCCTTCTAGAAATCTTTATCCCAGTAAGGTAATCCTTTATCTTCTCAAATCGTGCTTTCTCTTCGTTCAAATGATAATAAAATTCTGCACAATGGGTGTCTTTTGTATACTGTTGCGTGTCAGTGCATAACTTTTGAAACTGATTATTTAAATTCAGTTCCAAATCACTCCTTTCGTAATTAGTTTCTATTCTAAAACTCCCTCTGTTTATTGTTGAAGTACCTATTTGTTCTACATATAGGCCTGGATTTAAATGTTTCATAGTAAACATTGATGTACTTGTTACTTGTCCGATACACAATAATAATGTAGTATAGAGTAACACGCCTGACTTAAGTGTCTTAAACTTTTTATTTATGTTATTTGCTATGTTACTATTCACAGGCGTTTCGGTATTTTTTCTTAATGTATTCGTGTTAGTCATTAATTCTTCCTGATATACGGGTAAAGGAATTAATGTATGTATTGATCGTTTTTGACATAAACCTGTCGATTTTTTGAGTGTCACTACTCTTATCACCCCGTCGCTTCCTGGGTGAACGCTTTCCACTTTTGCCAAGGGCCACTTACTTGGACTTATGTTTTCATCTTTTATTAGTACTATGGTTCCAATTTTGATATTTTCTTGAGTTTCTTTCCACTTGTATCTTTGTTGAAGTTGATGTAAATAATCAGATGACCAGGCTTTCCAGAAATCTTTCTTCATTCTTTGAATTTGTTTCCATCTATTTATTAAATCAGTATTTATGTTTGATAACGGATCTGGGATTCCAACTGCTTCCCGACCAATTAAAAAGTGACTAGGCGTTAGTATTGTATTATCATTGATGTCTTCGCTTTGTGCACATAACGGCCTCGAGTTTAGGCAAGCTTCAATTTGATGTAAAAATGTTATCATTTCTTCGTACGTTAATGTCGATTCTCCAATTACTCGACGTAAATGGTACTTTACTGATTTTACGCTGCTCTCCCAAATCCCACCAAAATGGGGGGTTGCTGGCGGATTAAAATGCCACTGAGTACCTATACTGGTCATCGTATTTTGGAATCCAGGTGACTGTGTTATTTGCAATAATTCTTGTTCCAAAAATTTCGCTGCGCCTACAAAGTTCGTGCCATTGTCACTATACATATGTGACACGTGTCCTCGTCTGGCCATGAACCTCCGCAGTGCCGCAATAAATGTTTCAGTTGTCAAATCTCCCACTAATTCTAGATGAATTGCTTTTGTTGCTAAGCATACAAATACAGCAATATATGATTTGTAGGACTTGTGACCTCTTCCTTTCATTGTTCTTGTTTGTATTGGTCCCGCATAATCCACTCCAGTGTGACTAAATGGATATGATTGCGTGACTCTTGCTTTTGGAAGTATCCCCATTTTCTGTACTTTCGTTTCGGACCTGTATCTCGCGCATTTGACGCACTTTTTTAGTGTACCTTTGACAACTTGTTTTCCACCTATAATCCAGTATTTTTGTCGTAGGACAGCTGTAGTTAGTTTATTTCCTCCATGTAATGTTTTCATGTGTGCGTTTTGTATTATTAATGACGTTATATGATGTCGGCGTGGTAATAGTATAGGATGTTTTTGATTATATGGCAAGTCAGCGTTTTCTATTCGACCTCCAACTCGTAATAATCCATCGTTATCAATAAATGGATCTAGTGTGGATAATTTACTGTTTTTCTGCAGTGATTTTTTCTTTCGAATAATTTCTTTTTCATCGTAAAATTCTTCTTGTTGCAATATGCATAGAATTCGTTTCTCTGTTTCTTCTAGTTCCGTACAGGATAATGGTTCGTGCTTTTTGCGCTTGCTGATAAATCTGTAGCAATACGCTAATGTTCTTATCATTTTATTGTAGTTAGAAAATCGACTCCAGATGTCATACTTTTCATTCGTAGTATTAATTGTTGTTGATAAACAGTACTTGGCTTCTTCATTTGGCTGTGGTGCTGTTGTTGTAATAGGTATATCACTCGTCTGTAACCATGGTGGGCCGTTCCACCATAAGGAACAGTTTATTAATTTTTCTGGCTCCAATCCTCTTGATATAATGTCCGCTGGGTTTTCAGACGATATGACATGATTCCATTGAGCGTTAGATATTATGCTGTTAATTTCTGACACTCTGTTGGCCACGAACGTATGCCATCGCCCAGGATCTCCTTTTATCCATCCCAACGTGATCATAGAATCCGTCCAGCATGAAATCACGGTATTGTTATCACCGTTTAGAGCATTTTTTATTTTTTCTATTAAATTAGCCAATAATACTGCGGCGCATAGCTCAAGACGCGGTAATGTTGTTTTTTGTTTTTTCGGTGCAACTTTTGACTTAGCTTGGAGCAATGTTATGTAGTAACTGTTATTCACCATTACTCTGCTATAGACGACAGCCCCGTATGCTTTTTCTGAGGCGTCGCAGAATCCATACAGCTCAAACTTTGTCCTGTCTATCGTGTGACACCATCGTGGTACTTGTATACTTTCTATGTTTTTTAACTGTTTTTGTATTTCTGTCCATTTGTTTCGTATTATGTCATTTACTGGTTGGTCCCATTCCATCCCAGACGTCCACAGTTGTTGTACTAGTAATTTTAGTGTTATGATGATGGGGGCCAACCAGCCCAACGGATCAAATATTTTCGCCACCTCTGACATAATGAACCGTTTGGTGGGTTTTGTGTTTTCTGTTATAGTTATTTGAAAACAGAATTTATCTTCGCCTGGAGACCATATAATTCCCAACGACTTTCTTGTTTCGTCTAAGGGAAGTTTCAGCATCCGACTTTCTTCTTTATCGCATGTTAAATTGTTCAACAATTCCGAACTATTTGAAGACCATTTTCGTAGTTGGAAACCACCTTTGTTTAACATTGCTATTAATTGTTCTTGTAATTCCTTGACGGAGCTTTCCTGGGATTCTCCTGACAAAATATCGTCAACATAGAAATCCTGTAACGTTACTCTACTGGCGATAGGGTAATTGTCTTGTTCGTCTAATGCTAGTTGTTGTAATGTTCTCACGGCCAGATAAGGCGCGCTTGTTGTGCCATACGTGACCGTTGTTAGTTCGTATTCACTAATGGCCTTTTTTGGAGAAAATCTCCATAAAATTCTTTGATATTTATAGTCTTCTTGGTTTATTTTTATGAACCGGTACATTTTCATAATGTCGGCCATGAAAGCAATCTTATGCGTTCTCCAGCGTAATAATATGTTTGATAAGTCTTGTTGAAGTCGTGGTCCTTTATGTAAATTTTCATTAAGGCTTATTTTACTACTTGTTTTACTACTAGCGTCAAATACCACTCGTAGTTTTGTTGTAAGAGAGTCTTCTTTTATTACCGCTTGGTGGGGAATATAATACTCTCCTGTGTAATATTCTGGTTTAGGTACTTTTCTCATATGACCCATATTTAGGTACTCGTACATAAATTCCTTGTATTGTTGGCGTAAATTTTCATTTTTTTCGAACTGACGTTCTAGTTGTAATAGTCGAGCCACGGCTTTTTTCCTTGACTCGCCATATTTTATGTTCGCGTCCTTAAACGGCAGTCGTACCGTATAAGTGCCGTCGAAACTTCGTATTGTAGTATTTGTATAGTAATTTTCACACAACTCATCATCTTTGGTGAGTGCATAGTGTCGTGGAATTTCTTCTAATTCCCAAAATTTTGTTAATTGTTGTATGTCGTCGGTGCGAGTCATCATGCTTAATACTTTGATGCCACCGTTTGTGTCTTGCGGATATAACCCGGATAAAATCCAACCCAATTCTGTTTCTTGAGCGATTATACCGCCTTGTAGTCGTTTAAAACCTTGTAATAGTATTTTACTATATTCTTGGGCACCTAAAATTATGTCTATAGGTCCCTTTTTGTTGTACGTTGGGTCTGCCAATAGAACATTGTCCAACTCTTGTAATTGTTGTAAGTTACTTCTTGGTAACGAGTTTGTAAGCTTTGGTAGTACTATAAGTGTTACAGGTAGTCTGTACTCACTAGAGTACCTTGGTTGTAGGTTTATGTTAATTGTATATTTCGATGTCTTAGGTTCGTTGTCTCCAATGCCTTTTATTTCGGCTCGAACCTTTTGTCTTGGATACGATAGCAGTTGTGCTACTTCTTCCGTGCAAAATGACGCTTCTGAACCTTGGTCACACAATACTCTTAATAATTGTGGTGTTCCATCATACGACGTGGTTTGTAATAGCGCTGTGGCTAATAAGACCGTATTTTTTGCCTCTAAATTGGTAGCTGATAAGTTCGATAACGTTGTGTTTTGTTTTTTATCACTCATAGTTGGTTTAGGAGTGAACTTTTTCGTATACTCAGAAGACTCTGGTTGTCTTTTAATTGAATCGAATGTTCGGTGTAATAGTGTGTTATGACCTTTATGTTGACATATTTCACATTTTGTATAAAACTCGCTCGTGCATTTTATTTGTTTATCATGATTTAAGCAGCGTTTGCACATTTCTTTGTCTGAGACTTCCTTATATCGTTGCGTCACGTTCAAGGTTTTAAAACTAGGGCATTTATTTATATTATGTTCTGTGCTTTTGCAGTACCAGCAATGTTTACTTTTTGATGATTCTGCTATTGGTACGAGTGTTCCCCGGTATTTATTTATTGTATGATTCACCGAGTTATTACTCAGGTGATTATACGTAATTTTTTGCTGATCGTAGGACTTTAAACTTTTAAATCTTTTTTCTAAAAACTGTAACATTTCTTCAAACGATTCCAATTTGTTTGGGTGTTGTAACTGATCCTCGTATTTTGAATCAGTTTGTTGGTCCCATTTCCTGGCCAAAAGTCTAGCCAAAATAGGGTCCCATGTTGAAATGTCAATTCCTTGATGTTTTAAAGATTCCAAACATTCTTTTATGGTGTCGTGCATGTCTCTTAAACCCGCTGCATTCGCAACATTTAGCTTGGGTAAATCTAATAATTTATCGATGAATTTAATTGATATCATTCGTTCGTCTTCATAACGTTGCGTAAGCAATTTCCACGCGGTTTCATAGTTCGATTCACTTATCGTTAGATGACGTATAATTTTTGCTGCGTCACCTTTTACATTTGTCTTTAAATATTGCATCTTTTCTACCAATGAAATATTTTTATCTTCATGAATAATTTTTTTGAATAAATCATGAAAAGTATACCATGAGTCATAACTCCCAGTAAAAGTTGGAATAGAGATACGGGGTAGTTTTCCTGACGACTGTGTTAAGGTTATTTTTTCGCTGGAACTGTCATGGATTTTTTCTTCCAGCATCTCCATTGTAGTATCGAACTCAATTTGGGTGTTTTCAAAATATTTATTTTTGAAGTAAAGGTGTCCCGATGTATCCTCCTCCAATAATAATTCAATGTGTGTTTCTTCAATATCCTGCCATCGTTTTTGTAAGTTGTTTATTGTAGTTTGTAAATGCCATATAGGTTTGTTTTCAGTGACTGATTCTTTCGCCTGAATTAGCCTTTTTGACATCTGGGATATCCTGAACATTTGTATAAACGTCTTGGGATTCCCTCTCCCTTCTTCTTCGTTTGTGTTTTGTTCTTCAGGTTCATATATCGCCTGAACAAGTTGAAGTCTTGCTTCATAGTTTTGTAGGTGGGCTAAGCCCTCGTTGTATTGTTTTTGGATATTTCCAAAGTAATTTGTAGTGATATATTTGTGAGATGATAACATCTCTTGTTTTTCCAGTTTCGAGTGATTCTCTTGCACCCGTTGGAAAATAGTAGTTAGTGTTTGTCTTTTTTCGTCAATGTATTTTTGTGTTCTTCGGCTCACGGAGTCCTTTTTAATGTTTGTAATTATCCTCCTGATCTCGTTATAATCTTCCTCCTGGCTCCTGATTGCTGTGTTTATTTCTTGTATGTCCATAGTGCTTCTTTTGTCTTCTTCCCTAATAGCCCTACCCTAACTTTCCTACTACTAATGTTTTAAGTCAATACTTATCGTACCTGCGCTCTCGCTATAACACGTCCCTGAAGGTGCGACTTCTCAATCAGCTGGTGAGTCCCGCTTGTGGGAGGCCAGTGACCGAACCGCAACGAGAGGCTTTCTGACAGAGTACGTAAGTAAAAGTCTTTCAGTCAATTCCGAAACTGATGCTTTGTTGAGTACACCAGCCCGTTCTTAACTGATTCGTATGTCTGTTATGTCAAACCTACGGGGGGGTTAGAGGGAGGAAAAATCTTTACTTTTACTCGAAGGACCAAATGTACAGGCGTAGTCTGGGCTAGTGGACTAACGCCGTGTTTGACAGAAGAACCTAAGGTTATAGTTTGATGTACCTAAAGCCCTTAAGTTCCTAGCCTATATGATGGGATACCTGCACCGCGCTACCTAAGGTGACAGGTAGATGTGAGATGGATGTTTGGGTGGAGGATTGGTAATTCTCACTGCCGGTCAAGCAGACTCACAGGACCGGTCAGAACTGACGGCTAAGGGTGTCTTGGCCACAGTGAGATGGAGGTTTGGGTGGAGGATTGGTAACTCTCACTGCCAGTCAAGCAGACTCACAGGACTGGTCAGAACTGACGGCTAAGGGTGTCTTGGCCACAGTGAGAGGGATGTAAATGAGAGATGAATAAATTCAAATCTGATTTATTTTACACAATGTACACCTTATATACTACTTATTGCTAATACACACATATACCATTTTGTGTTAGTGTGTCGTAAGTGTAAAGTATAACGCAGTGTCTTTAAATCATGTCAGTGCTAATTTTGCACATTTGTATGTTGACATGCTTTACTTGTATGTTGACATGCTCTACTTTTGAGTTTGCTGCGTTGCATGTTCAATGTGCATTGAACACCCGTTCTTCTACAGATTTTGGTATTGACACTATTCAGAATTTTACTGAAAGGATGATGTAATAATAGTGATGAAAATTTACATATATACGTCATTAATTTTTGTTATTACACGATAAACGACAACATAAACATAAGTTAAGTGTTGTTACCATATTTGCAATTTAAATAAATTGTGCTATAATATTAATATCGTTGTCATAAAAACACGGATGGACAGATAATCGTGTTCGAATAAACTCAACCGATTGGAAATTGTGATAATAACTCCTTTGAAATAATAATTGGATCATTACTGTTTACTGGAATTTAACCGCACCCGGCTGTGGTAATGGACTGGGGTGTATACTTTTATTATCGCTATAAAATGACGGCGCCTTTAAAAAGCGACCTCATTTTACTTCTAAACTCTGCTAAGAACTTTATATAATTGTATTATTAAGCTATTTAAAGTAAAGCTGAAGTTTTGTGCCACTGAGAAGGAGGATTAAGTTAGTTGTTGCCACGCCAAGTGCGTTTATTAAGATGTGCCAAAATAAAACGATTTTTTTTCACTCACAGCCTAAAGTAACATAGGATATGTCCAAACAAAAATTCTGTCCAAAATCCAGTTCTTAATTTAAATTTTAAGAGGTTCTCCGTGGAACTTTAAGTTTTCCCGTTTGAATAATATAGAAAACATGGTCTTTTAATATTTTTTGTCCTACAAGCTATGAAAAAATAATTTTCCAAGAAAATAAATGAATGGACCCCTTCTTTACTATTAAGTTTAGTATAAAAAGTTATATTGAGTTGAATTTTTATTTTCAGTATTTGATTTGCTACATAGCTTCGAAGTTCAAATTTTTGGTTTTTTGCATTTTTTAGCGGACCATTGTTTTGGAAGATGTGAAAATTCTTCAACATATAAAACCGCCGAAGATACACCGATTGCTCTATAAACGATGACTACAGGACTACTGATCAAATAATCCGATAAATATAGAGCAACTACTGTGCTGAGTACGGCAAATATGGCGATTCCACTACCATGGGAGGATCTTTGAAGGAGCAAATAATGTTCGAATCCAGCCAGAAATCAGCCGTAAGACATTCTTATCTTCTTGTTCTCGAAGATGAAGTTGACATCAGCCGAACGAAGATGACACCAACGCGATGAAACCGTCAACACGGTTTTATAGAAGTCATGATTGATTACATACAGTTCTAATGCTTACGTACGGGGTATTCAGTTACTAGATAGTATTAAAAAAAAGCAGTGCCAAGGAGCAGGAAATTAAGTAAGCGGAAAAACAGTAGCTTCAGGTATATTAGTGAAATTATTACCGAAAGCACAATACGTGTTCTGTAAATTAAGAGATCTCTCAATTAAACACTTAAATTCATAGATAAGGTACGAGAGTATATTAGTATTTACTGCCAGCATCTTGGATCGCTCATTCAATTCAAAGCGACAGTGAACTGAATCGTGCAGTGAAGCACAAAATTAATACGGCATGGCTAGAACGATAGTAGACGAGAACTATCTCGTGTACAATATACGAATTTCAAATTTAGCTTAAGGGGTGAAAATTTATAAGACTTATTTACACCTTACCATCTAGTATATCCATTAAGTATTTACCTATAAGTAATCCTATTATTTTTGACTTTAAAAGCGATTGACATGAGACAATTGCATGTAATAGAGAAGCGAAATAGTGAATTAGATAGGCGAAATGACGAGAATAGACAAAACTAAAGTACAGGCAGTCCTCGACTTACGTCATTTCAAGTTATGTTAAACAATGTTTTGACACTATTCCTCAAACATACGTCAATTGTTTCGATTTCCGGCATAGGAGAATTCACTTGTCGCGAGGTCAATGTCCGTGGGGTTGTAGTTGTGTATGTGTATTTTGATTACATATTAAAGTTTAATTCCGTGTGGATCCTAACCCCTTGAGCTTTATATGCAAACATTTGAAAAAATATGTCGCGCCTTACGTCGTTACGATTTACGTCGCGTATTTCGAGAACCTAACATGCCGTAAGTACGAGGACTGGCTGTATAAGAAATCAACAGTGCTGTGTTAATCGGTGCAATGGATTTAGGACGAGAAGGATTATCATGATGATCGGGATTACTAATTATAAACTATGGCAACTTATATCTCCCAACCATATATCAGCCTATAGGTAGTAGTAGATTAAATATCTAACTCAAAGTCAAAAGTGCGCGCCACGAAAAAGCATTTTTTTTTTGGCATAGGCTGTCTGTCTGCGCACCCGCCGCCCGGCTCCATCCGGGGCGACAGAGGGGCGGCACGCAGCCCCGTAACCCACCCGTGGCATGTCGCCCTCGTCATTGGGCCGACCACTGGTGCAGGGTGACTTGTCATCAGTGGTCGGCCCGACGCAATACTCCTGAGGAGTATCCTCTCCTCAGCTTGGGGCATCGGTCGCCGTCGCGCGGTCGGCCTCTCGGTGGGTGACCTGCGGCCTGTGTGTGTGGCCCTGCAGTGTGTGTTACCAGTGATGACTTACGGCACGGAAACGTGGTCCCTAAATGTAGGCCTCATATCAAGGCTCAAAGTCGCTCAGCGTGCTATGGAGCGGGCTATGCTCGGGATTTCTCTGCGAGACAGAATCCGGAATACGGAAATTCGCAGAAGAACGGGTGTAACCGACATAGCAAGAAGAATTAGCACGCTGAAGTGGCAATGGGCAGGCCACATCGCTCGACGAACCGACAACCGCTGGGTTCTCGAGTGGCGACGCAGTGTAGGACGCCCCCCCACTAGGTGGACCGATGACCTAGTGAAGGTGGCTGGGCGTCGTTGGATGCAGGCGGCACAGGACCGCTCATTGTGGCGCAACATGAGGGAGGCCTACGTCCAGCAGTAGACGGCGATAGGCTGAAATGATGATGATGATGATGATGATACCATGCTGATCAGACGGGTTGTTTTAGGTTTTTATTTTGAGTTTTCCTTCTCTTGCATAGATATTATCTGATTTTTCTAATCCCTTACTCGTCTTTTACGATACCCACGGAGAAAAGAGGGGACGCTAAATTGTATTCTTACTCCGTTCATTAAAAGAGAAAAAAATATATGCATATTTAATAATAGCCAATATTACATAAAATACTATAAAATCATGATGTTTTTCTTCTTACAATTAATAGATTAATAATATTTTAAGTAAAGGATACTTAATGCTGTTTTTATTTGGATTATTTCCATTTAAGTATTACATTGAAATACGACTAGCATCATTCGTCGGTAGGCTTACTAGATTCTAAAAATAAACGGCTAAAGGTTTTCTTCCATTGACAGGTAGACATGCACGTGTTCAAGAGCACGTTTCCTTATTTGCTTTGTTCTACACAGGTAAGAATGAAATGATTACATATAAGAATGAAACGAATTCATACAACTTATGAAAGTACACTATTTTTAAATATACGAATAATACAAACCATATTTTACTTTCAAATTGTACCAACAATTAAATAGTCTTATCGTGTACTGCAATTTCATTCAGAAAAACTTAGGGTGGAATTTCTTATCAATTATGAGCAAGGGCACTTGAAGTATACTAGACAAATGGAAGAGAAAAACGAAGTACTTATATAGAATTTCTATTTAGACTTAGACATAGCTTATCACATCCGTGTGGTGACGGAGTAAGAATGTAATTCACCGCTATCAAGCAAGCGTTGTAAAAGACGACTAAGCTAATTTGAAATGCAGATAAAATGTATGCAAGAGAAGAAAAACTCGAAATAAAAGCCTATACTTATCTCTCTGACCAGTGCGGTTAGTAGGCCAATTTCCCTCAAATTATGGTGAAGGCTAAGGGCCCAGTATATTAGCTATGTTGATATCACATAATTAATAATATTTATAAATAACAACCCAGCCCCCAGACTAGGGATGTGACATTATACATAAAAAAATGATTTTTAATTCATCGATTTTTTTCAGCACGACAAATCGATTATTTATTAATCGTTCTGAAAAAAAAATCGATTAATAAATAATCGATTTTTCTTAAGAAAATAATGGATTCTCTTATGTTAATTGTTTTTTTCCTAATTTGTCAATTAATATCAAAATAAGCGCCATAAATATAATACATTAATTGATTAATTAATTAATATTATAGATTTAATATTATAATAAATTATATTAATAGATTTATTAATTAGAAATAAACAACAGACAGAAATGGTAAGTTTTTATATAATCAACACAAATTAAAGTTTTAAAACGCGTTTCGTTTGATGAAGTCTACACTCCCACCTACCTTGAAGAGTGCGAATCCTCGAACGATATGAGCAACAGGTTCGTGGAAACTATCCACGGGGTCTGGTCGAAGTTCTTTAAAGACTGTCGCGCAAATAGACCAAGTGAACTTTCAGACCAGACTCACAAGCTTGTGGAGCGGAGAAAGGAAAAAGCCGTGCAGTCTTCAGCTGACTGGTTCACACATAGGCAGCTAAATAGACAAATCTCCAAGTCTGTGCGACGCGACGTTCGCCGATTTAATACACAGCATATTGAAGAGGAAATAGAGCGGAACCGTAGCTCTAAAGTGTTCGCACGAGATTTTTCTACAAAAAGACACGTGGTCTCGAAATATCGGCCTCAGCAAAAGGCTCAAAGTTGCTCAACGTGCTATGGAGAGGACTTTGCTTGGTACTTCTTACGGGTTGAGATCCTTCAGCTCTCACCCACCAGTCCGGGTAAAGGTCACAGCCATCTGCAGCTAACAATTAAATTACATAAAGAAATCGGTATTTCTCTACGTGATAAAATCTGGAATACGGCAATGCGTAATAGAACAAGTGTAACCGAAATAGTCCGCAGAGTTAGCACCTTTCAATGGCAATGAGCAAGCCACATCGCTCGTCGAACCGACAACCGTTGCAGAAGAAAAGTTCTCGAGTGGCGATCTCGAATCGGACGACGCAGCGTAGGACGACCCCAAACTAGATGGACTGACTTTTTAAAGTCACAGGGAACCGCTGGATGTAAGTGGTACAGAACCGTGCCGAGTGTCATTCTCGTGGGGAGGCCTATGTCCAGCAGTGGTCGTCTGTAGGCTGATGGATGGTTGATACTTTGGCAGTTTGCGTTTCGGGCGGGCGGCGGTCCATAAGACCAAATTTAATGTCGGGGGTTGACGATGAAAAATCGATAATAATTGATTGTAAAATTATAAATAAAAATCGATTATTAATCGATTATTCATAAAAATAAAAGCGCGTATTAAAATCGATTTTTCTTACAAAATAATCGATTATTTTTTCACATCCCTACCCCAGACCCCTCACCCTCAACCCTCTTGGGCCAGCCGTTCTCTCACCATTAGACTAACGCAAACCTCGGGGGAACATTATATGGCTCTCTAAGTTCTTTTGATATAAGAGAAAAAATGTATCACAAGATTTATAGGAAAGCCAATAAACCGCAGGGAAGCTTGGGGCGTGCTGAATGTGAGTGGCCACACTGCGGTCCTGAGTGCCCCAGAGAGTCGGCCAGGGCCTCGTAAGCAACTCGCCTTTATTGGCTGGCTGGAGTGGAAACCGAACAGTGCCCGCAGGCTTCTCAACTCTGGCTTGCCTTAAACGGCTGGTCAGAGAGGGGTCGCCAGAGCTATATGCTCGGGAGTGGTAGTGTTATTTTCAAGGGCATAACTACGGGGAAACCACTGCGGGTCTCCGTTTATCGGGGACTTGCAATGGTGAAACCACCGACGCCGCACCGCTCGAAACCCCAAGCCACTTGCACCAATGTTGCCCCCCCCTGTTCCCCCCCCCCCCCCTGTTCCCCGTATGGCTTGCGTGTCTGTGGCAACCGTTTGGAGGGGCCCATTCAGTGAGTTGGCGAGTCACCGTTTGCCACCGTTCAATACTATGCAAGGGATTTAAGGCAGACGACAGGTTAAAATCAATAGTTTTAAGTAAAATAGTTCACCAAATCTCGCAACCCCATAACCAGGTTTTAGATATCATCATTGTACAATAGTTTTACACCTACTGTTGGCAGTGCACGAGTGTTATGTACAGACGTGGAGTGTCATTGGTAGACGTCCCATCCCATTTTTAGATTAAATTTCGTGTTGGATCCATATCCCCCCCATGTAAGCCTTTCAAAGGACCGGGTGTCTTCTAGGGATGATCGATGTTAGAAAAACATCGATGTTAACATCGATGTCAACATCGAAAGCCCAACATCGATGTTCGATGTTTATCGAACACCAAACATCGATGTTACGGAAACATCGATGTTACGGAAACATCGATGTTAATGTTACGGCGACGATATAAAATCCTGCGGGCAATGAGCTTAATGAGCTTTTTTTTCCTTCGCAGCTGCGTTTCCGTCATTACCCCGTCATTCCACGAGTTTTCCTTTTCAACATCGATGTTTTCCTTTCAACATCGATGTTTTCCCTTCAACATCGATGTTTCCCTTTTCAACATCGATGTTTTCTTTTCAACATCGATGTTAAAACATCGATGTTTTTCCTTTCAACATCGATGTTCATCGAGCATCCCTAGTGTCTTCCCTTGGAAAATATCCATGAACCAAAAGGAGGTACATTATAAATATACACATATGTTTCCATGTAGTGACTGAGTAAGAATACTGTTCCCTAGAACAGGGGTATTTATTTGGGCTCAGATGACACACATGAATGACTCAATGAATATGAGGTAAACTTAGCAAAAATTACAATACTAACTTAGACTACTTAAGACTATACATACCCACTATAGATACCATAATCCATAGCTTTAAAAATTATTTTTAAATTTAAGGAAATTTTATACCTACGAAGTCAAGGCATCGATTTCGGTGGTCCGCTCAATCGGCGTTAAAGGTTAATACGCAGGGTTATGGGGTCGCATGCCGCCCTTCCGTCGCTCCAAATGGCTTGGGCGGAGTTTTACTAAACCATAGCTTGTCAAAAACAAGGAGTTCTATTTAATACAAGTATCTTTAGTGTTTCTTTCCTTTGCTAAAGTAAAATATTTCGATTTCATTTCGAGGCCAAAGTTGTATAGAAATATTGAATAATACACATTAGTTAGACGAGTATCTTTGTATTCAATATGTAAGATTATACTCTATCTTCGTATAGTAAGCATACAATTCACCGTCCCCTATCTTGCCCGTGGGTATCATAAGACGACTAAGGGATATGATATAATATGCATTCAACATCTATGAAAAAGAAGCCAAGCTCGAAATAAAACGCTATGCTAATCCATCTCAATAGTGTGGTATATAAATTCCCCACCTTTTGCGAAGGAGGCTCGAGCCCAGCAGTATGCATGTGAGTTGTGATGATGATGACGAGTATACTCTGTATTGGTATGTTTTTTTTTTAAGTAAAACACCCTATACTAAGGAAATAATCCTTGGGAAACAAATGTATAATTAACGAACACCATTTACAACCAAAATCAGAACAACAATTTGTGGATCACACAAAGTATTGTTCTGCGTAGAAATCTAACCCACCATGACACCATGACCCATGGCAATTTGACATCTTAAACACCAAACTATCTATGCAGTTTGGATTGAGGCAACTAAGAAGGAATTTCTCGTCCCCTGTGTAAACTAAAAGGTAACTAATGATGTCGCAGTATAATAATGGAGTCGGGTCGATCACTGAAGACAAAGAACTCTGCACCGGTGGTCGGCCCAACGACGAAGGCGACGTGCTATATGGGTGGGTTACGGGGCCGCGCGCCGCTCCTCTGTCGTCCCGCCCGGGCAGCGGGTGCGCTGACCGTGGCCCACCTTAAAAAAAAAGAAAATAGCAAAAAAAAGGATGCTAATGTAAGTTCTCAAACTGAATAATTCTACTGACAGTATGTGAAATCCTTTTTTTGGGCCAATTGTGCCTTCACACTATTTAACTTCCCGGGGCGACAGAGGTTGGCGTGGGACCACATAATCCTTTATAGTTCCTCTGTCCGGGTGTGCCACCAGCACCGAATTCCTATTAGTGCTGTTAATATATAAGAGAGTAGCTTCTTAAAAAATTATTCAAAGAGAATACATTACCAGGAAAAGTGTCTAAACGTGTCTTGTATGTTAATCCAGGGTGAGATACACAGATCAAAATTGGTCCATCCGTTAGAGCGTGAAAAGATAACAAACACATATACACATTTTCGCCTTTTTATTTCAATATCATCAGCAAGATAAGCCCGTCTTTATCTTTGACGTAATTTTACTTTTGATTATTTACCTTCAGCTGGAAATTTGTACTCCATTCCACCATATCTTCAGTTTTTTATTTTTTATTTCTTTATGGTGATTCTTTATTCATGATGATAATGATTAGTAAGATAAGCCTGTCTTTGACATTAGTTTCGCTCGTAGCTTTTTATCTTGAGCTGGAGCTTTGGGGAACGATATCAACTTATCCTTAACTTATTTGTAGTTTTATATAACAGCAGTTGAATTCATTTAAATGCACGTATCTTATTAACTTATGTCACATATGATTTTTGCGAAAATTTAGCCGTTTACGCAGCAGAAGCTATCAAAAGAAAAAAAAACGAGTTTGATACCTACATTCTTCATTGTTGCTCCGCTCCTGTTGGTTTTAGCGTGATGATATATAGTCTATAGTTTTCCTCAATAAATGGGCTATCTAACACTCAAAGAATTTTTCAAATCGGACCAGTAGTTCCTGAGATTAGCGCGTTCAAACAAACAAGCTCTTCAGCTTTATATATTAACTAGCAACCCGCCCTCGCTTCGCTTCGGTTTCAGTGGCCTTACTTGCGTGGTTCCCAATCCCGTGGGAATACCGGGATAAAATATAGCCTATATTATACCCTGACATTATAGCTTTCCCTTGGTGAAAGAGTTTTTGAAATCGGTCCAGCCGTTTTGAAGATTACCTTTAACAAACAGACAGATAGACAGACAAAAAAAATATAAAGTGTATTTTAGGCATATGTATAGTGTAAATAACCGTGTGAGCGTGAAGAAAGCGTATTATTTAGACATTACAAACAGACACTCCAATTTTATTTATTGGTATAGATTTTTAGGCATATGTATAGTGCAAATAACCGAGTGAGCATGAAAAAAGCCTATTATTTCGACATTACAAACAGACACTCCAATTTTATTTATTGGTATAGATATAGAAAATTAATTACTTAACCATATTATTATGATGTAGATCTGCCTACATACTCGTACGAGTACATACATTTGTGCCACAAAATGCTCATCCGCTTACTAATACCGTTACAATGTGAGGTCATTGCTTCATTTACGTTCATTTGTATCATATAATTATAAATGTCATTGATTGTAAATTGATATTATGTTCGTCTCATACAAGCGGCTCGTTGGTCTAGGGGTATGATTCTCGCTTTGGGTGCGAGAGGTCCCGGGTTCAAATCCCGGACGAGCCCTTCTTTTTACTGTTTTTTTTTTTGGCATATTTTTTTTTACTTTTTGATAATATTTGTTTTTCACTGTTAAATAACTTGTAACTAAATATAAAGTAATTAATGTTAAAATGTATCAAAACAATATTTTTACTTTAAACTTCCTTTATCTGTTGTAGTATCTGTATATTATATAGACATTCCGATAATGCTATGTGATAGCGGCTACGAACACCATCAACCTTTGATGGCTCGTGGGTATCGTAAAACATGACTACTCTACATAGGCCAAGGCCAGCTCCAAGGTCTGGTCAACAATTGCATTCCCAAGGAGAATTGACGTCAGGCTGACGGTCAGTCATAAAACTATTGCCAATAACTCTTGCAATATTTCCTATGAAAGAAAAGTACATATTGAGTCGACCCCAACTAATCGGGATAAAAGTAGTTATAACTACGAGCCATTCAGATATTATTATATGCATCTATCATTAGTATGTCGTTTAGTCTTATCTGAACTCTTACGCGTCTCACTACTGGAGTTGAACCTCGTCGCCAACAGGAGGAAAATTGACCTACTAAAATATGCTGATTAGGCATGTTGGTATGGAGTTTTATATCAAGTTTTCCTTCTTCTGTACTGAAGTTATATGCGTATTACCTCCTTTAGTCGACTTTTACGACATCCACGGATAAAATAGGGAGTGGTGAATTGTATTCGTACTCCATTACCACACGAGAATAATTTGTATTGCTAAAGAATATACGCAAGCCTACCGATTGTGAGTATATCTCGAAATGCATCTTTGTACTGGCCTATCCACATTGCCTTAGTACCAGTTAAGTTATTACTTATGTTGTTAATATAGCTAGGTATCGGAAATATATAAAATTTTCTGAATGTAGTACTGCTATTGTATCAGAACATTACTGCATATGCTTATTATCAAGATGTAAGTGACGGTTTAATTAAATTTCCAGTTGTAGATATATAGAGTTCATAATTGAGTCCATAGGCTCATCGAAATTTATCTATTTCTGTGCGACGATAATTTTACATCCACGCAATCGAAACGTGTTAAGCAAGTATATGGTATTTTAGTTTAGGTGACCCGTCATCAAACACCTTTCACTAAAGTATTAAAATTTAAATTTGAGTGTTTTATATAATTTCAAACATGTTAACACCGGCTCGTTGGTCTAGGGGTATGATTTTCGCTTAGGGTGCGAGAGGTCCCGGGTTCAAATCCCGGACGAGCCCAAATCTTTTTGTTTTAAAATCATCGTTCTTACCTATATAGACGTATTTTCTGTATAATAATAAAATACTGCAAATGTTTTATATATGTACTATGTAAAAAATAAATCTCTGTAAAGTGCAAATATTTTCTTCCATTATTCACACAATGTTAACACAATATTTTTAACAAAAAACCAGTTAACAAGATTTGTTATTGTAATCTTTCAAGGTTGTTTGTAAATGTTATAATCTAAAATTGCGTCATTTTATGTTATAATCTGAAGTTATGTATTATGATAAAAATATGATTTTAGTAATTTCGTATATGTTCAGAACAGTAATAAGCCAATACCATCATAATTAGTGTTGCCCAAATGCAAGACCAAGACGAGACTTGGACCGGTCTTGGTCTTGGTCTTGCAACATCACACCTGGTCTCGTCTTGGTCTTGCGCACCCGGGTCTTGGTCTTGGTCTTGGTCTTGCGCACCCGAGTCTTGGTATTGCAGCAAGAGTCTCGCAAAGTTTTGCAGTTAGAATAACGTAACAGTAATTTATCATGGCAATGAAAAATCCAACTAAATTAATCAAATATCCCATCCTATCTATCCATCTGTTAGCCTATAGTTCACTATTGAATACAATACTTACCACTGGAGAAAATTACTCTTCTATTCCCCTGGTGTTCCATTAGACAGCGTTACTACTCTTATGACAGGACTTTCGACCCTATTTTCTTAAGACGTCACCACACGAGGCAGTTGATACAATAAATTTTATGTAATTTTATAATGCGATATTTTACAATTAATGCGATTGTTTATATTCCCGTTCAAGTTAAGTGGTATGTATCTATTGTATTTCCAGTTTAGTTACTGATACTCTGGATACTTGAAAAAACCTGTTGCTCTATTGCCTATATAATACTTTGGCCGCTGGATCCATGTAGCTCTTAATATACTATTAATTCAAGAACATATAAAACTGACTTAAAATTTTATGGTTTTAATACTTGTAAAATGTATGATATTCGTCGTCATCGTCACAGCTCATAAAAGTGCCACTGCTGGGCTTAAGCTTCCTTCCAGTAAGAGGAAAATTGATCTACTATACCACGCTGGTCAGACATGTTGGTACAGGGTTTTCTTTCTAGTTTCACTTCTCTTGCACATATGTTATATACACAGGGTGTATCAGGTTATGGGATAACTGTTCATGTATGTTGTAGTTCAACAGTCATAGATCATAATTAGAATGTATATTACACAAAAACAATATAACGTAAAAGTTATAGTGATTACAAAAATGTGTGTCTAAGAGTTTATGCCTTAAATTTTATGCATTAGGTAGGTATGTACAGACAGGATATATGTAAGCATGTAATATTTCGACAGTATAAATAGGTATTGGATTTGCGCGAACCTTTCAATGGTTACGTAGGTACAAAGGCGACTCATCAACGGTCATCGGCCGATCAGCTGATTTATGTTAAAGCGAAGTTTGTCTTGCTTATGCAAACGTAATCATTGATTTATTCAAATTCTAATGAACATTTAACAAAATACGAATATGTTGTAGATTAAGTATCATTCCTTTATACATTTTAATCAATTTACACGAAAAAACGATGACAAAATTGAGAACTTACATGTCTCTCAATTCATTAACGAATCGATATTTTTATTTCAATTTTTTTTCATGGGTTCCTAACACCATTGCCCGATCCGATTTGATACGACATCCACGGGTAAGAGAGTGGTGAATTATATTCGTACTCTGTCTTTTTTTTTGTGTGTGTGTAGCTGTTGGTCGCAGATGACCTTGACAGCTTAACGCGGTCAATGGGTGAGCGCTGATGGCTCTCAACCCGGTAAGTAAGTTAAGCGAACATCACCCGAGGGCTCCCCCCTGTGGGGAACGGACCTCGGCTCGGGGCGTCGCCGAGAGCAAAGTGGGCGTGGCCAAGTTTAGGTTAATGACTTTTACGCGGCGCGGTTTTCGACCTCGACGGCGAGGCCGATACCGCGGAGTTTTATCTGTTATCGCTGCGCGAGCTGTGTAGGTCCTTTCTTGGGCGATCATAATAGCGTCATCTTCTTCTTCAAGAAGATGACGAGGACGTCGGACCGCGGATATTTTTGAGGGGACGTAGTTTACCGCCCCAACCACTAGTGGATTGGGGTGAGTCGTGGCAGAGGCAAAATAGCGCTGGAAGCAATGCTTCATGTACTGCCTGATGGTGATCGTACTCTGTCCCTACATGGACATTTATATAGATTAATTGTAGGCATATTTCTATGTCCAACAGTGAACGTCGTTGGGCTAATGAATAAACGGATATATAAATATGTATAATGGGCAAGAGCACTCTCGTGATTACGGTATTTTTGTCCTTAAGCCTTTCCGAAGAGTAATTCTGAAAAGCCAACACCAACATTGGGAATCGATTGGCCAATAGATGGATATCTCAAGACTTTGACTTTGACTTGCCGTGTAGTGACGGAGTAAGAATATAATTCATCACCCCCTATTTTACCTGTGACTGCGAACCCACGACTAAGGGCTATAATATATAACATCGGTGCAAGAGAAGGAAAACTTGACATGTATGACCTGTAACAACACGGCCGATCACCGTGGCGATTCCCCTCCGGCCACGGCCGATTCTCCTCCTGTTATGTAGAAGACACGAGCTCAACCGTATATAAGCTGAAATGGTGATTTGAATTAAATGCAAGACCGCGAGACTCTTGCAGGCCCAGTCTTGGTCTTGCTCAAGTCTTGGTCTTGGTCTTGCAAAAATTAAGCGGTCTTGGTCTTGGTCTCGGTCTCGCATTTCTCGCAAGACCAAGACCAAGACCGCAAGACCAAGATTTTTTTGGGCAACACTAATCATAATAGGTATTATTTTACATTGAGAACCGATAGAGTACACAGAGTGACCCAAAGTCTTTTTGCCGCTCCAGGGGCTCTAGTGTGTCTGTAAGATTGGAATCACCGACGATTGAAATAGAACGTCTTTGCAGGGAATCAAGTGGGTCAAGTTGATATTTAGGCGTGATCATGGCTGCCCAGAGATATGAACAATATGCACCCTTCTTTTCTGATAATGCACAAGCTTTGTATCTTTGTGGAATTTAACTGAACTAAGTTCCGTTCACCTCATTCTGGTACCTTCCCTAGAGAATGCTCGACTTTAAACACAAGTAAAGTCCATCTTGCCTGTAACATACTCTGAGAGACATTCTGATTCTTGATGTATTGTTCGTCACCCGTGCTGTCATCCACATAGCACATATCCGCATAGCGACATGCACTCCATGGATACATGGAGTGCATGTCGTCATGCACTCCATGGATAAATAAATACTTTAGCTAATATTATAAATATTAGGTGTTAGTACGAGTATAGATATTACAAATGATATCTTATAGTACTGAACCGTGATCTTTAAATGTTGGCGTCCAAGTTGAAAATCACTTAGCGCGTTATATAAAGACTATTCTCAATATTTCTCTACGTAATAAATTCTAGAGTTAGCATATGTGTAGAAAAACGGTTGTAACGTAGGGCTTTTAATATGCCCGAAGCATTGGCATGTTGAAATTGCAATGGATAGGTCACACGTACCGGCAACTGGAAGAAAAGTTTTCAAGTGGCGACCACGAATGACTGACATGTTAAAAGTTGTAAGAAGCCGTTGGATACCAATGGCATAATACTATTCCGTGTGATTTTCATTCCGCTTTCCTCTTCCCTATAGACCTAGTCTGGAGGTCTATAAGCTAATGGATAAATGGAATAAGTACTAGCTACCCAAAAAAAAATATATTGTGAGCAGCTTTAAAAGTATAAATAAATATAGAATTCTTTGGAATCATTCTCCAGTACCAGATTTTAATGTATTGTTTTAGAGGTCTTGTCTTCGCTGCATGTTATAGTTCCTTCCTAATGAAAGCAGTTTGGGGCACATCGGTTGCTTGTTTTTAAAGTCCATAACCCACATAGGAACATTTTTTGGTTTTAATATATAAGATTTTCGACGCATTTTAGATGCCATTCACATAATAGATATTGTGATGACAGAATCATATGAATCGATACGATTCTAACACAATCTTATTATAGTTCAATTTTTCCAATGACAGCATATCCCATCAAACACAATAGGGCTGACATAACAAAAATTGGGACGGCCGTGGCGTCGTGAATTGTGACATTGATTTATTATGCAAAATAAAAGGTTGTACGACGAACCTTATCTGATCTTGTCGCGTGAAATATTATAACAATGTTGCTTTATAGGACATTGATGTAAATGAAACCTTTAGCGCACAATGGATACAGTAAAAGTTCGACCCACTTCACGGTAAGTGGCAGCTGACGTTTATAGAAAGGAAAAACAAAAGCATCGGGTATTCCTTAATTTTTTCAGCTATAACCTCCCTATACTTTCAACAGAATTCTAGAAAATTTAAATTTTTAAATACAAAAATATTAACATTTTTATAATATTTTATATATAAAACTTTAGAGGACCAGGATCTGGGCGAATTGATATTTTTTAAATCTTATTATTATCATCTTTTAATAATAGCTCAAAATCATATGCTAAGGATTTAATTTACGAAAAGCTTCATCATCATCATCATCATCACAGCTCATATACATCCCACTGCTGAGCTCAAACCTCCTCCACAACGGGAGGGAAACCGACCTTACTATATCATGTTGGTAAGACAGGTTGGTATAGGGTTTTATTTCAAGTTTGCCTTCTCTTGCATAGATGTTATATGCTTATTATATCCCTTAGTCGTCTTGTACGACATCCATGAGCAAGATAGGGAGTGGTGAATTGTGTTCTTATTCCGTCACCACACGGAAAAGCTTATAAGAACCATTATATCGATACATTTGAATAATGATACACTTTCTAATATTATTTAACAATTATTATCATGGTTATTATCATCATTTCAGCTCATAAAGGGTTTTTTTTTGGTGTGGGTTGCGGTCGCCGCACTCCTCGCACCACTACGTCCGGGGCGACAGAGGGGCGTAAGCACGCACACCCGCAACCAACCCGAACACCATGTCGCCTTCGTCGTTGGACCGACCACCGGAGCAGGGTTACTTGTCATCAGTGGTCGGCCCGACGGAATACCCCCTAGTGGGGTACCCTCCCATCGACCGACATCCCCCTCGGGAAGGACGTCGGTCTTTCCTCACGCGGTCGGCTTCTCGGCGGGTGACGGACTAATTCCCCGGTCAGGTCACCCGCGGCCTCGGCTAGGGCGGTATGAGGCGCAGGTAGTCGCCGGCGGCGGGTCGCTTCGTGGAGTCTGCGCTAGGGAGAAATAAGATAGGGAGAAAAATAATAATTTCAATATGTCTTTCTCTGTTAAACTCTTCACCCAAGTGAATATGAGACAATCATGTAGGTGGTCCAACAATTTTCCATTGAATTTAGCAATAGCCCCGCAGCAAGAGAAATATTAAACAATGCCAGTAAAATTATTTTCATCATTTTTCTCAAACGCTTATTATAACCACGAACTCGGCATAATGTTAAACTTGTAACGCGACGTAAGGCAATCGGGCAGGGCAGCGGAAAGGACGGACATGTCAATTTGTCCATGTGACTTTTTGGGTTACTCGATCTCGGAACAGACTAGTTATTATTTTGAGGGAGAAATAAAAGACTATTGATGACAGCTACATACATACTATATCATAATTATTTTATTTTTGTAATTTTATAAGCGCGTCCGTGTGGTGACGGAGTAAGAATACAATTCACAACCCCGTGGGTGGTGCGAGACGACCCATCTTACCCGTGGGTGGTACGAGACGACTAAGGGATATAAAACGCATATAACATCTATGCAAGAGAAGGAAAACTCGAAATAAAACCCTATACCAACACGTCTGACCAGCGTGGTATAGTAGGTCAATTACCATTCCATTATGGAGGAAGCCTGAGCCCAACAGTGGGACGTATATGGGCTGAGATGATGATGATGATGATAAGCGCAAAAGTCCATAAAATTACATATAAATTTTACTAACTTCTTCGCATAATAATGAAACTATTAAAAAAAAAAATAGTGCTATAAAGCTTACATATCAAAATAACACATAAGCTATTTTCATGAATATTCTGTGAATTAAACAAATTATTATGATGATTTAAAGCAGTTCCGTAAAATTTGCAACTTCATCATCACCATCATTTTAGATCATATACGTCTAACTGAAGGGTTCTCTACAATCAAAGGGAAATTGACCTTCTATACCAGGCTGAACAAACCTTTTACTATTGGGCTTTATTTCGCGTTTCTTTCTCGTCATAAACATATTTAATCCCTTAGTCGTCTTTTACGACACCCGTCGGCAAGAAGGGGTGGTGAATTATATTCTTACTCGGTCGCCACACAAAAAAAATGTAATTTAAATAGATGTAACTATAGGATATTGTTAAAGCATTGTTCGAACGTTGTGACAAATAAATAGACAATAAGGTTGACGAAAATGATACTATTTTAATACACTGAATAGAATATACCGGCTATATATGTAAAACAAATACAGATGAGGCAAACCATTGCGTTGTAAAAAATCTAAGGTTTCTGTAAAAAATAACCTTAAGGGGAGAAAGGTGATCGTAAAAACACCATCCATCGGTTTTATAGACAATAACCGCGCGAAGCGGGGCCAACATAGAGTAAAATAATACACCGGGAATCAGACAGCTTATTTTATAGACTTAAACGGATCTAGAGCTCTTTTTTCATTTTTTTTTTTTTGTGTGTGTGTACAGCTCTGTTGGCCGCAGATGGCCTTGACAGCTTGACGCGGACTATGGGTGAGCGCTGAGGGCTCTCAACCCGGAGAAAAGTATGCTAAGCGACATCGCCCAAGGGCTCCCCCTGTGGGGAACGGACCTCGGCTCGGGGCGTCGCTGGAGGCAAAATGGGCGTGCCCACGTTTTTAGTCGTGACTTTTGCGCGGCGCGGTTTCGCACCTCGACGGCGAGGGCGGAACCGCGGATATTTATTTGTTAAGGCCTCGCGGGCCGTGTAGGCTCTTTGTTGAGCGAGTGTGATATTGTCGTCCTCTTCGTCGAGGACGTGACGAGGACGTCGGATGGGGATCTAGAGCTCTCTTTAATTTGTTCAATTAAATGTAACATCAGTTTACGCGAGTATTACACATTCTAAATAAAACTACTTTGCGGCTTTTATCGCGTTTATATTTGATTTATGATTGCCCGACGTTTTAAACACTTTACAGAATTCGAACTCCAGTCCACCCGAGACCATGAATCGACCGTCGGGCAATCATAAATCAAATACAAACGCGATGAAATCCGTAAAGTAGTTTTATATACAATTAAATGTATTTTAATTTAAATATAAATTTTATTTTATATTTATACGATACCAGTTGAACCAAGAGAGGTTATACACAAATCGAAAGACAAGGGTACAGTCTCGGGAGGCTGCGTCAGGATCACAGATACTTATTCTTGAACATCAAGTTCAATTTAAAATGAAATCTCTATATTTTATGTTTCTGTGCGGTAACGGAGTAAAAATACAATTCACCACTTCCTTTCTTGCCAGCGGGTGTCGTAAAAGATGACTAACGGATTAAACGTGTAAATAACAGTCAGGCAAGAGAAGGAAAACTTGAAACGAAATCCTATACCAACACGTCTGACCAGCGTGGTATGGTGGTGGTGGACCAGTAGATTAATCTCCCTTCTATTGTGGAGAAGGCTTGAGCTCTACAATAGGATATACATCAGCTGAAATGATGACGATAATGATATTTTATTTCCTTTATCTACAATTAATAGAAGAGTGAATCAAAGCGAAGTTTCTTATATAATATTTTAGCAAATATTTAGTTATTAAAAATTATATACAAAACAGTAAATTGAACATTTTCCATTCACAATCTTACGGAAGTCGTTTTAACATGCTCTGTATATCAAATCTTTACATTTGCACATTTCAAATGTTAGAGTTTTTGTTTGTAAATTGAGATTATTTTGGCAGGACTTCAACTCATATCTACTCATTGGCAATCAAAACAGCAAACAGAAAGGATGTTTTCTCGATCGAATCTCCCTTTTCTGCTAAAAGTTACTTCGGACTAAAAAGCTAATTGTATTCTTACATCCTTAATACACATGCGCTTCATATAATTATGTAATCCCTAAGGCACTTTGTGAAAGCAAGTTTTAATATTAAAACATTCTTTAGATTTACGTATTCAGACTGTTTACATAACCTGAGTAATTATGTAACCACATGTTCATCTAAAACTGCTACTGATATTTTTATGAAAATTAGATAGGTATAAATTCTAGCTAGGTTATAAAAATTAATATAACTCTTATTCATATGTAGGATGGCGTGTGGTGATTAGCCACCCTACAATTGTGTTGTAGTCGGTGCAGGTAGGTGTGAGAAGACGGCGAAGAAGAACGAAGAGAGTTATTTCTAAGACTGACGATTTATTTACATTTCATAAATTATGTACAATAAATTGATAATAGAACTAGTGACGACCGTACAAGTGTGCGAGCTGATATCGTATGTCGACTGAATGAATAGACATTTTTTTTTTTTTTTTTTTTTTTTTTTTTTTTTTTTTTTTTTTGTGTGTACAGCTGTTGGCCGCAGATGGCCTTGACAGCTTGACGCGGACTATGGGTGAGCGCTGAGGGCTCTCAACCCGGAGAAAAGTATGCTAAGCGACATCGCCCAAGGGCTCCCCCTGTGGGGAACGGACCTCGGCTTGGGGCGTCGCTGGAGGCAAAGTGGGCGTGCTCACGTTTTTAGTAGTGACTTTTGCGCGGCGCGGTTTCGCACCTCGACGGCGAGGGCGGAACCGCGGATATTTATTTGTTAAGGCCTCGCGGGCCGTGTAGGCTCTTTGTTGAGCGAGTGTGATGTTGTCGTCCTCTTCGTCGAGGACGTGACGAGGACGTCGGATGGAGGAGATTTTGGAGGGTCTATAGGAAGCCGCCTCAACCACTAGTTGGTTGGGGTGTGTCATGGCAGAGTCAAAGTAGCTCTGAGAGCACCGTTTCATAAACTGCTTGATGGTCGGCAGTCCGAGGTCGATGTGGAGATCGACGTTTCGTATGAACCACGGTGCTCCCGTAGCTCGGCGCATGAAACGATTTTGTAGTGTCTGTAGCCTGTGGATCCTGTGTGGCTTAACATGCGCGAACACCACGCTGGCATAGGTCATGATAGGCCGTATGCAGGTGGTGTAAAGTCGGACTTTGCTACTCAGGGGCATACGCGACCTAGAGTTGAGTAGACAGTGGAGACGGCCCATCACAAAGGCTGCCCGTGCGCGGACTTGCTTTATGTGAGGGGCGAAGCTGAGTCGATCGTCAAGGGTCACACCCAAGTATTTGGCCTGCCTGGTCCAAGTGACCGGCTTGTTGAAAATTTTAAGGGGGGGAATGCTATCGATAGAGTAGGAACGGGCAGTTCGTCTAGTGAACATGACCGCCTGACTCTTCTCGGGGTTGATTTCTAATCTCCATTTCCTAAACCAATTGGCTAGGGCGGTAACCGCTGTTTGGAGAGTCTTGGCTATTGTTGTCGGGGATCTACCAGCACAAAAGAGTGCGGTGTCATCAGCGTAAAGCGCTTTATGTACCCGGTTGAATTTGGGCATATCGCTAGTGTATAGCGTGAAGAGAAATGGGGAGAGGACCGACCCCTGAGGGACGCCGGCCTTGATAGGGTGGAGGGTCGACAACGTCCCTTCCACCCTGTAGCGAAAGCTGCGATGACTTAAGTAGTCATGTATAATGAGAATTAAGTAGTGAGGGATCTTGAGGAGATAGAGTTTGTAGATTAGGCCTTCATGCCAAACCTTGTCGAATGCTTTCGCTACGTCTAGGAATAATACACCCGTATATCTGTTCATGATGAACTGACTACTTGTGTATTCTACCAAACGGTGAACTTGTTGTACGCAGCTGTGTTTAGCTCGGAAGCCAAACTGTGCGTCGGGAACGAGGTTGTTAGCCTCGGCGAATGTACGTAGTCTACTGAGAACTATTCGTTCGTAGATCTTACCTAGACCTTTTAGTAGACTAATCGGGCGGTAACTACTAGGTTCGGTACGGCGCTTGCCGGGTTTGTGGATTCCTATTACCACGGCCTCTTTCCATTGCGCGGGAAAGATGTTATTATTTAGTGCTGCATTGAAGATGCAGCACAACAGAATTATTAAGTGGGCGGGGAATAATTTAATGACTTTATTTGAGATTCCGTCCGAACCTGGGGTTTTCCTGGTTTTGAGACCCCTGACTAACGATTCGACCTCATCGGTGGTCACTGCTGGGATTGGCTGATCGGGGCTGTCGTTACCTAACGAGCGCGAGAGAGTGTTACGACGTTCCACTTCGTCGGCGATGAAGCGGTGATTCGCGGCGTCGGGGTGTAGTGTACTCGGCGTACACTGAAGCTCCAAGCAGTCGGCCAGGCATTCTGACTTTTCATCGTCCATGAATGCCGGAGGCTGGTTGGGTCTGGTGAGAGGAGGGAGAGTGGACACGATGTCTTTTTTGAGTGAGCGGGAAAGCTGCCAAAAGGCTGTGTGAGAGGGTTCTAGCTCCTCGATCATGGCGTCCCATTTGCTCTGTCTCAATTTTTTAATTGCTTGTTTAACCTGCACAGATGGCGTAGTGGTTAATGCTAGTGACCTACAGCGCCAGTGTCGGGGGTTCGAATCCCACGCAGGACAACACTTTGTGCGATCCACAAATTGTTGTTCTGAGTCTGGATGTAATTTGTGTCCGTTAATTATATGTGTATGTATTTCTCGCGGAAACGCAATGAGTTTCAAAAATTAAAAAAAAAAACTGTACGAATGGCGGCGATGTGGTTCGCGACACGTCACGTCTCGTTTCCGTCGGGGGCGAAAAGTGGCCCACAGAGAACCGCTCTGCTACGCTGAATATGTCAAAGATCGTAGCAGGTGGAGGGCAGTGGACTCTGCCTACCCCTATGGGAAAAAGGCGTGAATATATATTGTTTAACCTCCCTCTGGAGTGACCGTAGGCGGGTACGGTTGTCCTCCGTGGGGTAGCGGTCATAAGCGCGTGTCGCGGCGTTTTTCCGTCTCAACAAGTCACGGACGTCGTCTGGCAGGCGCCATTTACGATCGCTCGTATCTGGTACCGGCCGCGAGCAGTCGTCCATTATCGACTGCACGTGACTTGTGAGCGAGTCGATCGCCTGAGAGGTATCTTCCTTAGACGTAATGTCTTTGGGAATTTGATCAAGGTGGACCGACGAGGTTGACTTGAGATTTTTCTCTAGCCGTGCCCAGTCAGTCGCTATCTTGGTCCTTTCGTTGTTGTGGCCTGAGGGGCCGGGGGTGCGGGAGGCTAATTCCAGAGTCACCGGGCGGTGATCTGAGTCTAACTCGTGTTGAACTTCTATTGAACATAAACGAAGGTTTATGTTTTTGAGAAGAAAGATATCGAGTATGTCCGGCCTGTGCGAAACGTTAAAGGGGAAGTGTGTCGGCTCTATGGGCGCTATGACATCAAATCCCAGTCTGTCAGCGAATAGCTCTAAAGTCTTGCCCCTCTTATTGGAACTTTGACAGCTCCAAGAGGTGTTCTTGGCGTTAAGGTCACCGCCAATGATGACGGCGCCTCCCAATTCTAGCAAGGCTTTTAGATCTTTTTCAACCAACTGTTTCGAATGTTCTCTATTGGGAGAGAGATATGCGGATACAAGGGTGATAGGCTGATGGCCTGAGAGGGCTAGCCTGCAAATTGAAGCTTCAATGTACATCAGAGGGGGCGGATCCACAGGTGAGCAATGCAGCGACCTTTTGTAGTAGATAAGCGTTCCGCCCATTGGTGAGGTTGTCCTATCGTTGCGAACTATATTATAGTTCGCGACTCTAGGGTCCTTGTTAAATGGTTTAAGGAACGTCTCTTGTACTAGCAAGATGTCGAGCTGGTGTTCCCGAAGGAATGTGCCTACTTCATCCCTCTGTTGGGTTAGGCTATTGGCATTGAATGTCCCTATTTTGAGGTGTCTGGGTTTAACTCTGCCTGGAGTGTACCTATCCATTTTATTTGAATTTAAGCGAGCCTAGACGCTCTAACGTGGGGGCAAATTTAATTGCGGTATTGAGGAGGGCGAGGTTGTTTCCCTCGTTCCTTCTTAATTCGGCTGCAATTTCGCGGATTTCCGTGAAATTGATTTGAGCTGCGAAGTTGGCCACCAGGGCTAGATCTGGATCTAGTCCTTGGGGGGCTTTTGGGGGCGCGCTTTTAGCGACGACGGTAGGAAGGGGGGCACCCTGAGGGGGCTTGGGATTACCACCGGTGGGCTGGTTTGGCCCGGTTGTTGGTGGTTTGGGTTGAGATGTTGCGGGTGGGGCAGCGGGCTGCCTGTTGGGCAGGGTTGGGAAAGCCTCCTTGCTGGTTAGCAGGGGGCGAGCCCACGCATTGTGGGTTGGTAAGGGGGCTGGGACGAAGGTCTTGTTATAGTACAAGGCCTTGCCGTTTGTGTTGGGCTGGCGGACTAGCCTCCTCGGCGCTCTTGGGCAGCCGCGGTAGTTAGCCGGGTGTCCGTATTCTCCACAGAGAACACACGCTGGTGGCTCTTTGCAGAGTGAGATGTCCTTTGGCCGTTCACACTGAGAGGTGTGATGGTCACCTAGGCACTTAACGCACCTAGGACGGGCAAAGCAGTTTTTGGACGAGTGTCCATACAGTTGGCACTTGTGGCATTGTGCCAGGTTGCCATTTTTGTGTGGGGGCTCAACCGAGACCCCAGATAGACCGCAGATGGTCTTAATTTTAAAAATACCTTTACCCTCTGCGTTATTTGTAAGGCAGACGAGTATCATGTTGAGGGGATAACGACCCCTACCCCGGATCATCCGGTGTACTTCTACAACCGGTAGATCCTGGGTTTTAAGAGATTCTAGAATCTCTTTGGTCTCAATTTCCCTTGGTACGTTGCGTATTACAGCATGCAGAAGTTTGGCTTCAGGGAGGGTGTACGTATGGTAGGGAATCTGTTGATTCCCTAGCATTTTTAATACAGAACGGTGGTCGGCTGATGAGTGAAGGTCCACTCGTATACCTTGGGGGGGTGGATTTCGCAGATTTATACGAAATCCTGTTAGTGTTTAGCCATGCGGAGATGGCTAGCCACTTGTCCTTGTCCCTAATATATAGGGGCGGCGGAGCGAGTGATTTTTTGACCGTCGGTGGGGTGACGGTATTGCTGTCCGTAGGTGGTGGGGCAGCGGTTAGGGCTGCCTGTGAGACGACTGGGGGGGCCGGAGCGGCCGTGGCGGTCGTTGCAGGCGGGGCTGCGGCAGATGTTGTTGCCGAGTCAGTCTGCTTGATTTTTGGGGTCTTAGAGGGGGCCTCTTTGGTGTTTTTGGTCCTTTTGCTCCGTTTGCGAGAGCGGACCTCAATGAATGAGCCCTCATTGGACGAATCTTCCGACTCGGAGGAGGAGGAAGACGAGTTTGAGGAGGAAAAGACCGGCTCCGTTTCCATCGCCGTACCGACGGCCGGTAGTTCCGGTTCGAGCGGCTGGGCGGTGGATCGAGCGGGTTTGGGTTGCGGAGGAAGGATCGTTATCGCTCCGAAATGTTGAGCGATATAAGCTTTGATTTCTGGAATTGCCAGAAGGGCGTCTATAGTGATGGTTGTTTCCGCCATCGTGGGCTAACGGAAAAAACGATAGCTAAGAGGGATGTAAAAACCTAGCGCCCTGGGTGGGGTACCCTGGGTTGTGTGTGGTGCGTGTCCCTCCCAACCGGGTGCAGGTCGGGAGGATGAGTACTTAATTAGTGTGCCCTAAGCTTGTAATCCTTCGCCAATCTTAATGTGCGATAGGTTCCTAGCTGCTCGGGCCGTTAGGCCTTCGCAGAAAAATGATGAAAGCCGTAGATTAGGTCCGACTAGGAGATCCCCCAAGGCCGGATGCTCTAACCCCTTCCGATTGTTAGCTCTGCCCTGAAGGGGCTCGGCAGGCAAATCGGGGCCTTGCCTCACCCGGCTTCGTTAACACCGTGAGGTTTCCGCCGGGAACCAAACAATATGGTTTTCTGCCCTGAGGGGGCCAAGATGGGTTGACTTTTTATCTACCAACGGTAGAAATCTGCACTCGACGTCTTGAAAAAGTCGACTCGTGCAGTTGGGATCCGGCAACACCTGCGTCCAAACAGCGGAACTGCCACAGACAACCGTAAAAACGGCCACCCGGAGCGGGCCACTGAACGGCCACGGACGTTGAACAAGATGGCGGCTTGACGCGACGCGTGGTTCGCTGCGAGAGCGAGCGAGACGGAGCGAGAACGCACGACCGCAGGGGGCGGGTGCGGGGTGAGCGCGGCGAAATGGAGAGCAGCGAGGCGCACGTCCGTGCGCTACGGGTCTCCGACGCGGAATGTATTTTGAATGAATAGACAGCAAAAGGCGGTATATATATACTAGCATTCAGTTTGCGTGTGGTCCGAATGTGCACGTGTTCCAACAGGTGCAAGTGATGTCACCGCAGGTGTGAACGCAGGTGTCAGCTGTGTCGCCAGCTGCATCACACCTGCGTCTTCTTGTATGGGCCAATCTTCATTAGCGAAGCGGATTGCTTCGCATTGTTGGGTTGCGGTCCAAGTTATCTTAGTGGCGGATAGTCGCCACAGTACTCCCCCCTGAAGACCGTGGCTACGGGCGATGAAAGTCTAGTAGGCGTATTTTTCTTCCACTGGAAGTCCATTTGATGTCATCTGGGACTGGTTGGACCGGAACCTGAGCTTCTCTAGCCATATATGATGGTTTGAGCCTTGTAGGGGTCGGTGTATAGTGTCTCCAAGCACCTCTCAGGCGATTTTGTCAGACGAAGACGTGTGATGCGTAAAATGGCGATGTAGTGTGCCAAGACGTTGGACAAGGAGACAGCTTCGTCATGTACGCACTAAGACGTGTCGCGTACTGGGTGACGTCAGCAGTCGAGTAGTCATCTTGTTCTAGCGAAACGAGACCGGCGTAACAGGACCATCGTAGTAGGACCGGCGTAGTAGTTCCGGCGTAGTAGTACCGGCGTAGTCGTACCGGCGTAGTCGTACCGGCGTAGTAGTACCGGCATAGTAGTACCGGCGTAGTCGTACCGGCGTATGCGTACCGGCGTAGTCGTACCGGTGTAGTAGTACCGGCGTAGTCGTACCGGCGTAGTCGTACCGGCGTAGTCGTACCGGTGTAGTCGTACCGGTGTAGTCGTACCGGCGTAGTCGTACCGGCGTAGTCGTACCGGCGTAGTCGTACCGGCGTAGTCGTACCGGTGTAGAAGTACCGGCCTAGTCGTGGTCTGATTAGTTCGGCGATCTGTTGTGCCATGTCGCTGTAAGGTGATGATTGTGCTGCAGGGGCGCTCGCTGGTCGTAGTATTGATGGTGCTATCTCGTGTTCTTGTAGGACAGTTCGCCCAGCTTGCTCATGTCGAGGACCATCTCAGTAGTTATAGGTCTTGATGTTTGCGCGAACGGTAATGCAGATTCTTCGCAGGTTGCGTGTACAGATCGCGTTGATGGTTGCATGTTCAGACGTCGGGGTCACCAGATGTAGTATGGTTGCATGTTTAGATGTCGGGGTCACCAGATGTAGGATGGCGTGTGGAGATTAGCCACCCTACAATTGTGTTGTGGTTGGCGAATGAAGATGTGAGAAGAAGGCGAAGAAGAACGAAGAGAGTTATTTCTAAGACTGACGATTTATTTACATTTCATAATTAGCGAAGCGGATTGCTTCGCATTGTTGGGTTGCGGTCCAAGTTATCTTAGTGGCGGATAGTCGCCACACATATTTATATAATTTTGGTATAAAAAGGATTTCATATAATTAACCTTTTTTGACGATTTATGGCCTAGTCTTTTCAGCCATTGATATAATAATCATGTAACTTCAGTTGTTTGCCTGGTTGGTCTACACTGAAAGACATAATGCTATAATTAGGTATATTGCTCCTGCCCTAATCGGTAAACCTTAATGCAATTGATGGCTTTTCACAAATCCATTCTCATCAGACGGAAGCAGAATAAGAATAACAATAGAATCATCATTATAATATACTAGGTAAAAGATTCATCATCATCATCATCTTCATCATCATCACGCCTCAAATACATTCCACCGCTGGGCTCAAGCCTCCTCCACAAAGGGAGGGAAATTGACTTACGCTGGTCAGACGAGTTGTTAGAGGGGTTTATTTCGAGTTTCCCTTCTCTGGCATAGATGTTGTATGCATATTATAATCCCTTAGCTTTCTTATACAACATCCTAGGGCAAGAAAACGGGTGGTGAATTGTATTCTTACTTTGTCACCACATGGAAAAATAAAGATAAAAGATTACTGAAAAATAAATAATAAATAGTGAGTGATCTAAATACATAAAAAATAAGTTATTGAAAGGTCCTAGCAGGCTCTAGGTCTTAGCAGAATATCAGCGTTACTTCAACACAATGAAGTACCACTAGCTGAGTTAAGATCCTGTTTTGTCTCTCAGCATAAGTTAATTTAATCCGTGTGGTGGCGGAGTAAGAATACAAATCACCACTCCCTGTCTTGCCCGTGGGTGTCGTAAAAGTCGACTAAGGGATATAATACGCATATAACATCTATGCAAGAAAAGGAAAACTCGAAATGAAACCCTATAACAACCTGTCTGAGCAGCATGGTATAGTAAGGTTAATTTCACTCCTATTGTGGAGTGGGCTTGAGCCCAACAGTGGGACGTATATATAAGCTGAAATGATGAATGATGATAAGTTAACTTAGCATCAATTTTTTTTTGTGTTTTCTGGTGTTATATATGAAATGTCTGAGAATAAAATAATTGATATTTTTTCCTTCTTTCTTTCAAATATGAACTTGTAATGATTTTAAAAGATTTTTCAAATGTGAATGAAATAAATTATTAACTTAAACATTGGATCGTATTGTACGTGATTCACATTTAAATATATAAACTGTTCATTACATCACTAGAGGGCGCCGAATAAAATGTGTTATACAATACACAAATGGCGCGTAAATAACAATCAATTGATTGTCCGATTGACTTGTAACCAGCAATTTGGACAAATTTACATTAAAATGGAGCAAATTACCATGCTTTATGTAAATGTTTTGCGTTTGTTAAAATTGGCGAATTCATTAGCACGTAACAAATTTTTATGTGACAGTACATTTTATAAAAGGACAATCAATTGATTTAAAGCGCTTATTTGTAGATTACACAAATATCCATGCTCTTTTTTTTTTTGAAAGAAAGAAAGAAAGAAAACATTTATTCGATGCTGAGCCACACGTCACAATAAACATGGTTTAGCATACATACGACTAATAAAAACATTAAAATATTATAATAACACAACAGATATGTAGGTAGGTAGTTAGGTGCTATTCTTAATTCTTTTTGGTGGGTGGGTTACGGTCGGTGCACTCCTCGCCCGGCTCCGTCCGGGGCGACAGAGGGGCGTAAGCACGCACACCCGTAACCCATCCGTATAGCACGTCACCTTCATCGTTGGGCCGACCACCGATGCAGAGTTCCTTGACTTCAGTGGCCGACCTGACGGAATACCCAGAGGGAGTACCCTCTCCCATCGACGGCCCCTACTGGGTCGCCGATCGAAGCTAACTTCTGCCGGCCTAAATCCCCGGTCTGGTCAAATATTTATACTCTGCAAATAGGTACACTAAAAAAAATGGATAATTAAAACTAAATAGGGTAACGAAACCAGTAATGAAGACGTCTCTCACAATTCGTCATGCGACTGCTCTCTGCCTTTTAAACGGCTTTTAACTTAGTGGCCCACGCAGCGGCTTGTCATTTCCAATCGTATTCATAACGAACTGTCGTATCTAGGGATGTTATCTTCAAGCGACGATTAGTTCGTATAATTATATTGTTTCTTAACCCGAGGTGTCAGGTGGTCTGGCTACAAATCCGTAGTTATAGTTGAGACAAATGATGTAGTTTGTTAGGCTGACCCTATCCGCACTAAGCGGGATAATCTGGAATAGCAATGACAGTTAAACTGAAACTTAAACAACAGTAAATTATGAGACGAGTTGGTAATTTAAATTATTATTATAAAGCTGGCAACTTGGTTTAAATGATCTGATACCAGGTGGACTTAGAAAATCAATGAAAACTTACCTCGAAGACTTCAATGATTTTTATAACTAGTAATAAATAAAGAAAGGGCAAGGACGAGTATTGTAAGTATGTAGTTATAATAATTTCAGCTCATATACTTCCCACTGGTGGGCTCGAACTAGGTTTGCCAACATTTCTTCGAAGAAATATACTATTTTTTAAAATAATCTATTAAAAAAATAGTACACTCCTAAAAAATACAGTATTTTACGGAAACATTTTTAGCTTGGAATTTGTACATGGCAAATACACAAGCATTTTATTTAATTTTTTTAAGTTATTATCTGCTTTATCACGAGTTGCTATAGTGGATATCTACATTTATACCTTAAGAAAGAAGAGTACCAACCTAAAAAATTTCTTAAAAAAACAACTGGGAATATGCGCCAGGCCCTAGATTTCGGTGTTATCTATACATATATAGGAGAGGCGGGTTTTGCGAGCGATATATTGACTCATCACCATATCTCTGGAACCATAAGGCGTACAGACTTGAAATTTGGCAGAAATATTCCTTTCGTCGAGTAGAGGTCAGCTAAGAACGGATTTTACGAAATTCCACCTGCAAGGGGTGTTGCGGGGGCGTTAACAATAATACACATATGAAGCAACAGCCGAAGCTACTGAAACTAGAAAAATGAAATTTAGACAGTAGTTTCATTTCGTGACGTAGGCACTCTATAACAAAGATTTTTTTGAAATTGGGTAGAATTTAATTTTCTAAGGGGGTGAAACGCAACGGCAAAGTTTGTATAGAAAGAAAAAAAATCTTTAGGTACTATCTACAAATTAAGTACAAATACTCTTTAATAAAAATAAATAAACACGTATTTCAACGTTTGTCCATTTTCATCCTATAAGGGTGTAAAATAGGTAGAAAGATATCAGTTTACTGACTTATCACAGAGCCGAAACTACTGAAGCCAGAAACATGAAATTTTGACATTAGTTTCTTTGCGTGACGTAGAAACCTACCAAGAAAGGGTTTTTTGAAATTCAACCCCTAGGGGGTAAACCGCAGTAACAAAGTTTGTATAAGGAGAAAAAAAAATCTACATCGATTTTCTTCAAATTCTCCAAAAATACTCTTTAGTAAAAATAAATAAATACGTGTGTCAGCATTTTTTAATTTTCACCCTCTAAGGGTAATCTACACTAACATTATAAAGAGGAAACGTTCCTTACGAAAAAACTCAAAAACTCCTGGACAGATTTCAATAATTCTTTCACCATTAGAATGTTACAGTATCCCCGAGTAACATAGGCTATATTTTATCCCAGTATACCCACGGGAACGGGAACTACGCGAGTAAGGCGACTGAAACCGAAGCGAAGCGAGGGCGGGTTGCTGGTATTATATAATACGCAGACCTGAAATATAGTACAATACTATATATTATAGTACGGTTGGCAACCCTAGCTCGAACCTCCTTCAACTAGGACTGAAACCATGCTGATCAGAAGAGTTGGTACAGAGTTTTATTTCGAGTTTGCACTCTCTAGCATATATATTAAATGCATATTATATCCCTTAGTCGTCTTTTACGACACCCACGGGCAAGAGTCGTGGTGGTGAATAGTATTCTTACTCCGTCACCACACGGAAAATATAATTATAACATAAAATGAAAGTTAAATTATATTCGACATGATCAAAACTTGGCGTCGATTCTATGGACTATTATATTATCAAGGTCAATTCAATTTTGCTTTTCGCCAGAAATAATATTTAATTTCATAGGATATTGTTTACTAAATATTAATTACTATAATATTAATTTGTATCCAGTAATTAAAAATGAAATTGAAGAATGTCTATTGTAACTTTGTAATTTTATTTGAATGTTCCTTTAGCTTGGGGTCTCTTTTAATTTATTTATTATTATGCTAATAATATCTGAACATCATCCTGTTCTTTTCCGTGCGGTGATGGAGTAAAAATACCATTAACCCGCTCTCTTGTCCGTGGATGTCGTAAAAGATGACTAAGTGATATAATATGCATATACCGTCTCTGTAAGAGAAGGAAAACTGAAAACAAAACCTCATACACGTCTGATCAGCGTAGTATATTAGGCCAATTACCTTCTCATAAGCCGCGCCCAACAGTTGGACGTATATAGGCTGAAATGAAAAAGATGAACCTGCTCTTATTGAAATGAATTGGGGAAAATTCAAAAAAGATTCATCTTTATTCGTCCAGTCCAGCATTAATTTAATCACAAATACACATGCAGAAGAATTATTTATATGTTTATAAAGATTGGTTAAGACTTTAGATGCTTTAGAATGCAAAATTCAATAAATAAGTAAGTAAAGGGTAAAAATGTTTTAGAATATAGGCGTGTATCAAAGAACATGATCACAATAAGATCGAAAGGTACGCATAGCAATTTAGTCGCCAACCCCTTCAATCAGACGTTTCTTCAGAAAACCCAACTAAATCTTTAGTAATAGTGATCTCGATTTCTCTTCACTATTAAACATTATATTATTTGATTTATTTTCGTAATCTTGAAAACACTCTACGTCGGAAAAACTAAAATTCTATGGCCACATTTTATCAATAACTAGCTGACCCGGCGAACTTCGTACCACCATAATTTTTTTTGTAAATATATTTTCTAAATTTCCGATAATATAGTCTCTAATGGAAGAACCATTACAGCTTTGTCGGGCAAGATTCGATCGTCTTGGTCGCGCCATTGTTAATGATGATTCAAAAAGAATACAAATTACTCATTATTGGTTTCTGACAAAATTATAATTATCAAATTTTCAACCATACTTAACTATAGACAAAATTACGTTTAGCTGTCATTTGTGTTTTGTTATTAACATATCAAATTCATTTTTTTATACTACCTCTTTCCTAGTGACTTGTATTCTCTTTGGCATTTTACGTCACGGCACACAGGAACGCGATCGAACGGGATAAAAGAGTTATTGGCGAAATCTTGTAAACACCATTAAAAAATTAAACGGGATAAAAATATCCTATGTCCGTCTCCTGGTTCTAAGCTACCTCCCCACCAATTTTCAGCCAAACAGCTCTTCTTGAGTCATAAATAGTGTAATTAACAAGGCTTTCTTTTATATATATATATAGATATAATATTTTTTGTATTATCTTATTTATGTAAATCGTAACGCATCTAAAAATAAATAGAAGTATCAAATACGGTCTGTTGTTTGATAGTTGTGGCTAAAATACCGCTTGTACCACAAGCAACGAGCGGACGCAAGATAAAAATAATTGATTATTCGGGCCTTTTGCACGATTTTTGTAACACGCTGTTGCTCAATGATATTACTAATATCTATGCTGTATATATATATAATAAAATTTTAGTTAATGGTTAGGTAAATAATGAGTAAAAACCATGTAAGTATGCATGTTGAGTATTCTTAACATTGCGAGATATAGAACAAACAACATAAAGTTTATTACGTTAAGTATACTCTACAGTGCGATAATTTTGATAATATTATTGATATTATTTATGTTATAGATATTCTAGATTGCGCCTTATTGGATAATTTTATTACAAGGTTTTATATCAAGTGTTAATTTTTTACATTTCTTCTTGTTGGAATGGTTATTTGCACGTTTTTTTTTTGCTTGCCTCAGTCTGCTAAAATGGGAACGGCTAGTTAGTAGGCAAGTCACTACACCAACTGCCAACACTTCATATCAGCAATATTATCGCCTTCACCTCCCATTATAGCGCAGCACACTTGATCTAAGCGGAAAGCTGTTGCGGTTGGACTATCTTATGTTACAAAGGGAAAATATACTTCAGGAAACCTTTGTCTTTTAAGTGGAAATCAGCAAAATTTAAATACCCTGCTATTGTGGATGTGGTACAATTTTAGCTCACCGTTCGATGCAAATAACAAGTCTGTACAAGAACCATTATAATGCGAGTTATTCATAGGAATAACAACTCCGTCGACCAATAGTCCCTCTATGAGGGCATACGCCCTCATAGAGGGACTATTGGTCGACGGAGTTTGCATTTCCGCCAATAGCCGATGTCATGCCATTAAAGAAATATGAAAAATTAAGAAAATTTCTACATTTTGCGGATAATTGAAGAAGATAATAGAAGATACATTTCTTAACCATTTTTTTAAAGAGTACGAGGATAGTCTGATCTTGTGTAATAGTCTTGGCCAAAGTGGTGTCGGCTCTCTGCAAGGCAATTAAAAACAAGCCATCCGTAGTGTACTTTAGAATTTTTTTTACTACCTTAGAATTAATTCATTTACTATGCGGTACTTATGGTATTTTTAGTTTAGGTACATTAAAAATGAATAGATTAAGAGGTTGTTAAAATAATTTTCCAACCACAATCATTCCGATACGACAACATTTTCCATTTTCCCATTTTTTCATCCTAATGGTAGATGTAAATATTGCAAAAATAGATATACGAACATAGAATTTACTAAATGCAATTTAAGATTGTACCTAGCTGCTAATAGTAACTATTTTTATGATTATCATGTCCTAAAATAAACATTTTTCTTTATTATTCCGACTTTAATTCTATTTTCTTTATCATCATCCGTTGCATAATGTTGAGAATACTTAACATATATGATTATATGTAAGTTTTGCACTGTTGAGCAATGTTGAGTATTTTTAACATATGTTATTTACATAAGTATACATATATATATTTTGTTAATATTTTTTTATATTCATATGGATTAAGTTTTATCTAAATATAATAAAATAATTAGCAAAACGCATTATTTTTCATCTTGCTTAATATAGTTTTAGATATAAATGTATGTATCATTCTGGAATAAGTATTCGTCCTTTGCTATATGAATAAATTACGTAGTTGAATTTTAAAACTTTGCTGCAAAATATCAATAACTTTACTTTTAAAGATTCACGCCACATTTTAATCCCCTATCTTAAACCTTTATCCGATAATAAACATCGGATAGGCGATTTTTAGAAAACGCTGTTAGCCCCGATTATTTCACCGAGGAGTGATCGGATAAAAATCCAATGTATCACCTTTCCTTAATTTCCCTTAGAAGTAGATAAAGACCAGCTAAGTGATCACTTTAACAATAAGCAGCAGCATTCTGCTAAGAAACTAACGGTAACTGCAATCGCCGAGCCGCTTGCCAAGTGTAGCAATTATGGTAATATTCGGTTTCTACCTTAGAGGGGCCTTTTTTTTGTTAACGCTGTGGAAATGCAATTTACGCACAATCCCCCGCCTGTATCCGACGAGGGGGTGTGTGGGGCTCGCCGGTCGCCTATGCAATCGGAATACCCACTAAAACCAACAGCGGTCCCTTCCGCGCTTTTACGGAGTGCCAGAGAGATCGTCTAATGACAATCGATCCCCGACACTCCTACGCAAGGCCGTCGAGCCACGTCCCGTCGTCACTCAAGGCGGTCGGAGATGCGCATATCGGCGCCTCCCCCTCCCTGGTCGCCGCCTACGGGGCGAGTTAGCGGACGCAAGTGCCTCGCGTGCTCGCTCCGCGGCCTCCTTCCGGGCGATGACCTCCTCGCAGAAAGAGGCCATCGACGACCAGCACCTGTCGCTGCATCTTTGTTGTGATGGTCAGCAACGACAGGTACCTTAGGGAGGCCTACATCAAATTATCATCATCATCATCTCGAGCTGCGTTCGAGCCTCCTCCACAATAGGGGAGTACTCCCATACTCCCTCACCATATAATATGCATATAATACATATGCAAGAGAAGGAAAACTTGAAATACAACTCTATACCAACCTGTCTTTCCAGCGTAGTAGGTCAACATCCCTCCTATTATAGAGGAGGCTTCAGCCCATTAGTGGGACGTATACCTATGAGCCGACATGATGATGTCCTCAACTCGTCTCTACCGCATCCACAGGTAAGATTAGTAGTATTAAGTAGTAAGATTAGGGGTTAGTAAGTTGTATTCTTATTCAATCTAAAAGCAGACATTAATATATTGAACTGGATATTCGTTACTAGCCATGTCATTTATTACAAGTTGTAGTATAAATTTATATACAAAGATACAAATAAAAGTCTGATGAATAAAAATCTAAATAATAAGTCTGTGATTATATCTCATTGTGTCCTTCATAAAACCTTGGTCCTTAACGTAGATAAACAAAACTTAATAAACTAAGAGCTACACTGAATAAAGCACAACAATAGTCGGTTAGACCGGATACGTAAATAATTGGCCGGACACAACCTAAAAAAAACGACATGTCCGGTAAAATCCGGACGCTTGGTAACCCAAATTGTAATTCAGTTACGCTGTTCTATTGTCACTACAAAATCCGGCTACATCAGACTGCGGTTTATATATATATACATATATACTCCAATGAATACAGCTAAGTAAGCCTTACTAATATAGCTATTGTCACGCAATGTTGTCGCAAATTACTAAATTTTCACGCAACAATATCAAGGAATATGCGTATTATAAGTAACTATTATAGTATTTTTCTTCTATCTTTTCCATGGTGATGGAGTAACGATACAATTATTAGTGGTAGGACTATACTGTTGACAGTTGCCTGTCTACAGCCGCGGGCCGGTCCATCCGGGGCAGTACCACGCTCTCGCAGAAAATCGACATCTGCGTAGTAGCAATTTATTCTTGCGCTTCATTCGGTAAGCGAATGGGCCCGGCATCCCAACTTTCTGAGGGTGTGTGCGTGTGATGCCTTTGGTAAAACTTGAAATGATAATCATCACGCCCGACCAACGTGGTAGGTGAATCGCCCTTCTATAGTGGAGGAAGCTCGAGCCCAACGGTGGGACGTAGGTATGTATATGAGTAGAAATGATGATGATAATTATTATAGTATCAATTTAACGGATAATGACAAATATATCTATGTAGGCAATTTATAATTATAAATTTTTTGTGTGATAACGGATTAGGAATACAATTCTCCACCCCCTTTGTTACGGGGAAAAGACGACTAAATTATAATATGCATACAACATTTATGTAAGAGAAGGAAAACACGAAATACAATTTTATGACAACACGTCTGACCAGTGTGGTATAGTAGATCAATTTTTCTCCCTTTGCGGCGGAGGCTTAAGCCTAGCAGTGAAACGTATGCTGTGATGATGAAGATGATTAAGTATGAAGACTTTTGTACCAAAATTTACTTTAAGAGAATAACTAAAATTGTAGTCAAGAAAAATATAAAAAATCTTTATAAGTATAATGTTAAACGTCAAATATAATAATACTATATCATTAATGATCTCTGATGTTTACGCGAGTATTACACATTGTAAATAAAACTATGAATTTTTGCTTGCACGGGCTTAATTTGATTTTGTTCGAGATTTTCGGTATCGAGTAGATATTTATAAATTTTCAGTAATAAGGATGACTGGTTCGACGTGAGACATCTTTGTCCGCCCGTGACCATGGACTCTGCAAAGTGTTCAAAACGTCGGGAAATTAAAAATAAAATGCAAATGCGTTAAAATCCGTAAAGTAGTTTTATTTACAACACAATACTATTTCCAAACCATCAAAGTAAATAGTATTAGATACATCTCGATATTTTAAATTCTTCTGAACTATACCTACCTATCTCCATACGAAAGAAAAATCAAATCTATAATCCATTAAAATAGAACTAGAACAGTTTAGAAGAATTGATTACAAATGAAATAAATACTACGAGTATTATGCTATGCTAGTAAATTAATTTAGTGTATTTTCTATGACCGTAACTGTAATGCTAATGATGGATAATAAAATCTGTACTTCATTCTGTTAGGAAGATTAAGTAGCTATACAGGTTGTCATACCAGAAGATTAGGATATTTAGAGGTGACATCATTCCAAAAAAAGGAAGCATAAGGTAAATCTTTACAGCCAACCATGTGACAAGCGTAGAATTATAGAAAAATCTTTGTGCGAAAAAGAAGTAGAGGCAATTATTAATCATTCTGGGGTGAAATTCATTTAACAGTTCAGTTACTCAACGGCTAAAGATTAATTTTTGTGGAAAGGAATCACAGCCACAGTTAATCATTTTCCAAATATAAATAAGCACAGTTATAGTAGATATACAATTATAATTGCAGAATAATAGGTACGAATTGGTTTCCTTTTCACATGAATCACAGCAACTTGACTAGGTTTATCGAAGTCCCATTTTCACGCGTATACTGCCATCGTGTTTGCTTATATATATTTAAAAATTATAGGGGCCCTGACGAAATCGTTTAAAAAAAAAGGAATCATTAAAGTTTAAAGACTTTAGTAAAATAAAATATTTTAAGTTCAGACCTTAAGCTAAGATTTCAAATAGATACCGTAATTTTGGCAGATATTAGACTTAGTCTAGAGAGCCTAGAGATAGACTTAGCCTAGAGATAATCTACGAGTGCTTTAATTCTTTGTTTCATTCTCATTCAGCCAATCGCCCTCCACCACTGGACGTAGGCCTTGTTCACGTTTCACCACAGAGTGCGATCCGGTATCCAACCACCTGCATTTAACGACACCCAGCAACTTTCGCTAGGTCGTCATTCCGGTTAGGGGTCGCCCAATACTGCGACGTTCGATACACGTATTGCCACTCAAAAATCTTTCTTCCCCAGCGATTCTCGGTTTCTCAAGCGATATGGCCTGCCCATTGCCACTTCAGTGTGCTTCGTGCAATATCAGTTGCACCCGTTCTTCTGCGGATTTCCATATTTCGGGCATAGCCAGCCCCGTAGCATGCTAAGCAACTTTGAGTTTGGTTATGAGGCTAATATTTAGGGGCCACATAATCTTAGTTTTATAAATAATTTTATAAATCACAGCTATTTATTCTCCAGTTTAGAGAGTATGATAAATATTAATTTATACGTTTATCGTTTACCCTGGCAAATATTTTCCATAGGACAAGCCAACATTGACCTTTTAATGAAAAAATATTAGAGGCTTTGTAATATTTTTAATTTTATTCACAATCCGTGTATTGTTCTGTAACGGTGAGCGGTAAGGGTCCGCCGGAGGGTACACCGCTATTACAATATTCTGTTTTCATACCACAATGTTTTATTTAACAATTTTGGAAGGCTTAAATATTCATCATTATACTAGGCACTCTCTTTAATTCATCAAACTTCACTGTGCATGTGTGAGCTTGTAAAGCAACTTATTATACGTATATTGAACAATTTTTTACATTTTTGTAACAAAGTTTTTTTACGCGGCTTACAGTAAAGTGATGACATTACACTTTACATTACACTTACAGTGAAGTGTAACGAAAAAGCTTTAAGCGGGTAATGTATGTGTAAGAGAGTGCGAGCTTGAGATTTGACAGTAACCGTACAATGGACTATTACTATTTTTATATTATTTGTAATGTATTATCTTATATATATATATAACTTTAAAATAATTCGATATTTCATATCTGTTTTTGAGTACATTACTATTTTAACATATCCAATGATATCAATTAATTTAAATACTTATTTAATATCCTATTGAAAAAGTTATAAAAAAATAAAATGAAATATAAAAATTAGAGAAAGTTGAAAAGGACTGCACTTTTTGGTGTATATGAATATAGCAATAACGTCAATAAAATCAACATATGTATATCGACGTTTGGGGGGGCGCCGTGCTGCATCACTATCAGATCGGTGGCACATCGCGATGGGGTAAAATAATACTTCGGATGGCTACTTTTAAACTGTATTCAACAATTAGCGTTAACACTTTTCTACTATAACCACTAATTACACGGATGCCGACAGCTAACTTACAAGTTAGGGAAACGCGGTGAATTTGATACAATACGGCAGCAACAACGACCGATCGCTCTCGTGTCTCACACTCAATTGAGTATTCAACGGACCGCTCTCAATAAAAAAAACTCAGTATTATTTCAAACGTTAACGGTTAAACGACAAACATCAAAAATCATTGCCAACGTTGTATCAAAAACACCCAAGTATAATACTTGACGTTTTCGTAATCGATTGATTCTTAAAAACTATTAAGATATGGCGTTAGAGGTAGTGACGCTGCGACATGTATATTTTGGGTGTAATATAATATGTATATTTTGAGTGGCAAAATTTTGCAAATAACTTTGTTTCTGACAGTCTTACACCGTCATAATTTTATAATTATAATGCTAGTTTTTAAGGACATTCCACTTGTTAGTAAGGAACGATGTAGCTTTTTAAAGGTTGGATACATAGCAGCCACAGGCGTTTGATAATACCACGACTAAAGCATCTGGAAGGACAGTTCATTCCTCCATAACCTGCCCCATTATCGGATTAACTCCTACAGCACTCTGTGTTCGCCATATTCCGTACTTGCCACGTAGCCCTCCTCCACCTATTAAGTGGGCCCTTAGAATCGAATCGTCATCTTCAGTAGCTATATTAATTACATTCTAAATAAAATATTTAGGATAACTTATAACTTAACATTTCAAAGGAAGCGTTTCAGCATTTTGTTATACAAAACGTCTGACGTCTGTCTGTGGACTTAAGCGAAATTAATTATTCGTACAAACTAGTACTATATATGTTCTCGTAACATTCATATCACCACAGGACTACGCTTTGCATTAACGTCAAAGTGTCAGCTTAACGGAACAACCGCAAGCCCATTAACCTGAGATAAGTTAGTGACAGTGTGATTTCAGCTCTATGCAACATCGTAGTGATACATACATGTATATATTTATTTATTTGTTTATAAAACAGCATGCAAATACAAATACGAATATATATGTAGTAACAAATAATACATTCACAATAAATTATAAGTGAAGAGTTTATACAATTACAAGTACTTAAATAATTTTTCATCCTGTTGACTCCCAAACTAAGCTACTGCTTGTGACTCGGGAGGCAGAGTACGCATATACATAATTTAGTATCCTCTCCGCATATAAGTCGGTCCATACATTGTGCATTTCTCAGAACAAGTTTCTTAGAATAAAGACAAAAATAAAAAAGAAATAAAAATAATAAATAAAAGTAATTGTAACAAGTAATAAATATATATACATACATAGTAGTACTTAAATCTAAGTAATGTTAAATCTATACAAATTTCCGTGTGATGATGTAATAATAATATAATTTACGACACCTCTTCTTGCCTGTGGGAGTCATAAAAGATGGCTAAGGGATTATTTCAGATGAAATCTATGCGAGAAGGGGAAACACGAAATAAAACACTATATCAATCCTTCTGACCAGCGTGGTATAGTAGGTCAATTTCCCTCCCATTGTGGAGGATGCTCGAGCCCAGCAGTGGGACGTATGTGAGCTGTAATGATGATGATGATACAAATAAATAAAATTAAAGTGTCTGTCTACAATGTCAAAATAATACATTTTTATTCATGCTCACACGGTTATTTATACGATACATATGCCTAAACACCACTTTAATATTTTTTGTGTCTGTCTGCTTGTTCCAGGTAATCTTCTAAACGGCAAAATCAATTTTAATTCTGGGCATCTGTCTACATAAGGAGTAACGTTTTTTCCTCTCAAGAAACCCCTATAAAATTTGCCGGATACGCGATTTGAACCCGAGACTTCATGGACTGCAGTCGCTTATCTTAATGTTTTAGAAAATATTAGATACTTAAAATGCGTCATCAAGGTGACTGAAATCGAAGCGAGGCTGAATTGCTAGTATATACGTATTTAAACATTCTTGAGACACGTTAATTCGATCTGTCGAGTCTGAATCTGCACCAAATTGGGCAACTTAATTCCTTCAATTAAAAATATATTGATGACTTAGAAATACGATAACACATAAAAAAGAAACAAATCATTTTATATTAAATAAAGTATGTTGTCCATATTTAAACCGGGTATGAAAAAAACTCTGTTGGAACAGGTTCCAATTTAATCTCAACCTAAATAGTTCTTAATATTGACTATCTTGAAACTCGATTCTACACACTATTGATAATTTCTTGATGCTTCCCTTTACTGCGCTTTTCTGTTAGTATTTTATTAATAAACACAAAACTAAATTGTACTTATATTAAAGTTTCTTTTTTGTTGTTTTTTAAAGACTACACCCCTTATCATCCTACCCAACCCAAAATCATATTCTACTACGTACTTCAAATATATACAGCTAATTGATACAAATTATATCCATATTTAGAACAATCATACAAAAAGTTATCGTACAAAGAAAAGTATTGTGTATAGAGTGTACCGCATCACGATATTTGGCACTAGAGGGCAGTTAGCTCACTTTAATAATAATAATAATAATAATCTTTATTTCCAAAAATATGGTTATAAATATTAGGTCTTAATTATATAACATGATCCAGCATATTCTACCATATATGTATGGCGTGGAAATGTTTAAAACAGTGTCTTTTTTATTGATACAGCTTATTAGCTATACCTAGTCGTTGAAATTAATTATTTAAATAAATTTTATTCGTTACAATCATTAAAATATTAGAAACGCAATTACTCATAGCATGTCAATAAATGTATAAAAAATTCAAATTATATGTAAAGTTATATGTAAAAATCTTCAACAGTAGATAGTGTTCAATATGTAAATATAAATATATTCAATTTAGATGTCAGTATTATTAGTATTTAAATTTTAGATGTCACAATTTATCATTAAAGTATTCATTAATATCATAGTAATTTTTATCATGCAGCATTGTTTGTAGTTTTCTACGAAATAGTGTGTATGGTAGAGTTTTAAGATACTCTGGTAAATGGTTGAAGATTTTTACAGACATACAGTAGGCATTTTTCTTAAATAATTCTAATTTTATTTTTGGAATTTGAAGTCTAGATCCATGTCTAGTGCGACTAGTTTCGAAGTCTCCAAGTTTTTTAAATAAGTGTGGATGTTTCTTAACAAATAAGCAAACTTCCTGTATATAAATAGATGGCAATGGAAGTACTCTATATCGCCTGAATAAGGGTTTACAGCTTTCTAGATATTCCAGACCACCAATTGCCCGCAAACATTTTTTTTGCGCTCTGAAGACTCTTTCCACATCCACTGAGTTACCCCATATGATAATGCCGTACCTTATAATTGACGCTACATATGCTTGATACGCCATTATTGCAGTTTGCACATTTACAATTTGCCTAATTCTTTTTAATGCGTAGACAAAACAATCTATTTTATGTGTTATTTTTTCGATATGTAGTTTCCAATTACAAAACCTATCCACAGTTATACCCAAGAATATACAATCGTTAACCGTTAAAAACTGTGTAATCAAAAAATATATAGATGTAATGAAATAATATTAAATGTTAGAGTACGTTTAATGTTATACTGAAGACCTATCTCAGCTACGACTCCGAAAATATCCAATAATCTGCTAAGCTTGCCAGTCCCACCTTTTTGCGCTTAGAAGTGTTAAAATCCCTTCGTAACAAGGAAAGGGAATGGTCAAAGGTGAAAGTAAAGGTGTAGATCAAAGTACAGAAACACAAAGGGAGCTAAGGATACGCCCGAATCTATGGCCGGAAGGTTTTCAATTGGAGCCTTCAAAAGAAGTCCGGTCGCTATTAGATTGATCAATGCCTTTCAATTCAAACTCGGATTAATAGCGCCTTTGCTTCAGATAATATTGATTAGCACTCAGTTTTGTTTTATTAGGCGTCTTTCATCTGAAATAAACCTGGTTTATATCAATCTATTTATTTTGTTATTATCTTTTTGTTTGTATAAAGATAGATTTAATTAATAGCTGAAATATTTTCTGCTAACGCAGCCTCATGTAAAGCTAATTAAGTTAAAGATATGTGTATTAGAAAGTTTATAGATCGAAATCTCCACAAAATATTCACCAGTATTTTGGGCATTCCAAGATCTTACAATTCAAAGATATTTTAAAATAATCATTTATCATCATAATCATCGCAGCCACATACGTCCCGCTGTTGAGCTCGGGGCTTCGCCATAATGGGATGGAATGTAACCTACTATACCATGCTGGTCAGACATGTTGGTAAAGGGTTTCATTTAGAGGTTTCCTTTTCTTGTACAGATCTTATGTGCAAGTCTATAGAAGACTTTTAACTACTTTTACACATTCAAACTATAGCTAGAAGCATGCGGTCATCAAAATAGATTATGTTGAAAGTGTTAATCAGTAAGGTAGTAAAAAAGAGTTTGATTATAATAAATACTTAGAAGCCAACAAAATTAAGTGGCATTACGGTTTCTTTTAAATTATCAAATTAACTAAATCCATAATAATCCGCATCTAAGAGCACTTATCTGGACTGTAGCATCGCTTTATAAATGGAACATTACCATCTAGTTACCTATCAAGATTTACTGTTACACCTACGGTTGCCATACCATAAGAATGCCACGTAGAATGGTTATGTGCCAACTGCATCTGCAGATTCTCTCCGACATTTACTAGATCGTTAGCCTATCTGGTGGAGTGTTTTCGACCTATATCCATTGCGCTATCTTTGGCTTTTTTATGACCTGTAGAATATTATACACTAGCAAATTCCTGCGATTTCACTTGCATTAATCTTTGCCGTAGCAATATTGGGGTAAAATATAGCATAAGTTACTCCTTATATAGGCAGCTGCTTAGTCATCATCATCATCATTATTTTAGCCCATACATTTCCCACTGTTGGGCTCGGGCTTCCTCCACATAATTGGGGAAATCGACCTACTATACCGCGCTGGTCAGACGTGTTGGTATAGGCTTTTGTTTCGAGTTTTCTTTCTCTTGCGCTATGCAATGCAAATTATATGCATATCATATCCCTTAGTCGTCTTTTACGACACCCACGGGCAAGAGAGAGGCTGGTAAATTGTATACTCCGTCACCACACGGCGGACCTTACCTAGTAGGAAAATATTATCAAAATCGGTCCAGTTGTTTTAAAGATAACCTGGAACAAACGGACAAAAATTATATAAACTGTTTTTTATCATGTAAATAGCCGTGTAAGTATAAAACAAAACGTATTATTATTACCAAAAGACACTTCAATTTTATTTATTTGTATAGATAAAGCTGATATACATGAATACTAAGGACGCTGGCATAAGAATATAAAGAAGTGTTAATTAAAACCGTAATGCTGATATAAGATATTAAGCAAAAATAAAGTTAGGAGTAAATTTACCAAATTTATTCATATGTGTAATGAAAATAATAAATATATCTACTAATCTACAAATGGTCCGCAACGTAATTTAGGGTCGTATCAAGCTTGGCCATGCATCACGACCGTGCGACACGAATTATCGCTTAAAGCCCCGCAATCGGGCACACACACTCATCACTTTTTATAGCCCTAATGCTCGAGAAAAATAAATATTATTTAGCAAGGATATAAAATATATTTGTTTAAATCTTCAGTGAATTTCCATTTAAATAATCATCATCCAATCGGCTGGTATACGTCCCACTGCTGGGATCGATCACGCTGATCAGACGGATTGGTATAGGGTTTTATTTCCGTGGCTAACTGCGCGACGGTGACCGACGTCCCAGGACGTCGAGAGGTGAGGTTACCCGAAAGGGTATTCCGTCGGGCCGACCACTGACGACAAGTCACATCTGCTCCGGTGGTCGGCCCAACAACGAGGTGACGTGGGTACGGGTGGGTTATGGGTCCGCGCACCGTCCTTTCATCGCCCCGGACGGACTAGACCGCGCGTGCGCATACCATAGCCCACCCATAAAAAAAAAATAGGGTTTTATTTCGAGTTTTCTTTCTCTTGCATAGTTCTTATTTGCATATTAATCCCTTAGTCATCTTTTACAACACCTACGGGCAATCTAGGTGGTGAATCGTATTTTTACTCCATTACCACACGAACGAATTAAATAAGCATTACTTAAATTATAAAATTAGTTTAAATACACGGGAAGTCAAATTTTGATATGACTGTCATCATCATCATAGCTTATATTTCGGCGTCCCGATAGGGGACGTCGACGGGAGAGGGTACTCCTTAGGGGTATTCCGTCGGGTCGACCACTGAAGTCAAGGAACTCTACACTGGTGGTCGACCCAACGACGAAGGCGACGTGCTATACGGGTGGGTTATGGGTGTGCGTGCTTACGCCCCTCTGTCGCCCCGGACGGAGTGGAGCGAGAAGTGCGCAGACCGTAACCAAACCCCAAAAAAATGTCATAGCTTATAAACGTTCCACTGCTGAACCTGTTCCACAACAGAAGGAAAATTGGCCTACTGCACCACGAGGGTCATACGGGTTCGTATAGGATTTTATTTCGAGTTTTACTTCTCTTGAATGGTCATTATATGCACAATACATTATTCATCCTTTACACCCACGGGCACGATAACGGGATGGTGAATTGTATTCTTACGCCATTACTACGTGAAAAATACTATGACTGTAGAATATTGTGATCTTTGGTAGTATTCATTACACCAGAGTAATGTGCCTTCCATTCAAAGTATTGATAATTTCTTGAAAGTTTTACCTAATCAGTCGCCAATTAAACCAAGGGAATGAGTTCTGGAGTTAGTCAATTCAAATCTCACCTGAAGTGATCAATTTGCTTTATAATTAATTCATTATTGGAAAAGATTGAAAAACCCAACGTCGAAGCGGAACGAACTGAAAAATAAACTTTATATAAAGTCTCATAATGAACGAACCGGAGAGCAAGCTATTCAGAATAATATTGACATTTGCATATTTTTAGATTATCCCGAAAGTACGCTCAAGTTCATTTCAAAATTAAGTGGAACGTGACCTCTTCAATAAAAATATTAATCCTTCATTTTTCTTAAACAAAAGCTGTGTAAATAGTAGAATTATTCACTAAATATTGTGCTATTTTATCTACCAACTCCAGAAGCCTATCAACGTCATAATCACCATATTTGGCAGATAAGTTGTCGCTCGCAGTTGCTGTTATTCGTTTTCCTGAAGCTGTCCCCCTTATTCTTCTGGTAACCCCCAGCCAATTTACCACAAAAACGTAAAAGATTGTGACGCATTTTTCTCCTGATTCGTAAAAATATTCAACGTTTACTTGATCGCTATTTATACTTATTTAACGTTAGAGTACAAATACTATGGAAATAATGCATTTAACCTAAAATGGAATAATTTTTTAGACTTTTATTTAAAGTAACTAATATTCACCCCGCTGCCAAACATAAACATCATTTTTCATTTAAAATTGCAATTTATCAGTAGGCGTAAATAAAAACCTGTAATCATATTTATTCAGGTTTATTTGAATTTTTGTATCCACTGTTCCACTTTTACATATAGAGCCTTGACTTGGTTAAGTTTATATTCGGATTAGATGGATACATAGACATCCATATTATGTATAGATAGGCAACGATAATACGTTTAATACTAACCAGCGTGCCGCCGCATATAAAGCGAACGTAATAAGGCAAATTTATTCAAATCTGCCGTATTTTATATATACAGCAAGTGGAAAAAATAATGTAATAATTTAAGGTCTTTAATATTTTAGTCAAATTTTGTAAGAGATGTTTCATTCATAGATATCGATATACATAGAAGGAAAGCAACCAATTTAATATCGGTGATTTTAATAATTATTAGTTTAAAACATATTAAATATTGTGGATATAAGTTAAACTTTTTTTGGAACTGATTATGGTTTGGCACCCTGCCCACACCACCCGCGGTGGCAGCAAGGAGCAGCCTACAACTCCATAAACTGCCGTCCACGTACTTTTCTATCACCATTTAGCCCGGCCACCGGTACAATTCAGAAGCTGAATATAAGATAAAATTAATAACAATTTGAGACGCAAAAAAAATATTTATTCAGACACAATTTTAAACGTATGAAAAAGTTTATACATTGCATGAAAAAAATTAAGTGCACATTATTTGCCCTTTTACCAGCATCCCTTACGCAGACTTTAAGTTGGTATCAATGAGGGTATTGGTTGCGCAATCATTTACCAACTTTAAAGAGTAGTGAAGCCAGTTTTTTTTAATTATTTCAACGGAATTAAAGAATTCTATTGCTCGCCGAATGCTTAATCAGAATGCATAGCCATGAATAAACCGCATGGTTTTTCAATATTTGTGTTAAATAAAGGAGAGTAAAAACTATTCATGAAGTTATGAATAGACTAGGATCATTCATTCGTATTATATGAACTATACGCGGAGGTTAATCACTAAAACAGTATATCCACAAAAACCTAAGCATTTTATGCTCTATGAATGTTATAAACGGATTTGTATAGAACTTTATTTAAAACTTGACTTCTCTTGTAAAGATATTTTCTGTTTAGTTGTTCCTATTATGGAGGAGACTTGATCAAAATAGTGAGACGTATATTAGCTGAGATGAAATGTAAGTACATATTTTGAATTGATATTTGATTGATAAAATTGCAAGTTTTATCGCTTCTTTTATTGAATTTGAAAAAGAAAATTAAACCACAGCACGCTTATTGACATTTGATTAATACACTTTTACTTTAATGTTATCCTTTATTGAAATTGAAATAGAAAAATAAATAGCATGCTTATTAAACTTTTCAAACGAATGTGTACTATTGATAATAATATAATATAATATTTTTATTAAAAACCATATATATACATTTGACACTTACATGGGTGTTTCTGCCTCTTGAATTAGGTAAAACCTGTGTCTCAAGAAACACTTCCTTCCCTAAATACATAAACATAATCCTAGAATTATCTTACAGTGACAGGATTATAAGGTACTATTAATATGCTAACGTTATAAAGATTAATAAGATAAATATAAAGGTTAAATAATAATTTTAAGAAATTTAATATGTATATGCGCTCGCGCGTTTTTCTATGTATGAGTATTATGATATGTCTGCGTTTTTTAGTGTGCGCGAGTGTGTATGTACGTATGTGTGTGTTTGTGTACATGTGTGTGTGTACATGTGTGTGTGTACATGTGTGTGTGTGTGTGTGTGTGTGTGTGTGTGTGTGGGTGTGTGTAACATAGGTATAATCAAGCGAAATAGATGTTGAGAAGTGATTCAACTTTGTTATAATCCATAGTTTGTATATATTTTTTAAATTGTAATTGCTAAGGTTCTGCATACCAACGGAATAAATTTTATTGTAAATTTGTGGGGCCCTATACTCATAGTACCGCTGTGCAAAGCTAGATTTTGCAGATGGAACTGGACATCGATATCGTCGCTTACCAACTTTCGGCAACTGTGGGATAGTGACCCTGTGGTATCTACGTAGGATCTGATATATGTACATTTGGCGTATTGTAAATACTTTGCTATGCTTGTAAACATCAGCTGTAGGGTGCCTATATGGCAAACTCAGAAGGACTTTGAGAATGGCACGTTCAGCTCGCTCAAGTTCTATGATGACTGTTTTAGACGCACCGCCCCATGAACATTTGCAGTAGCTAATCACACATTCACATAGTGCCTTATATATTTGTATCAACAATTATAAAGGTGCAATAGCTCTTAATTGCTTAAAAATGTAGATCATTTTCCTTAAGCGGGTACTCAAGTTGGAAATATGTGCGTCCCAACGTAAGTGATCATCCACTACAACACCCAAATATCTTAAGCTGTTTAACTTTCGTTAAGGTATCACAATCGCAATGAAGATGAGTATTACAATGATATTGTTGGTTGCATGGATATGTATGGATTCTAATATGAAAATCCGGCCGAGGTCGGGATATATTAGTTTTAGTAAAGCATATGTATTTGGATTTGTCGGCATTTAACGTAAGGAGATTAGTGTCAAGCCAACAAGTCACTCTAGCAAGACCACATTCAGTAGCTTTTTGTAATAGAATAACAGTGTCATCGGCAAACATTATGATTTCTGCATCATCTAGTGTTGTTCTTGCGAGGTCATTTATATAAGTTAAGAAGAGGGCAGCACCCTTGGCCCAACCAAGGGTGCTGCCCTGCGTAACACCAAAACTGCAGGCCGCTGCGTCGCTGATATGTTTGCCTACTCTTACTCGCTGCTCTCTGCCTGTTAAGTATTCTTGGAACCATTTGAGTACATGGCCTCTTATATCAAACACAGTTTTTAGCTTCGATATCAATATTGGAACAGACACGGTATCAAAGGCCTTTTTTAAATCTAAAAAGGCACCGATTACCTTATCGCCCGCGTCAAGGTGCCTTGTTGTTGTTGATAACAACTTCAGGATAGCATCATTAATGGATAAGCCTTCCCGAAATCCAAATTGATACTGCGAAATGAATTTGCTCTGTTCCATATATTTTACTAGCCTTTTATTAACCACCTTCTCCAAGATCTTAGAAAGGCAGAGAAGCAGTGAAATTGGTCTGTAATTAGATACTGCATGCTTGTCATCTGCCTTGTGTATTGGAGAAATAACCGCGGTTTTAAACGCTTGTGGAAAAGTACCATGGCTAAGGCTAAGGTTACAAAGGTGGGTAATTGGTGCTATTAAGGTACTTCTTCCTCCCTTAATTAGTTTGTTCGTAATTTTATCATAACCTGAACTACTACTGCTCTTCATTAATGTTATAGTATCCTCTACTTCTTTCGAGTTAGTAGGTGTAAATGACATTGAAGCCAGGGGGGCATGTATGGAATGCTTATGTACATTATTAGCTAATTGAGCCTAAATCTTATTGAGCTTACGCAACGTCGCATCGGCCAATTCACTACCCATGTTCGTAAAGTAATTATTTACTTTATTTAGAGACATGAGCGGCGTTTCACTAATTGTTAACAACTCTGGTGAAAATTGGTGTGATTTATTAATATTGCAGATGTCTTTAATAATGCTCCAGGTTTTTTTAATATTACCATTATTTTTTTCCAACTTTGATTGATAGAAGCGGACCTTTAGATATTTAATTATTTTATTGCATGTATTTTTATAATTTTTATAGGCTAAACGTATCTGCTGACCGTTTGGGAATTTGTTTCTTTGTTTGTATAGCTTATCTCTCTTGCGGATGGATCGAACGACACCTGTCGTAATCCATGGTTTAAGTGGCACTTTCTTTTTAGATACAAATGATACCTCGGTACAGCTGCGTATGGCATTTTGCAATATATTGACTAATGTATCCGTAGCTAAATTCACATCGTTTAAGGTATAGTAGTAAGACCAATCCACCTGAGAGAGTTTCTCAATCACAGAATTATAGTTTAACTTAGTAGTTGTAATATTTTGGTTCGAATGGTTGACATTAGTTCCGTTTATATAAAGAAGTATAGGATTATGATCTGTTAGTTCGGGCAATATTAGGGTTTGCCATTGAGCATTAGTTTTTACCATGAAGTGGTCCAGGCAATTGTTTGCCCTCGTAGAGAGTGTTATACCCACTTGAAGGCCATGACATGCCATAAGACATAAATAGTCATTTACATAACTATTTATTTTATCAATAGCCAGGGTATTTATGTTTATATCTCCCGTGAATATAATGTCCTTTTTACTTATGTTTGCAAGGAGTAAGTCTAACGATTCTAGGTATTTTTGAGGGTTACTATAACAGGGTGGTGTGTAAGAACAAACGATAACCTATCTCTCAGTCTCTAATACTAGACAGTTTCCCTCCATTAGGTCCGGTTCAGAGGCATCCACATGTATATAAGACTTAACATAAGCCACTATGCCATCATTCTGGTTGAGATTTTTCTTAGAAAAATATAAATCGTAATCGCAGAGAATTGGTGGTGCTATATCTTTTTTGGTCCAGCATTCTGTTAAAATAATTATATCCACTGTAATATCTATCGTTGACATAAATGCCAATAACATGTCAAAGTTACAGTAAATACTTCGTATATTTAAGCACAGTATACTTAGAGAATTGTAAAAAGTTGTGTTATAGTTTAGGATCTTAGAGCACATTAATGTATCATTAATATTAGTACAATTAGCACAATATGTATTTTCCAGTTCTTCAATTATATCTACATTAAGAGTATTGCATTTTAATTAATATAATTTAGTATACAGTTTATATATCGGTAATGAAACCAGGACTTCTAGAAAAGGCCATAGGGCACAACTAGAATAGATCAGAATTATTATAATCTTAAATGTTTCATAGATGTGCATTTTAGTTAAAATTAGTAATATACATGCGATATTTTTAAGTGATGATTTTGTGTCTAAGTATTCCTCTAGCTTTGAGTTATATTTTTTACATTTATTGGTATAGCAAATTAGGAAATGATTCATAGTTTCACATATGTAATCTATTATTTTTAGCGGTTAAAGTGTAAAAATTGGTGTTTTAAATTTGATTAGTATATAGTGTAAATATTTAGCCGAGTTCAAATTGTTATGTTGTTTATATTTTTTGTTGTAATAAGTAACGAAAAATTTTGTGATTTTACATATGTTATAAATGTATGAATTCCTTAGCGTTAAAGGTGTATGACGAATTTTTTTATGTATGTGTATTAGTAGTTGTGTGTGCGAGTATTCAGCTTGATTTGGTTTTATGCAGTGTTTAAGTACTTTGCGCTTAAGTATTAGAAAAGGTTTGAAAGTTGTGTTCAAATGTTGTGTGTAAACAAACAGAGTATATATTAAAAAAAGCTGCAGTATACCAGCTAAGCCACAATAGATAAGGAACAGCAAATCATTTCTTTGTAGTCAATTTTGCTTAAGCATTTGAATGTCTTTCTCACTGTCAATCCTGTTATAGGATGTGCCCTCGGCTTTCCGTAAGAAAATGCGGCCATTCGTAGTCCAACAAAACATGTAGTTATTTTCTTTCGCAAATATTCTACTTAGGTTAAATAATTTTCGAGCGTTAGTGATTAGGCTTTCCGAAACATAAATTGGTGAAGACGGGCATTTTAAAGCTAATTGTGATGTATTAAGCTTACTCTCTCTGTGGGTTTTGTTGAACTTTCTTAAGGATTCCAATACGTTTACTTTGGTTAAAGAGCTGGTAAATTCGACTACGATGGACTTGTATGAGTCAGTTTTAGTGTTGACACGGAATATTTCTCGTATATCCGTTTCATGCACGTTGGCATTAAGGGCATTACTCAGATTCGTCACAATGCCAATTAAATCTGACTTGGACTGTTTTGTGATTGGTTTTGGAATGTTCCGTATTTCAATGGTAAGTAGTAGATTTTTGATTCCGCTCACATAATTCTAATTTATCCTCAAGTTTACGTATGTATCGCAGTTGCTGTAATCTGTCATTATCCAATGTCTTAACTTTCACATACATATCAACATACTGAGCTGAAATATATTTCACAGTCTTGGTTAATTCTCTATTTTCTTCTCTCAAATCTTTTATTGACATCAAAATTTGGTTAATTTTGCTCTCCTGAGCATCTGCGGAGGTTTTAAGCATTTTCTTAATATCTTCTTTAAATTCCTTGAGCTCGTCGTTATATTCCTCACTGTGTTTCCTTTTCCCCACACGAGACACATTCGTGGAAAATTCAGGACTAGATTCCCTATCCCGTTCATAAGAAGAAATGTTTGGTTCGGAATCATAATGGTACAATGCGTCAGCAGATGCAGTTTGTGGCGGGGTTCTTTTGAGTGGCATAATAACAAACCACTAACTTTCTATGATATAAAATAATCAGCCAATTAGTTGTTGTAATTGGTTGATCCAGTGACGTTGACCCCGCCCTAATCGCTCGCGCAGGTAAGTCAGAGGTCGAATGTTAGATGGGGTGGGGCGTCAGCGATGCGCCAGAGCGGCCGGTGTACGATTAGTTCTTATTTGCTAATTACTCGCGTAGGGCATAACTTATGACAGTTGTTCTTCGCACTGTGTGCTCCGCTTCTTTTATGTGCGCCTGGTATCACACTGTATTTCATTTTGATGAATTTAAATTATTTAATTATATTAGATTCGAACGAAGGTCCACTATATTTACGTCTGCACTGTACAGAGGTCCGCGGGGGGATTGAAGATTGGCAATTCTTGTTAAATATAATAACAGTAACAGACACCATTTAAAAGATTGGTATCGACAACCTTTCATTTTTCCGCATTATAAATAGCTGCGTTATGAATCCTCAGTTCTCAGTTTACTACAGACTATACAAGCAAAGTTGTAAAATTAATCTAGCTCAGACATCAGACATAAAATGTATGAATCAAATATACCCCTATACTTTGTCAAGGATGTCGTTTGTCTGTTTGAGTTAATTTATTAATTGAGTAGTTCCTATATCATAAATATGTTTGTATAACGGAACAATGTCATGTTTCATGTTGTCAATAGTTATAAATATTTTATTGACAGAAATGAGTAGAAAGATTATCATTTTGATAATATCTTAAAAAGCACCCCACGCTTTTTTTACAATAAAAAACTATTCTTAATTCAAATTAAAAAAAAATTCTTTTCTATTTTTTAGTTGTATTTTCTTTAAAGGCGTATTTTTTTAGTTTTTTTTTTGAACTATTAATAATTTTTCATTTTTAGTTGAATTTTCGCTAATCCTGATTATCCTAGTAAGGATAACGAGTCAAACTGTTTAAAATATTGAATTGTCATTGGTCCTTAATAAGTATGCCAAATTTCGAGTTAATCTGACGTTTTGAAGGGGGTCAAAATCATGTTCAAAGATTCCGTTACATACTAACATACATATATAACATCTGAAGCTAATAAAAGCGTATTAAAAATGAAACTACACTTCTAAGGAAGTAAGAAGTTATTCTCAAGTCATATTCCTATTGTGTAGCAAAGAAATAAGTTAATACGAAACTTTTAATCAAGAAAAGTTTATAGAAGCAAATAGAATGTAATCTCTAAACTAGAATGTCACTTAAAAGTCGTGTAGTGACGGGGTAGGAATACTATGACTTTTGGTATCACTACTTTCTTTCCAATAACATCGCTGAAAGAAATCTAGCTCGAAATAAAATGCTATATCAACCTATCTGACCAGTGTGATATGGCTGATCAATTTCTCTCCTATTGTGGAGCAAGCTCGAACAGAAAAGTAGGACGTGTATGAGTTGAAATGATGGTAATTTGACTAAATCCTACATTTGTAGTTTAATGATTTGGCCAATATAGTATTGCTCTAACAAATCCTGAATGTACTTGCAGAGAAGTATATATGTATATATATATATATAGTATCAGACGTCTTTAAAACCAGTTTCCTAATACAAGATAAATCTTGTATTAGGAATATATATCTCAACTAAAGTTTGCGCCAGTCAAAAAGACAAAACGTAAATAATAATTCGGACAAAACTGGTGACTTTAAAATATCAGTCGACCTAGTGGGCGGTCGGCCATGTCGTGATCGTTATTTGAGAACCTTTCTTCAACGTTTGTCGGTTCGACAAGCGATGTGGTCTGCATATTGCCACTTCAACGTGCTAATTCTTCGTGCTATGTCGGTTACACTCGTTGTACTATGGATTGCCGTACGCTGAATTTTGTCACGTAGAGAAATACCAAGCACAGCCCTCTCCAAAGCGCGTTCAGCGATTTTGAACCATTCTCAGAAGCCGACATTTAGAGACATTAGTATTAAAGTTTGAAACATAATTATATCAAATTTATTTAATGTAACTAGCAACCCGCCCTCGCTTCGCTTCGGTTATAGGTTATAGTCGTTTTACCCGCGTAGTTCCCCTTCCCGTGGGAATACCGGGTTAAAATATAGCTTAGTTTACGCCCTGATATTATAGCTTTACATTGGTGAAAGAATTTTTGAAATCGGTCCAGCCGTTTTGAAGATTACCCGGAACAAACAGACAGACGGACAGAAAGACAGACAGACAAAAATTTTTAATTGCTATTTTAGGCATAGGTGTCGTGCAAATAACCGTGTGAGCATGAAAAAAACCTATTATTTTGACATTACAAACAGACACTCCAATTTTATTTATTGGTATAGATGTAAGCACTAAAATATTTTGAGTTTATATTAATAAGTGTCATGTGGTATTTTAGCATTCCTAAACATTACCCATCATCATCATCGCAGCCCACATACGTCCCACTGTTTGGCTCGGGCCTCCTCCAAAATGGGAGGGCATTTCACCTACCATGCTGGTCAGACATGTTGGTTTTCATTTCATGTTTTTCTTCTCTTGCAAAGATGTTAATTGCATATTCGTCTCTCATCGTCATCTTTATATATACCCTTAGTCGTCTTTTACGACATCCACGGGCAAGATAGGGAGTGGTGAATTGTATTTTTACTCCGTCACCACACGGAATTAATTACTAAATTACTCTAATGACAAATAATACAATTTGTTCTTACATAACGAAAAGTAAGATTTGCCTATTAATTTGTACCGTAACATCTACATTTAATGGTTTGCGTCTATGGGATATTAGTTAAGTTGCGGTTAACTTCCATGTGAATAACAAAAGACATGATATATTGAAAAATGTATTAAAATAAATCGTCAATACGTGATACTGCTTAGTTCCAATTCTTTTTGATGACGAACATATTCACAGAACATCATAGCAAACGCTGACTCAAGGGTGGTTATTACATGTCCTTTATCTAACGTAGCGTGAAGAACAATTTATTTCGTTAGATATATGACGTAGCTCGAAATAATTTAAAACATTTCATCATGAAACCAAAATATAACGTAAATCTGTAATGAGGATTTTATATTAACAAAAAAGTATTTAAATTATAAATGATTGGGATTAGGTATAAATAATTGGGAGGATTGGGATTAAAACGTAATTAATTAACGACAACAAATGAAATAAGAGTCAAAATTCGAAATAAACCTTACTCAACCCCGTCTGACCAGCATGGGAATAGGTCAATCTCTCCCACTCTGAGAGACCCGTCCACAATAGTAGTACGTATATGAGCTGAAAAGGAAGAAGAATATAGAAAAAAAAAACACTTTTGTTGTATTAATATTTATGTAACGACAATATTGTGTATGTAAGGAAAAAAAACCTCACAAGACCCTTTCCTTATGGTGCACCCTGTTGAATTAAGGATTAGTCTGATACTGAAAATCTTTGGAGCACAGCGACAAAAACATATTTATTCTTATTTCATTCCGTATTCACGTAGCTACTCCATCTCTTGGGAATCTTAGAAAAATTTGGTATGTCATTAAAGCTCCAAAGGTTACATAAACCAAATAAATGACATTTAGTTTAATGGTTGTAGACTATGAGAACTTCAGCGCGAACTACCGAGACCGTAGAAGCATTCATTTCTATATACATATTCTATCGATTCTCCCACGTATGTGCAGAATCTGAAATGAGCTACCTGCTACGCGTTTTCTTCTGCATTATGATATGTCCTTCTTTAAACGAGGTTTAAGAAAACCACTTTCTTTACGGAAGGCAACGTTACGGCTAATATTACTAAGGTCCATGAGCAACAGTATCACTTACCAATAGGTGTGCTGCTTGCTCCTTTGTCGGCATAGACAATAAAAAAAAATAAGTAACAATTACTCAAGTAAAACAACGGTTGCCGAACTAATCTGGTTTAAATTTCTCGCTTACCCAAATAAATCGCGTTTAAATAACCGTAAAACTGTTCGTATGTAGATCCTTTAAATGCGTTTGATGTGGAGCGTACCACAGTTAAATTCTATTCGTTTCACCTTTTTTGGCGTAATTTTAAAAGGAATAACAATTATTGAAAAAAGAGTTAAATATAATTCATCATCATCATTTCAGCTCGTATACGTCCCACTGTTGGGCTCGAGCCTCCTCCACAAGGGAAATTGACCTTACTATGCCATGCTGGTCAGATAGGTTAGTATAGGGTTTTAATTCGAGTCTTCCTTCTCTTGAATAGATGTTATATGCTTACTATATCCCTTAGTCGTCTTGGACAACATCCACGGGCAAGATAGAGAGTGGTGAATTGTATTCTTACTCCGTCATCACACGGAAACATCCGTGCCATATCTAATAGAAAATTGGCAGGCTAAGATGGACTGCATAATTTCTGCTTAAAATTTTTACGTGATGCTCATGATCGGTGAACATTTTACTACCGGTCGGCTTTAGATAGATAGATAGATGATTCTTTATTGTATACCAGTTACATAAAAACTTACAAAGAGGTGCTTAAATATTATCTCAACTGCTTTGTATGGATGATTTGAAATTATTTGCATCAACTAATATCCAAATGGCATAATTACTAAAAGTCACAGTAATTCTATTAAAATGGCGTTTGATGTGGATAAGTCTGCTATCTTGCATCTAAAGCTGGGGAAGGAGTAGTAAAGGTTGATAGAATGCAACTCTCCACAATTTAGGTAGCTTTGCGTAGCTGACACCTATAAATACTTAGATATGTCACAAGCTTTGAACATCAATGAAGTGGACATGAAGCGAGCGTTGCGGGAACATTCGTTTGACCGCCTGAAAAAAGTTTTAAATAAATAAAGGTGCGTGCCTACAACGCTTCAGTCATTCCGATTCTGATGTAATTCTTTAGCATACACAGGTGGATTCACATCGAATTGGACACTCCGAACAGAAAATTCCATACGCTCTTGACATCGCACAGGATGCGACATTCTTATTCTGTGCTTTCTAAATACCAAAGCCCTCCATAATCGCGAAGTATGCATTGACTATTTCCACAAGACGACGAGTAGCGTGCATCTTGATATGGTGATAGTGGATAGTGGGCTCATCCCCCTTGGGTTGGCTAAAAATAACTAGTGTAGACCTGCAGTGCTAAGTATCAGTGACCGTGAGGATATATGGCAGGGCAAAAAGCTGCATCGCAGGTTTTACGAGACACTACATGTCCCGGAATTGGACCTTTCAAACTCTGTGACCTGTCTGCGATTTTTTAATCTCTTCGGAGAAACCAATAGAAAAATGTTGCTTTTTCAATTGGTGATTAAATTATTAAGACGAATTACTACCGGCGATATATCTTGAGGGATGTCACGGTTGATACTTTTTTTTTGAGCATGCAATTTAACAGGCAAGTCCCTTAAGGATATCGTTTTTTGGCGATTCGCGTCTTAGTAACAGCGAGTACTTGCACAGACACAACTAAGTAGCCAGGATCATTCACGAGTAACTTGCTTTACTGTAATGCTTGCTATACTGTACAATCTTGTAGACCTTAGGATGCCGTGCTACAGATACACACCAGAGCCGATTCTCTGAATTCTCCATGCGATATCGTTCTGGAACTGATTTATCATCATTGATCTATAATAGTCTCTAAGCCATGATGGTGATAAATCAGCTGGAGCGCCGTGCAATGATGGTAGATGAAACTATTCCTCATAACGGCAATCTCGTCAAGGCTGAGAAAAACAAATAATTAAAATATCAAGACTTGGTTTACGAGATTTTTTAAATGTGGGATATTGAGGCGGCATTCATTGTACCGGTAGTCATTTTGACCTATGGTCTAATAGCCAAGAGCCTTGAACAACACCTAAAGAGGCTTGCGTTAGGCAGTTAGATTGGAAGTCTGATGCGGCAAACAGAGTCATTGGACACGGTGCGCATCGTGCGGCAGTTCCTCTCAATTTAGCCCTAACCGCCGTCGTCTTGGTCCCTGTATTCGCCGGCGGTGGATTAGAACGCCTTTTATATTTTTTAACATTTTATTCTTAATATCTGGTTGACCGAGCTTCGCTCGGAATATTTTGTCGAATTTATTTAGATATATATTAATAAAAAATAAATAATGAAAAATATACAAAAAATTACAAAGTTATTACAAAGAGAATAATAATAACACCGAGATTCTGAATTCAGAAACTGGTCAACTTCCCAACTGAGCTATCGTAACTCATGACGTTAACAACGAAATTTGAAATCTAATGTCATTCTTTTAAAATTTAATGTCATTGTATTGTTTTGCTAAAAACATGGACAAAACAACAGTTTCTATAAATAAAACCTAGCTAGATCGATTTTTTGGACCCGAAACCTCTAATATGCTAAGTTTCAAGAAAATCGTTGGAGCCATTTCCGAGATCCTGAATATATATATATATATATATATATATATATATATATATATATATATATATATATATATATATATATATATATATATATATACAAGAATGGCTCGTTTAAAGATATAAAATACATATATAATATTTAAAGCGAATACCTTTGAAACAGTAATTGGATGATTATTGTTTATTGGAACTTAACCGCAAATATCCGTTTTAATTGCACTGTTACTGTTATTATTTCTATAAAGTGCTGGCAATTATAATATCCAGACCTATATCGATATTAAACTTTTGAATGAGTTTTAACCAGATAGAATAATAATAATGACTTTCTAATCGGTAGTAGCGATTTATATTATTTTTTGATTGGTTGTAACCGATTATTGATGGCCGATCTGGCTAATATCATCATCATGATTATGCATTCATCATCGCAACCCATATAAGTCCCACTGCTAGGCTCAGATCTCCTTCACAATAAGATGGAAATTGATCACACGCATAGGGTATTATGTCCAGTTTTCCTTCTCTCGCATAGATATAATGTTGGAGTCTTTAAGTTTGTAGTATTAAAATAAAAAGCTTTGTAAGTTCTATTGAGTATATTGCGACTGTACAGCACATTGCCGACAATGAGAGTGAAAAATAAAAGTTTACATTATACCCTAAATAGTTGTAGCACCCGAAGTATGTACGGTGAATTCTTGCGGGTCATTTTAATTCAGGCGTTAACTTAAACATACCCCGGGACATTGAAAGCTTGCCTTTCAACAAAACTAGGTATACATATTAAATAAATAAATAAGTAAGAATGATAATTCAATCCTCATCAAGAGGCAGTGGACAAAGTTTACTGAAGGACCGCGGAACGACTCCGGTTGTGGTCTTGACGTCCGCAACGCGAGCAATCTGATCTTGACCTGGATAGAGTGCGACGATACGACCAAGTTTCCACTTAAGAGGTGACGAGTAGTCTTCCTTCAACAGGACAAGAGTACCAAGCTTCAAAGAATCATTGCAAGTCCGCCACTTAGTCCTTTGCTGGAGCTCTGAAACATATTCCTTGCTCCACCTGGTCCAAAAATGCTGTCGAAGCTGCTCGATTCTATGGAATCGAGTAATGTGCGAGGTGTTATGTTCTTGGAGGTCCTTTGTTGGCAATGAAGTTAAATGACGGCCGATTAAAAAATGACCGGGTGTTAACGGCGTCATATCTTCAGGATGCGATGACAGTGGTGTAAGAGGCCGGGAATTTAAAATCGCCTCGATCTGCACTAGGGTGGAATTGAGTTCTTCGTAACTCAAGTGACAATTTCCCAACACTCTTAACAAATGAAATTTCGCAGATTTCACACCTGCCTCCCATATGCCACCAAAGTGTGGGGAATAAGCCGGAATGAAATGGAATCTAATACCGTCATTAGAGAGGTCACTAGATATTGAGTCACAATTAGTTTTTAAGAATGTAGCAAGATCATTGTATGCTCCGACAAACGTTGTGCCGTTATCAGAGTAGATATCATTAGGTTTACCACGACGAGCTATAAATCTTCGTAAGGCCAATATAAAACTATTGCTCGTCAATTCACCTACCAACTCCAAGTGTATCGCTTTAGTGGTAAAACAAATAAATAATGCGATGTACGCCTTTACGATACGACAACCACGCCCTTGACGACTAGCAGAAGATATATGACCTGCGTAGTCTACACCAACTGTCTCAAAGGGAAACCCACCAGGATTAAGGCACTGCTGTGGTAAATTACCCATCAGGGGTGTAATAACCTTTCCTTTCATTCTCGAACACCTAATGCAGCGACGATAACAAGCTTTCGCCAAATTACGGCCACCTATTGGCCAATATTCTTCTCTAATGGAAGCTAATAATAATTGTGGACCAGCGTGCATGAGTCTCGCATGCTCAGATTCAAAAAGCAACTTAGTAAATCAATGTGTGGACTGTATTAAAATAGGATGCTTTTTGTCATAAGCAAAGGCGGAATTCTCAAGGCGACCACCTACCCGCATTATATTTTTACAATCTAAAAATACATTAAATTTAAGCAATGGACTCTTATTTGATAAGGTCTGTCCTTTAATTAATAGATTATATTCAATAAATGATTCTATTTGAGATATTCTAATAATAACATTTAAAGCATTACTTATTTCAGATTCAGAAAGATAATTGTTTTTAGCTGGTCGTCGCTTACACGCTTGAATAAACCGAAGTGTATGTGCCACAGCACGTTTGAGCCGATTATAATTGGAAAAACGATTAAAATTTATAAAATTATTTATAGATAATTCCTGAGTTTGAAGAGTAAAGGATAACTCAGTACGTATTTCAGAAAAGTGATTCGCAGTTAACCGTATTATGTGTAATAGGCCAGTTTAACGGAGACTCCTTCAAAAATCTTGGTCCTGACCACCACATATCGAGGGTTTGTATAGCCTCAATACTCACTCCCCGAGATATGTAATCCGCGGGGTTGTATTCAGTGGGAACGTGTCGCCAAGTACAATCACCGGTATTTTCTAATATTTCACCTATGCGATTACGGACAAACGTATGTAATTTACATGGCAACATCTTTAACCAACCCAGTAAAATTGTGGAGTCAGTCCAAAATACAGTACATGAAGGTTTTACTCTTAAGGAATTTATAACCTTTTTATATAACCGAGCGCCTAAAAGAGCACCACATAATTCGAGCCTTGGAATGGTTGTTGCTTTAATAGGAGCGACACGACTCTTAGCGATTAACAGCCTAACCAAAACGTTATTATATATATCAACACTGCGGACGTATAGGCACGCACCATATGCCCTTTCCGATGCATCTGAAAAGACATGGAACTCTAATAAATTATATTCGTCTATCACTACGCGGCGTGGAATGCAAATATTATTGAGAAAATGTAAATTATTTACCAATTGTTTCCAAGTCTGTTCAATATCTGACGTTAACGGATCATCCCAAGATAATTTGTGTAACCATAATGTTTGCAATAATATTTTTATATTAATACTACAATACATACTAATACATACATATTAATACTACATTAAACTACAGGAGAGACGAGGCCTAGAGGATCAAATATCTGAGATACTGTTGAGAGCATACCACGCTTTGTGGTACCATTACGCGTGGTAACATTATGTGTATCAATTGAAAAACACAACTCATCATTTACGGTCTACCATCCTAAACCTAAGGTTTTGCTATGTTCAGTGCTGCCTATATTTAAATCGAGAGGATGTTGAGAAGACTCTGAAATAAGCCGAGGATCATTTGACTTCCATTTTCTGAGCGGGAAGCAAGCTGACGCGAGAATTGATGTAAGCTTAGTGCGCATGTCTTGAACTTCGGAGAAGTCATCCCCACCACTCAATAAATCATCAACATAATAATCATGTAGAATGATTTCTGCAATTCTCTTATCCTCACACTCAAGGCCTAATTGCTTAAGGCATCTGGTGGCTAGAAATGGCGCACTGGCAGTTCCATAAGTGACTGTATTTAATTGAAATACCTTTAGTGATTCCTTTGGGTCATCACGCCAAATTATCCGTTGTAAATACCTATCATCAGGATGAATGATGATCTGTCTGTACATTTTCTCTATATCTGCCATCAAAATGTACTTATGTTGACGAAATCTCAACAAAATTGATAACAGATCATCCTGTACAACGGGACCTACCATTTGAATATTATTCAAAGTAACTCCGGTAGTAGTAGGACTGCTGGCATTAAATACCGCTCTCAATTTTGTAGTCGTACTGCTTTCACGTAAAACGCCATGATGAGGTATGAAATTTGCATTATTCTTGGAAGTGAGCTCATATTCCGACATGTGGCCTAACGCCTTATATTCAGACATGAATTCGCGGTACAACTTGCGGAGACGTGGCTGACTCATCAGTCTACGTTCCAAAGAAAGAAAGCAATGCTTGGCGCGATATAACGATTCAGCTAACGCGCTGGGAGAATCCTTTAACGGAATTCTTACACAGAAACGACCGTCGTTCAAACGCTCAGTATTATTAATAAAATGATCTTCACATAATTTATGTTCTGGTGAATAAGTAGAATAATCATTCACCTCTTCCAAGCTCCAAAACTGCGAGAGCTGTTGCTGAATCTGCTCATTAAATGTGCCAGTCGGAAATGAATCACACTGTACATAATTACATTTAATTGAATTAATAACATGACTATTTATAGGGCCAGAAACTATCCAACCTAACCTAGTTTCATGTAAAATTGGTTTACCTATGCCTAAATTAATTCTTTGCGATCCCAATATGTCCCAAAAAATATCAGCGCCAATTATCATGTCCACTGACGCGGGCGTATGAAAGTTGGGATCAGCCAAACATATATTAGTAGGTATGTTAAGGTTTAATAAATCAACTGAACGACACAGCAAGTCACCTGAAATCGATGGCAAAACAAAACAACGTAAACTAGTAGTGAATGTTTCGTCTAATGATTTCATAGGCACATGACACATTTTATTAACATGTGACGTGACATTATTGATACCTAGTATAGATTTATCTATACGAATACATGGCAAATTTAAGCGACAGAACATATCTTCGGTCATAATACAAGATGTGCTACCACTATCGAGAAGAGCGCGCGCTATATGCTCGCGATTATGCGAATCGTATGTCTTTATTAGTACTGTTGATAATAGGACGTCTACACGAACACCGTGTCCCGGGCTACCTGAGGCCGCGACGCTCGCCGACAGAGATAAACTATGATTCGCATCGATGGTGGCGGGGGGTGCGCTGCTATCAGCTCGCCCGTTATGCACTACCGATGTTTGTTTAGTATTTGCAACGTGTATTAATGTATTATGCCGCCGTTTGCATAATTTACACCCAGACTTCTTACAATTATTCGCGTAGTGACCGCTACGAAAACAATTAAAACAAATCTTAAAACTAGGTAATATTTGAAGTCGTGCTTCATTACTTAAAGCAAGAAATTGAGGACAATGGTTAAGCTTGTGATCGCCACTGCACTTAGGACATGAACTAGTCGAGCTCGAACCGAGGGAAGCGTTATTATTGTCCAATGAAACCATCGCCTTGTGTTTTGTCGGTTTAATAATCGACGTATTATTATTGTGCTGTGTATAACGTGATAATTCAATAGTTTCTAAAAGATCTGTGCGAACCTTTATAAACTCAGTAAAGTGTTTAATAAAATTGAATCACTCTTGTCTAAACGACATTTAAACTCTTCCCACTCACGGAACGTTTTGTTATCTAGCTTATGTGTTAGGATATGAATGAGAAGTGTATCCCAATGTTGTGTAGGTTCGCCTAAGGATTTCAGTGCACGAATATTTTTATTAAATTGATCCATTAATCGTTTTAAATTAACAGAGGATTCTCGAGCGATCGGTTCTATGTTAAATATTTCTGTGACATGATTTTGTATTAATAACCGTTTATTATCAAACCGATCGCACAACAATGCCCAAGCTATATTGTAATTAGCCGCAGAGAACTGAATCGATTGGATTACCACAGCAGCTGAGCCCTCCAATGAAGCTCGTAAGTAATGATATTTATTTATCTCATCTATACCCTCATTAGAGTGTATCAGGCTATCAAAGGTATCGCGAAATTCAAGCCAATTGGAATAGGATCCACTAAACTTGGGGAGTTGTATAGTAGGTAACTTAACGGGCTTATAACCACTGTGAGAACTACACTCACTAGGTGCTGCACCAGGAGGTTGTTTGTGTCTAGCCACAATCTCCTGTGCCTGACAGAGGACTTTATAGTACTTAGATTCAAAATCTTCTCTATGAGCCATTTGAGCCTCAAGATTATCAGATAGACACTCCAATCGAGTTTGTACCTCGTCGAATTGAGCATACAATGATTCCAGCTTCCTAATACGTAACTCTAATTCGCTTACATCCTTAGAAGGCAAAGACGAAATATTTAGTGAATTTAAAAAACCAGTAAATATTTTAATACGACCTTTGAAGCTACTGCGTTTTTTAGTGAGATCATTCATTTCTTTGGCGCTTTCCATATCAAATTCATCCTTTGTAGACATTATGAGAGACTGGTATATCCTGGAATTGTTACCAATTACACTGTAATTATATATTTATCAGATACCTATCCTATAATTAAATGGAATTCGAAACTATTACAATTAAATAATTATATAATAAATTTATCTACGTTAAATAATTAATAACACAGTGCAATAACTCAATTAATATAATAAGATTCGTTAATTTCAAATACTTAATGGTAAATTACCTACATGGGCCTGTTTGTCGAGATATAAATGAGCAAAGACGTAATAAAATAGTGTTACTTATTAATTTATGTTGCCTAAATACAACTATAATAAATACAAGTTAAATTAACAGCAATAATAATTGCAAAAAGTAACTAAAACACATAAATTTTTATTTAACTTAACCGTCACTTGCAGAAAGACACTATGGCTCACAGTTAATTACGAAAGTGTATATACTGACCTTATTAAGAACTTAAAGCTATAAATACAAACTTTAAAGAGTGTTGGGTTATTTTCGAGTTAAATTTAATTTATCCAATGGCCAAACCACTTTTCAACGGCTACTGGTAATTTCGTTACGTTTCAGTTAACTTGCAGAAAAGGCCAACAATTGTTAATAATCTTGATTATTCGCTTGTCTTCATATACTATAATTAATTCGGATCGCTGGACCATATGTTGGAGTCTTTAAGTTTGTAGTATTAAAATAAAAAGCTTTGTAAGTTCTATTGAGTATATTGCGACAGCACATTACCGACAATGAGAGTGAAAAATTAAAGTTTACATTATACCCTAAATAGCTGTAGCACCCGAAGTATGTACGGTGAATTCTTGCGGGTCATTTTAATTCAAGCGTTAACTTAAACATATAATCTGCGTATTTACCCCTTAGTTTAACCCTTAGTCATCTTTTACGACATCTACGAGCAAGATAGGAAGTGGTGAATTGTAATTCAACATCATCATCTCAGTTTATATACTTCCTAAGGCTGGGCTTGAGCCTCCTTCGAAATGGGAATAAAATTAACCAATGATATTACTATGGTCGGAAAGGTTGGCAAAGAATTTTATTGAAGTGATAATGTCTTATAAATCGATGAAGGCCAGCTGCACACAGAAAAAACATGACTTAGTGTCACGTTCCGGCTGAGCCGAGTGTGCAAGCGAGAGCACAGAGCAAGCGATAAAGATGCACGATCGGCCTAAGCGTTCGGCTTGTGACGCATATATTACAAATGTATATAAGTTGTAAATTAATTGTTAATAGCTCATTGTTTTTTATTAATCTATAATTTAAGTAAAAATATTCGCATTAACGAGTGCTAATAAATTTTAATTTATCGAACAATTTATCGACAAAATAATGATGTTTCAGTGATTCAATTTATGGGCGTTTTTTTTTTTTTGTGGGTGGGCTGCGGTCGGTGCGCCTCCGCACCACTCCGTCCGGGGCGACAGAGGGGCTTAAGCACGCAACTCCCGCAACCCACCCGAAAACCAACTCGCCTTCGTCGTTGGGCCGACCACCGGAGCAGGTTTACTTGTCGTCAGTGGTCGGCCCGACGGAATACCCCCTACGTGGGGTACCCTCCCATCGACCGACGTCCCCCCCTCGGGGAGGACGTCGGTCTTTCCTCACGCGGTGGGCCTCTCGGCGGGTGACGGACTAATTCCCGGTCACGTCACCCGCCAATTTATGGGCGTATGCAATTTTCCATCTATGTTTTTTTATGTTATTGCGTAAAATTATAGTCCGTTAACCGACTCTACATATAACGGATTTTTCGAACTTCTTTCTCGTTTTCTCTCTTGTAGCGATGTTACCTGCTACTTTTCTTAGTCGTTTCATGCACTCATCCGGGAGTAATAATCTCATTTTTACTTCGACAAGGATGATATCTTTAAGGTGGGCTAAATATAGCAACTGTACTGTACCGTACCCGGTTTCATAGCTAACTCAGGTATTATAGAGTTAGACATTGTTGAAGCGCTTAGATGAAACTTTCAGCGGTAGCAGAACCGAAAATTGTGCCCGGTAGACAAGCAGTATGCTCTATCGTGTGGCTCTTAGGTACAAAGTTAACTTGAGACTTTTGGTATGAATATAATATAAGCAATTGTAATATGGTGATATCTTATTAGTAATTTATTATATAATCTATGTTTTAATGTTTTCCAAAGTTACAATGCATAAATACAATAGCGTTTAGGCGAAGTAATTTAGCAAAAATACAAAATAAGCCATCTGTCTGGTCCATGGCAGTACGACCCTTGCGCCTCCTTACGGGCGGCCACGTGTTTGAGCTAGCGATGGTTAGGTCTGCAAGCGGCGCGGCGACAATGCCACTTACATAATTATATATGTATATCTTACTCGTCTACGTAACTTTCAGTGGCTGGAATCAAAGTGGACATATTTAGGTACAGCGTTATCCATAGGGTCTGTTTTGCTTCAAAAAGAGCTCTTATCTTAAGCTATTTTTAAGTTCAATATTCTGAAAAATTCTGTTTTATTTCATCCAACAACTTTCGCGTTGACAATCACAGTTGCTGTTAATTATTTTCAGGCGAATAATTATGTCCATTTTCCTCTTCCAATCTCATCTGCTTTATACGATTCCCTCAAAAAAAAATAGAGTGATTACATTTTGTATTCTTAATCCGTCTTTACATGGGACACAAAATAATCACTCTTTATACAGTTATTTATATTGATAATTTTTCGTGTGGTGACGGAGTAAAAATACAATTCACCACCCTCTCTCTGGCCCGTGGGTGTCGTAATAGACAACTAATGGATATAATATGCATATAATATCTATGCAAGAGAAGAAAAATTCGAAATGATACCTTATCCCAACCCATCTGACCATTGTGTTGTAGTAGATCGAATTCTATTGTGAAGTAGGTTCGAGCCTAACAGTTCCCACTGTTATGTGTATAAACTAAAATTAATATATTTATTGGTAATTTATATTCACAATCCTAATTTTTCGTAAAAATAATGTTAAAGAAAGCGAAATTTCTTCGAAATTATACTTCGAAGAATGTTTAGGTATATGTATCACACGATGTAGGCTTAAGATGACTACTTAAATTGAAAACAAATTAATTAATATCTTACAGCAAGCATTGCCATTACAAGTACCTTCGGTATAAGACTGGAATTACACACGCACTCCCTTTGTAAAGCTGCCATTAAATTTAATAGGTAGACGAAGTTAATAAGATTAGATATATAAACGGATTGTCTTAGATATATGTACAGCGGTATCTCGTTATGCGGTGAATCTTATTTATTGGAAATGGATATATATTCCGTAAAGTAAGATACGCTATCAAAGATCTTTTAAGGCTACACTTAAATATGGCGGAAATAATTTACTAGAAGGAAATATCCCTTCTGATCTAACCGTCATCGCATGGAATATTAAAGTAGATATATAATAGTAAGATTGCCCGACGTTTCGAACACTTTGCAACGTTCATGGTCACGGGGGGGGACTAAGATCGCGGAATAAGGTTTATTTAAAATGTCTAATACTCGCGTAAACATCAGAAATCTTTTAGAGAATCCCAATTTAAAAACAAAAACACGGCACAAATACGGCGGCTCTCAGCGCAGCTTTATATAACTATAATTAAAGTTAAACGAAATATTCTGAAAAGCTATTATAAAGTTTAAATATTTGTTAATTCATTGCTCAAAAACAGCTAGACCGATTTAAGTGACATTTGGTAATAAATCTATAGCATGAAACAGCACATTTAAGCACATTTTAACGATAGTTAATTTTAGTTAGTTAAACTAATAATAATTCAATAAATTGTACAACATTACAAATCGCTAACCAATTATTAGTATCAACACGTAATAATTGGCAATTCAGTGAGGAAAAGAATACACTCACATATAAAACTCACATTAGATACCAACGCCGAGGTGGGGGCCTCGCCCTAATTAGTTTTATATTGCCCTTATTGATTACAATAAGGGTAACATAAAAGTAATTAGGAGAAGATATATTAACATCTTGTATATTAACTGTCTGTTCTGTAAATTAGAAGTCAAAATGAAAGAAGGTTTTATTATTAAAAGTCCGTATGGTAACGGAGTAAGAATACAATTCACAACACTATCTTGCCTGTGGATGTTGTAAGAGACAACTAAGGATATCCCTTAATATGCACATAATATCTATGCAAGAGAAGGAAAACTGCAAATGAAACCCTATACCAACATATCTGACCAGCATGGTATCATCATCATCGCTGCCCACATACGTCCCACTGTTGGGCTCGGGCCTTCTCCACAGTGGGAGGGAATTTGACCTACTAGACCATGCTGGTCAGACATGTTGGTATTTTTTTTTTTTTTATGGGTGGGCTATGGTAAGCGCACGCACGGTCCAGTCCGTCCGGGGCGATGAAAGGACGGCGCGCGGGCCCATAACCCACCCGTAACTACGTCACCTCGTTGTTGGCCCGACCACCGGAGCAGATGTGACTTGTCGTCAGTGGTCGGCCGACGGAATACCCTTTCGGGTACCCTCACCTCTCGACGTCCTGGGACGTCGGTCGCCGTCAGGCGGTTAGCCACACTGCGGGTGACGGACAATTCCCCGGTCCGAACACCCGTGGCCTCGGCTAGGGCGGCATTAGGCGCAAATACTCGCGCCTGCGCCGCCCGAGTCGCCGGCGGCGGAACGTGTCGCCGGATAGGAGCTCTACTCGCACACGATCCGCCGCCTCCTTCCGTGAGATTACGGCCTCACAGAAGGCGGCGACCGCGTCCCAGTTCCTAACGCTGACGAGCATCTCCCTGGCGATAGTCGGCAGCGCCAGGTCGGCACCGATAATTGCGACGAGTTCACGGAGATCCTCCTCCCATGCAGCACACTCCTCGAGCGTGTGCTGCGCCGTGTCCTCGTCGCAACTGCAGTGGTGGCAGGACGGTGTGCTCTCCCTCCTGACAATCTTGTGCAGGTACTTCCCGAAGCAACCGTGCCCCGTCAGCACCTGCACCAGTCGGAAGGAAAGCACCCCGTGCGTCCGCTCCAACCACTCCATCAGCACCGGCCGGAAGGCCTTGACGGTCCTGACACCGTACCGAGGACTCTCCAGCCGGACTGCCCAACGGGCAATGACTCCTCGGCGGGCGTCGACCCGCCAGGCGGTGATCTCCTGCAGGGAGACCATGCCGCTGCGGGCGCGCGTCTCCGACACTCGCCGATAAATGTCGGCGAGCATCTCCGCCTCCAGGTCCCACGGGGGAGTTCCGGCCAGGAGGCACGCTGCCTCCGTCGACACCGTGCGGTAACCGCGTATGGCTCTGACCGCCATGACCCTCTGTGGTCGCCACAGGAGGGCCCTAAGACGGACGGTCAGGAACCCCGCCCACGCCGGGGCGCCGTACAGGGCCATCGACCGGATCACCCCCACGTACAGCTGTCGGCACGTAGCGCTGGGTCCGCCCACATTCGGCATCAGCCGCGAGAGGGCAGACGCCGCGCCGACAAGCCGGGGAACAAGTCGATGGAGATGCTCCCGGAACCAAAAATGCCCGTTGAGCACCAGGCCCAAGTACTTCATGTGGGCCTGGATGCTGATGGTGACCGACTTCACGGTGATCGAAGCGCCGGCGGGAGGCCCGGCGGTACGGAGGCCATGGAACAAAAGGGCCTCCGTCTTTTCCAGGGCTACCCTCAACCCCAGCGCTTCGATCCGCCTGACAATCTCCTCGGTGTCGAGAGTTGCCAGGCGTGCCGCCTCCTCTAGCGTCCCACCCCGGGCTGTGACGAGTGTATCGTCGGCGTAGCAAATTACGCCCAGCCCGGGTGGGAGGCTTCTTCTCAACGCCCAGTCGTAGCCGATGTTCCACAGGGTTGGACCTAGAACCGACCCCTGCGCGACACCGCACGTCATGGGCGTTCGCACAACGTCCCCTACTCGGTCAACGTAGAGGACGCTGCGCCCCTCCAAGTAGTCTGCCACCAGCCGCCTGAGGTACACGGGCACCCCGTGATATCTCAGCCCCTCCCTGATGCAGCTGAATGGCAGACTGTTGAAGGCGTTGGCGATGTCCAGGGACACCGCCAACAGGACTCCTCCGCCGGTGACGGCCTCCGCTACCACGGCCTTCAAGCGCAGCAGGGCCGCGATCGTCGAACGCCCTCTCCGAAAACCAAACTGGGCGTCCGACAAATCGGGCCCGACCCCGACGAGGTGCCGCTCGATGCGAGCAGCCAACACCCTCTCTAGCAGCTTGCCCGCATCCTCGAGCAGCACGATGGGCCTGTAGGCCGAGGCCGACTCGGGAAACCGTCCCGGCTTCGGCAGGAGAACCAGCCTCCCCTCTTTCCAGCACCCAGGGAACTGCCCGGACGTCAAACAAGCGTCGAACAGTCCCCTGAGGCGTGGTCCCAGGTGCTCGAGGACCAGGGCCAGCACACGGTTCGGAATACGGAATGGATTTGACTCGCATACGCGCCACCGCCGCCCCCATTTCCGGCTCTGTGATGGACGGAGCACTTTCATCGTCGGCCTCCCGGTCGCTGTCCGGCGAAGCCATGACCGGGGGCGTGTGCTCCGCCCGCCGTGGAAAGAGGTCCTCGACAACTCTGGTGAGGAGGCTGGGCTGGAGAGTCTCGGTGAGGGGGGGGCCCCACCCGCGGAGCTTGTTCAGCGCCGCGAGTTAGGGGCGACCCCAGGGGTCACGCTCGAGACTGTCCAGCATCTCCCGCCGACTAACGTCCTTGGCGGTACGGACGGCCAGCCTGAAGGCAGACCGCGCACTGCGGTAAGCCTCGTATAGCTGGCCCTCCCACTCAGCGTCGCGGTGACGCGCTCGGCTGCGGGTGTAGGCCCTCCGGGCACGTATGCACGCGGCCCGAAGGTCCGCCAATTCTCGGGACCACCAGGGGACCGCACTCTTCGGGGGCAGACGCCGCACACGGGGCATGGCCGCATCGCAGATCTGCGTTAACGCACAGCGGATGCGGCCAGCCTCGGCATCCACCCCGTCCGCCTGGGGCGGTGAGGGCAGCCACGACTGAACGATGGCTGCCTCCGCCAACAGGTCCCGATCCAATCGACCCACAGCCCACCGCGGAAACGCGGGAGCTCCGTCCGCCGTGTGACCAGGACTGTAGCTAGAGTCGAATTTGAGGTAGGGCAGCATTGGTTACAGGTAGGGCGAAATTAAAAAAAATATCACGGTCCTCGAAGCACGAGCTCCTAAATCAATCATTATGTATATCACTGACCTCTAGGTTAGTGATGTACATTCCATAACTACTCGTAGACAAATAATTTCTGTGACAGTACATGGATCTAAGAACTATTAAATGCTTTATGAGAAGGGACAAGCAAACAAGATAGTTGAACTTCCAGATTTAGAAGTAGAGATCCACATCTGAGTGAGAGTGAGGTAATAATTCATTGTTGGGTGGGGTAACACGAGTATATAGATACAACTAAAATACCATTTCGATTATATTGTTTCTGCAAACTTATTATAATAATTAACATAATAATAACGAGAACATAATAGAACATATAGATCCAGTGAACGAGGAGCAACATAATAAAAAAAAATTTTAAAACAGCTGAATTCTACGATTCGCCATGTTATTAAAAATGCGAAGAACTTCGTTAAGATCAACTGATTCTGTTCTTTTTTTTTCAAGGGCAGAAATATCATACCAGCCATTCTCTCGTCACCCATTGACAGCCTTTGAGGTCTATTGATTGCTGTTAAAGTTGAAAACGTAAATTCGCACACTGCAGTGCTACATTCTATGGTCGCCACAGATGCAAAAAGTTCATATGTATCCTTGAACGCTTCTCGTTGCCTGTATAAAACTTGCAAATGTATTTGCCATTTTATCCTCGTTACGACTCAAGTAAGCTTTAACCACACTAGCCTCTTCTCTTGATGGAATTTTCAGACCTAAAAAATTTATTAAAATTTTAAGTTGAACATGACGAATTATTTAAATTATTATTTTTTTTCAAATTTACCCAAATTTTTCAGTGGATCCATTTTATCTACATTCAACTCATCGAGAATTGCAATCGAATTGATTAGATTATCGATGTCCGAAAACCTTCTTTGTAATTCAGCAATTAGTATGTCCAACGTTTCGAAATATTGAGACTTAAATGGCTCATCGTTCTCATCTATATTTTGTCTGGTGGAGGAATAAAAGGAGTTATACGTCCAATAGTCATCCGAGTACGTTTTTTTAGTTGCCTCTTCGAGGTCTGTGTACTATTTTCAGATTCACCGCAGTCGTTGCTTGTTAAACACTTAGCTTCTTCCAGAATTTGACTATACACTTGATTTGATCTTAATTTTATAATTTCATCTTGGACACACTGCGTGATTGTTATGGCGTCTTTTAATCCTGCGCTTCGGGCTTGTAAAGCTGCGTCTCCACGTTGTAGCATGGATAAGATTTTTTTAGCCACAACCATGGCCATTCGGAATTCCAGATTAAGCATGACTTTTTTAATACCGATACTCTTGGCAACGTCATCACCGTTGAATCTGCCATTTTTAATTTCTTGCAAAGTCTGCAAAATCGATGAATAATTATCGTATACAACTTTTGTAACCGCCAAATGCCCAGACCAGCGTTGTTCGAGGAGTCGACCAATCCTTTTACCACTATATAAGGCGGCTATTTTGCCATGATGAAAGAATTCATGTAACATAATGCATTGGTGAAAAATAAACGAATGAAAGTCATTTCTGAGATAGTCCTGATGACTATTAAGTGCAAGCGATGGTTACAGCAGTGGATGTAAGGAATTTTACGGCCCAATTTATTTTCTATTCTAGTCGCAACTCCTGAAATTTTCCCACTCACTACACTTGCGCCATCATAGCATTGGCTAAGCATACAAGAAGGCTCAATTTCTGTAAGGGCATTTAACGTTAATTCCGTGAAAGTGGCTGCATCAAGTTTTTCAGTAGTCTTAACCATCAGCAACAACTCATTGACGATACCATCCTTGACGTAACGTATTGCTAATGCAATATTTTCACGATTATTTTTATCTCTCGTCCCATCTTCCAATAGACTAAACTATTTTACATCAGATTCGTTAATATCTCTGACAATGGAACTTTGGAACTGCTTGAACCATTATTTGAATTATTTGATTTTGAATTTCAGTTGAACGATATGTTGCGTTTTGTGGTACTTCAATGAGAATCTCGTTCAAATTTGGATCTTTTTTACATGTATATTCAAATAAATACTGAAATAATCCTTGTTCTTTTTCTTTTTCCAAAATATAATTTCCACGCAAAGCTAATTCCTTGACAATTAGAAATTGTATTACTTCAATGATAGACTTCACGTAATACCCATATTTTCTAATACTTTTTGATTTATTAATGTTTCAACTCTGCTAGATGTAGATATTCTTTGTAATTTCTGCTGCCACATCGACATAGGTTAAATGTGAGAAATTGATTTTTCATGTTTTGGCAAACCTTTATCACTTACGCTTAGAATTTAGCTAAAAAATCTCATTACGGAATCCCTGCAAAGAACGAAGCTAAACGTGGCCATGAGAAAAATATCGATATACCGATTTTTTTTTTCAATATACCGAACTCCGATATTGATATATTTAAAAATATCGATATGACGAAATAACGATATTTTAAAAAATATCAACAGCCCTACAAACAATCATAATCTCTAGTTTATGTTTATTTTACTTTTAAAGAGGATTCCCCGTACCATAGATTGCGATATAGCCCATATTGCAATATATGGTACGGGAATCCTTTGATCACATATACTAAAATTAAGCAGACCCATAGCTTCATGTGATGGTGCTTCAAATGCCATCTATACACTGATGACTGAACACAGAATTATTATAATATGAAATGAATGTCACAAACTGTGGTATGTTCGGCAAAGTTTAGATAACTAAAGCAATTTTTTTTTTATCTCAAACTATGAACAAACAATTGACTTATAATATTTTATTTTAGTTTTTGGTATTTTTAAGGTAGGGCATTGTGATTTCAAGGTAGTGCATTGCCCCACTATGCCCCCCCCTAGCTACGGCCATGCGTGTGACCCCTGCCGGGCTGCAGGAGGGTCCGGGAGACCTCTATCCGGATGTATCGGTGGTCGGATAGGGTCTCAACCTCCTCCTGGACGCACCAGCTCCTCACACGTGCTGCGACATTAGGGCTAGCGAACGACAAGTCCACTATCGACCCGCCCTGCTGCCGCACGCACGTTTGCACCGAGCCCCTGTTCAGCAAACAGAGGCCCAGTGCCGCCGCCCACTCTTCGACCGCCCGCCCACGGTCATTCGTCCTGGGGGACCCCCACGCCGTGGACTTGGCGTTGTAGTCCCCCAGAACGAAGACTTGGCGCGGTGACAGTCGCCGTATCGAGGCCCCGAGGATGGTGAGGAAGGTCCCGAAATCCGTCGCGCTCCTGTTAGGGGAGAAGTAAACACCAAATAACGTAACCTCTCCCCATTCCGCCGGGACATACCCATCGCCCCTGTCCTTAAGCAACAAAGGCGGGGAATGCCACGACGTGGAGGCGACGATTGCCACAGAGCCGTCACTGCTGCCCAGCCAATTGGGCCGGTCAGGCACCACGTACGGCTCCGCGGCTACGGCTGCACCGATCAACCACTCCGCCATGGCTTGCAGGAAAACGTCCTGTGCCTCGGCGGCGTGGTTGAGGTTGGCCTGCAGGAGGTGGTAGGATTCGGTCGCCATTAGTGGGCCGTATCCATTACCTCCTCCACGCTGGCGGGCGATCGGGACGCGCTAGGGGCGGGAGCGGCCGGGGTCGTCGGGTCGCTCCGCCCCTTTGGGGCCGAAGCCGGGGGTTTGCACTCCTTGCCCCCCATGCGGTGCTTGGCGGGCCTATTGCCCGCCGCACACGCGGGGCAGTGGGGAGTGGTGGCGCACGATGCCGCCTTATGCCCGGGTTGACCGCAGCGGAAACAAAGGTCGCTGCAGTCAAAGCAGTTAGTGCATGTCGGCCGAGTGTGTCCGACCGCCATGCACTTGTAGCACCTCGCAGGCCGGGACTCCAGCACGGTCACCCGCGCCGAGGTCCAGCCCACGAGGAGCCTGCCTGAGTCGGCTAATTGCTTGGCCGACTCCACCGGGCACTGCACCCAGGCAGCACCGACGCCGCCCGGACCAGGGTGGATAGCGCCAATTCGGACGGTGTCCACGGGACATCCGGTTTTCGAGATGATGGCCTCCCGGATGTCATCCACCGTCACGGAGTCGTCCAGACCCGTGACCCGCAGTTCCGCACACTTGACGGGTCTGGCGATCTTGACGCCATCCTCCGCAGCAAACAAACCCCTCAGCTTCGCGGCCATGCTATCGGCCGTCTTGGCGCCCTCGGCCCCAGGGAACTCTAAAATCCGAGCCCCTGTCCGGACCTTGCGGGTCCTGGCTTCGACGCCTCCTAAATTGGAGACGTCAAGCTCCCGCCGGGCGCAACGTAAGACGGTCTCATAGCTGAGGCCGTTCTCGGCCGCCTCAGGCAGGACGGTGATCACCACCGCTGCTGACTTTGGCGGCCGGAGCCTCCTGCGCGACTTCTTATTTGCGGCTCCTGCTTTGGGAGCGGAGGCTTTGGCGGCGCTTTTGGCCTCCGCTCTCCTTTTCTGACCACGACTTTTCCGGCTGCGCTCAGCCGTCTGCCAGCCCTCTTCGGGCGCAGCAGGGTCGCTCGGCGCAGCAGTCGCGGTCACGGCTGTGCTAGCCGCCGCCAACGGTGCAATTGCCAGCGGCGGCTTAGGTCCGGTCTTAGCAGCAGCCGGTGCCGCCTTCTTCTTGGCGGCGGGCCCCTTCGGCTTCGGCCCAGTAACGGCCGCAGCGTAGCTCCCTACGCGCCCGCCCTGGCAGGGTAGCGCGGCAGGGGCTGACGCCACGACCTTCGGCCTGTCCGCAGCAAGCGGCGGCCGGAGACGGGGCTCCGGAGGCAGAGGAATCTCTCCTCCAGAGCCGCCATGCGTGCGTCGAGCATTTTGCCCACCACCTCCACTATGGCGCGCATGGTCAGGTCCGACACGCCGTCCACTGTGGGCAGCGGAACTGCTTCGGCCGGCTGGGCCCTCTTGGGGCTCGCCGCAGCTCGAGTTGGCGCAGCGGAGACGGCAGGGGCGGCGGCAGGGCAGACATGTTGGTATAGGGTTTCATTTCGAATTTTCCTTGGTGTAGCATGGTATAGTAGGTAGTGGGACGTATGTGGGCCGCGATGATGATGATGATATTAAAATCTTGTATATTAGCTGTCTGTTTTGTAAATTAGAAGTTAAATTGAAAAAAGGTTTTATTATTGCACAAATTTAAATTGTATTATGTCTTAAACAAATAGGAGAAATGCTTATATGAGGCTATCTTGCTCCGGCTTCAATTTAGTTTCACAGCATTTTGAACATTTGTTCTGGCAGATAAGATTCATATCGCTAAGTAGGTGAAAATTTGCGGCTGCAGTTTTGCACTGTTGCTTTTTGCTTTTCTGTCGAGGTAAATAAAATGTATGTATTTTTTTAATGATTTGTCATTTTGTTAAAAGAAGACATAATTATTACCAAAATAAAATAGCAAACCAGATATCACTTATTACAATATAAGTTATAGAATTATACAATGTAAGTGCTATAACTATTAATAATTTACTTCTAAATTATTGTAATAGTAAAAAAGACAAAAATAATAAAGATAAATTAAAATATTCTTTTTTTTTATTTAATCATATTGTCTCGGCTCATATACGTCCCACTACTGGGCTTAGAGCCTTCTCCACAATAGGACTTAGTAGTTTTAATTAATCTCAACAACTTAATAGGTAAAATAATAAAAATAGAAACCTTGATTACCTAATTTAATGGAATTCATATGGTGAATTTCTTAGAATACAATTTTCTTTCCTTTTCTGAGATTCTCATCCCGAGAGAAGTAAACCAATAGCATCACTTCAAAAATGTCTAAAATGGTATTTCTTGACTTACAAAATTTTTTTTTTTTGGTGCAGTTATATTTGTGCCTGTGGTCGATAAAGTAGGTAATGTACAATATATGGCCATATGTTATTTTTACTCATCAGTTCTAGTTTACCTTCTACCCTCATTTAATTCTTTTCGCGGTCTTTTTCGTAAATAGTCATTATTACAATAACATCGATAAAGTTTATGTTACTATATCAATATGGCTAGTACATTCAGATGTTGTCTTAACAATCCTGATACATTTTGTTATGTTTGTGGTGAATATATACTAAAAGATTAGCGTAGATCGATAACATGCACTGCGAATCGTCTGTATTTTGCCTAATTCAGTATTGAAATTCGACACTAAGATAAAGTGTAGAGACATCATAGTGCATGTAAACTATGCGTTGAACATTTGCGACAATGGGAGAAAGGGACACCTAAGTCTTTGAAGTTAGGAGTGCCTATGATATGGCGAAAACAAAAAAAAAACATTATGACGACTGTTACTTTTCTATGACTCATATGGTGGTCATCAACAAAACCAATCGCCGTAAATGGAAATACCCTAATATTTCCTCAGCACAAAGACATACTCCGCATTCAGAAAATGTTCCAATTCCAGCTTTTCACCAGGTAGGGCATCAATCTCAGGAGGAAAAAATCTGATAAGGCTATGTAGAGCAAACTATTTAGAGGAAGTAGAAGAAATGTTGGTTCGTTTAAAAAAATTAGGCTGTAATATGAGTATAAAATTGCACTATCTCAATAGTCATGTAGCGAAATTTCAACACAAGTTAGGAAATTTAAGCGAATCACAAGGAGCACGTTTCTACCTAGACATAAAAACGATGGAACATAGATACCAAGGAAGGTGGGATACCCATATGATGGCCGGCCATTGCTGGAGAGTCATACGAGATTGTACACGTCAGTCCCATTCTAGAAAATCACTTGAAAGGCAATTTCTTGATGTTTAATACCAAGAAAAAAATACTTTTTGTGAAAACTGTATTTTTTATATCTCGGGAACTAGAGCTAATAGAAAAAAAACGCTAACATTTTTGATATCACCATGTAAGACATACTTAAAATCAGGTCTAAAATCCCCGGCACCAAAATCATTGTAGGCCTGTGTTATTTATTATAAGAAGAAATTATATTTCAGACAATACAGCATAGCAATCCTTAGTGGAATAAATTCGTGGACAACAGTAGGACAGAAAGACTAATAAAAGAATTTAAAAAGAAAGCCATAAAACAAACATGAGGTAACAAAGGACTACCATTATTTTATTCAAAAAGTGATTGAAATCAATTAATTAATTGAAGGTAAAAAACAAATATAATTTACTATCTAGACACACAATAGCATATTAAACCAAGTTCAAGCGAAAGAAGAACTGGCGAGTCGCACTATGTGTAAGTTTACAGGGACCATTCTGAGGCAATTATGACACATTCATAATTTAAAAATTATTAAACATAAACGTAGCAAATTTTGTTTATATATTTAAGCCCGGTACATGTGCATCCGTGTGGTGATGCAATAGGAATATAATTTACTACTCCCTATCTTGCCCGTGGATGTTCTAAAACACGGCTAAGGAGTATAATACGCATATAATATCTACGAAAGAGAAGGCAAATTCGAAATAAAACTCTATATCAACCTGACTGACCAGCATAGTAGAGTAAAGTTAACTTTCCTCCTATTGTGGAGGAGGCTCGAGCCTAGCCTTTAGACGTATATGAACTGAAATGATGATGATGAAGATGTACATCTATTCTAAATTCTTTAAGTATAATCTAGAAATTTAGAATACATGTATGTATGTCTTATATAGACTTTATTGTCCAAAAATCGTTATTCTTAGGACACCTTGACTGGCATATAAATTAAAAACCTAACCCACGTTTAGATGTTATAGAAAGTTCAAAATTAGAATTCAGGTAAGTAAATGTGTGTGTCCAAAAGAAAAATTAGGGGGAAGATTCCAAATAGGCTACGAACAAACTTAGCCCGCATTTTGTGAGTTATGTTTTTGTTGGGATAAATGTATTATCAGTAGACATTGGTCTGTATAAATAAGAAAAAATAGAATCTATAACTCTTTGAAATCGATAGAAGCGCAACCTGCCTGGTTAGCCTAATGCATTGTTTTAATGATCTAAAACCATCTTCTCATGAATGCCTTTCTAATGAAACTAGTTTGGGACACTTCGATATTGGATGGTTTCAAAGTCTATATACTACGACTGATATAGAAACATTTCGGATTCTATATATACAGACGCATTTCTGATTCTATATATACAGGTTACAGGTACGACGGGTTGTTATAGAATATTATTTTTAGCTTTCTTTGTTTGACAATGATGTTATCTGCTTACATTTTCATCCGTATTTTATTATAAAAGGAATGAATCGTGAATAGTATTCTTCCTCCGTCACCACAAGGAAAATAACAAAGAATAATAATAAGTATCACATCAATCCGTCGCCGGATCATCTTTAAAAAGAACAGATGACCGACATCTTTTTGTGAACATTTTGTTTCCATTTACCACAAGCTTTATTTATACTCTTAATATTATTTTTAGAATGCCTTCGTTCATTTAAACTTGTATGATATCTCAAGATATTGAATTATAATATCTTTAAGTTCTGCAGTTTTAAAAATAAATTTTATCGAATAATTTAATAATTAGGATAATAATTTAGAATAATAATTTAGGATCTAATATTAATAGGGTAAAATTTATACAAGCAATGCGTCATCATCATCGTCTCGACTCATATATGTCCCACATCTGGGCAGGAGCCTCCTCCTCAATAGGAGGGAAATTCATCTTACTATACCATGCTGGTCAGACAGGTTGGTATAGGGTTTTATTTCGAGTTTACGTTCTCTTGCATAGATGTTACATGCTTATTATATCCCTTAGTCGTCTTTTACGACATCCATGGGCAAGATAGGGAGTGCTGATTTGTCTACTTATTTCGTGACCACACGAAAGGCAATGTGTGCTATATATAAAATAGCACATATTTACTGTTCATAATATTAATAAACTTCTTTACAGCAGAGGTTTAAAATTGAAAATATATAGCAGCAAATAGTTCAAGTAAAATATTCATTGAAAATTTTCCACTTCATTAAAATGTATATTAATACGTTATAACTAAGGCCCAAAAATATTTGCTGTCATATTTATCGTATCCTTAGTACAATACATTTCATAGTAGAAATGACCCTCCTTAAATTAAAATGGAAGTTTATTTACTACTAGTTCAAGTAGATGGGCCTATACAGATTTTTATATCATATGTTCGTACTTTAATATGTTTTGTAACGATTAAGTTAATTATATTTGCCTACGTCCTGCAATTATCTCTCACAATGGTCGTTAGAATGATGAGTGAACCAGTCAATTCTTATTCTGTCTTATTACTGCATGCTTGAAATATACTGTTCGGTGTTTTCTGTGTGGTGACGAAGTAAGCAGACAATTCACTACCCCTGTGGGTGTCGTAAAAGACGACTAAGGGATATAATATGTGACATCTATGAAGGATAAGGAAAACATGAAACAAAACCCTATGACAATACGTCTGAACAGCGTGGCATAGTAGATCTATTGCCCTCCCATAATCAAGGAGGCCCGAGCCCGACAGTGGGAGGTATATAGGCTGAGATGATGAAAATGATGATGAAATACACTTAAACAAACCTAACAAAAATAATAAATTATTATTTATATCGTGATATTAAAATTCAAACTGCGTTCGTGCCCTGCAAATAAAATCAACCGTGAACTTTACATTCAAGAGCGAGCGAAATTTACATTTTTACGTGGATAAGGACGCCTTATTTTAACTTGGTGAAAAATAATGCAAATCACTTTTTAGAAAATCTCAGAGGCACAACAGCCACTAATGCCAAGTATGTAAATAGCTACCTTTTTTACATTTCAATTACCCTGCTCGTACTTTACTGTTAAAAGTTTGACTAACACCTGGCGTTAATGATATTTAAAAGCATGTAAATAGTTTTAGTATCAATATTCCTAAAAGATTAAACGATTTTAAGAAAATATTCTTGAAAAAGAATATTTTCTGAGAATCGTTTAAAAATATTTTCTTCATACATTTGGACAAGATGTATAAGCCTATAAAAATAAACATTAAAATACATATTTTTGAAGTTATAATAATTTAACCAGCTTACCAATATAATATGAATAAGTGACTGCTGACCGTGTGGTGACGGAGTAAGAAAACAGTTCACCACTCCCTATCTCGCCCATGGTTGTCGTAAAAGACGGATAAGGGATATAATATGTGAGGGTACCCGAAAGGGTATTCCGTCGGGACGACCACTGACGACAAGTCACACTGCTCCGGTGGTCGGCCCAACAACGAGGTGACGTGGGTAGCGGTGAGTTATGAGCCCGCGCGCCGTTCTTTCAATCGCCCCGGACGGAATGGACCGCGTGTGCGCGTACCATAGCCCACCCATAAAAAAAAGGGATATCATAAGTACATAAGATCTGTGCAAGAGAAGGAAAAACTCTAAATGAAACCTTATACCAACATGTCTGACCAGTACGATATAGTAGGTCAAATGCCCTCCCATTGTGGAGGAGGCCCGAGCCCGACAGTGGGACCTATGTGAGCTGCGATGATGATGAAGTAACTGCCTTTATTTTGGGCCGCAACGTACTAGTAATAATCTAGTAATAATGTGAAAATTATCCTTTCTGTTGACTTAGAAATAACAAATGCTATTTGATATATCTAATGCTAACGGACTAAAAATATTTATTCATCCTTTCCTTTTCGGGATATATAATAAGATGCATATAAATAAAATCATAAATAATATCCTGGCATAGAAAGCCTCAAAACAAATCCCATGCCTATAGGCAGCGTGATTAGGAGGGCTATAGAAGCAAAAATGTAAATACATTTTTTGCTTCTTTTGCTTTGCATTTTAGAAGCCGCCTGTGCCCAAAAATGGGACATTAACTAAAACTAAGAAGTTTTAAACTAAGAAGTTTTAAAATAATTTAACGACACAATATCCTGTACTAGCAAATTGCCGGGGTTTCACCCGCATAGTTCCCATTCCCACAGGAACATCGCAATAAAATATAACTTGTTACTAACTATAACCTGGCAGTAAGATATTACCAAAATTAATTCAGCCATTTTAAAGATTACCTGGAACAAATAGACAAAACTAATCTTACTGATTTTAGGCATAGGTATCGTGTAAATAACCGTGTGAGCAAAAAAATGAAATTATTTTGACATTACAAACACATACTTCAATTTTATTAATTTGTATAGATTACCTGTCTATGCCTTAACTTGCACTTTAGCTACTAAAAACGATTCTCTAAGGCTATATGAAATAGCCAGGTCATGTGAAAAATTCAGTCCGGTCGACTGGAGTGTTTTATTTAAGCTGGTGCGCAATGCGGCCTGTTCAAATATTTAGCAACAACCATTGAACGCCAGTTACCTTTCACGGTGTCGCACTAGCTATTTGACACAGTTTTAAGCTAGCTGATGTTGACACTACAAAATAGAACAAAGGCTAATAGTTTTTTTTCTATCTGTAATTTGTAGTCGCGAAATGATAGAAATTATATAAATACTTGCAATATTCTCTACACAATAAGAAAAGAAAAATAAATATAATATTGTGAAGAATTTATTTTTATTTATAGGCTAGCAACCCGCCCTAGCTTCGCTTCGGTTTCAGTCTTTCCTGCGTAGTTCCCGTGGTCGTGGGAATACCGGGATAAAATATAGCCTAGTTTACTCTCTGATATTATAGCTTTCCATTGGTGAAAGAATTTTTGAAATCGGTCCAGCCATTTTGAAGATTACCAGGAACAAACAGACAGACAGACAAAAAAAATAAAGTGTATTTTAGGCATAGTGCAAATAACCGTGTGAGCATGAAAAAAAGCCTATTATTTTGAAATTACAAACAGACACTCCAATTTTATTTATTGGTATAGATTTTGGTTGCTGTAACACATCCGATTCCGATATTAGAGAACCCATAAAAGTTTTATAGAAAATACTCGCTATATATGAATTTCAAACGAAATACATTATTTGTTATAAGACTTCAACGACTAAATACAAACAAATCTTTTTTTATTTTTGGGGGTGGGTTGCGGTCGGCGCGCTCCTCGCACCACTCCGTCCGGGGCGACAGAGGAGCGTAAGCACGCACTCCCGCAACCCACCCGCGATGCACGTCGCCTTCGTCGTTGGGCCGACCACCGGAGCAGGGTGACTTGACATCAGTGGTCGGCCCGATGGAATGGAATGAATGGTTCGGTGAGCGAGAGAGCCGGAAGCCTAACTTTCTGAGGGTGATTGGGTGTGGTGGGTTATGGCGATGCTTTTAGTTTCACCGAACCTTATTGCACGCATTCACACTCCCTTCACTTTTTCACGGTAGGCAGCGACCTAGCAAAGGTCTATGAGCGGCAGCAACACTTACCATCAGGTGTATTGTTTGCTCGTTTGCCACTGTTTGCAGAAAAACAAGCAATTTCTACCTTCCCTTTATAGTAATATTCTTCTGGCAGATCTATACCAATAAATAAAATTGGAGTGTCTGTTTGTAATGTCAAAATAATAGGCTTTTTTCATGCTCACACGGTTATTTGCACGACACCTATGCCTAAAATAGCAATTAAAAAATTTTTGTCTGTCTGTCTATCTGTCTATTTGTTCCGGGTAATCTTCAAAACGGCTTTCAAAAATTCTTTCACCAATGGAAAGCTATAATATCAGGGCGTAAACTGGGCTATATTTTATCCCGGTTTTCCCACGGGAACGGGAACTCATCATCATCATCATCATCATCTCAGCCCATATACGTCCCACTGTTGGGCTCGGGCCTCCTCCATAATGGAAGGGTAATTGACCTACTATACCACGCTGGTCAGACGTGTTGGTATAGGGTTTTATTTCGAGTTTTCCTTCTCTCGCATAGATGTTATATGCATTTCATATCCCTTAGTCGTCTCGTACGATCACCCACGGGTAAGATAGGGGGTGGTGAATTGTATTCTTACTCCGTCACCACACGGACTACGGAACGGGAACTACGCGGGTAAAACGACTATAACCTATAACCGAAGCGAAGGCGGATTGCTAGTTTACATAAAATGACTAAATATTTCCTTCAATTTTATTAAAATCTTAACAATAAGAGGCAAATTGGTTAATATATGCTAAAAAAGAAAAGATTGACCATATCTTATTTACCGATATTAACATAATAGTAGAGACTATTCATGGCCAGTAAACGGATGTAGTCGACAAAGTGCAACGAAGCTTACGGTGTAGTTACTACGTTCTAGGTTGCATTGTGATATCGCTCGGAATATCAGTCACGCAAAATGGTAAGCTATAGGCCTATATACTAATATTAAACAAAACGGTATCTATAATCCGCTCAAAAGACGAAAAACGATCACTCGATAGATTAAGTAAGATTGCATGCCACCCTGACCAGAGCCAATAAAAAAATATTCTTATAATTGTAACGTCATAATTTGAAGTTGTAATTCTAAACTGTCGAGTATTAAATATATATGTACTAGCAGCCCGCCCTCGCTTCGCTTCGGTTTCAGTAACTTTACCCGCCTAGTTCCCTTAGAAGGTAAAAATTGACCAATGCTGTTTATTCATTTTTACATTTTACTGAAGAGTATGCAAAATTTAAAGAAAATCGATGAAGATTTTTATTTCTCCTCATACAAACTTTGCCACTGCGGTTCACCCCTTAGGGGTTGAATGACAAAAATTCCTTTCTTAATGGGTCCCCACGTCACAAAATAAAATTACGGTCAAAATTGCATGTTTCTAGCTTCAGTAGTTTCAGCTCGGCGTTGATGAGTTAGTCGATCAACTTCTTCATACCTATTTACGCCTTTAGGGGGTAAATATTAAGAAATGCTGAAACACGTGTTAATTTATTTTTATTAGATAGTCATCATCATCATCATTTCAGCCTATCGCCGTCCACTGCTGGACGTAGGCCTCCCTCATGTTGGGCCACAATGAGCGGTCCTGTGCCGCCTGCATCCAACGACGCCCAGCTACTTTCACTAGGTCATCGGTCCACCTAGTGGGGGGGCGTCCTACACTGCGTCGTCCGATACGTGGTCGCCACTCGAGAACCTTTCTTCCCCAGCGGTTGTCGGTTCGTCGAGCGATGTGGCCTGCCCATTGCCACTTCAGCGTGCTAATTCTTCGTGCTATGTCGATTACACCCGTTCTTCTGCGGATTTCCGTATTCCGGATTCTATCTCGCAGAGAAATCCCGAGCATAGCCCGCTGCATAGCACGCTGAGCGACTTTGAGCCTTGATATGTTTTCAGACACTGAGGTATGTTGGACGAGAAGATACTCTTAAGTTTCCCGAACGCTGCCCAACCGAGTTGGATTCGTCGGCTGATCTCTTTCTCGTAATTGGATCTACCTAACTGGACTGTTTGTCCTAGGTAAACATAGTGATCGACAACTTCAAGAATCGCATTGCCAACTAGGACCGGTACAGGAATGACATGGGCATTTGACATGACTTTCGTCTTGTCCATGTACATTCGTAAACCCACTAGTTGGGATACCCTGCTGAGATCATTGAGCATTGTGCCAAGGTCCTCCATGGATTCTGCTTATTAGATAGTATTATTAGATAGTATTGTGGATTATTAGATAGTATTTGTGGCGAATTTGATGAAAATCGATGAAGATTTTTTTTTTCGGAATACAAATTTTACTACTGCGGTTTACCCCCTTTGGGGTTGAATTTCAAAAAAATCCTTTCTTAGTGGGTTTCTACGACACGCAAAGAAACTAATGTCAAAATTTCATGTTTCTGGCTTCAGTAGTGCCGCCTCTGTGATAAGTTGGTACACTGACATCAACTACCTATTTTACACCCTTAGAGGATGAAAATGGACAAACGCTGAAACACGTGTTTAATTATTTTTATTAAAGAGTATTTGTGTTTAATTTGAAGACAGTAAGTAGCTAAAGATTTATTTTTCTTTCTATCTTCGTAATAAAATTAGATTTTACACCGCTTGTATACGTCCAATCATGACGTATGCCAGTGTAGTGTTTACACAAGCGACGCCATACAGACTACATAGTTAACAAACATTACAGAATAAGTTCACACGCCGAGCAACGGGACGTGGATGTTCACATAGAGCTAGCATTGCTGACCATCAGGCAATAAATGAAACAGTGCTCCCGCCGCTACTTCAGCTCTGCCGTGACACACCCGAACCCACTAGTGGTATAGCGGCTTCTTACATCCCCTCAAAAATTTCCGCGATAAAACAACCGCGGCTAATCCCGTAACTCGGTGCACACGTTTACTAACGGCTGTCTTTATTATAAAAACAAATAATCGGACTATTAAAAGTGATTTTTAATTACATGAATTAGTGAAATAAAGTAGTTATGACAAGTGATTGTGACATTATTTCAAATGACACCGGCCTTCCAATATGACAAATACAATACATACTGATAAGATATTTAACTTGATTTGAGAGAATTAATCTTGAATCCAGAGAACCCTTTTCAATAAAGTGATATTTTAGGGTTAAGAGATTAAATTCTTGACTCAAGAAATTGTTCTGTATCTGAGTTAAATAAACAATTTTTTTATTATACAATGAATATTTTCTTATTTTCTTTTATTTACAGAATATTAATTACAATTTTAGAGTAAATATCAAATCGCAATGGTTTTAAATACTCTCACAGCTGGCACATGTCATCCTCTTTTAACAACTGGTGTTACGCGCTAAATCTCTTTCAGTTTATCTTGATGATCTTATTTACCTTGAATGTTTAACAGCTGGCAGCCCTAACTTGCGGCCATTTGTTTACAGGCAGCCATATATTATCATATTTAAAAAAAAATTGCTTTTATTTGACATTACCACCAAGTGTGTACGTCATGAACGTATAAATGCTCCAAAATATTACCTGTTTAGACCTGGCTGCCAAGTAGTTGCGGCCAAATGTGCAATGGCACCCATCGATTTTCGAATTCTTTACATACATTGCTATGATGTGGATGATATTTTATTTAAAAAACAATTGAACGTAATTATGTTCCAAAAATTTATTAACAAAAATTTAATTAAAATTACTTGCGGCCACTTATTGACTGGCAGCCTGTTATCAATGTATTCTCCTAATCATAAATATATGTAAGAATCTGAGTTTGATTATGTACGCGATGAACGTAGTGATCCTGCAATCGGATCTCGTACTAATATATATATATAGATATCAAACGTTGTAACCGAATTCATGTCGGCGTTATTGAAACATGTTTGTAATCAAAAATTACAGAACGACAAGTTGCTGAGGTGCGCATTGATGAATTGAACACGTTTTGCTACCTCAACGAACCACCAATGTTACTATAGAACTAACGAACATATAGTAAACGTTCCTAATTTAACCAATTAGGGTTTTGTTAGCTATGTTTATAGTTCAGGATTATAGTTTAGAAATAAACTAGCAAATGCACATTGTTTAACCCACGTAGTTCCTGTTCCTGTGCGAATACATGGATCAAATATAGCCTAAATTATTCTTCATATAAACAGCTATCTAATGATAAAATATTATCAATATCGGTCTTGCCATTTTGAAGAATACCTGGAGCAAATAGATAGACAAAAATTTTTTAAACTTCAGTGATAAGTATCGTGCAAATAACCATGTAGCATGAAAAAACCCTACTATTTTGACATTGCTAACAGACATTTTTATTTATTTGTATACTTAGATTAGGATTGGCAGTAGGAATGTGTATATGCATCTCTCTTTCTATTATCTATAATAACGCAGTCCACATGATGTCAGTAACACCAGGATCGAGCCGTCGCTTACCGTCAGGACTAGCAGCTGGTAAGCTTCAACTTTTAAAAACACCTAAATAGAGCACAGATTTCTTTGTAATCACAGTTTCATGAATGCAATATATTGTCGCATCTTTTTTGCCCGTGAAAGTTATAAAAATCGACTGAAAGTTCCTCACGAGAATGATATCAACAGCAACTCTAATCTTACAACGCCAATAGGACGGATGAATGAGACAAAGCAAAATTGCGTTATATGTGACATGGATTCCAAAGAATTTAGAATATTGTACTGAGTAAACATGGGGTCTCATAATCGACAATATGGGGGTGCTGATACATTTTACGTGAGTAGTAATGAATGTAGATATATAATTTAGAAGAATTAGCACGTGATAATTTCATCGTAACAGTGATAAGGAGATATCACTGCATTTTATATTTCAAACAAAAGTTTATGTTAATCTATCTAGTCACCGTGGTATTCATTAATTTCAGCTCATATACGTCCACACTACTGGGCTCGAGCCTACTCCACAATAGGAGTGATATTAACCTATTACCGCACTGTTCAGACGTGTTGGTATAGGATTTCATTTCGAGTTTTCCATAGCTTGCGTAGAAGTTATATGCATATTATATCCCATACTCGTCTTTTAAGATATCCACAGGCCAGAAAGAGGATTATTTTTTTTTATTGCCAACGGTGGCAAACGAGCAAGCAGCACGCCTGATGGTAAGAGATACTGCCACACATGGACCTTTGCAATACCAGGGGCACAGCCAGGCCGTTGCCTACCATGAAGGAAATACTCTTTTTAAACCTCGTTTAAAGAAGGACATGTCATAGCGCCCGGGAAACACAGCAGCAGGTAGTTCATTCCAGAGCTTGCACGTACGTGGGAGAAATGATCACTGGAAACGTACAGTTGAAGACCATAACGTTTCCAGGTGAAATGGATGAACCCTGCTACGATGTCGAGTGGTACGTTGGTAGAATGGTGATGATGGTACCAAGTCAAACAGTTCCTCGGAGCACTCCCCGTGAAAGAGTCGGTAGAGTACACAGAGTGACCCAAAGTCTCTCCGCTGCTCCAGCGACGCCAATTTGTCCATAAGATAGTCAATTGTATTCTTACTTCGTTACCACACGGCAAAGCGTGGTATAGTAGGCAAAATTTTCTATATTCTGGATAAAAAACTCTGAAATATAAATACATATATATGGGCTCTACAGAAGAAATATAAAAATTTTAAACAGTAATTCTATAGTCACGCGGGCAAATCTGCGGGTACATAATGTAACTATAATTGAGTTAATGATAAATTGTGTTCTTAGTTTTGTATGCTTAGTAAATATTCCCCATAGCGCCGGAGCTTTCGGCTCAAACTGTGACCCACTTTCGAAGCACTCTGTAGCGAGACCGGATTTCTCCCACCGGAAATGAGATTTCCCGCCTGATATAATGGCTTTCTCCGATTGCGGTATATGAGACTGGCAGTTAGAAAATATATCTAAATATACAATGTCATATGCTTGCTAAAGGAAATTGATAGTTTGTAAACCAAAACGTTAAAATATGGTGTATCTACTAAAACGTATTATCAAAATTATAAATACGTTACATTCTTGAAGGTAAAACTCAAAGCTAAATATAGCTTTTCTAAGTACTGATTTTAATAGAAGCTAATTTCAGATAACGGTTCTTTTGATTATGAGTACCTATTATTACTTGCTGGTTGTATTTAACTTAATTTTTACCCGTAAAATAATGTAAACACATATATTTAATGATTTTACTTTTAAATTAATAATTTATTGCCCCTTCAATTAACGATATAGGTTGATAATGAATTAAGCATACAATGAAATTTTTCGAGTAATGAGGAATTAAAAACACAATTAACCACCACCTTTCTAGCCCGTGGGTGTCGTAAAAGACGACTAAGGGATTATAATATGTATATAAAATTTATGTAAGAGAAGGAAAGCTCATAATAAAACCTCGTCGGTCTATCCAGTGATATACTAGATCAGTTTCCCTCCAATCATAAGAGGCAATGGAACGTATATGGGCTGTGATGATGATAATAATGACACCATATTTTAAATAGAGGTCTACTCTTGCACATTGCTACTGTCAGGTTATCGACGACAAGACCTTGGTGCTGGTGGTTCCGCCCACATGACGATTGAGAGGTACGTGTAGTTATGGCAGTAAACATCGTACCTTCCACCGCTTCGGGCCCTTTGCTCGGGCTGTGATCAGAAGGTATCTTAAAAATAAAACAAAGAAACGCAAATTGCTACTATAATGATGTAATATCAGGTTGACCGAGCTTCGCTCGGAATATTTTTGTCAAATTTATTTAGATATATATTAATAAAAAATAAAAAATAAATAATGAAAATTATATAAAAAATTACAAAAAGAGATTCGAGACGACGCCGTTTGTCGCCGATGTCAAAAATAAAATGAAACCTGACTACTTCGCCACTGAGCTATCGTAACTCATGACATTGATGGCAAAATTTGAATTCATATTCTTTTAAAATTTAATGTCATTATATTGTCTGCCAAAAACACTGACAAAACAACATTTTCTATACATAAAACCTAGCTAGATCGATTTTTTGGGCCCGAATCCTCTAGTATGCCAAGTTTCAACAAAATTGTTGGAGCCGTTTCCGAGATCCTGAATATGTATATATATATATATATATACAAGAATTACTCGTTTAAAGATATAAGATTGCTGTGAGAATTACATTGAAATTCATGCAGAAAGTTTCGTCGAAAACCACAGATGAACAAAAATTCTAAAAGTTGTGGTTTTGTTACTGTTTCTTTTGGTTCTTCTTTGGTTTTGTTCTGTTTATGTATGTTTTATATTTGGTCATCTACCTAACGTTAAGCCCCCCCTTGAAAATGTAATGGTTGACCAGACGGACAGACCAGATGGAGTTGGTTCAGATCTATGTAAAGCTCCTTATCGTCTTCTACGACACCTACAAACAATGTAAGGTTTGGTAGTATTAGTAGCCTCTACCACAGCAAATCGTAATCGTAAAATGAGAAATAATTAATTAATCTAGCTATTTAATTTTAACTAAATTAATAAACGAAAACAATAATATATATATAGCCTTTTTAAGTAAGTAAAATGTTTATACATTTCATACGGTATTGCTTAGCTAAATGTAATCTTCTTGGTAGCCAATATTTCAGCGTAGACAGAAACATGAAGATTTGTTCTCTGTTATTCCCATTTCTACTGTAATTGCCTGCTATACAAAATATTTGTGAACATTTCTGCCTCCTTTGAAAGTGTAATATAACGTTGTTTTGATCTTAAGAATATTGTATTTGTGTTTGGCATCATCTAATTTTAGCAAAATATTTTACAAACCTTACAAGAATCGTTGCCGTAACAAAATGAAGTCATTATGTGTTCTGTACCTTGTGTCGAATATTTGAGAAAGAGTTTTTTAAACGTAACTAATTATCGACTTTCACCCTTTTTGTGTTTATTTTCCTTGTTTCGTAATATTCTTTGGCATCCCTTTCACTAATAACTGTAATAAGGCTGATGTTTTGATCTTACATTGTATTATAAAAACCTTGTTTCATTATTTCTAAGACTTTTGCTCATTATAACATAACTAAATATTGTTAGATGCTATATATAAGTGAACGACAAGTATTTATATTTCTTGCTTAAATATGAATGTTCATCATTATCGTACCCTGCTCTTATCATATTTACTTGTTATCGGTTACATAATAATATCTAATCTTCTTTCATAGAGTATATAGTGGTAGGACCATACTGTCGACAGTTGTCTGTCTACAGCCGCGGGCCGGTCCTTCCGGGGTAGTACTTCATTCTCGTAGAAAATCAAAGTCTGATTAGAAGCAATTTTTTACTATGCTTCGGTGAGCGAGAGAGCCGAAAGCCCAACTTTCTGAGTGATGCCTATCACCGAAGCTCATTGCACGCATTCACACTCCCTTCACTTTCTCCACGGTAGGCACGATCTTGCAAAAGTCCATAAGCGGCAGGAACACTTACCATCAAGTGTACTGTTACTCGTTTGCCACCGTTGGCAATTAAAAACAAATACATTTTTCAAAATTTATTTATTGGTTATAGTTTTACGGCCAACCGTCTGTCTAACGTCAACCCTTCTTGACAACGTACTTATTGAGTAAAAGACATCAGAAGATGGAGTTAGCCCAGGTCTATATAAAGCTCCTCGTCTCAGCACATACACATCCCACTACTCAGTTCAAGCCTCCTCGCCAATAGGAGGAAATGGATCTACTATCTATACCATGCTGGTCAAACGTGTTGGTATAGGATTTTATTTCGAGTTTATTTCTCTTGCACAGATGTTATATGCATATTATATCCCTTAGTTGGCTTTTACATCCACAGGCAAGTTAGGGAGTGGTGAAAGGCATTCCTACTCCGTCACCTCACGGCAAAGTAAAGCTCATAGTAGTCTTTTACGAATCATGACCAATGGAAAGATTGGTAGCATTTGCTAGCCACTATCACGCAGCATCTAAAATGTAAAGGTTACTTACAAAGTGTGGTGACAGAGTAAGAATACAATTCACCACTCCCTATCTTGCCGTAAAAGACGACTAAGGGATATATTATGCATATAACATCTATGCAAGAGAAGCAAAACTCGAAATAAAACCCTATATCAACCTGTCTGACTAGCATGGCACATATAGTAAGGTAAATTTCCCTCTTATTGTCGAGGAGGCTCGGGCCCAACAGTGGGACGTATATGAGCTGAAATGATGATGATGAATGATAACTTACAAAGTAAATATTCTACAATTACCTTGCTTTAGTATTCACTCATTAACAGTTAAATTGCCCACATATATTACATAGAAAGCTTACACATAATAATCAAGATTACCATCTCTATTCAAAATTCATTATTTCGTAATTACTCATACCCTTTCTCACCTCTATCACACCAATATTAAATTGAATGCTTGGGTAGTCCAATTAATTGAAAGAAAATTTATTGAATAATTTGACTAGAACTTTGTTCATACTAGTTTTGCACGTGTGTATTTCAATTTTGATGATTACTAAGAAACTAAAATGAAGTTTATAAAGAAAATTTATATAAGAGAATTTATTTTATAATTGATGACGATTTCTTATATTACTATTATGAAATAGTTACAAAAAAAAATATCTATGAGCCTAGCGACGTCCACCGTTGAACATAGACTTCTTCAAAATAGTTCCTTTGATGCCTGCATTCAACAGCTCAGCAACTGTTTCCATAACCAGCGTCAGTACATTTGGGTAGTGGGGTTTCATTAAGTAGCGTGATTCATCCGTTAGTAATTTAGTATGGTTCTTTGGAATATGTCGGTTACACTCGTTTTTTTTTTTTCAGAATTTTGTATTAAAGGTCGAATAGAAAATTGAGAAGCCCTGAGCTGTGGCGAATGAACTATATCAGTTGAAGGTCTTTTAACAAGCTGTCATTTAGAGATCAAATTTCAATGATTGAAGTCATCGTCGATAACACAGAGTAGTTGTATTTGAAATTAGAATTTCATCATCATCATATCTTAGTTGATATAAGTCCCACTGCTTACTCGAGCCGCCCCTATTAACCAATACCATAACGGGCAGACAAGTTGGTATAGTGTTTTTTTTTCAAGTTTTCTACCTCTTGCATAAATATAATCGGTGAATTATACATACTTCATCACCACAAGGTAAAAATAGAACTAGATTTGATTTAAAATGTTGAAATTTAAAACTATTTTTGAAGTGAAAACTTTTTTAGACCAGCTATAAAATTCTTTTATGGGTATTGAATGAGATTGAACCTTCACACTCCGCTGACGCTCATTCGAATAAAGTTGACTGAGGGAGCAGTTTTAGAATTCGATACAAGTAACGATAAGGGCTAAACTACGTTTTAGCTCATATATGTACGTCCCACTACTGGGCTCGACCCTCGAGTGAAATTTACCTGCTATACCCGCTAGTCAGAAGGGTTGGTATAGGGTTTTATCTCGAGTTTTCCTTTTCTTGCATAGATATTATATGCGTGTAGTATCCCTTAGCCATCTTCTACGATGGGCAAGAGAGGGGCAGTGAATAATATTCTTACTCCGTCACCATACGGTAAAAGGCAAAACTTACCAGAATATAAATTAATATTTACACTGCCTATATGTAATTATAATTATAATTATGTATAAATGTTATCGATACAGTCTTTTATACCGTTTTGTTTTAACATCACTCTTATTTATTAAGCTTATGTTATATTTACCTGAAGCATTACTTCATCAAAAATCAACAGTATGTTTACAAAACTCCCGAAATCCTAAAACCATCATACATTTATATTGCGTTAATTAAAATCACGTAGCGAAACAAGCAATTAGTTAATAAACGATAAATTAAATTTCATAGTTGTTTGATCCCTATAAAACAGATTAAAGGGTTGCGGCTAGTTTTACGATTATTTGAAGAGGATTTATTAGGATTAAAGAGAAATATAGAGATTTCGGTGTTTTACTTCCACTAAAATAACTTTCTAAATCTAATGTTATTAAATATTTTAGGAAAGATTATTTTGAAGTGTATGGTTTTTTCTAGAGGCTATATAGTAAGTAATTGTATTTGGTGTAATTCAAGGGCATTGTATATACATGTCAATTTCAGTACGACGATAACATTCGTATCCTGATGTATTCAAAACGTTGCTGTTACGCGGTAGCCTTTATGTCTAATATGATTCTGGGTTAAAAATATACCGTGTAACTTCTCCCGCGAACCCAGCCCCCTTTAATCCTTAAAACAAAACGTTTTTTTTTTTCAAGTCATAAAAACACGAAGTTATACAAACACGCTCTAAGAAACGTTTAACACTTGCAATCCCCAAGCCGCCTGACAAACGTGGCAATTATGATGCTATTATTCTTGAAAGACTTCTTAATTTACTTCTGGTAGCATTCAATCTCCGATCAATTCAATTTTCGTTTTTTTTTTATATTTGCAGCTCGTTAGTCATCTCGTATACCATCTATAAGAAATTGAGCGTGAATTGTATTTCAAAATAGTAAACTTTATGTCAATTATAAATAACTAGCTTCTGCCCGTGACTTCGTCCGCGTTGAACAGTTTTTTTGTTGCTAACGTTAACTTTAACCCGCGACTTTGTTTAAGGAAAAAGTGAAAATATTGTTAAATAATACGATTATGTCACACATTATTTAAGCAAAACTTTAACCGTTTGCATGCAGCTCACGCAGCGGAAGCTCTCAAAAGGAAAAAAAAGAACCTCCGATTTCGAAACATTCTTTACTGGTGCTCCGCTCCTATTGGTCTTAGCGTAATGATATATAGTCTTTCTCGACAAATGGGCTATCTAACACTGAGAGATTGTTTTAAATCGGACCAGTAGTTCCTGAGATTAGCGCGTTCAAACAAACAAACTCTTCAGCTTTACTGATTTTGCAAATTGGATACTAGTTTTATTGATTTCACCGCGTTTAAATTTGATTTTTACTTGCCCAGGGATATATTTCAGTGTTCCTGGTCATGAGAGGTCAAATTCATTATAAGTAATATATATTCTTTCATAAGGTCTTAGTTTTTTATCTAAATTCAATTATCACAATAATTATGAAAGATAGTAATATTCTATGTTCTCTAAAGAACGGCCTTGATAAATGGCTCATAGTCGCTCAGCGTGCTATGGAGAGGGCTATCCTCGGTAATTCTCTAAGTCATAAAATCCATAGAAAAAGATCTCTAAACACTAGTCAAGCCGACAACCATTATCATCATCTTGCTCTTATCCCAATTACTTGGGGTCGACGCAATATGTCATCTGTTTTGACATATTGCAAAAAGTTTCGGCAATGACTTTTATGACCGGCCGCCTGCCTGACGTCAACCCTCCTTGGGAATGTAATCGTTGACCCAAATGGTACCAGATGGAGTTGGTCCGGGTCAATCTAGGGCTCTTAGTCGTCTTTTACGACACCCACGAGCAAAGCAAGGGTTGGTAGTATTCGAAGCCGCTATCACACAGCTCACACAGCATAGTCAAGCCGACAATCATTGGGAAAGAAAGATTTTTGAATAGCGACTTTTGAATTTCGAACTGCACAGAATAGAACAACTAACACTAGATGGTCGGATGACATTTAAAAGTCGAGAGGCCATTGGATGCAAGTGTCACAGGAACCTTCTGTATAGCATTCTCGTGGAGAAGCCTACATCGAACCGTGAACGCCTATAAGCTAATAGATGGAATAATATTCAAATTTTCAGAAACAATGTTGTATTTTCTTCGTTTACAAAACTTTAAAGTAGTTACCGAATAATTCATGCGCAATAAAACATTATAAGGCTATTATAATTAAAAATACAGTTACAGTCGACACGCAATAGCATATGTAAGTGTCATATTATGTGACGGGTGCCGTAACACTGAGTTTCAAGTCATGAATATTGTATAAACTTAAACCGTACATAATAACATGTCACAATTGTTATTTTTGTTCAATGCTGTTTTTTTTTTTTTTAAGTCGACGTCCTCCCGAGGGGGGACGTCGGTCGATGGGAGGGTACCCCACGTAGGGGGTATTCCGTCGGGCCAACCACTGACGACAAGTTAACTCTGCTCCGGTGGTCGGCCCAACGACGAAGGCGAGGTGGTTTTCGGGTGGGTTGCGGGAGTTGCGTGCTTAAGCCCCTCTGTCGCACCGGACGGAGTGGTGCGGAGGCGCGCCGACCGCAGCCCACCCACAAAAAAAAAAAAATGCTGTTTTAAGTCAAACAATCTACGTAAACTTATAACCTATACATATATCTATACCAATAAATAAAATTGGAGTGTCTGTTTGTAATGTCAAAATAATAGGCTTTTTTCATGCTCACACGGTTATTAGCACAACACCTATGCCTAAAATCCCACATGAAGTACTTGGGCCTGGTGCTCGACGGGCATTTTTGGTTCCGGGAGCATCTCCATAGACTTGTTCCCCGGCTTGTCGGCGCGGCGTCCGCCCTTTCGCGGCTGATGCCGAATGTGGGCGGACCCAGCGCTACGTGCCGACAGCTGTACGTGGGGGTGATCCGGTCGATGGCCCTGTACGGCGCACCGGTGTGGGCGGGGTCCCTGACCGTCCATCTTAGGGGCCTCCTGTGGCGACCACAGAGGGTCATGGCGATCAGGGCCATACGGGGTTACCGCACGGTGGCGACGGAGGCAGCGTGCCTCCTGGCCGGAACTCCCCCGTGGGACCTGGAGGCGGAGATGCTCGCCGAAATTTATCGGCGGGTGTCGGAGACGCGCGCCCGCGGCGGCATGGTCTCCATCAAAGAGATCACCGCCTGCCGGGTCGACGCCCGCCGAGGAGTCATTGCCCGTTGGGCAGTCCGGCTGGAGAGTCCTCGGTACGGTGTCAGGACCGTCGAGGCCCTCCGGCCGGTGCTGATGGAGTGGTTGGAGCGGACGCTCGGGGTGCTTTCCTTCCGACTGGTGCAGGTGCTGACGGGGCACGGTTGCTTCGGGAAGTACCTGCACAAGATTGTCAGGAGGGAGAGCACACCGTCCTGCCACCACTGCAGTTGCGACGAGGACACGGCGCAGCACACGCTCGAGGAGTGTGCTGCATGGGAGGGGGATCACCGTGAACTCGTCGCAATTATTGGTGCCAACCTGGCGTTGCCGACCATCGCCAGGGAGATGCTCGTCAGCGTCAGGAACTGGGACGCGGTCGCTGCCTTTTGTGAGGCCATAATCTCACGGAAGGAGGCGGCGGATCGTGTGCGAGTAGAGCTCCTATTCGGCGACACGTTCCGCCGCCGGTGACTCGGACGGCGCAGGCGCGAGTATCTGCGCCTAATGCCGCCCTAGCCGAGGCCGCGGGTGATCGGACCGGGGAATTTCCGTCACCCGCAGAGAGGCTGACCGCGCGACGGCGACCGACGTCCCAGGACGTCGAGAGGTGAGGTTACCCGAAAGGGTATTCCGTTGCGCCGACCACTGACGACAAGTCACATCTGCTCCGGTGGTCGGCCCAACAACGAGGTGACGTAGGTACGGGTGGGTTATGAGCTCGCGCGCCGTCCTCTCATCGCCCCGGACGGACTGGACCGCGCGTGCGCTTACCATAGCCCACCCAAAAAAAAAAAAAAACCTATGCCTAAAATACAGATTAGAAATTTTTGTCTGTCTGTCTGTCTGTTTGTTCCGGATAATCTTCAAAACAGCTAGACCGATTTCAAAAATTCTTTCACCAATGGAAAGCTATAATATCAGGGCGTAAACTAGGCTATATTTTATCCCAGTATTCCCACGGGAACGGCAACTACGCGGGTAAAACGACTAAAACCGAAGCGAAGCGAGGGCGGGTTGCTAGTTAATCAATATTTTAACTGTAAATATTACAGTTCTACTATTTTAGCAGCAATAGTTAAATTACTAGTGTGGTGATGGGTTAATAATACAATATATCGCCATATCAAGACCAATACGCTAGCTGGAGACCGATAGACTGCTACGCAGAGGTCTTTAGTTCGAATTTTCGCACAAATATACAACCGTCAAACATTTAAGAAGAGCGTTCGTCTGCAGCTCTTAAACGAGTTAGCAGAATCATCACAACTGATATAATATCCTTATAATTATGTATATGTCGCAGCATCACTACCTCTGACGCCATATCTTGATAGTTTTTAAGAATCAATCGATTACGGAAACGTCAAGTATTATACTTGGGTGTTTTTGATACAACGTTGGCAATGATTTTTGATGTTTTTCGTAGGAATACCGAGATAAAATATAGCCTGTTTACGCCCTGATATTATAGCTTTCCATTGGTGAAAGAATTTTTGAAATCAGTCCAGCCGTTTTGAAGATTACCCGGAACAAACAAACAGACAGACCGACAGACAGACAGACAAAAATTTTTTAATCTGTATTTTAGGCATAGGTGTCGTGCAAATAACCGTGTGAACATGAAAAAAGCCTATTATTTTGACATTACAAACAGACACGCCAATTTTATTTATTGGTATAGATTAATTAATATATGCAAGTAAGCAGTATTACATTAATTTTGCTGTACTTGATTTTTTTTCCGTGTGGTGACGGAGTAAGAATACAATTCACCACCCCCTATCTTACCCGTGGGTGATCGTACGAGACGACTAAGGGATATAAGACGCATATAACATCTATGCGAGAGAAGGAAAACTCGAAATAAAACCCTATACCAACACGTTTGACCAGCGTGGTATAGTAGGTCAATTACCCTTCCATTATGGAGGAGGCCCGAGCCCAACAGTGGGACGTATATGGGCTGAGATGATGATTTTTTTACATAACCTCGTTAATACAAATTGATTTCATGTTACATCGATAAACCTCTATGTTTACTGGTACATATTTACTGGTAATGATTTAAGCACATTTTTTTATATTCCTTACTAGCAACCCGCCCTCGCTTCGCTTCGCTTTGAGTCGCTTTACCCGCGTAGTTCCCGTTCCTGTGGGAATACCGGGATAAAATATAGCCTATGTTACTCCCTGATATTATAGCTTTCTATTGGTGAAAGAATTTTGAAATCAGTTCTGTGGTTCAAGAGTGAAAGCGTAACAAACAAACAAATAAACAAACAAACATCCTTACTTTCGCATTTATAATATTAGTAAGGATGTCTGTCAAACTTGATGTTGGGCCATAATGATAATAAGATAGGGATCAAACTATCCGTGTAATGCCGGAGTATGAATACAATTCACCACCCCTCTATCTTACTCGTGGGTGTTGTAAAAGACCAAAGGATATATTATACATATAACAACTGTGATAGAGATGAAAAACTCGAAATAAACCCTATACCAACCCGTCTGACTAGCGTGGTACAGTAGGTCAATTTTTCTTTCATTGTGGGAGTCTAGCAGTTTTGATTATGATGATTTTACTGTTTTTATTACTTAAACTAGACCTTGTTGGTTAGTTCAATGATATAAGTCTGCAACTGCCTATCGCAAAATCTTGGACTTGACATGTAAGTCTACTACGGAATTCAAAGTTAACATTACGGATCGAATCAAACACTCAACTATCATCGTCCAAAAATCCTCTTCTAGTTTCAGTTGCTACGTATTTTCTACGAGTATAACTACATAATTAATTGTTTGAATGAACACCGTACACTAACCTGTCAAATAGTATGCATTGATACAAAAATTTTAGAGTTAAAATAACAAATGATCTGTTATCGAATTCTTTTTCGTTCGTATTTCATCCAACTTTTAACCGAAAAAGTTGAACTTTTCTGAAAATTTTATTTTTAGGCAATTCTAAAAAGCAAACTCATAGTTTAATGTCACCTCCTACTACGCAGAATGTTTTCTGGTGAAATATGTTATAAATTAACCTTTCACGATCAAAGTCTATAAAAAATAAGAAAGAATAGTCTAAAAGAGCTTCTTGTTAATTTATTGCTTCTAATGCTATAGAATTTTTTTCATTGCAAACGTTGGCAAACCAGCAAACGTACACCCGATGGTAAGTGTTACTGCTGCTCATAGAACTTTGTAAAGCCGCTACCTACGATGGAGAAAGTGAAGGGAGTGTGAATAAGGTTCGGTGATATTAAAGGCATCATCAAAACCCACCACACGCAAACACCCTCAGAAAGTTGGGCTGCCAGTTCTCTTGCTCACCGAACGAAGTGCAGTAAGAAATTGCTACTACTCAGGCGTCGATTATTTGCGAGAATGTGGTACTACTCCGGACGGACCGGCCCGCGACTGTAAACAAACATGGAACAACTGTCAACAGTGTGGTCTTACCGCTAGTTAAAATGTGTCAAGATTTCTATCAGCAACTTCACAGCAGTTAATAGTAACTCAAACGATTTTCATTACGTGGAATTTTAAATAAATGAAACATATTTGAAAGCCGAGTTATCACATTGCTTTACGTATAATATGTATGTGAGATTTAAAAAAATGACCAAGCGAGCGCGAAATTTCTCATTTCAGTTTGAGAAAAAATGCTATTCTTTTCTTTAATATACATTTTTTGATGTCATATTTCTCAACAGATTCTCGTGAAGTTTTGTAAAAATTCTATTAGAATTTGAAGATTTTTCAAAATGGCAGAGGTTCATCATTTATTAATTGATCTTATCTCATATACGCTCACTACTGGATTCGAACCTCCTCCACAATAGAAGGGAAATTGACCTTACTATACCATGCTGGTCCATGGCTGGACAATGCTGGTCAAACAGGATGGTATAGGGTATTATTTCCAGTTTCTTTTCTCTTGGCAGCTTTGCGGGATTTCAAAATGTAAAAATATAATATAATAATTATATTAAAAATATAATTATAATAAACAATTACTTAAACTATTTGATCAAAAAACAACTTTTTGTTCAAAAAGTATTTTATTCCATAAACTTGAATTGATTTTCCCATACGTGGTAAATTTTCATTCAGTTTCAAACTGTACATATATTTCCATACAGTGACGGAGTAAGAATACAATTGATGCAAGAGAAAGAAAACTTGCACTTGACCAGCATGTTATAGTAGGTCCAATACCCACTCAAAATGGAGGAGGCCCGACCCTAATATTGGGGCATATATGGCTTGAGATTAGTTGATAAATTCAATGACACAATAACGGCCACAGTAAGAATAACAAGTAGCAATAACATACAGAGCTCAGAGCAAAGGTCGTTAAGAGTTCAACTTGCAGTTAGTTACAATAATAGCGAAGCGCAGCGGAACAATAACGTTCCTAATAACACTAAGTTCTATCATTACCCCGTTGCCGTCTCGGGTCCATTCAAGTTGACATGTGATCGCTTTTGTTCTTATCCAACCAAATTAAGTGCCTGAGATTCGGCAGTGTTATCTGATTTCGTTGTTTCAAACATTACGTCTTTTAGTTCGTATTATTTATATATTAATACGTGAAGCAAAATCTTTGTACCCCTTTTTACGAAAATTACGTGGATGGATAAGAATGAAATTTGACACAGTTGAAGTATATAATGAAGAGAAGTGCATAAAATAACGTGCATTAAATTTCATATAATAATGGATTAGAAATACATTAAATTCATTAAAAAAAACATTACTATTCAATTGCTACACAAACACGCACACGCGCGTGCTTATACACTTTTGTTTACATTTCTTCTTCTTTTTTATTGGCAATAAGCAAAAATAATTTGAGCTATTGGTGTCAGTGTCAAGTTAAAAACAAATTAATACGTCTTTATATATATAATAGCCATATTAGAAAATTGTGTAGCAGAAAAATTATATGAATTATGACCGAATTTCGACCATTTGACGACCACTAGTTTATATAATTATCTTATACTATTATGCACAATTGTAGTTAAGGAGTAAGAATACAATTAACCACCCCCTCTCTTGCCCGTGCATGTCATAAAAGACGACTAAGGGATTGAATAAGGATATAGAATCTATGCAAGAGAAAGAGACTTGAAATGAAGTCCTGTTCTAACACCTCTATCTAGCGTGGTTTAGTAGGTCAATTTCCCTCCTATTGTGGAGGAGACTCGAGCCCAACGATGAGACGTGTATGAGCTCAAATGATAATGAAATAGCATTTACATAATGTAATTTTGATATAATAATTAAAATATGAGTGATCATCATCATCGTAGCCCACAAACGTCGCACTGTTGGGCTCGGGCCTCCTCCACAATGGGAGTGAATTTGACCTACTATATGGTATAGTAGCTGCTCAGACATGTTTGTCTATGGTTTGTTTTGGGTTTTCCTTCTCTTAAACAGACGTTGTGTGCATATTATATCCCATAGTCGTCTTTTACGACATACACGGGCAATATAGAGAGTGGCGAATTGTATTCTTACTCCATCACCACACGGACCAAAAAAAAATATGAATATTTATTATTAACTAGCAACCTGCCCTCGCTTCGCTTCGGTTTCTGTCGCCTTATCCCTGTAGTTCCCGTTCCCGTGGGAATACCGGGATAAAATATAGCCTAGTTTACTCCCTGATATTATAGCTTTGGATTGGTGAAAGAATTTTTGAAATCGGTCCAGCTGTTTTGAAGATACCTGGAACAAACAGACAGACAAAAAAAATCTAAAGTGATTTTTAGGCATAGGTGTCGTCCAAATAACCGTGTTAGCATGAAAAAAACCTATTATTTTGACATTACAAACAGACACTCCAATTTTATAAATAGATAACGAATTTATATAAATTATGCTCAAGTTTCCTTTATTTTTTTTTGTAGAAAACATTATTTTCTCTCTTGCAGTGATGTCAAGACATCACTAAGAAAGGAATGAATGATCACATATTGTATTCTTACTGCGTATACTTAAGTTAATCTAGTTAACTTAATAGTTTCTATCTTTTTTTATTAATTTTATATTTTTCATATACAATTGGTACAGACTTAAAATATTACTAAGCTAGGTAGTCCTGATAAGCGGTGACCGTAATCCTCGAATAATTTGGGAACGAGCAATAATTAAGATATCAATTTATTGCTGGATAAACTATAATTAAATTTGAACTGTTCCCGCCGCTTCAATGGCGTAGATTATTTACCTGTATATATATTGCTATCTTGAGAACCCACATTTTAACAATAAGCCTTTGTGTTTTTTTTTTTATTAAAATATTGTATATACACAGCACTTCAATAATGGGCTGAATCGTGGCGGCTACAAATATTATAAAGCATCCTTATACATAGGTGTCTTCAAAGACAACTAAGAACTTTCGATGAAAATTTAGACTAACTCCATCCGATGCAATTTCGTCAACAGTTACATTCCTAAGGAGATTTTACGACTTGTAGGCGGCCTGTCCATTTATTAATAAGTAATAAAATAGTATATGTCTAGTATTTGACTTATTTCGTTCTATACACAATGATTGACGACTTTGTTACTTAAACTAAATATATCTCGTAGGCATGTATAACATAATTGACTCCTAAAAAGTTATTATAATGGAAATGTCATTACTTCAAAAAGTTATTGCAGCTTCATCCTGAAGGTATAGACGGCCGAGCGAAAAATTGAATGTCAAAATTTGATTGATGATGAGGTTGGCCTGGTCGACGATTGCCAAATTTATTACTGCATCATGACGTATCGCTATAATAGTTACATTATTGTCGTTATACTAGATTATTATTTGCAATATTTGTTATTCGATCAATAGAAATAATTTTTCCGTGTGGTGACGGAGTAAGAATACAATTCACCACCCCTCTCTTGCCCATGGCTGTCGGCAAAGACGACTAAGGGATTAAATATGCATATACCAATTATGCAAGAGAAGGAAAACTTGATACCCTGTACCAAACCATCTGACCAGCGTGGTATAGTAAAGTCAATATTCCTCCTATTGTGTAGGGACACGATATCGAACAGAAAATATCGATACTGTACTCATGATAGTAGTATCGAAGAAAAAGTGTCGCACTCAATAAATTTTACCGTCTTTTTTTTGGGGTGGGTTGCGGTCGGCGCGCTCCTCGCACTACTCCGTCCGGGGCGACCGAGAGGAGTAAGCACGCACACCCACAACCCACCCACGATGCACGTCGCTTCGTCGTTGGGCCGACCACTGGAGCTGGGTTACTTGTCATTAGTCGCCTACGCCGCCCCAGTCGCCGGCGGCGGATCGCCTCATCGAAGCTGCGCTCCTCGCGCAGGCGATCGGCCGCCTCCTTCCGCGAAACTACTGCCTCGCAGAAAGCTGCGACCGCGTCCCAGCTCCTGACGCTGCTGACCATCGCCCTGGCGATAGTCGGCAGCGTCAGGTCGGCACCGATGATTGCGACGAGTTGGCGCTGCTCTGCCCAAGCGTCACAGACCTCGAGCGTATGCTACGCCGTGTCCTCGTCGCAATCGCAGTGGTGGCAGGACGGTGTACTCTCCCTCCTAACAACCTTGTGCAGGTATTTGGCGAAGCATCCATGCCCCGTCAACACCTGCACCAGTCGGAAGGAGAGCACCCCGTGCCGCCGTTCCAACCACTGCATCAGCACCGGCCGAATGGTCTCCACGATTCGCACCCCGAACCGAGGCCTCTCCAGCCGGACTGCCCAACGGGAGCTCCCTCAACGAGACCACACCGCCCTCCGTTCGCTGCCCCGACACCCGCCGATACAAACTGGCGAGCATTTCCGCCTCCAGGTCCCACGGGGGAATCCCAGCTAACAGGCACGCTGCCTCCGTCGTCACCGTGCGGTATCCGCGTATGGCCCTGACCGCCATGGCCCTCTGTTATCGCCACAGAAGAGCCCTGAGTCGGACGGTCAGGGACCCCGCCCACACTGGTGCGCCGTACAGGGCCATCGACCGGATGAGCCCCGCGTACAGCCGTCGGCACGTAGCGCTTGGTCCGCCCACGTTCGACGTTCGGCCAGCCAATGGGAACAGGTCCTTGACGATCCGGGTGAGAAGGCCGGGCTGGAGAGTCTCTTTCCGCGCGCGGTACTTACTCAGCGCCGCACGATAGGGGTGACCCTAGGGGTCACGGTCGAGACCATCCAGCATCTCCTGCCGACTGACGTCCTTGGCGGAACGGATGGCCATCCTGAAGGCCGACCGCGCATCCTCCCCGAGGAGGGGACGTCGGTCGAGGAGAGGGTAATCCTCAAGGGGTATTCCGTGGGACCGACCACTGATGACAAGTCAGCCTGCTCTGGTGGTCGGTCCATGCTTACGCCTCTCTGTCGTCCCGGACGGAGTGAAGCGAGGAGCACGCTGACCGTAACCCATCCCAAAAAAAAAAAGATAAAATATAACTTTCCTGCCACTGAAATCCAGGCATCGATTCTGGTGCTCCGCTCTATTAGCGATGTGACGTAAAACGGTTATGGAGCAATACGTCGTCTGTCTACCGACCCGAACCGTTTCAGTAGTTTGTGGCTTACTATAGTCAAAACAAGAGCTACGCGACGTTACATGACGTAATAACATTATTATTACAAATTAGCATTATTATCACCATCGTTTCAGCCCATACACGTCCCACTACTGCACACCCACGGCAAGAGATTGGGAGATGAATTGTATTCTTATTTCACCATAACACGAAAAGTTGCATATTTTAGCTCTAAAACCCAAAATAAAACTAGTTATTTCATGAATAAATTTATTCACGTCTCCTTTTGTTATCTAACCCCAATAGATATTCTTGATAATGAAATCACAGTTCAAAAAACATTAAAATAAAGGACATTTAGGACTGTCTATAATCTTGCTCTTATCCTTCAATCTCTCTGATGTCGTTCTTTGTTTACGCGTTTTGTCAAATCTTTTAAAATATTTGAAAGTTGTTTTAGTTTAGTAAAACGGGTTAAGGACAAACTCTCTGTAGCTACGTATACATTCTATACGCCATTTTGAAAATTATTTTTCCTTCTAACGAGGATCAAAGTACACATATTAAAATTAATGATTTCATTGAAAAAAAAACTGTAGATTTAAGCGCTTATAATCATCATTATTACGACCTCCTCAGGCAAGAAAAGGGATGGTGAAGTTTATTCTTATTTCGTCAACACACGGAAGATTATTTATAATTACATCAGGTTATTAGGGTTGTTGCTAAGTTACAGTTACAGCCACAATAAAACCGCTACTAATTTTGTGAATTATTCGCAGGCGTCTTCCAGCCTTTATATATATATATATAAAGTAACTAGAAACCCACCTTCACTTCGCTTCGGTTTCAGTCGTCTTACCCGCATAGTTCCCGCTCCCGTGGTAATACCGGGATAAAATATAGCCAAAGTTACTCCTTATATAGACAGCTACCTGATAGTAAAATATTATCAAAATCGGTCTAGGTGTTTTGAAGATTACCCAAAACAAACGGACATAAAGACAGACAAAAAAAATTTAAACCGGTTTTAGACGTCGACTACTGAAATCAAGGAACTCTGCATCGATGGTCGGCCCAACGACGAAGGCGACGTGCTACGTGGGTGGGTTACAGGGCCGCGCGCCGCCCCTCTGTCGCCCCGGACGGAGCTGGGCGGCGGGTGCGCTGACCGTACCCCACCCAAAAAAACACCCAAAAAAAGCTTTCCCAAATTGTAGTGGTAGTAGTAGAGCCTGGATGTAAATTCTGTTCGCTCAGTCCCCCGCAATACAAGAATTAGTTTTGCACCGGTGATCGGCCCAACGACGAAGGCGACGTACCACGGGTGGGTTGCAGGGCCGCGCGCCGCCCTTCTGTTGCCCCGGACAGAGTGGTGCGGAAGCGCGCCGACCGCAGCCCACCCAAAAAAAAAAAAATATATATATACAAGGATTAGTTATATAGTGTGGGGTATTGTTGTGGAACAGAAAGTTGCTTACAAATCTCAACCATCTCAAAACTATCAAAAAAATTAAACCAATATTATCAGTGTGATAACGGAATAATGATCCTTTTTCTTTTCCCGAGGCTAGCATAGAAGACGATTAAGGCTAAATCCAATCATTTGGAGGCAGCTTGTGCCCTATAGTCGAACATAAACGACACATTTTAAATAAAACTACTTTACGGATTTTATCGCGTTTGTATTTGATTTTTGATTACCCGACGTTTCGAACACTTATCTTTATCTATTGTTATGTCTATGCTATGTTATCAATAATGTTGAACTTTATTATTTTTTTATTATAACACATTGCATTTGTTCTATTTTAGGAACTATTATAAATACTGTATGCTTAATATTATCAATAGAGTATAAGTTATTATTGTACGATTCCTCATCATCATCATAGCTCATATGGTTTAATTTCGAGTTTTCCTTTTTTTGCATAGATGTTGTATGCATATTATAATCCATTAGCATAGGTGGGCACAGATAATCCAAAAGTTACCTTCGTTCGTCGTTAAGTCGTTAATAAAAATGTTAACTTCGATAATCGTTAAAGCGTTAAATTCGCGAAAATTTAACGCAAGTTAAAGTTAATCATTAAAAGTTAAACATTTAAAACTTATACTGCCTTTAGGCTGAGACAAATAGATATACTCGTATTATACAGCATGTAGTAGAATTATGTTGGCATTCATCTGTCCACACTAGCTAGGGATACACTGCTGCCGGTAGTCCCGACCTAAAGATTCACCAATTATTTACGACGCTTTTTGACGTAACAACCAGGTAGAGGGCGGAGCTGGGAGCGGCTTAGTCTCATTTAGCGAGGTGGCCGCCTGGCGGGACCACACCCGCCGTGACGCACTGTCCGTTGGGCAGTCTGATTGGAGAAGCCTCGGGTTTTCCGGTCGGTGCTGATGGAGTGATTAGGTCGGCGGCACGGGGTGCTTTCCTTTCGACTGGTGCAGATATTGACGGAGCACGGTAGCTTCGCCAAATACCAGCACACAGTCCTGTCACCATTGCAATTGCGACAAGGACACGGTACAGTATACGCTTCAAGTGTGTGCCGCGTGGACAGAGCAGGCTTGAACTCGTCGCAATCAGCTGATGACTCGATTTCAAGCAGCTGACTATCGCTAGGGTGATCGATGGCGTCAGGAACTAGGAGGCGGTCGCAGTCTTCCGTGTGGCAGTTATATCACAGGGCTCTTGCACAGGAGGAACTCTTCTACGATACTACCCGCCGCTGGCGACTTGGGCGTCGCAGGCGTCGTAGAACTTACGAGCGTGGCGTGGCGCGTAATTCAAACAAACAAAATGACAACATGTCAATAAACGCATTACTCGTTTATAACGGAGTTATAACGGACTAAAATTAACGGAAGTTAACAAGAGCGTTAACATTTTTTAAGTTAACTTAAAAGTTAATCCGTTAAGCAGATTGTTAACTTCGTTAATGAACGAATAACGCATTAACGAGTTAATGCCCACCTTTGTCCATTAGCTGTGTCTTATGACACCCACGGGCAAGAAAGGGAGTGCTGAATTTTATTCTTACTCCGTCACCATACGGAAAGTATTCCTACTTCCCCCTAATTTTTCTAACGTAAGTTTTTGAAGATGTTTAGCTATTTGTTACTCGATCAGGCGTAAACCGTTATATAGATTTGGATAAAACAAATTTCATCATCACACATTAGATGGATCAGTAGTTTGACAAATAGGATACAAGAAGTATTCCGGTAATATGTTCCTTTGATAGTACAATTTTATTTTAATCAATAAAGCATAATCCATAAACCAAATCTGGATAAAATTACATTTTAGGTAAGTTACTATTCACATGGATGAAGCCAAGGCTTAATAATGATATCAGATGTTTACGCGAGCATTACACATTGTAAATAAAACTACTTTTACGGATTATATCGCGTTTGTATGTGATTTATGATTGCCCGACGATTCGAACACTTTACAGCATTCATGATCACGGACGGACTAAGGTGTCTCACGTCCAACAAATCATCGTTATTACAGACATTTATAATTATCTACCCAATACAGAAAATTAGTTATTAAATTAATTAAACTTTGATCCACATTTTAGTGCAAATTTATAGCCAGTATAAGAAGAAAATGATTCTATATGAAAAAATTAAATACTAAAAAAAAAGCTAATATAGCATTATGTCCCCTGAGTTTTCTTGCCGGCTTTTTCTCAGTGTGGCCGCGTTCCGATCCGATGGTATTTTGGTAAGTTTTAAAATAACAAATTGTAATAATAATTGTTACAAATTTAATAATTAATAATTAGTAACAATTAACAATATAATTTTTTCATATATAATCATTTTCTTCTTATACTGGCAATAAATTTGCACTAAAATGTGGGTCAAAATTTAATAAATTTAATAACTAAGTTTCTGTATCGGGTAGATAATTATAAATGTCTGTAATAACGATGACTTATTGGACGTGACACACCTTAGTCCGCCCGTGACCATGAATGCTGTAAAGTCTTCGAAACACCGGGCAAACATTCAAACGCAAATATAATCCGTAAAAGTAGTTTTATTTACCAAGGCTTAATGTTAAATTTAGTATATTTGTGTAACTTGACAAGTCCCTACAAACCATGTTGTATGCTCTTATAAATTTATAATAACTTTATATCAAATAGACCTTAGATCAAAATAATTTCAATTTCTCTTACACTAAGAAGCTTTCGGTTATTCAGTTTAGCGGTTACTTTGACACTTATAGCTTTTAGCAAGTTCCTTTAAGTGAAATAATAACTTTGAGTACCTACTTTATTGTTGAGTAATATAATCTTCATATTTACCCACGAAACTTACTAAATTTTAAAGTAAAATATCAAATTTATGCTAATAGAATACGTTTAACATCATAATCCTTTCCATAGTTGATGTGTAAGGTAAAAATAATTAACCGATCTTAGTATCTTTTAGTTGTTATGTTTTAAAAATGATCCATGGCCCAAGGCTCTATTTATTTTGCACGATGGCGACGGACATCCTGGACGTCGAGAGGAGAGGGTATCTCGGAAGGTATTCCGTCAGGCCCATCACGGAGGACAGGGAACTGGGTACCGGTGGTCGGCCCAACGACGAACGCGACGAGCTACGATTATGGAGCCGCGCGCCGCCTCTTTGTCACCCCGGACTGAGTCGAGCGGTGGGTGCGCTGACCATAGCCCACCGCAAAAAAAAAGAAAAAAATGTTCAATTTACTGTAGGGTATTGTCCTTTTGCAACAAGAATGTCACTTGCTGTTATTTTTAAATTTAAGAAAAAAACGAAATTAAATATTTTTCGTGTAAAACCAAACAAATCCAAATTAAACTTTTCCAATATCGTGTTCTGTAATCTGTCTATACTTATAATAAAACAGTTGTTGCTATTGTTTTATTATGAGAACACAGAATTGCAATATTTAAAGTGGTGTACCATCCCTCCCAGCAGGGAGCACTGACTCGATAAATCTATTTTTCCCGGCTGCTTATTCTTACGAGTTTCGTTTCATGCTTGTTCATTGAACATTTTTATCGGAAAACTTTATTTCATGTTTACTTCATTACACAATGACTGGCAACAGTATTATTTCCTGATTACAGAGGTAGCTCGCATATACATAACAGTAAAACGTATCGCATATAACATAACGTGAGTCTTTGAAAGGAACAAAGGAAAAAGGAATTTGTTTTTAATATACTTTTTTATATAAATAAATGTGGATTAAATAATTAATTTATATATAAATTATCTAAGAATACAATTATTTTACACCACTCCCTATCTTGCCCGTGAATGTCGTAAAAGACTTATCGATAAAGCCATAATACTATACAAAAACTATAACAATCTTTTATGAAAATTATTTAATAAAGCGTTATATTCTGATGTTTGACTTTCGTAATACTAATCTAATTTGAAATAACACTATTTTATCGCGTTTATATTTGGTTTTTAATTTCTCAACGTTTGGAAAACATTTTTCAGCATTCATTGTCACAGTTGGAACGGGTCCTCCTGAGACAGGATAAAATCCGTAAAAAAACTACTTTTACGGATTATATCGCGTTTGTATTTGATTTATGATTGCCCGACGTTTCGAACACTTTGCAGCATTCATGATCGCGGGCGGACTAAGGTGTCTCACGTCCAACAAGTAATCGTTATTACAGACATTTATAATTATCTACCCGATACAGAAATTAGTTATAAATTTATTAAATTGTGACCCACATTTTAGTGCAAATTTGTAATTAATTTCTGTATCGGGTAGATAATTATAAATGTCTGTAATAACGATTACTTGTTGGACGTGAGACACCTTAGTCCGCCCGTGACCATGAATGCTGCAAAGTGTTCGAAACGTCGGGCAATCATAAATCAAATACAAACGCGATATAATCCGTAAAAGTAGTTTTATTTACAATGTCTAGTGCTCGCGTAAACATCAGATATCATTCAAAAGTTTTATTCCAAATGTGTAATACTGATGTAAATATCAGGAATTATTATGTTAGTCTAAATTGATTGATATGAATTGATAGCGGCTCTATCTCCACCTCTACTTTCCTCATATTTTGAGAACGATATTATTGGAAAAAGAAACACTCTTGAACTAAATCATTAAGAAAAACCAGTGTTAATTTCCTTTTTATTTTGGATTAGATCCATTTCCAATTGTGATCCAATCCATGTCCAATGCACATCATTTTGACTAAAAAGAAGAAGAATATAAATTTTGATAACTTTACTTCATAATATATTGATCTATAATAATATTTACTATTCCTTCGTTCATTAAATAAAAATAATAATTAAAAAATGAGGTCTAATATTTCAAAAAAACGACCTATATTTAAAAGAGCATATGTCTAGTGTATTTTGTTCAGAAGCCAAAAGGGGTCGCTACAGTAATGAATATTAAAACCACAGAGATGGCCGAATAAAACGGGTCGGAGGAATAAAACATTGCGGTATAGAACCAGAAAATTTAAGCAGCAGTGCTCCGTCCGGTTGGCTCTCTCGCCGTTATAGAACAATACAAGCATTGTGAATAAAATTAAACATATCACTCAATGTTTTCATTAAACTTCCATGGTATTTTTAAGGCAATGTCAAGTATTTTTTCATTATAAAGTCAGTACTCAGTCTATATACGTTCCACATCTGGGTTTGAGATCACAATTAAGAAAAAAAACCTACTATACCAAATTAATCCGATGGTTTGCGTTAATGAGAAGATAGTTTTGGTACTTGTCTGTGGGTGTCGTAAAAGACGACTAAGGGATATATATCCCATATGTATATAACACCTATATTAGAAGAGGAAAACCTGAAAAAAAGCCTATATCAAGTAGGCTTTTTTTTGGTGATGGGTTGCGGTCGGCGCACTCCTCGAACCACTCCGTCCGGGGCGACAGAGGGGCTTAAGCACGCACACCCGCAACCCACCCGAACACCACGTCGCCTTCGTCGTTGGACCGACCACCGGAGCTTACTTGTCGTCAGTGGTCGGCTCGACGGAATACCCCCTGAGGAGTACCCTCCCATCGACCGACGTCTCCCCCTCGGGGAGGACATCGATTTTTCCTCGCGCAGTCAGACTCTCGGCGGGTGACGGACTACCTCCCCGGTCCACCCGCGGCCTCGGCTGTCAAGTAGTCTAGAGCTCAACAGTGGGACGTATATGAGCTCTGATGAAAATGACGATGGTTCTAAATTCCATAAGGATCTCGTATTATATAAACAACCCGTACTTATTGACATATTGTAGGTCCGTCAACACGTCTATTTTTATATCATCATCATCATCACATCCTCCACAATGGGAGGCAATTGACCTACTATACCACGCTGATAAGACATGTTGATATAGATATATCAACTATATATGTACTTAACTTTTGTTGTAAGTTAGATACATAATTATGTATGTGTTACATACGTACATATTTGCATGTAATTATTCTTCTTGGACCCATGTTACCCTATCAAATTAAGATAAAATTTACGTCGGTTGAAGAGAATAATAATTAACCAGGCAATTTTAATAATAACAATTACATATGTTTTTTCTAAAGAATAATTTATATATGTAAAATCAGATTTTGAAAACCTTATTGACAAACCGCAAAGAATAATTCTTCTTCTTATTCTATAGAACATTTATTTGTCACTATTGAGCACGACGTTGTAAAATGTAAATTGACTTAATAAAATTATACTGTTGATACGTTTTGATACAAATTTTTATTTCGTCTATTGACTTTTTTTTAAGTCAAATTCATCTTGATTTTATCAAGATGACTTTTCAAGTCAAAATAACACACCCTTTTAAAATTTTACACACCTTAGATTATCCCTCATCTAGCAAAATATGATTTTCTCTGGGGACAGATTATGTTCTTATCACACCCCGCTCCAGCTCGTTCCTTCCAAGGTATTGGAAGCGACAACGTGTACTCCTTAACAACCTTTTGTTTTGAGCTCGGCTCCGTCCGACGCGACAGAGGGGCGGCGCGCGGTCCCATGACCCACGGGTGGGTCAGTGGGTCAACACGTCACCTTCGTAGTTTCGCTGTTGGGCCGACTACCGGTGCAAAGGTCCTTTTTGTCAGTGCAACCCCTTAACAACCTGCCGTAATATATCTTTACAATCTAGGCCAACCATCGGTTCCAAGTCTTTATTTTCGATGATCCATCTGCCTACGTTTTACGATTACAGGTCAATTGTCATACTAGAACTGATTTATAATATCAACTCACACTTGAAAAGTTGAGACAAATTATTTGGTTCAATAAAAGATAATGAAATCATTTACATGTTTCAGGATAATGTTATTCAATAAATTAAATAAAACTTCTAAGACATGATTTGTATCTGAAGGATGTCGATCAAACTGATATTCTTAACAAAGTCCAATTGAAAACGCCTCCAACCGAAGCTTGGTGCGTGTCCTAAGATCTCTTTGTGAACTTGTTCTTTGATCTACGCCTACAGGTGCCGCTTATCCCAAATACCTGCTCCAGTCAACCTTTACTTCCTTACTTTAGCAAATTGTTCATGCTCCAATAGGTTTAGAAGGATTTATATATGAAAAATATTTGATCATCTTTAATTTTTCTTATAGGCGGTCGCAACCTATCCAAATCATCCGTGGCGATGGAATAGACGACGAACCTTCAGTATCAAGTCCTTGACGTCCATTACGATCAGTTATGGTTACAAGTATTCATATTGCAAGAAGGACTGCGCTACGTAGACGGGTTCAAGATCGCAGATGGTAATATTAATTTCCCAGAAGAATGCTCCTGCTTATTTTAATGGTTATTTCTCAACTAAATGTATATATTGTTTAATACACAAGAAAGTAAATCACTATATACGTTAAAATACTAAGAATAAAATATGTATTGTTGTAAAATTCTCGAATCTGTGGCAATATAGGGATAAAATAAAGCATATGTTACTCAATTTCAGATTCTCAGAAAAACTATGCTGTTTTTAATAATATAATATTAATAAATTTACCATTCTAATAAAAATAAATGAATGCTTAAAGTTATAAAATATTAGTCATTATTATAATAACGTTTGAAATAACAAATTCATATTAAATTGTCATATATAGATACTAGCAACCCGCCCTCGCTTCGCTTCGGTTTCAGTCGCCTTACTCGCGTAGTTCCCGTTCCTGTGGATATACTGGGATAAAATATAGCCTATGTTACTCGGGGATATTGTAACATTCTAATGGTGAAAGAATTATTGAAATCCGTCCAGGAGTTTTAGAGTTTATTCGTAAGGAACGTTTCCTCTTTATAATATTAGTGTAGATTACACCCTTAGAGGGTGAAAATTAAAAAATGCTGAAATACGTGTTTATTTATTTTTACTAAAGAGTATTTTTGGAGAATTTGACGAAAATCGATGTAGATTTTTTTTCTCCTTATACAAACTTTGTTACTGTGGTTTACCCCCTAGGGGTTGAATTTCAAAAAACCCTTTATTAGTAGGTTTCTACGTCACGCAAAGAAACTAATGTCAAAATTTCATGCTTCTGGCTTCAGTAGTTTCGGCTCTGTGATACGTCAGTAAACTGACATCTTTCTCCCTATTTTACACCCTTAGAGGATGAAAATGGACAAACGCTGAAATACGTATTTATTTATTTTTATTAAAGAGTATTTGTGCTTAATTTGAAGACAGTATCTAAAGATTTTTTTTTCTTTCCATACAAACTTTGCCGTTGCGTTTCACCCCCTTAAGGGTAGAATTTCAAAAAAACTTTGTTATAGAGTGCCTACGTCACAAAATGAAACTACTGTCTAAATTTCATTTTTCTAGCTTCAGTAGCTTCGGCTCACACAGTTCCTTTATTTGTGTATTATTTTTAACGCCCCCGAAACACCCCTTGCAGGTGGAATTTCGTAAAATCCGTTCTTAGCTGACCTCTACTCGACGAAAGGAATATTTCTGCCAAATTTCAAGTCTGTACGCCTTGTGGTTCCAGAGATATGGTGATGAGTCAATATATCGTTCGCAAAACCCGCCACTCCTATATATGTATATATAGATTATCTTAAATTAAGAAGGAGAAGTGAATAAAGATCTGTGTGCTCAAAATAACAGCTATTATTGTATAAATAATCTACGAGAATATAATTACAGGTACACTTAAAATAAGCTACGAATTTATTCACACAAAAGTTAGCCGAAGGTAGATGTTTACATGACTTATTTCGTACGTACACATCGCCTACTAGTCTGCCTCGAAGCCATACGCTATATTGCCAGTCGGAAATTATTATACTCTATATAATAAAATATATTACGGAAGCTTAAAATAATATTTAACAAATTCTCATATCTTATTCTGAGTACATCCATACTAATATTATAAATGCGAAAGTAAGGATGTTTGTTTGTTTGTTTATAACGCTTTCACGCTTAAACCACAGAACCGATTTCAAAAATTCTTTCACCAATGGAAAGCTATAATATCAGGGAGTAACATAGACTATATTTTATCCCGGTATTCCCACAGGAACGGGAACTACGCCGCGGGTAAAGCGACTGCAACCGAAGCGAAGCGAGGGCGGGTTGCTAGTATTTTATATTACTTCGCAAGAGACTTTTTGTCAATATGAAATATCTGCCTTATTACTATATACATTTTATATTGTTTGATACGCCATTTTAAAGATAATGTTCCCATATAATTGGCAAAAATATGTAGTAACTAGCAACCCGCCCGCGCTTCGCTTCGGTTTCAGTCGTCTTTCCTGAATAGTTGCCGTTCCCGTAGGAATAACGGGATAAAATATAGCCTAGTTTACGCCCTGATATTATAGCTTTCCATTGGTGAAATAATTTTTGAAATCAGTCCAGCCGTTTTGAAGATTACCCGGAACAAACAGTCAAACAGATAGACAAAAAAAATATAAAGTGTATTTTAGGCATATGTATAGTGCAAATAACCGTGTGAGCATGAAAAAAGCCTATTATTTTGACATTACAAACAGACACTCCAATTTTATTTATTGGTATAGATAATAAATGCAGTTAAGATATTTGTTAAAAAAATACAACTTAAAACTTAATAGCTCGTCGTTTAGTGACAATTGAGTCTATCCTTATCAATCTTTAGGAACATGCGTTTATCAAAACTCCCCTCCCGGTATCCCGGACGGAACAGACGGCGTGCTTCTGCCTGAATAAAAATAAAAGAATGAATTTTCTTGTTGGAAGAGGTTCAGCGGTGCCCACCAAATGTAAATCAAAGTTCGCTAAAGCGCGAGTTTCATCTTTATGTTCATAAAAATAGTTTTATTTATATGAAGGCGGGTTTAAATTAAACGAACATAGAATTAGACTTAGAACAGGAGCATTCTTTCTCGATCTTTTAGTGTAAATGAAAGATCGTTCTTAGCGTTTACACCAAAATAGCATTGAGTGAGAATAAGAACCAAGAACTAGAATTCTTGCACAACAGAAATTTAGAGCAGGCGAGCGGATGGTCATTGCTCATTCGTTTTAATTCTGTGGTTGGTAATGCTTCATTATGGCGGACCTTGATAGTAATATTATAATTGCAAGTATTGCATTTATTATTCTGTCTCAACATTACGTTCTAGTATATTTGCAATTTCCTGCCAAGCATCCTGTTTGCGAGTTATATTTTTATAGTGTTCAAACGGTGGATCCCACAGACCTGGATATCTGGAATTTCAGTAGGCTTCTATCATAAATAGGCATTTTTCTTGAGATCCATAGTTGAATTAATATACTTATTGATTATATATATATATTCAGATCGCTCGAACACTAGAACACTTTGAAGAGACCGCTCCGGGGAGCGAGCACATCCGAACATGTAAGAACGCTCTAAGTCCCTGATTCGCACGCTCTAATACCGTTTACATCAATCGAGCGAGCATTCTTAGAATATTCCGTAGAATCTTTGCGAACGCAGACACAACAATGAAAAAATGTTCTATATTTGTTTACACTAAATGAATTTGATACAGTGGGGATAGAATGAGCATTCGCTCGTCTAATGTAAATCGGCCTTAACACTAACTAACGCGAGCACTCGTGTAAACATCAGAAAACGTTCCAACTCTTAAACTATCAATGTGCGGCCAAAAGTTTTGAATGAAATATATAGACAATTTCATGTTCTACAAATTTGATCCCGACATTTAGAATATAGCACCATTAAATAGCAATAATCATATTGCCAAAAGTTTGAATAAATAATAATGTTGCATAATTTTCTTATACATGAAAAATTGAAAAAAAAACATAGTACTTATTTAGTTATAACCTTTTCTTTGGACGCTGGCCTGCTAGCTTTTATTTTAGTTTAGGCGCGAGCCATATAAAGATATTCATCATATCATCATTTGATCATAAATGTGATTATTGGACTCAATAGCAGGGAAATTAACCTACTATACCACCCTGGTCAGACGTGTTATTCTGAGTTTGGCTCCTCTTGCGTAGATGTTATATGCATATTTTTTTTTTTATTGCAATCGGTGGCAAACGAGCAAACAGTACACCTGATGGTAAGTGTTGCTGCTGCTCATGGACCTTTACAAGGCCGCTGCCTACCGCGAAGAAAGTGAAGGGAGTGTGAATGCGTGCATTGAGGCTCGGTGATACCAAAACCCTCCACACGCAAACACCCTCAGAAAGTTGGGCTTCCGGCTCTCTCGCTCACCGAACGAAGTGCAGTAACAAATTGCTACTACTTAGACGTCGATTTTCTGCGAGAGCGTGGTACTGCCCCGGACGGACCGGCCCGCGGCTGTAGACAGATAACTGTCGCCAGTGTGGTCCCACCACTACTTTATACTTAATCCCTTAGTCGTCTTTTACGACACCCACGAGCAAGAGAGGGGGTGGTTGATTGTATTCATACTCCGTCACCACACGGAAAAGTTATTTATAGAAAAGATATATTTTTATAAGATATTTCATACCTTATATAAATTCCACCGAAGTCAAGGCACTCTGCACCGGTGGTCGACCCAACGACGAAGGCGATGTGCTATACTGGTGGGTTACGGGTGTGCGTGCTTACGCCCCTCTGTCTCCCCGCACGGAGTGGTGCAAGGAGTGCGCTGACCGTATCCCACCCCCCAAAAAAACCTCATATAAATTACACTAATTTCATTATGGTATATAATAATGCTTTAAGATACGTGTTAATAAAAGTTAATACAATTAAAACAATATAATTACAGCGTATAATGTTACACTAATGAAAATTGATAAAAAGAGAACAAAATTGCAATCATATTCGTCGAGAAGCATTTTAAATGTATTGTTCTCCTCTAGAGCTTGGAAAATTTCAACTTATTTACGAGCCAGTAACTTTATACATTTAATAAGTTTTACTTTGCTGGGTCTTTTTGATTACACGTATAAAAGAAAATGTTTTAGGGATTGCAACCTGGTAAGCTGTTTTGTAATAATGTTAGTGAAACTGTAAAATATGCATTTTTTGCCACAGCAGTGGGTTTTTTTTATTGCTGTTGGTGACAAATGAACAAACATTACACCTGATGGTAAGTGATTCTGCCGCTCATAGACTTTTGCTAGGCCGCTTATCGTGAAAAAGTGAAGGAAGTGTGAATGCGTGTTCGGTGGTACGAAAGATGCTTTTAAGAGATTGCTACTATTCAGACGTCGATTTTCTGGGAGAGTGTGGTACTAACGTCCAGCTGTAGACAAACGATTGTAGACAGTGTGATTCTACCACCCAACACTTTGCATACAATTAACATACAAGAATTACATTCTCCTGCACAGAAATGGAATCCAAGGCATTTTGCATAGTTGATCGGTATCGAATCTAATAGGCATTCGTGCATTCCTTGACGTGTGTATGCTTGATGTGTGCATTCCTAGACGAGTTGCTACAGGATCTCATTTCAAAATTTTCTTGCAATAAAGTCTTAGTTGTCTTTTGCAAGAAATATGTACTGATCAATTTGACTCATCAACAATGGATCGCACAAAATATTCTCCTGCACAGAAATGAAAACCAAGGCATTTGGCATAGTGGATCGGTATCTAATGGGCCTTTATGCACTCCTTGACCTACTATACCAAGTTGGTTAGACGAGTTGCTACTGGGTTTCATTTCAAAATTTTATTGCATTAATATCTTAGTCGTCTTTTGGAATGAAGATGTGGTGATCAATGTGTTCTTATGCCGTCAAAAAATGGACCATCATCATGTCAGCACATACACTCGGCTCGGGCTTCCTTCACTATGGGAGGGAAATTGACCTACTATATACTCTGGTCAGACTTGTTAGCATACATTTTTATTTGGCATTTTTCTTCTCCGGAGCAAATGTATAGTCGTCTCTAATTATAAAAATCATATCTATGAATTTACACATTCGCTTAGAAGTTATAAAAAAAATACGAATATTGATTAGTTAATGAGATCAATATTCACGAATAGTTTACCAGCTATAACGTAATACTGGATCGACTATCAGCCGATGTAGTAAAGGCGGGCAGTTATTTAATAAAATCATTCGCATGGTAGGATACTGTGCATTTCCTCATTACGTTCGCATAAAAATCTCTAATCTGCCCCACTATTATTCTGCTTTTGTACCTTCTCAAGTAATGTACATCCCACTGTTAGGTACAAGTTATCTCAGAAAGACGAGGACATTTGGCCTTAGGATCCCACATCTGCGATAATGGCGGGGCGGATGCGGTCTACGCGAAGGACAACACAGCGGGCGCTGCACCGAGTATACGACGAGTATCACTCGAATAAAAACTTCGCCGTTGGACATACGTTCTTTTGTACCTTTTATATATTGTTATTGTTGCAATTTTTGTTGCTTAAAGGCAAGAATAAACCAGCAATATTAAAATACAGTCAACTCATTGCTTTAATCAATTGGCTTGGCCACGCTGACAAAATATTTTGGATAGTCAATACAATAAGTTATTTGCATTTTGTTAGCGCAATGCGAGGGATATAAACGTACTTCATAATGCTTTTTTTTTGGGGGTGGGTCGCGGTCAGCGCACTCCTCGCACCACTCCGTCCGGGGCGATAGAGGGGCGTAAGCACGCACACCCGCAACCCACCCAAACACCACGTTGCCTTCGTCGTTGGACCGACAACCGGAGCAGGGTTACCTGTCATCAGTGGTCGGCCCGACGGAATACCCCCTAGTGGGGTACCCTCCCATCAACCGATGTCCCCCCCTCGGGGAGGACGTCGGCCTCTCAGCGGGTGACGGTCTAATTCCCCGGTCACGTCACCCGTGGCCTCAGCTAGCGCGGCATGACGCGCAGGTGGTCGCGCCTACGACGCCCCAGTCGCCGGCGGCGGGTCACTTCGTCGAGGCTGCGCTCCTCGCGCGCGCGACCCGCCGCCTCTTTCTGCGAGATCACTGCCTCGCAGAAGGCTGCGACCACGTTCCAGTTCCTGACGCTGTCTAGCATCGTCCTGGTGATGGTCGGCAGTGTCAGGTCGGAACCGATGATTGCAACGAGTTCACGACGCTGCTCTGCCCAGGTGGCACAAACCTCGAGCGTATGCTGCGCCGTGTCCTCGTCGCAATCGCAGTGGTGGTAGGACGGTGTACTCTCCCTCCTAGCGACCGTGTACAGGTACTTGCCGAAGCATCCATGCACCGTCAAGACCTGCACCAGTCGGAAGGAAAGCACCCCGTGCCACCGTTTTAGCCACTGCATCAGCACCGGCTGGAAGGCCTCCACAGTCCAGACACCGTATCAAGGCCTCTCCAGCCGGACTGCCCAACGGGCAATGACGTCTCGGCGGGCGTCGATGCGCTAGGCGGTGAGCTTCCGCAAAGAGACCACACCGCCCTCCGCTCGCACCCCCGATACCCGCCACAAATCGGCGAGCATTGTCGCCTCCAGGTCCCACGGGGGAGTCCCGGCCAACAGGCACGCCGCCTCCGTCGCCACCGTGCGGTATCCGCGGATGGCCCTGATCGCCATGGGCCCTCTGTGGTCGCCACAGAGTAGCCCTGAGTCGGGCGGTCAGGGACCTCGCCCACACAGGTGCGCCGTACAGGGCCATCGACCGGATGACCCCACGTACAGCCGTCGACATGCAGCGGTCGGTCCTCCCACATTCGGCATGAGCCAGGATAGGGCGGACGACACGCCGACGAGCCGCAGAACGAGCCTGCGGAAATGCTCCCGAATACTTCATCATGCTGGTCAAACGAATTGGTATACGGTTTTATTTTCAATTTTCTTTTCTTAAAATTATGTTATCTACTTGAATTTGAGTTAACTCCGAAAAAACAAGAGATGGTGAACTGTATTTTTACTCCGTCATCACACGAACATCCTTCATTCTTATTACACAATACTATACCCATGAGATAAGGATGTTGATATATTATATTCTCGGTATTTTTTCATATGAATTCTAGATAATAATTCTTGAGATATTTACTGTTTTGATTTATTGAATTATTAGTCAATTTTGCTCCATGTCGTCCACTTTGCATAGGAACTAAACTGAATGTTCCAACTTTTCTTGTTTTTATTGAAATAAAAACTTTTATAGGCAGCTTTGGATGGATTTATTGATGTTGCTAAAGTAAGTATTAGGAATATTGACAGAAATATACACATAAGCTGGGTATTTGAAGAGCTTCATAATTAATTATTAGCAATATTAATTAACATAATAATTAATTTTTAATAATTATATATAATTTATAACTTTTTATTTGTTAATTAATATATTTATAGTGTATATAAGGTAAATTCTTATTAGCCTGTACTATACATATTCTCAATCACGTATCAACCCCACCATGAAGCAAAAAAGTACTTTGGTTAATTATCCGGTAAATTACCGACTGCACGTTGGTAAAATAAGTAAAATGTGTATTTTACCGGTAAATTCTCTTCTCCACATTCCTCGATCGACTCGATTCGATCTACCTCTCCCCACAAGTAGCGATTATGCCATAATGATCAAGTTTGGTAGGCAGGGTGGCAAACATTTCATATAATTGTTATTTATAATGCACAAACAGTTACATACCTAGGTGTAGCCGAGTAGCATACGTGTTAGGTAAAGTTCAGTGCCCAATATCGCGCATGATTGGGCGTAGTTATCCGCTCCGTCGACGCGCCGTGTCGCCTAGCAACGTTTACACCATTATGTTTTTTTTTTATCTTCACCTATAATTAACAGTTGGTAAAAAAATTGAACCTATTTTTAGCATTTTTTTGTAAGGATATGCCTGATGCGTGGTCTGAAAATTTATGACTAATAGGTATGTTTACTATAATATTAATTATGATGTTGGCATTGCTAATAACAATGCCCTACTAAATGCTGTAATCGCCTACTATCACCACGTATCCGTCTGCCTAGGCAGACGAATGGGCGATAGCAAATGGTGTTATAATTTCTTGACAGAGGACGGCTGTACAATTTTACATACTTCTGATGAGACTTCAGACTACCACAAGAAGATAAGATCGATAATTCGATCGATTCGATTTCGATCGATCCATAGTAACGATTCACACTATTTTCTACAATAAAACCATAATGTAATTCAGAAAATGGGTCAATGCCATTTATCCATTTATAATATAAAGAAAATCTAAATGCATAATCGATTTTACTCATGTGGTTGCGATGCAAAAAAATAAGGATAGCGACATTCTATCGAGTATCCTCAAAATCTCAACTACAAATATAAAAAAACAATCTCATACCTTAAAATCTGGTAAGAAATATTATCCTCGCAACGTTTTAAATTGTTATTGCATTGTCATCGGTCCTTGATAAATGTGCTAAGTTTTAAATTAATCCGATGTTTAGAAGGGGGGTGGAGATCATGTTCAAAGATTTCATTACAAATAAACTAAGCTAATATAAGTGTTAAGAAAACACCACACTAAGGGTAATATTTCATAAATTACATCCACACTCACAGAATAATTTGTGGTATAAAGTTATTGTCCTACGTGACAATCGAACTCAAGATTTTCTGTAAGGGAGTCAGCTGCTTAGATCACTACTCCATCTATACGTTAAAAAACAATGAAGAGAAATGTTGACGTTTTATAGTACACGCTATTAAGTTATATGAAGTCCACAAAATACACGATTTGACTATAATTCACTTTACAACGGTGCCTAAGTAAAACAGAAACATTGTTATTAATTGTTATAAAAATATATAGACAACATCAAAGGAAAATTCAAGAAGGTTTTTAAATTATTGTATTTTTTCTTCAACTTACGACTTTGGTGAAATTATTGCTGTCATAAGACGCAAAATAAATGATATTTTCATTAAAAGGCTATGTAGATAAAATATAATCGAATAACCTACTATTAGACTAGGCAAGGTGACTTTGTCTCAACGTTCTCGTTAAATATTTGAACAGGCCACACTGCGCACCGCCTTAAATAAAATATTTCCGCCGACCAAACTAAATTTTTCACCCGCGTTAGCAATTCTATACCCGCAGGGTCTGACTTTTTGTAGATATTCAAATATTTGTCTGTTGTGAATCACGAAAATCGCCAAACTATTTCATGCAAATTTAATAGCTTACTGTATTAGCAGGCATTGCGTTGTAGAAAATAAGATTTTAGGTTCTTTCTTCTAGGCAAATATAACACTTAGTATAAAAGGCGTATTACAATTTTATAGCTCGATAAATATAATTGGGAGATTCTAGTGTAAATTATAAAAGAAGGTGTACATTATAGATTTAAAATCTGACCTTATTTGACTTTTAGGTGTATTTGATTTGTAGGTTGAATTTATACAAATCTTACACAGATTTTGATATTTTAAACGTGGAGCAATCAAAAATAAAATACAAACGCCATAAAATCTGTAAAAATAGTTTTATTTCAAATGTATAATACTCACGTAAACATCAGAATTTTTATTTCTCTCTCTCTCTCTTGGTGATGAAAGAGCAGGTATCAACAAATAAAATTAAAATAAATAAAATGTAACGCTCGGTGCTATCCTATAAGTATACATTTTAAACTACCATCTTTATTCATCGAATTAAAACAAAGAGCCCTAGTAACTATATAAAAATGTAAATGTTGACTTCTCCTGAATGAAAAGTTCGCTGTTGATTTTCATGGTACAAATGCCGTCTGAATAATAAAATCAAAGTAGACACAATAAAATTCTTGTAATCTTAATTCTCTTTTTTCTTTAAGATAGCTATTGCGAGAAAATTTGAAGAATTTCGTTAATTTTCTATAACGGCTTAAATTCTTAGAAGCGTAGTAGTATTAAATGACAATTACTGTTGAAGACAGCGGCGTTACAATTTTTTAGAACGTAAACTTTTTAATAGGACGACCTATTTCGTAACTAACTATAATACTAAATTTTCATATAACTGTAAAGAAGATTTATCATTGTCAGTAAAGGGACACCGAGGGTTGTTGTCACATGAATGTCACAAACTTGTGTACTAAACTTGAGAAGGATATTTAATAGGTATCCGGGTGAAGTTCCTGTCTGATTTGTAACAACTGTATTAGTTATAGAGACTCAACTCTTCAGTCTACTCTTCAGATGACTTAGTGGTTTAAGTAGCGACCTCGCATGCAGAGTGTTGTGAAATTGATCTTCACACACGACAATCACTCGTTGCAACTAAATAGCCTAGCCGCGCGAGGGTAACGCTGTTGATTATTGAAGAGTGCCGACGGGGGATGATATCCGAAAGGGTAACCTGCCAAGCTGGGCATGGCGGCAGGTAATCAGTACTAGTGGTCGACCCAAGGGAGATTGGTAGGGTATACGGAAGGTTATGAGGCCGCCCGCCAATCTTTCCTCGCCCCAGATGGAACGGACGATATATGTTTAGACCAAAGCCTGCCAATTAAAAAAAGGCAGTCATCTGTACAATCTGTAAATAATTATTCTAAATATAAGTGTTCTTTGTATCAGTTTATAATATATTTTTAATTCGTCCTCTGTGATACAAAGATTTATTTCTTAATAATTAAAGCAAAATCTCTTTTTTTTAATAAACTATAATGTTCTTATATTATTTTTTAATTTTTTATTGAACTGAATAATTAGAAGTAAATATAAGGAAAGTTTCTAATCATGTACAAATATCATCGAATAACCAAAAAATGTTTTAAACTATGTAGATACTTAGAAAGAATACTAATTTAAATATTGAGGAGTGAAATGGAAATGTTTGAGAACCCTTAAGTATTACACGCACATTCAAAATTATGTTATTTGGCATTTCTATGTGATAATATTTTCTACTCAACCCTGAATAAAAACTTTTGTAGTTTTTACATAACGTATTCTTCCACTCCCTATCTAGCCCGTGGATGTCGTAAAAGACGACTAAGGAATATAATAGGCACATAACAACTATGCAAGAGAAGGCAACCTCTAAACAAAGCCCTATATCAACACATCTGACCAGCGTGGTATAGTAGGTCAATTTCCAACAAGGGTAAGAAAGGACGTCAATCATATCTTCGTTACCATATGGAAAACGGTATTGTAATTCATATATTTTTTCCATGTGGAGATGATGGAGTGAGAATCATCATCATCATCATCGTAGCCCACATACGTTCCCCTGTTGGGTTCGAGCCTCCTCCACAGTGGGAGGGAGTTTGACCTACTATATCATACTGATCAGACATGTTGGTATAGGGTTTGATTTCGAGTTTTCCTTCTCTTGCACAGATGTTATGTGCATATGACATCCCATAGTCGTCCTTTACGATATCCACAGGCAAGATAGGAAGTGGTAAATTGTATTCTTACTCCGTAACCACACGGAAAATTGAGTGAGAACACAATTCACTTATTTTCCCAGGGGTATCGTAAAAAACGACTAAGAAATTTAAGCAGATGACATAATTGCTAGAAAAGGTATACTCAGAAGAAAACTACTATATATCAACATCACTATCAGTGTGTCTCCGACTTCTCAAGGGGAATCGTCAGCAGTAATGAGAGTTATCAGCTAGGCTCGTAATGACGATGCTGAAATAAATAAATAAAGCCACCGTGTTGCCATATCTGTGTGAAATCAGCGTGTAATGGTATTGTTAGATCGTATTTGTAATGTCTTATTTTCGTTAACATAACTCTAAAAAGAAAAGAATAGTACTGGATGAGTGATTAAATCATAGAGGCAGTTCATAAAAATCGAATATCAGTTTTCTTTTTAGGGTTCCCTACCCAAAGGGTCAAAATGGGACCCTGTTACTAAGACTTCACTGTCTGTCCGTCCGTCTCTCTGTCACCAGGCTGTATCTCAAGAACTGCGACAGCTATAAAGTTGATTTTTTTACATATTATGTCTTTCTGTTGCCGTTATAACAACAAATACTAAAAACAAAATAAAAAGAATATTTAAGGGACGCTCCCGTACAACAAACGCGATTTTTTTTGCCCTTTATAGATAATGGTACGGAACCCCTCATGCGCGACTCCAATTCGCACTTAGCAACACAACTAGTCCGCTGCCTACCGTAAAGAAAGTGCTCTTCTTAAACCTCGTTTAAAGAAGTTTAAAGAAGACGATTTGCCATAGCGCTCGAGAAACACAGCAGCAGGTAGTTCATTCCAGAGCCTGCTACTACGTGAGAGAAATGATCGCTGGAAATACAGTTGAAGATAACACAACTTTTTCAGACGAAATGGGTAAACTCTGCTACGGTTGCAAGGGGTACGTTGGTAAAAATTTAACAGTAGTACCAAGTCAAACAGTGCTTCAGAGCATTCCCAATGAAAGAGCCACACGCAGAGTGACTCAAAGTCTCTCTGCTACTCCAGCGACTCCAATCTATCCGTGAGATTGGGATCACCCACGATTCGAACTGCTTTGGAGGGGGTCAATGGAATCTAGCTGATATTTAGGCGCCTCTGCCCAGACATGTGAGCAGTTCTCCAAATGAAGTTGAACTTCTGCTGTTTTGTCATTAACATACTGCATTCCATATTATACTACGAACCGAAACATATCCATTATATTTATATAAAATAAAACGGATTTTGTTCGTAAATCTTATCAGACAGTTAGTTGAAAAGAGCTCAATTTCAAGCAATCGAACACGAGTGAGCTTGAGTGGCAATATAATACGGCGAAATGCGCCAGCCAACAATAAATATGATGTTATTTTTGTTTGTTACAAATGGCAGTTACAAAGCATTTAATTTGAGCAATCAAATAAGAGGTATAGAATATTTATCTGTATTTTTTGAACGAAGTTCCAGAATTTTTTGTAAAAGCGTAGCTTGCGGATGAAAAATCTTGAAAGAAATATTAACGTAACTAAATTCATTAAGCTGTGTACCTGCGAGTATTCAATGGTCTATCAAAAGAGTACGTAGTCCAGTCTATCGGATCTGCAATTCTTTTTTCCTTTCCAAGCGTAGCTAGAATGTCATTTCCCCTAATAGCTTCTCTATTCCTATCCTGCTGCCCATTATTCCAAGGATAACTCAGTCGATTTAATTATATACAATACACCATGCATGAGTTCAGTTTTTCAACGAAATATTATCATTATAACCTAAAAAACAAAACAAAGTGAATAAAAAATTAACTACTGAAATAATAAAGACGAAAATTTGTATGTATTAAATTTTATGCAAGAGAAAACAATAAAAAATATTTAATTACATTATGATTCGTAATTGGAAGTTAAAGTTTAATACACGAGTTAAAGTCTAATTCACTTTTAATAGTGGTAGGACCACACTGTTGACAGTTGTCTGTCTACAGCCGCAGGCCGGTCAGTCCGGGTAGTAGTACCACATTCTCGCAGAAAATCTACGTCCGGGAGTAGCAATTTGTTACTGCGCTTCGTTCGGTGAGCGACAGATCCGGAAGCCCAATTTTCTGAGGATATTTGTGTGTGGTGGGTTTTAGTGATGCATTTAGTATCATCGAATCTCATTGCACGCATTCACACTCCCTTCAATTTCTTCGCGGTAAGCAGCGACCCTGTAAAGGTCCGAGCGGCAGCAAGATTAACCATCAGATGTACTGTTTACTCGTTTGCCACCATTTGCAATAAAAAAAAGAAAAACGAAGCAAACTTATTCAATTAGAAGATAAGTTAATGAACTAAATGGAGGCATAGAGGTGCCAGGTCCCCGAATCTAACCAGTGCGTTTGGGCCTTCAGACCTTTGGTGGACACCATAAGTAATTGAGAAAATTCTGCATTAGTATTAATAGGAACCACAAAACAATTGTATGCAAAATAAACTATTTTTCATTATTACCATAAATCTAGTTAAATTGTAATAAAATTTAAAAAACAATGTAAAAAGCCTAACAAAAGTTAAAAAAGCCAGACACCATTTATTTTGACTGGACATGCAATGAAAAAGCCTATGTCCAGCTTTATCCAGTTGCCTGACAACGTTATCTAGGCACCTACTCCGAATAATATGCATTTACAATAAAATAGTCTAGCTTCAAAAACAATAATATAACTAGAAATTTAAAGTGTTCTACATAGATTGATTTTTACCATTTGGTCATATAAAATATATTAGCAGCAAATAATTTATTTTCTTGAAACACATTACGCAGTCTGAATAATTCGTGTAGTTTAAATAAATGTGGTTTTTCAATATTACATGAGCCTCAAGTCTGTTCATAGATAGACGTTACAAATAAACATATTTACATATGTAGGTTAGATATCTATTGACCTGAAGAAAATGTCAAAATATCAAGAATCACACGGTGCGACTCTTCTTGCCACCGAGGCTAATAAATTATGTAAAAGTTTTCCACGCCCTAACTTTCCGGCCAGTTAAATTCCAGAAGCCCAGAACTTCATAATTTAGCAAACAATCATTCTCCGCCTTTTGAATATATCATTGTTACTGTATAGTGTATTTTTTATTCAGTCATTCATTTGATGGCTTTCTCTTCTGGATATCTATTTCGAGCAACTTTGCAACGCCTACGCGATATATCTACATGATTATAGTGAACTGATTTTCATAACCTCGTTTCATCTTTGACCGTCCCTGCCATGTTCTTTTTTGAATCGATCGTGATTTTAAACGAGGTTAATTCTTCTTACGACCATAACCAAGATACTGATCAAAACAGTTACTTTGGTTGGTCATACCGAGACAACACCTGGACTAGTCGAAAAGGAGGATCCCATATTATTATCTATTTCGCTCCTGTAGCACCAGCTGAAACGTCTATGTAGCTCCAACTGACGCTCCCTTCAAACAATCACAATATCTCAGAGAGGGTTCAAGCTACTGACTCTTCAGATATACAGCAGCCGGTCCGCCCTCGCCGAAATAAATCGAATTTATAACCATCAAGATCAAATTTTATGAAATATTGGAACACAGTTAAGAATTAAGCCAAGATGTTCAGTAGGTAGATGATTTTAAAAGCCAATGAATTTATATTGAAGGAATCGAATTAAATCCGTGTTTATTAGTAGAAATCGTTCTTCAAAAAGATCAAAGTCACTTTTCACCTTATAATACTTATTAATACCAAATTATTTATTGAACTGGTCTATTTGATTATCCATTATATATAAAGGAAAGACAAGATTTTATAGATAAAAACGGGTTTTATCTCTGCAAAATTCTGAAGTGATTAACTATTACATCTAAGTTGAACTATTTAATATTGAAATTGTTTAACTAGAGAAAAGTTTAGGTTATTACTTGAATTTTATGCATATTATACTATATGATAATGTAAGGAAAGGTTGTTTATCAATAAAATCTTTTATTTATTATCCTTACTAATATTATAAATGCGAAACTAAGTTTGTTTGCTTGTTTGTTTGTTACGCTTTCAAGCTTAAACCACTGAACCGATTTCAAAAATTCTTTCACCTATGGAAAGTTATAATATCAGGGAGATATGGAGTTCGCCGGGTCGGCTAGTAATTAAATAAAGCTCATTTGACATTCTATTTAATAAAAGCAAGCATAAAAGCAAAAGTTTTTTTTTTGGGACCCGTCTTTTAAAAAGCTTTATGAGTAAGGATTTGCAAATAGCTTTTGGCCTAATTATCCATTTTAGACTAGTCATTTGTCGTTTCTATTCTATCCAGAGTCTACAAAGATCTTCCTGATTTTATGGTGAACTGAAATTTTCTTTACATAAACATTTTACTCGACTCTACCACCTAAAGTAGACTCTTATGTTTTATAATCGCATAATTAAACCACTAGGCAATGAGCCAGATATTATAGCGTCAGTAATAACCCTGAAAATAGAAAGGTTTTGAAATAAGTCAAGAGTTGTAACTGACGTTGATAGATTGGGCGGGCTTGATACTATAATATCTATATTAGGAAATTATTAGTCTTATTCTATTACGTAGTATTATATACTTAATCAGTAGCAATTCACTTACGTATAAAACTTAAGCCTCATAATGAATTAGATTTTAATTGTACGTTGCCCGTATACCAATTATCAGCATTATTTTTATATTATTAACATTTACATGTGATAGGATCACCCTATCGATAATCTTATTTTACAGCTACGGGCCGATTCGGCCTGGGTAGTACACTCTCGCATAAAATTGATGTCTGGTAGCAGAAATTTGTTACTACACTTCATTCAGTCAGCGAGAAAGCCAAAAGCCCAACTTACTGAGGATGTTTGCATATGGTGGGTGCCTTTAGTATCACCGAACCTCATTGCACGCATTCACACTCCCTTCACTTTCTTCACGGTAGTCAGCAGCTTAGCAATTGATGAGTGACAGTGTCAATTACCATCAGATTGTTTGCTCGTTCGGCACCAACAGCAGTAAAAAAAAGAAATTGTATGTAGTGCGTGTACAAAATTGAAACAATTTATTTATAAACAGATAAAACTTCTAATATTGTTGTTGAATAGAAGCCAATTATAGTTTATAAAGACTCTTGTATTAGTTTTCTTAGAAACTGATATAGGAATCTTTATAAACAATAGCAAAGGTCCATGAGCGATAGTACCTATCACTTACTATCAGGTGTGCTGTTTGCACTAACAATAATAAATTTTAAAAAAATTATTACGCCTCAACTTACACTATCACACTACTCAAGAAAAGGTCTTCGAATTTTACTTACATGTTGTTAGAAATATAGTAAATTTTATAACAAACCTTTTTCCATGACAGAAGTACTGGTAAAGAACAATAATATTTCGTGTAGCTTAAAAAAATAATTGACAAACCTTACATTAACTCCAACAAAGCCCTGGTCTTATTAGTCCAATATATCATGTTAGCTCATACACGTCCCACTACTAGACACGAATATCCTCCATGATAGGAGGGATATTTACTTTCTACACAATGCTGATCAGATGGGTTGGTATAGTTTATTTTGAGGTTTCCTTCTCTTGCATTGATGTTATATGAATATTTAAGCTCTTAGTCATATCTTACGACACCCACAGTGAAGATAGGCAATAGTGAATTCTATTCGTACTCCGTCTCCACACGGACTAGCCCGGTCGAATTAGACGAAAAACGGACCAAACCCAGGAAAAATTATAAGTAGAATTTTTCCTTCGGAATTCGTTAGGGGGGCACTGGGAGTTTACATTTCGGTTTTCGAATTCCCAGTGGTTTTCGCGTTTGCCGCCATCTTGATTTTAAGGGTGGTTTTATGTTTTTTAAATAACTCGTTTATTTTCAATTTTACACGAAAAATAGTCATTACCAAAGTTATTAAAAATTAAATTTCCTATAATTTTTGTTCTCATCATTTTTTCTGTAGGATCGATATTTCTCGATTCACACTCGAAAAGAAAGTTAAAAACAAAAGAGTTATTCAATAAACTAAATATAACGAATTCCGAAAGAAAAATTCTACTTATAATTTTTCCTGGGTCCAATCAACAATTCGACTGGGCTAGACGTATTTATACGTAAGTACAATATATAAAGCAAGGCAATAATTGATTGTCTTCCATGTGATTGAAGATAGTATTTACAATCTTGAATGGTGAAATGCTAAATAATAAAATAACCTATTCATTCTCGCTTTGAGACGATTTTAATCGAACGGGAGCACCGATGCCGGTAAATTATTCCATTCATCACTGGATGTAGGTATAATAAAAGATGACATAAAACGTTCAATTTAGAGAAATGGGATCTCAGCAACGTAAGGATAATAATAATACTTCATTCATTTAGCCATCCTATGGCAAAACAAAGATGGACAGTTGTAAAGAAATGTTTGCGTTTTAATGGCACTAAAGATAGCACTACCGCAATGGGAAACTGGTTGAAGTCCTTTATTTTTCTAATGCTGAAAATCTGACTAAACCATTTAATTAATCACTGACTTTGGTATGTTCGACAGCCTATCACCAAGTGTTTATGTATCTATAGTTAACAGTTATCATGGATTAATATGTAGTACCACCTAGAAAAACACATCACTATTGACGTTTTAGCTTAAACTTTTATTTTGGGACAAATCCCACCACATATTTCCACCACCAGTAAGCCAGTATCCTGTAAGCCAGGATCCATAATAGTCTCGGTATAAGACAACGAGTTTTACCCCTCAAGAAGTCCCGAGAAATACTTTTAATTATCTTGTGATCCGTAATAAAATTAGTTAAAAAAGAAGAACAGGAGGAGTTGATAAGATTCCACTTCCCTCCTATGCAAAGCGGTAGACTTAAAGCAAAGTTGGCTAATAAGCCACTAATTTTAGCTTCACCTATATAGGTTACCTATATAGGTGGTAAAATTTTAATTTAGTACACTTTACCACCTAGAAACCCATTGCTACTTAATCAGCTTGAATATCGCACAGCACTACCCTCTTAAATATATAAAAAATATATGATGATTAAAAAAAATAATTGGCTTATACATTAACATTTAAAGGGTTTTCTACAAGAAAGTAAATATAAAATTAAAAGTAACGGTCAATAATAAAAAAAGAAAATATAGATTAAATGATCAAATAAATATAAAGGATTGTTTCCAGATATCACAAAACACAACTCTTTACAAAATGTGATTAAGAAACCGAGCTGAGAATAATTAAGCCATTGTTTTTGATGGATTTGGAAATCAATCCATTAATTGGGTTTTAGCCTAACTAAGCGATTCAATCTGTTGTCGTTTAGATTTTATTTTATTATTAATAATATTAAAACTATTACAATAGACAAAAATAATCATGTATTGCTATTACGGCCATTATTCGTATAAATACATTCATCTATTTTACGCACCATCCATCACCACAGAGACGCTGACCGCGTGAGGGTGACCGACGTCCCGGGAGAGTCCTTAGAGACAGACGGTACCCAAATGGGTATCCCGCCAGGCTAGCCACGGGCGACAAGGAACTCGGTACCTACCAATGGTCAGCCCAATAGCGAAGGGAAAGGAATACGGTGGGTTATGGGGCCGCGCTCTGCCCTTCCGCTGCCCCAAATAGAACGGACAGTGTATGTACTGACCACAACCCATCCAAAAAAAAATATTTGACCTGGTAACCTAGTTGTAGAGTCACTATAGGAGATACCAAGCGCCTCGAAAGTGAAACAAAATATAGGTAGTCTAACATATATTTTCTACAAAATTTCCCTATACAAACCATAATGAATTAATTTGCTATAATTTGTGATAAAGGTACTATAAAAATAGCAAAGTGCTATATTAGACCAACTAATAGTGGAGACATTTGTGTATGTTTACGTCTTACGTATGTTCGTTTGGTCAATCGCTACACCTGGCTGAATATCTGTAAGAGCACTATTGCTTATAGCGTCAAAGACACGAGCACTTTCACACCCTTGTAATAATTTCATTGGAATAGCTCCTGCTACTGAAAAAAATATTGAATAGGTTTTTTTATTTACTCCATTTCAATCATTTTTTTTTTTTAGAATTCATTCACATTCTATAAATATTAACTAATTTTAATTATTTATGTACCGTGTTATGCTGCACTCAAAAAAACGTTGCTTTTTTTAAATTAATCCTTGTACTACGAGGAACTTTACAAACATACATTTCACTGACACAAATTACACCCAGACTTAGAACAATGATTTCTGTATAGCACAAAGTATTTTCCGGCGTAAGAATTGAACCAGCGACACTTGGCACGGTAGATCTTGACCACTACGTCATCTGTGTAGTCAAAAAATTTCATTAGTTATCAATCATTATAAACATAATAGATCATTATTTAATTTAGAGTGATATAAAATTGTTTATTCACCACGTTTAGTGGTTTATCTATTACCTGTCTCCACGTATTATAATTTTTAATATATTAGATTTAATGTATGACCACAAATAGCTATAGAGGATTTTCAACAGAACAATTATATTATTGATTCTGTCATGGCTTTTCTACAGCAAAGCATATTTGTATATCGACTTCATCTCTCACTGTCTCACCAATTCTCTTACCATACTTCAAGGCCTATTGATATCCTGATTAAGCTAAAAAATAATCTTGAACCTATAAAACAAACATTGCATCAAATAATGAAACAATAAAAAAATCTAATTATCGGTTTAGATAGTAAGTCGGCAACAAGAATGCTAATGGCTATTAATTTAATTGACACGAAGACCATTTACTCTTAAATTTATATACCATTAAAAGGCAACACAGTCGTCCTTAAGGCTATAAAATATTAAGATACTACTATTTGGTCAGTGATAGATTGTATTCTACTATCATCATCATCGTAGCCCACATAAGTCCTACTGTTGGTTTAGGGCCTCCTCCACAATGGGAGGGAAATTGACCTACAATACTGGGCTAGTTAGACGTGTTGGCATAGAGTTTTATATGGAGTTTCACATCTCTTACATAGATGTTACCTGCATATCACATCCCTTAGTCATCTTTTACGACACTCACGGGCAAGAAACGGTGGCAAACGAGCAAACAGTACACCTGATGGTAAGTGTTGCTGCCGCTCGTGGACCTCTACAAGGCCGCTGCCTACCGCGAAGAAATTGAAGGGAGTGTGAATGCGTGCATTGAGACTCGGTGATACCAAGGGCACCACCAAAACCCTCCACACGCAAACACCCTCAGAAAATTGGGCTGCCGGCTCTCTCGCTCACCGAACGAAGCGCAGTAACAAATCGCTACTACTCAGACGTCGATTTTCTGCGAGAGTGTGGTACTGCCCCGGACGGACCGGCCCGCGGCTGTAGACAGATAACTGTCGACAGTGTGGTCCTACCACTCCTTTTTACTCCGTCACCTCACAAATACTACCTATAATGATTTTTTATAACTTATAAATACAACTGGTTTAACTCATTGTCAATGTAGAACACTAGTTAATCGATTCCTGAATATCTCTTCGAGAATTAAATCGTGAGATTGTATAAAAATAACCTAAAACAATTGCAAGTCAAGGATACCAATTGTCGATTATTGCTAATCGAAAAATGTTTGTTCTGCACGAGGAAAAAAGCTATCTTATGAATCTTATTGTCTTTTAATTATATTTTTACTATTCAGACGTGTTAAATAAAATCAAAACATGGTACAATCCGCTAAAGAAGCTATTTCACTTAAGTTAACACTGTTCCTACTTCAGAAAAGCTAAAGTTCCTAATCCAGAAGAGATAAATTACCAGGCTTTTTTCACAATATTAGATGAGGCGCCGCTCTCCGGAAGCTTCACATTTTATTAAAATCTAACAAAACTGGAATAATAAGACACTTTTTTTTAGGGGTGGGTTGCGGTTGGCGTGCTCCTCGCACCACTCCATCCGGGGCGACAGAGGGGCGTAAGCACGCACACCCGCAACCCACCCACGATGCACGTCACCTTCGTCGTTGGGCCGACCACCGGAGCAGGGTTACTTGTCATCAGTGGTCGACCCGACGGAATTCCCCCTACTTGAGGTACCCTCCCATCGACCGACGTCCCCCCCTCGGGGAGGACGTCGGTTTTTCCTCACGCGGTCAAGAATAATAAGCCACTAGAAGTTGAATATCTGTTTAAATTTTATAACTATCAGCTCAAAAAGAAAAATTTTTTTTTTATAATAAATCAATTGAAGACAGTTACTTTCAGACGTTCTAGCAGTGACATTGTATAATTACTTATCTTAATTATCTCTTATAAAACTGGTGTGAAAGACATATTATATTTATGGTTCATAATCCCTTGGACAACTGTATTAATGAGATACAATTATACAAATACACATGTACAGGTTTACCGCTGTCATGTTTACCCTCGATGTCAAAAAATTAGAACCAGTTGTCAACCCCAGGTTGCTGAACCGGGTAATAGTCCGTTATCCGCAGAAAAGTTGAACTCGCGAAGGTGATGCCACGGCGACACTGTTGGTTGCTGCTATGTCGTCGATGGAGGATGCTACCTGAAAAGGTAACCCGTCGGGCCACAAACATCTAGGATTCGGTACCAGTGGTCAGTCCAATGTCGATGGGGAGGGAATGCAGTGAGTTATGGATCCGCTCACAGGCCTTCTCTCGGCCCAGACATAACAGAGCGCGTGCCTGAATAATCATGGGAAGGTAATAAACGACAGGTTATGGGGCTACATGCAACCCTTCCGTCATGTTAGCATGTCACAAAAAACCGGATAATTAAACAAAAAATATGAAAAGTATTTCAAAACACAAATGAAGTTACGAGGTACTGTCATTATAATATTCAATTTCGAGGGCAAACCTCCAGATAACTTTTAAATTCTTCTCTAATAAAGAGGAAGACAAAAAGGGTAGCTATTTTTCTTTGGAGCGTTGGCATTCAAAGTCCCTAAAGGGTTGCTTTAATTTATGGTAATTAATCAGAAAATGTACATAACTTTTCTAACAATCACTGATTTTGTGAGATTGAATTCAATCTTTCTTCTATAGTTTTGATAACTTTTCGTGTGGACAGTTCACTAGCCCATTTCTCGCCTGTGGATATTGTAAAATACGACTAGAGGATGTAATATGTATATAACATAATTAAGAGAAGGAAAACTCGAAAAATAACTATATGCTAAACCGTGTAAGTAGCGTGGTAGGCTAATATTCCTTCTATTATGGAGGAGCCTCCGGCCCAGTAGGGAATTTTACATGAGTTGAGATAATGAAGCTGCTCATAAAAACTAGCCCTTGGGAAGGGCTACATTGAATCATCATCTTTATCGCAGCCCATATACGTACCACTGTTGGGCTCGGGTCTCCTCCACAATGGGAGGGAATTTGACCTATTATACCATGCTGGTCAGGCATACGGTATAATTTCGAGTTTTCCTTCTCTTGCACAGATGTTATGTGCGTATTATATCCCATAGTCATCTTTTACGACAGCCACGGGCAAGATAGAGAGTGGTGAATTGTATTATTACTCCGTCACCACAGGGAATAGATTGAATAGTAGACATTAATATGCAGGTAGATAGAAGAAATGAATTAGCCCACAACTATACATGACAAAAAAAGAATCTGCCTCAAATAATACATCTAAACTAGTTATTAGCAAGATTCTGATGTTAGATATGAAATAATAAAATATAATAAATGATTTAAACTTTTACATTCATTATCCAAACTAAATATCTTGGGATTATAGTATAAACTTAAACATGGCTTCATAATTATACACAATAAAGTTTGAGGCCGACTAGGCTAACACGCCGTAGTTATCAAGTTTATTCAGTATATATAGTACAGAATTTAGAAACCACTGCTATGTAGTACTGCACCTTATTGGAGTATAGGCTCAAATATCGTTTATTACGTGACATGAAATGACCTATTAAATTACACAAATAGCCTAAATGTACCTATGAAATACGTCCGTAACGAACAAGTGCGTTCCTGAACTAAGACTATGGAAATATTGGCTACTGCTCTTATTTTTAACGTAGAAGTAGGAATGACCAAACAAGAAAGTCATTGAACAAATTGATTTTACTATTAATTAAAATATTCATTTTCATAGTAGCTTCTATGTATTCCACTTTTTTTTTTATTGCAAATGGTGCCAAACGAGCAAACAGTACACCTGATGGTAAGTGTTGCTGACGCTCATGGAAGACCGCTGCCTACCGCGAAGAATGTGAAGGTGGTGTGAATGCGTGCACTGAAGTTCGGTGATACTAAAGGCATCACTAAAACCTATCGCACGCAAACACCCTCAGAAAGTTGGGCTTCCGGCTCATTCTCTCTCTCCACTGCAAACCTCCTCCAAAATAACAGAGAGTCAAACGGGTTAATAGGATATGAAAGTCGACGCAATGTGTACTCCTTTTCCATTGTACATGTTGCAAAAGTTAATGGCAATAGTTTTGTAATCGGCGCCTGTCTAACATCAACGCTTCTTGGGAATTTTATTATTTTCTTTATTTTATTTATTTATTTATTTTATTTTTTAAGACAACACCCTGCACTAAGGAAATAATCCTTGTATTGCGGGGGACTTTACAAACATACAATTAACGGACACAAATTACATCCATTATTATCATCATCATTTCATTATTATTCATTATCATTATCATTATTCATTATCATCATCATTTCAGCTCATATACGTCCCACTGCTGGGCTCGAGCCTCCTCCTAAATAGGAGGGCAATTGATCTACTATACCACGCTGGTCAGACGGGTTAGTATAGAGTTTTATTTAGAGTTTTCCTTCTCTTGCATAAACGTAATATACATATTATATCTCTTAGTCGTCTTTTACGACATCCACGGGTAGGAAAGGGAGTGGTGAATTGTATTCTTACTCTGTCACCACACGGCAAATTTTATTATTGATCAGACGGAATCAATTGGAGTTGGCCTAGGCCCATGTAAAGCTTCCAGCGGTGTTGTGGTGCATGTGAAAACGGTCCCATGACTTCATCGTAGCTGAGGATCAGATACAGCGTGTGATTTTTAGCTGATAGTGGTGCTGATAATAAGTCGACGTTGAGCCCGGCATACCCCATCTATCAAACGTGGGCATGCCTAAAAATTGCATATTCCCAAGCGATAAGTAAACGTCGATGTAACACTTTTAGTCATCTTTTACAACACCTTTTCTTGCGAGGTGGGCTATGGACGGCGCACTCCTTGCTCGACTCCGTCCGGGGCTCTCCCGTATAGCACGTCGCCTTCGTCGTTGGGTCGACCACCAATGCAGAGTTCCTCGACTTCAATGGTCGACCTGATGGAATACCCCGAGGGAGTACCCTCTCCCATTGACGTCCCCTACTGGGACACCGATTGCCGTCGGGAGGCGAAGCTCTCCGCGGGTACCGGACTAAACCCCGGTTCGGTCACCCGCAGCCTCTACTAGAACGGCATCAGGCGCAATCTTTTACGACACCTACGAACTGTAAAGGTTGATAGTATTCATAGCCGCCACCACATCACTATCATCTCTCATTTATCATAAATACAGTTTTATGTACAATCACCTAGTTGATGACCTGGCCATATTTCTTCCATATATCCGGGGCGCCAAAGAGCAGCGTGGCTCCCCATAGCCGCTATTTAATAAGCATATCACTATATCTAGACTTCGATGATGCCCCCGTTAACCTTTGAGCAACCTCCCTCCGTCGACCGTGCAGCGTCGACTGGAACACCATTAAGTACAAGGATGCGTGCGATAAAACAAGTCTGCATTTTCCTCCCTGACCCGCACAACTGGCTCCTTCCAATACAATTGCATCGCAGAAAGTGGCATTCCCAGTTCCTAACACTGTCGCGTATTGCTTTAACGACAATCGGTAGCGACAGGTCCGCATTAATGATTGCAGTCAGTTCACCGCGCTTTTATTAGGATAGGTAAGTCCCCATATCCCACCCAAACTGATGGGTAGAAGTGGTACAACCCCATAACCTGCTATGCACATACTCCCGCTATGCTATAGGTATTGTAATATGTTGGAACTACACTCTGACTACAATAACTATTGCACTATTATTACATGCAAATTATACACATACCAAACTACCACTTGTCTGTGCGGTGATGCAATAAGAATACAATAATCTACCCTCTTTCCTCACCCTGGATGTCATAAAAGACGACTAAGGGATTTAATATGTACATATATAACATCTGTGCAAGAGAAGAACAACGAAATAAAACCTTACATCAACCTGTCTAACTAACGTAGAATAGGGGATCGATTTCCCTCCTATTGTACCCCTTTTTTTTTCGGCGCGCTCCTCGCACCACTCCGTCCGGGGCGACAGAGGGGCGAAAGCACGCAACTCCCGCAACCCACCCACGATGCACGTCGTCTTCGTCGTTGGGCCGACCACCGGAGTAGGGTTACTTGTCATCAGTGGTCAGCCCGATGGAATACCCCCTACGTGGGGTACCCTCCCATTGACCGACGTCCCCCCCTTAAGGAGGACGTCGGTCTTTCCTCACGCGGTCGGCCTCTCGGTGAGTGACGGACTAATCCCCGGTCACGTCACCCGCGGCCTCGGCTAGGTTAGGTTAGGGCATGAGGCGCAGGAGTTATACGGCATAAGGCGCAGGTATTCACGCCTACACCGCCCCAGTCGCCGGCGGCGGATCGCCTCATCGAGGCTGCGCTCCTCGCGCAGGCGATCCGCCGCCTCCTTCTGCGAGATCACTGCCTTGCAGAAGGCTGCGACCGCGTCCCAATTCCTGACGCTGTCGACCATCGCCCTAGCGATAGTCGGCAGCGTCAGGTCGGCACCGATGATTGCGACGAGTTCACGGCGCTGCGTGGCCCAAGCGGCGCAGGCCTCCTATTGTACTCCTAGAGCCTCCCTATTCTCAACACCATCAGGACGTATATGAACTGAGTGAGATGACGATAACAAACTATAATAAAGATTATTATCAGCAAGAGTTATCTATAAAAAATTTTAATAAAATCATTTTATTACACGTGATAATAATCTTCAACCATATCCGTATCCTTTAAAACAATTGGATGTTATGATTTAAAAAAAAAGTAACGTCTACTCTCCATTATTATTAATCAATAAGTCCTTCGCCTTAACAGCAAAGTTTCACCTCATCTTTACTAAGTGTCCTAACTTTGACGGACAAACACAACGACAGCGAAAATTTCCCGACAACAACTTAGCGCTTTACCTTGACGCCTGTATAATAAGTAAAAGTATGTTTCAAATTACATTAAAATGTGAAAGGTTTTATATTATTTTTGATACTATCCCGTTATAGTTTATGCCAGTAGCCTACAATTTAGTACCGAGACAATGTTCTTATTTTATTTGAACTCCCCACGTTGTTCTTTAGTATTAATAATAATTACATTAATAAAATCCACAATATATCAAATACATTTTTAGTTATCTCAGCAGTGGTTATAACAACGGTGATTGCTTATAATCCTTGATGTGACGTCTCATAGTTTTTTTAACATTTATTAGACACTGCATTACATACAATTTACATACAATTTACATACAAGCTAGCCTAAAACCCTTCTTAATAAATCATCATCATCATACATCCGCGGCCGGAATACCCCATAAACCACAGCGGCCCCTTCCGCGCTTTTACGGGGTGCCGGAGAGGTCGTCTGATGACATTTAATCCCCGACACCCCAACGCATGGCCGTCTGGCCACGTCCTGTCGTTACTGTTCAGGGCGGTGGGAGTAGGTGGGCATATTGTCGCCTCCTCCTCCCGGGTCGCCGGCGACGAAGCGAGTCAGCAGACGCAAGCGCCTCGCGTTCCCGCTCCGCCACTTCCTTCCTTGATATGACGGCCTCACAAAATGAGGCCATCGACGACCAGCACCTGTCGCTGCTAAGCATCTTTGCAATAACGGTCGGCAGCGACAGGTCCGCTCCAAGTACCGCCGACAGGTCGTGGCGCTGAGACCCCCAGGCGGGGCATATCTCCAATGTGTGACGCGCATCATCAGTTGGCGCGCCACACTCATGACATCCGGGGGTCTCTTCTCTTCTCATCATATGCAGATACTTACCGAAGACCCCGTGTCCGGTAAGCAGCTGCACCATCCTAAATGTTAGGTTGCCGTGCTTCCTTGTGAGCCAGCGGTGGAGATGTGGCGCAACCGCTTCCACAGTCCCCCGCCTTGCTACGGGGGACTCCAGGTCTTCCCTCCACCGCCGGATAACCTCCCTTCGGGCCACTTCTTGTGCTCTGCCCAGTCTCCTTGCAGAGACTTGCTCGCTGTTGGCCCGCGCTGTTGCACGGAGCTGGTAGACCTCCGCCAACGCCTCAGCCACACGTGGCTAAGGCAGATCGCCTGCCAGTAGCGTCGCCGCAGTCCAAGACACTGTGCGATAACCCCTGATAGTTCTCACCGCCATGACTCTCTGCGGTCGACGCAGGAGGGCCTTGTTGCGGGCGGTGAGGGACTCCGACCAGATAGGGGCACCATACAGCGCCATGGACCGCAGGATTCCAGCGTAGAGACGCCGACAGGACGACCCAGTACCGCCAGTATTTGGCAGAAGCCTTCCCAACGCCGCGGCTGACTTGGTGAGCCTAGGGACGAGCTGGGCAAAGTGTGGCCCGAAATTCCATTTGCTATCGAGGTGCAGGCCCAGATATTTCATCTGGGCCCGCACCGGCACGACAACCCCAGACACACTGATATGTGCTCCTCGGGGGGGACCTTGACGTGGGCCATGAAATAGGAGGGCCTCAGTTTTGTTTAGCGAGACCCTCAGACCCAGCATGCCAATCTGATCTACGACGAGTGCTACTCCCTCCTGTGCCAGTCGGGCAGCCCCCCGGAAGTCAGCCCTCCTCACCGTGATGAGGGTGTCATCTGCGTAGCAAATAACCCCCATCCCGGGAAGGAGCCGACCCCGCAGAAGCCAGTCGAACCCAACGTTCCACAGGACTGGACCCAGCACCGAGTCCTGTGGAACGCCGCACTCCACCCGATGGCGATGAATGCACCCGTCGCCCCCCTCCCAGAGCACGTGCCTTCCCTCAAGGTACGCTACCAACAGCCTCCGGAGGTACAAAGGCACTCCATGATACCGGAGCGCCTCGCTCATCATCATCATCTTGCTCTTGTCCCAATTACTTGGGGTCGACGCAATATGTCATTTGTTTTGACATATTGCAAAAAGTTTCGGCAATGACTTTTATGACCGGCCGCCTGCCTGACGTCAACCCTCCTTGGGAATGTAATCGTTGACCTAAATGGTACCAGATGGAGTTGGTCCGGGTCAATCTAGGGCTCTTAGTCGTCTTTTACGACACCCACGAGCAAAGCAAGGGTTGGTAGTATTCGAAGCCGCTACCACACAGCACCTTTCCACACAAAACCTTTCTTAATAAATGTGCTTTGTTAATAATAAGTATTTTTTAGAACCTAAATTATATGTGGTATTAGTTCGATACATTCGTACTAGGAGTGCTAACAGCTTCGTTTGTGCTAATTAAATACCTATTCTAACTCAAATTTCTTATGGCTTTTATATGCGGTGGGTTTTGGTGATGCCTTTAGTACCACCGAACCTCATAGAACGCATTCACACTCCATTCACTTTCTTCACGGTAGACAGCGCCCTAGCAAAGGTCCATGAGCGGCAGCATCCCTTACAATCAGATATACTATTGGCTCGTTTGCCACCATTAGCTATAAAAAAAATACACAATATTTTTTATATTGTTATTATTGAAAAATAGTCTATGCTAAAGCCGCTATCTAATAGTTCAGCTTCACTAGTATCCATATCGAAAACTATCAACAGATCGGCTTTATACCGTTTCTGATTAGTATTACACAAGTATAATAAATTGCGCTTCATAAAATGTCAAAAATTTATTTGGAAATTGAGAAAACGTGAACCAAAAAGATATGAAAAAATTAAGTTCATAAGATATTATAATAAGACCAATCGGAACAATTTCAGGTGCCTTGACGAAAGAATTATTTTCGCGATTTTTTTAAGCTCAAATCTCGCATGACGTAATCTCTGGAAGGCTATTATATCTGTCGGGAAATCTCATTTCCGTTTGGGAAAAACGGTCTCGTTGTCGAGCGCTACAGAAGTGGGTCGCGGCTCGAGCCGAGGACACACTCAAGATGACTCCGACAAGGTGGTTATGAAGTAAACAGAGCGAAACGAACTGAGTAGCTTGTGATCTTAATAAGAAGATATTATTCATATTTTAACATTAATATCTTAATATAAATATGGGCAAGTTTCATACTATTAAATTAAGTTGTAAATACACAAAACAAATATTAGAATAACTCAATTTCGATGCTTTGATGTATAAGGTTTTACTTTAAAAAGCGTATAGAAACATTACTGCAGAAAATGAAAAGATTGATACCAACCAGTCTGTTTAATGTGGTACACTTCATTCTTACTCAAATTCCTTCGTATTAATTATGATCTTAAAAAATAAACTAATAATTTCTTATTGATATTTAGATCTTTACGTCTGAACTGGTATGGCTTCCAAGTACAAAATTGAATCTCTATCCTAAAGCCTGGTAACGTAAGATCAAGTACAAATCTTCATCTCTAATACAAAGTATATAAAAAATAGATTTAATACGTTCATGAGATAGATGTGTAGCACATCCGTCGCAAGATTTTCTCAGATGGGAAGAAAATATGTTCCCTTCATATATATATTTTGTTCATTTAAATACTCAGTCTTTGAATTATGTATTTCGTGAAAAATAACACAGCTTCTGTCAATATTATTTAAATCATATAAGGATACGAATACTACCAACTCTTACATTGCTCGTGGGTGTCGTAAAAGACAACTAAGAGCTTTAAATAGACCTGAATTCCGTCTGGTACCAGCACAGGGTTGAGAGGCGGTCAATTAAAAAACTGGCGACTGCCAATAACTTTTGCAATATGTATTGTGAGAGAAAAGTATTTATTGAGGCAACCCTAATTGATTGGAATATGAGCAGGATAATAATGACGATGATGATCAAAACAAAATTTGATTTAGCCTCTGGTACTGTAATTAATATTGTTTTTATAAGATGGTTATAGATGGTGAACTCAAACGCCGTTAAAGCTTCGTTTGATCAAGTTGTTCCCTCTCGCAGGCCCCATGACCTACCGTACTCCCTCCCCTTGCCCATTGGGCTAACCACTGGTACCGAATTCTTTGACGTCCGCAGCCAGCCCGGGGGGTGACCCTTTGGGGTGTAATAGCTCCGCAAAGCTCCTGGGGCGTCACCCTCACGCCGTTTGATCTGCCTGCAAATACTAGGTAAAAAACCTAGTACTTATTAGTACTATATTATGGAAGAAGTAGATGGTGAACAATATGATGCTGATGTTGAAGCTGAAGCATTGGGCTTAAGTTTTTTAGCTGCACTCAACATTTGTCTGTCGGGTTCTAAAATCGAGTCAGTCATACTTAGTTTGGCGTGCTACCAACCGTTGAGGGTTTCACTGTGAAGCTTTTTTTGGGTTGGGTTGTTTTTTTGGGCTGGCGCACACTCCATCTATTTCTTCCGGGGGGATGAAAAGGTGGCGCAGGCCTCATAACCAACTGTATTCCCTCCCCTTCGCCATCGGGCTGATGGATCCTCGTCGCAATCGCAACGTTGGCAGGACGATGTGCTCTCCCTCCTCACGACCGTGTGCAGGTACTTGGCGAAGCAACCGTGCGTCGTCACTACCTACACCAATTGGAAAGAAAGCAACCCGTGCCGCCGACCTCACCACTCCATGAGCACCGGCCGGAAAGCCTTGACGACCCGAACATCGTACCGAGGCCTCTCCAGCCAGTCTGCCCAACGGGCAATGATGTCACGGCGGGCGCCGGCTAGCCAGGCGGCCAGCTCTTTCATAGAGACTTTTGAATTGAATTTTCCTATAGCAGTTCTTAGTATCGACATTTACATGTCGACATTTACACTAGAATTTAAATTAAATATATGTATATTGCATATATTTAAATTCTACTATCGTGTCTTATATAAAGTAATTTCGGTGAACTCTAGGAGCCCATTGAGGGTAACCATTGTTTGTGGTCGGCAAAGTCTATAGTAAAATAGTGTTTTTTATTTTTATATTCAATTTTACCCCAAATTACCCTAAATCCCTAAAAATATTAAATAGCCCTGAGCCATATTCTAAATTAGTAGTTTCGCCCTAAAAAATGGGCGAAATCCCTAAAAGTGGAAACACTGTTACGAAATTACGTTTAGCTGTCATTTGCGTTTTGTTATTACATATCAAATGCGTTTTTGTTATACTACGTTTCTTTGACATTTTATCGAACGGGAATCGGGAACGCGATTGAACGGGATAAAAAATCCTACGTCAGTTTCCTGTTTCTAAGCTACCTCTCCACCAATTTTCAGCCCAATCGGTACAGCCATTCTTAAATTATAAATAGTGTAACTAACATGACTTTCTTTTATATGTATAGATTTACTTTCCGTATGTTGACAAAGGAAGAATATAATTCACCATTTACACTCTTCGCGTGTCGTAAAAGACATATGAGGTAAATAAATATTGAAACTCTCAGTCGTCTCAATCTCGGCAAATAATAGAAGAGAGAAGGCAAACTCGAAATAAGACTCCATGCCAGCACGTCTGAGCAGCGGACGTTTATAGTGACAAAGAATAAAAAAGAGGTGTTGCATCTGATTTCCCCATGAAAGTGGAAAATCTGACTAAAGAATTGCCCGAATCTCTGAATACAAATTGCTGCCAAGCGTGGCGATTTTGGAGAGCCTTATCTTAAGCAATGGACATCGATACGCTGATAGATAAATGATTAACTAACAATAAATATAAAATTAAACCAAACAAAACTCTTTAGAACATGATTTCATTGAGTACCAGAACATTATGTTCATAACTTTTCACGTCAAATGAATAAGTGTAGTTTGCTGAGACAGCAAGACGTGTTCGATTCATCAGTGCGCGACTCAGCAACACTTCTCTCACCGCAATTTTTCCGATGACAAACACTTTTTACTGAACGCCACAACGAACGCTGACTCAGGGACGGTTATTACGTGTCACCAACCTACATCAATGGTACATAGCAGAAATGTTTTTGTTACATAAATGATAATCAATTATTTGTGTAGGATAATGTTCTTTTATTATTATTTTATCATCATTTATCTCGGTCAATATACGTCCTACTTTTGGGCTTGGGTCTTCTTCACTATATAAAGGAAATTAATCCACTAAACCTCACTAGTTAAACTGTTTAGTATAAGACTTTATTTCGAATTTTCCTTCTCTTACATAAATGTTATATGCATATTCACCACTCCCTATCTTGCCCGTGGGAGTGGTGAATTGTTTTCCTATTCTGTCACCATACGAAAATTAATATTATAAGTTATAAAACGTAGCGCATATAGTAGATAGTACAGTGAAAAAACGTGATACTGACGGATAGATTTCAAGTGAATTATTTGCAGGTTGCCCTGCAGTGGGACGTACGGCATATAACGCCATGATGATTTTTAAAACCGAAAGCCTTTGATCATACCACATGGAGCACAATGTGAGCGAATATATAAGGTTTTTACGTTACGTATATCTCATATCTATATTTACGAGTTGGCAAAATTAAAATTCGGTAAGAGCACGTCAAAATCTATAAAATTGCCAATTTTCAAAACTCCCGGCAAACTTTTCAGGTAACCACTATTTTTTCAATCAAATGACTGTACTAATAATTGTAAATTGAGAAGCTGTTTTTCACTAATAACTAATATAGAAGTACAAATGTCTATTAGACATTGTCATCATAACTATGATTGTTTGACAAAAGTGTATAAGCGTGTGTGTGTGTGTGTATATCGATTGCATGGTGCGTAATGCCTTTTTTAATTAATTTAATGCATTTCTAATACATTATTTTATGAAATTTCACGTTTCCTTATATGAAATTTCATGTTCAGTTTTATGTACTTCTCCTCATTATATACTTCAACTGTGTCAAATTTCATTCTTGTCCATCCACGTAATTATCGTAAAATGGGGTACAAAGTTTTTGCTTCACGTATTAATATATAGATATGCTTAATGGTGTTTATAGAAATAATGTAACACATATCTCATTTCCCTTTATAGGCTGTTTGTAGTAAGTATTAATGGAATGTAGCAAGTTTCTTAACACAATAAATCTATTTAGACATTTACACATATATACTCTTCCGGTGTTCGTATTTCAGTTTAGAATGTGTTTAACCAAAGTTTAACAGGATTTGTTAGCAATACACAACTCCCAACTGTACAATTCGTAAGTATGCTCGATTTATTATGTACAGATAGCCGCCTATGTTTACTGTTACTGTAAAGTAAGATAAGCTAGAATAATGTAGGCAAAAAGGGTCTTTGGCATATTTAGCGTATAAATGGATAATCGCTCAGTAATAAAATGTTATTATCTCGGCTCATATACGTCCCACTGCTGGGCTCCAGCCTCCTCTACAATAAGAGGCAAATTGACCTTGCTACACCATGCTAGTCAGACAGGTTGATATAGGGTTTAGTTTAGAGTTTTCCTTCTCGTACATAGAAAACTTATTTATACATTACTAGCAACCCGCCCTCACTTCGCTTCGGATTCAGTCGCCTTATCCGCGTAGATCCCGTTCCCGTGGGAATACCGGGATAAAATATAGCCTATGTTACTCCCTGATATTATAGCTTTCCATTGGTGAAAGAATTTTTGAAATCGGTTCGTTGGTTGGCGTGAGAGCGTAATAACAAACAAATAAACAAACTTACTTTCACATTTATAATATTAGTAAGGATGCCATATTCATTCCTGTCGTAATCTAGTTTTTTATGCAATATATACTTATACAAAATAATTTCGATGCCTCATATCTGCCAGGCGATCTGAGCGACGGCTCACTTTTTTTTTATCATGTCATATAGTAACACTTATTCAGCCAGATTATTTGGGCTGGAAATATTTGCCTCATCATCATCATCATTTCAGCCTATCGCCGTCCACTGCTGGACGTAGGCCTCCCTCATATTACGCCACAAAGTACGGTCCTGTGCCGCCTGCATCCAACGATGCCCAGCAACTTTCACCAGGTCGTCGGTCCACCTAGTGGGGGGCGTCCTATACTGCGTCGTCCAATACGAAGTCGCCACTCGAGAGCCTTTCTTCCCCAGCGGTTGTCAGTTCTTCGAACGGTGTGGCCTGTCCATTGCCACTTCAGCGTACTAATTCTTCGTACTATGTCGGTTATACCCGTTCTTCTGCGGATTTCCGTATTTCAGATTCTATATCGCAGAGAAATCCCGAGCATAGCCCGTTTCATAGCACGCTGAGCGACTTTGAGCCTTATTAGGAGGCCTACATTTAGGGACCACGTTTCTGTGCCGTAAGTCATCACTGGTAACACACACTGGTCGTAGATCTGTGTTTTCAGACACTGAGGTATGTTGTACGAGAAGATCCTCTTAAGTTTCCCAAACGCTGCGCAACCGAGTTGAATATTTGCCTCGGAAGACAATAATGTCTTGGCGAGAAATTCTAGTTACCGAAGGTTCCAATCTCACGCAGATGGACACCACAAGTTGCTGTCATACATTTGTTGTTAAATTCTAAAAAAAAATATGTGTATATACGTAAGGAATTATACGTCTTTGATGTAACAAGATAAAAATGTTTCTAAAAAATTTATCCTTCACGTTTTCCTAGATTTGTAGTAAAATAAACGACACTAATAATAGAAAAAAAGGTACATTGAAAGTTTTATTATCACGAATATTCTAGTTGACATTTGTATTTGTGACGGTGTCCGCGCGCATTGTAAAAAATGTTGACTAGCTAACTGCAGGGTGTCGGTTTCTCGTGACGGTGTACGCGCGCACCGTAAAAAAATTCTTTCGTCATTCTTCCTAAAACGCCAAAAGAATTATAACTTCAATAAATACGATATTAATAAATCGCTCGATAAAAAGACAAAAAATAAAATCGGCCAAGTGCGAGTTGGACTCGCGCATTGAAGTTCCGTATCATTGAGCAAAAACGGGGCAATAAAATTTGTTGTATGGAAACCCCTCTTAAATATTTATTTTATTTCGTTTTTAGTATTTGTTGTTATAGCGGCAACAGAAATACATAATTTATAAAAATTTCAACTGTCTAGCTATGGCGGTTCTTGAGATACAGCCTGGTGATAGCAGACGGACGGACACACAGCAAAGTCTTAGTAATAGGGTCCCGTTTTTACCCTTTGGATACGGCACCTTAAAATGAAGGAATCATTGTGATTATACTACAATAATATCTATAATGATAGAGCAAAGAATGTATACGAAAATTAATAGTGCAATCCATATCCGTCTCTTTAAAATTATCCTAATTCACGCAGGGATGGTTTAGCAGTAATTTAAACCGAATTCATTTGAGTAAGAGTAGACATTACGCAGATTAGTGTTAAACCCACGACCGGGTTTATTTATGTAACTAAACTTGCTATTTTCAGTAAGGATTAACTAGTGTTTAAATCTCATTATCAGCGTTTTAAAAGCAAATGTATAATGAATTTTAAGTTAATGAGATATTAGTGTACTGAGTTACATAAATCCGCACTTTAGTACAGATCATATGATGATAAAAAATATAATAGATGATAAAAAAAGTTTAAGAAGTAAATCACTAAAAAATTAACTCTTGTGTTCCGGGGGTCTTTCTAAACATATAACGGATACAAATGACATCTAGACTTTTTTTTGGGTGGCCTATAGTCAGCGTCCGGGGGCGATGAAAGGGTGGCGTGCGGCCCCATAACCTACCGTATCTCCTCCCCTTCCCCATTGGGCCACCCACCGGACAAAGTGTTGTCCTGCATGTTAATCGAACCTACAACACTGGCACGGTAGGTCGGTATATTAGCCACTACGCCGTCTGTACAGTCAAAATTTTCAATTTACAAAAAAGATTCAAATTTTAATATAAAAAATAAAATCCATGCGGGATATTAACGGTAGCTATGACATTTTTTTTGTGTAGCAACGGCGTAAATATACAATGCAACCGACCCTCTTTTCACGCGGTTCTCATAGAAAACAACTAAGACCTTTCTTGCCGGATTTTCTCAGTTTGTAGCCGCGTTCCGATCCGGTGGTAAATTATTTAATTCTTTTAAACGATGCATAAATTTGACAATAGGTAAGTGCCCTTAAGGGATTTTTGCACAATAAATGTTTTGATTAGATAGTCCAAATTAATTTAAAGTCATCTTAAACGAAACTCGCGAACAATGTAAGGGTTAATAGTAGAGATGAAACGGATATCCGGTAACTGTCCGGTATCCGGCTTATCCGGCCTTCTTTTCACTATCCAGCCGGATGCCGGATAGTAATTCAGTATCCGGCCGGATTTCGGATAGTGAAATGAAAAAAAATATTCATTGTTTTACATAAGACAAATCATACCATAATAGGTTATGAACAACTTTTATTTTTATTCAATACTCAAAATCCACAAAATATTGGCAAAATATTGGCATAAAACCAAACATAAAACCACGACGACAAGTGAAATAACAATGATAAAAACAAAAATAAACTGACACGCACGAACACCCGAACGCCCCCGAATCGCCGCGATCCCCGCTGACGTGCCACAACACCCGAACGCGCCCGAAAGTTTCCGAAAGGGCCGAATATAAGGTGGCCGGATATCCGGCGCTCCGGCTTTGTAGCTTGCCGAATATTCGGAATCCGGTATCCGGCCAAACCACTATCCATTTCAACTCTAGTTAATAGTATTCGTAACCGCCGCCACCATACATCCAACTTCACCCACAGACCAGACACCGTAATTATATTGTCTACTAGCAACCCGCCCTCGCTTCGCTTCGGTTATAGGTTATAGTCGTTTTACCCGCGTAGTTCCCGTTCCCGTGGGAATACCGGAATAAAATATAGCCTAGTTTACGCCCTGATATTATAGCTTTCCATTTGTGAAAGAATTTTTGAAATCGGTCCAGCCGTTTTGAAGATTACCCGGAACAAACAGACAGACAGACAAAAATTTTTTAATTGCTATTTTAGGCATAGGTGTCGTGCAAATAACCGTGTGAGCATGAAAAAAGCCTATTATTTTGACATTACAAACAGACACTCCAATTTTATTTATTGGTATAGATTATCATAAGGTTGAATGTTGAAAACACTAATTTTAGATTAAAAATAATCATCATATCAACAATAGCGTGTGTACTTTTTTAATGTGACACAATAAATTAATAGTTATGAGACCAAGCCCCTATAGCGCAGGCGAAATTAATTAACTGGACTGAAACCGATATATAACGTAATAATGAACAAATTACACAAATCACTTGGATTAGTCGACGTAAATACCTAGATATATGTATCAAATTACATTGAATGCAAACTATATTTAATTTGTATTGGAAGTTTGGAACAGCTCATATTGTTCCAATATTATAGTTATTTAATTCACTTCAAATAATTGGTTCGAGTCGGAGTCATGCACGAAGGGATCCGTATCTATAAAAAGGGCAAAAAATCGCGTTTGTTGTATGGGAGCCCCTCTTAAATATATATTTTATTTTTAGTATTTGTTGTTAAAGCGGCAACAGAAATACATAATTTGTAAAAATTTCAACTGTTTAGCTATCGCGGTTCTTGAGCCTTTGGTGACAGACAGACGGATGGAAAGACGGACGGACAGACAGCGAAGTCTTAGTAATAGGGTCCCGTTTTTACCCTTTGGGTACGGAACCCTAAAAAGGAGTTTCTCAATTCGTCGGAAAAGTATGTTCACCGATTACTTGACGACGCTTCGACCGATTTGGTATATATTCTATTTTTGTTCGATAGGGTTCTATTTTTGTTCCACCTTCTAGGTGGTTTCATGATCATTAAGTCGGGATCTAATGATAAGATCTATAACTAAAAAGTGAAGAAAGAAAGAAAGAAAAATATTTATTTTGTTCTCGTTAAATCTTAAAAAACACAAACAACTAAGAAGAGCTTCTTACATAAATTAAAATAATTCTAACGAGAAACAAAAAAGGCTATTGGCTCAGCTCGTGCTACTTCTACATAAAGAAATAGCGCTGGTATTCTGCCAACACCTGGTACATGCATGTTAAAAATAATTATAAAACTTAATTAGTATAAGAATGTGCGTGTGTGAATGTGCGTGTACGTTTGAATGTGCGTGTATGTTTGGTATGTATGGCTGTGTGACGATGTAATTAATTTTGAATATTATGCATACATATATGATATAGATAAAATATAAAACAATAAAATATGTATGTTATTGTATACTAATTTATTTACTCGATACTTCAAACACATTTATAGTCAAGAGGACAGAATAGTAAGTGTTGTTTAACCTTTTTTTTTAAACTATATAACGATTTTGAATCACGTAAGGGTGGAGGTAAATCATTCCAACATTTTGTGGCGCAAAACTTAAAACTACCGCGGAATGAAGAAGTGCAATGTATTGGAGTATTTAAAAGGTATGATGAAGCTCTACTTTTGTATTTATTAAGAACAAGACCAATTTAGTTTATTATAAAGGTAAGTGGGCTTTTGAGATAAAACTATACCGAAAAGCAAGGTAGCTAAGTTAAGTTTACTGCGTAATTCCATTTTAAGTATATTGCGCATGTTTAAGAATGGCGTAACATGAGACCGCGGCGCAAGAGTATAACAAAACCGAACACAAGCATTTTGTACATGCTGAATCAGTCTTTGAGTTCTACTGAGTAGACACTATGTCACAATAATTCAATTTAGACAGTACAAGTGACTCACAGAGCATAATACGCATATCTAAGTTAATGTAAGGTTGAATGCGATACATTAACCTAAGTCGATAAAAACAGTTATGTACTGCTTCAATTACATAGGTTTCGAATCGGAGTAATCCATCAAAAACCATTCCATGATTCCGAGCTTCTATTACCTGCTCAATTTGTTGTTCATTTACTAAAATATTGAGGTTATTGTTTTTTATTTTCTTAATGACATCTGATGAGCCTATGATCATAAATTTGGATTTATCAGGGTTAAGTAACAATGAATTCTTTTTTGACCAGTCGGTAATTCTTTTTAAATCTTCGTTTATATTTATTATGTATTCAGATGTATTTTGTGGCTGAAAGTATATAACTGGAGATCATCAGCATATAAATGATACCTACAATTGATTATAGCGTTAGATATATCAGCAGTGTATATAATAAAGAGTAATGGCTCTAGAATTGATCCCTGAGGAACACCCCTATCTACATATTTAAGTGAAGATGTGGCATAGTTACCATCTTTGCTGTACGCAAGAACAACGAACTGATGGCGGTTACTTAAGTAGCTGTGAAACCAACGCACTGTTTCTACATCACAGCCATAATATGAGAGCTTTGAGAGTAGTAGAGAGATATTAATCGAGTCAAATGCGCGTGTGAAATCGAGTAAGGTAAGCAAAGTACCCTTGCCTTTATCTCTAGCTTCCAGCATATTATCAACAACATCAATTAAGGATGTTGTAGTACTGTGTCCCATGCGAAAACCAGATTGCTGCTCGGGTAAGATATAACATAAGTGAAAAGAAGTATTTTAATTAAAAAAGAAAACCGCCTTCAAAAAACACTAAGGAACTAATAAGGAAAAAAATAATACATGTTGAGGTTGGCGCCCCTTATGAACCACTACCTAACGTATATGAACTTCTAGCTAAGGCACCGACTTCAAAGGTAATATTTTTTGCTTTTCAGGTATTTTTGAAGGCAATTTTCTTTTCTATTTAAAAATATTTATTATTTTTATATACCTTACAGTGATGGGTTGAGAATACAATATGTCACTAACCCTCACTTTCCTGTAGGTGTTGTAAAAAGAGAATTCAAATCATTTATTATGTATAAACCCCGCGGGGGCACTTACATATTGTCATTTTTTTTACAATTTTCTTAAAGTTATAATTACCGCCGGATCGGAACGCGACCGCACTGAGAAGATCCAGCAAGAAACTCAGCGGGCTTGTCTATTTATTTTTTTTTTAATTTCTTTTAAATAAAATTACATCTTACAACATGCTTATTAATAGTTCCAGTGTAATGCCATTCGAAATATTATATAATATAGTTCACAAATATAATAATAATCACAAATGTAATGAAAAAATTATGGTTGGACCAGATCCCGCAAGCGGCACCCGATCACGAGTTAACTACTAGAGCAGCCATCACTCCCCTCAACCATTTTGGAGGGAAGGGAGTGACTCGCTCCTCATAGCTACCGCTAGCAGACCCTTCAGTGAGCATGACCAATACCATTTGCCACAAACATAAAACACAGATCCAATAAAAAAATCGTTTGGCAAAACACGCTACACTTTACAATTATAGTAGCAACAATAAAAAAATAATAATAATAAACATGTGCGTAATTTCTATCATTGTAATAATGAGGAAATTCCTGTATGAGGAGCTGCTCATTGCCAGTCCGAGTTATCATCAAGATAATCTGAGATTTTATAATAACCTTTTAGATAAAATCTACTCTTGATTGCTTTTTTGAACTTATTCACTGGCATATCTCGGATATTATTCGGTAATTTGTTGTAAAAGCGTATACTTTGCCCCATGAAAGACCTGTTAACTCGCTGAAGACGAGTACTATGTACAACTAATTTGTGCTTATTCCTGGTATTTACATGATGAATGTCACTATATTATTCAAATTTACCTATATTTTTTTTACATATAAAAACATTTTCGTATATATATTGGGATATAACAGTCAGAATATTCACTTCTTTAAATTTCTCTTTTAGTGATACTCTTAGGCCTAAATTATAAATCGCGCGGACAGCCCTTTTTTGTAAAACAAAGATTCTATTTAATTCTACGGAGCAACCCCACAGTAATATGCGGTATGACATAAGACTATGAAAGTAAGCGAAATAAACTATTCTGGCTGTTTCAATATCGGTTAACAAGCGAATTTTTTTACCGCATAAGCTGCAGAGCTGAGCCTGCCTGACAGTTTCCCAATTTGAGGTCCCCATTGGAGTTTAGCATCTATAGTGACGCCTAAAAATTTGGTTGATTCCACAAGGTCCAGAGCCACACCATTCATTACAACATTAGAACCCACTTGTCTCAGATTGGGTGTAGTGAATTTAATACATTTGGTTTTTGTCTCATTAAGAACTAAATTGTTAGAATTAAACCAATGAACAACTTTAGACAGTGCATTGTTCACATCGTCATAATTAAGCATTTGTCTTTTAATTTTAAATAGTAAAGAAGTATCATCTGCGAACAATACAATGTTTTGATTGTCCCCTACGTAATAGGGTAAGTCATTAATGTATACAAGGAACAGAAATGGCTCCAGTATTGCCCCAATATTGAGATATCAACAGAAGAGAAGCAACCAACTATCTCCTGAAAAACTAACTTTAAGACCAACTGCGATCACAAACCCAATCGCCTAATGTATTCATTAGGAAATTAAAACCCCTTGGAGAGGCCAATGTCCAATAGTGAACATTGATAAGCTGATGAATGGCATCGTACATGTAATCACATGTTAGAGAGTATAATCGTCCGTTATAATGACCTTGTTCTCCAGTTATAAACTTCGAGGATGCAATTGAAATATGATCAAAGAAAATGCCTGAAAATATGATCAAAGAAAATGATCAAAGAAAATGCATGAAAAAAGCTGCAAATACTAATATTTCTTTAACCAAACTAGAAATACAAACTACAACGAAGTTCATGATTGGCAGATCACATTTAGAAAACTTCATATAGAATAGAGAAAATGCGACAAGCCTTTGACACTACAGAAAATTGACTGAAAATATCGTGATTATTAATTCAAATACTCGCTAAAAATCTTGTCTAGAACTCATTATCAACTCGGTTCATATACGTCCCACTGTTGGGCTTGGGCCTCCTCCAGTATGGGAAGGAAACCGACCTACTAAAGCACGCTAGTGTTGGTATAGGGTTTCAAATTTACCTTCTCTTGCATAGATATTATATACATATTATATCCCTTTGTCGTCTTTTACGACATCTACCATGGTGATGGTGAATTTTATTCTTACTCCGTCACCACCAAATTTTCTCCATACATGGTGATTATTGATTCAAATACTCGCTAAAAATCCAGTCTGAAACTCATAATAAATTAATATTCGAAACGCTACGGAACAATAATGTTCCTAATCACTCAAAGTGTGCTCATTAACCTTTCTGACCTCAATTCTATTCAACTTGATACATAGCTCCTACTATTGTTCTGTATTTTACCTAATTACTCATTATTGGTTTCATTATTCTCATTTGTGCAAATAACTATTAATATTACATTATTTTATTGAATAATTAATTTTTCAATCTTATTCACCTATATCATCATCATCGCGGCTCAAATACGTCCCACTGTTGGGTTCGAGCTTCCTACACAGTGGGAGGGAAATTGACCTACTGTTCCATGCTGGTCAGACGTTTAGGTATTGATTTGTGTTTCGAGGTTTCTTTATCTTGCATATATGTTATGTGCCTATTATACCTCTTAGTCGTCTTTTACGACATTTACGGGCAAGATATGGGGAGTGGTGAATTGTATTCGTACTCCGTCAACTCGTAACATTCGTACAACATGTTCATTGAACATGAACATGTTAAAAAATGCACTAATTACAGTGCATTACAATGGAAATTTTTCCAGCCCATTCACTTTGCAAATTATTATTGTGTAGATACTGTGTACATTGTTTTTCTTTCATTAACATTTTTAATATTTTACTTGTTATTTTTAGAGAGGACTTTTCTATAATCATTTTATTGAATATTGTGTATTCTAACAACAAAAACATATGTTCTCATTTAATCGCCACCGAGATTAAGAAACCGGTAGCGATGGTCAGACTAATAGCGATGGAGAGGTGAACCTACCTCAGGTTGTGAGGCCGTTGCGCCTGATGACAAGGACGGATATCGGTAGTAAAGCCACACGACGGCATATAGATACGTGCGCGTCAGGTTATAAGGTATATACCGTCTTTCCGTCGCCCCGGATGGTCCCCGAGCAGTGTGACCGCACCTTAACTTACTTCAAAAAGTTGTGAGGCCACACGCCATCCTTCTATGACCCTATATGCATCAGACAGAATGTATCCAGAACATGGTCTGCAACAAAAAAATATTAAAATTTTAAATAAAACTAAGTACTTTACGGATTTTATCGCGTTTGTATTTGATTTTTGATTACCCGACGTTTCGAACACTTTACAGCGTTCATGGTCACGGGTGGACTATGATGTCTCACATCCAACAAGTTATCGTTATTGCAGAAAATTTATAGTTATCTACCTAATACAGAAATTAGTTATTAAATATTGACCCACATTTTGATACAAATTTATTGCCAGTGTAAGAAGAAAATGATTCTATATGAAAAAATATATTGTTTATGGTTTGTAATTATTTAACATTAAAATTAATAGTAATTATATTATAAAAATCAAATACATACGCGATAAAATCTGTAGTTTTATTTAAAATGTGTAATACTCGCGTAAACATCAGAAATCATTAAATATTAATATCATCATTTCAGCCAATCGCCATATACTACTGGACGTAGGCCTCCCTCATGTTATGCCACAAAGTGCGGTGCTGTGCCGCCTGCATCCAACGACGCCCAGCAACTTTCACCAAGTCGTCGGTCCACATAGCGGAGGGGCATCCTGCACTGCATCGTCCGATACGTCGCCACTCGAGAACCTTTCTAATATTAATATAATTTGAAGTAATTTACAAATTTCCCAATTGGAATCTATGTATAAATCGTTGACATCTCTTCTAATTTTTAAAACCATTTTCTTTATTACTCGTAAGATTATTTAGGGTCTTAGTTCACACAAATTCTTCACTTCCCAGTAGAATTGGATCCATTAACATTTTTAGGTTTTTATTTTTGATTCCTTAAAGGCTTAGAATAATAACGTATAGAAGGTAAGTTCACGCACAAAAAGTGGGGCATTTTAATTGGAGCTTAATAGAGCTTACGCCGGAACCGTTCCGTAATGTACAAGTCATTGTACTGCACGTACGTACGCAACTCTTAAAAAATAAATTGATAATTATGACGGCTTGTGCATTCAAATGGTGCCACAACACATTTGAAAAACTTAAAAAGTTTTTAACATTACTTTTAAAAGTATTTCGACGATTTATGTTAATAAAATCAAAATTTGATTTCATAATTTGTATAGTGGTGTGCGTGTGTACGTGTGTAATCGTCTGCGCGCCATTAGTATTTTTAGATTCAAATTTTGAAAGTTCGAAGTATTGACACTATCCTTCTATACGTTATTATTCTAAGCTTAAAGGTAATTATTTCTGTGTTGTAACTAATTCTGTAGCGGGTACATATAAATCTCTGTAATAAAGATGACTTATTGGACGTGAGACATCTAGGTTTGCCCGTGACCATGAACGCTGAAAAGTATTCGAAACGTCGTGCAATCAAAAATCAACGCGATAAAATCCGCAAACATAGTTTTATTTATAATGCTCAAAGACACTTTTTTGTTATTAGGTTTTTAAGACGATAATAAATTTGTTTTGGTTTACTTTCAGAGATAATTATTTCTTGCTCTCTCGTGTACTACTTTATTGTTTCTTTTTTAAAAACTTGTAACGAATTTATTATAGCTAACTATGTAAGAAACTTTTTGAGTAATGTAAATGATATCCTAATTCAAAATGACAAATTATACTTGAATCCTTAGAATGATAACGTATAGAAGGTAATGCCGCACACAAAAAATGAAGCATTTAAATTGGGGCCTAATGGAGCTTACGCCGGACCGTTCCGTAGTGTACAAGGTCACTGTACTGCACGTACGTACGCAACTCTTAAAAAAATAAATAGGTTATTATGACGGCTTGTGCGTTCAAATGGTGTCACAACACATTTGAGAAAAGTAAAAAGTATATTAAAATTACTTTTAAAAGTATTTCGACGATTTATGTTAATAAAAACAAAATTTGATTTCATAATATGTATAGTGGTATGCGTGTATACGTGTGTAATCGCTTGCACGCATGTAGTATTGTTTGCTTCATATTTTTGATGACTTACGTACCGACACTATCCTTCTATACGTTAATATTCTAAGAGTGGCAACTTATTAACCAAATTATGAGTCCTTGACATCGTTTGGAATAAAATGCATTTTTTAAATATTAAGTTAATGATCAATTACTTAATTATGTTAATTTCCGTGTGGTGACGAAGTAAGAAAACAATTCACCATTCCCTATCTTACTCGTGGATGTTGTAAAAGACGACTAAGGGAAATAATATGCACATAACATCTATGCAAGAAAAGGAAAACTCGAAATGAAACCCTATACCAACATGTTTGACCAGTGTAGTATAATAGGTCAAATTCCCTCCCATTGTGGAGGAGTCCAGAGCCCAATAGTGGGACGTATGTGGGCTGCGATAATGATGACGATGCTGAAGCTAATGATTAAGTATAGATTTTTTTATTATTGTACGTTTAGATTTATTTTCCGAGCAGTGATGGACTGAGAACGTAGTTTAACAACAGTTGATTTTTTGTAGGTGTCGTAGCAGCTGATCAAGGAACCTATTTTGATAGTTGCTAAAATTCAAAACTCGATATCAAAACATACCAAACCAATCGGACAGAGCTTACAATTTATCGACCTAATTAAGCCAATTGTTTTACTACATTGGCTTTTTAATTAAATATAAACCACTTTGATTAGGATGCTGTCTGAAACAAGTTGATTTACGTACGCAACTCTTAAAAAAATAAATAGGTAATCATGACGAATTGTGCATTTAAATGGTGTCACAACACATTTGAAAAACATAAAAAGGTTTTTAACATCTACTTTTAAAAGTAATCCGACGATTTATGTTAATAAAAACAAAATTTGATTTCATGATTTGTATAGTGGTGTGCGTGTGTACGTGTGTAATCGCCTGGGCGCATGTAGCATTTTGGCTTCATGTTTTTGATCGCTCGAAGTACCGACAGTATCCTTCTATACGTTATTATTCTAAGACTTGGATCATCATTCTCCTCTTATCCCAATTACTTAGGGTAGATGGCATATTTACTCTTAATTCATCGTATATATTGGCAAAGGTTTGGTTATCATTTTATAACCTGATATTAACACTGCTTCATCATCATCATCATTTCAGCTCATATACGTCCCACTGCTGAGTCCGAGCCTCCTTCACAGTAGGAGGGAAATGGACCTTACTATACCATGCTGGTGAAACATGTTGGTATAAGGTTTTGTTTCGAGTTTTCCTTTACTTGCAGAGATGTTATATGCATATTATATCCCTTAGTCGTCTTTTACGACACCCACGGGCAAGAGAGGGAGTGGTTAACTGTACCCTCTCCTGGACCAACGTGCCTCCCTCGGGGAGGACGTCGGTCTTTCCTCGCGCGGTTGGCCTCTCGGCGGGTGACGGACTAACTCCCCGGTCCAGTCACCCTCGACCTCGGCTAGGCCGGCATCAGACGCAGATAATCGCGCTTGCGCCGCCCCAGTCGCTGGCGGCGGCTAGTCGTCGAAGAGACGTTTCTCGTGCACGCGCGCCGCCGCCGCCTTCCGCGAGACTACTGCCTTCCCATTCCCCGTCCCATTATTATAGGCATAAGCTTAAAAGCCACTTTAAAATAAATTTTGTCCATCTGTCTGTTTGTTCCGGGTAATCTTTCAAATAGGTAGACCAATTTTAATAATAATTACTTACTAACTTGGGCTATTTTTCCTTTCAAGAATACGCTACAAATTTTCCCCGTCCAGGAATCAACTCCGAGGCCACATGGACTGCATTCGCGTCTCATAATATTTTAAGAGATTTAGGAGATTTAAAATGCGGGGGCAAGGCAACTGAAACCAAAGCGAAGTGAGGGCGAATTGCTAGTATAAAATAGAATCACAAAGTTCAGCTCAACTAAAACCGTCATTCACCTTTCACCTTTACGCTATTGGAAAAACTAGCCCTTAAAATGGATGTTCAATGCACATTGAACATGCAACGCAGCAAACTCAAAAGTAGAGCATGTCAACATACAAGTAAAGCATGTCAACATACAAATGTGCAAAATTAGCACTGACATGATTTAAAGACACTGCGTTATACTTTACACGTACGACACACTAACACAAAATGGTATATGTGTGTATTAGCAATAAGTAGTATATAAGGTGTACATTGTGTAAAATAAATCAGATTTGAATTTATTCATCTCTCATTTACATCCCTCTCACTGTGGCCAAGACACCCTTAGCCGTCAGTTCTGATTAGTCGAGTGAGTCTGCTTGACTGGCAGTGAGAGTTACCAATCCTCCACCCAAAGCTCCATCTCACTGTGGCCAAGACACCCTTAGCCGTCAGTTCTGATTAGTCGAGTGAGTCTGCTTGACTGGCAGTGAGAATAACCAATCCTCCACCCAACATCCATCTCACTGTGGCCAAGACACCCTTAGCCGTCAGTTCTGATTAGTCGAGTGAGTCTGCTTGACTGGCAGTGAGAATAACCAATCCTCCACCCAACATCCATCTCACATCCACCTGTCACCTTAGGTAGCACGGTGCAGGTATCCCATCATATAGGCTAGGAACTTAAGGGCTTTAGGTACTTCAAACTATAACCTTAGGTTCTTCTGTCAAACACGGCGTTAGTCCACTAGCCCAGACTACGCCTGTACATTTGGTCCTTCGAGCCAAACAAGTTGTCAAAGGTACACTAAAAAAGTGCGTCAAATGCGCGAGATACAGGTCCGAAACGAAAGTACAGAAAATGGGGATACTTCCAAAAGCAAGAGTCACGCAATCATATCCATTTAGTCACACTGGAGTGGATTATGCGGGACCAATACAAACAAGAACAATGAAAGGAAGAGGTCACAAGTCCTACAAATCATATATTGCTGTATTTGTATGCTTAGCAACAAAAGCAATTCATCTAGAATTAGTGGGAGATTTGACAACTGAAACATTTATTGCGGCACTGCGGAGGTTCATGGCCAGACGAGGACACGTGTCACATATGTATAGTGACAATGGCACGAACTTCGTAGGCGCAGCGAAATTTTTGGAACAAGAATTATTGCAAATAACACAGTCACCTGGATTCCAAAATACGATGACCAGTATAGGTACTCAGTGGCATTTTAATCCGCCAGCAACCCCCCATTTTGGTGGGATTTGGGAGAGCAGCGTAAAATCAGTAAAGTACCATTTACGTCGAGTAATTGGAGAATCGACATTAACGTACGAAGAAATGATAACATTTTTACATCAAATTGAAGCTTGCCTAAACTCGAGGCCGTTATGTGCACAAAGCGAAGACATCAATGATAATACAATACTAACGCCTAGTCACTTTTTAATTGGTCGGGAAGCAGTTGGAATCCCAGATCCGTTATCAAACATAAATACTGATTTAATAAATAGATGGAAACAAATTCAAAGAATGAAGAAAGATTTCTGGAAAGCCTGGTCATCTGATTATTTACATCAACTTCAACAAAGATACAAGTGGAAAGAAACTCAAGAAAATATCAAAATTGGAACCATAGTACTAATAAAAGATGAAAACATAAGTCCAAGTAAGTGGCCCTTGGCAAAAGTGGAAAGCGTTCACCCAGGAAGCGACGGGGTGATAAGAGTAGTGACACTCAAAAAATCGACAGGTTTATGTCAAAAACGATCAATACATACATTAATTCCTTTACCCGTATATCAGGAAGAATTAATGACTAACACGAATACATTAAGAAAAAATACCGAAACGCCTGTGAATAGTAACATAGCAAATAACATAAATAAAAAGTTTAAGACACTTAAGTCAGGCGTGTTACTCTATACTACATTATTATTGTGTATCGGACAAGTAACAAGTACATCAATGTTTACTATGAAACAATTAAATCCAGGCCTATATGTAGAACAAATAGGTACTTCAACAATAAACAGAGGGAGTTTTAGAATAGAAACTAATTACGAAAGGAGTGATTTGGAACTGAATTTAAATAATACAATAAAAATAACTAATCAGTTTCAAAAGTTATGCACTGACACGCAACAGTATACAAAAGACACCCATTGTGCAGAATTTTATTATCATTTGAATGAAGAGAAAGCACGATTTGAGAAGATAAAGGATTACCTTACTGGGATAAAGATTTCTAGAAGGAGACGTGGATTATTAGGACAAATGTTAACATACGTGTTCGGAGTAAACGATGAAGTATACAGAAGTATTGACTCATTGAGTAGCAATCAACAAGAACTTATAAACGCCGCCAATCATCAAACAAACATAATGATATCTACAGTATCCGCTGTAAACCAAACCGAGGAGCGGATTAAGAAAAAGTTAGAGAATTTTGAAAAGAAGTTAAATGAAGCTATAGCATTCATGTACGATAACGACGTATGGTATAAGATGGTAGACGCTAACAATGTGAAAATACAAGTAATACAAACGTATCAATTAGCGAGCAATTACATAACAGAGATTATTCACTATTACAACGGGTTACTTGAGATATACCTAAATAACGCATCGATATACACGATTTTGAGTCCTAAATACGCTAATGATATAATACAAACAACCAATCAAAAGTTACCTGGAAACTTAAGGATAATTCAGGATCAATTAATACAGACTAACATGGAAATAAATGCAACACATATAAACGTATTTGCGTACTATCCTATTCATGACATAAGAAAATATACACTAATACACATAACGGCGATTCCTCAAAAGTTGACCGGGAGTTCTTTTGAATGCTTGTCAATCCCAAGAGCATTCATAGGCTTCGACTATAACAATGAACGATACTTTGAATTAAGTAAAGACGAGTTCAAAGATTGTTTACACAAAAAATCGGAGTTTGTTTGCTATCCCGTGGCTGTTAAGAACATGCAATTGAACAAGAATTGCATTGTTGACCAGCTATTCAGCAACAATAATAACACTAAATCACAATGCACATCAAGAAGATACAACATTCAATCTACAATTCTATGGAAACAACTTTACATGCAGAATACGTGGATGTTTATCACTACAACAACACAATCAGCTTCGATAATATGTGATGGACAAAGACAAGAAATTAACCTAGAGGATATAGGAGTACTACACATTTCAGAAAGCTGTGTAGTAAAGACGTTGAACAACATTCTTGCAGCTAAACGAATAACAACAACAACTGTGCAAGCATCATATTTTAAAAGGAGTAATTTTACTCTAGACACACAAGTAGTCCAATCAGAGATACCAGACATACCGAAGGAGGAAGTATTAGATAGCTCCACCAGTATATTTGACCACTTAGCCGCTTCAGAAGCAAAGCTAAAAACAAGATTAGATAACACAATATGGAGGCGAATAGAGTCTCATTCCTATGTGGTTAGCACCGTGACATCTCTTTCTTTAATAGTATTAGCTTGTCTTTTAATTTATTTCAGACCACTCAAACAATGTCGAGATAGACTTACGAGAAGACAAAACAAGGAGACAACTACAACACAAGCCACAGAGACAGACAAACAGCGGGCAGCTCCACCACAACCACGGCCACGGTATGGGAAACCTCGTCCCCAGACTACAGTCCAAACACCACAAACGACGGAAGGACACATTGGACCATATGAGGTTATCGAATTATACGACTTGCAGTCGTGTTCCTGAGAGACCCCAGAATGTTCAATGCACATTGAACATGCAACGCAGCAAACTCAAAAGTAGAGCATGTCAACATACAAGTAAAGCATGTCAACATACAAATGTGCAAAATTAGCACTGACATGATTTAAAGACACTGCGTTATACTTTACACGTACGACACACTAACACAAAATGGTATATGTGTGTATTAGCAATAAGTAGTATATAAGGTGTACATTGTGTAAAATAAATCAGATTTGAATTTATTCATCTCTCATTTACATCCCTCTCACTGTGGCCAAGACACCCTTAGCCGTCAGTTCTGATTAGTCGAGTGAGTCTGCTTGACTGGCAGTGAGAGTTACCAATCCTCCACCCAAAGCTCCATCTCACTGTGGCCAAGACACCCTTAGCCGTCAGTTCTGATTAGTCGAGTGAGTCTGCTTGACTGGCAGTGAGAATAACCAATCCTCCACCCAACATCCATCTCACTGTGGCCAAGACACCCTTAGCCGTCAGTTCTGATTAGTCGAGTGAGTCTGCTTGACTGGCAGTGAGAATAACCAATCCTCCACCCAACATCCATCTCACATCCACCTGTCACCTTAGGTAGCACGGTGCAGGTATCCCATCATATAGGCTAGGAACTTAAGGGCTTTAGGTACTTCAAACTATAACCTTAGGTTCTTCTGTCAAACACGGCGTTAGTCCACTAGCCCAGACTACGCCTGTACAATGGATCAGCCACTCACTGTTTCGCTTAAGTGTAAATATAAAAAGTAAGAAAAGAAGATTAATTAGTTTCTAAATGATAATTAATCTTTTTTTAATAGTTACTAAAAATCTTGTACTAATTGTAAGTTAAAAAATGGTATTCATCTCAGCCCACATACGTCCCACTATTGGGCTCGGGCCTCCTCCATAATGGAAGGGTAATTGACCTACTATACCACGCTGGTCAGACGTGTTGGTATAGGGTTTTATTTCGAGTTTTCCTTCTCTCGCATAGATGTTATATGCGTTTTATATCCCTTAGTCGTCTCATACGATCACCCACGGGTAAGATAGGGGGTGGTGAATTGTATTCTTACTCCGTCACCACACGGATAATGTGTTCGAAACGTCGGGCAATCATAAATCAAATACAAACGCAATATAAACCGTAAAATTAGTTTTATTTACAATGTGTAGTGCTCGCGTAAACATCAGATATCACTTTGTTACCCATTTTATGATTTTCTCCTTAATGAAAAAAATATTAACTAATGATTTCTGATGTTTACGCAAGTAAATAAATCTATTTTACGGATTTTATCGCGTTTGTGTTTAACGTTTCGAACACTTTGTAATGTTCATGGTCATGGGGGGTGCGCCTGCAATAATATCCGTAAAATAGTTCTATTTAGAAATAATTACTATTAAAAATGTATGTTGCTATTATTAACTGGGCCACAGTTAAATACGGTAAATTGCCTATTAATGGTGCAAACTATTCACACCGGTCTTCTAGTAAAGACTTAATTAGGAGAAGGACAGCTTAATATAAAATATTGTGGGCAAATTTCCCTTTTAGTAATGAGGAAACTCGTTTTCATAGTGAACTATATAATAAGTTAGAAATGAAAACTGCTTATTGGAATACATTGAACAACATAAAAAATTAAACAAATTTTAAAGAAATCTTCGAAAGTTATTTCAGTTGGTTTTATCAACTTGGCAAATATCAGTATTTGGTTTTCAACTGTGATAATTAATTTTTATTTCGTTATTGTCTTTCAGGTAAATATTTAGATGCGTTTTTAATAATATTAATAATATAAATTCTCATCATCATCACCATTAACATCTCAGTTTACATATGGCCAGTGCTGGGCTCGAGCCTCCTCCACGATGGGAGGGAAATCTACTATATCACGCTGTTTAGACAGGTTGGCAAAACAATTAAACCTCATTCCATCTGAACAAACCTAGCAGTTGTTTTATTTTGATCACAGAACACTGAAAAAAAAAAATACTCCTTGCGCGAAATATTTGCAGGCCCTGCGGTTCGATATAAATTTAACAAAATAAAATTTCGATTCCGAACGTCTATGCATAGCCAAATGCCATTTCCATATCAATTCACATACTATAATAATATTCATAAAACCTCTCTACGTGAAGATATTCGAGGAAATTGCCTACTAGATGGCGATAGATAAGTTCTTTTAACTTTTAATGAAGCACGTGCCTACAGCTTACCTCTCTTTAATATTCTAAACGAAATTCTCCAGCGTCTTTATGGTAGCTTAATATGCTTGCTATTTTTTTGTTTTATTGCAGACGGTGGCAAACGAGCAAACAGTACACCTGATGATAAGTGTTGCTGCCACTCATGGACCTTTGCAAGGCCGCTGCCTACCGCGAAGAAAGTGAAGGGAGTGTGAATGCGTGCATTGAGGCTCGGTGATACCAAAGGCACCACCAAAACGCTCCACACGCAAACACCCTCAGAAAGTTGGGCTTCCGGCTCTCTCACTCACCAAACGAAGCGCAGTAACAAATTGCTACTACTCAGACGTCAATTTTCTGCGAGAGCGTGGTACTACCCCGGACGGACCGGCCCGCGGTTGTAGACAGATAACTGTCAACAGTGTGATCCTACCACTCATAAATGCTAGTTTACGTTACGCTACGTTTCATCAATGTATCTTCTGCTAACACTCTTAGTTTGTTATTTGATTTAAAATTTTCAAATGCTTTTTTAAAATAAGATGTGTGTAATATATTCATCCCATGTCAGCTCATACATGTTCCACAGTTGGGCTCGGGCCTCTTCCATTATGGGAAGGAAATCGAGCTACTATACCATGCTGGTCAGACGTGTTGGTAAAGGGTTTTGTTTCGAGTTTTCCTTCTCTTGCATATGTATTACATACATATTGTATCTCTTCGTCGTCTTTTACGACACCCACGTTCAAATGAGGGAGTGGGGAATTGTATTCTTACTCCGTCACCACAAGGAATATACATATTGGATTTCCTCATCTGTAGCTCATATACGTCACGTTGATACGGCTCTCTTCATCATAGTAGCAGTAAAATGTATCTTCTAATCTTCATATTGGTTTGACATGCTGGCTGAGGATTTTACTTCATGTTTTTCTACTTTTCCAGAAATATTATCTACTGATTTACTCATTTGTCGAAACATACGAGTAATATTTATTACAGAAAATTTTATTCTGTCCACTATCCTGTATAGTGGTAAAAAAGTAATTAAAAATATGTAATCAATGTGCAACTTTACTTAGAAAGAATATACGAGAATTTGAAAAATATAATGTGTATAAATTGCGAAGAAAATGTTACAATATAGATGTAATTGTGTAGTGATAGATGTAATGCACCAATTGTACAGAATTTCTCTGTGACATTCATGCTGCAAGTGTAATAAAACAATACTTGCACTACCTAGTGATAACTCACTAACATAAGTAATAACTCTAAGAGAAAATATTCCGCTCGTTTTATTCGTTCATTCTCTGGTAAAAATAAGGGGTGACATAAGAGACAATTAAGGGACATTTTTAAGATTATTGCAAGAGGAAGAAATCTTTATACTACAAAACCCATGAAAGAAGGGTTCAACTTGGGTCTGAAGTCGGGCGCTCTCACTAGAGCGGCGAAGAGACTTTGGGTCATTCTGTGTACTCTACCGGCTCTTTCATGGGGAGTGCTCTAAGGAACTATTTGACTTGATACAACCGTCACCATTTTACCAACGTACCACTCGTCACCGCAGCAGGGTTCATCCATTTCACCTGGAAACGTTATGGTTTTTAACTGTACGTTTCCAGCGATCACTTCTCCCACGTACGTGCAGGCTCTGGAATGAACTACCTGCTGCTGTGTTTTCCGAGCGCTATGACATGTCCTTCTTTAAACGAGGTTTAAGAAGAGCTTTTCTTCACGGTAGGCAACGGCCTGGCTGTGTCCCTGGTATTGCAAAATTCTATATGTGGCAGTATCACTTAACATCAGGTGGGCTGTACGTTGCCACCAACGTTTGCCACCAACGGCAATAAAAAAAATTTCAAATACTTACTAGTGGATATATACGCCTGAATTATAATTATTATCAGGAATATTTGTAACAATCTTATAACATCCATATTTTAAATCATCCGTTCTGTAGTCACTTATAGGTTTAATTTTTAGGGTTCCGTGACCAAAGGGTAATAACGGGACCCTATTACTAAGACTTTGCTGTCTGTCCGTCCGTCTTTCTGTCACCAGGCTCTATCTCAAAAACCGCGATAGCTAGACCAGTTGAAATTTTTACAAATTATGTATTTCTGTTATAATATTCTGTTGTAATAAAATATGTGCACGATCATCTGGTTCTATTATAAAAATGGGCGTTCCACAAGGGTCCATTCTGGGGCCATTTCTGTTTCTTGTATATATTAATGACCTACCCTACCATATAGGGGACAATCTGGACATTGTGTTGTTCGCAGATGACACTTCTTTGTTATTTAAAATTAAAAGACAAATGTTGAATTATGACGATGTGAACAATGCACTGTCTAACGTTGTTCATTGGTTTAACACTAATAATTTGGTTCTCAATGAGAAAAAAACTAAATGTATCAAATTTACTACTCCTAATGTGAGGCAAGTGGAAACCAATGTCCAAATGAATGGTGTGGCTCTAGACCTTGTGGAGTCAACAGTCTTTTTAGGTATCACCATAGATGCTAAACTTCAGTGGGGACCTCATATTGAAAAGTTGTCGAGTAGGCTTAGCTCAGCGGCTTATGCAGTAAAAAAAATAAGAATGTTAACAGATACTGAAACAGCTAGAATGGTTTATTTCGCTTATTTCCATAGTCTTATGTCTTACGGTATATTACTGTGGGGATGCTCCGCGGACTTTAATAGAATCTTTGTTCTCCAAAAAAGGGCTGTCCGTGCAATTTATAATCTAGGCCCAAGAATCTCACTTCGGGAGAAATTCAAAGAAATAAATATTCTAACTGCTGTATCACAATATATATACGAAAATATACTATATGTCAAAAAAAATATCGCTAACTTTAAGAGATATTGTGACATTCATGAAATGAATACTCGTAATAAGGACAGATTAGTTGTACACACTACTCGTCTCCAAAAAGTTAACAAATCATTCATGGGGCAATGTATACGCTTTTACAATAGATTACCTAAAGATATCCGAGACCAGCCTATGAAAAAGTTTAAAAAAGCCATCAAGAATAGACTTTGTAAAAAAGCTTATTATAAAATCTCGGATTATGTAGATGATAATACAGATTGGTTGTGAGCAGCTCCTCATTCAGCAATTTCCTTGTTATTTTAAATATACTGTTTGTAAATGTACTTTTAACTTTTATTGTAAAGTGTAGCGTGTTTTGCCTAACGAATTTTTGTATTTTCAGGTTTTGTAACATATTGTGGTTTTGGTCATGCTCACATAGGGATCTACTTGCGGTAGCTGCGTGGAGCGGGTCTCTCCCTTCCCTCCATAGTGGTTGAGGGGAGTGATGGCTGCTCTAGTAGTTAACTCGTGATCGGGTGCCGCTTGTGGGATCTGGTCCAGCCATAATCGTTTAAATTATATTAAGTGTCTTGCGGTTCGAAGGGCATCACACTGGAGCTTGTTCTTACAAAACATGTACACAATTGTATAACTAGTAAGAAGAAAAAAAAAAAATTAAAAATAATGACAAGCCCGCTGAGTTTCTTGCCGGATCTTCTCAGTAGCGGTCGCGTTCCGATCCGGTGGTAGTATATTTTTTTTGGAAATTGTAAACCTGACAATATGTAAGTGCCCTCTCAGGGTTTATGCATAATAAAATAATTTGAATTTGAATTTGAATACTAAAAACAAAATAAAATCAATATTTAAGGGGGCTCCCATACAACAAACGCGATTTTTCATTGCACACGGTTTTCAGAATGGTAGAAGGTAAATGTCATTCAAGACGATGAAAGAGCTATGACGATATTCTACACAACCAAATCTGTTCAGTTATTTTGAAGTTATTTTCGAATATATAAATTAGCATATGAACGGTATAGCGGTATATGGGTTGTGAAGAGCACGGGTTCTGGAACCACTTCCGAGTGGCTCAAATGGCTGAGAGTGTTGCGACGATACGATTGTTTACAAAAAAGTGTGTAAACAGCATTAATTTGACTTATAATACAAATATTGAAGTTTTGAGAAGACCAAATAAAACATTATGGTATGAAGGCTGAATATTGTAATAGCGGTGTACCCTCCGGCGGACCCTTACCTCTCACCGCTACAGAACAATACACGGATTGTGAATAAAATTAAAAATATTACAAAGCCTCTAATTTTTTTTTTATTAAAAGGGTCGGCGGTTCGTTGTTGAGGAAAATCTTTTGTAAAGTGATAGATTATATAAACGTTCACGTATTGTAGCAAGACTAGTGAATATTTTGTTTAAACTCTAAAAATGCTTTATTGTTTAAATTTTAAAATATAAATATCATATGTTACATACAAGTCATTATCATCTTCAGCTTATGCACGTTCCACAACTAGGGTGGGTTGGAGTACTTGGTGAGAGGAAACCTTCTATAAGGTGCTTAGGTGAGTTGATATAAGCTTTAAATATCCAATTTATATTCTCCTGCAGTGATGCTCCCTACTGCATACCGAAATCGAATCAGAAAATGCCTTAATCGCCACATTTGGCAGGCGGCTAAGCTATTTTTTTTTCAAAGCAAGAGGTGATGTCACATTATTTTCTTAACTCATGACCACACAAAAGACAGCTAAATACTAGTTCAATAATTAACAACAGTAAACACACGTTCGGACAGACTGCACTAATATGAAGTAGGCTAAATGTAATTTTATAATTCAAATTCTAACACTTAATTTACTCTTCATTCAAGCCATAACCAAAAAGTTTATGTAGAAAACATTTCTACTACTGATTTAGATATCAGTATCATCATCATCACAGCTTATATACGTCCTACTGCTTGACTCGAGTCTATCACATAATAGAAGTGAAATTAACCTACAATACCAAGCTGTTCAGTTGGTTATAGGGTTTCATTTCGAGTATTCCATCACTTGCGTAAATGTTATATACATATTATATCCCTTAGTAATCCTTTACAACACCCACGGATGAGATAAAGGGTGAAGAATTGTATTCTTACTCCGTCCTTACACGGACATGATGATTGTATAAGTACGCGTATAATTGGATTATGGTATTTCAACTGAAGTATGCCTTATGAACGTCAAGTGTTGTTGCTGCAGTCCAATATGAAACGAAATGGAAGGGAGACGTTGTGGGCGTGAGCTGGATGGAAATTGCAATATCCGAACCAAATGAATTAGAGATAGCAATCTACTAGGCTAGATGTGACTACGATGACAATTTTTTTAATCTAAAAAGTAATTCCTTGGTAACATTATCACGTGATGGTAAATGGCAATACAATCCGAAATGGTTAAACATTCTTATTTTGATTATTCTTAGTTTTGACAATACAATCCGAAATGGTTCAACATACTTATTTTGATTATTCTTAGTTTTGGCAATACAATCCGAGATTGTTAGACCTTCTTATTTTGATTATTCTTAGTTTGCATAAGCATTTTTGGGGTGGGCTGCGGTCGGCGCACTCCTCGCACCACTCCGTCCGGGGCGACAGAGGGGCGTAAGCACGCACACCCGCAACCCACCCGAACACCACGTCGCCTTCGTCGTTGAGCCGACCACCAGAGCAGGGTTACTTGTCATCAGTGGTCTGCCCGACGGAATACCCCCTAGTGGGGTACCCTCCCATCGACCGACGTCCCCCAATTCTTTTGTCCTTATACACACGGACAGAACATACTCCTAAACGATAGGACCAATTATTTTTTTTGTGAGTTTCAGTGGGGTCAAGAAATATTTTAGATTAATAACTAGCTGACCCGGCAAACGTTGTTTTGCCATGTAAATAATTTCTAGAGAATTTTTAGTGTAGAAAGAAAATAACTAACTTATTGAAAGTGTGTAAGGAAGGTGTATGGTATATGAGTGAAAAAGGCATGGAGCGCTGTGAACGATGAGGGACTATAAAAATAACAAAACACCAAACATATTTTTTTTTAATTTATTATAAGTAATAATTAATTATGTCATTAATTCATTACATAATATTAATCTCTTTATGCTACAGCGTGAACAATATTTTTTGTTAGCCCGTCTTCAGCTAATAATACCTACAAACTTGATGGTTTACCCACTCGAGAGCATGCAACGACATAATTGTCCGTGTGAAAAACATGGTGTGCTCAAATCTAAGGCACAAACAGACATTGTTTGGCTTTGGGATTTATTAATAGTCATTGTAAATGCCAATCTAATCGGCAATTGAATCGGCACATCTGTGGGTATAATAGGTATTCGTGGTATTAATATATTTTCACCTCGAAATTTGCCATTTAAAATGGTGGCTTCTCGAAAACTGTAGAGAGAGTAAGAGAAGGCTTATTGTTTGAGAGAAATAGGAGTCCATCTTCGTTGTCATCCCTACTCCGTGCTATTTACTGAGTGAGAAGTGACACCGGTAGACACATGGAGGGGATAACTTACCAAGTGATAATAATTGAAGTTATCGAGCGGGATAAAAAATGATAAAATTATTAAAATGACTATTAAAAAGCAGAGGTTGGTGATATAAAAGTGAAAATTTAGGGTTGTATGTATTTTTAATGCCACATAAAAAAACTAAAAATATAAAAAAAAAAAAAAGTTGGGGTGGACACTCCTTGTCACTTAGGGGTTTGAAAAATAAATAGTAGCCGATTCTCAGACTTACTGAATATGCAAAAAAAATTTCATGAAAATCGGTCAAGCCGTTTCGGAGGAGTATGGGAACGAACATTGTGACACGAGAATTTTATATATTAGATTAGACCCGGTAGGTGTAATATAATATTTTATGTAATATATAGCGACAGAACTGCTGAGGTGTAGTGAATATGATATAAAACTGCTATACATACCTTTGTATTTCCACCAAAATTCTCAGAAGATACCCTTAACAGTGGCCATTACACTGTTGAGGGCACTTTGACTTACTGACATGAAGAAACTGAGCACTTGAAAAGAATTATAACTCGACACTGGCAAAAATGGCTCGTATTTGTAGCTGATTGCCAAGACAAAAAAGAAGAAGAAGAACGGTAGGTAATAGGCGGATCATCTGGGTTTATGTGTCGAGAACTTTAGTATGGCCGTAAATAAAACTCAATTAAATAAAATATAGTAACAATGGCACATCACTCAACAAACATCCTGCATAATTAATTGTTGTTATTGTAACAGGCGGTGTGATATATATGCAAGAAATTATCACATATTAAAATGAAGTAGTCCATGCAAGTGAGACTGATGGATGGTTCGAAGTTAAATAAAATTGAAACTGTTTCTAATCATTAATCATCCTGCTTTTACACCACTTACTTGGGTCTACCCCAATATGGATTTCGTTAGTTTTATGATCGGCCGCCTGCCTGACGTCAATTCCCCTTGAGAATGTAATCGTTGACTAAATGGCGTCAGATGAAGTTGACCCAGATTGATGTATATAGTCGTCGTCGTTTATTCGTTTTTTACGACACCCACGAACAATGTAGGGGTTGGTAGTATTCCTAGCTGCCACCGCACAATTAATTTCTAATGATATAGTAATCTATGTATATATGTATTATTATAAAAAAATCGGCCAAGTGCGAGTCGGACTCGTGCACGAAGGGTTCCGTACCATTGACTAGGTAAACAACAGTAGGTTTTTTTTTTTTTTTTTTTTTTTATGGGTGGGCTATGGTATGCGCACGCGCGGTCCAATCCATCCGGGGCGATGAAAGGGCGGCACGCGGGCCCGTAACCCACCCGTACCCACGTCACCTCGTTGTTGGGCCGACCACTGAAGCAGATGTGACTTGTCGTTAGTGGTAAACTGGCTAGCATGGGGTTTTAGGTCGTTTTCTTTATCTCGCATCGGTGTTATCTGCATATCAACGGACAATTCCCCGGTCCGATCACCCGCGGCCTCGGCTAGGGCGGCATTAGGCGCAGATACTCGCGCCTACGCCGCCCGAGTCGCCGGCGGCGGAACGTGTCGCCGAATAGGAGCTCTACTCGCACACGATCCGCCGCCTCCTTCCGTGAGATTACGGCCTCACAGAAGGCGGCGACCGCGTCCCAGTTCCTGACGCTGTCGAGCATCTCCCTGGCGATGGTCGGCAGCGTCAGGTCGGCACCGATAATCGCGACGAGTTCACGGCGCTCCCCCTCCCACGCAGCACACACCTCGAGCGTGTGCTGCGCCGTGTCCTCGTCGCAATTGCAGTGGTGGCAGGACGGTGTGCTCTCCCTCCTGACAATCTTGTGCAGGTACTTCGCGAAGCAACCGTGCCCCGTAAGCACCTGCACCAGTCGGAAGGAAAGCACCCCGTGCGTCCGCTCCAACCACTCCATCAGCACCGGCCGGAAGGCCTCGACGGTCCTGACACCGTACCGAGGACTCTCCAGCCGGACTGCCCAACGGGCAATTACTTCCCGGCGGGCGTCGACCCGCCAGGCGGTGACCTCTTTGATGGAGACCATACCGCCGCGGGCGCGCGTCTCCGATGCCCGCCGATAAATGTCGGCGAGCATCTCCGCCTCCAGGTCCCACGGGGGGGTTCCGGCCAGGAGGCACGCTGCCTCCGTCGCCACCGTGCGGTAACCACGTATGGCCCTGATCGCCATGACCCTCTGTGGTCGCCTCAAGAGGGTCCTCAGCCGGACGGTCAGGGACCCCGCCCACACCGGTGCGCCGTACAGGGCCATCGACCGGATCACCCCCACGTACAGCTGTCGGCACGTAGCGCTGGGTCCGCCCACGTTCGGCATCAGCCGCGAAAGGGCGGACGCCGCGCCGAGAAGCCGGGGAACAAGTCGATGGAGATGCTCCCGGAACCAAAAATGCCCGTCGAGCACCAGGCCCAAGTACTTCATGTGGGCCTGGATGCTGATGGTAACCGACTTCACGGTGATCGAAGCGCCGGCGGGTGGCCCGGCGGTACGGAGGCCATGGAACAAAAGGGCCTCCGTCTTTTCCAGGGCCACCCTCAACCCCAACGCTTCGATTCGCCTGACAATCTCCTCGGTGCCGAGAGTTGCCAGGCGTGCCGCCTCCTCTAGCGTCCCACCCCGGGCTGTGACGAGTGTATCGTCGGCGTAGCAAATTACGCCCAGCCCGGGTGGGAGGCTTCCTCTCAACGCCCAGTCGTAGCCGATGTTCCACAGCGTCGGACCCAGAACCGACCCCTGTGGGACACCGCACGTCATGGGCGTTCGCACAACGTCCCCTACTCGGTTAACGTAGAGGACGCTGCGCCCCTCCAAGTAGTCCGCCACCAGCTGCCTGAGGTACACAGGCACCCCGTGATACCTCAGCCCCTCCCTGATGCAGCTGAATGGCAGACTGTTGAAGGCGTTGGCGATGTCCAGGGACACCGCCAACAGGACTCCTCCGCCGGTGACGGCCTCCGTCACCACGGCCTTCAGGCGCAGCGTACAGTAGGTACGCAAATTTCATATTGTAACCTTTTTATTATGAAAGTAAATATACAATTAAGTATTTTGTAAATATTTCGAGTGCCTACCTTAACAGGTATTTACTAATATCGAGCAAAAACAGGCTCACACGCAAAATAGCGTTTTTGTGTGTGAGCCTCCCTATAAATAAATGTTTATTTTATTTTAATTTTATTATTTATTAAAAATACAACTGAGTATTTTGTGAATATTTCAAGTGCCATTATCGATATCGAGCAAAAAAGGGCAAACAATCGTATTTGTTGTATGGGAACCCGCCTTAAATATTTATTTTATTTTGTTTTTAGTATTTTTGTTATAGCAGCAACAGAAATACTAATTTGTAAAAATTTCAACTGTCTAACTATCGCGATTCTTGAGATACAGCCTGGTGACAGACAGGCGGACGGACAGACAGCGAAGTCTTAGTAATAGGGTCCCGTCTTTATCCTTTGGGAACCGTAATAAATGGTGGCATAAAATAAATTACTATTTCTAATAATAATTAATTCAATATCTATACAATAAATAAATTTGAAATGTCGGTTTTTAATGTCAAAATAATACGTTGTTTTTCATGCTAAATAAGGTCATTTGCGCGATACATATGCCTAAAAACCGCTTTAAAATTGTTTTTTCTGGCTGTGTCTTGTCCTAATATTTTAGAAGGTGTTGGTGACATAAAATTCGGGATGAAGACAATTAAAACTGAAGCGAAGCGAAGGGTGGATTGCTAGTATTAGAAACAATGATACCGCTATCGCATCTAGTGAGGTTCTTTATCAATATAACACTGGACCTAGTGGGAGATTGGATCGCTGGAGCAAGCCTAACTAAACTTCATTAGTCTGGATTCTGCAGTGTGATGTCGAATTATATCTTTAAATATTAACTTGATGTGCACAATCTCGTACGTTTAATTTTGGAATCATTTTCCAAGCGACATAAGTTTTACGCTCACCTTATCATCATTCAGTCTGCCGCTATTATGGTGTGGTTCCATTACAAATCAGTAGGCTCGTTATAGTTAGTATAATTAGAGGAGACAAATAACGTCCGATTGCTTTGATGTCCAAATTTTCAACTTTCATACATTAGGTAAATACAAGAACACCTTACCAAAAATTGTCCGCGAGGCTATTGAAATTAGAATATAAATATAAAAATTTCAATAGAAAAGATGGCTGGATATTATTATCAAGCTGGGACCCTGTTCCATAATTAAAAATAAAACCAATAAGACCACCACATTAGGGACACGATATCGAACAGAAAGTATCGATACTGTACTCATGAGTAGTATCGAAGAAAAAGTTTCGTACTCAATAAAGTATCGAAACAAAAATATCGATACTTTTTTCCTGGAATCTGTCGTGATGAGCTTTTTTTAGGAACTTTGATCGTCTGTGAGGCACATTTTAGATGGTTCATTACGTTTGAATTAGATGGCGTTACCATAAATATAAGCTGTAAGGTCAAGTTTCACATGGATATTCATTACTATTTATTTGATACGATACCTGCCATAAAGTACTCATTGAGTAAAAGTATCGAGTACAAAAGTATCGGTATCGAACGAAAAGTACTCGATACCTAAAAGTATCGATCTGGGGGTACGGCAGTGCCCCCGCCAAGTCGAGCAAAAACAAAAAAGTCGGGCAAAACGCAACACTGCCGTAACATACTTTTCTCGAAGCCATTCAGGCCATTCTACCCCCTATAACTTCGTTGTTAATAAAGCTAGAAGCCTGAATTTTTAGTAACCCATCAGTCATTGTATGCACATAGTGTATTTCAAATTTCATTCAATTTGAATCAATAGTTTAAGAATTATAACTAGTCAAAATTACGTAATTTTTTCACTCACTGACAGTCAGTCAGTGAGTGAAAAAGAGAACTGACCGATCATCAATATTAAAGTGGCACTTCTAGCAAACATAGAACCTTCAAATTTAGAATACAATTAGTGTTTAGTGTATAAATGAAGGAAAAATTATGAAACATTGTAATTTTCATCCAGTTTCCGAGATACATTAACTGCATAAATAATTTTGTAAACTCATATAGATATATAAGATTACAAAGTTACATTTGCAGTTAATGAAATATAACTTTGTAAAAAATAAGAATATATTTGTCGCCATCATTGCTTCCCTATGAGAATGGTAAAAACCGGCTAAAGACTGCACAGATGGCGTAGTGGTTAAAATACCAACGTACCGTGCTAGTATCGCGGGTTCGAATCCCATGCAAGACAACACCTTGTACGATCCACAAATTGTTGTTCTGACTCTGAATGTAATTTGTGTCGGTTAATTACATGTTCTTTCCGTATGGTGACGAAGTAAGAATACAATTCACTACTCTCGTTGCCCCATCTTGCCCGTGGATGTCGTATAAGACGACTATGGGATATAATATGCACATACCATCTGTGCAAGAGAAGGAAAACTCGAAATGAAACCCTATATCAACATGTCTGACCAGTATGGTATAGTGGGTCAAATTCTCTCCCATTGTGGAGGAGGCCCGAGCCCAACAGTGGGACATATGAAGCCTACGATGATGATGCGATGACGAATTATATGTTTGTACCGCCCCCCACAATATAAGGATTATTATTCCCTTAGTGCAAGGCGTTGTCATTTAAAAAAAAAGATTCAACAGGAAGGAGAGTGGGCAGCAGCTCTCGCCGGGGAAATGTATGATATCTCACTGCGAAACCAACCCGCCTACCAAACGTGCCGACTACGTCATTATTCCTCATTTGGCGAAGAAAAATGAGCTCTAGTCATGGCAACTCTGTTACTCTTGAGCGTCGTTGGATGCAGGTGCCACAATACCGCACTTTATGGTGAAGCATGAGGGGGAGGGGTCTATGTTCTACAGTGGACGACGATAGGCTGAATGATGATTGGCATAATAGGTGTGGAGCGTCCTCAGGGAGGACGTTGGTCGATGGGAGGGTACCCCAAATAGGGGGTATTCCGTCGGGCCGACCACTGACGTCAAGTGACACTGCTCCGGTAGTCGGCCCAACGACGAAGGCGACGTGCATCGCGGGTGGGTTGCGGGTGTGCGTGCTTACGCCCCTCTGTTGCCCCGGACGGAGTGGTGCGAGGAGTGCACCGACCGCAACCGACCCCAAAAATAAGTGTTCATTTTGTTTAATATTTTACTTGTTCTTTATTCTCATTATAATGGGCGGCAGTGGTCTACGTTAAATGTACTTAAATATGTAATAGCAATTTGGCTAATCTAAGAAATGGAATCACATTAAGCAGCTGTGAACACTAAGGGAATAGCAATTCTTTTGTACTCTCATTTATTTTTTACTTTCTTTTATGTTGGTAATAGATTAATGTATTTATTTTATGAAAAATATTGTTATATGTTAGCAGTCCGGTTTGTTTATCAAAATTGGACTTCGAAACAAATTCATTTGCTTTACTTACTCTGCTTGCTTTTTTTTTCTCTCATCATCTTCATTATCACCTTCATCTCAGCTTATATACAGCCCACTACTGAGCTCGAATCGCCTCCATAGTGGAAAAAATTTACATACTATACGTATATATCATTCTGGTCAGACGAATTAGTTTAACGTTTAATTTCGAATTTTCTTTCTCTTGAAGTGAAGTTATCTGCTTACATCCGTGTGTCTCTGCTCATATAAGTCCCACAAGTCCTATTACTGGGCCCTAGTCTTCTCTAGAATATGAAGTAAACCTGATTTACCATGCCACGCTAGTCTAACATATTGGTATAGCGATTCATTTCGAGTTTTCCCCCTCTTGCTTAGTTGTTACATGCATATTATATGCCTCAGTCGTCTTTTACGATACCCATAGACAAGATAGGTTTATTAAATTGTTTCTTTAATCCGTTACACACGGAACAGTTCTTCATGTATTCCAAAAACAATTGTTTCAAGTCTAGGTACCTATTATTTCGCAAAGGAGGCAAGCGGCAATAAAAAAAAATCAGGAACGTAAAAACTGTTTAATTAAGAAATATTGCTGAGAGTCTTCATAGACAAAATAAATCTGCAAATACGTATAAACTTTTATTTCCCTTGGTCGTCTTTTACGACATCCACGGGCAAGAAAGGGAGTGGTGAATTGTATTCTTACTCCGTCACCACACGGAATCGATTTATCGAATAGTGAAATAAAAAAATTAAGTAGGTTTTCACCGTTAGTGGAAGTACTACCTACTTGCGGCTTTTTTTCACTAACGGTGATTTGTACTCGTTAATTGTATTGTGAAGTCCCTGTGATGCGCGGAATTATTCTTAATGTGTTATCTTTAATAAACTAAAATTAGATAGACAAAACCCAACAGCGGCACGTATATGGGATGAGAAGATAAAGAGTATTGTATGTTTGCATAGTTACTCCCGACACTAAGATTTATTTCTTAGCGAGTATGATTTTAAAAAAGAATTGTAATATGTATTTCGCATATAAGAACCTATTTCGCGTTTCATATCTTTTAGCATATTCAAACACAAGAATGAAACCAAAACCTTTTAAGAAATTGTCTGTTACTATTACGTTACTGAAGTATTCTGAGCACGTATTCTGTTTAAGTATCCAAGATTGTATTAAGTTCGTGGTAATTTCCTCTCCAGTTCATGTCTGGCATTGACGCATTGTTTACTTGAGAAAATTGTGCGGTGGTCTGAAACTAATAGGTTTCACTGTACCTAAATCTTTTAGTACAATCCCACTAGCTGTATTTGAGTGGCCACGGATGACAAGAAACTTGGTACTGATGGGCGGCTCAGTGACCAAGGTGAGTAATACGGTGGGTTATAGGGCCGGTTGTCGCCCTTTCGTTACCCCGGGCGAAATGGACAACGTATATGCTGACCATAGCCCTCCCAAAAAAAACCGTATTTAAAGAAATTTGTCTTTTTTCGCTATAAGCAACGCAAGAGGTAGCAACAAATTGGTCAACAATTGGTTGCTACTAAACATCTATCTATCTGTCACTAAACATGATACCATAAAATATTAGGTATAGGTATTTTATAGAAACTTACACTATATGACATACTCATAAATCATTGCATAATTTGTTCACGATCATGTAACCGAAATTAATAAAATTTCCATTATAATACGAGTGTCGTACAAAATTAATACTATAAGTATGTAAGGGCTGTTTTATACAAACTTTTGTTATGATAGATTATGGTATTCAAATGAGTATCAAACGATAAATTGTTACTTAAACTTATATTCAGGACGCGAAACTAGTGATTATTATACTTCCAGTAACGCAGTAAGATTATTTACTACCCACTAACTTTCACGTGGGTATCTTCAAGACGATTAAGAGAACATCTATGTAATAGAAGAAAACCTCTAAATAAAACCTTAAACCATTCCGTCGGATCAGCGTTAATTGGTAATTGACATAGAATGATTACCCTCTCACTGCGAAGTAGGCTCTAGCCCGGTAGTGGAACAGATATGCGTTGCGATGAGATGATGATGAATCTAACGATGTAATGCTAATGTGATTGTTAGGAGTCGATATTACGAACTGGCTTCATCACCTTACACTTATCCACTACCAAATTACTTGGGTCAACTCAAAATTTGCTCTTCTTTTATAGTATATTTTGCAAAAGTTATTGGCAATAGTGTTATGACCTAAAGCCTGCCTGACGTCAACCCTCTTTGGGAATGCAACTGTTAACCAGACGACATCTGATGAAGTTGGCCCAGGTCCATGTAAAGCTCTAAGTCGTCTTCAACGGCATCCACGGGTAAGATAGTGGTTAATTGTATTCTTACTTCATCATTACACGGAAAATATATTATATTTAATTATATATATTTAATTATATATATTTTATATATTATTGAGTTTTCGTTTCAGTATCTCTTAGTTTTTAATAAAACGAAATATAAACCAGGTGGTAGACGGTATAAATTAACACTATTTATATGGGACTAATAATACAAGTGAAATACCAACAATCATACCCGTTTTAATTCCATAACTAATTCAGTGTTGAATAAAGCGATAGTGGTAATAAATAAATGGGTGTGCGCGCAATCCGGGGACATCCCAAGTTCGACCATGAATCACCTCTCCACGGGCTCGCATCATGATTTATTGCTTTGTGCTCCGCATTCCCACACATATATACTTATCATTGCTTTAATATTTACAGATAAAACTTTAATATTTTAATTTATATACGCATTTATTACGCTATTGAAATAAAATTTTTTTTGGTAATCGTGTTTGTATTTAATTTTTAAGTTTTGGATGTTGAAAGCCGACTGAGGGAGGACCAGTCAAGACAATTATCTAGTGACCATGAATGCTAAAGTGTTCGAATCATCGAAAAGATATTTTTTATTATTTATGATCCACTAATATATAAATTATGACGATGAACTAAGAATACAATGTGTACCACGCCCTGTTGTATGTAAATAAAACAAAAGTGTAGGCCGATAACATTTTTGTTTCTGTGAATTTTGCGACATCAAATACCATGAACGCCGAGGGTTAAAGTAAATATGTTACTTTAACCCTCGGCGTGGAAAAGAGACATTGCATTCTTAATCTGTCCCTGCATGTCTTGATTTATTAATATATATATTAAGACATTCCAAAAAAAAAAAAAAAAAAATTCTCAGAACCATGCTCAAAAGTTTCGTTCAGATGTCAAAGTAGGTCTCTGAAAATATAAGCCCTTAATATTAATATTAAAGTTGTCGGCATCGCACTTTTCGATTTCCCATAAGAATAATACAGGATTTTTTTTCTGATTTTTGTAACTAATGCACCATTACATTACTCTGCATTTTTTTTTTAAATATTTAAATATTTTTCTAGAGAAGTGAACTCTACAAAAAAGCTCTGATAAAGATCTGATACGAAGGATTTAGTGATTTCTAAGAGCCCAACTATCAGTTAGACAGAACACTGGGGTGCGAGGCCGGGGCACCTCCACGTGGTGCACCCTGGAAACGTCCATTTGGACGGCCAAGATTCCGGCAGGAGGGGGGGTCACCGCGTGCCGACTCTGAAGGCAGAGCGCACGGCGGATTTGGCCCGGGGCCAATGGGGCGGATGTGTCTCATGGCACTCCGTCCGGGCCCGGGGGCGTGACGGGTCGGTCGCTCGCGAGCGGCCAGACCCGGAAGGCGGCGGCCAAACCGTAATCCTGAGTAGGGGGGTCAGGACCGGGGGTCTGCGGACTGCGGGGAAGAAAACCCCTATAAAAAATTACCCCAATCTCAAGTTTGGCTACTCGGCGAGGAGATGTATGACTGGTGGGTTAGGAAGCGCGCGCGAAAAAAAAAAGCGTCCAGTCATTAGAGTGGTAGTCAAGGAGGACTTAAACTTCCAAAACACGATGGCAGAGGTCAATACAGTAAAGACTTCACCAGAGGGTCCCGGCCAGGCCGGGGAGTCCCTTGCTGTGCCGATGCTTGCGCGCGACGAGGAGTCGCGCCCAAGTTCCGGCACAGTCAGCTCCCAATCGTATGGGTGGGGGGCAATCTCTGCTCCAGCCGTGAGTCCGGCGAAACATGAGGCTCCTAAAAAAAAGGCGTAGGAGGCCACCAATAACTCCAGCCAGCGAGCGTGCTAAACGGCGCGCGAACCGGCTCAAAAAAGAACAGGAGGCGCAGGAGGCCGCGGAATCCCGCGCGACCAGCGCTCCCAGCGACGAGGGCGGCACAGTGGCCGCAGAGCCGTCGCATGAGGATGGTAGCACCGCAGGGCCGTCACGGAAGAAGAATGGCAATAAGAGTGTGTCCCAGGACGAGGGCGGCAATGTCGCAGGACCGTCTAAGGAGGCGAGGAGGAGTGGCAGCCAAACAGAGCTGTCGAGTGACGAGGGCGGATTTACCGCAGAGCCGTCACAGAGCGAGGGCGGCAGCAAAGCCGCAGGGCCGACGTCGGAGACCGACGTGGCGTACGACCTGTCGACGGACGAGGACGACAATGCCGTTGGGACGTCGGAGCGACTGGGTACGGCCGCGTCGAGGATGTCGACGGACAAGGGCGGTGAGACCGCAGAGCCGTCTGACGACGAAGGGCCGCGGGCCGGCCAGAAGAAGGGAGATGGAGGGGAGGATAAGGAGAGGAATGGTGAGCGTGCAGCAGGGACGTCCGGGATGATGGTTGGTGGGTCGTCCGGGATGGTGGATAGGGAGGTAGGTGTTGCGGGTAGGAGTGCCGATAGGGAGGTGATTGATAGGGGGGCCGCTCTAACGGCGGCTCTAAGTCCTAGGACAGGAAGGGTGGAGGCCTGCCCCCCGACGAGGGATCGGAAGCGCCCCCTGCCAAAGGGTGGCAGCTCCGAATCCGAATCGGAGGGGAGCGATACCATCAGGCCTCCCCCCAAGGTTGCGACCGCGCGCCGGGGGCGCAGGGGTCGGGGAGGTGCGGTGGCGGCCAGACCGGTGACGCCGTGTCCGGCCGACCAGGGAGGCGAGGTGGCGGCCCTTCAGACCGCAAACGCCCGCCTAAGCGAGGAGGTCTCCGGCTTGCGGGAGCGAAACCGCAGGCTGGAGACGGAACTTTCGGCGGTGCGAAGAGAGAACCGCGGGTTGGCCAAGGACGTGGCTGACCTGCGGTCTCAATTCGAGCGCCTGGTGCCGGCTGTGCCGCCGGCACCGGCCCCGCCGCCGAAACGGGTCGCGCCAGTGAGGGCGGGCCCATCGTCTGCGCCCGTGGCGCCGGCTGCGCCCGTCGCGGCTTCGCCGCTGCCTCCCCTCGTCGTGGTCCCTCCGCCGGCTCGTAGCCGCGGGAGACCTCGGAAGGGGGAGGAGCCGCCGCCCGACGAGGTGCATGGCGTGTCGGAGTCGGCGATACGCGTCATCCAATGATGGATGCGCGTATCGAGGCCGTAGCGGCCAGGCTCCCACCTGAGCCGCCCCTCCGACCACCGCTCGCCGCGGACAAGACGAGGCGGCAGCAAGCGTTGGCTCCCACCCCGCTGCCCTGTCAGGGTGGCCGCGTGGTGAGCTACGCTGCGGCCGCGGCGGGACCCAAGGGGGCCAAGAAGGCCGGCAAGGTGTCGGCTCCCGCCAAGGCCGGGCCGCGGCCGGCGCCAGCGATTGCACCGCAGGCGCCGGCCGGCGAGCCCACGACTGCGCTTGCTGCGCTCAGCGCTGCTGCCAGGCTCGAACAGGGCTGGCAGGTGGCTGAGCGTAGCAGGAAGGCACGGGGCCAAAAGCGGAGAGCGGCGGCCAAGAGTGCCACTGTGGCCGCCGCTCCCCAGGCGGGAGCCGGCGGAAAGGGGAAAAGATCGCGTAGGGGCCTCAAGTCGCCGAAGACGGCTGCGGTGGTAATCACCGTACTGCCTGAGACGGCTGAGAGGGGCCTGAACTATGAGGCCGTCCTAAGACGCACCCGGCGGGAGCTGGACGTCTCCGACATCGGGGGCGTCGAGGCGAGGACCCGCAAGGCCTGGACAGGGGCTCGAATACTCGAGTTCCCTGGGGCCGAGGGCGCGAAGACGGCCGATAGTTTGGCCACGATGCTGAGGGGGCTGTTTGGGCCGGAGGATGGAGTCCGAATCGCCAGGCCCGTCAAGTGCGCAGATATGCGCCTCACGGGTCTGGACGACTCCATGGCGGTGGAGGACATCCGGGAGGCCATTATGGCGCGTACCGGGTGTGCCTCGGACACCGTCCGGCACCATCCGCCCTGGTCCGAGCGGCGTCGGTGCTGTCTGGGTGCAGTGTCCAGTGCTGCAGCCCCAACCCGCGAGGTGTTATAAGTGCATGGCGGTCGGGCATACCCGACCGACATGCAGGAACTGCTTTGCTGCAGCGGGCTATGTTTCCGTTGCGGTCAAGCTGGACACCAGGCGGCATCGTGCTCTGCGGTGCCCCACTGCCCCGCGTGTGCGGCGGGCAATAAGCCTGCCAAGCACCGCATGGGCTCTGGGGACTGCAGACCCCCGGCATCGGCCCCAAAGGGGCGGGGTGGCCCATCGACCGGGCCAGTCCCCGCTCCGAGCGCGACCCGATCGCCCGTTAGCGCGGAGGAGGTGACGATGGATACGGACCGTTAATGGACCCCGTATCCATTCGTCTCCTCCAGGCCAACCTCAACCACACCGCCGGTGCGCAGGACGTGTTCCTGCAAGCCATGGCGGAGTGGTTGATAGGAGTAGCCGTAGTCGCGGAGCCGTACGTGGTGCCCGGCCGGACTAACTGGTTGGGTAGCACCGATGGCACCGTGGCAATCGTCGCCTCCACGTCGTGGCCTTCGTCGTCTCTGACCCTTAAGGACAGGGGCGTCAGATACGTCGCGGCAGATTGGGGGGAGATTACGCTCTTCGGAGTTTATCTCTCCCCTAATTGGAGTGTGACCGATTTCGAGGCCTCCCTCACCATCATGGAGGCCTCGTTACGGCGACTGGCATCGCGCCAGGTCTTCGTCCTGGGGACTTTAACGTCAAGTCCGTGGCGTGGGGGTCCCCTAGGACGGATGACCGAGGACGGGCGATCGAGAAGTGGGCGGCGGCACTGGGCCTCTGTTTGTTGAACAGGGGCTCGGTGCATACGTGCGTGCGACAACGGGGCGGGTCGATAGTGGACCTTTCGTTCGCTAGCCCCGGAGTCGCCGCACGCGTGGGGAGCTGGCGCGTCGTGGAGGAGGTCGAGACCTTGTCGGACCACCGGTATATCCGGATGGAGGTCTCCCTGGCAATCCCGACGCCCAGCAGGGATCACGGGGCGGATAGGCGTCCTGCGTTACCGCGATGGGCTGTGGGTCGCTTAGACCGGGACCAGCTGGTGGAGACAGCCATCGTATACTCGTGGCTGTCCTCTGCCCACCAGTCGGACGGGGTGGACGCCGAGGCTGGCCGCATCCGCAGTGCGTTGACGCAGATCTGCGATGCGGCCATGCCCCGGGTACGGCGTCTGCCCCCGAGGAGGGGGGTCCACTGGTGGTCCCGGGAGCTGGCGGATCTCCGGGTCGCGTGTATTCGCGCCCGGAGGGCCTACACCCGCAGCCGGCGGCGCCATCGCGACGCGGAGCGGGAGGCCGTGCTTTACGAGGGCTACCGCAATGCGCGGTCAACCTTCAGGCTGACCGTCCGCTCCGCCAAGGACGTCAGTCGGCAGGAGATGCTGGACGGTCTCGACAGTGACCCCTGGGGACGCCCCTATCGCGCGGTGCTGAATAGGCTACGCGGGCGGGGCCCTCCCCTCACCGAGACTCTCCAGCCCGGCCTTCTCACCCGGGTCGTCGAGGACCTGTTCCCGCGGCGGGAGGAACACACGCCCCTGGTCATGGCTCCGCCAGACACTGACCGGGAGGCCGATGACGACAGTGTTCCGCCCATCACGGAACCCGAGATGGGGGTGGCGGTGACGCGCATGCGCGCAAAGTCTACCGCCCCCGGGCCCGACAGTGTTCCTAACCGTGTGCTGGCCCTGGTCCTCGAACACCTGGGACCCCGCCTCAGGGGGCTGGTCGACGCGTGTTTAGCGTCCGGACGGTTCCCTGGGTGCTGGAAGGAGGGAAGGCTAGTGCTCCTGCCGAAGCCGGGACGGTCTCCGGAGTCGCCTTCGGCCTACAGGCCTGTCGTGCTGCTCGATAACACGGGCAAGCTACTGGAGAGGGTGGTAGCTGCCCGCATCGAGCGGCACCTCGTCGGCACGGGGCCCGATCTGTCGGACGCCCAGTTTGGGTTTAGGAGGGGTCGTTCGACGATCGCGGCTCTGTTGCGCCTGAGGGCCGTGGTGACTGAGGCCGTCACCGGCGGGGGAGTGCTGTTGGTGGTGTCCCTAGACATCGGCCCTAGACTCGGCTGGAGAGGCCTCGGTTCGGGGTGCGAACCGTGGAGGCCTTCCGGCCGGTGCTGATGCAGTGGTTGGAAAGGCGGCACGGGGTGCTCTCCTTCCGACTGGTGCAGGTTTTAACGGGGCATGGGTGCTTCGCCAAATACCTGCACAAGGTCGTTGGGAGAGAGAGTACACCGTCCTGCCACCACTGCGATTGCGACGAGGACACGGCGCGCCATACGCTCGAGGCCTGCGCGGCTTGGGCAGTGCAGCGCTGTGAACTCGTCGCAATCATCGGTACGGACCTGACGCTGCCGGCTATCGCTAGGGCGATGGTCGACAGCGTCGGGAATCGGGACGCGGTCGCAGCCTTCTGCGAGACAGTGATCTCGCAGAAGGAGGCGGCGGATCGTCTGCGCGAGGAGCGCAGCCTCGATGAGGAGATCCGTCGCCGGCGAATGGGGCGGCGCAGGCGCAACTACCTGCGCCTCATGCCGCCCTAGCCGAGGCCGCGGGTGACGTGACCGGGGATTAGTCCGTCACCCGCTGAGAGGCCGACCGCGTGAGGAAAGACCGACGTTCTCCCCGAGGGGGGGACGTCGGTCGATGGGAGGGTACCCCAATTAGGGTATTCCGTCGGGCCGACCACTGACGACAAGTTAACGCTGCTCCAGTTGTCGGCCCAACGACGAAGGCGACGTGGTTTTTGGGTGGGTCGCGGGAGTTGCGTGCTTAAGCCCCACTGTCGCCCCGGACGGAGTGGTGCGCAGGCGCGCCGACCGCGACCCACCCACAAAAAAAAAAGAAAAAAGAGAGACAGAACACTCCTATTTTTACCCGACTACGGAGTGTTATAATTTTAACCGGCTATGTATGTACGTTCATCTGCTCCCTCATAGCTCCTCAACTACTTATTAGACCTGGACAAATAAGTCATCATTAAAAGTGTCTTAATCGTTTTTTGGTTATAGACTACATGATGTCTCTGAATCTGATATGACGCCCTCTAGTGGTCATAAAGTACCTACTGTGTTTAAAATTAAATTTGAGATAAATATGTTATATCATTAGAGAGCGCGTTACTTGTACATTTCAACAAAATATATATAATTGTAAACTTGTACATTTCATCACTCGTGACTTTAACCGTATTTATTCGATTACTCGCTTTTTATCGTAGTTGGGCTTTAGTTTTTTTTACATTTACCTTCTGTCTATACACTCAAGCAACCGAGGAAACAAATCTCGTTCCTTAATTAGAAACACATAACACACATTCATAACTAAACTCTACAAACATACCTCTAGATGTGATTAATAGCTCTAGAAACAGTGTTATTGACATAACAACTATTCCCAAATTACACCCTAACTGAACTAACTTAGTCTCTTAATAACATATATACATTGGGGAGTAGAATAGATCTGTCCAATTATCGTTAGGTAAACATACGAATATTAAATTCATTTTCTTTCTAGAGAGAGCTAATCTCGCATGCAATTTATTAATTAGCAGCAGTGTGAATATTATTCATTCCCGCCTTTTATGTTGCCCTAGCGAGGTCTTTCAGGGTGTAATTTTATGAACGTGAATAAAATATGTACCAACTTCACAGAGCAAAAATGTATTCCTGATTTATTCACGGCAATAATAATAATGAATGACTTTTGTTTTCACTTACGTTCTTTGCCAGAGGAATAAATAAAAAAATACTGCCGATAAAAACAAGAAAAGTGCTACAAATTTCTTCATTTTGTACTGTGTACCTAGATTAGTGGTGACGGAGTAAGACTACAATTCTCCATTCCCTATCTACACCGTGGATGATTTAAAGGCAACTAACGGATATAATATGAATGTAACATCTGTCTAAGAGAAGGAAAACTCTAAATAAAACTCTACACCAACATGTCCGACCAGCATCTTTTAGTAGGTCAAATTCCCTAATTTTAGGGAGAATGCTTGAGCTCAGCAGTGGAGCTGAGGCAACCTCAATATGTGAAAATCTCGGACAAAAATAAAAGTGTGCGTGATCGATGGACATCAAACAGTTTCTTCCTATTTATTTAATTAATAGTTGTTTCACGGTCTGTTTACCTCTTCGGCAAAAAGACATCTAAACGTTTATGCATTATATTAAGCCTAGTGCATAAACAGATATCTGGGCAGTACTAAGCCCTAGGTTTTGGCGTAAAAAGTGAAACGAGTATTTGATAACCCATTGCAGCACGTAACTCCTCCTAAACGCCTGGACCGATGTTCACGAAATTTTTTGTGTGTGTTCAAGAGGATTCGAGAATGGTTTAGGTTCATAATTGGACCCGGTAGGTGGGGCTTTATTTGAACAGAACAATGGGTGTTAGGTCAGCTAGTAGTATATAAAAAATGAGGGCTATGCTAGGTATTTCTCTACGTGATAAAATCCGGAACACTTAAATTCGTAGAACGGGTGTAACCGACATAGCCCGCAAAGAATTGGCAAGCCACATCGCTCGTCGAACCGACAACCATTGGGTAAGAAAGGTTCTCAAGTGGCGACCACGAATCGGCAAACGCAGCGTAGGATGAACCCCTAATAGGTAGACTGACGACATCTTGAAAGTCGTAGGGAACCGTTGGATGCGAGTGGCACAGGACCGCTCCGAGTGGCATTCTCGTGGGGAAGCCTATGTACAATAGTGGATATCTATAGGCTGATAGATGGAAGGATATAAAAGACACAGGAAAACACGATAGTTTTTATTATTAATTACACTTTGGGTGATATGGCTATAAAAAATCTTAGCAGGCTTCTTTTATATATGATCTATGGCAACACTATGAAAATCTCAAAAGCCTTCTGGCACTTAAATGTCACAATATATTACGTTCGTTAATAACCTCACGTAGGAAGTTTGCATGAATATTATGGCGGCAATTAATATGGAAATGATGTTAGGCTTTCGTAAATGACCTATAACAAGTTCTATTTCACGTATTTTATCGCGTTTGTATTTGATTTTTGATTTCCCGACGTTTCAAACACTTTACAGCATACGTAGTCTCGAACGGTCCCTCCGTATATACATTTTCACTTTACAGTGAAGTTCGAAACGTCGGGCAAACATAAATCAAATACAAAAAAGATAGCCTGTAAAATAATTTTATTCACAATGTGTAATACTCGCGTAAATATCAGAAATCATTAATTTCTATTTTATAAAATTTAAGAGAGGTAGGAGACAATGTCATCTTTTCGTCATCCTTTTAGACTAGACAATTTGAATTTAGAAAACAATTTAACTAAAAATTATTAAACTTGAAAGCAAAGTCGAAAAAATCCTATGCGAACTCTTCAAACCAACGGGATAAGTTGATTTCTATCCCATTATAGAGATGACTCGTGCCCAATCATGTGATGCTAAAAAAAAAAAACTAGAACTCTATAACATTTGACCTGATTTTTTTTTTGGGTGGGCTGCGGTCGGCGCGCTCCTCGCACCACTCCGTCCGGGGCGACAGACGGGCGTAAGCACGTAACACCCGCAACCCACCCGAAAACCACGTCGCCTTCGTCGTTGGGCCGACCACCGGAGCAGGGTTACTTGTCATCAGTGGTCGGCCCGACGGAATACCCCTACATGGGGTACCCTCCCATCGACCAACCTCCCCCCCCTCGGGGAACATTCGACTTGATGAAGTGTGAGAATTCTTTCCAATGTCGTCTCAGCTCACGTCCTACTGCTGGGCTCGAGCCTCCTCCAAATAGGAGAGAAAATGATCTACTATAGAGTCAGACATATAGAGGTTCATTCAAGGTTTCCTTCTGTTCCAAAAATATTATATGCATATTATGAACTTCTGTATGGTGACGGAGTGAGAATACAAATCAGTACCCCTTCTTTGGCCCGAGGGTGTCGTAAAAGACGACTAAGGGATTAAATATGCATATAAAATCAACGCATGAGAAGGAAAACCCGAAATAGAACCCTATACATACCCGCAGGCATTCACACTCCCTTCACTTTCTTCACGGTAGGCATCGGCCTAGCAAAGGTCCATGAGCGGTAGCAACACTTACCATCAGGTGTACTATTTGTTCGTTTTCCAACCTTTTGCTATAAAAAAACTAAACCCAACACGTCTGAACAGCGTGGTTATGTATGTTGTATGCGTGAGTATTGTATGCGTCGTATTGCCTTTAGTCGTCTTTTACGACATCCACGGGCAAGAACCTACGTCATAACCGTAACTAATAATTAGAGAATAAATTATATATTCTTCTTCCTATCATTCCATGCACGTCCCGCTATTGGGCTCAGAGATATTGAGCTACCATTTCACGCTGATAAAATGGTATGACATATTTTTTATGTCTTCTTCTTCTTGTTTAATGGAAATAAGCTAGAATAATATGATCTATTGGTGCCAGTGTGGAGTTATAATGTTTATTCTTCACGTCTTCAGTCTATGTATTTTAATCATAGTCGTTACCGCTGATTAGGTGCTGACAACCAAATCATGGTTCCTCTGAAAAATTTGGCAGAATATGAAAATGCACGTAATTTGCCTTTATACCATTTTCACTACAGCAAAAAAATTTCAGCAAAATTATTCAATATAATATTGTAAAACACTAAAATAATGAATAAAATTTAAAAGCGCTACATGACATTTTGACATTGCCGTCAAAAGTCTCTAGTTTTATATAAAATTTTCTTGTATCAATGTCATCTACCTCTCACAATCGACTTTTATAACATATAGTCATATATAAATAAGAAAGAGTGATGAATTGTGTTGTTACTCTGTGATATATTTATTATTACTCTGTTATAAACAGTGTTGCTGTATTCAAAAAACTAAATAGAATTCGTAGTACACTATATATTTGCTACGGCAAAAAGCTTCCATGTTAATGCTTGTTTCACGTTTCAGTAAAAACTGCATTTCAAATTAAAACCAAGTTTGTTTTTCAGTAGAGCGCTCGCCGGGCTCCACGGAATAATTACGGCAAACAGCACTCCAGTTTATACCATTCACTAGAGAAAATTTTAATATAAAACTATGATATGAGATCATTTTCTAAATAACCTGTATTTATATTTGTCTTATTTTTCATTTTACCATTGACTAAATAAATCATGTTTTCCGTGTGATGACGGAGTAAAAATACCATTCATGATCCCATATCTTGTTCGTGGATGTCGTAAAATACGACTCGGAAATATAATAGTCATATAATATCTATGCACGAGAAGGAAAACTCGAAATGAAACCGTATACCTATCCATTTTTCCAAAGTGGTGTAGTAGGTCACTGTCAGTGGCGTAGCGGCGGAGGGGCGGACCGCCCCGGGCGCCACTATTAGAAGGGCGCCAAAATTGGAAGAAAAATATTTGTGGCGGACACTTTTTTTTTGGGGCTGGGTTACGGTTGGCGCACTCCTCGCACCACTCCGTCCAGGGCGCCATAGGGGCGTAAGCACGCACACCCGTAACCCATGACCGTGACGGACTAAATCCCCGGTCCAGTCACCCGCGGCCTCGGCTAGGGCGGCATGAAGCGCAGGTAGTCGCGCCTACGCCGCCCCAGTCACCGGCGGCGGTTCGCGTCGTCGAGGAGATGCTCCTCGCGCACGTACTCCGCCGCCCCCTTCCGCGAGACTACTGCTTCGCAGAAGGTTGCGACCGCGTCTCAGTTCACCCAGCACCGAACACAAACTCACAAACCTCGAGCGTATGCTGCGCCGTGTCCTCGTCGCAAGCGCAGTGGTGGCATGACGTTGTACTCTTCCTCCTAACGATCGTGTACAAGTATTTGGCAAAGCATCCATGGCCCGTCAAAACCTGCACCAGTCGGAAGGAGAGCACCCCGTGCCGCCGTTTTAACCACTGCATCAGCACTAGCCGGAAGGCCTCCATGGTCCGCACACCGAACCGAGGCCTCTCCAGCCGGACTTCCCAACGGGTAATGACGTCTCAGCCGGCGTCGACGCGCCAGACGCTGAGCTCCCTCAAAGAGATCACACTGCCCACCGCTCGCACCCCCGACACCTGTCGATACAAACCGGCGAGCATTTCCGCCTCCAGGTCCCACGGGGGAGCCCCGGCCAACAGGCATGCTGCCTCCGTCGACACCGTGCGATATCCGCGTATGGCCCTGACCGCCATGGCCCTCTGTGATCGCCACAGTAGAGCCCTGAGTCGGACGATCAGGGACCCCGCCCACATCGGCGCGCCATACAGGGCCATCGACCAGATGACCCTCGCATACAGCCGTCGACACGTAGTGCTCGGTCCGCCCACGTTCAGCATATGCCACGATAGGGTGGACGCCGCGCCCATGAGCCGTGGAGCAAGCCTGCGAAAATGCTCCCGGAACCACCAATGCCCGTCGTGCACCAGGCCCAAATACTTCATATGGGCCCGGATGCTGATATCAACCGAATTGACGGTGATCGAGACGTCGATGGGAGGGCCTATGCGGGGCCTGTGGAACAGGACGACCTCCATCTTGTCCAGGGCTACCCTCAACCCCAAAGCCCCGATCCGCCTGACGATCTCTTTGGTACCTAGAGTCGTCAGGCTTGCCGCCTCCTCTAGCATCCCACCGCGGGCTGTGACGATCGTGTCGTCGGCGTACCAAATCACGCTCAACCCGGGCGGGAGGCTCCCCCTCCAACGCCCAGTCGTAGCCAATGTTCCACAGGGTGGGTCCAAGGACCGAATAAATGATTTAAGTAAGTCGCGAAAAGTAGAATTTTAGACTGTTTAGAGTTTATTAAACATTATTTTTATAGTGTAAATTATTAATGTTTTAACACAGTCATGTTATTTACACCTGTACTTACATAGTTTTGAAATAAATATTTTTCTCTCAATTCTTTCATTTCGTTACGGTTTCTTACCAACACCAACAATTATTATTTTTACGATGTCAAAAGGGCGGCAAATTATAACTCCGCCCCGGGCGACAGTGACACACGCTACGCCACTGGTCACTGTCCTTCCTATTGTGAAGGAGGCTCGGGCCCAGCAATGACAAATCGGGACGTATATGTACTCTGATGATGATGATGGAATTATTTTTAGTACATACCTACTAGATGACATCAAACACTAGATCAATTACTAAATAACGGTAATATCAAAGTTTGATATTGCCTATTATTTTTTATTAAAGAAAATACGTTTTCTAGATCTTATAATAAAAATTAAATATTATACCTACCTATCTGTCGTTTAGTTTAGTACGTCATCATCATCATCATCATCATTTCGGCCTATCGCCGTCTACTAATGGACTTAGGCCTCCCTCATGACTCATGTTACACCACAAAATACGGTCCTGTGTCGCCCGCATCCAAGGACGCCCAGCAACTTTTACGAGGTCGTCGGTCCACCTAGTGGAGGGAGCATCCTACAGCGTCATCCGATACATGGGCGCCACTCGAGAACCTTTCTTCCCCAGCAGTTGTCGGTTCGTCGAGCGATGTGGCCTGACCATTGCCACTTCAGCGTCCTAATTCTTCGTGCTATGTCGGTTACACCCGTTCTTCTGCGGATTTCCGTATAGTAGTAATCCGTTTTCGTTAGTATATGTAATAGTACAATATTATATTCATCTCAGCTCATGCACGGTCTACGGCTAGGCTAGACTTCTCCATATGAGGAAATTGAGCTATACCACACTGTTTAGTCGTGTTGGCATTTTTTTTATGGGTGGGCTATGGTAAGCGCACGCGCGGTCCAGTCCGTCCGGGGCGATGAAAGGACGGCGCGCGAGCCCATAACCCACCCGTACCCACGTCACCTCGTTGTTGGGCCGGCCACCGGAGCAGATGTGACTTGTCGTCAGTGGTCTAGTCGTGTTGGCATAAGGATTTATTTCAAGTTTTCCCTCTCTATGCATATTTACATACCACATCCTTTGGCGTTTTTTAAGACAACCACAGGTAAAATAGCCGGTGGGATCTAGAATTAAAGGCAACTATTTTTAAAATCTATCTATATCTGAGCAGCAGACGTTGTTCGATAAAATCTAAAAAAATCCTGATAAACAACAGTATCATTATAAACCATCTTCCAATTGTAAATATATAAACTATCTAAGAAAACAATTCTAAAACAATCCAAAAATAATTCATTATCATTTCAGCTTATATAAGTCCCACTGTTGGGCTTGAGCCTATTCCACAATACTATTGGGCTTGAGCCTCCTCCATAATGGGAGGGATATTGACCTTTCTATATCATGCTGGTCTAACAGGTTGATATAGGGTTTTATTTCGAGTTTTTCTTCTCTTGCACAAATGTTATATGCATATTATATCCCTTAGTCGTCTTTTACGACATCCACGGGCGAGATAGGGAATTGTATTCTTACTTCGTCACCACACGAAAAAACAGACTCCTATTAAATACAAATTAATAAATTAATTTGAGATTACAATATCTACGTTTATTACTTTTATTAACAACCAATGCCAAACTAAAAGATAGCACCGATTTGAAGCTCTTGAAGTTTAATATGGAACAATTTACAGCAGCTATATTCCAAGTCGAATGTAACTTGTGCAGAGTGAGATGAGTGAACTTATGTAATTAGCCACGATCCTGTTACGTGTTATTGTAACAGCCTTGTACTTAAATCTCTAACCATAATTAATACCTCGCTAAACTTTAATACAATTGCTCGAGTGGACCGTAATTTGTAACGCCAGGCACACTCTTTACAGATCGGAATTGAAGACATGAAGAAGTGGCTTCCACCTGCATCACCGTAAACTCCTTCCCTACTAATTTATATGCACGGGCTTGATCTAACATAAGAGTCTGTAAGCAATCTTCCTTCCTTAAGGAGGCTGCAAAAAGGTATGCCAAACATATACAGATACGTGTTTATACCGTAGCGAGTCAACAAGGGACCGTTCTAGTCGAGGATCTAGGTAGATAGAACGCGAACAATCCAACGTGGACCTAACATAAGACACGACATCTCGATTTGCATCGGATGTTACATAAGAGGTATACAAAATTCCAGTACAGCAAAGAGTCAGCAGAATCCAAAGCAAAGAGAGGAAACATATTGGATTCAAGCCCCACGATTACCAAAAACGACTTTAATATAATTTAATTTACATTATTGAAGTTAATCTCTAAGTTATATGAATTAATAAAAGCCATATGCATATTCATTAAATTGTTTACATCAGGTTGCCTTAAAACGCTTATCTTAGAATTAATTTCCGACGAAATCTGTGGGATTAACTCATGCCGCTTACCGACGTGGTTTTAAACAAAGTTCATAATGATTAATTAATATCTAGGAGCGGCAATAACTTTGTGAAAAAACTATAATACATCTAAAGTTTGGATCCATGATAAAAATAATTTTATCTCTGTATAAATCCTCTTTGGAAAATACGTCGGTCCAAGTGACCACGAGCATTCCCTTGCACCATAAATCAATCTATCATCATTATTTATTTACAAATATTCTAGATGCCCTCCGCCCGCTCCGCTGAGCTAAAATTGAACTTCGTGATTAACTATTAAAATAAAATTTTTGATAAAAAAAAAATAGTCAGTCAAATCAATCCAATAAGAGCTCACATATCTTGAAGTCTTGTTGTAGTCTTATTGGTTTTATTTTTAATTACATTTATAACAGGATCCCAGCTTGATGGTAACACCCAGCCATCTTCTCTATTGAAATTTTATGTTACTTTGATCTCAATAACTTCACGTATCATTTTAGGCAGGTATCAATGTTCTTTTGCGTGGATATGACAGCACACATTATGTCTATGAAAACAGTCGGGTCAGGTCCATGCCGGCCATAACATCAGGTTTGATAAACCATAAATACATGTTTCAGTATTTGTCAAATCTCATCTGAATGTATGGCTACAATAAACGTAGTAGTACAGTACCAAGGATACTAGAGAGCTTGACGGTACCTATATATGAGTTTTAAGATGGATTACTATTAGCCTTAAGATAGATTGAAAAAACAAATCGGTGATGAATCCGCTTTTTCTGCTATTCGGGTTAGAAGCTGTTTGCAGGCAACACAATTGTGGAAACAATTTAGCGATTTTACTACGACCACGTGTTAGAAGGAAATCTGTGTGCATAATTTTTCTGGTATTATAATACATTAACGCCTGTCCCTGAAGCTCCAAATTAACCGAAAATACACCTGCAAATACTGGCAAGGTTTGTTCAGTAGGTTCAAAACTGTTCAGTAGGCTCTACACTAGATTTTGCACAATTTAACTCCTATCTTAAGAATACGCCTATGACATAAAGAGGATTTCGCAGTCCCTTTTGATTTAATACGAAAATTAGTTTGCCAAATAATTATAATTTCTTTGAAGTTTTCTTCTGACATGTTATACTTGTAATATGTATTTAATCTTTTAGGAAACATCCAAGACAAATCTTTTGTAAGTCTCGTAAAGCATTATTCATTAACTTCATTCTTATAATATTAATAGAATAAAAATTACATCTAGACAGACTGAGAATACAGTCTATTACCATCCCTTCTATTCCCAGAGATGTAGTAAAACGACTGTCTACACACCTGGGCCGCCAGTTCGCTGGCAGGAGCCGGATTAGTGCCGACGGTGATCCCGGCAGCTTAGATTGAAGTCGGACAATTTTAATAGTCACGGTATGTAGCGTTCACAATTAATGATTGCCAATTGCTCAGAGAGATTGCACGTGTTTTCAGAATTATTACGACGTTTAAATATTTGCAATAAAGGGCGAGGAGAATAATAGTGATCTGTTATTAGCAGTTATCATAGGTAGACCCCTCAAACACCAAACCAAACACCAATCTGTTGGATTAGATAATCTTAACAAGTCGCAGTTGTTACAGTACTAGTAAAAACTTAAATGGTGACGGAGTAAGAATACAATTCACCACCCCGTTTTATGTCCGTATGAGTCATAAAAGGCTATTAAAGTATTACAATATGCAAATGATATCTCTACAAGAAAAGGAAAACTTAAAATTAAATCCTAGGCCAGTCCCCTGACTAGTGTGATACAGTAGGCCAATTTCGCTCCCTTTGTAGAGGAGGCTCGAGCCCAGTAGTGGGACGTATATAAGCCGCAAGGATGATGAGAATGAGGATTTCTTAAAAACATTTATATAATTAACAAATCAGAATCAGTTTTGGATCCCTAGTACATAGCTGCTTTGAGCAGTAGAGGTTTATTAATTTCATTACTTTTTCCTTACGTTATTTTTTTTAGTTAATAGAAAACAATAACACATCACTATTACTTCAAAGCCGACGGGCTACTACAGAATGAGTAGAGAAGCTTGCCGACGATTAATATGCGTGCAGGCCGCCGGCAAGATTGTTTCAAAATAAGGTCGTCGGGCCGGCGGCTTATATATCTACTGTACCTTAGGGATGAAAACAGGTAACATATAAGAACAAACATTGTTGCAAGATTTGGAAATTTATGCATAATAAGAACGGTATAGAATGCCAACCGGGCAGCAATATAAGCTAATTTCTCATCCAACCTAACAATGGGAATACATAAGCATGTGCCGCAAAATAAATTTAAACATATTTCAATTAATTGTGTTTCTAATAAATTTGTATTATATTATTATTACACAGTTCTCTAAATAAATATAGTGTATATACGAATAAATAAACAGAAATATATGAAACAGTAATCAAAACTTCGTAGCTTTAATATTGGTTACACAACTACATTTTATGTTTACATAAGAATTGTGTTTGTTCTTTATTTTAACATTCTAATTTACACTGTATCGTATTTATTTTGGTATTGAAATTATCGTGAGATCGATAAATATTAGAATAACGGTAAAACACTTACGTGCTGAGATCGATTACGTGGACTGCACGCCGGGGCTTCGCGAACGCCGCCGCGCACTCGCCCTCACTGGTGATGAGTATCGGATATGATCGAAACCCGGGTCGACGTAATCGATCTCAGCATGTGAGTGTTTTGTCGTTATAGATATTCTAATATGTATCATACTTATTTAGATTTACTGAAAACTAGCAACCCACCCAGTGGGAATACCAGGATAAAATATAGCCTAGTTTACGCGCCCAACAGTGGGACGTATGTGGGCTGCGATGATGATGATGATGATTACGCGCTGATGTTATAGCTTTCTGATGTTTAGCTAAAGAATTTTTGAAATCGGTCCAGCCGTTTTGAAGATTACCCGGAACAAACAGACAGACAGACAAAAATTTTTTAAACTGTATTTTAGGCATAGGTGTCGCGCAAATAACCGTGTGAGCATGAAAAAAGTCTATTATTTTGACATTACAAACAGACACTCCAATTTTATTTATTGATATAGAATAGATATACAGTACATACACATTACAGAGGACATTCTGAAAGTCACAAGTAACGGTTCCATGCAGGTGGCACAGATCCGCTCTGCGTGGCATTCAAGTAGGCAAGCCCATGTGCAATAATGGATATTTATGGGTTGATGGATGGATGGATATTACTACTTGTACTCACTGTTTAACTATAAAAGGAATACATATAACAGTCCCAAGAAATAATGCACAATCCTTACATATAGTGCTAGTCACATGTGTTAGTACAGTTTTATTTCTAGTTTTCTTTCTCTTGCATAGATATCACCTTTATTTTATATCGTCTTTTACGATATCCCAGGACAAGAAAGAGAGTGGTGAATTATATTCCTACTCTGTCAACACACAGAATCATCTTCATGACTACACGGCAATTAAGTTATACTTAGCACTTGATATTATTTGAAAATTGCTGCCAATGTAGGTAATAAAAGTTATTTTATTCGTAATTTCAGTCTAATATGTCGAAAGTTTAGATAATAAAAGATATCTTATTCGAACTTTGCTCTAATATGTTTAGTTGTTAGAAAACGAACAACTGTAATATTATTAGGGTAAGAATATATTTACATGAACTTTTTATCTAAGTAACAAATAATCAAATGTATAATTTCAAATTTAAAGTCATTTATCTATACCAATAAATAAAATTGAAGTGTCTGTTTGTAATGTCAAAATAATAGGCCTTGCTCACGCGATTATTTACACTATACATATGCCTAAAAATCACTTTATATTTTTTTTTTGTCTGTCTGTCTGTTTGTTCCGGATAATCTTCAAAACGGCTGGACCGATTTAAAAAATTCTTTCGACAACGGAAAGTTATAATATCGGGGAGTAAACTAGGCTATATTTTATCCCGGTATTCCCACGGGAACGGGAACTACGGGCGACAGAAACCGAAGTGAAGCGAGAGCGGGTTGCTAGTTATACATAAACTCTGCGAGGGCATTTGCCTATTGTCAATTTAAACAATTTACCTTTTAATTTACAAAAGCATGCAATAACTACTGAGAAGATCCGGCAAGAAACCCAACGGTCTTCCAATTTTTTTACTCTTTTTACTGACTACTTTTGTTTAAAATTGTGTATTATCTATTTTGAAACTAATACTAAACGTATTAACTCCAAAATTATGCTTCTAACCACGATAAAATATAATCACCTTGGTCAGACGTATTGGCATTAGGTTTTATTTCGAGATTTCCTCCTCTTGCATAGATATTATATGCACATTATATCCCTTAATCGTCTTTTACGATACCCACGGGTAAGAAAGGGAGTGTTAATTGTAATTACGTTTAAATAAAATCTTAGATTTCCCTTTTTATTATAAACATTAAACTTCCTTGGATGAATGATATCTGAATGGATAAACTTATATAATCTGTAATAAACATCTACTAAGAGTAAGAAAATGAACGAATATTTCCTACGTTTCATAACAAAGTAATATGTTGGGTAAATTACCAAAAGTAATACAAATCTCCAGGCAATTATCTGTCTACAACGATCATTACAGTCAACCCGGCAGGCTACCAGCCAGATAAGCATTGCGAGAATAATACCTATACAAATTACATGGGGACGTTAGGGTAAGCGGCCCCACATAATTTGCTTTCATTGCGATCCTTGTATTAATACTTAATCTACCAAAAGTAATATGGTGCGGCAAACGAATCCTTATCTACAGAGAAACATTAGGCGTCTCGTTTTTATCTATAGTTATTTTCTTTTTATACATTCGTCGAAATGTTTTGTTCTTGTTGAGATACAGTACAAACTGTCATTAATTTTCTTTTTGTGTAACTAAATATCTTGAACTTTAGTATTATCTCATAGTATTCAGCTATTCATCAGTTTTATAATCTTAATTATCAAAATAAGCCGTTCAATAAGAAGGATAATGCCCTATTAATGGGATTGGTATGCGGTTTGATTGATAACGGTTGGTGATATAAGTTTCCTAGGAGGATTTTACTACTCATTCTCTTAACAGTCTCTCTGACGATTTTTACGACTACCATAGAAAGGAAAGTGGTGGTGATAACGATGTTAAGAAATTGATACCGGTGGTCAGTCCAAATAGGGATGGTGAGATAATACGGCAGTTTATAGGGCAGTATGCCGGCCTACCATCATCCTGAATGTCAAAAATGGGGTATGGGTACTCACTTTTTAGTTTCGATATATCGTCTAAAAAAATATCGGTGATAAGCATCAATATTTTTAAATAATAATATGGATATTTCGTTATTTTATCAACAGCCCTATGCCGGACTATATCCTTGAGTCACATGCATAATTAAGGAACTCAAACGTTCCTTTAGACATGCACGTTATATTTAATCATCATCGTTTCAGCTCATATACGTTCCACTGCTTGACTCGAGTCTCCCCAATATGGGAAGAAAATTGGCTTACTTTTTTTTTTTTTTGTGGGTGGGCCGCGGTCGGCGCGCCTCCGCACCACTCCGTCCGGGGCGACAGAGGGGCTTAAGCACGCAACTCCCGCGACCCACCCGAAAACCACGTCGCCTTCGTCGTTGGGCCGACCACTGGAGCAGCGTTAACTTGTCGTCAGTGGTCGGCCCGACGGAATACCCCCTATTGGGGTACCCTCCCATCGACCGACGTCCCCCCCTCGGGGAGGACGTCGGTCTTTCCTCACGCGGTCGGCCTCTCGGCGGGTGACGGACTAATCCCCGGTCACGTCACCCGCGGCCTCAGCTAGGGCAGCATGAGGCGCAGATAGTTGCGCCTGCGCCGCCCCAGTCGCCGGCGGCGGATCTCCTTATCGAGGCTGCGCTCCTCACGCAGGCGATCCGCCGCCTCCTTCCGCGAGATCACTGTCTCGCAGAAGGCTGCGACCGCGTCCCAATTCCCGACGCTGTCGACCATCGCCCTAGCGATAGCCGGCAGCGTCAGGTCCGTACCGATGATTGCGACGAGTTCACAGCGCTGCACTGCCCAAGCCCCGCAGGCCTCGAGCGTATGGCGCGCTGTGTCCTCGTCGCAATCGCAGTGGTGGCAGGACGGTGTACTCTCCCTCCTCACGACCTTGTGCAGGTATTTGGCGAAGCACCCATGCCCCGTCAAAACCTGCACCAGTCGGAAGGAGAGCACCCCGTGCCGCCTCTCCAACCACTGCATCAGCACCGGCCGGAAGGCCTCCACGGTTCGCACCCCGAACCGAGGCCTCTCCAGCCGGACTGCCCAACGGGCGATGACGTCTCGGCGGGCGTCGACGCGCCAGGCGGTGAGATCCCTTAACGAGACCACACCGCCCTCCGCTTGCACCCCCGTCACCCGCCGATATAGTCCGGCGAGCATCTCCGCCTCCAGGTCCCACGGGGGAGTCCCGGCCAATAGGCACGCTGCCTCCGTCGCCACCGTGCGGTATCCGCGGATGGCCCTGACCGCAGTGACCCTCTGTGGTCGCAACAGAAGGGCCCTAAGTCGGGCGGTCATGGACCCCGCCCACACCGGTGCGCCGTACAGGGCCATCGACCGGATGACCCCCGCGTACAGCCGTCGGCACGCAGCGCTCGGTCCGCCCACGTTCGGCATAAGCCACGATAGGGCGGACGCCGCGCCGACGAGCCGTGGAGCGAGCCTGCGGAAATGCTCCCGGAACCACCATCGCCCGTCGAGCACCAGGCCCAAGTACCTCATATGGGCCCGGATGCTGATGTCGACCGAGTGGACGGTGATCGAGACGCCGATGGGAGGGCTCATAGTGCGCCCATGGAACAAGAGGGCCTCCGTCTTGTCCAGGGCGACCCTCAACCCCAGCGCCTCGATCCGTCTGACGACCTCCTCGGTACCCGAGGTCGCCAGGCTTACCGCCTCTTCTAGCGTCCCACCGCGGGCTGTGACGAGAGTGTCGTCGGCGTAACAAAGCACGCCCAGCCCGGGCGGGATGCTCCCCCTCAACGCCCAGTCGTAGCCGATGTTCCACAGGGTGGGTCCGAGGACCGACCCCTGTGGGACACCGCACGTCAGGGGCGTAAAATTGGCTTACTATACCGCATTCAAACATGGTGGTATGAGGTTTTATTTCGAGTTTTCTTCTCTTATATAGATGTTATGCGCATATTATTTCGCTTTTACGATACCTACGGGCAAGATGGCAGGTGGTGAATTGTATTCATTTACTTAATAATATATCTTTATATAAATATTTCTTGTGTACGTGTCTATGTCACTGAACTCCTCCTAAACGGCTGGACCGATGTTGATGAATTTTTTTGTGTGTATTGAAGGGGATTCGAGAATGGTTTAGATTTACAATTGGACACTGTAGGTGGCGTTGCTGTAATCTATATTAAACAGAACAACGTCTGTTGGATCAGCTGGTAATTTAACAATTTCTATTGTTTTATTAAAAGATATTGATAGTTGAACTGTTCAATGACTGTCTGAGAAAAGTTTTTATTATATTTGTCTTCATGAGAACTTTAGAGATTCCAGTTTGGTTTGCTAGTAAACTTTGTATTTTAACATTTACACTAGAACGGTTCCGCAGAGTAGTTTCCGCCGTATCTTTATTTATTTTTCAGGGGTTGTTATAAAAGTTGTTTGGATTGTGACTTCGAAAGTCATGTTGTATCTATCTAATATTTTACTTTCAGTTCAAGAAGAGATTCAAGTTACAAATACTGAAAGTTGTAATTCCTCTTTAAATAAAATTTTATTACCGAACCGGTTTCGTTTTTGTAATTCTATATTGCTGGGCAGGTTTTAGGTTTATTTTTGAAGTCAACTTTTTTCAACTTGTTAGTGTGAACAAAAATCGTAAAACTCGCATCATTGTTGGGTGTACTAAAAGCGTGAAACTCACGTCATCGTCACCGCACGCTTCCTTATATACTGTGTATATATACATGTACATAGATACACCTCCGTATTTTGGATCACAATATGACATATTGCCTTGTGGCACCTTTGAGAGCACATAATTTAAGGGAGGCAGACATTTGATTGACGATCCAAAAATAGCAACTGCACGTTCAGAGTTTTAAGTTATCACTGCTGTTCAGGGGATTCGAGAATGGTTTAGATTCACAATTGGACTCGGTAGGTGGCGCTTTATTTGTACAGAACAACGTCAACGTTGGGTCAGCTAGTTTAATATATATGTTAAACAGCAATAATAATTTTTACTCACAGTCTGTACACTACACGGTCAAAAGGAGCCTTCAATTGACCGGGTGTATAAATAAAATTAATCAAATATAAGTATTAAATATCTAACACTAAGTTTATATAGAAATTAGCTTGTATAATTAGCAAAATCAACTTGTTTCAGAAGGCATCCTAATCAAAGTGGTTTATATTTAATTAAAAAGCCAATTTAGTAAAACAATTGGCTTAATTAGGTCGATAAATTGTAAGCTCTGTCCGATTGGTTTGGTATGTTTTGATATCGAGTTTTGAATTTTAGCAACTATCAAAATAGGTTCCTTGATCAGCTGCTACGACATCTACAAAAAATCAACTGTTGTTAAACTACGTTCTCAATCCATCACTGCTCGGCAAATAAATCTAAACATACAATAATAAAAAATCTATACTTAATCATTAGCTTCAGCATCGTCATCATTATCGCAACCCACATACGTCCCACTATTGGGCTCTGGACTCCTCTACAATGGGAGGGAATTTGACCTATTATACTATACTGGTCAAACATGTTGGTATAGGGTTTCATTTCGAGTTTTCCTTTTCTTGCATAGATGTTATGTGCATATTATTTCCCTTAGTCGTCTTTTACCACATCCACGAGTAAGATAGGGAATGGTGAATTGTTTTCTTACTTCGTCACCACACGGAAATTAACATAATTAAGTAATTGATCATTAACTTAATATTTCAAAAATGCATTTTATTCCAAACGATGTCAAGGACTCATAATTTGGTTAATAAGTTGCCACTCTTAGAATAATAACATATAGAAGGATAGTGTCGGTACGTAAGCCATCAAAAATATGAAGCAAACAATACTACATGCGTGCAAGCGATTACACACGTATACACGCATACCACTATACATATTATGAAATCAAATTTTGTTTTGATTAACATAAATCGTCGAAATACTTTTAGAAGTAATTTTAATATACTTTTTACGTTTCTCAAATGTGTTGTGACACCATTTGAATGCACAAGCCGTCATAATAACCTATTTATTTTTTAAGATTTGCGTACTTACGTGCAGTACAGTGACCTTGTACATTACGGAACGGTTCCGGCATAAGCTTCATTAGGCTGCAATTGAAATGCTTCACTTTTTGTGCGCGAACTTACCTTCTATACGTTATTATTCTAAGTTGTCACTTTATTGTTATCGTTATCTTAATCATCACAGCAAATATACGTCTCACTGATGCGCTCGAACCCTCCTTCACAATGGGAGGGCAACTGACCTACTCTGCCACGCTGGTTGGTTGTGTTGGTACAGGATTTTATTTCGAGTTTTTCTTCTTTTGCATACATTTTTTATACTTTTTACATCCCTGAGTCATCTTTTACTACACCCACGACAAGATAGGAGGTGGCGAATTGTATTCTTACTCCGTCACCAGACAGAAAATTTGGTGAATGAAAATAGTATCTTTAGTGATATTTACAGCTTATAAAAATGCCTTTTTAATTTTTAATTAATATTTAAAGGGAAAAAGATAAAATCTTTACAAAATGCTATAAATAAATATACACAAAATGTTAAGAAGACAGCAAGCATTTGTCCCTGTCAGAGATGATCCAGCGACGGATTGATGCGTAGCGTAATAAGTGTATCTGTCATAAAATATAAACTCAGGCATAGCTTAACCGAGTAGACAATTTTTCACACTGAAATTTGGATATTAAACTAGAAAGAAAGAAAGCTCATTTATTTCGATCTCAGTGATAAATCGATACAGAATCATCTATCTATACCAATAAATAAAATTGGAGTGTGTTTGTAATGTCAAAATAATAGTCTTTTTTCATGCTCACACGGTTATTTGCACGACACCTATGCCTAAAATAGCAATTAAAAAAATTTTGTCTGTCTGTCTGTCAATTTGTTCCAGGTAATCTTCAAAACGGCTGGACCGATTTCAAAAATTCTTTCACCAATGGAAAGCTATAATATAAGGGGGTAAACTAGGCTATATTTTATCCCGGTATTCCCACGGGAACGGGAACTACGCGGGTAAAACGACTATAACCTATAAGCGAAGCGAGGGCGGATTGCTAGTATAAGTATAAATTCCAAAGAGTATACTAAAATATAACTTCAAATCTATGCTTAAAATTGTACTAAAATAAATTACAAAAATAAACTAAAAATACATAGAAGGCAAAGATGTAATAGAAAGATCGAAAAAGGTCCTATATCAGCATAAGCTGCACCGAGACGGCGTAGCGCTGGTTTTCGTATAGAACAGGGGTACCCAATCTTTTTTTGGTCAGGGACCACTATGTAAGTATAATAAAAATAAACTGTAATAATCAATCTGAAACTTTAAATAAAAACTCAATAGGAAATTACATAAAAAGAAATAATAATAATTTTAAAATAAACTTATTTTGTATTAATGTGATTTTTGAGCGTGCATCTTTGGTACGAGTTCGGCTATCTTAGGCCTAACATTATTACTCAAAGTTACACGCAAATCATCACATAATTTTAAGCGATTCCTCGCCTTGTTTTTAATTACAACGAAGCAGAAAGTTCTTGTTCATAGGTGTTCACAGGAGTGGTAGGACCACACTGTCGACAGTTATCTGTCTACAGCCGCGGGCCGGTCCGTCCGGGGTAGTACCATGCTCTCGCAGAAAATCGACGTCTGAGTAGTAGCAATTTGTTACTGCACTTCGTTCGGTGAGCGAGAGAGCCGGAAGCCCAACTTTCTGAGGGTGATTGCGTGTGGAGGGTTTTGGTGGTTTCCTTAGTATCACCGAGCCTCAACGCACGCATTCACACTCCCTTCGCTTTCTTCGCGGTAGGCAACGGCCTTGTAAAGGTCCATGAGCGGCAGCAACACTTACCATCAGGTGTACTGTTTGCTCGTTTGCCACCGTTTGCAATATAAAAAAAAACATAAATAATTTGTGTAATAATTAATCATTCGTGGACCATATTTTAGCTTCTGCGGACCACTGGTTGGGTACCATTGGTATAGAACCATAGTGGTGAACCGTATACTCAGGCTGACCATATTATTATAAATAATTACCGATTGATACTATGCCACCAGTATTGTAAAATATTATTGGTGATATAAATAAAGACATACCTAGCTGATACTAGGATATAGATAGAATATATGCAGTATGTACTTACAAAGAGTGACCAAACACTGTTTATTTATATCCATAGTAAACGAATAAACTATAGAAAACAGAGCCAGTTTCTATGTTGTATTAGAATTGGAAAACAAATATCAGTAATTTATAGATACACGGTAAGAAAATGAAAGTGATTGTAAGTTTACATATTGGAAAACTATTGCTACGGGGCTCCTCTGATCTTTTCTTTATATAATTCCTCTGTCCCGTGTGTACGTGACCGATCTCCTAAATGGCTGAAATGATTTTGGAAACGGTTTAGATTAATAATTTGACCGGGTAGATGCGACTGTGATTGATTTCTAGCAGAATTCCTTCGTATTTTTTTTTTTAGATTTGAATAGAACAGCGTCTATTGGGGCAACTATCTTGCCCTCTGTATCAGCCTCAACCCGTTAAACCCTTCAACATCAACCCTTCCCTGTCGCGTGTGTGACTAAACTACTCCTAAATAATGGAGCCGATTTTAATGAAGTTTTTTATGCGCGTTCGAGTGAATATAAAAATAGTTTAAATTAATAAATGGATACTGTAGATGGAGTGGCAAGGCATCATATTTTAGGCCGCGGGTGACTGGACCGGGGAATTAGTCCGTCACCCGCCTAGAGGCCGACCACGCGAGGAAAGACCGAAAGGGGGGGATGTCAGGCGAGGAGAGGATACTCCTCAGGGGGTATTCCGTCGGGCCGACCACTGACGACAAGTCACCCTGCTCCGGTGGTCGGCCCAACGACGAAGGCGACGTGTCACGGGTGGGTTACGGTTATGCGTATGCTTACACCCCTCTGTCACCCCGAACAGAGTGGAGCGAGGAGTGCGCCGACCGTAACCCACCCCAGTAGTGTTGCCCAAATGCAAGACCAAGACGAGACTTGGACCGGTCTTGGTCTTGCAACATCACACCTGGTCTCGTCTTGGTCTTGGTCTTGCGCACCCGAGTCTTGGTCTTGGTCTTGGTCTTGCGCACCCGAGTCTTGGTATTGCAGCAAGAGTCTTGCAAAGTTTTGCAGTTAGAATAACGTAACAGTAATTTATCATGGGAATGAAAAATCCAACTAAATTAATCAAATATCCTATCCTATCTATCCATCTGCTAGCCTATAGTTCACTATTGAATACAATACTTACCACTGGAGAAAATTACTCTTCTATTCCCCTTTGTGTTCCATTAGACAGCGTTACTACTCTTATGACAGGACTTTCGACCCTATTTTCTTAAGACGTCACCACACGAGGCAGTTGATACAATAAATTTTATGTCATTTTATAATCAATGCGATATTTTACAATTAATGCGATTGTTTATATTTCCCTTCAAGTTAAGTGGTATGTATCTATTGTATTTCCAGTTTAGTTACTGATACTCTGGATACTTGAAAAACCTGTTGCTCTATTGCTTATATAAATACTTTGGCCGCTGGATCCATGTAGCTCTTAATATACTATTTATTCAAGAACATATAAAACTGATTTAAAATTTTATGGTTTTAATACTTGTAAAATGTATGATATTCATCGTCATCGTCACAGCTCATAAAAGTGCCACTGCTGGGCTTAAGCTTCCTTCCAGTAAGAGGAAAATTGATCTACTATACCACGCTGGTCAGACATGTTGGTACAGGGTTTTCTTTCTAGTTTCACTTCTCTTGCACATATGTTATATACACAGGGTGTATCAGGTTATGGGACAACTGTTCATGTATGTTGTAGTTCAACAGTCATAGATCATAATTAGAATGTATATTACACAAAAACAATATAACGTAAAAATTATAGTGATTACAAAAATGTGTGTCTAAGAGTTTATGCCTTAAATTTTATGCATTATGTAGGTATATACAGACAGGATACATGTAAGCATGTAAAATTTCGACAGTATAAATAGATATTAGATTTGCGCGAACCTTTCAATGGTTACGTAGGTACAAAGGCGACTCATCAACGGTCATCGGCCGATCAGCTGATTTATGTTAAAGCGAAGTTTGTCTTGCTTATGCAAACGTAATCATTGATTTATTCAAATTCTAATGAACATTTAACAAAATACGAATATGTTGTAGATTAAGTATCATTCCTTTATACATTTTAATCAATTTACACGAAAAAACGATGACAAAATTGAGAACTTACATGTCTCTCAATTCATTAACGAATCGATATTTTTATTTCAATTTTTTTTCATGGTTTCCTAACACCATTGCCCGATCCGATTTGATACGACATCCACGGGTAAGAGAGTGGTGAATTATATTCGTACTCTGTCTTTTTTTTTTGTGTGTGTGTGTGTAGCTGTTGGTCGCAGATGGCCTTGACAGCTTAACGCGGTCAATGGAGGAGCGCTGATGGCTCTTAACCCGGTAAGTAAGTTAAGCGAACATCGCCCGAGGGCTCCCCCCTGTGGGGAACGGACCTCGGCTCGGGGTGTCGCTGAGAGCAAAGTGGGCGTGGCCAAGTTTAGAATAATGACTTTTACGCGGCGCGATTTTCGACCTCGACGGCGAGGCCGATACCGCGGAGTTTTATCTGTTATCGCTGCGCGAGCTGTGTAGGTCCTTTCTTGGGCGATCATAATAGCGTCATCTTCTTCTTCAAGAAGATGACGAGGACGTCGGACCGCGGATATTTTTGAGGGGACGTAGTTTACCGCCCCAACCACTAGTGGATTGGGGTGAGTCGTGGCAGAGGCAAAATAGCGCTGGGAGCAACGCTCCATGTACTGCCTGATGGTGATCGTACTCTGTCCCTACATGGACATTTATATAGATTAATTGTAGGCATATTTCTATGTCCAACAGTGAACGTCGTTGGGCTAATGAATAAACGGATATATAAATATGTATAATGGGCAAGAGCACTCTCGTGATTACGGTATTTTTGTCCTTAAGCCTTTCCGAAGAGTAATTCTGAAAAGCCAACACCAACATTGGGAATCGATTGGCCAATAGATGGATATCTCAAGACTGATTTGACTTGCCGTGTAGTGACGGAGTAAGAATATAATTCATCACCCCCTATTTTACCCGTGACTGCGAACCCACGACTAAGGGCTATAATACACTCATTTGCAAAAAAAACGGGCACCTAAGCAATGAACCATTTCAAATGTTAATATTTCTTTGTTTGATAATTATAGGTAGTTTTATCCACACAATTTGCTAAATTAATAAGAAAATAATCGTTTTCATCAGTATTTCATAAAATTTAGATACAATTTATGGGAAATAATGCTAAACCTCGCTAGTAGTGTATATTCGCTAGTAGTGCATATGCTCATGAAGTAAAAATAAAAAAGTTTTTTTGTTTGTTTTTCTTTAATAAAGTAAAAGCAGATAAATGTTTAGTATCGAGTGTGACCCCCTCTAGCTAAAATCACAGCTTGAATTCGTCTGGGCATGCTAGCGAGTATATCCCGGATACTTGCTTGCGGAATACGTTCCCACTCCGCAGTAATCACATTCTTCAGCTCTCTGATGGTCTGCGGAGCCGGGTGTACTGATCTCACACGCCGTTTCAGAACGTCCCAGACATGCTCTATGGGATTGAGGTCGGAACTTCGAGCTGGCCAATCCAAACGACGAATGCCGACCTCTTGCACATACGCATTAACATCGCGGGATCGGTGGGCGCGAGCATTGTCGTCCATAAAAATTGAGTCTTCACCTAGAGCGGCCAATGCGGGTTGTGCATGAGAAATTAGAACTTCCGTTATGTATCGATGCCCAGTCAGTGAGCCGTTTTCAATGAAGACTAACTCTGTACGATCCATTGAATTTATTCCTGCCCAAAACATAACAGAGCCCCCACCATAAGGTGTGATTTCTTCGAAACATGCCTCTGCAAAGCGTTCTCCTTGTCTTCTTAGCACTCGCCGACGTCGATCTTCACCGAACAGAGATATCCTGGCTTCATCAGAGAACAAAACCCTATTCCAATCGTCTTGAGTCCATGATTCACAATTTCTAGCGAACCTAAGCCTGTGAACTCTGTGCTCACGGAGTAATTTGGGGCCGCGGGCCGGGCGGTGACTGCGTATATTGGCAGCGAGAAGCCTCCTCCTGACCGTCCATAGACTAATATGCACATTTCTTACTTCTTGGAGGTTGTTCTTAAGATCCACATACGAAGATTTGCGATTTCTCAATGCGCGACTCACAAGAAAACGATCATCCCGTGGTTGGGTACATGGTTTTCTTCCAGAACCAGGCCTTCTCTCGACGGAACCAGTCTCCTGATATCGCTGCCAGGTCCTTTGGACTGTCGAACGACTAACATTTAGCCTCCTAGCCACGAAACATTGGCTGCAACCCTCTTCAAGCAGCGCGATAATTTTGGTAGCTTTTACCACTTTATCTACCATTTTTGATACAGCCAAACAGCATTAAATAAAGCTTTGACAGTCAAGGATATGAAATTAATCGATAAAAATTGAATAAAAGTTATGAAAGTCGATGTTAACTTCTGGAACTTCGCGTCAAAAATGTAGGATAAAAAGGGGTTTTCTGTAAAAATGAACATCAAATGAAAAATTGAATTTAGAACGTACTTTTTTAAATACCACAGCATTTTTAAAACCGGCCAGTAACGTGTACAAACGATTGAAACCTTTTTGGTATTGTATCTTTTTAAATATGAATGAAAACCAAAACCGCCCGTTTTTTTTGCAAATGAGTTTATATAACATCGGTGCAAGAGAAGGAAAACTTGACATGTATGACCTTTAACAACACGGCCGATCACCGTGGCGATTCCCCTCCGGCCACGGCCGATTCTCCTCCTGTTATGTAGAAGACACGAGCTGAACCGTATATAAGCTGAAATGGTGATTTGAATTAAATGCAAGACCGCGAGACTCTTGCAGGCCCAGTCTTGGTCTTGCTCAAGTCTTGCAGGGCCAGTCTTGGTCTTGGTCTTGCAAAAATTAAGCGGTCTTGGTCTTGGTCTCGGTCTCGCATTTCTCGCAAGACCAAGACCAAGACCGCAAGACCAAGACTTTTTTGGGCAACACTAACCCCAGTAAAAAAAGGCCGTTATATTTTATTTTAATATGTAGCGAACAGGATCTGTTGGGCCAGTTATCGCGTTCATGGTCACAGGAAGACATGGTCAGTCCAAATAATCACTTTATTTTAGATAATCACTTTAGTTCAGAAAAATATTTAAAAAACGACAAGGAATCAAAAATCAAATACAAACGATAAAAGCCGTAAAATAATTTTATTTATAATGTATATATAATACTCGCGTAAATAACAGAAATCTATATGTATCTTTTGTTTATATCACAACACAACACAGACAGAACACAACTTTCGAGAGCAAATAAGGGAACGTACTCATATTACGTGATCTGTTCAGGGATCCTGTTCAGAAAATCTTCAAAATTACATGAACAAAATTGGTTCTCAATTTGTACTACGTACATTATCACCGTCCAAGGTAGGTAGTAATTGAAAATTGAAAAATGTTTCGTCACAAAATACGTTATCTACGATACGTTCCCTAACTATACAATTTCTTCGTGGCTTATGTCGAACGTGGGCGGACCGCGCGCTACGTGTCGACGGCTGTACGCGGGGGTCATCCGGTCGATGGCCCTGTACGGCGCACCGGTGTGAGCGGGGTCCCTGACCGTCCGACTCAGAGCTCTTCTGTGGCGACCACAAAGGGCCATGGCGGTCAGGGCCATACGCGGATACCGCACGGTGGCGACGGAAGCAGCGTGCCTGTTGGCCGGGACTGCTCCGTGGGACCTGGAGGCGGAAATGCTTTGTATCAGCGGGTGTCGGGGGTGCGAGCGGAGGGCGGTGTGGTCTCTTTGAGGGAAGCTCACCGCCTGGCGCGTCGACGCCCGCCGAGACGTCATTGCCCGTTGGGCAGTCCAGCTGGAGAGGCCTCGGTTCGAAGGGTGGATCGTGGAGGCCTTCCAGCCGGTGCTGGTGCAGTGGTTGAAACAGCGGCACGGGGTGCTCTCCTACCAACTGGTGCAGGTGTTGACGGGGCATGGACGTTTCGCTAAATACCTGCACAAGGTCGTTAGGAGGGAGAGTACACCGTCCTGCCACCACTGCGATTGAGACGAGGACACGGCGCAGCATACGCTCGAGGCCTGTGCCGCTTGGGCAGAGCAGTGTCGTGAGTTCGTCGCAATCATCGGTGCCGACCTGACGCTGTCGAATATCGCCCTGGCGATGGCGAACTGGGACGCGGTCGCAGCCTTATGCGAGGCAGTAATCTCGCGGAAGGAGGCGGCGGATCGCTTGCGCTAAGAGCGCAGCCTCGATGAGGCTATCCGCCGCCAGCGACTGGGGCGGCGTAGGCGCGAATACCTGCGCCTCATGCCGCCCTAGCCGAGGCCGCGGGTGACGTGACCGGGGAATTAGTCCGTCACCCGCCGAGAGGCCGACCGCGTGAGGAAAGACCGACGTCCTCCCCGAGGGAGGGATGTCGATGGAAACTCCAAATCTTCCGTCGGGCCGACCACTGACGTCAAGTCACCCTGCTCCGGTGGTCGGCCCAACGACGAAGGCGACGTGCATCGCGGGTGGGTTCCGGGAGTGCGTGCTTACGCCCCTCTGTCGCCCCGGATGGAGTAGTGCGAGGAGTGCGCCGCCACCCCAAAAAAAAAAAAAACTATAGAATTTCTGAAAAACAATTGTAATATTTTCTCTTTTTCAATTATCTATTACCTATACATATAGATAATAGATAGTCGAAAAAGAAAAATCATGTTACAGCACATGGATCCGAAAGTCAAGATCTCCCGAGACTCTACGAGACAACAACAATCAAACCACCCACATTTTGCGAGGGAGAGTCATTATTGCCAACAGGAACGCACCGATATTCAAACGACGTGCCACAGATACCAGTATAATCTAAATCAGTGGTTCTCAAACTTTTTAAATGACGGAACCCTTTTGGGAAGCAAAATACTTGATGGAACCCTACAATAAAACAATTATTTTTATAAGTGTATTCTATATTAATCAGCATAATAAAAGTACAATGTATCAGTTACTAAATATTATTTACTTCACCACTTGGTAAGGACAATAATAGAAAACATTAAAAAAGAAAAAATCTAACTAGTGGGAGGTATGAAACTGTTTTTTATTTTTCATCAATTGCTTGATATCAGGTTTGATGGAAGAAAGTTGGAGTCTCATATCAGCTTCGGCGTCCAGTCTATTGCGATATTTTGTTTTCGTGGCTGCGTAGGTAGAGAATCCTGTTTCGCACAAATATGTAGTTGGGAACGGGAGAAGAATATCCAGAGCCATTTGGCCAAGCATTGCATATTCATCTTGGATTCTGCACCAAAAATCATTAAGAGGCGTCGTTTTGAACAATGACTCCATACTTGTGTCTGATGACATTTCTAAAAGAGATTCATATATCTCATTTGACATGTTTTCAGGCTTTTCCAAGTTGGGTAAAAAAGGATTATGAATCCAGGAGTTCACTTTAATTTTTGTATTGTGTTCTTCGGGAAAATACTTTTCAAAAGATGCGCGCATCGAACTGAGATATTGGACCAATTCTTCAAACACATTATCTTCAAACATTTCTGAGTCGTTTTCGCTAACAAACTCACTGAGTACCGTAAAACTTTCTATTTCTTTCTTACCAATGCAAATGATCCAAAAATCTAATTTTCTTTTAAAAGCAGTTATTTTATTATAGGCCTGAAACACTGTTGTCTGTTTACCTTGCAACGATAAATTTAATTCGTTAAGTTTTTGAAAGATATCCGCCATAAAAGACAATCGGAACAACCAAGTTTTATCATACAAACGGTCCTTCAAATTAAAAGAAGTATCTGCTGAAAGAAACATTTGTAACTCGGCTCTAAGTTCAAATAGCCTTGTTAAAGTTTTTCCCCGAGACAGCCATCGCACTTCTGTATGGAGCAGCAGTGTTTTATGTTTGCTGCCATAATCTTCACACAATAATGAGAACAATCGGGATTGTAGTGGTCGTGATTTGATAAAATTAATTATTTTTACCGCTTCATCCATAACTAATTTTAGATTAGACGGCATTTGCTTCATCGCAAGTGCTTGTCTATGCAGAATACAATGACTGGAACTACAATTAGGCGCTTTATTTTTCATTCGTGACACTGCTCCTGCTGTTTTACCTGTCATCGCCTTGGCCCCATCTGTACAAATGTCAATGCAATTGTTCCAACTGAGATTATGTTCTTCAAAAAATATATTTATTTTATTAAAAATTTCTTCCCCGGTAGTGTTTGTAAGCAGCGATGAACACATAAGCATGTCTTCTTCAAAAGAACTTTTATATGGATATCTCACAATAACCAGCAGGATAGCCAAACCAGCGACATCAGTCGACTCGTCCATTTGCAAAGCGAATCGTGTATTTTGTAGACGTGTAACTAGTTCTTGTTTGACGTAGCTTGCCAGATCATGGATTCGTCGTGAAACAGTATCGTTTGATAGCGGAACAGTAGAAAGATGCTTTGCAGATTTTTCATCAAGCATACATTTTGTTATGTCTAATACACATGGTTTTATTAATTTCTCAGCGATAGTGTGCGCTTCACCTGCTTGTGCAATGCGATAGCTAACTAAGTATGATGCCTCCGTGGCCTTTTCGTTGGTAGTTTGTGTTACATGCATCTTCGTTGGTAGTTTGTGTTACATGCATCATATTTTTTTGACTTTCTAATAACTGATCTTTTTTGCGAACAAAAAATTCTTTATTCTTGTCTTTAGTCTCGGGGTGTACGGTTTCTAAATGTCGACGCAATTTGGCAGGTGCCATGGAACTATTAGGAAGCAGTTTACTACAGAGCATGCAGAGAGGTGAGCCGTTGGAATCAACAAATCCGAAACTGATATAAGATTCATCATACTTCCTTTTTTTCGTCTTTGAAACCGTCGAGCTTGACGTCGTGGCACTCGTGGCATCATCTTCTGGATCGGTGATTGCTAATTACAACTTTCACATGTATTTGTAACTTGAATCTCTTTTTTGAACTGAAAGTAAAATATTAGAAAGATACAACACGACTTTCGAAGTCACAATCCGAACAACTTTTATAACAACCCCTGAAAAATAAATAAAGATACGGCGGAAACTACTCTGCGGAACCGTTCTAGTGTAAATGTTTAAATTCAAAGTTTACTAGCAAACCGAACTGGAATCTCTAAAGTTCTCATGAAGACAAATATAATAAAAACTTTTCTCAGACAGTCATTCAACAGTTCAACTATCAGTGTCTTTTAAATAATACAATAGAAATTTATAAATTACTAGCTAACCCTTCTCCTTAAAATCTATCGCATCGCCACCTACCGGTTCCAATTATTAATCTAAACCATTGTCAGATCCATCAGACCAGCCACAAAAAAAAATCATTAAAATTGGACCAGCCCTTTAGAAGGAGTTCAATTACAAACACACGAACAGAAGATTAACCCACGCGTACCCACGTCGCCTTCGTCGTTGGGCCGACCACCGGAGCAGAGTGACTTGTCGTCAGTGGTCGGCCCGACGAAATACCCTTTCGGGTACCCTCACCTCTCGACGGCTCTGTCCCGGGACGTCGGTCGCCGTCGCGCGGTCAGCCTCTCTGCGGGTGATGACTTAGGTTGAAAAATCCTATTAACAGACACAAATCAAATCCAGACACAAACAAAAATTCTGAATCGCCCAAATATTATTCGGAGTTATCCAGCACAGAATTCGAAAGCTTAACTCGGCGAGTAGATACTTAGCCCAATACACACTTTTCATAATCTCATTGCTTGCTTATTAAAGAAAACCTTTGAGAATTATTTGTAAAAATTGGCAGCAAGCTCACACCTGCTTTAATGATCAATTCCATTATTCTTTTAAAAATCCTTGATCGAGTTAGTAGGTATTCGAAGTATAATGCCCCAGAACCAAGGAAGAAGTTAGTATCATAATTCAAATATTGAGAAATGATGACCTGTTAGAAAAATTAAGACTCCTTAATATTGAGTGATCAAATAATACAAAGAAACTTCATCTCGAATTCAATATCAAAAGGTATGGTCTTAAGATTAAAATATCTCTATACGAAGTGATATGTTAGATTATAATTTCCAATCGATGATAACTATCTCTTTAGCATTCGTTTAAACATCATCATCACCTCAACCCATATGCTTCCCACTGTTGGGCTCGCGTCTTCTCCAAGGGTTCCTCCAGGTCAGACGTGTTGTCATAGGGTTTTCTTTCAAGTTCTCCTTTTCTTGCATAGATGTTATAAGCATATCATATCCCTTAATTAACTTTTACGATACCCACGGGCAAGATAGGGGTGGTGAATCGTGTTCTTACTTCATCAACACATAGACAAGTTCATTTAAACACTATTATAGTATACATCTTCTCAAATATATTACTACTTTAAGGCTGTATAAAGTTAAAATATATTAGGTATAGAGTTAGGTATAGGATCAAAATTTGTAACGAGCAATACACGTTGTGCACCGTTCACAACAATTCGACACAATCCTCCTCCGGAATGACAAGCGTAATAGCCACGTTAACTTAGGGCTTTACTTGGAGGTTTCATATTCTTGCTATGATGTTTACGGGTGTTTAACGCAAATATGTGATGTAAGTTTACATCACATATTTGCGTTAAACACCCGTGAGAGAACAAAATTTGTTGCTCTATATAATATCTACATCACCACAAAGGAAGGTAAATACTTACTGTTTGACTTGGTACCACCGTCACCGTTTTACCAACGACGACACCGCAGCAGAGTTCATCCATTTCACCTGAAAACGTTATGGTCTTTAACTATACGTTTCCAGCGATCATTTCTCCCACGTACGTGAAGGCTCTGGAATGAAGTAGGTACCTGCTGCTGTGTTGCCTGAGCGCTATGACATGTCCTTTTTTAAACAAGGTTTAAGAAGAATATTTTCTTCACGGTAGGCGACGGCCTAGTTGTGCCCCTGGTATTGCAAAGCTCCATGTGTGGCAGCATTACTTACCATCAGGTGTGCTGTCTGCTCATTTGCCACGATCGGCAATGAAAAAAAAACTTATTAATAAATCCCTTTTCTCAGCTTATATAGTTCGTAACTGTTATTACTACTGTAAACTGGCTAGCATTTTTTTTTTTTGGGTGGGCTATGGTAAGCGCACGCGCGGTCTAGTCCGTCCGGAGCGATGAAAGGACGGCGCGCGGGCCCATAACCCACCCGTACCCACGTCACCTCGTTGTTGGGCCGACCACTGAAGCAGATGTGACTTGTCGTCAGTGGTAAACTGGCTAGCACGGGGTTTTAGGTCGTTTTCTTTATCTCGCATCGGTGTTATCTGCATATCTATTAGTCGACTTATATGATCAACTACAAACTAGAATGGGTGCCATCGTCATCATCGCAGCCCACATACGTCCCATTATCTCACTCGGGTCTCCTCCAAAACGAGGGGAAATTTGACCTACTATACCATGCTTTTCAGACATGTTGGCTTGGGTTTCAAGTTTTCTTTCTCTTGCATAGATATTATATGCATATTATATCCCTTAGTCGTCTTTTATGACATCCACAGGCAAGATAGGTATTCTTTTCATCAAACAAAAGATATGTGTGAACTTTATGGTATTGATTATACCAGAACATACTATAAAGTTTCCACATATTTTTAGTGTAGCCTTTTACGACACCCACGGGCAAGAGAGGGTATAGAATTGTATTCTTACTCTGTCACCACACAGAAAATATTACTAGTAGAATATAAATGTTACTAGTATATAGTTAAGTCGTGACGTCGGGTGCCACTTGTGAGGTCTAGTCCAGCTATTTTTTCTTTTCATATTATATATAAAAAAAAAAACACTGTACTAGTTGGTAGGGAATCACGCTGGAGCTAACATTACATAATACATACATACTATTTGATTTAAAAAAATTAGTTCAAATTATTACAAGTCGGCTAAATTTCAATTTTCAGCCTCTGCTCAGCTTGTGGCCGCTTTCCGATCCGGTGACAGATTATTAGATTAATTTTAGATGAAATGTAAAATAAGCAATACATAATACCCTTATATGCCCTTCTATAGCTTATACTAGAATTAAGAATTGCCTGAATGGTTTCTAAGGAGGGTTCTATGTTTTAAAACCCTCTGATAAATGTATTTTAAAATTCGTGCTCCACTCTTACAATAGGCGTGACGACAGTATAAAAGAATCGATGCATTAATGATTTTAAGGGAAAATACATATCAAAAAAATTTAATACGCTACTTTAGATTTATCTAAATAATTGAGATTATTAAGATTTTCAATAAATTAAATCATTAAAATACTGCATTCGGCCATTTTGGCTGAAACACCAATCACAGTGTATTACGTCACGTTAAGGTAAACTACTCTGTTTGTTGTTCTCAGTACTACTGATTAAGCATTTGGATTGATTTTTTATTTGTTTACGTGTGATTTACCGACTCCACTCGATTATTACAATGGAACCAAGCTTTGTTAAAGCAAACAGCTCAAATTTGCCCAGGATTGATGTATTGTCGGTTGGTGGCAGACTATTTGGAGGGGCGCAGCGTCCTCTACGCCAACCGAGTAGGGGACGTTGTGCGAACGCCCATGACGTGCGGTGTTCCACAGGGGTCGGTCCTCGGACCCACCCTGTGGAACATCGGCTACGACTGGGCGTTGCAGGGGAGCCTCCCACCCGGGCTGGGCGTGATTTGTTACGCCGACGACACGCTCGTCACAGCCCGCGGTGGGACGCTACAAGAGGCGGTAAGCCTGGCGACCTCAGACACCGAAGAGGTCGTCAGGCGGATCGAGGCGCTGGGGTTGAGGGTGGCCCTGGATAAGACGCAGGCCCTCTTGTTCCATGGGCCCCGTATGGACCCTCCCATCGGCGTCTCGATCACCGTCAACTCGGTTGGGATCAGCATCCAGGCCCATATGAAGTACTTGGGCCTGGTGCTCTACGGGCGATGGTGGTTTCGGGAGCATTTCCACAGGCTCGTCCCGCGGCTCGTCGGCGTAGCGTCCGCCCTACAATAGCTGATGCCGAATGTGGGCGGACCGAGCGCGGCATGTCGACACCTGTACGCAGGGGTCATCCGGTCGATGGCCCTCTACGGCGCACCGGTGTGGGCGGGATCCATGACCGCCCGACTTAGGGCCCTTCTGTGGCGTCCACAAAAGGTCATGGCGGTCAGTATCATCCGCGGGTACCGCACGGTGGCGACGGAGGCGGCGTGCCTGTTGGCCGGGACTCCCCCGTGGGACCTGGAGGCGGAAATGCTCGCCGACTTGTATCGGCGGGTGTCGGGGGTGCGCGAGGGGGGCGGTGTTGTTTCCCTGAGGGAGATCACCGCCTGGCGCGTCGACGCCCGCCGAGGCGTCATCGTCCGTTGGGCAGACCGGCTGGAGAAGCCTCGATACGGTGTTTGTTCCGTGGAGGCCTTCCGGCCGGTGCTGATGCAGTGGTTGGAAAGGCGGCACGGGGTGCTCTCCTTCCGACTCGTACAGGTCTTGACAAGGCATGGATGCTTCGACAAGTACCTGTACAGGGTCGCTAGGAGGGAGAGAACTCCGTCCTGCCACCACTGCGATTGCGACGAGGACACGGCGCAGCATACGCTCGAGGTCTGTGCCGCTTGGGCAGAGCCGCATCGTGAACTCGTCGCAATCATCGGTGCCGACCTGACGCTGCCGACCATCGCTAGGGAGATGCTCGGCAGCATCAGGAATTGGGACGCGGTCGCAGTCTTCTGCGAGGCAGTTATCTCGCAGAAGGAGGCGGCGGGTCGCGAGCGCGAGGAGCACAACCTCGATGATGCGACCCGCTGCCGGCGACTGGGGCGGCGCAGGCGAGATTACCTGCGTGCAATGCCGCCCTAGCCGAAGCCGCGGGTGACGTGACTGGGGATTAGTCCGTCACCCGCCGAGAGGCCGACCGCGTGAGGAAAGACCGACGTCCTCCCCGAGGGGGGGACTTCGGTCGATGGGAGGGTGCCCCGGGTAGGGGGTATACCGTCGGGCCGACCACTGATGACAAGTAACCCTGCTCCAGTGGTCGGCCCAACGACGAAGGCGACGTGGTGTTCGGGTGGGTTGCGGGTGTTGCGTGCTTAAGCCCCTCTGTCGCCCCGGACGGAGTGGTGCGGAGGCGCGCCGACCGCAGCCCACCCCAAAGAAAAAAAAAAGGATTGATGTATTGAATATGTTTCCTCGCTACAAATAAAGAATTTTGCTCGCCTGAGTTTAGAAACGTAAAAACTTCTTTATAAGTAAATTTTTGTTTATCTTTACTACCATGTTTCTAGTAACCTAATCTCTAGTACCAACTTACATATAATCTAACTCGTTTTGAACTGATGTGAGTTTATTTTATTTTCATAGCTTATTTTTACACTAGCAATCCGCCCTCGCTTCGCTTCGGTTATAGGTTATAGTCGTTTTACCTGCGTAGTTCCCGTTCCCGTGGGAATACCGGGATAAAATATAGCCTAGTTTATGCCCTGATATAGCTTTCCATTGGTGAAAGAATTTTTGAAATCGGTCCAGCCGTTTTGAAGATTACCCGGAACAAACAGACAGACATACAGACAAAAAATTTTTAATTGCTATTTTAGGCATAGGTGTCGTGCAAATAACCGTGTGAGCATGAAAAAAGCCTATTATTTTGACATTACAAACAGACACTCCAATTTTATTTATTGGTATAGATTAAACTTGTCATTGTTTATTCTTGAGGTTAGCTCCCTCACAGCTTTGCGAGCTTTAACCACTTAACTCTTATTATTTTCTTGTTAGGAACATGTACAAATACTTTGTTGGGGGTTTTTATTGATGTATTTTTGCACTGAGGTAGTGCACACCACTTATAAACTTTGGAATTCATTTTTATCACAAGAATTAATTTATTGTTTTACTTACTTTCTTCGCTACACATAGACACAAGGACGTGGTTACCTTAACGTGACGTAACAGCCGACGCCATGACACCGGCGAGCTGTTTTCGCGCTATATTTAAAAAATATTGGAAAAATTGTTTTAAACTTCTTTAAACATAAATTTATTACCGAAATATAGGTTTTTTCGTAAATAGTAAGTCTGTGCCCACATTACGGAAAAGGATTTCAAAATCTTTCATCACGCCTATTCTTACGTTACAAGCGGCTTCTCAGCTCGCGAGTGTTCGCGCTGTTTTAAAGCGAAAGCTGCAAGGTGCCACTCGGTGATATCTCTTTCGCTCTACTATTGTCTCTCGTACGTGTGTTGTCTCTGCGTCCATAAATGGCGCGTGTGAACAGTTTCAGGGCTAAGCCCTCTGCCTGTAACCTTCTTCTCAGCTGCTTGATAACAGCCGGTCCTGGGAATGATGTGCCATGCTCCCCCCCTTTCTTCACACCGCTGCGGCGGTCTGCTCGAGCCGGATGAGACCCCTGGTAACCCCAGGGGAGGTCCAGCTCCGAGCGACCAGCGACACTGCGGTGACACGGACGAGGGTGGGAGACATCTTGGCGATCGTTGACTCCGGTGTGTTCAAATGGCTGCTATGGTAAGAATAATATTTACTTCCGCAATGTGACCGTCCCCGTCCGAGTGCTATACGCTCGCCGTGATGGCGTGCGCGAGCACTACGGGCCAGGGAAGCCACAGGGCGGAGTTACTGTTATCAGGACGAGTATGAGTCGTCCGTGAGACCAAGCTGGGAGGCTCGGCCGAGGAGTCAGAGGAGTGTGGAAAGGTGCGTAAGGGAAAAAGAGATATCGGAGGGGGTATAAGCAGATCCATCTAGTATTAGTTGGTCTGCGAAAGAATCAAAGGGGCTTAAGGGCCTTGTTGGCGAGCAAAGTCGCGAGGGAGGGGTCTCCCAAAGGCGGGTTGGTCCGGGGGACGAGCGTGCAAGGGTGCAAGGTCACGAAGGTGGTTCCATTGCGACGAATCTGCACGCTCGAACATGTTGATGGACATACGTTGGGCGAAATCTTCGATGGTCTCTATCTTTAAGTCCCTATGCAGGGTGGAATTCCGCACGACATAGGGGGCTGCTACGATTGTACGAAGAGCTCGTGATCTATTGTCTCTCTATCACTGCATCCTGTTTTTAAATTAAATTGGCCTAGTGTTACCAACTTTAAATTCCTAGTTTTTAAAATTGGATTGGATTTGGCAACCCTAGCTTATAAAGAACTCGCAGCGCCCTGCGGTTTCACCCGCAGTTCCTCTTTCCGTGGGAATATCGGGATAAATTATAGCCCATGTGTTATTCTGATATTTAATTTATATTATTGTGAAGTTTCATCAAAATCCATTCAGTAGTTTTTGCGTGAAAGAGCAACAAACATCTTCACATCGTCACATACATACAAACTTTGGCGTTTATAATATTAGTAGAATAAATGATATCATTTGATTTTCATTCATTCATTCTTATCAGCCGATATATATCCCACCGTTGGGCTCTGGCCTCCTTCTTTATGAAGGAGAATTTGGCTTACTATACCATACTGATCAGATGTGATGGCATAAGGTTTTATTTCAACTTTTCCATCCCTTGCATTGATATTATAGCCCTTATTTATCTTTTATGACACCCACAAGCAAGAGAGGGGGGTGATGAATTATATTTTACCCCATCACCACGCGGAAATGAATCATTTTCATAACAGTCAAAACATGCAGAAAATAATTAGTTATTATTATATTCAGATTCTTGTTTATTGTATAGATATATAAGTACAAACAGTAACTAACTTCAAACGCTAAATTTATTTTACTAAACTGATTCAAGGCACTTAAACTACTTAGTTGTGTAACAACACGTTATTACAAATAATTACAAAACAAACTTTCTCAAGTAGATCTCGGAATCCTACAAACAAGCCCGAAGTTTGTAACTCGACAGATGCGGATGAGACGTGATTAATCATTCCGCTGGCGTGTCGGCTTTAGCAATACATTTATACACATGGCCAAACTAAATAGATAGGTACAAGCACACGCTTCTGATGACGCGTTTACGCTTCCCAAAGGCACCTATTTTCGTCTTCAAAGAAACTCCAAAATAGCTACGTGATATTGGTTAAAAGCTTATTTAACTCCTTTAATCGAATGAGCCGTAATCTCTTATTTTTTCTATCTTATATTTCTTTATTTTTCTTTATATTGGCAATCAGTGGCGGATTTACCCTAAGGCCCGGTAGGCCCGGGCCTAGAGTAAATCAGGGGTAATAAAGGGCCCTAATAGTGTCGAAAAACTTTTATGGCATATGGCGGGCGGGCTGCACTGTATGGTATATTTTTTTTTTTATTTGTACTAAGAATAGTAGCCTCAGATGGCTGACTTACACCCTTACGCGGATTAGTGGTGAGCGCTGAGGGCTCTTAACCCAAAACATTTAAGCAACGGGCCCAAGGGCACCCACTGTGTGGTTAGAATCGGTTTGGGGCGTTGCTGAGGGCACTGTGAGAGTTCCCACGTTAGTGAAATAGATTTTTTTGCGGCATGGTTTCGCACCTTGACGGCGAGGACTAATCCGTGTGTTCATCGAGAGCGATTCTTGGCCGAGGGACCTTCGAGGTCCGGGACAGAATATAGCTGATCGCAGCGACCGTTAAGGGGTTGGGGTGTGTTGTGGCAGAATTAAAATATCCTCGCTGGCGGAAGTATACCGGTTCCGCACCACAGCACGAGTTAACGCCGACGGGGACTGGGCAGAGCTCGAGAAGTGGCTCGAACGGAAGTCATCCGGCGGTGGAGTGAAGATCTAGAGGCCCCCAGGCGGGGCAGACTTCCAGTGTGTAGCGCGCTAATCAACGATACGCGCCACATACTGGAAGTCTGCCCGCGACGTCCTGTCAACGGAACTGTGAATAACAGACCTGTTGTTGCCGATCATCATCTCCAAGATGTGCCGCAGCGTCAGCTGTTGGTCGTCGATGGCCTCTTTCTGTGAGGCTGTCATGACAAGGAAGGAGGCCGCGGAGCGGGCACGCGAGGCGCTTGCGTCCGCTGACTCGCTTCGCCGGCGACGACCAGAGAGGAGACGCCGCTATGCGCTCCTCCTCCCACCGCCCTGAATGATGACAGGACGTGGCCAGCGTTCGGGCCAGACGTCCAAGCGTTCAGGTGTCGGGGATAGAATGTCACCAGATGATCTCTCCGGCACTTCGTAAAAGCGTGGAAGGGGCCGCTGTGGTTTTAATGGGTATTTCGGTCACTTCTGTGGCCGGCAAGTCCCACACACACTCCCCTGTCTGTAACCGGCGGGGGATAGTGCGTAAATGCATTTCCACAGCGTGAAAAAAAAAGAATTAATATACCTACGGGCACACTGTTTTATATATTAACTTATGGTCGGCAAGTGCAAGTCGATGTGAAGATCGGCATTGCGTATGAAGCACAGTGCGCTCGTAGCTGTGTGGTGACTCCTAAATATTTTATTGCTTTTGACGCCCAAGGAGTGGGCTCTTCAAAAATGCGGATTTGAGTGAAGCTCGTAGGAGGGTGCAGGTCAGAACGTCTCTTGTGAAACGTGAGCGCCTGACTCTTTTCTGGGTTTATGTCAATTCTCCACTTCCAGAACCACTTGCCAAGGGCAGTAGCTGCGGATTGGAGATGTCGAGTGACGACGTCCGGGAATGCGAAAATAGTTGTGTCGTCAGCGTAGATGGCTAACTGCACGAAATTTGTTTTGGGGATGGCCCTGGTATACAACACCAAAGGAGGGAAGGAGAGAACTGAGCCTTGTGGTACGCCGGCTCTGATCGGGTGAGGGGAGGAAAGTGTCCCTTCTACTCTGTAGCGGAAGCTACGATCGGTTTAAACGTCTCTTATAATCATTACGAGATAATGGGGAATTTCAAGTTGGAATCATTTGAAAATAAGACCATTGTGCTTGACCATTGACCTTATTGAAAGCTTTGGCTACATCGAAGAAGAGTTAGGTGGTTAGTTAGGCGGTTTTCCTCGGCAAAGGTTCTCAACCTGCGATGGATTATGCGCTCGTATATTTTACTAAGGCCGTTAAGAAGACTTATCGGTCTGTAACTATTGGGTTCAGATCGGTTCTTGCCGGGTTTGTGGATTCCTATTACCAAGGCTTCTTTCCATTGAGCTGGAAAGATTTTGTTTTCGGAAAAGGGTTTAATAACTCGGTTGGTTAAGCCGTCCGAACCCGGGGCTTTCGTAAGTCGTAGTCCCTTGACAATCCAAACTACTTCATCTGTGGTGACATCTGGGATAGGCTGATTTAGGGCGTCGTCCCTACCTAACCGAGTGTCTGGCGATGGTTGTGGGAGAGGCTCGCCACACCACTTTCCTATAGATGTGGGTGAGCTGTTCAGTATCAGGGTATATGCTATGTTAGAGCAAATAACAACCTGCAAAATAAACATTTATTTCCTAAATTTCTAAGTATAGTTAGCAATAAAGTAATTTCATTATGTACCTAGTCTATATAGTAGATGCTGAGAAAGGGGCGGCTGGTGGCTTGGGGCCTAGGGCGGCCGAGACTGCAAATCCGCCACTGTTGGCAATAAGCTACAAATATGAGCTATTGGTGCCAGCGCCGAATTAGTCGTTATAACCCGCGGCAAAAAAGAAACGAATCAAAAATGGCGGTAACTACTTATAATGACAATTTGGACAGTCAACAAAACTGGATTACCAGTGGGCTTACCCTTTTTTTTATGGGTGGGCTATGGTAAGCGCACGCGCGGTCCAGTCCGTCCGGGGCGATGAAAGGACGGCGCGCGGGCCCATAACCCACCCGTACCCACGTCACCTCGTTGTTGGGCTGACCACCGGAGCAGATGTGACTTGTCGTCAGTGGTCGGCCCGACGGAATACCCTTTCGGGTAACCTCACCTCTCGACGTCCTGGGACGTCGATCGCCGTCGCACGGTCAGCCTCTCTGCGGGTGACGGACAATTCCCCGGTCCGATCACCCGCGGCCTCAACTAAGGTGGCATTAGGCGCAGATACTCGCGCCTGCGCCGCTCGAGTCACCGGCGGCGGAACGTGTCGCCGAATAGGAGCTCTACTCGCACACGATCCGCCGCCTCCTTACGTGAGATTACGGTCTCACAGAAGGCGGCGACCGCGACCCAATTCCTGACGCTGACTAGCATCTCCCTGGCGATGGTCGGCAGCGCCAGGTCGGCACCGATAATCGCGACGAGTTCAAGGCACTCCCCCTCCCACATAGCACACACCTCGAGCGTGTGCTGCGCCGTGTCCTCGTCGCAACTGCAGTGGTGGCAGGACAGTGTGCTCTCCCTCTTGACAATCTTGTACTTCCCAAAACAACCATGCCCCGTCAGCACCTGCACCAGTCGGAAGGAAAGCACCCCGTGCGTCCGCTCCAACTACTCCATCAGCACCGGCCGGAGGGCCTCGACGGTCCTGACACCGTACCGAGGACTCTCCAGCCGGACTGCCCAACGGGCAATGACTTCTCAGCCTGCGTCGACCCGCCAGGCGGTAATTGCCCGCAACGAGACCATACCGCCGCGGGCGCGCGTCTCCTACACCCGCCGATAAATGCCGGCGAGCATCTCCGCCTCCAGGTCCCACGGGGGGGTTCCGGCCAGGAGGCATGCTGGCTCCGTCGCCACCGTGCAGTAACCGCGTATGGCCCTGATCGCCATGACCCTCTGTGGTCGCCACAAGAGGGCCCCCAGACGGACGGTCAGGGACCCCGCCCACACCGGTGCGCCGTACAGAGCCATCAACCGGGTCACCCCCGCGTACAGCTGTCGGCACGTAGCGCTGGGTCCGCCCACATTCGGCATCAACCACGAAAGGGCGGACGTCGCGCCGACAAGCCGGGGAACAAGTCGATGGAGATGCTCCTGGAACCAAAAATGCCCGTCGAGCACCAGGCCCAAGTACTTCATGTGGGCCTGGATGGTGATGGTAACCGACTTCACGGTGATCGAAGCGCCGGCGGGAGGCCCGGCGGTACGGAGGCCAGTGGGCTTACCCTTGAAATCAATTTTAATTTCGAATCCGATTCAATTCCAATCTCACCAAACTTATATTTGGTACTCTTAAACAAAATCGAGAATGAATTCTTCACATTTGCCGTTGTTATTTTCACCAAAGATGCGGGATGTCTGTCTGTATGCCTATTGAGTGGGCCATCTAACAATATTCCTCACCTCCCCTCGTCAAAGTCCCGACAGCAAAGTGATAAAACATCGGTTCCACACGGTCAGCCTTACTGTATAATATCTAAACTAATATTTTTTTAATGATATGAACTTAGAATAATAACATATAGAAGGTAAGTCCGTGCACAAAAAATGAAGCATTTCAATTGGAGCCTAATGGAGCTTACGCCGGAACCGTTCCGTAATGTAAAAGGTCACTGCACTGCACGTACGTACGCAACTTTTAAAAATCAAATAGGTAGGTAATTAATAATTATGACGGTTTGTGCATTCAAATGGTGTCACAACACAAAATAGAATGAATGCATTCAGCATTCATTCTATTTTGAAAAGTGAAAGGAATGTGCGCCTTTTTGATTTTATTATGACATATTTCAATATTTTAAGTATCCATACTAATATTATAAATACGAAAGTAAGGATGTTTGTTTGTTTGTAACGCTTTCACGCTTAAACCACCTAACCGATTTCAAAAATTCTTTCACCAATGGAAAGCTATAATATCAGGGAGTAACATAGGCTATATTTTATCCCGGTATTCCCACAGGAACGGGAACTACGCGGGTTTAAGCGACTGAAACCGAAGCGAAGCGAGGGCGGGTTGCTAGTTACCTATAATTCTGAACGCACAATAAAGATGAAATTAGCAAAACTCTCATCAACTATCGCCTCTAAGTCGAGTGCTGCTGGAAAATCAAAGGAACGATTCATAGCCAAAAATAAGGAGTAGTTAGAGGGTGAGGCAATAAGTTCCAAATAACTTGCCAATAGCCGAAGTTTTCAACATCACACAAGAGTCAACGAAAGTCGGCAGAACTCGAAAACGGCAGAGTTCGGCAACGAAAGTCGGCAGAGTTCGAGGAATCGTCTTCTAAAACAAAGAAACGTAGGGTGGAAGATTTAATACAATCTCGCAGTGCTAAAGAGCTCATGACTGCTGCCGAAGTAGCTGTGCGGTCTACTGGGCACAGAAATGTCGCCAAAGTGAAATAAATTTACACGCTTTATTGGATAAGACAAGCAACATAATACCATAACATAACAACGCGTGACTACAGCTTTTCAAACTTGAATATGTGTATCCAGATAATTGTGTACTTTAGTATCGTATCATATTATTATCAAACTGCAACGAAGACATCTTGTTAGTCTATGTGTCGATTATCTTGCTTCCTCAGTAGCAACGTTCTTCAGTAACGTTTTTTAATCCTGTGTCCTGAAGATCTTATTTCATACTTGTTAGCCTCATTTTTTGTCGCAGTTGTATATTTTTACTTTTTTATATTATTAAAATACAGGGAGAAGGTGGTAATGTGGTCCCCACAGGTATTATGGCCCCCTTCGATATTTCTAGTTTAGAATCACGTCATCTAGAGTAACTTTATAATAACGAGGAGTAACAATGACAATTTTAATATAATGCAAAAAAAAAATAAGCAAGGGCAGCACATGCGTTTGTTATTCGAACTAGTTTGAACTTGCACTCATAAAAACTTTTTTGTTGTGTTGTATTTAATTGTATAATTCTGGATATACCGAGTTTATGCATCTGCAATTTGGACATTGTGTTGGATTAACGTTTTCTTATTGGATTTTAAAGGTACGTACGCAAAATATTTGATGTTACATTTTTTTAGAGGTTCGTTTGTAGATTCCAGAGTACTGGTAATTTGGCCCCCTCATATTGGTTGTATTATGGTCCCGGGGGCTATATAACATACACGAGTGATAATGGTTTTTTTCATATACTTACAGATGCCTCGACTAAGTTTAGTGCCTCCATCTTCTAAGAAAAGATAAACTTGGGACCCAGACCAAATGAAAAAGGCTATTGAAGCAGTGAAAACCACGACCAGGGGCTATAAAAAGGCAGTAAAAATGTTTTCCGTACCTAGGTCTACATTAAAATGATTAGTAAAAGACTCTCAAGAATCTTTAGATTTACCTGTGCATAAGCCTCTTGGCAGTTGCGCCGGCCCTGAAAGTGAATATTATATTTGCGATTTCTGTCGTTAAGTATAATACATTTGATTTGGCCCCCTGGGTGCCATATAACCCTCACTTGATCTCAAATTGCCAAATTTCCTCTTTTTTTTAATAAATATATTTAAAAGTTATTTGTTGCATTTTTATTTGTTCCATACTATGTCGTGTATTGGCAAATAAATAAGAAAACTAATGATGGATTTATTACCTATGTCTGCCTTTTATTTTTTACATGAGACCTCAAAAACAAAGTGGGGGGCCACATTACCACCATCTCCTATATATATATATATATATATATATTAGGTATTATAATTGTTTTTAGAATTTTTAGTAGAATAACTATTTAATTATTATTTTTCATTTATTTATTTAGTAAGTTGTAATAAAGTTTATATTTATATGTTGTACAATAGTATTATACAGGGTGTATCAGGTTATGGGGCAATTTGTCAAAAGGAAGCTAGGCAATGGTGGTAGGAACCCATGAAAAAAAATTTAACGAAAAATATCGATTCGTTAAGGAATTGGAGACATGTAAAGTTTTCAATTTTGCCATCGCTTTTTCGTGTAAATCCGATTGAAATGTATAATGTCAATGATACTTAATATGCAACATATTCATACTTTGTTAAATGTTCATTAGAAATTGAATAAATCAAAGATTATGTTCGCATAAGACAAACTTCGCTTTAAAACAGCTGATCGGCCGATGACCGTTGACGGCTCGCCGTTGTTACCCACGCTCATTGAAGCGTTTGCGCAATTCTAGGTGTGTGTGTCAAAGCTTTACATGCCTACATGTATTCTGTCTGTACATGCCTACATAATACGTAACATTTAAGGCATAGACTCTTAGACACATTTTTTGAAATCACTATAACTTTTATGTTATATAGTTTTTTGTGTAATGTACATTCTAATTACGATCTATGACCGTTAAACTACAACATACTCGAACAGTTGTCCCATAACCTGATACACCTGTATAATTTAATTTTTATTATATTTATTTATATTATTATTTATTAATAAATTATATTTATTTTTCCACTCCCACTTCCCTTCACAAGAGACTATTATTTAAGATAACAAAATAAAGCATAATATAGTAGGCAAACCTTGGATGAAAAGCTAGTATAGGGGTTAAAATAGTTTTTTTCTTTATATAACATATTTAACTAGTATCGGTCTAAAAATAATTTTGCCCACCTAGCTTGTTCTAGACAGAACACTGTGCACCGGTCTGACGTCCGTGCCCCGCGGGATATGTATTCGTCTTTTAATAAACGCATAAAATTAGGTACATACTACATATGCACACAACCAAAGGAGGTTTTTCATACATTCGATTATCCGGCTTTTCGATTATCCGAATGCCTAACGACAACAATTAGTCTGGTTAATCGAGTTTCTACTATATTTATAATTATCTACCCGCTACAGAAAATTAGTTATAAATCAAATACAAACGTGATAAAATCCGTAAAGTAGTTTTATTTACAATGTGTATTACTCACGTAAACATCAGAGTTCATTAATTTGTAGTTCATATAGGTGATTTATTAATAAGATCGATCGATTTAACGCTGTACCTACTGGCGGGTTCAGTTCTTACCTATTTCCGTTGATGTCTTAATATCGGAGACAGGGGAAGAAGTGTATGCATATTTATTGATACCATTTTTCTTATTGTATTTCAATTTGTTTGTAGCTGCACCTTTCCGTTATAATAATAATTTCATTTATTTCTCACCACAATAATAAGTTACAATATTTATGCCGTACAATTCAATCGATACTGACTGAATACCGATACATAACGCAGTCGTTCGTCGTCGTCGTACTGTATCAGTATACAGTATAGATTAAGAGTATCGATACCTAGGTGGTATCGTTTCATTCCTAGTACCAGGGGATTTTATATCTACAAAACATCACTGTACATTATGGGATTGGAGACCATATTAGTAAAAAAATATGTTCAAGTGATTATACCACAGATTAAATCGCCAAGATAAGACAACATTTTATAAATAAGACTGTACAAATTTTTTATATAATTTGCATAACTATGAGAATACATTAAATGTAGACATATACCTAAAAACTAAATAACTTATGATTTATTAGCCAATTCTTCTAAAGCTGCTGCTATTCTGAAACAAAATGAAATTTGATTTAAAAATAACATTCAGTGACACAGTGCCATCTAGCGTTAACTGTGTTAAACATAATAATTACATAATAAAAAATGAATGGCTTCTTTTGGGGGGTGGGTTACGGTCGGCGCGCTCTTCGCTCCACTCCGTCCGGGGCGACAGAGGGGCGTAAGCACGCACACCCGCTACCCACCCGTGACACGTCGCCTTCGTCGTTGGACCGACCACTGGAGCAGGGTGACTTGACGTCAGTGGTCGGTCCGATGAAATACCCATTGCGGAGTACCCTCCCATCGACCGACGTCCCTCCCTCGGGGAGGAGGTCGGTCTTTCCTCGCGCGGTCACCCTCTCGGCGGGTGACGGGCTAACCCCCCGGTCCAGTGACCCACGGCCTCGGCTAGGGCGGCATCAAGCGCAGGTAATCGCGCCTGCGCCGCCCCAGTCGCCGGTTCGCGTCGTCGAGGAAACGCTCCTCGCTCACACGCTCCGCCACCTCCTTCCGCGAGACTACTGCCTCGCAGAAGGCTGCGACCACATCCCAGTTCCTGCGCGACGAGTTCACGACGCTGCTCTGCGCCCAAGCGGCACAAACCTCGAGCGTATGCTGCGCCGTGTCCTCGTCGCAATCGCAGTGATGGCAGGACGGTGTGCTCTCCCTCCTAACGACCGTGTGCAGGTATTTGGCAAAGCATCCATGCCCCGTCATAATCTGCACCAGTCGAAAGGAGAGCACCCCGTGCCGCCGTTTTAGCCACTGCATCAGCACTGGCCGGAAGGCCTCCACGGTCCGCACACCGAACCGAGGTCTCTCCAGCCGGCCTGCCTAACGGGCAATGATGTCTCGGCAGGCCTCGACGCGCCAGGCAGTGAACTCCCTCAAAGAGACCACACCGCCCTCCGCTCGCACCCTCGACACCCGCCGTTACAAACCGGCGAACATTTCCGCCTCCAGGTCCCACGGGAGAGTCCCGACCAACAGACACGCTGCCTCCGTCGACACCGTGCCGTATCCGCGTATGGCCCTGACCGCCATGGCCCTCTGTGGTCGCCAAAGAAGAGCCCTGAGTCGGACGGTCAGGGACCCGCCCACACCAGTGCGCCGTACAGGGCCATCGACCGGATGACCCCCGCGTACAGCCATCGACACGTAGCGTTCCGTCTGCCCACATTCGGCATAAGCCAGGAAAAATGAATGGCCTCCAGCACTCTCCTGAGAAAATTATGGCGCCAACTGCTATTGCCAACACGCCTGACAAGCATGGTGATTATGGCAAGGGTCAATATAGGATCGTTAAGAGCGTTATCGGTAATAAGCGGCCGTAAACCCAAAAATGTGGTTTTTTGAGGACTGGTTACTCGTTCATCATAATAGCTTACTAAAAATTTATATAACCACTACATTAAATACATCTTTATATTGTGCTTGTACAGAATTATAACTCAATATTGTAACTATTTTATTAAAAGGCAAGGGTATTTTGAACTTAAGTTAATGAGATTTTACGAAAACGCTGAGTTTTGAAGTTCAGGTACGAATAAACGATAAGTCGTGGCAGCTCGAAAAAAATTGTAGATGTTAGGAAAATTACTGTTCTTGGGTATGTATAAAATGAAGTTCAAGATTTCTTCCTTTTAAAACTAAAAAAAAAAATATTTCCTTAAGATTAATTTGACGAAAATGGCTCCTGTAAAACATTTAATTTTATGAATAATACTAACCTTGGAATATTTAAAAAAATATCCACTATTTGTTCGACTATTGTAGAAGCAGTAAAAAAAAAACAAATTGAAATACGAATAGTCACCCTCGTAATTAAATTTTAAATATTACTATAAATTGAACGGCATAATTGTTCATAAGCCACCGGGTTGAGAGCCCTCAGCGCTCACCCATAGTCCGCGTCAAGCTGTCAAGGCCATCTGCGGCCAACAGCTGTACACACACAAAAAAAAAAAAAAAAAAAAAGTTCATAAGCCAGTCGCGCCTTGGCGCTCAACGGAGCAGGGTCACGTCGCTCGAGCTCTCCGCTCACAGCGTAAAAGACGACAATACGAACTTGAGCGTATACTGCGACTGATCGGTTTTGATTCGTAAGTATTTATTACTACCTCATCATCATCATCTCAGCCCATATACGTCCCACTGTTGGGCTCGGGCCTCCTCCATAATGGAAGGGTAATTGACCTACTATATCACGCTGGTCAGACGTGTTGGTATAGGGTTTTATTTCGAGTTTTCCTTCTCTCGCATAGATGTTATATGCGTTTTATATCCCTTAGTCGTCTCGTACGATCACCCACGGGTAAGATAGGGGGTGGTGAATTGTATTCTTACTCCGTCACCACACGGATATTACTACCTAATTCTACCTAATTACTACCTAAAATTCTTTTAATTACTTTCATGCGATCTCTATAAAGAATAATATAGAATCTTTTTACGTTTTTAGGTGATGGGTCGAAAAAGCAGATTGTATCTTGGGAACAAAATCGGTTACAAGGCAAGGAAAAAGAGAACACACGACAAAACTGTAAGGTACTTATAGTTTCAAAAGAGTAAACGAAAAGAGAAGTGAGCCGTCACTCAGGACGCCTGGCAGATGTGAAACATCAAAATTATTTTGAAGTCGTTAGCGCAAAGCGTGGCGTTAACGCCGCTTTTAATGCCACGCGACGATCAGGTTCACCCCGCCTATAGATATTTCACATCAAAAATCCGAACGGAATATTTATGCAGCCTCATCTTCTGAAGATTATCAGCTAACTCAAATTTAATGTTTAATTATTACTAACCATACACAATATAATTTTTTCATAGAGAATCATTTTCTTCTTGTACTAGCAATAAATATGTAGCAAAATGTGGATCAAAATTTAATAACTAATTTCTGTAGTGGGTAGATTTAAATCTCTGACTGGACTTGTTAGACATCCAGGGCCATGGCGACTAGGGCCATACTTGACTACTGCACGGCAGCCACGGAGGCAGCGTGCCTCTGGGCCGGAACTCTCCGGTGGGACCTGCAGGCGGAGATACTCGCCAAGCTTTACCTGCGAGTATCAGAGACGCGAGCCTCATATAGCCTTAATCAAGAAGAGTGCCGCCTGGCGGGTCGACGCCCGCCGAGACGCCATTGCTCGTTGGGCAATCGGACTGGAGAAGCCACAATACGGTATCAGGACCGTCGTGTCCTTTCAGCTGGTGCTGATGGGGTGGTTGGGTCGGCAGTACGGGGTACATTCCTTCCGACTGGTGCAGGTATTGATGGGTCACGATAGCCAAGTACCTGCGCAAGCTCGTTAGGAGGGAGAGCACACCACCATCCTGCTACCACTGCGATTGCGACGTGAGCACGGCGCAGCACAGGCTCGAGGTGTGTGCCTCGTGGGCAGAGCAGCGCCGTGAACTCATTGCAATCACCGGTGCCGACCGGACCCTGCCGACCATCACTAGGGAGATGCTCAGCAGCGTCAGGAACTGGAACGCGGTCACCGCCTTCTGTGAGGTTGTCATCTCACGAAAGGAGACGCCGGCTCGTGTGTGATCAATCTTTGGTCACACGTTCCGCCAGATACGAGTATCCGCGCCTCACGCCGCCCTAGGCGGGTCCGCGGGTGACCGAACCGGGGACTTTAGTGTGTCACCCGCAGAGAGCCTGACCGTGTGACGGCGAGCGACGTCGTCCCGGGATAGGGACGTCGATTGGGGTTTTTTATTTTTTTTAAATTATTACACAATAATGTGATAATTTAAAAAAATAAGTTGTCGAGTCTCGAACCCGAGACCAGAGTTCCCGCCGGCGAGCACGTTACCACGAGATTACCGCTTGTTGGCAATTCGACTTTGAATTTTTCTAGTACATAAATTACCCATCCAACTTTGACCCTTAAAATCTTTTTAACGAGGGCCCAGTTGACCCTAATATTTGGTAGTTGTGATACCCTCGTGCCCCCTCTACCACCCCACCAAAAATCATGGAAATCCCCGACCCACACGTCTGAGTGTCTCCTTGTAAGTTATACTCTGTGCCTATATTTTACTATTTCCTGTACTTTGCAAATTAAAAATACAATTTTAACCGTTTTACTGTTATGAGATTTGGTTTTTAATTAAAAATTTTAAAATTTACATCATGTTGATTTTTGAAAATCTCCTTCTCCGAAGAATATATTAGAGATTGATTATAAGCGCCAAGGCTCAAGACTGGTCATTCTATGAACTCGCGTGTGTGTAGTGCATTAGTGTGCGTCGATATCGGACCGTAGCAAAATACCTGAAATGCGAGAAGTGCCGATTACCGATAACGCTCTTATGACTCCGAGTGCTTTTCGACCTTATGATTGCATTATTGCAATCATATCAAAATATTATCGGTGAAGTTTCTTAAGTTGATTGCCAAGCAAAACAATTCTGTTTTTTTTTTATATATTACAAACGGTGGCGAACGAGCAAACAGTACACCTGATGGTAAGTGTTGCTGCCGCTCATGGACCTTTGCAAGGCCGCTGCCTACCGTAAAGAAAGTGAAGGGAGTGTTAATGTGTGCAATAAGGTTCGGTGAAAGTAAAGGTATCCCCAAAAACCACCACACGCAATCACCCTCAGAAACTTGGGCTTCCGGCTCTCTCGCTCACCGAATGAAGCGCAGTAATAAATTGCTACTACGCAGACGTCGATTTTCTGCGAGTGGGGTACTACTCCAGACGGACCGGCTCGCGGCTGTAAACAGACAACTATCAACAGTGTGGTCCAACCACTATTACACTGTGTGATATACAAATACATAGTTATTCTGAGCCTGGGTGCAATTTGATTATTGTTTATTGTCTATAGTTGAAATATTTTCAAGAAACTGTTTTAAAACAACACAGTTCCTAAACAAATTAGATGAGTCTTACCTGGACAACGCTTCAATCTTTTGAATCTTATATTCTCTTTCTAGTTCTAATTTGTCTCTTTCTATACTAACAATTTCTTCATCAAAGGATGCTAAAATATAAAACATAGATTAATATTTAGAAAAAGTTATTAATTTAATACTATAGGAAACGAAAGATATGTGTGAACTTTATGGTATGGTATAATCCAATCCATTTTTTTTTTTGTGTGTGTGAATTAGTTGTTAGCCGCAGATGGCTGTGACAACTTTACCCAGACTGGTGAGTGAGCGCTGAGGGCTCTCAACCTGAATAATCCATACCATAAAGTTGACACATATCTTTAGTTTAGTTACGAAAAGAATAACAAATGTTATTTTTGGGAGAAAAGAAGTAGAGGAAGACATAATCAAAGACAATGTGGATGGATTGCGTCAAGCATTACATAGAAAGGGGGTGTATATACATACATCTTTTTATTATTTAAATTTCAAAATATATGAGACATTTATCTAAATCACATTGGTTCACATTTATTTTGCCTTGTTTTTTTATTTTGTTTAATGCACAAATACCTACCCATAAAATATTTTTATTACAAACAGTGACAAACAAGCAAACAGTTCACGTGATGGTAAGTGTTGCTGCCGGTCATGGATCTTTGCAAGGCCGCTGCCAACCGTGAAGAAGTGAAAGGAGTGGGAATGCGTGCAATGAGGGTCGATGATACTAAAGGCATCACTAAAACCCACCACACATAAACACCCTCAGAAAGTTGGGCTTCCGGCTCTCTCGCTCATTAAACGAAGCACAGTAACAAATTGCTACTACTCGGACGTCGATTTTCTGCGAGAGTGTGGTACTACCCCAGACGGACCGGCCCGCGACTGTAGACAGGCAACTGTCAATAGTGTGATTTCTTTTTTCTTTTTTTTTTTTTTGTGTGTACAGCTGTTGGCCGCAGATGGCCTTGACAGCTTGACGCGGACTATGGGTGAGCGCTGAGGGCTCTCAACCCGGAGAAAAGTATGCTAAACGACATCGCCCAAGGGCTCCACCTGTGGAGAACGGACCTCGGCTTGGGGCGTCGCTGGAGGCAAAGTGGGCGTGCCCACGTTTTTAGTTGTGACTTTACAAAATGATCTTAATCGTCTCATATATTTATATCTAAGACATTCTATTTAAAAATCGTAGTGTATAAGAGAAAGAATCTGTGGTGTATAGGAATTAGTGGTTGTATAACTTCTTTAGTTGTATAGGAATTATGAGTACTGGATTATGAATAATGAATTATGAATACAATTAATATGGCCTTGGAATTGTCTGGCAGACTGCATCGGACTATTAGTTCAAGGACAGCTTGTGGAAATGTTTATTGCACCTCTAGGGAAATGTCACCTGTGAGAGGAGGGTTAAAGAGTACACTAATAAAAATGCTAAGTACATTGCACTGTATATTGATGGAAAACATATTATATAACATCACCCCTATCAGGATTGTACCCAGGTTACAATTACGATAGTACTACTACTTATCTAATAATACCTACAAGACTATAAGTTGTCAGTATCTACAAATTACACGTGGTCATAACCACCACATTCACATGCTAATTCACTGAGCGAGAGAAAGTTCACTGCACGCGATACGTTTACACTAATTACTAACGAAGAACAAACAAGACGTCGACAAGGACTGCATCCCATGAAAAGCACGTCCTGACGTGTACCGGATCTGGACGTCCGCGGAGAAATGCGCGCCTTCAGGACGGCGTATCGTTACCTCTTAGCGACTAGATGATGCGATCTCCAGCATCCTTTCTTCGTCGTTGAATATGCAGATAAGCACACAGTCTCAACCGGACTGATAATCCGTCATGTACCTCTATGCATGTAAGCGGAAGGATGTGTCATCATGCTGGAGTGATAGCCAGCGCAGCTGATTCAGCAAAGCTGACCCATGACGTGATATGTGGCCAAGAAAATAAACGTTCGACAGACTCACCGGTCATGAAGTCATTTTGAACAGGTTGCTAGTGTAATACGAAAAAAGACGGCGTACCAGCGCGTTGCAAGCGACGCCATTACGGGAACAAGAAGAGAAGTATGAGACAAGCCCCGCGCGCTCGGCGCGCGGGCTCCCACGTAGTCTTAGATGGCGCGTCCGACCTCGCTCGATGACGGGAACGAAGAGAAAGAAACCTTTTACGACGCAACGCTTCGTGTCATGTCGCATCAAAGATGGCGTCATCCTCTTTCAAAAGGAAAAGTTCCAATCCATCTTCTACATATAAATATCTACATGAATACTAATTGATTTGAATAATTGATTCATGTTATAGCGGATGTCATCTAGTAGCGAGAATGTGTAACTTATATTAAATATAATTGGTTTTATCAAATGACCTAGTGCCATCTATCGGCTCACTATGGAATCCTAATAAATTTATTATGTTAGACGGTTTTTTTGAATGAATGTATGATAATAACATGCAGTGATATATTATATCACTACAACATAAAGACATTCTATTTCTAATTCTGTTTTATTTATGAAGACATTCTATTTAAAATGGGCTTTGTATCATGATCAGTGCAGATAATGTTGAATTTACTGTATACTAAATTGAATGCCTGTCATACTCCATACATACAACATACTACATATATAGAGATAAATGGGTTACACAACATTCATTCTTTAATTCACACAATATGATTTGCAGTTCAGCACAATATGAGTTGCAATTAAAAGTTAATTAATTTTGTCTATAACTTTTTGAAGTGAAATGTCTTAGGCGGCGATTCGATAATCGAAATTTTAGGCGAGAATGGCGAGTGAAATTTGAAGGACGAGTCACGTTTAAGCTATTTCGTTACGAGAGAGAGACGAAAGTTATTACGTAGTGAGAAAAAGAGAGAGACTATACATTTAGATTTTACGGCATTGAAGCGAAAGAGAGCGACGTATACACAACGGTGTAAAGCGATAGAATAAGATATATGTATAGTATCGCGCATGTGTGATTATTTGATTATATCTATGAAGAATTATGTAAGTATAAGTAAATTATATTTTTTTTCAATAATAATGTTTCAAGTTTATAGTGCGTCAAAAAATTATAAATTTAAAGTGAACATTCAACAATTTTAACACAATAATATAACATTCTTTAGTTTAAATTATTTAGGATAATTTTGTATCGTTTTATTTCTTTTACGATGCTCTCTCTCTTTCTATCTCTTTCTGTCGCTCTATTTTTCACACTACATCTCTTATTTTATATTTTTCAAGAAGTTTCACTTCTATCCCGTGTACACGCGCAACTTTTTATTTTATATCTGAACTAATGGTGTGAGCATGCCATTTATCATACGTACTAAACAGGATAAATAAAAACGTCACATGATTTATAAAAAAAAAAGAATAAAATATTGCAAAATATAGGTACCAAAACGTTTTTTTGGAGGACTATCATCATTGTCTGCATCCTGTGTAGTGTCAACATTTTTATTGCTACTGCTCATTCCAATTGAATCACATGATGATCTTGGATGTTTCAAACTTTTATGTGGTCCTTTCTTTTTATTACTCCATTTTAGATAACTCCATGTCTATAAATTTACCAAAAAAAAATTGTAAAAATCTATAAAAAGATTTCTCAAATAAAAATAATCTCTTAAGTACATATAATATAATTTTGCAACACCTTCTTTGCCTGCGGGTATCATAAATGATGCTTGAAGAATGTAAAAAGGGTAACATTACTAACAAAGCAATACAAAGCAGATCCTATGTCAACCAATTCAAATAATTTATTATGTATAAATCCCGCAGGGGCACTTACATATTGTCATTTTTTTTACATTTTAACTTAAATTACTACTGGATTGGAACACGACCGCACTGAGAAGCTCCAGCAAGAAACTCAGTGGGATTGTCCCATATTATTAGCATAGAATACTAAACCATTATACCTCTCACTGTGTGGCCTACACAGTGAGAGGTATAATGATACAAGTATCCTATAATGGCACGAATATGAGCTGAAGAAAAGAAATACAATCTCTAATCTGATTATTTCCCCTCTGTCGCTGCGGACGGTCAGCAGGTGCACTGACCGTAGCCCACCCCAAGAAAAAAGGGGGGGGCATAATATTCAGATAAAATTGATCCAAGAGACCTACTATAGGTTCAAATTCCCTCCCATAATGGAGGAGTACAACGGTAGGATGTATATGAGCTGATATGAGATGATGACGAGATAATGTATCGTTATCATATAAATTACATGCTAACTCATAGCAATGGCTATCTCTTATATGGCAATCAATCTCCTGACACTCAGCAGAGGAGACCCGTATTTAAACCATTATTCCGTTTATGCAGAGGTTGATACAAAGTAAATTGTATCACATTAAATTAATGATCATTTAGGCAAATATAAGAGCAAATTTTACTTAATAAACATCCTGTAGTGAGGAACTAATTCTAATATTGCAGGTGACTTGCAAATACATCATTAACAGTCACAGAAAACCCAGTCTCAGAACAATAATTTCAGAATGACAAAAATACTGTCTTGCATGAGAATTGAACCCACAATACTTGGCAATGTAGCTCAGTATCATAACCACTAAACCATCTGTGCAGTCATTTATTTTACTTGAAAACAAATCATCATCATCGCAACCCACATATGTCCCAGTCTTGGGCTCAGGCCTCATCCACAGTGGGAGAGAATTTGACCTACTATACCATGCTGGTCAGATATGTTGGTAAAGGGTTTCATTTCGAGTTTTCCTTCTATTGCACAGATGTTATGTGCATATTATATCCCTTAGTCGTCTTTTATGACATCCACGGGCAAGATGGGGAGTGGTGAATTGTATTCTTACTCCGTCATTGCACGAAAACAAATGATTGATCCTAACTGTTGGTCCGATAAATGTCAATTAAAATTATTTATACATTTAAGTTTTAGAGACCATTTATTTCATCTTTTACAGTTAAATATTTAAATACAAGAAATGAAATTTACAAAGTTTAGGTAAATTTATGAAACCCTGTCAAAGCCAACACATCCCTGCCGCAATAACTGCCCGAATTTCTACTTTATTAATGGTATAGTCTGTGGGGGGTAAATTAATTTATTTGTGGGCCTGTATCCTTTTTATTATCTACTTCAATGCATGTATTACCTTTTTCCATTGATCAATAGATTTAACTGCTCCGCCCATAGAGTTGAGTGTGTCTGTAAGTTCATGCCACTGTGCTTCTAAACCCTTTTTCTCCAAGCCCGAACTAACAAAACCCGTAGCAACATCGGAATGTTCTTGCATAAATTCAACCATTGCTGTAACTTGAGCGGAGGTGACATGTTTTTTAACTGCTTCCATTAGTACATCCACTAATCTTACTACTATTTAGTAAATTTCACGCAATGTATCAGCAAATATCAGTTTTACATTTTTCATATAACTCACCGCCACACAATGTTTACATTTTTGACATTTACATGGACTCTGTTTAAGTTATTGTAACACCGCCCACAGACTGCAAAATCTTACCACCCTTATACCCACCCTTTCAATTCCCGTTGTTCGTAAAGACAACTAAAAAACGCAAAACAATAGCTTTACAAGAGCAGTAGGCCTACTCTTGAAATCAATTCTAATTTCGAATCCGATTCGATTCCAATCTCACCAAACTTATATTTGGTACTCTTGAACAAATTCGAGAATGAATTTTACGTGTTCGTCATTGTTATTTTCACCAAATGTGCCATGTTTTCTTACTTTAAATTAATAACGTTATCGAACTCGATCACCACATAGACGCTTTCTTGAAATTGTGTAACATTAACGATTGTAAACTACATCAAAATCCCGTCGGGAGCAAATATTTGACTTAATCGACAAGAGTCGAATTCATTTAGTTTGGAAACGTTCCACCTAATTTGATTGCAATCGGGCGCTAGTGTCGCTTTCAAGAGTACCAAATTTGTTCAAATTCGTGCTGCGATTGGATTTAAGATTGGAATCGAGATTCAAGAGTAGGCACACAGGTAATGTTAAAATAAAAACCTGTTATCCGTTTAACTAACATATTATAGTAGGTCAATTTATCTTGTACGCAGAAGCCAATGGTGAATTGCAAACGAAGTTAAAGAATGTGCTTTTTTATGGAACTTATGTTTATCCCTACAAGCTGTATTGTAGAGACATACATGACAGAAATGAAACTTTTGTTTTACAGAAAACATTTTAATTTTTCGTCAAATCATCTTTGGGTTTTGACAAATACGAGTATGTACGTGGTATAGTAGTCGCGTAAGCTCTTTTTCTCAGAAACTATTCATTTTACAGCAAGGTTGCAGATTAGAATTTCAAAGCTATCTTATGGAAAGTTTCAGTTCCTAATATTACGTTTACGCCATACTGACCAGACGGATTGATATAGAATTCTGTTTGAAGTCTAATATATAAATTTTATACTCTGTAGTCGCTGCGTCTACATAGTCTTCATTACCAATTTACTTTTAGACTAGTTCTCTCTATTTATTTATATATACTAAATAATAATACTAATGTATTAGGATAGGTTGGATTATAAACTAGTTTTGTATTATTTATGCCGTGTACTATTATTAACAAAATATTTAAATAGGTACTGAAAATGTCACTGTGGTCTTGGGTAAGATTTCTTTGACGTATGTTTTACTTGTATTTATTGAGTAGTATTAATATCTGCATTTTATATTGTTTTATTATTTCAGGGTGCTAATTCACATGGACAATTAGGCTTAGGAATTACAAATGAACAAATAGAAAAACTAACAAAGGTAGAAAACATACATTTATATAATAATAAAATTAAAAAAATTACCTGTGGAGGTGGGCATAGTCTTTTACTTGACGACGACGGGAAGCTGTATAGTTGTGGATGGAATAACAAACTACAAATAGCAACAGATCAAGAAATCTATACATTTGATAGAACATGGAAACTAAGTGGCATATCATTTACAAATATTGCTTGTGGTTGGGACTTCAGTTGTGGAGTAACGGATGATAATTATTTATTTGTGTGGGGTTCTAATAATTATGGCCAGTTAGGATTACCAAAAGAATATTTTTCGGAAGCAATGAGGCCAATAAGACTAGAAGTGAAAGCAAGTGCCGTGTCTATGGGTTTAAGACATACTGCGATTATAAATTCTAAAGGTCAAGTTTGGACAACGGGATGCGGCAAACATGGACAGCTTGGTCTCGGAAATGACTTGTTATCTTCAGACAGGTTTCAACAAGTAGATGGTATTGGTAAAATAAGTCACATTTGTTGTGGCCAAAATCATACAGTGGCATGGTGCTCAGAAGAAAAAGCCTTATATGTTTGGGGTGATAATAAATTTGGTCAGTTACTTCTTTGTTCAGAAAAATATAGGAAGCTATATAAACCAAACAAAATTGATATAGATGTTAAACAACAAGTAAAAAAGCTGTTAAGTGGCTGGACTAACATATTATTGTGGTTGGAGAATGGTAATATTTTAGCTTGGGGAAGAAATAATTTTGGACAGCTTGGCACAGAAAATTCAGTACCCGTTGGACGTTTTGTACATATTAATTTACCAGGTATGTTTACAACAGAGAATTTTAGCTATCAAAATGTTCGTCAACCTGTGAGTAAAGTCAATTATATAAAATTTTGCAGAAAAATTATTAAATTCCCTGTGTAGTCACAAGTTAACAATATATGTATATCACTACTTACCTGCCTGTACGAGTCATAAAAACCTACTAAAAGATCACCAGGAGAAAGCTAGCAGCACTTGTTTGGGTTTCTTACAACACCAACTATGATCGTCAAACTGCCTACTAAGCACATCATTTAAGGCACTAATAAAAAGTGGCCAGGGGATATTAATAAGCTCAAGATGATGAGCAGAAAATGTTAGGTGACCTTTTATACTCAAAAATATATGTCACTCAATTTCTTTTTGTATCTAGGTTAAAGAACAACTTTACTTACTTGAGTCATCTTTTAGAACACCAGTAAACAGTTCACAGTGCAGACATTATATATTCTTAAACAGCTATATTTTGAATCAACAAATCAAAAATTGATAACATAATTTCAGGTGGCAGACAAGTAAAGGATGTAGCATTAGGATCAGAACATACCATATGCTTGGCTAATGATAATACTCTCTGGGCATGGGGATGGAATGAGCACTGCAATACAGGCATCCAATCAGAGGGCAGTATATTCAAACCAACTTTAGTGCCAGTGACAATGAATAATAATGAAGTAATTACACAGATCTATTCTGGTAGTGCACACAATTTTATAGTAATTAGTGACCAGAATACTACTAATGACAGCAAGGATAAGTTATAGCATTATATCTTAGTAGGCAGTAGGGACACGGAATCAAATAGAAAGTATTGATATTGTACTCATGAGTAGTATTAGAATAAAAGTAACATACTCATAAAAGCATCGAGTACTTTTCATAGAGCCTATCAGATACATTCATTTTTTTTTTTTTAAGTATTTAACTTCTGTAAACGAATGGAAATACAAGTTTAAAATAAGTTATTTCTACAATTTATTCAATACAATACCTACCAAAAAGTACTCATTGAGTAAAAGTATCGAATACAAAGTATCGGTATCGAAAGGAAAGTACTTGATACCAAAAAGCAATACTTTTTTCGTGTCCCTAGTAGGCAGTCATTAGGATGTAATGTGGTATGATAACTTCATCTATAATGATAAGGGACTCAATATTCCATGAATATGAGTATAGCTAGACTCCTAAATAAACATAACATTTATGTGGTCAATAAAATTATTATAAATATATATATACATATGTACTTTAGACCCAGTTATTTATGATAATAAGTATTTTGAAAGGAGTAGACAAAGCAATCTGTGCAGTCATTTTTATTCTTACAATATATATTAGTGAATATATAATATCTTTTAATGAAGAATGTAGGCCAACCTATGTAGAAGTATCTATAAAATATTTATTTTAGCCTAATCACTGGTGCTATTATTATTAATTTTTTAGCATTAAATTTAAGTATGGAGGATGGACAGATATGTGATAATTAAAACACAATTTTACATTCACATGTGATTTTATTTAAATGACACATGTTAATGCATAATAAATAACTATAATAATGACTAAAGCATATCAAAATTGTGTACAGTTGTTTGAAATTGCAGTTAACAGTTTATGTATAGTTCTCATTTAAAAATAATCAATTTCACTGTACACGTCTATTTCAATACAAAGATTTAAATACTGTCATAACATATTGCTGGTTCTTTGACTTCCAATGCTATTTTATACCCTTATTACATATTCATTATTTAACAATGATTTTCAACAAATTTCACATAACTGATATAGTAAATAACAAGATTAGTTTATTGCTTAATTTTTACCATTACCTGTAAATAGCAAGTAGAATCTATGCTTTATGGCCATAAACCATACTAATAAAGAAGTTCATATTAATACATAGTATTTAGTAACATTAATATTTTACAAATTTCTAACATTTAATGTTTCTATTCATGACAATAATCTGGGAAATCCACAAAATAATGATGACCAGAACTCTTTCAATCAAAAGCAGTTATAGATATTAAGCTTGTCATTTTGTATATAGTATAATATCAAACAAATATATTTTTTAACCAACAGAAAAAATTGAAATAATCATAACTATTATCCTAAATCCGCTATATATTACTAAGACACGTGAATTATAAGAATGTCCAGATTGCATTTGTGCAATATTGAGCACTATAACTATGATTTTAGTATTGTAGTCACTAAGCAATGATGAACATGGATATAGGAGCATGTTCTTTTTGAAGCTTCAGGTTGCTACCTCTTTCTTTCACCTTTTTGTGTCTTGCGCTTTTCTTTTTTCTCTTCTTTTAGTTGCTTTTGTTTTTCTCTGAAAGTAATACACATAGAAAGTTAGTATTTTTTAATGGAATTTAATCTAATCCCACCACTGTAACTCCTGTAAGCCAGGATCCACTATGAATGTTAGTATATAAATTAGTAACCTTATTATTTTTTCACATGGCAACCCTTTATGGGTATCCTTCTACCAGGCAAGCAGAAGGGTTATGTGAGAATCCCATTGCAACTCAGTCTACCTGCTAAAATCACACAATATTCCTTCACATACCTATTGCTGAAGACGAAGTTTACGTTTATCACATTCTATCCCTGACATGTCATCCACTATTTCTGATGGGCCTATTACAATTTAGAGGGTTTGACCCTCTACAATAGGCACATATGCTCCTTGTCTGGCCAGTAAAACATCCTCTGATCAGTGCTTATGCAGGTAGGAGATCTTCCAATGCTCTTTCGGGCCCGAGAGAGTGTTATGCACGTCAGGAAGCTGGTGATACTCAATCACTCACACGCTATTACCTCTTTTATCCACATTTCCTCCTCGCAGAAGTAAATATCAGCAATTCTTTCATTTTTATTCTAGACCATAGCTTGTAGTATAACTGGAAGCAAGAGGTCATTCTACCCAATTGTCGCTGCAAGTCTGGGGTCTGTGGTACTGCCAAGTTGAACATTCCACTAGTGTGTGGAGCACCATATCCTGATGGTAGTGTTCACAATGGTGACATCAGGCTGACTCTTCCCAGCATATACCACACAGATATTTCCCAAAACAACTGTGCCCCTAGAGTTGATCCTATGGTGGAATTCCAGCACGGTGACTCATAGGAGGTTTTACGGTAGCCTCTGATTAGCCAGCAGCCATTGAGGTTGAGGTGTTACAAGCTATCAGAGTCTCCACCCAAACTGGACCAAGCGTCAAGCTTTGGACCTCATGACTGCCAAGTAATTAAAATTTGTTACCCCTAAACTATTAGGCAGATAATTATGAAAATCTGGTAGACGGCATTGCAATTAAGGCCTAAATATCTATTTTATTGGTTGCCTTTTTTGATTTATATGAGACAGTTTGACATATTGGTTAGTGGATATTATATTTAGTTCAATAAAGTTTTTCTAAAGTATATAGCTCAACAATTATTTTTACAAATTTATAAAACTATTTCAGGGTCATAGAAAGGTAATAATAAGGTAGGATAATAATAAGGTAATAATATTCTAAACTTCATATTAATATTAAATGTAACAATTTCCTTATAAAATTTAATTTGGTATTTTTGTATGCATTTAGCAAATATACCATACGAAACATTTAAAAAAAGCGATAACCAATTCTAACCTGTCTTCTTTATCTTTTTCCTTTTTCTTTTGTGCATCTAGCCTAGCCTGTTCTCTACGCTCCCTAGAGGCTGCTGCAACATCAGCTACATTTGTGTTTTTAACTAAATCTGAACTTTCTAGCTCTTCCTCCTTAATTTCGTCATTCTAAAAAGGATAATGCGTTTTATTAGTACTTAAATTATAGTTACATATTGCTGTATAACCTCACTTATCTAAACTAAACAAAAATACCTCGTTGTCAGAAAGCTGACTATACTGAGATAGTATAGCTTCTCGAATTTTTTTTTCTTCGTCGCTATATTCTCGTCTTGTTGACGCGGCTGGTGCTTGAGATTCCAACAATTTGGCTAGTTGGAGGTCTACATCTGCAACAGTTCTCGGAGTTTCTTCTTTCGGTCGACATGATTCCCATTTCTCAATTATTTCTTCAATATGAATTGTAATATCTGTTTCCTTAAAATAATAACTATTTGAATAGAAGTAAATATAGATAATTTATTTTATGACAAAAGAATAACACTTACAACTATCTCGGATAGTATACCCTCCAATGCATCCTTTTTCTCGTCTACACTATCTTCTGTTTCTAAAATACCTGATATGTATGAGCCGAAAACACCTTCGTCAGTTTTTAGTGATTTCAATTTTTCACTCAACCATGGCTCAAAATCACTCGTTGCCGCCGCCATATTGCGAATGCGAATTCTGAAGCATAGAACTCGAAGATTTGTTTGTTATTAATTGAATTTTTTGCCTTGGATATAAAGCCCTTTCAAACTATGTAACACTCATTACTTAATCACTGAAAAGCATCCATACGATGTAAAACTATAAAAATCAACTAGATGTCACATATTCTTTTATTAACTTTCTATGCATTAGCATAAAAATTGTGAGAAATTAATTTTAGAATAATTTCGGCATTTGACAGATAAAATAAAAATCGGAACACAATTCAGTTTTATTGAAATAATAATTCAATTACTCACTAGAAGTGGACTCTACCATTACAATGGTGCGTAAATTCCTTATAAGTAAATAAATCCTGAATTCCATTATGTATGCCATGGGTTTAATAACTCATATATTTATAGCCTCCTCCGTAATGGAAGGGAAATTGACCTACTATAAACAAAGGTAAAGTATACATTAAGAAAGGTAATATTGTTGAAAATATACATTGTTAATTTTTGAAGATAATCTGTTAGTTACACCGCAATATTTTTTGTCTAACTATACTAAACCTAAGGCTTCAAGGCTTATGGTACGAGATCCGGCTGCAGGATCACTACGTTCATCGCGTACATAATCAAACTCAGATTCTTACATACATTTATGATTAGGAGAATACATTGATAATAGGCTGCCAGTCAATAAGTGGCCGCAAGTAATTTTAATTAAATTTTTGTTAATAATTTTCTGGAACAAAATTACGTTCACTTGTTTTTTAAATAAAATATCATCCACATCATAGCAATGTATGTAAAGAATTCGAAAATCGATGGGTGCCATTGCACATTTGGCCGCAACTACTTGGCAGCCAGGTCTAAACAGGGATTATTTTGGAGTATTTATACGTTCATGACGTATACACTTGGTGTTAATGTCAAATAAAAGCTATTTTTTTTTAAATATGATGATATATGGCTGCCTGTAAACAAATGGCCGCAAATTAAGGCTGCCAGCTGTTAAACATATTGTTTATTTAACAGCAGAATAATTTCTTGAGTCAAAAATTTAATCTCTTAACTCTAACATATCAGTTTATTCAAAAGGGTTCTCTGGATTAAAGATTAATTCTTTCAAATCAAGTTAAATATCTTATCAGTATGTATTGTATTTGTCGTATTGGAAGGCCGGTATCATTTGAAATAATATCACAATCACTTGTCATAACTACTTTATTTCACTAATTAAAAAATTAAAAATCACTTTTAATAGTCCGATTATTTGTTTTTATAATAAAGACAGCTGTTAGTAAACGTGTGTACCGAGTTACGGGATTAGCCGCGGGTGTTTTATCGTGGAGATTTTTGAGAGGATGTAAGAAGCCGCCATACCACTAGTGGGTTTGGGTGTGTCAAGGCAGAGCTGAAGTAGCGGCGGAGCACTATTTCATGTATTGCCTGGTGGTCGGCAATCCTAGATCTATGTGAAGATCCACATCGCGCATAGTGTTGCCCAAAAAGTCTTGGTCTTGCGGTCTTGGTCTTGGTCTTGCGAGAAATGCGAGACCGAGACCAAGACCAAGACCGCTTAATTTTTGCAAGACCAAGACCAAGACTGGCCCTGCAAGACTTGAGCAAGACCAAGACTGGGCCTGCAAGAGTCTCGCGGTCTTGCATTTAATGCAAATCACCATTTCAGCTTATATACGGTTGAGCTCGTGTCTTCTACATAACAGGAGGAGAATCGGCCGTGGCCGGAGGGGAATCGCCACGGTGATCGGCCGTGTTGTTACAGGTCATACATGTCAAGTTTTCCTTCTCTTGCACCGATGTTATATATTATAGCCCTTAGTCGTGGGTTCGCAGTCATGGGTAAAATAGGGGGTGATGAATTATATTCCTACTCCGTCACTACACGGCAAGTCAAATCAGTCTTGAGATATCCATCTATTAGCCAATCGATTCCCAATGTTGGTGTTGGCTTTTCAGAATTACTCTTCGGAAAGGCTTAAGGACAAAAATACCGTAATCACGAGAGTGCTCTTGCCCATTATACATATTTATATATCCGTTTATTCATTAGCCCAACGACGTTCACTGTTGGACATAGAAATATGCCTACAATTAATCTATATAAATGTCCATGTAGGGACAGAATACGATCACCATCAGGCAGTACATGAAGCGTTGCTCCCAGCGCTATTTTGCCTCTGCCACGACTCACCCCAATCCACTAGTGGTTGGGGCGGTAAACTACGTCCCCTCAAAAATATCCGCGGTCCGACGTCCTCGTCATCTTCTTGAAGAAGAAGATGACGCTATTATGATCGCCCAAGAAAGGACCTACACAGCTCGCGCAGCGATAACAGATAAAACTCCGCGGTATCGGCCTCGCCGTCGAGGTCGAAAACCGCGCCGCGTAAAAGTCATTAACCTAAACTTGGCCACGCCCACTTTGCTCTCAGCGACACCTCGAGCCGAGGTCCATTCCCCACAGGGGGGAGCCCTCGGGCGATGTTCGCTTAACTTACTTACCGGGTTGAGAGCCATCAGCGCTCACCCATTGACCGCGTTAAGCTGTCAAGGTCATCTGCGACCAACAGCTACACACACACACACAAAAAAGACAGAGTACGAATATAATTCACCACTCTCTTACCCGTGGATGTCGTATCAAATCGGATCGGGCAATGGTGTTAGGAACCCATGAAAAAAAATTGAAATAAAAATATCGATTCGTTAATGAATTGAGAGACATGTAAGTTCTCAATTTTGTCATCGTTTTTTCGTGTAAATTGATTAAAATGTATAAAGGAATGATACTTAATCTACAACATATTCGTATTTTGTTAAATGTTCATTAGAATTTGAATAAATCAATGATTACGTTTGCATAAGCAAGACAAACTTCGCTTTAACATAAATCAGCTGATCGGCCGATGACTGTTGATGAGTCGCCTTTGTACCTACGTAACCATTGAAAGGTTCGCGCAAATCTAATACCTATTTATACTGTCGAAATTTTACATGCTTACATATATCCTGTCTGTACATACCTACATAATGCATAAAATTTAAGGCATAAACTCTTAGACACACATTTTTGTAATCACTATAACTTTTACGTTATATTGTTTTTGTGTAATATACATTCTAATTATGATCTATGACTGTTGAACTACAACATACATGAACAGTTGTCCCATAACCTGATACACCCTGTGTATATAACATATGTGCAAGAGAAGTGAAACTAGAAAGAAAACCCTGTACCAACATGTCTGACCAGCGTGGTATACTAGATCAATTTGCCTCTTACTGGAAGGAAGCTTAAGCCCAGCAGTGGCACTTTTATGAGCTGTGACGATGACGACGAATATCATACATTTTACAAGTATTAAAACCATAAAATTTTAAATCAGTTTTATATGTTCTTGAATAAATAGTATATTAAGAGCTACATGGATCCAGCGGCCAAAGTATTTATATAGGCAATAGAGCAACAGGTTTTTTCAAGTATCCAGAGTATTAGTAACTAAACTGGAAATACAATAGATACATACCACTTAACTTGAAGAGGAATATAAACAATCGCATTAATTGTAAAATATCGCATTGATTATAAAATGACATAAAATTTATTGTATCAACTGCCTCGTGTGGTGACGTCTTAAGAAAATAGGGTCGAAAGTCCTGTCATAAGAGTAGTAACGCTGTCTAATGGAACACCAGGGGAATAGAAGAGTAATTTTCTCCAGTGGTAAATATTGTATTCAATAGTGAACTATAGGCTAGCAGATGGATAGATAGGATAGGATATTTGATTAATTTAGTTGGATTTTTCATTGCCATGATAAATTACTGTTACGTTATTCTAACTGCAAAACTTTGCGAGACTCTTGCTGCTATACCAAGACTCGGGTGCGCAAGACCAAGACCAAGACTCGGGTGCGCAAGACCAAGACGAGACCAGGTGTGATGTTGCAAGACCAAGACCAAGACCAGTCCAAGTCTCGTCTTGGTCTTGCATTTGGGCAACACTAATCGCGCATGATCCACGGTGCTCCCGTCGCTCAGCGCATGAATCTATTCTGTAATGTTTGTAATCTATGCAGTCTGTATGGCGTCGCTTGTGTAAACACTACACTGGCATACCTCATGATTGGACGTATACAAGCGGTGTATAATCTAACTTTATTATGAATAGATAGCTTGTACTTGGCGTGCACCAAGCTGTGTAGCCATCTTGACACTGAGCCGTGGACTCGCCTTATGTGAGGTCCGAAGGTCAATCGTCTGTCTAAGTTCACACCCAGATATTTGACCTCCCTTGTCCAGGGTATGGGTTGGTCAAACATCTTAATCTGTGGGGTCCCTTCGACTAGCAAACTTTGCCTTTTATACTGTGTTCGTGGTGGGGAGACTGACAACGTCATATAACGCAAATACTGTCTATTTACCGATACCAACAGTCGCGCTGTTATATATTCATTATTTAATGATTTTTTATCGTTCTCTTTCATTTATTTTAAGTACAATATTGATATATTTATTAACTAATATTTAATATCAAATTAATAATTGTATTAAGGAACTGTAATAAAAACTAATATTTTTTCAAATATTATATATATAGGATGTACCAGGTTATGGAGCAACTGGTCAAAAGGGAGCTAGGCAATGGTGGTAGGAATCCATGAAAAAAATTTGAACGAAAAATATCGATTCGTTAAGGAATTAGAGACATGTAAAGTTTTCAATTTTGTCATCGATTTTTCGTGTAAATCCGATTGAAATGTATAAAGTCAATGATATTTAATACGAAACATATTCATACTTTATTAAATGTTCATTAGAAATTGTATAAATCAATGATTACATTCGCATAAGCAAGACAAACTTCGCTTTAAAACAGCTGATCGGCCGATGACCGTTGACGGCTCGCTGTTGTTACCTACGCTCATTGACACGTTTGCGCAATTCTAAGTATGAATGAATGAAATTATACTGTCGAAGCTATACATGCCTACATGTATTCTGTCTGTACACGCCTACATAATACGTAACATTTAAGGCATAGACTCTTAGACACATTTTTTTGAAATCACCGTAACTTTTATGTTATATTGTTTTTTGTGTAATGTACATTCTAATTACGATCTATGACCGTTAAACTATAACATACTCGAACAGTTGTCCCATAACCTGATACACCCTGTATAGTATCTTTTCTGTTAAAAAAGTAAGAAATAATCATAATTCTATTCTTCATGAATACACTTTTCTTTCATTTTTACTTGATCAATAAACAATTTTTTATTATATAATAAATGTTTTATTTTATTTTTTTTTTCAGAATATTAATTACAATTTTGGAGAAAATGTCAAATCGCAATGGCTTTAAATACTCTTACAGCTGGCACACGGCATCTTCTTTTAACAAGTGGCGTTGCGCGCTAAATCTCTTTCGCTTTATCTTGATGATCTAATTTACCTTGAATGTTTAACAGCTGGCAGCCTTAATTTGCGGCCATTTGTTTACAGGCAGCCATATATCATCGTATTTAAAAAAAAATAGATTTTATTTGACATTAACACCAAGTATGTACGTCATGAACGTATAAATACTCAGTGTAGTGACATACCAACAACGCCGCTTAACTCCGGTTGTGAAGTTTCGTCCGACGTTTCGGCCGAGGACGATCAAGAGGCGAAGACCTCCCCCGCACCCCTCATAGCTGTATCGAGGCGCGCTGCTCGATATGCATCGCGCAGTGCACGCCGGGGCCTCGCAGACGCCGCTGCGCACTCGCCCTGATGATGAGCATCGGACATGCTCGAAACCCGGGTCAACGTAATCGATCTCAGCACATGAGTGTTTTTGCCGTTTTAGATATTATGATATTATAGTATAAATACTCCAAAATATTCCCTGTTTAGACCTGGCTGCCAAGTAGTTGCGGCCAAATGTGCAATGGCACCTATCGATTTTCGAATTCTTTACATACATTACTATGGTGTGGATGATATTTTATTTAAAAATCAAGTGAACGTAATTTTGTTCCAAAAATTTACTAACAAAAATTTAATTAAAATTACTTGTATTCTTCTAATCATAAATGTATGTAAGAATCTGAGTTTGATTATATACGCGATGAACGCAGTGATCCTGCAGCCGGATCTTAGTCCATTAGTTTTTAAGACCATTAGAACATTCCTTGTAGATTTTTCCCCATTGGTATTTTTTGACAATAATGCCTTATCACTTGAAAATCAAAACATCCACTGTTGGGCTTGAGCCTCCTCCAGAAAGACAGTGCAATTGATATACTATATGCTGGTCAGATGGCTTGGTATAGGGTTTTATTTCTAATTTTCCGTATTTTTTTTTTCTTTTTTTATTGCAAACGAGTTAAAAATACACCTTTTTTATGATAAGTGATACTGACGCTTATGGACCTTTGTTAGGCTGCGCCCTACTGTGAAGAACGTGAAGGGACTGTGAATGGGTACAATGAGGTTCGGTGATACTAAAAGCACCGCCAAAACTCATCACAAACAAACACCCTCAGAAAGTTGGATTGCCGTCTCTCTTACTCTCAGGACGAAGCGCAGTAATAAATTACTACTTCTCAGACGTCGATTTCCTGCGAGAGTGTAGACACTAGACCCGCAACTGTCAACAGTGTGGTCCTCCCACTATGTCAACAGTGTGATCCTATCAATATATCCTTTCGCTTATATAAATGTTATCTGCATATGATCATGCCATAATCGTCTTTTCTTAGTACGTCTCCGCACGGTAAATTATAAATTTTTGCGGCACATTGTCGTGTTTAGATCAATCATTCGCATATTCCAGACAAAAAAAAAATGGAGTGCCTACTATAAATGGGCCACCAGTATAATCGATCAATATTGAACTTTTTGTTAAAGCGTACGCAGTATAATGGATTACAATCATATAGGTAAAGGACAACCAAATAGTGCCAGTATTTTGTATATTTTTTAAGATGCCTTCTAGTAGGTAGTTCTCACATTAAACTAATTATAACTGCTTATGATGGTCCACGCATTGTGCTGGTTATAGCTGTAGAACTAGTTATAAACCAATGCATCCATGATATGCAGATAGCATCTATGCAAGAGGTGGGTAAACTCGACATAAAACCCCATAGGTATACGTCTGAAGTTCTGAACAGCGCGGTAAAGTAGGTCAATTTCCCTCCTATTGGAGGAGACCCCGAGACCAAAGGTGGGACTTATTAGGCCGAGATGAATACCTTATATTTATTCTATAACCATTATTTGAACATTATAATAATTGTGAACTATATTATGGAAGCTAATTCTGGTTTTACCACTTTATAAAATTTGCTATACCACTTGTAGTCTACATAGAAATGTAAATTTTCACTTGTATCAGAATTTGTGTTCAATCAATTACTGCCATTTCAAATACTTAATAATAAATGCTCACTTCTCTTTATCCCTCTAATGGCAACGTAAGCGCAAATGCAGACGTAGCTCAGACCCGATATAAAAAAGAACATAAAGAAGCTTAAATTATTATATTCATATTTAATGAAAATTATAGCAATCTTTTTGTTCTCTTCTATTATTACAAATAATACAATATTTGTCTCTGACTCTCACTATACTCATTATCTATATAATAACAGAATAAGAATACAATTCACCACTCTTCCCCGTGGATATCGTAAACGATGATTAAGGGGTATGATATGCATAATGATATCTGATGTTTACGCGAGCATTGTAAATAAAACTATTTTACGGATTTTATCGCGTTTGTATTTGATTTGTGATTGTCCGACGTTTCGAACACATTATAGCGTTCAGTCACGTACGTCTGACGTGTTCCAAACGTCGGGAGATCAAAAATCAAATACAAAGGCGATAAAAACAGAAAAATAATTTTATTTACGATATGATATGCTGTTAGGAGTGGTAGGACCACACTGTCGACAGTTATCTGTCTACAGCCGCGGGCCGGTCCGTCCGGGGCAGTACCATGCTCTCGCAGAAAATCGACGTCTGAGTAGTAGCAATTTGTTACTGCGCTTCGTTCGGTGAGCGAGAGAGCCGGCAGCCCAACTTTCTGAGGGTGATTGCGTGTGGAGGGTTTTGGTGGTGCACTTGGTATCACCGAGCCTCAATGCACGCATTCACACTCCCTTCGCTTTCTTCGCGGTAGGCAACGGCCTTGTAAAGGTCCATGAGCGGCAGCAACACTTACCATCAGGTGTACTATTTGCTCGTTTGCCACCGTTTGCAATAAAAAAAAAAAGAAGTTAACATCGACGCAAGAGAAGAAAATCTCGACACATAACCCTATAGCCGGCTTTTGTGGCGTAGTAGATCATTTTCCCCCCTACTATAGGGAGTCCCAAGCTCAACAGTGGAACGTATATGAGCTGATGAAACTGCTTCATGCAGCTGCGGTTGCATATAGTTTTAAACATTGTAAAAAATACAACACAATGTACATTTTGTATTTCAAAACTCAAAAGAAATACGAATAGAAGACAATTTAATTCACAAAATATGTTGCTTAAATGTTGCATTTCATTTTATATTAATCAAAGCTCTCTAACACTTCATGGATGATGCTCATGCCATCTCTTAATTGCTCCTCGGTGATGACAAGTGGAGGCGCCAAGCGTATGGTCTGGCCATGGGTAGACTTAGTAATTAAACCGGCGTCACGCAATTTCATACACACTTCCTTTGCCGAAATACCTGCAAATAAAAGTAGAAGAAATGATAACGCGAAATATTTTTTTTATATTAATTAAAATATATAACTATTTATTTCTATAAATAAGAACTTGTTAATGACCCAAGCATGCTACACACATGTCGTAGTAGGTAGTTTCTATTTAAATTTGTTACGTCGAGAGTTGCAGATTCGAATTCAACTCTTATACATTTATGCACAAACAAATTATAGAGCTAATTCGGCGTTCGTTAGATGCACGTCGGGAATTTGGAACACTAACTTAAGATCTTTAAGAGTCTGTAAAGTTGCCCAATATAATTAAAGTATATTCAGTTCGCCAATTCTAACTCACTATAATTTGCTGTACATTATTACAGGGTGATAATTTCTGTAAACATGATCTTCAGTCACAAAACAAGTTTTTCTACACATTAACTTTATAGGAATTTGGATGGTAAGGACATTTTATTACTGTCCCGGCCCGCCAAAGAGCTGCCCGCCACTACGCGTCACAACGAATTATTCAGCAGTACAAGGTGTAATTTTAAAAGAATATTATTTTAGGCACTGTACATTCTATCTGTTAGGTTAGGTTAGGTTATCTGGTCTATCTGTCGGTCTATCTGTTATGTCAGCACGCAAATGCAACAAACTTGTTTTTATGATATTTACTTATTTATAAGCTTTAGTTAAACGTATTTCTAGTTAGTTACTACCTTTTTTTTATTAAACCTTAGTTAATTATTTAAGCTTTAGTTACACGGTACACCTATAACTTGAGATATACCTAGTTCAACTTTTCTATTAAATAAATTTACTGAGATTGAAAATTCTAATTATGAGAACAACATTTTTATATAGAAACATAATTTGCCCAAATATTATGAATTGAAACGACGTATATCACAAAAACCTCGAATTCGAATTACTTAGTTATAGGTATACTATATACCTAAGTATGGAATCTCAAAACCCATAAAATTTTTATTACTTACTATGATGGACGTCCATTGCACACATGAGTCCTCGACAACGGAAGGTGGTAATCTTAGTTTTTGGTATTTTCTGCAACTCTTCGATTAGTACTTTTTCTAATTTATATGCGTTTTCAGTCAATTTTTCCTCCAGCAAAACCTTTAATAATAATTGGGTATCACATAAGTGCTGCATGATTCTAACACAGTACCTATATACTTAATTCTAGACTGCACAGATGGCGTAGTGGTTAAGATAGCGACCTACAGCGCCAGTGTCGGGGGTTCGAATCCCACGCGGGACAACACTTTGTGCGAACCACAAATTGCTGTTCTGAGTCTGGATGTAATTTGTGTCCGTTAATTATATGTTTGTAAAGTCCTCCGCAATACAAGGATTATTTCCTTAGTGCAGGGTGTTGTCTCTAAAAAAAAAAAATTATGTTCTAAAATTATTCTTAATTATTATGTCATGCAATTTATAACGAAGCAAATAGATAATCACAATTAACCTTAGATCCTTCATTGTTCACAATCGTAATGTATCTGATTTATATTCAGGAGAATATCAGTTTGCAATGGAGCAAGCAATCTGCTCTTGAATCTCAAAGAATTATAATATTTTAGGACTAAATTCTACCGGCGACTTCACCTGCGTAAAAGGCAACTTTCCCAAAGTTGAAATATTATCCCAAGAGAATTCAGGGGCATTTACCTTCATGCTAAATTTTATCAAAATAGGTCCAGCCGTTAAAATGTGAAAGGTAAAAAATATACATACACTTTCACAAATTGTGACCATAGTAATAGTGAAATGTCATTAGAGCAGATATCAAGATATTCGAGGATAGGTACTGAGCATATGTATAATGCTCAGTATCCTCAAATATCTTGATGTGATGGACCGAATCATAATTATGTAGAGTCTGGCTATCGGTTCTCTGCACTGAACTGTTTTTTTAAATCTATACATGGCAATATTTTTGAATTGTCATGTCACTGTCAAACGGATTGTCCCGTTTTTGTGTTTAGTGTTTTTCAATCATTATTCTTTTGAAATTATTGAAAAATAATGCCGAAAGCTATCAAAGGCGTAGTTAGAAAGTTGATATTTACCATGATCGGCAAGTATCAAGACATAAAACTTGATAATGAACGAATCCGGAACGAAAAAATACATCGCTTAGACGAAATCCTTATAGCTGCTGGTAAGTAGTCTTGATAGTTGGCTTGATATTTATGTCCGGGTATTATGTGAATACTATTTACAATTTTTTTTCTTGTATGTGTTTTAGAAGGTGACATGGCGAGAGTCAAGACGTTAGTGAAAGAGTTAAAATGTTTTGAGGAAAAGGAAGCGTTGAACTCTGAAACGAAATATTTGGATACAATTTCTATTATGACAGGTAAATTAATTATAGCATTGTAAAATATCTTAAAATCTTTGTACGATTATTTTCAATGTTTGCTTACAAGTTTATCTTTCTTCATAGTGTAGTGGAACAGTTAAATTATTGTTAGGCTTTTATATTTTTTACATTCAATTACATTTTAATATTTTTCCTTTGCAGAAATATCTGTTAGAACTATTAAAATGATCAAGAAGGAGGGTTCTATAAACCAAGGAGAATGGAATACACCCGGCAAGAAACGCCCTCGTCCGGGAACGGTGTCAAATCTGGATGATTTTGATTTAACGGCTATCAGGAATAAGATTAATGAATTTTACTGTGTAAAAAAACAGGTTCCTACTCTACGGAATTTACTTGTTGAACTCAGAGAGTCAATTGGCTTCACTGGCTGTCGTGAAACATTACGGCAGGTATTGAAAAGAATTGGTTTCGAGTTTAAGAAAAACCAGAATGAAAGGTCTTTGCTCATAGAGAACTTTGAACTAGCAGCTTGGAGACACAGATATCTTCGAACAATTGCTGAAAAACGACAACAAGGGAAACCAATAATTTATCTTGATGAAACCTATGTTCACCAAAATTATAAGGTAAAAAAATCATGGCAAGGTCCTTCCACTAGTGGAGTGATAGACAAAATGTCGTCTGGCAAGAGACATATTTTAGTACATGCTGGATCGGATAAGGGTTTTGTGCCCAATGCACTGTTAGTATTTAGTACCAAATCAAAAACAGCTGACTATCATGATGACATGAACACACAAAATTTTATGAAGTGGTTAGGTGAGAAATTGATTCCAAATTTGACAGAGCCTAGTGTGATTGTGATGGACAATGCTAGTTATCATGTTACACAAATAAATAAACCACCAACAATGCAGAACTTAAAAAGTGACATACAGAAATGGCTTAGGGAAAATGACATTCCGTTTGAAGAAATTTATACTAAAGATGAATTAATGTGCCTCGTTAAAGAGAATAAGCCTGAACCCTTGTATAAAGCAGAAGAACTTCTAAAACAACATGGCCACGAAGTGCTTAAACTACCTCCATACCACTGTGATTTAAATGCTATTGAGCTCATATGGAGTTTAGCTAAACGAAAAGTGGCTAGCAAAAATATAGGAGTACCAGGGGCAGAAATGGAAAATTTAATTAAAGAGTCATTTCTTAGTATAACAGCTGATGATTGGAAGAAATGCACAGATCACGTCATTAACGTCGAAAATGAATACAAATTAAGAGATGGAATCACAGAAACAGCACTGGAACGATTTATAATAAATGTACGTGATGATGATGACGACAGTGACAGTTCATTTTCAGGTGTTGAATTTATAGAATCAGACTTTGATTATGAATCATAACAAAATTATAAATATTAATGACTTGTAATTATTTTTTTCTTGTATCCTGGACATGATCATTATTTTGCATGACGAGAAACCATGTACCTATGTTAACTTTATGTGTAAGTGGGATATTTCTTTTTTAATAACAGCATACTAGCAACTGAAATTACTAGTATAAAACTGCTTGTGTGGTGTGTGGGTTTGGGTTCATGCCGGTAGTGTACAATGACTGGGGATCGAAACTGCAACCTCGACATTGTATGTCCAACGCCATAACTATTAGGCTACAGTCACCGTTAATTCATAAATACCGGAGTGCAAGTTTGGGCCACAAACGGGACTAAACGCTATGATGATGATATCTAAGCTAATTTTAAAGTTTGTGCAGCTTATCCAACTCAGTTTGTTATATATGTACAGGTATGATAACACATAATAAATAAAAATGTATAAAATAACTTTAATTGAATATAAAAATTAAAAGTATCAAACGCATTTTTTCAGTCTATAGTCGGTGTTGTCACCCCTTGTTTTTTTTGAATTTACCGCTCTTTTCTTGTGCAAAGAACCGATGGCCAGACTTTATATCATTTATTAAATTGCAAATTCCACACTGAACAAACGAGTCGGGATAGCTTTTTTTATTTCCAGGTTTCTTTCCTTTACCCAAATGTTATATACTATAATCGATTTTTCTGATATCCACTGTAATTTTTAGTGCGTTATCACACGGAGAAGGATATAATTTAAAGTATTCTTAGCTCATATACGTCCCACTGCTGGGTTCGAGCCTTCCCCAAAATAGAAGGATAATTGACCTACTATACCATACTAGCCAGATAGTTTGGTATAGGGTTCCATTTCGAGATTTCCTTCTCTCGCATAGATGTACCTATTATATCTTTAAGTTGTCTTTTACGACACCCACGGACAAAATAGGAGATGGTAAAACTTCAATATTATGATAATTATGGTGTGGTTTCGACATCATAGACTAAAGAGTTGAGGTATAAATGAATGACAAGTTCTGTAGCTTGTCCTGAAATTTATTTATTACCTTTATTGCTTCCATAGCGACTGCGCATGCTAATGGATTACCGCCATACGTAGATCCATGAGTACCAGGTTTGATTACCTTGAAACAAAAACAATAATTTAAAAGTTTTTATATAAGCACTAGCAACCCGCCCTCGCTTCAGGTTCAGTCGCCTTACCCGCGTAGCTACCGCTCCTGTGGGAATTTCGGGATAAAATATAGCCTAAGTAGCCTATGTAAACCACTCCGTGATTTGGTGAAAACCGCACGAAAATCTGTTTAGTAGTTTTTAAGTTCATCGCGTTCAGACGGACAGACAGAGGTCGCCGGGGACTTTGTTTTATAATATTTAAAGATAAAGATTAAATATCTTAAGTTAAAATTTGTTAATGAGAACTATCTATGCATTCACAGCTGGTTCAACACAATAAGTTATGGCTACAGATATAGTGTTAGCAGTAACACCGCACGTGACCATGTCGATGACTACCTATATAAAACTCACCATCCAAACCCGCTTAAAGAATTTTTCACTTCAAAAATAGATTTGCTTGAAATCTATTGATAATATATTAGTGATATTAGTTTTTACGGAACATAATTAAAGCACTCTTAACAAGTGCTCTCACTTTGGTCAGGTAGAGGTAATACTCACCTACGATGTTTAGTTGATAAATATTTTGATATTTTTTAAGTCATAACATCATCATCGCAGGCCATATATGTCCCACTGTTGGGTTCGAGTCTCCTTCTTTATGAGAGGAAATTTGACCTACCAGAGCTATTAGCAAAGGGTTTTATGCCGAGTTTTCCATTTCTTGTATTAATGTTATCTGCATATTATATCCCTTAGTCGTCTTTCACAACACCCACGCTTAAGAAAAAGGTGATGAATTGTATTCTTACTCCGTCATCACAGGGAAATTAAGTCATATACAGAATGTATCAGGTTATGGGGCAACTGTACGAATATATTGTAGTTTAACGGTCATAGATCGTAATTAAAATGTATATTATACAAAAACAATATGACATAAAAGTTATAGTGATTACAAAAATGTGTGTCTAAAAGTATATGCCTTAAATGTTACATATTATGTAGGCATGTACAGACAGGATACATGTAGGCATGCAAAGCTTCTAAGTATAAATAGGTATGATTTGCGCAAACGCTTCAATAGTAGCGTAGGTACAAAGGTGCCTCGTCAACGGTCATCGGCCGATCAGCTGATTTAAAGCGAAGTTTGTGTTGCTTATGCAAACGTAATCATTGATATTTTCAATTTCTAATGAACATTTAACAAAGTACGAATATGCTGCAAATTAAGTCACTGATTATACATTCCAATCAGATTTACACGAAAAAGCGATGACATTATTAAAATCTTTATACGTCTCTAATTCATTAACGATTCGATATTGCCTAACTGCCATTTGAGTTGTCCCATAACCTGATACACCTGTATTAAATTTTAATTTCAAGCATACTCGTGATGTGCCCGAGGGATTAAAACAAGGTTATTGAAAGATATTTGAACAATTAAAGTAATAATATACCAAACTGCTGCATTTTAACTTTATCAGTAGTTGCGTTATTTTTAAAAGTAAAGGTGGAAACTTATCTACACAAAATGCACGGTCAAATGATGTTATTGTAAATATATTATCAACTACTACAGCAACAGGATGAGTAGAAAATATTTTTTTTCTTTTCCTTTACTCTTTAATTGTCTCTTAGTTGGATACAAGTACATATTAGATAAAAACAAATAAATTACTATTTCAAGTTGGCTAAACTGACTCGGTTTTTTTTTTGTAAAACAGCCTGTAATAAGGAAATAATCCTTAATGTGCGGAGGACTTTACAAAAATAAATAATGGACACAAATTCCACCCAGACTAAAAACAACAATTTTTGGTTCACACAAGGTATTGTCCCGCAAGGAAATCGAAATTATAACACAGGCGCTGCAGGTTGGTATCTTAACCACTATGCCATCTGTGCAGTCTATCTAACATAATTTAATATGTATTAATAAAATTAAGACTATTTATAGAATTACACTATTATTGCAATGCCCGATTGGGTCAGCTGTTTATACCAAAATTTTGTAAACATCCATGTATGACACGCTTTCTGCAATAAATATCTTTGTATCTTTATATCATGTTATATCCTTACGACATCTTTCTTATTATACTCGCGAGAATGAAAGGCACACATATTTTAGTAGATATATGACTATAGTTTAAAGATTCTTTAGAATGTTTAACCGCAGACGTCCTTATGGGTTTATGACCTTGGGATTTTTGAGTTAGCAACGACAAACAGGTTACATTTTAGTTTGTAAACTATTGAGTTAAGGAAGTAATTTTTAAATTGTAATTTTTTTATTTTAAGCAGGAACGTGGAGAATAAAATAGATATGACTTAAAATTTCGTTTTGTATCAAAATGTTAAACAAATAAGTCATTTAAATGTTCGCAGTGAAACAACATTTGTTAAAATATGGTTAGTCGCCCCTTTATGCCCCAGACTTACATTATAAAAATAAATTCAGATAGTCTGCCTTAGGTCTACTACTATATATCTTCGTTTCCACTTGTAAACGTCCCACTGTTAGGCTTGAGCCTACTCCCCAATAGGGGGGAAATTCACCTACTGATGCCCTACCATGCTGATCAAACGTGATGGTATAAGGTTTTATTTCGAATTCTCCTTCTCATGCATAAATCTTATATGCATATTATATCCCTTAGTCGTCTTTATGACATCCACGTGCAAGATAAGGAGTGGTGAATTATATTCATACTACGTCATCACACGGCAATTACTATATTATGTAGATATTCAATTTAAACTTACATCCATAACACTGTTATTCGCCATTATAGCCGATACTGGTAATAGTCCACCGCTTAGCGCCTTTCCCAGAATAAGGATATCTGGTTTAACGCCTTCATAGTCTACTGCTAATAATTTGCCCGTACGACCTGAGCAAAAACACATTTTGTACACACTTTATCAGTATTATGATTTCTGATCTGTAGCGTGTCATCATCATCATCATTTCAACTCATATATGTCGCGCTGTTGGACTCGAGCCTCCTCCACAGTAGGAAGGAAATTGACCTTACTATATCATGCTGGTCAGACAGGTTGGTATAGGGTTTTATTTCGAGTTGCCCTTCTCTTACTGCTAGATGTTATACTTATGCCTATTAAATCCCTCAGTCGTCTTTTACGACATCCACGGGCAAGATAGGGAGTGGTGATTTATAGTCTTACTCCGTCACCACATGGGTGTATAAACCACTAAAACGAGATCAGTTCTACATTTTTTTATTTGGATGTTAGCCTAAGATGACTGTTACATTCTTACGCGGACTAGAAACCAATACTTCAAACACGAGAACTGGTACTGTAAAAGTATCAGAAACTGGGAAAATAGAGTCTATAGATAGTTTTAAACCCCGTGTTGTCACAAATTTTTTTAGTGAGAACGACCAATAGTGAACTTTTATACTGAGCGGTCTTAAAATATGCCGGGACTCTTAGGCGCAAAATATTGGGCATAATTATGAAAATGTTTAAAAAGATAAAATCTCTGATATATTTATTATGGTCGTTTGATATCAATCCATTTATTTCAGCTCAAACACGTCCCACAGTTGGGCTCAAGACTCATCTACAATATGAGAAAAATTAACCACGCTAATCGGACGTGTTGATATAGGATTTTATTTCGAGTTCCTTTTTATTGCATGTATGTTGTATACATATCATATCCTAAGGGGGCCGCCATTTTGACTGGATCGGGGAGTTAGTCCGTCACCCGCCAAGAGGCCGACCGCGCGAGGAAAGAGCGACGTTCTCCTCGAGGGGGGGGACGTCGGTCGAGAAGAGGGTACTCCTCAAGGGGTATTCCGTTGGGCCGACCACTGACGAGAAGTCACCCTGCACCGGTGGTCGGCCCAATGACGAAGGCGACGTGTCACGGGTGGGTTACGGGTATGCGTGCTTACACCCCTCTGTCACCCCCGGACAGAGCCAGGCGAGGAGAACGCCGACAAAAAAAAGGGAGCCGCCATTTACAACACCTACGGACAAGACAAGGGGTTGTTGAATTGTATTCTTACTCCGTCACCATTCAGTCGATTGATATAATTTAGAAATATATTATTAATTATTGAAAGTTTGAATTAGTTATTATTATTATTAATTCTACCTAAAAGAGTAATAACATTGTAGGTATACCTAGTGTAAGCGAATAACACGACCTTTCGAGACGCTCGTCAAATTGGAAGCCCCGAACACCGCGTACCCTTATCGTAAAGATGCTAATGCCCTTGTACTTATCGCGAAGGACTAATGAAATATTTATATATTGTACACAAATTATCACCAGCTCTTTAACCAAAGTCACCATGAAAATCATTGTATAGATAAGAATGATTGGCTGCATAAGTTAAATTTTCTTATTACTATCATAGCTGACATATGTCCCACGGCTGGGCTCGAGCATTATGATGCTCGCATTGTGTATGCACAATGCGAGGGAAATTGACCTACTGTACCAAGTTGATCAGATGGGTTGTTATTTATATTATTAGTTAGTATTATGGCCCTTAGTCACCTTTTACGATGCCCGTGGTCAAGGGGATATAGGTTATGAAATATATTCTTACTAGTTCTAATATAATATGCATATAACATTTATGCAAGAGAAGGAAAGCTCGAAATGAAATCGTATCCTAATCCGTCTGACCAGCTTGGTCAATTTTCTCATATTGTGGAGGAGGATCTATCCCAGTTGTGGGACATATATGAGCCGAGATGATGATTTAGTCTAAGGAGTCATTGAAATTATTTTTAATGTTGTAACACTCAAAAATTTCACTACATAGATTTTTGTATTTAAAAAACATAATTGACTACTTAGTTAAGTAACAAGCACAAAAGATATATTCAGATTTTTTAAATAAGACCACACTGCAATAAGGAAATAATCTTTGTATCGCGGAGGACTTTACAAACATATTATTAATGAACACAAATTACATCCAAACTGAGAACAACAATTTGTGGATCGTACAAAGTGTTGTCCTGCGTGGGGAATTTGAACCCGCGACACTGGCACAATAGGTCGGTGTCATAACCACTACGCTATCTGTGCAGAATATAAATACATTATTTTCTAGAACGGGTTACATCGTAGAATGCAGAAATAGAGCTTTATTATAGAGAAATAGAGATTTATTAGAATAAATAAAGAGTAAAATACAAAAAGGCGCATACCCAAACCGGTCTGTACTTCGTCAGCAATCATCAGCACGTTATATTTTGTACACAGTTCTCTGACCTTCTTCAAATATCCATTATCAGGTATTATAGTACCAGCTTCTCCTTGTATTGGTTCTACCATGAACGCTGCCACAGTAGGGTCTTGGAGTTCCTTCTACAATAAAAACATATACCTAGTACTATGTACCTCTTGTAAATAAAACTATTTTACGGATTTTTTAGCATTTGTATTTGATTTTAGATTGCCTGACGTTTCGAACACTTTACAGAGTTCATGGTCACGGACGGACTAAGATGTCTGATGGACTAAATTGTCATAATAATTATTACAAATTTAATCTTTAATAATAATTAACCAAAAACAATATATTTTTTCATATAAAATTATTCTTCTTGTACTGGCAATAAATTTGTATTAGGGTCAAAATTTAATAACTAATTCTGTAGCGGGTAGACATAAATCTCTGTAAATTATTATTTTATTTTTTTTGGGTGGGCCACGGATAGCGCACCCGCCGCCCGCCTGGCTTCATCCTGGGCGACACAGGGGTGCCGCGCAGCCCCGTAACCCACCCAATAGCACATCGTCTTCGTCGTTGGGCCGATCACCGGTGCAAAGTTCCTTGACTTCAGTGGTCGAGATATAAATTTCTGTAATAACGAGGACTTGTAGAACGTCATCAGATAGACATCTTTAGCCCGCCCGTGACCTTGAATGCTGGAAAGTATTCGTAACGTCAATCCAAAATCAAATACAAACGCGATAAAATCCGTAAAATAGTTTTATTTACAACGTGTAATACTCGCGTAAACATCAAAATTCGGTATAACCTAACCTAGTTATGAATAATAACAAAAAATATAAAATACGATAATAATAATAATACCTTTACTCTTAGAATAATAACCTATAGAAGGTAAGTTCACGCACAAAAAGTGAAGCATTTCAATTGGAGCCTAATGGAGCTTACGCCGGAACCGTTGCGTAATGTACAAGTCAATGTACTGCATGAACATACGCAACTCTTAAAAAATAAATAGGTAATTATGACGGTTTGTGCATTCAAATAGTGTCAACACATTTGAAAAACTTAAAAAGGTTTTTAACATTACTTTTAAAAGTATTTCGACGATTTATGTTAATAAAAACAAAATTTGATTTCATAATTTGTATAGTGGTTTGCGTGTGTACGTGTGTAATCGTCTGCGCGCCATTAGTATTTTTAGAAGTACTGACACTATTCTTCTATACGTTATTATTCTAAGACTTTTACTACTGTGGAAGGAGATGTATAAATGAGAATGCAAAATGATCTACGCGTTAATGGCTATAGCAGGATAGCACTTTTTTTGTGTGTGTAGGTATAGCTGTTAGCCGCAGATGGCTTTCACAGCTTAGCCCGGACTATGGGTGAGCGCTGAGGGCTCTCAATCCGGTACAGGACAGCACTATTATCTACTAAAAAGAACTAATGAATTCGTTCTTATTTCTTGCACGACAGTTTTCTTACCTCTAAAGCAACTACATTATTGTATGGTATTAGCTTGAATCCGGGCATATAAGGGCCAAAGCCTTTGTAGCACATCGGGTCTGATGAAGCTGATATGGCAGAAAGAGTACGGCCCCAAAAGTTTCCTTCCGCAAAAATTATCTGTAAATAAAACATAATACAATGTATCTAATACCAAAGTTGTTTTGTATGTATTAAGAGTGCGTTTAGTCAGGATCGAGAGAAATTATTATCCGTGTTGCAAATTAAATTTTATCTCTAAAAAAAAAAATAACCAACGTCGTCAAACGATATACATAAATGGTATGCAGTATGAATAGTATGATCGCAGATGATACACAACATTAATGTTTCCCATAAATTCGTCCATCTTTATCTATTATTGAACGTCTGCCTCTCCCACAGCACCTCGCATAGCATTAGGTACTTTATGCCACATGTATTCAATGATGCCCCGCCTAATTCATCAGACCGACCAGACCATGATGCCTACCAAGAGTAGGCATCTCGATTCCAATCCTAAATCCAACCGCAGCTCGAATTTGAGCAAATGTGGTACTCTTGAAAGCGACACTAGCGCACGATTGGAATCAAGTTCGGTGGAATTTGATTAAACTGAATGAATTCGACTCTCGTCGATCAAGTCAAATATTTGCTATTCCCGACGTGATTTCGACGTAGTTTAAAATCCTTAATGTTGCACAATTTCATGAAAGCGTCTTTCTGGTGATCGAGTTCGGTAACGTTATTAATGTAAAGTAATAAAATGCGACGCATTTGGTGAAAATAACAACGGCAAATGCGAAGCTAATTCATTCTCGATTTTGTTTAAAAGTACCAAATATAAGTGTGGTGAGATTGGAATTGAACTGGTTTCAAAGGTAAGCCCACTGATATAGGGAATGCAGGTCATGAAAACATTAGTACTTGGATGTTATATGTACACTGTACATCTTGATGTAACTGGCACCTATATGTATATATTAATTAATAGCAAATTGCGGCGCTTTCGCCCGCGTAGTGCCCGTGGAAATACCGGGATAAAATATAGCCTAAGTTACTTGTAATACAGACAGCTGGCAGTAAAATATTTTCCAAATCGGTCCAGCCGTTTTGTAGGTTACCCGGAGAAAACTGACAGATAGACTGGCAGACAAAAATAAATGCGTTTTTAGGTTACTCGTGCCTCGTGTAAATAACCGTGTGAGCATTAAAAAAAATGTATAATTTCGAGATTACAAACAGACACTTCAATTTTATTTATTTATGTAGATATATTTGAACTGTACTTTGGGTGTAAAGTAGACTGCTTCACGTGTGGTAACGACTCATCATCATCATCATCATCTTGCTCTTATCCCAATTACTTGGGGTCGACGCAATATGTCATCTTCTTCCATACGGTCCTATCAGACGTCATCTCTGCAGAAACTCTTACGCTATCCATGTCATGCCTCACGCAGTCCATCCATCTTTTCCTCGGTCTTCCTTTCCCCCTAAAGCCTTCAACATTCATACCTAAAACTTTCCTCACAACATTACTGTCATCCCGCCTCATCACATGTCCATACCATGTCAGCCGTGCACTCTTTAACTTTTTCGTCACTGGCGCAACTTTCAAACTTCCTCTAATGTATTCATTCCTCACTTTATCCATTCTTGTCACACCACACATCCATATCTCAACATTCGCATCTCAGCTGCATGCAGTCGTCTCTCATCCGTCGCTTTTGTCGCCCAACATGCTGATCCATACTACTGTATGGATATATATGTATGCCGTACTCAGCAGGTCTTATTAGGGTTTTATAAATTTTACCCTTTAATTTGAGGGGTACCAAGGGGTCGCCTGTTGTACCCGTGACCTGCCGCCACTTCATCCATCCCGCATCGATTCTGTGTTTCACCGCACGATCTAGGTCGCCATCGCTTTGCATAAGAGAACCCAGCTAACGGAAATTCGAGCATACTGGTATAGGTACTCCATCTAAGGATATGGGTGTAAAATTGGAGAGACCGCCGAAATCGCAGAACATGTATTCTGTTTTAGGTCTGCTAATTTTCAATCCAATTTACAGCGCCACTTTTCCAGCATGCTCTGTACCTCAAGGCCCTCCTCCCCGACGAGGACAATGTCATCAGCGAATAGCATGCACCAGGGTGCCTCTTCCTGTATCTCCGATGTCAATGCATCCATTATCAACAGGAAGAGGTAAGGACTTAACGCCGACCCTTGGTGCAGACCCACTCCCACACTGAACCCGTCGGAGTCTCCAGCCGCCCACAGTACCCACCACAAAACTGTTCTCGGTATTCTGTCATAGGCCTTCTCGAGGTCAACGAATACCATGTGCAAGTTTTTATGTGCACCACGATATTTTTCGCACAGTTGGCGCAGTGCAAATATGGCATCCGTTGTCCCGCGGCCCGACACAAAACCAAACTGGTTTCGGGTGACCTCGCTTTCTTCTTGCAATCGCTTCTCAATCACTTTTTCCCACACTTTCATACTATGTGACATGAGCTTTATTCCCCGATAACTGCCGCAGTCTTGAACATCACCCTTATTTTTAAAAATGGGCACTATCGCACTACTGCACCATTCACTGGGAATTTCGTCATCCTGCAGCAACTTATTGAAGAACAAAGTGTGTGGTAACGACTCAAGAATATAAAATGTCAGCGCCACTCATTTTCTCTTGAGGGATCGTAAAAAGTGACTGAGAAATCACCAGTAAGTAGTATAGGATAAGCACTGTTCTGAGAAACTTACAACACCTATGCGATCGTTGAAGCATCTACAAAGCGTGGTGTTTATGGTTTTATTTCCTATTTGAAGAAAATCCAACAGTGGATAGCGAAAAGCTGATGGATGGAAGTTACATCGCGATATGGATTTACTACAGAGTGTCTCAGATATGGTATATTTAAGTGTTACATTATTAACCAACCTTTGCCTGTCCATCGGGGATTTTCTTCACATCATAACCCCATCTACGTGCAATTTTACAAGCGCTCTCACCACCCTCCACGCCAGTATTCATGGACAGCAAGCGATCAAAGCCAAAAATGCTCGTCATCATTTTCTCATATTGACCCAGTTGATCTGAATAGAAGGCTCTAAAATAATAGTACATTAATAATGAATCTTCTTGGGTGGGTGTCATATGAGGGATTAAATCTCAGTCCGTGTAACATTATGGTATTGTTGAAGGAAGTAAGGAAAGAAACAACTCAAATGTGATTGTGCACAGAGTGATAAAATGTTCAAGTCGTTTGCTTTGTAACAGTAAGTTAAGAAATTCGAGGATACAACTCCCTGACGAAATTAAAAAAAAAAACAAAACCCTTAAACCACATCAAACTATTTTAACGAAATTTTTAGCGTTTGTATTCGTGTGTTACTCGCCCGATGTTTCAAACGAATATTTAAAACTCGTAAGGAAAGCGTAGCTACAGATTAGATAGGTATAGTTCACCCGATAAAATCCAAAAAATAGTTATATTTTTATTATATTCGATTAATACTTGTAAATATCAGAAATAGTTACCCAAAAATGTAGAATAAAAGAACTGTATTTAGCAGGGTATTCTTGTAATATTTCCATACACTCATTTTTTAACCTTACAGTTAATACCTACTTGGCTGTGCCTTAATTGCCTTTCACCGTTATAACGATCCAATCACTTATTTTTCGGTTTCATGCATAATATAAGTATAAATATTTTAGGTGTTGTAACGTACCTAGATACGAGAGTCAACTTGTCTGCCTGCTTCTTTAGGGCAGCTACAATCCTCGGATGACAGTGGCCTTGATTTACAGCAGAATATGCGCTCAGAAAATCGTAATATTTCTTACCCTCAACATCCCATACAAATACGCCTGTGAAAATATTCGAGTAATCAAGAAATTATTTTTTATTTCTGAAAGCGTTTAAACTTGCTCTTGAAATAAAATGCTATATCAACATGTCTGGCCAGCCCGCTATAGTAGGTCAATTTCCCTCCTATAGTGGAGGAGGCCTAATAGTGATACGTCTATTAGCTGAAATGAATAGTGCTTTGCCTGATAAAAGAATATTTACTGGAAGAGTTCAATTTTAGAAATATTATAACTTTAACAGTCTCAGTATGAATCATAGACTAATTAAGGATTTTCACCATCTCGAGACTAGTTAGCATGAAAGAATTTGTGCCTTGTGTGAAACACGAGTGAGAAAGTGACTCTTCAGAATCCCCTGGTTATTCCATGAAACTGCCTAGGTCTGCATAACTGCTTTCAATTACAATTAAAATATACGCTAGTTCTACATTAATAATGAGCTGGTCATCATTATCATCTCAGCCCACTGTTGTTGGGGTCGGGCCTCCACCATTGTGGAACCTATAGCAATACCACGCTGGTTAGTCGTGTTGGCATTGGATTATATTTCAAGTTGTGTGTTGTGTCTTTTGCAACACCTACAGACAAGATGGGGAATGGTGAATTCTATTCTAGATCCTGATCTAGAATAGAATTCACCATTCCCGTGTGTTACCTGTAACACACGAAAAAATAGCGTACCTATAAATCAACATTTTTTTTATTAATTACGTTACGGTGCATAGGATTAAGATGCATTATAAAATTATAATCTTTATGTGAAGGCATCTTACCCAAATATTGTTGATTCTAGTCAAGGCTCAGAATAAATAATTGTACTCACAAGTCATAAAGATAATTCAGTAGATATACAAAACATTTTTATTAAAGTAGATCTTTTAGAGATTTGTTCCTAAAGCTAACATTTTATCTATAAAATGTTATCTATATGAAATAAAAAGATTTATGGTTATGGTCAATCATAAAAAATAACCTTCCATTGCAGACAGTGAGTAAATAAAAAAGTATAACACTGATCCCATTAATATTTATTTGTTAAACCCACCTATGCATTTTCATTAAAACATCATCTCAGCTCATACAAGTTTCATTATTGGACTCAAACCATCTCCACTATGGAGGGGAAATTGACCTACTATACCGCGCTGGTCAGACATGTTGGCATAGGGCTTTATGTCGAATTTTCCTTCTGTCTTGCATATATATTATCTGCATATTACATCCCTTAGTCGTCTTTTACTACAACCGCGAGTAAGAGAGAGGTTGGCGAACTGTATTCTTACTTCCTCACCACACGGCACAAAACATTTAACATTAAAACACATAATGTAATTCCCGTGTGATAATAAGTTAAGAATACCACGTATTACTAACCCTTTCCTTGACGGTACGAGGTGTCAGAACCGGCTCAACGTTTGTGAGAAACCTATTACAGTAACTACGATCGCCAATGTGCACGCCAGGCGCGTCGTTTATGGGTAGGTACATTATTTCCTCCTTGAAGGTGCCGATGGATAAATAGACAGATGGATGTAAAAATGTAAATTACCAAGAACGGTCAATGCTAAAATGGGTATAATTATAATAGAAAAATATTGAATAGATAATACGTTAGAATAGAATACAGGTAGAAGACTAAGAATAGATCACACCTTTTATAACAAAATTTCTCGGAAGAGATCATGAGATGTGCTTAAATAACATCGTATGAGAACGAAAACTAGATATAAATTCACTAGCTTAATCATTTGGTTATCTTGGTGTACTAAACCAATTACCCTTTCATGGTGAAAGAGGCCTGTACGACACATTGCGACTTACAGATTTGAACTAGGAATGCAAAAATATTCAAGTATTGTTATGAATACTACTAACCCATACAGGGTTATCCTAAGCTTCAGCTTACGGTGACTCTGAATAAGACGGAGGCCCTATTGTTTCATGTGTCCCGCAACGGCCCCGCCCACCGGCGTCTCGATCACCATCAGCATCCGGGCCCAGATGAAATATCTGGGTCTGGTACTCGACGAGTGATGGTGCTTCCGGGAACATTTTCGCCTTGCTCCACGACCTGTCGGCGCGGTGTCCGCCCTTTCGTGGCTCATGCCGAATGTGGGCGGACCCAGCGCTACGTGCCAGTGACTGTACGCGAGGGTGGTTCGGTCCATGGCCCTGTATGGCGCACCCGTATAGTCTGACTCCCTGACCGTACGACTCAGAAGTCTCTTGTAGCGCTAACAGAGGGCCATGACGGTCAGGGCCGTACGTGGATAAAGCAAGGTGGCGATGGTGGCAGCATGCCTATTGGCTGGAACCTCCCCGTGGGACTTGGAGGTGGAGATGCACTCGCGGAGATCGTTGGTCTTTACCGGCAGGTGACGGCGACGCTGACAGAGGACGGCTACGTTATGCGGCCCGTTGGGCAGTTCGGCTGGAAAGATCTCGGTTCGGTATTCGGACCATTGAGGCCTTCCGTCTGTACTGATAGAATGGTTGGGTCGGCGATACGGGGTCCTCTCCTTCCGACAGGTGCAGGACTTGTCGATGGTTCTTTCGGCAAGTACTTGCACTGGTTGCGAGGAGGGAGCGGACGCCTTCCTGCCACCACTGCCATTGCGACGAGGATACGGTACAGCACACGCTCGAGGTCTGCGTGGCTTGGGAAGAGCAGCAGCCTGAACTCGTCGCATTCATCGGTGCCGACCTGATGCTGCCGACCATAGCCAGAATGATGGTCGCCGCCTTCTGCGAGGGAATTGTCTCGCAGAAGGAGGCGGCACCATGACACGCTCGGCCGCTGGCGCCTTGGGTGGCCGCAGGCGCGAGTACCTGCACCTGACGCCACCCTAGCCGAGGTCGCGGTTGGATGGACCGGGGATTAGTCCGCCACCCGCATAGAGGCCGACCGCATGAGGGCGACGTTCTGGCAATGCACCCTTTCGGGTACGGTCTTCCTTGACGTAACTGGGCCGGCCACGGATGTCAAGAAATCGGTACCAGTGATCGCTCCAATGACGACGGGGAGGGAATACGGTAGGTTATGGGCAGCGCCGGCCCGAAGTAAATTTTAGAATGGAGCGAGATCCAATTATGGCGCCTCTCCCGTTTGTTCCTAATAATATATACCTACCAATTGTGAATGTAAAGTAAGTATGGAACCATTTAGGCACCCTCTAGGATTTGGCGCCTGGAGCGACTGCTCTGTTCGCCGTATGGGCGGGCCGGCCCTAGTTATGGGGTAGCACGCCGCTCATCCGTCGCACCGGACAATTTGGGCGGGATGTGTCCAGACCATAGCATACCGTGTGGGTGTATTTATTACTTGCGGTTCTTCCCACCGTTATAAATGACTGTAGTTAAGTAGACAATCGGTTAAAAGTTGAATTGTTTATATCTCGCATTAAGTTTATTACAACTTAAATTTGGAACCGATAAATGGCCCTTTCACCTCAGAATCTAAGGTGCCATGATAATTTCATTCGATGTCCAAAAATACAGCAAGTAAATAATAATCCTGTTGGATCAAAATAATAACCGTGCAATGGATTTGAACTTTGGCATGCAAACGTCTTAGTTATATACTAATATTATATATTAGTATATAACTAAGACGTTTAACTAAGAAGTTTTCATGCCAAAGTTCAAATCCACGTAAAATTACGTAAAAACACCCGCACAAATAAGTAAGAACGGTGTAGATTCATACTGTATACCTACTTGTTCAGTCACCACGCAACATCATAAACAACATCTCTACTTTTATAGTATAAAGAAAGGTTAAAATTAATTAAGTTATTTAAAATCGTGCAACATTTTAAATTGCACGGTAAGTATAGGCATTACTAAACCTATTATACCTGCGTTATTATTTTCATTTTATGACTAAAATCTAAATGCCACTAAGTACCTAGCTATATGGCGTAAACGAATTCGTTGAAAATACGTACGTTTATATGGAAAAAAAACTTTTTATTTTTATAGAATCCTAATGTTTATTAAGTTATTTTTTATACTCTCCTTACCTTCACCACGACAAAGCACTACAGGGATGGGCTCATAATTACGACACCCATATTTGTCTTCTAAAGCGACGAGTTCTTTTGACGAAAGTGATACTTTATCAACCATCCTAAAACACAAACGAGAAGCGGATATTATATTATAGTTTTGTCAGTACTTACTACCCACAAAGGCGAACTGAAATAAAGTTGTATTTGTCTTATTTAGTCTAGCTGTGTAATAAATATTTTTTTTACATTAGTACAGTCACTATTGTATTGTTTTTGCGGTAAAAACAAAACACGGTAGGTAAAAATTTTACCCATATGACTTTCGTTTATTTAAAAATAATACTTGCTTAAGTGACGAACTATAATCTATACCAATAAATAAAATTAGAGTGTCTGTTTGTAATGTCAAAATAATATGGCTTATAAATAATGGCTTTTTTCATGCTCACACGGTTATTTGCACTATACTTATGCCTAAAATACACTTTATACTTTTTTGTCTGTCTGTCTGTTTGTTCCGGGTAATGTTCAAAACGGCTGGACCGATTTCAAAAAATCTTTCACCAATGGAAAGCTATAATATCAGGGCGTAAACTAGGTTATATTTTATCCCGATATTCCCACGGGAACGGGAACTACGCAGGAAAGACAACTGAAACCGAAGCGAAGCGAGGGCGGGTTGCTAGTAGGTAATAATTGTTTTAATTTTTAAATACATTTAAATTCATATTTATATCTTAATTATACACAGTAATAGGTTATTTTTTCTTATCCAACTGGCAAATAATTTAACTTTTGAAACAATTATTTCATTTATAATTATAATTTATGTATCTATTATAATTTATGTATCTATCTAGATGGTATGTAATTATTACCTTGCACTTGATGTAAGACCGAAAACCAAAACTACACTGCCTTACAAATTTCTCTGCAATAGTAATAAAAAAATCTCGAGAATGCTATTTATATACCCAAAGATAAAGACCAATAACAGATTACAGCAGCTACACCTACCCTGTAAATATTAATTAAACTTCATTAATCAACTCACAGCAGCAGTTGAACTCATAAAATAATTAATTTATAATTTATTAATACAATAATTGAATTAAATATAACATTGTCGCTGTTTTTTCCAATAAAAAGAAAGTAAACACATTTATAAATATATTGACCTCTATATGTATTTGCAGATAAAATCGATACCTAGGTAATATAATTTCCATTCAAGTATTTTGTTTAACAATAAAGCTATTAATATATTTTTATCATTAAGCAATACATGCATAACTACAATAATAATTGTTGATAACTACTGCGCGTTTTCTTCTTTAAGCGTGTGTTACGTTGTACGTATAAGTATATTTATTCAATCCTATCAAAAAATGGTTTTGCCTAAAAATGGTTCCTCAGCGGTGAATTCGTAGCACAGTATTATACATTGTATTCCAATTCATTTAAATCTTGGGTAAATGAATGGAACCTGACCTAAATGACTGCACAAGATTGGATATGAAGAATCGATTTAATCATTTTCTTGCCTGTGATATTAACCGGTAACCGTTGTTTATAGATACAAACAAAACGCCGCCTTCTGAGGAATCCCTTCTCAAACTCTATTCTGAGTGGTGACGGAGTAAGAATACAATTCACCCCCTCTCTTGCGCATGGGTGTGGCAAAAGATATCTAAGGGCTAAAATATGCATATAAGATCTATCCAAGAAAAGGAAAACTAGGAATAAACCCTATACCAATACGTCTTACCAGCGTATAACAGGTCAATTTCTTTCCTATTGTGGCAAAGGCTCGAGACCAGAATTGGGATGTATATGAGCTGAAATGAAACTCAGGTCCACGACTGAAGGTCAAATAGACCTTCGTCCTAGATATCACAGCTAGGTAGATAGATGTGTCACACGTCAAAATGTTGAAGAGAATTGGGAAACAACACGGCAAGCATTCCATTGGCTTGCCGGGGTGACATAAGCCGGTGCGTCATGGCTCATTGTTCAATGGAGTTAAAGACAACTTGGTGCTTTGTGCAGGCCACGGAGGTACTTCTACATCGTGCTGATAAAGTGCACATAGCACAGAGTTCTTTCTTTCTAATTTATGCACTTGCTTTTAGGTTGCAATTGCAACACTCATTAGTGCAGCCCCGAATGTAAAATCGGCATGATCTCAAAAGTTGTACCGACTGCGCGCTGTCACCACTGTATTGGTGGTGAGAACACAGTAGCGCCCAAAGGAATTTATCTAGCTAGGGCAAGGCAGATCGCTGTAATCATCATCATCTCATACCTTCCTTTCCCGTGAAAGCCGTAAAGCCCGGATAAGGCAGCACAAGCAGAGGAGGCCTCATCGCTCTCCTGAGAATAATAACCCACTGCAATTGTCACCCAGGTTTGCAAGCGTAGCAATTATAGAAAAAATATTTATTACCTGGTCCGAAGGGCTATGTTTATGTATGGCTCTCGTTAGGATGGTAAATGGACTTACATTAAAACATGAGAGAAAATATATTAAAAATTACTACTACTATTTACTAATTTCAAGAGTCGCTTGTGAAACTCTCAAAAGACAAAAATAATAACTACAATTATAATTTATTGAATTAAATTATCCAGCACCTTCATCTGCCCACTTATGGAAATCCTAGTGTTTATAGTGCCTGCACAATTACTACATGAATGATCAATCGTCAATCCATAGTACCTACTCAAAAAATAATATAAATAATCTTGAGAGCTTTAAGTTGTAATAAAGTATAGAACTGACAGTAAAGTAGATGTTTCTACATTTAATTTAATGTCTAAGCTCATTAGATACTAACAACCCGCGCTCGCTTCGCTTCGGTTTCAGTTGTCTTTCCTGAATAGTTCCCGTTCCCGTGGGAATACCGGGATAAAATATAGCCTAGTTTACGCCCTGATATTATAGCTTTCCATTGGTGAAAGAATTTTTAAAATCGGTCCAGCTGTTTTGAAGATTACCCGGAACAAACAGACAGACAAAAAAAAATATAAAGTGTATTTTAGGCATATGTAAAGTGCAAATAACCGCGTGAGCTTAGAATAATAACGTATAAAAGGATAGTGTCGCTACTTCGAAACATGAATCTAAAAATACTACAACATACGCGCAAACGATTACACACGTACACACGCACACCACTATACAAATTATGAAATTAAATTTTATATGATTAGTTTATTGTACTTATATTACATTTAAAAAATATAATGTTGAAATTCGCTTCTTGTTACTTTATTCCTCAAGAGATGGTGCTGTAATCGACAAAGTTAAAAAGTGATAATTTTAAATAAACATTCTTATTGTTATACATATGCACCCATAGTAATAGTAATAGGAGGGTCCATAGTAGTACGTGTATTTAACACAAATTAATATTCAATAAATTATTACCAACAACCCTATGTACGCATTGTTGTTTCTAAACGCAACTCGACGCAACTTTATCAAAATACCGTTGTCATCCTGACAACAGTAGTTAGTGATGTCCTTCAAAAATCGTCTAAAATATCGATTTAGTCTATTACAAGAATTTATTATTTCGAACATTCTTAGAAGTACAAAAGTTAACGAACTAGAGTTAAATTATATCCTATGAGTAGTACTGAATTAAGGAGTACACCCTCCCCCAACCACTTAAGTAGGACATTAATTTTTCTTTTACGTGAGCAAATATTTCCAACATAAAATCTTTTGCACTTTGAAGAAATTTAATTTATAATTAAATGTTTAAATAAGATGTTCTTTTATCCATTCACTACTTACACTGGATAATTGTACAAACTTTTCTATATAACATATTCAATATTAACGCATAATTAACAAAATACCTAATTTGGTTAATCGGAGCCAGAAATCGAATATTTTCGATCACTCGGTAAGAATAAGAAGTCATTTAGACCACATCCCTACGTCAAGTGAATAGTTTACTCACGGAGTGATTTGTAAAATATTAGAGATCTAACAAAAATAAGAAAATGTCTGCAAGATACGATAGAGCTATAACAGTTTTCTCGCCAGACGGTCATTTACTTCAAGTAGAATATGCTCAAGAAGCTGTTCGCAAAGGATCTACAGCTGTATGTATTCTATATTGGTTACATTATAATGTAAGCTAAAAACTATCTTAATTTTTCATGTACATAATTGCAGGTTGGCGTCAGGGGTGCCGATGTGGTTGTATTAGGTGTTGAGAAGAAATCAGTGGCAAAGTTACAAGAAGAAAGAACTGTCAGAAAAATATGTCTTCTTGACGATCATGTGGTAATGGCATTTGCCGGTTTGACTGCAGATGCCAGAATTCTTATAAACAGAGCACAAATTGAATGTCAATCACACAAGTTAACCGTTGAAGATCCTGTAACTTTGGAATATATAACTAGATACATAGCCGGACTTAAGCAGAAGTATACACAAAGTAATGGTCGTCGACCTTTCGGTATTTCTAGCTTAATCGGGGGTTTCGATTATGATGGTCTACCGCATTTATTCCAAACCGAGCCTTCTGGCATCTATTATGAATGGAAAGCCAATGCTACTGGAAGGTCTGCAAAAACTGTACGCGAGTTTTTAGAAAAGAACTACACAGCAGAAGAAGTGGCAACAGAGAATGGTGCTGTTAAGGTAAAAGATCATAAACATAATTTTCAATATCATCACTAGCAAATGAAACTTGATAGATTTGCTCGCATAGTTAACATGGTGATAGTTTAACATCTTGAACGTTGAGGGATCACTGATCACGGATAAATGTCGCCCAACATGCGTCTCCCATGGTGTTTAAGCATACACTGTCCCCATGTTTCATAGTAGCCTATACGAGTTATAGAAACTGGCCGATGAGATCTTTCTAGGGTAAAAGGCAGCATCACTGTTCTGGACAAGTTTAAGTATTATTTTCAACCTTGGTAAGCATATTAATTATGACATTGTCTCTTTGAAAAAGCCTATGTACAACAGCACTGATGGTTGCATAATTTTAATACCCTTTATTATGAACTAGCTAATTTTTTCGTAAATATATTTTCTAAATATCCGAAGATATAGTATCTAATAGAAGAACCATTACAGCTTTGTTGGGAAAGATGACCCGGCGAACTTCGTACCGCTATAATTTTTTCATAAATATATTTTCTAAATTGCCGAAAATATAGTCTCTAATGGAAAAACCATTAGGTGGTACAGCTTTGTCGGGCAAGATTCGATCGTCTTGGTCGCAGCATTGTTAATGAGGATTTAAAGAGAATACAAATTACTGATTTTATTGATTTCTGACAAAATTATAATTATCAAATTTTCAACCATACTTAACTATAGACAAGATTACTCTTAGCTGCAATTTGCGTTTTTTTTTATTACTCATACATTATAGGTATATCAAATGCATTTTTTTATACTACGTTTCAAAGTGACTTATATTCTCTTTGACATTTTATGTCACGTCACACGGAAACGCGATCGAATGGGATAAAAGAGTTATTGGCGAAATCTTGTAAACTCCATAATAAAAAAAAAAACGTGATAAAAAGCTAAGCTACTTCCGCACCAATTTTCAGTCAAATCCGTACAGCCGTTCTCGAGTTATAAATGTAGTAACTAACACTTTCTTTTATATTTATTATTAAATTAAAATGTGTGTGATTAAAATGTGACTTGTATGACTACAATTTTATTTGTTATGACTACAGTTTTGTCATAAAACTGGCCAATTTTGATTATTTAACATAACATTCTAAAGGTGCGCCCTTTAGAATGTTATGTTAAATAATAATTTCAATTGTTTCTTGAAAAAATAATGTATCTATGTGTAAACAGGCTGTATCAAAAAAAGAATTCTTTCATGGATTCCTACCACCATTGCCTAACTCCCATTTGAACAGTTGCCCTATAACCGTATACACTCTGTATATTTTTAATACTTCTAGTAACAAGTTTCTTTAACTACAAAGATGGCCCTACAAGTAAAATGAGTTTTAATTCAATTGAAAGTTGAAGCATGTATATTTTTAATACTTCAACGTAGCACATGTAAGGTAACAAGTTTCTTTAACTACAAAGATGGCCTTGCAAGTAAAATGAGTTTTAATTCAATTAAAAGTTGAAGCAATGATTTGTACTGAAGCATTTTTTTTTTCAAGACAACACCCTACACTTAGGAAATAATCTTTGGGGCTTTACAAATATAATTACCAGACACAAATTACATATATACCTAGAACAATTTGTGGATTGTAGCATTGTACTGCATGGGATTTGGACCCACAACACGGGCACGGTAGGTCAGTATCTTAACCACCACACCATCTGTGCAGTTTGTATATTATTATACCATAGTAAATGATTGTAGATGAGATTATATTTTTAATTAGTTGCTTGTTGTACTTATTTCAGCTTGCTATTAGAGCTCTCCTAGAAGTGGTGCAATCAGGACAAAAGAATTTGGAAATAGCAGTGATGAGACGCGGCCAACCAATGCAAATGCTCGACTCTGACACCATTAATTCATATGTATCCATTATAGAAAAAGAAAAAGAGGAAGAAGCAGAAAAGAAAAAGCAAAAGAAGTAATTAGTATTATGTAATACTATTTTTTATCACTAATACAAGTTTATAAGTAAATAAATTTTATTTTATTCAACTAAATTTAAGAATTAAGTAAATCTATAGTCTTTGAAATTTGAGAATAAACTTCCTTCAAATCAGACCCACTTTCTTGATTGTGATCTTTATTGATTATGTCATTAAACATTTGGTCCCATTCTCCATGATAATGATCTAAATTGTCATTGCTTTTCTAAAAATAAATGAATCTAGGTTAGTAAAACTGTTTGCTTTCCTAAGACTATCTGATTAATTAATTGTTAATGTTCATATATAATAACTAGCAGCCCACCCTCCCTTCGCTTCGGTTTTAGTCGTCTTATCTGCATAGTTTCTGTTCCCGTAGGAATATCGGGATAAAATATAGCCTATATCCTAGCTATAATGTCAGGGAGTACCCTGATATTATAATTATAATATCAGGGAGTACCCTGATATTATAGCTATTCATCAGTGAAAGAATTTTTGAAATTGGTTCAGTGGTTTGAGCGTGAAAGCATAACAAACAAACTTTCTTTCGCATTTATAATATTAAGTAAGGATAATATAATTTTTCACAAGATCACCTTAGGTGTAATTTATATGTACATATAAATGCTTTAATAAGAATAACTTCAACCTTTGTGAAAGACTGGTGCCTGTTTTTTTATATAAAATCTGTGTTACAAGTCACCAGGGCTCTGGCAATAATAACTATGAACATGTATGCATTTCTTTATAATGTGAACTTGTAAGTAAATTTAGGTATTTAAAAATGACTATATAATTCTTCACAATTACAAGAAAAGTTTTAAGTCAAGGTTAAGTAGTAGTGCTTAACATCACTGCGCCACATGCCAAGTAAGAAAATATGCTTATTGTAATTTTCATATATATTATTTATGTCAACAATTTCTAGATGATTCTGTGGTGATGGAGTAAGAATACAAAAGTATGTGGTATCATAGGTCAATTTCTCTCCTATTACGGAGGAGGCTCGAGCCCAACAGTGCGATGTATATGAGCTGAGATGATTCTTACTTGATTGATTCTTACTGATGATTATTCTATCAATTATTAAACTAACAATACCTCAACCATACATACCTCATCAATATGGTCATTATTAATTGAAGGAAGCACACAATTTAAGAAGTTATTAACTTCCTTATCACAAATCTTTTTAACAATATCTTGATCAGCTTCATTATCAATATTAAATTCTGCAAGTAATTCTATACCAGAATTCTCAGTGGATGGTTCTGGATCAAGATCAGGCATGCTTGGAAATTGAACTGGAAAGTGATCACCGTTCTGTCTACATGTATTGTCATTGAAATTCATCAAGCTATCTTGAGATGTATCCCTGGAAAAATATGTAAAGTTTATACTTCCCAAAAGCTCTATACATATCAATATATTTAATGACTTACATATATGTATGTATTTCTTCTTTCATTATAACTTCTGTATCATTCTTAGGAGTAGGTTGTATGGCTGTAGAAAGGAAAGGATCAGAAGGAATTTTAGGTGTAACAAATAAAGGTCAATATAGAGTGAGGACATTGGTAAACCTGGTTCAGGTAGGGGATTCTCCGATTTTGTATTCTCATTAGTTGTTAACCAGTCAAATTCTATATTTTCATCATCATCATAGTAATCATCTTGGAAATCTGAAATATGTAGGTTTATTAATATTATTATTCTGCAGTGCTTGAATGTGACACATATTAAAATTGTTACCTTCATATTCAAACTTGAGATTACAGAAATGCTTGGGTGAGCCTTGAACATACAAATCTTGAGCAGCCTTCTTCAATGCCATTCGCAAAGCCCGCCGAGCTTTTTGAAGTGGCGTCAAATGAAGCAATTGTTCAACATTATTATATAAATTCTATAAAGAAGTAACAATTACCTACCGAATCAATATGAACAACAGTAAAAATAACAAAAATACTTGGTACATACCTTGGGTTTAAAGTTTCTTTTCATAGCTAACGCTTTTCGAGTTATTTTGTTTAACATTTCAGGTCGATTATATTGAAAGTAATCATGAACATACTCATGCATATATGGATTACTTGAATTACACAGTGGATCTTGCAGATGTGAAGTCACTTTACGAAAACCATATAAATTAAGTTGTCTAACGAAACTTGAAATATTAGTAGTTTTAAATACTGAATGATCACATTGCAAGTAATTATGAAGAACGCGATAGTTTAAGAGGATTGTTCTTCCAGTTCCACCCCATAAAATAGCGTCGGTGTGTAGATTAAGTAAATACCACAGTTTTTGTGGAAATCGCATTTGAAAAATAGCATTTTTGTCATCTTGCATAGTTGGAATGGCTATTTTTATACCGTTTTACTATATTAGGTATACTTATTATTTCATTAATTTGAATGATCAAAACAGATTTTTATGTTCAAATCTTTGCTTGAAAATGGCGCCAATATTCTCAACTTCAACATAAATTATTATTTTTGAACAACTGTCAAATAAAAATATACATGTTGGCTGCACTGATTCCTGGACTATGTACTAAAATTTTCCCTAATTCTTTTTATCATATTAGTAACTAGCTTTTGCCCGCGGCTTCGCCCGCGTAAAAAATTACTTGCATGTTGAACTATTATCGCAAAGAATATTATCGGCATAAAGAGTATTACATTTCTTAATTTAAGAAATACTCTATCCACGTGTCAATTTTCATCCAAATCTGCTCAACAGTTTAAGCCTGATTGAGTAACAAACATCCAAATATCTTCACAAACTTTCACATTTGAATATTACTTCCAGCCTTGTAGTTCAGATTGCCGTGCAAATACGATGATAAATATACCTTTCTTTAGTCTCTGATAACGTACTTTTCCATTGGTGACAAAAAAATTATATCAATCAAACATCCGCAGTTTCATTCACGTAGAAATTCCCATGCCAATACCGAGATAAAAAATGCCTATGTTACTCGCTGATATTATAAATTTACACACATACCAAAAAAAAAAAAATATAAATGCCAGAAATATCAGAGATATAAATTGCCTATGTTACTCGCTGACAACATAGGTAGCTTTCCATTGGTGAAAGAATTTTAAAAATTGCTCGACATCCCCCGGTATAGTTCTCGTTCCTGGGCAAATACCGGGATGAAAATAGCCTTTCACTGATAATATAGCTTTTCATTAGTGAATTAATTTTTAAAACCATTAAATTCCCATGATTTCACAGACATTATACCCGATCCCGTAGGAATATCGAGATAAAAATAGCTTTAATATGTTACTCGCTTAAAAATAGCTTTCCATTAGTGAAATAATTTTAAAATCGACTTAATTCAGCCACACCGGGATAAAATATAACCTGGGATAAAATATAGTCTAAGTTATTCCTTATGTACGACTGGTAGACCTGATGGTAAAATATAATCAATATCGGTCCAGCCATTTTGAAGATTACCTGTAACGAATAGACAGACAGACAAAAAAAAATTTGGACCGTATTGTGTGAGCATAAATAAAACCTATTATTTTGATAGACAAACAGACGCTTTAAATTTATTTATTTGTAGAGATAGAAAATTGGAATAATATCTTGATTGTAACTTACTGTCTGGTAGCTGCTAGAAATATTACCACGCTTTCATTGTTCGTGGGTATCGCAAAATACTACTAAGACAAAGATTTAAATCGACCTGGACCGGTGATGCCGTCTGGCCAACAATGTCGTGCGCCAGGTCATAAAATGTTGCTAGAACCTTTGCAATATATCTACGATGGCAGAAGAGTACCTACATATCGCGTTGATCCAAAGTAATTAGGATAAGAGCAAGATAATGATGATATATCATTGGCTGGGTGTCTTCGACTATATGTGTTTTATCCTTTTGGGGCAGCCCAAAATTGTTTCTTAGTGAGTGCTTACCCCAAATAACCGATCGGTATACAAAATTTCACATTCTTAGGCCCGGTATCTTTAGCTATACACTTTCACCCTCTTAGGGGTTGAATTTCGTGGAGGAGGTGGAGACCTTGTCGGACCACCGGTATATCCGGATGGAGGTCTCCCCGGTAATCCCGACGCCCAGCAGGGGTCACGGGGCGGATGGACGTCCTGCGTTCCCGCGATGGGCTGTGGGTCGCTTAGACCGGGACCAGCTGGCGGAGACAGCCATCGTTTACTCGTGGCTGTCCTCTGCCAACCAGTCGGACGGGGTGGACGCCGAGGCTGGCCGCATCCGCAGTGCGTTGACGCAGATCTGCGATGCGGCCATGCCCCGGGTACGGCCTCCGCCCCCGAGGAGGGCGGTCCACTGGTGGTCCCGGGAGCTAGCGGATCTCCGGGCCGCGTGCATTCGCGCCCGGAGGGCCTACACCCGCAGCCGGCGGCGCCAACGCGACGCGGAGCGGGAGGCCTTGCTGTATGAGGGCTACCGCAATGCGCGGTCGGCCTTCAGGCTGGCCGTCCGCTCCGCCAAGGACGTCAGTCGGCAGGAGATGCTGGACGGTCTCGACCGTGACCCCTGGGGACGCCCCTATCGCGCGGTGCTGAATAAGCTCCGCGCGCGGGGCCTTCCCCTCACCGAGACTCTCCAGCACAGCCTTCTCACCCGGGTCGTCGAGGACCTGTTCCCGCGGCGGGCGGAACATACGCCCCCGGTCATGGCTCCGCCAGACACTGACCGGGAGGCCGACGACGACAGTGTTCCGCCCATCACGGAACCCGAGATGGGAGTGGCGGTGGCGCGCATGTGCGCAAAGTCCACCGCCCCCGGGCCCGACGGTGTTCCAAACCGCGTGTTGGGCCTGGTCCTCGACCACCTGGGTCCCCGCCTCAGGGAGCTGTTCGACGCGTGTTTAGCGTCCGGACGGTTCCCTGGGTGCTGGAAGGAGGGAAGGCTGGTGCTCCTGCCGAAGCCGGGACGGTCTCCGGGGTCGCCTTCGGCCTACAGGCCTATCGTGCTGCTCGATGATACGGGCAAGCTACTGGAGAGGGTGGTAGCTGCCCGCATCGAGCGGCACCTCGTCGGCACGGGGCCCGATCTGTCGGACGCCCAGTTTGGGTTTAGGAGGGGTCGTTCGACGATCGCGGCTCTGTTGCGCCTGAGGGCCGTGGCGACTGAGGCCGTCACCGGTGGGGGAGTGCTGTTGGCGGTGTCCCTAGACATCGCCAACGCATTCAATAGTCTGCCATTCAGCTGCATCAGGGAGGCGCTCCGGTATCACGGAGTGCCAGCTTACCTGAGGCGGCTAGTGGCAGACTATTTGGTGGGGCGCAGCGTCCTCTGTACCAACCGAGCAGGGGACGTTGTGCGAACGCCCATGACGTGCGGTGTCCCACAGGGGTCGGTCCTCGGACCCACCCTGTGGAACATCGGCTACGACTGGGCGTTGCGGGGGAGCCTCCCGCCCGGGCTGGGCGTGATTTGTTACGCCGACGACACGCTCGTCACAGCCCGCGGTGGGACGCTAGAAGAGGCGGTAAGCCTGGCGACCTATGGCACCGAAGAGGTCGTCAGGCGGATCGAGGCGCTGGGGTTGAGGGTCGCCCTGGACAAGACGGAGGCCCTCTTGTTCCATGGGCGCCTTATGAGCCCTCCCATCGGCGTCTCGATCACCGTCCGATCGGTTGACATCAGCATCCGGGCCCATATGAGGTACTTGGGCCTGGTGCTCGACGGGCAATGGTGGTTCCGGGAGCATTTCCGCAGGCTCGCTCCGCGGCTCGTCGGCGCGGCGTCCGCCCTATCGTGGCTAATGCCGAACGTGGGCGGACCGAGCGCTACGTGCCGACGGCTGTACACGGGGGTCATCCGGTCGATGGCCCTGTACGGCGCACCGGTGTGGGCGGGGTCCTTGACCGTCCGACTTAGGGCCCTTCTGTGGCGACCACAGAGGGTCATGGCGGTCAGGGCCATCCGCGGATACCGCACGGTTGCGACGGAGGCAGCGTGCCTATTGGCCGGGACTCCCCCGTGGGACCTGGAGGCGGAAATGCTCGCCGAGTTGTATCGGCGGGTGTCGGGGGTGCGCGGGGAGGGCGGTGTGATCTCGTTAAGGGATCTCACCGCCTGGCGCGTCGACGCCCGCCGAGACGTCATTGCCCGTTGGGCAGTCCGGCTGGAGAGGCCTCGGTTCGGGGTGCGAACCGTGGAGGCCTTCCGGCCGGTGCTGATGCAGTGGTTGGAAAGGCGGCACGGGGTGCTCTCCTTCCGACTAGTGCAGGTGTTGACGGGGCACGGGAGCTTCGCCAAATACCTGCACAGGGTCGTGAGGAGGGAGAGTACACCGTCCTGCCACCACTGCGATTGCGACGAGGACACGGCGCGCCACACGCTCGAGGCCTGCGCGGCTTGGGCAGTGCAGCGCCGTGAACTCGTCGCAATCATCGGTGCCGACCTGACGCTGCCGGCCATCGCTAGGGCGATGGTCGACAGCGTCAGGAACTGGGACGCGGTCGCAGCCTTCTGCGAGACAGTGATCTCGCAGAAGGAGGCGGCGGATCGTCTGCGCGTGGAGCGCAGCCTCGATGAGGAGATCCGCCGCCGGCGACTGGGGCGGCGCAGGCGCAACTATCTGCGCCTCATGCCGCCCTAGCCGAGGCCGCGGGTGACGTGACCGGGGATTAGTCCGTCACCCGCCGAGAGGCCGACCGCGTGAGGAAAGACCGACGTCCTCCCCGAGGGGGGGACGTCGGTCGATGGGAGGGTACCCCGCGTAGGGGGTATTCCGTCGGGCCGACCACTGACGACAAGTAAACCTGCTCCGGTGGTCGGCCCAATGACGAAGGCGAGGTGGTTTTCGGGTGGGTTGCGGGAGTTGCGTGCTTAAGCCCCTCTGTCGCCCCGGACGGAGTGGTGCGGAGGCGCGCCGACCGCGACCCACCCAAAAAAAAAAAAAAAAAAAAAAAAAGGGGTTGAATTTCCAAAAATTCTTTGTTAGAGCTCGCTTATCCTTGCCAAAAATTTTTTCATAGTGCTTGGTAAGTGAGCACTAAGAAAATCTGGGGGTAATCCAAGAAAGCCGACCGTGTACTAAAATGATCCTTCCTAGGCTCAGTGATTTCGGTTAAACACTTTTCACCTCCTTAGGGCTCAAATTGCAAAAATCTCTCTTTCCCCAAAAAAGGAAACTTTATACAAAATTCTATGTTTCTAGGCCTAATGATTTCGGCTATATATTTTGCACCCCTTTAGGAGTTGATTTTAATAAAATAATTTCTAAGAGCTCACTTACAAGAAAAGAAAGAGAATTGCATAGAAAGTTTTACGTTCCTAGCTCCAAGAGTTTCGTCTATACGCTTTTCACCTACTTAAGGGGGTGATTTTCCAAAAATCCTTTGCTAGTATTCGTGTACCCCAAGAAATAAGACGACGTAAAAAGAAAATACTTTCCCCTATTTCAACCCCTTATACCTATTTTTTCGCGATAAAAAGTAGCCTTATATCCTTTCTCAAGCTTTAGTTCATCTCTGTACCAAATTTCATCAAAATCGGTTAAGTGGTTTCGACGTGAAAGGCTATATGCTTTTCAACCCCCTTTCTTTTTTTTTTGGGTTGGGCTGTAGTTGGCGCGCTCCTCGCACCACTCCGTCCGGGCACCCCAAGAAATACGATAGTGTAAAAAAAAATACGTTTCTAGGCCCAGTGGTTTCGGCTGTATGCTTTTTGGTATTTTAAGGGTTGAATTTCCTCCCCATGTAAATGGAATTTCCAAAACGCTTGAGCGAATATTTATTTATTTATTATTAGGTGCCTCAATACAGACCTGGCGGTGGCCTGCGAGCCATATTTCATTCCTCCCTCGCCCAATTGGGTGGGGGATTTAAACAACGATGTTGCTGTCCTGATTAGAGGGTGTGTCGGCCCTCCCCTCTCCGTTCTTGAGAGAGGTACTGGTTTTGTTGTGGCGGGGTGGCGGGACTTTGCCATCATTGGCTTGTATTTCTCCCCCAACCGGGTGCTGGCGGAGTTCGAACTTTTTCTCGACTCCGTCGGTGCCGCGGTTCGTCGCCACTCGCCGAGGAAGATTACGTCTTGGGCGACTTCAACGTAAAGTCCCGGGCATGGGGAAACCCCGTCACGAATGCGAAGGGAAGGGCCGTGGAAGAGTGGTCCAATCTCTCTGACCTGTCCCTCCTTGACAGAGGGACAGTCCACACTTGCGTGCGACATCGCGGTGGGTTCGTGGTGGATCTCTCTTTCGCCACCCCCGGTGTCGCTCGCGAGGTGAGTGGCTGGAGAGTTGAGGAAGGGGTGGAGACACTCTCAGATCATCGTTACATCCGATTCGAGGTCTCCGCCCCTCCGGGACCACTAGGGCCCCGGTGCGGAAGAAGGAGCGGGCTTCCCAAATGGGCCATTAGTCAAATCGATCTAGAAATGGCCCGGGAGGCCGCTATAGTGCAGCGCTGGGGTTTGGCGGGACAGCACTTCACAGGAGTGGATAGGCTCGCAGGCAAATGGAGGAACCTCTTACAGGAGGTGTGCGATGCGGCGATGCCGAGGGCTCGACGGTGGCCGCCGCGACGCCAAGTGTACTGGTGATCGCCCGAAATTTCTGATCTTCGGGTGGCCGCCAATCGATCGCGGCGCGCTTACGTCCGTTGTCGACAACGTAGGGACCGGGATGACGTCCTTGAGGGCCAGCTGCGGATGGAATATAAGAGGAAGAAGAAGACTCTGCAGTTGGCCATCAGCCAGGCGAAGGAGAGGGCCCGCGAGGAGCTTCTTGCGGGCCTCGATAGGGACCCGTGGGGGCGACCGTACCAGAGAGCACGTAATAAGCTCCGTGGCTGCGGCGGCCCCGTTATTAACACTCTGGATGCGGATGTCCTGTCGAGGCTAATGGGGGATTGTTCCCACGCTCCGTGAGTCACATTCCCCCACAAATGTCTTCTCGGTCGGTGGTGGAGGTGGAGACACCTATTCCCCTCATCACTGACAATGAGCTGGAAATGGCCCTCTCCCGACTTCGAGGGAAGAGAAAAGCGCCTGGTCCGGACAGTTTCCCCGGGCTAGTACTCGGCATTGTCGCACAGTATTGGAAGGATGCACTCCGGGAACTGCTCAATGAGTGCCTGAGGTCCGGGCAGTTCCCGGAGCTCTGGAAGAGTGGAAGACTCTATTTGCTGCGGAAGGAGGGTCGCCCAGTTGACTCTCCTTCCGCCTACAGGCCACTGGTACTGCTGGACGAGACAGCAAAATTATTTGAAAAGGTGTTTGCGGACCGTCTCGTCCAGCACCTCGAGGGTATCGGGCCGGGGCTGTCGGATAAACAGTATGGGTTCAGGCGCGGCCGGTCAACTATTGACGCGCTGGCCGCCCTGAAAAACCTGGCCACCGAAGCGGTGGCCAACAAGGAAGTAATACTGGCAGTCTCGCTCGATATCAAAAATGCCTTCAACAGTCTCCCACATGAGACATTGAAGGAGGCGCTCCGATATCACGGGGTGCCTTCGTATCTCCGGAGGCTGTTGGAGGCCTACCTCGAGGGGAGGCACGTGCTCTGGACAGGGGACGATGGGCGCATACACTACCACCGAGTGGAATGTGGTGTTCCGCAGGGCTCGGTCCTCGGTCCGACCCTGTGGAACGTGGGATTTGACTGGGTGTTACGGGGTCAGCTCCTTCCCGGGATAGAGGTTATTTGTTACGCAGATGACACCCTCATCACGGTGAAGAGGGCTGACTTCCAGGCAGCCGCCCGTCTAGCAAGGGTTGGTGTAGCGCTCGTCGTTGACCGGATAGGTATGCTGGGCCTGAGGGTCTCACTGGAAAAGACAGAGGCCCTCCTGTTTCACGGCCCACGCCGAGGTCTCCCCCGCAGAGCACAAATCAGTGTGTCTGGGGTTGCCGTGCCGGTGCAGACTCAGATGAAGTACCTGGGTCTGCACCTAGATAATAAATGGAGTTTCGGGCCGCACTTTGCCCAGCTTGTTCCCCGGCTCGCCAAAGCAGCCGCGGCTTTAGGTAGGCTTCTGCCCAATACTGGAGGTCCTGGATCATCTTGTTGGCGTCTATATGCTGGTATTCTGCGGTCTATGGCACTGTATGGTGCACCAATCTGGACGGAGTCACTCACCGCCCCTAATAAGGCCCTGCTGCGAAAGGCGCAGCGAGCCATGACGGTGAGAACAATAAGGGGATACCGTACGGTGTCCTGGACCGCAGCTACGCTGCTAGCAGGTGATCCACCCTGGCCACTTCAGGCTAGGGCGCTCGCAGAAGTCTACCAATTTCGCGCTATGTCGCGGAATAATGGCGAATCCATCGCCACGAGGGGACTAAATAGGGCAAAGGAAACGGCCCGAAGGGCAGTAATCCGGCGGTGGAGAGAGGAGTTGGAGTCTCCCGTAGCAGGGCGGGAGACTGTCGCGGCGATTGCGCCGCACCTCCACTGCTGGATGAATCGAAGGCGCGGCAACCTGACCTTCAGAATGACGCAGGTACTTACCGGACACGGGGTCTTCGGTAAGTACCTGCATAGAATTGGTCGAGAAGCGGCCCCCGGATGTAATGAGTGTGACGCGCCAAATGACGATGCGCGTCACACACTGGAAGTATGTCCCGCCTGGGGGCCTCAGCGCCGCGACCTGTCGGCGGTTATAGGAATAGACCTGTCGTTGTCGACCATCATTTCAAAGATGCTCGATAGCGACGGGTGCTGGACGTCGATGGCCTCTTTTTGCGAAGAGGTCATCTCAAGGAAGGAGGCCGCGGAGCGGGAACGCAAGGCACTCGCGTCAGCGAACTCGCTTCGCAGGCGGCGGCCAGGGAGGGGGAGGCGGCGATACGCGCATCTCCTCCCACCACCTTAAATCACGACAAGTCGTGGCCAGATAGCCTAGCGTAGGGGTGTCGGGGATCGAATGTCAAAAGACGATCTCTCTGGCACCCCGTAAAAGCGCGGAAGGGACCGCTGTGGTTTTAGTGGGTATTCCGGCAGCATAGGTAGCCGGCGAGTCCCACACTCCCCGCCATCAGACGCTGGCGTTAGTGCGTAAACTGCATTTCCACAGCGTCAAAAAAAAAAAATAAAGGTGCCTCAATACAAAGATTCGTGGTTCGATCATCGAAAATGACAAATTTCCATACAAAATGTCATCCCCTATTTCAACCCCTTATACCCATTTTTTGCGATAAAAAGTAGCCTATATCCTTGCTCAAGCTTTAGTCCATCTCTGTACCAAATTTCATCAAAATCGGTTTAGACGTGAAAGGCTATATGTTTTTCACCCCCTTAAGGGGGTGAATGCCCAAAAATCCTTTGCTAGTGCTCGTGCACCCCAAGAAATACGATGGTGTAAAAAAAAATACGTTTCTAGGCCCAGTGGTTTCGGCTGTATGCTTTTTGGTATTTTAGCGGTTGAATTTCATCCCTATGTAAGTGAAACTACCAAAACGCTAGAACGAATATTTATTTATTTATTATCAGGTGCCTTAATACAAAGATTCACGGTTCTATCATCAAAAATGACGAATTTTCACACAAAATATCATCCCCTATTTCAACCCCTTATACCCATTTTTTCGCAATAAAAAGTAGCTTATATCCTTTTTCAAGCTTTAGTCCATCTCTGTACCAAATTTCATCAAAATCGGTTTAGACGCGAAAGACTATATGTTTTTCACCCCCTTAAGGGGGTGAATTTCCAAAAATCCTTTGCTAGTGCTCGTGCACCCCAAGAAATACGATGGTGTAAAAAAAATACGTTTCTAGGTCCAGTGGTTTCGGCTGTATGCTTTTTGGTATTTTAGGGGTTGAATTTCATCCCCATGTAAATGGAATTTCCAAAACGCTTGAGCGAATATTTATTTATTTATTATTAGGTGTCTCAATACAAAGATTCGTGGTTCTATCACCGAAAATGACGAATTTCCATACAAAATGTCATCCCCTATTTCAACCCCTTATACACATTTTTTTGCGATAAAAAGTAGCCTATATCCTTTCTCAAGCTTTAGTCCATCTCTGTACCAAATTTCATCAAAATCGGTTTAGACGTGAAAGACTATATGTTTTTCACCCCCTTAAGGGGGTGAATTTCCAAAAATCCTTTGCTAGTGCTCGTGCACCACAAGAAATACGATGGTGTAAAAAAAAATACGTTTCTAGGCCCAGTGGTTTCGGCTGTATGCTTTTTGTTATTTTAGGGGTTGAATTTCATCCCCATGTAAATGAAATTTCCAAAACGCTTGAACAAATATTTATTTATTTATTATTAGGTGTCTTATTACAAAGATTCGTGGTTCTATCATCGAAAATGACGAATTTCCATACAAAATGTCATCCCCTATTTCAACCCCTTATACCCATTTTTTCGCGATAAAAATAGCCTATGTCCTTTCTCAAGCTTTAGTCCATCTCTGTACCAAATTTCATCAAAATCAGTCTAGTGGTTTAGACGTGAAAGCGTAGCAGACAGACAGACAGACAGAGTTACTTTCGCATTTATAATATTAGTAAGGAAGTAAGGATTTATGTTTAACCTTTTTGCAGTGAAAACTTATTTAAGCATGTTAGGCACTTTGGGGCCAAAAAAGTACTCGACTCATGTGACTGTCGCCTTTAGTAACCAAAGGTGGGCATTGTTAACATTTTGTTTAACGGATTAACTTTTAAGTTAACTTCATAAACTGTTAACGCTCTTATTAAATTCCGTTAAAATAAACTTCATTAACTTTAGTCCGTTACATTAGTCATTTGTTGACACGCTGTCATTTTGTTGGTTTAAATTACGCGCCACGACACATTCGTAATTTTGTACGACACGTGCGCCGCCCTAGTCAGCAGCGGCGGATCGTATCGTAGAGGAGTTCTTCACGCTCACGATCCGCCCCCTCTTGCCGTGACATAACTGCCACACGGAAAGCAGCGACCGGTCCTAGTTCCTGACGCTGTCAATCATCGTCCTAGCGATAATCGGCAGCTTCAGGTTGCCACCGATGATTACAATGAGTTCGTGGCGCTGCTCTGTCCTCGTGGCAGTGTCCTTGAGCGTGTACTGTGCCGTGTCCTCGTCGCTACCGTAATGGTAGCAGGATGATGTGCTCTCCTTCCTCACAACGTTAAACGAGACTAAGCCGTTCACCGCTGCGCTGCGACAAAAAGGAAACTGATCCCGAGCCTTCTTCAATTGCTGTGAATTCTTCTATTGCAGCAGAATAGTAGCAGAAGTGATATGTTCTCTCCGCCACCTGGTTATAACGTCAAAAAGCGTCGTAAAGTATTGGTATCGTAGCTACCGACAGTAGTACGCTACTGTCGCAAGGTAGTGTGAACAGATGCATGCCAACATAATTCCACTACATGCTGTAGAATTTATCTATTTCTCTCAGCCTAACGGCAGTCGTCGTTGTCGTCTCAGCTGGTAGATGTACCACTGTTGAGTTCGAGTCTCCTCTCCTATAGGAGGGAAAATGACCTATTATACCATGCTGGTCAGACATGTTGGTATAGGGTTTTATTTTGAGTTTTCCTTCTCTTGCACAGATGATATGCATTTGCATATTATATCTCTTAGTCGTTTTTTACGACATCCACGGGCAAGATAGGCAGTGGTGAATTGTATTCTTACTCCGTCACCACACGGATATGAAAGCAGTAGATATAAGTTTAAATGGTTAACTTTAACTTGCGTTAAATTTTCAGAAATTTATCGCTTTAACGATTATCGAAGTTAACATTTTAATTATTAACGATTAACGAAGTTAACTTTTGGATTAACTGTGCCCACCTATGTTAGTAACACATATGTTTGAGTCTCACTGCAAGTTTTTAGAGTAGGTCTGTTAAAAAAGCAGCTGATATAGTACATTACTGCAGCGGCCAGCAAGGAGCATTGATGGACGAACGGGTGAATGTGGGCCGAGGCATACATACGTAAGTCCATCAATGACTAGTTATGGCCAAGGCTTGATTTCAAACTCGATGGAAAGAAAAAGCGAGTCCATAGAGATACAAACACGTAAATGTATAGGATTCAGCCGGCAAGAGAATGAGAAAAAGGATAAAAGATAAAGGATAGTTTTGTTTCAAGCCAGTTTGAAATTTAAATAAAACTCTGATAAGTTGCCTCCTTGGTTGCCATGAATTGAAGCAACAAATCGTTTCATTTTTAAAACACACGATAGATATGAATTTACATATATATTTATTTGGCAGTTAAAACACGACAGATATGGATTTTCATACGTTTTTGGTTGACCGTGGCTCGCGAAGTACGGCAACTTCGATTTATCTCAAAGAAGGTTGTCAAAATAATGCTCAAATTTCCAAGCATGTTTGAGAAAACTAATTTATTTAAATTTAGAATCAGGAATTCTGGCAATCTGTAGATGTATAATGAAATGACACGCCATTTATTTTTATAAATTACATATTGTAGCAAATTAAAAAGTGCCTGTTATTTATGTGAACATGAATTTCTCTTGTGATATATTATCACATTCGTTCCAGTTTTATTTAACGACTTTGATGAGCATTTCATGATAGCAGTCCCATGCGGTGTCTCTATTTACAGCTGGTTTAATAAGATAAAAAAGGAAAGGTGATGGAGACTGATGATTGCCAAGAAGGACGTCCTTTTACGGCGACTAATGAATGTAACGTAAGTATGTCACGGGTCTTAGAAGTTGACACCATAATCAACGTTAACAATATTCGGGCAATTGGTATAGATAAAGTTCGGACACTACAAATTTTTACTATAATTATAGTTTATGAATTTACAATGATTGACAGTTTTATTTCATTACTATTTTGCCATGGCAAACTGTTTTATATTTTATTAAAAATATTTAAAAGCAGACGTACCAACATTTTCAAAAAATCTATCAAAGTGACAGTGTCAATTTAGACATTGAAGTTTATGAATGTGAGCACGGCACACAACACCAACACAAAGCGGTAACAACAAATAAGGTGAAAGTTTTGTTTCGGAATTTAGAGTTGAACTTGTCTGTATGATTATATCATATGTATTTAATTAAATCAACTATAAGTAGAAAAAAAGGTGTATCAATACTCTAATCTATGTAGATTTCATAAATGTTGCTGCAATGGATAAGCCTAGGTAAGTAATTGGAACTGTATCTAGATTTTAAATTCTTAGTTTACTGACTGACTGATTCTTAGCCTTTGATAAAAAATGACTCATTTAGCATTGTGCAATTTTTAAGCGGTCACAGTGCAAAAGTTACAGATTTGTTTATAGTGCATGTTAAATTATGGATTGTTAAGTATGTATGTTTTAATAAATGTAGGTCTTTCTTTTTATTTATACAACGTTGGTATTTATGTAACTTGCTGGTGCTTGTTACTAAATAACTTTGAAATTTTAATAATTGTCGTAATTTTATGGCAATTTGTAAATAAATAAAATTGAAATCCCTACTAAGTATTATAATTATTGGAAGACTTATTGTTTTGTATTTTATTTCATCACAGACAATAATTTCAGGTTTTCAATGTTATTGCTGGAGCCTGGAGAAATTTATTTCGAAGATTATTCATGTTCCCTAAACAATGAAAGTATAAAAAATGAAAATTCAAAACAAGGAAGGTTGAAATTATGTTCCAAATCTCTTGTATTTGAACCTAGGGACTGGGCTCATCCATTGATAAAAATGCAGTTCAAGGATTGTGCTGATATAGCTATTGTTGATAATGTTGGTTTCAAGGATAATGTTATCAAGGTCAAAATGAAAATGTATGCAGAAATGTTGGAAGAGAATATACTGGCACCTTATAAATTTATATATGAAGACAAAGATTTTTACGTCTTCTTTGATTTTGCATCTTCTGAAGAATGCTTGTGTCAAATGCAGCAATTGCAGCGTGCTTCCACCTTGCATGCACCAGAACATAACAGTATGGTGGCCACTATACTCCATTCAAGATACATGAGGATGGAATTCCATCCAGTAATGATGGATGACTTTACAGAGCAGATAGTATGTGAACTTCAGGCTGAGAAGATATCACCTCTTGTTAGACATCAGGGTAAATTGGCTCTTACACCCACTACAATATATTTCCAGCCATTTAGCAATGTTGAAAGTGTAAGTGCTATTTAATTTTAACTTAATAACAAAAAAAAAATGTATTTCTCCTGCATTTATACTTAAGTTAGAACGACAACCTTGAATTGGTAGGAAGCAGGTTTTGAGACAAAGACATCCTTTTTTTTTATTGAATGCTACAGTTTTTTCAGGCAATTTAACTACGAAACTAGTGAAGTGTGAAGCAACAACTAATTGCTTTTAATTCACATTTTAATTAAAATTCTGTTTATGTATTTAATTACATTGGATACAAGTGTATAGGGCAGTAATACTGCAAATATTGTCACATACTAAAGTAGTTTATATTATGAAATAGGTACACTCTATTTAATTTTTTCAGACTTTGCATTGATTAAATTATAAGTATTATATTCACACAGTATATATTCACACATATTTATTCATTCATCTCAATATATATTCATTAGATTGGGCCAAAAAAAATCAACTATTTTTTTTTTGAAGTATATCTAAAATATTATTTTGGATGACAAAAAAAAATATGAGAATTTGAGCCCTTAATATTTATATTAAGAGGTCTATCATCGCAACTTTTGTTTTTTTTTTTCGGAGTGGGTTTTTGTCTCATAACTCCTAAACCGTCGAGGTAAATGAAATTGACTAAGAGACATTTTTTGAAGAGAATTTAATTGTCTACAAAAAAGACTGATTGAAAGTTTTTGTCAGATGAACCGTTTTCTCATAACCACGCCTTGAAAATTGGTATGATTTCAGAATTAGATTTTTAATTTTAGGCTTTTGTCATTCATTTAAAAATTAGTAACGGGAAAAATTCAATAGAGATTCTTGAAGGGAATTTAATTTCCTACAAAAAACGTCTCTTAACATTTTTAGCTAAATTCACTCTTTTGAAAGTTATGCAAAGTTAAAGTTGAAGTCAAAATGAAATTCTTGTTTAACTTGTTCAACTTTAACTTAATATAATTCATAATATTAATAATTCATACTTAAATATTTAGCCCCCTCATGTTGACGAGATAGGAATATTGTTGTCGCCACCCATTACGTGCCTGTGGGAGTCCTGAAATCGGCTAAGGGTACACCAGAAGGCGTGATAACAACTTTATGCAGAGAAACATATAACATCTTACTGTGATCGCCAACCCAAAGGGTGGCGATTGCGGCATTAACCTATCATATGTGTGATTAAGTAGAAATGGTGCCAAGTTACGGCAACATTGCTGCCCTGCGGGCTCAATTTGGTACTGCCTGGATGGGTAGGCCAAGTAATGCTAGAGTAGTGTAATGAATCTCTGGCAGCGATCAGACTGCCATACAACGGCCTTGGAACACGGTAACGCACAACAGTTGGACGTTCAGAACTAATCATAGGTTTATCTAGGTAGAAGACGAATGGAGCGAAATCCGATGCATCATTGTAGGACTATCAAAAGTGTGAAGACAGAGTGAGGGCACGATAATCCTCCGATCTGGAAACTTGCTCTTCTATCGAGAGGGTGTTTACCTGTCCCTAGGCGGTATAGAGCGGCACAACATTCGGACATGCAGAACCAATGAAAGGTTTATTTAGGTAGAAGACGAATGGAGCGAAATCCGATGCATCACTGTAGGATTATCAAAAGTGCGAAGACAGGGTGAGGGCACGATAGTCTTCCGATCTGGAAACTTGCTCTTCTACCGAGACGGTATTTACCTGTCCCAAGGCGGTACAGAGCGGCACAATATTCGGACATTCAGAACTAATGAAAGGTTCATTTAGGTAGAAGATGAATGGAGCGAAATCCGATGCATCATTGTAGGATTATCAAAAGTGCAAAGACAGGGTGAAGGCACGATAATGCTCCGATCTGGAAACTAGCACTTCTACCGAGAGGGTGTTTACCTGTCCCAAGGCGGTACAGAGCGGCACAACATTCGGATATTCAGAATTAATTAAACGTTTATTTTGGTAGAAGACGAATGGAGCGAAATCCGATGCATCAATGTAGGATTCTCAAAAGTGCGAAGACAGGGTGAGGGCACGATAATCCTCCGATCTGAAAACTTGCTCTTATACCGCGACGGTGTTTACTTGTCTCAAGGCGGTACAGAGTAAATTGTCCGTAAGTCTCTTAAAGACAACGTGCAGAGGATCGAGTGTGTCAACAAGGGCATGCTATACTCAGAATTACCAAACGATATATATGTTAAAGGTCATACACGTTTATGTACCGACTTCGGCATTCTCAGACTATGATGTGTGGAAGGCTTTTACAAGAATATTTTTAAACCTATACACGCTACCAAAACCTATTTCACGGCGGTAATGGGAGACTTTAACTCGTTAAACGGGGAAAAGGAATGGTGAGGAGGCGAAATTGGAAAAATATGGATATGGAGAGAATAACCATAGGGATCAGAGACCGTCTGATTTTTTAGCGAACCTTTTTATGACGAATTAGTTCTTCAGGAAGCGGCCACAAAAGATATGAACCTGCATTAACCTTGCTGGTTCAACGAAAAACGAGATAGACTTAATTTCGGTCAAACTTCAAATATTCAATGATATCTCAATGACCAGCAGGAAGAAAACTGCTTGGTATAGGATACATTGAATATCCATATAAAAGTTGAATCCCTTGAGGAAGTTTACCTTCGGACCTACATCTATCTAATACTAGAACCTAGGAAGCTCTCATCTCAGGCTACACAATTGTTTACAATGTCTAGATGAGTGCGAATTATCGAGCGATATAAACAGAAAGAAAGAAAAATAATTTATTTCTCCTTTACGGGAGGAACACGTACAATAGCATAGAATAAAAAAAAAATACAATAACATAAAAAACAATAGATAATAAAAGAGAATACACAGTGAAAATAACAAGATTAGAGTCCCCTTCGCAAAAGAGGAAAAGGATCGCTGCTCAGCATACTGTTGAGGTATTCACTCGGTAAAATGAATACCACAACGCTGTTATTCTGCAGCGTCCTGCAATAACTGCATAATAAACAATAGGTTTGTAGAAACTGTCCACATGGTTGAGTCGAATTTTTTTAATGCTTGCTGTCCTGATAGACCTGAAAGACTTTCCGACCTGATTCTCAGCTCATGGAGTGGAGAACGGAAATGACGGTGCAGTGCTCAGCCGATTGGTTCGAATATAGGTAGATCTGCAGGTCGTGGCAACGCGAAAATCACCGATTTAATACATTCCTAATTAAAGAAGCGATAGAACGGAACCATGGCTTCGAAGTCACTCGCACCAGAACTCAAGACTGATGACGGTACTCTCATTGCATCCTAGAAAGAGATCCTAGATGAGAGAGGTTAAAAGATTCTATGGAAAATTATGCAGAGTTAGGCAGAATCCTACAGTAGGGCAGTAAGGCAGTCCTAGTTGGCAATGCGGTTGGCTAAGTTGTCGATCATTATGTTTACCTAGGACAAACAGTATCTTTAGGTATATCCAATTTCGAGATAGAGGTCAGTCGACGAATCCAACTCCGCTGGGAAGCGTCTGAGACATCAAGATCATTTGCTCATTCAATATACCTCATTGTCGGTAAACATAAGTCTATGATCATTAAAAGTAGGTCATAGGACTAAACCCAGACCGCGTTAACGCGTTATGAAGTTGGCTATGTTAGGGATTACTCTGAGAGATAGAATCCGAAGTACGAAAAAACACAAAAGTAAGAGGAGGTAACCGACATAACGAAGAATTAGTACGCTGTAGTGGCAATGGGCAGGCCACATAGACGAACCGATAACTGATTGAGAATAAAGATTCTCGAGTTCCCGATACCACGTATCAGGCGACGCAGTGTAGGAGGGGGCATTCTATACTGCGTCATCTGACGTGGACCGTCAACTTGGTAAAAATTGCTGGTTGTCGTTGGATGCGAGCGGCAAAAGGTTGAATGATGAGATAAAATATTTAATTTTGTAAATATTGGTTGGTTATGAACACCCTTATAACCATCACACGAACTTTTTTTTCGATGTTGTAAGAGATTTGTGAATGCCATAAGTAGATAACGGTCAGAGAAAATAAACGAAAACTTGAAAGAAAATGCTATGAACCACCATAGTGAGCCAAGTTTATTATGCTGCCCTTATCACAATATGATTGTAGGGACGGCATGGCGGCTCACTCACGTGGCGAAAAGAAAGGTATGACTGCGGCAGGTTATAGGGGCGCGCGTCATCTCCTTCGTCGCCCCGAGTGATTGGACAGGATGTGTGACTGTGCTGGTTACTATACTAGTTTGTCCCTAAAAAAGGGTCGCCGTAGCAAATCTTCTTTCTCTTTTACAATTGGAGGCAAAGTAAAACAGTACTGTAAAAGGTTAAATTGTATGATCCGCTTTCTGCTTGGCTTCAAATTACGTTCATATCGCAATTGTTAACTAATTAGCCCGTGATGCTATAGACCTAATTAGCCCGTGATGCTATAGACCTAATTAGCCCGTGATGCTATAGACCCCTAATTGGGTTTATCGATAACTACAAGGAAAACATTTCCAATTACGTTAATTTCCATATAACGATATGTATATGATGTATATTAATTAATATACTTACGTAATACATTACATTTATTATTCCAAATATGCTGACATATTTATTCTATAGAATTATTTACACAACAGCCATTGTTAATACTCATTTGTTTACGATATTTTTGTTTGCTTTACCCTTTCATTGTATGAAACTGAAATTATAATATCGCATGGTTTCTTTTTTCAGAGTCCAGTTTTAAAACTTAAGTTGTCACATTTGAGGCGAATATACAAAAGAAGATTTTTGCTAAGGCAAGTTGTATGTATCTTTCTGGTGAACTTTTTTAAAATTGCAGTAGATACTATACATTGATATCAAATGAAGCTTATAAATATTATCCTTTTCTTAATGATATATAATATTTGACCATGATTTATTATTTTAGGGACTTGAAATTTACAGCTCGGAAGAGAGCTCAGTTCCTCATATATATCTAACATTTCAAACGGAAAGAGCAAGGGATAGAATTTTTAAAATATTTGAAGAATCACCAAATGTTCATTTGGAGAGTGTTCACACTGAAGAAATGACTTTACAGTGGCAAAATGGGATTGTATCAAATTACGATTACTTGATGTATTTAAATTGGTAATTATTTTTATATGCTTTATCGTATAATGACCTATATAATGATTCATAATATGCACGTTATGATAAAATAACAATGCATGTGAGTCACAGAACTCAAATAACAATTGTTCATACACACAACATGTATGTACATATGCTCCTGAATGACCAAATATGTGCATTTAATAACAACGGGATTGTAGTAATTTAGCCATCATCATTATTATCATCGCAGCTCACATACGTCCCACTGTTGGGCTCGGGCCTCCTCCACAATGGGAGGGAATTTGACTTAATATTCCGTGCTGGTCAGACATATTGGTATGGGATTTCATTTCGAGATTTCCATCTCTTGCACAGATGTTATGTGCGTATTATATCCCTTAGTCATTTTTTACGACATCCATGAGCAAAATAGGAAGTGGTGAATTCTATTGTTATTCCGTCACCACATGGAACACTATTAAATTGAGACTATTGATTTTCCATAAGGATGTTCTCCCTAGGGTCTATGTTGGGGAACGTCGAGAGGAGAGGATACCCCGAGACCAGGGTATTCCGTCGGGACGACCACTGAAGACAAGTTACTCTGTACCGGTGGGTCTCACCGACGAAGGCGACGTGCCACGGGTGGGTCATGGGGCGGCGCGCCGCCCCTCCGTCGCCCCAGACAGAGCTGGGCGGCGGATGCGCTGACCATGGCCCACCCCTAAAAAAAAGGGTCTATGTTACGATTGGTGTTTATAAATTTAATAAAAATAACTACATGAATCACTATCAACAAATAAAAATCGCAGCTTCATAACAATTTAGTCGAGATGAACCAAATACGCATTATTAAGGATAACTCAAAACTACTAGTCAGATCTTGATCAAATTTATATGGGACCACGAAGTCTACCAAACAAAAAAAAAAAGAATCATCAAAATCGATTCATAATCGTAAGAAATCGCGTATCAGACGTAAAAAAATATACAGTCGCATTGAGAACCTATTTTTCAAAGCCAGTTAAAAAATAGATAAAAGTTAGGGTACGCAACACTTTCTGAAACGGGGAATAGTCCGTCACCCGCAGAGAGGCTGACGGCGGCTGTCGTCCCGGGAAGGGGCGTCGTGAGGAGAGCGTACCCCGTGGGGGTATTCCGTCGGGCCAACCACTGACGACAAGGAACTCACCACCGGTGGTCGGCCCAATAGCGAAGGAGAGGACTTAGTATGGGCCCGCGCGCCGACCTTACGTCGCCTCGGACGGAATGGGTGGGGAGTGCGCTGACGTCCTCTCTTATGCAGATTTTAATATACATTTTTGTTTTGTGGAAGAGAAAAATATGAAAAATTGTGTAAGCGAAGCTTCTGATACGATGATATTGTCGTAGACCTAAAAAATGTGTGTGATAAGATTTGTATAGTGTAGAAGTGACGTTACATTTTTACTACTTAAGTTATTTCCAAGATTTTGTATACATTATTTATAATTTCTTACACTATAACATGACAAAGGAGAATAGATCCGTGAATAGGGCGGTGTCCAATCACGAAGTGTAAAGGCTGAATGGGCTTAGAAATTACCGAACTGATATTGGACTACTTTAAAAAAGAACTCGGTAATTTAAACTCATATCCCCGACGCATAAATATCCAGTATAAAGGAATAAGTTACTTTAATGATATCTGGTTGATTTTTTTTTATTAAATTTAATTAGGTACGCGGTTGTAGAAATAAACGAGGAATAAATCATTTTCAGAAAGAAAACAATTTTACATTTTTGTAAATATTTTGCGAATCATAATGCCAAATAGCTAATTGCCTCGAATTTGAACTTATAATTTGGTTTACTTCGGTAAAACATGATTTTCAGTTTAACCGACATCACTATTATTGCAAATGTTACATATTTGTTGTAATAGATATTTGTAAAACTAGATTAGATAAATCGATAAACTTTATCTCTATATCAACAGTGTGGGGCTTTTTTTAAATGTGATAATTGTGACAAGTATTGATCGGTTATGTTTTCCTTTAAGAATTTATTTATACAGGTTTTCGATTTTTATTACAAAACGTGTACTTAGTGGTAGGACCACATTGTTGATAGTTGTCTGTGTACAGCTGCGGGTTGGTTCGTTCGGGGTAGTACCACACAGTCGCGCAGAAAATCGACGTCTGAGTAGTAGCAATTTGTTACTGCGCTTCGTTCGGTGAGCGAGAGAGCCGGTAGCCCAATTTTCTGAGCGTGTTTGCGTGTGGTTGTGGTGGGTTTTAGTGATGCCTTTAGTATCACACTCCCTTCACTTCCTTCGCGGTAGGCAGCGGCCTAGCAAAGGTCTACGAGCGTCAGTAACACTTACTATCAGGTGTACTGTTTGCTCGTTTGTCACCGTATGCAATAACAATAAATGTACTCAAGACGATGACGTAGTTGTTAATAGTAGCAAGTTTTGATTCCGACGCAAGACGCATACATTTGACAGAGCTCTGTTATATATCAACATATGATATAACAGCGTGTATGATTGTCAATCTTAATATTTAGATTGACAGCTACTTGGACTTTACATGCTATAGCAGTGCGACACGAATTTGCTATTTCCTTTACTCGTTTACACGAGTCTATAGCGCCATTGTCATTGTGTTCTATGCCTTGCTATCCATACTACGTTAATAAACCAATTCGGCTCCCACTTTGGAAGCGACCTGTGCCCAATACGTTTAAAAACCTAGGCAAATAGGTATTCATCGTCATATACGTACCACTGTTTGACTTGAGTCTTCTCTACAACAGGGGGAATGTACTTCCTATACTAGTTAGGCGTGGCGGTATAGGGTTTTAATACCAGTTTTCTTCTTTTATATAGATGTTATATGCATATTCCTTAGTCGTCTTTTACGACACCGACGGGCGTGGTAAAAAGATAGGGTTGGTGAATTGTATTCTTACTCGATCATCAAACGGAAAAGGAAGTATGCATGCAATCAATTCACAGTTTATAGTTTTGCAAATTAAAAGTATAATAACATTGTTTTTGTGCGGTGACGGAGTAAGAACGAGTAAAGGATATAAAATGATATAATATTTATGTAGGAAATGGAAAACTCGAAATAAAACCTTATACAAAGCCGTCTGACCAGCGTGGTATACTAGTTTCGCTCTTATGGTGCTCGGGTCCAGTAGTGGAACATATATGAGCTGATTCTTAATAAAACTACTTTTACGGATTATATCGCGTTGCATTTGATTTATGATTGCCCGACGTTTCGAACACTTTGCAGCTTTCGAACACTTTACTAAAATGTGGGTCAAAATTTAATAAATTTATAACTAATTTTCTGTATCGGGTAGATAATTATAAATGTCTGTAATAACGATGACTTGTTGGACGTGAGACACCTTAGTCCGCCCGTGACCATGAATGCTGCAAAGTGTTCGAAACGTCGGGCAATCATAAATCAAATACAACGCGATATAATCCGTAAAAGTAGTTTTATTTAGAATGTGTAGTGCTCGCGTAAACATCAGATATCATTATATTTGAGCTGAAATGATGAGATGATGAACATTATTTGAATAGAGCAGAAATTTCAAATTTAGCACTCTATCCCTTAATCCATCATCATCACCTCGGCTCATATATGTCTCAAGGGCTCGAGCCTTTTCTACAATAGGAGGGAAATTGATCTTACTATACCATGTTGGTTAGACAGGTTGGTATAGGGTTTTGTTTCGAGTTTTAATTCTCTTGCATAGATGTTATATACATATTATATCCCTTAGTCGTCCTTTAAATCCACGAGCAAGATAGGCCATTTACCACTAAATGGTATTCTTAATCCGCCACCACACGGACAATCCACCCTATATTGGACGTAACACTTCCACGAAGTCTTCATTTCCATAATGGCATGATCGCTATGCCTGGCAGGCAGCTTGACGATCGATACTTGGTGTTATAAGTTTCCCAGACGAATGCTATTGCTCATTCAGTTGGTGATTCCTCAGCCGGCCACGGAAAAATAAGGTGTGATAACATATTACGTTCATAAGCCGTCATCAAATTTATTTTTAAAAGCAACACCCTAGTCCATAGAAATAATCCTTGTGTTGCAGGGGACTTTACAAACATATAATCAATGGCCACAAATTACATCCAGCCTCAGAACAACAATTTGTGGATTGCACAAAGTGTTATCCTGTATAGAATTCGAACCCACGACACGGGTAGGGTAGGTCGGTATCTTAACCACTGTCTGTGCAGTTTAGCTATTACTCATTATTTCCTGTTATTTTAATAATTTTTTTTTCAGCCTTGCAGACAGAAGCAAAAACGATCTCACTCAGTATCCTGTATTCCCTTGGGTTGTAGCAGACTATACTTCAGAAACCTTAGACTTGACTAAAGCAGAAACATTTAGAGACTTGTCCAAGCCGATGGGTGCCCTAAACCCTGATAGACTGGAGAAACTGAAGGAGAGATATTATGAAATGAGTGATCCTAAATTTTTATATGGATCCCATTATTCAGCGCCAGGCTTGGTGTTATTTTACTTAGTAAGTATTATACACTTGTAACAGGTCATTCCAGCCTATAATGTCCCACGAGTGTTGAGCCCACTCCTCAATGTGGGGGGAATGGACTTACTATTCCATGCTGAGCAGACGTGTCGGAATAGGGTTTCGTTTTGAGTTTTCCTTCTCTTGCACATATGTTATATGCTTATTATATCCCTTAGTCGTCTTTTACGATATTCGCGGGCTAGATAGGGAGTGATGAATTGTATTCTTACTCTGTCACCACATAGACGATACAGCAGGTATTGCCCGATTGTTAAACATAAGCAATGAGAAAAGTATTTTAAAACATATTTTGGTGCCTCGTCTGATCAAAAACTCCTATATTTCGAATAGCCATACATCATCATCATCCAAATTCCTACATTTGGGGTCGACACAATACGTATCCTTCTTCCATCGCACTTATTACAAAAGTTTTATTACTGGCCGCCCGCCTGACTTCAAGCCTCAAAGGCATCAACTAAAGTTGCACCAGTTCCATATAAAAATCTTACCCTTTTACGCGCCCATGAGTAATATAAGGATTGGTAGCATACGTAGCCGCCACCATACAGTAACAAATTCAAACAATTATATATTTTTCAATATTTTGCAGTGTTTTGGTTTTGAAGATTAGCGTGAACAAATATTAGCGATAACACGTGATTATTATATAGCAGCAACCCGCCCTGGCTTCGCTTCGGTTTCAGCCTTACTCGCGTAATTCTGGTTCCCGTGGGAATACCTGGATAAAATATAGCTTAAGTTACTCCTTATTTAGACGGCTACCTGGTAGTAATATATTATAAAAATTGGTCTAACCGTTTTGAAGATGATCCCAAACAAACTGACAGCCAAAAAAAATTAAACTAGTTTTTAGACATAGGTATCGCGCAAATAAACTGGTGAGCGTGAAAAAAGCCCAGTATTTTGACATTACAAACAGACACTGCAATTTTATTTATTTGTATAGATTAAGTTGTGATTGATTTGTTAGATATTAAGTTTAAGATCTTTAACTTATTTAATATGGTACCATTTTCACTCTTCTATTACTGTTCCATCCGAAGCAGCAAAGCGTCAGTTCTAGTTTGTTATGACAATTTTGACGCCCCACTAAATTTTAACAGATTTGCCCATTTAATTTACCAATTACCATTTTCTTAAATGAGAAACGCCCATTCCTCAAAGGTGTGATTTTATAATGGTACGTCATCATCGCGGCTCATATACGTCCCACTGCTGGGCTCAAGCCTCCTCCATAATAAGAGATAAATTGACTTTATTATACCATGCTGGTCAGACAGGTTGGTTTCAGTTTACAGTTTTGTTTCGAGTTTACCTTCTCTTGCATAGATGTCATATGCGTAATATATCCCTTAGTCGTCTCTTACGACACCCACGAGTAAGAGAGGGGGTGGAGAATTGTATTCTTACTCCGTCACCACACGGTTGATTTTATGGTTACTCATCATCATCATTGCAGCCCGCATACGTCCCACTGTTGGGCTAGGGGCCTCCTCCACAATATGAGGGAATTTGACCTACTATACCATGCTGGTCAGACATGTTGGTATAGGGTTTCATTTCGAGTTTTGCTTCTCTTTCATAGATGTTATGCGCATATTATATCCCTTAGTCGTCTTTTACGACATACACGGGCAAAATAGGGAGTGGTGAATTGTATTCTTACTCCGTCACCACACGCAACGTTAACATATTATAGATACATAAAATCCTATTTCAATTCTTTATATTTTAATTAAATATTTATTCTATTAAATTAACTATTTAATCGATTAAATTGACGATTTAATCTATTTTAATACGGGGCAAATATGAGTAATGACTAATGGGTATTTTTTTTTATAAATTATATGGAATTCAACTTGAGTTTTCAAGTTTATTTTAGTACACTATTTCCATAATGATAGTAATATAAATGAAGGAAAATATTATTATTATAAATATGACAATAGCTTAACAACTAGGTTATAATATCTAGTTTCAATCTATGTAACAATCTTGTTATATCGCGGTGATTGTTATTACTATTGTATGGTAAATATAATGATTTTTATCGCAACCATTGTCATCATACCTAAGTTCCACTGCACAGAAGATGTACTGGTCGATAGAGCAAATTTTGACATCTTGATATCGATTCCACTCAGAAGCATTCCTTCGGACAATTCGGGGTGGAATTTGTATTTGTTATACAATGTACATATAACTTGGGTTTAATGTAGTTTTTGAAGCTATACATCTTTTGGAGTATTAGGGATAATGTGGAGGGTAAATTTTTACATGCATATACCGTTTCGAAAAACCGTCATAATAATAGATAATACGCTATAATAATACTTTTAATGTAATACATTTTTTCAATTATTAGTCGTTTTTTAGGGTTGCGTACCCAAAGGGTGAAAACGTGATTATTACTGAGACTTCGCTGTCCGTACGTCCGTCTGTCACCAGGCTGTACCTCAAGAACCGTGATAGCTAGACAGTTGAAATTTTTACAAATTATGTATTTCTGTTGTCACTATAACAACAAATACTAAAAATAAAATAATTATTTAAGGGGGGTTCCCATACAACAAATTTGATTTTTTTTGCTCAATATCGATAATGGCAATAGGGAGGCACTTGTTTACCTAGTCAATGGTACGGAACCATTCGTGCGCGAGTCTGACTCGCACTTGGCCGATTTTTTTTACAAACGTAGATTAACGCGTAGGATAAAATGTTTAGAAAGATTTTTATCTTGTTACTCTAAAGAAGTATTACTTCTTAAGTGCGTACATAAGTAGGTACACAGTTTATTGTAAACGTTTTAAATGCATAATCAATAATATAATTCAAAGTATTACATTTAGATTTCAGCATTTGATTTCTCAAAATAATGTAATTTTTATCGTTATAAAATAAATTGTTTTAATTCATTATACTGTTTACTACAATCTAAAAAAATATGACATTCATAACGTGACTAGTGTATCCTTGTCCTTGTCTTGTGAATTCATAATATGAATGAATCATTAGGTGTTAATACGAGAATTAATGCTAATTGACTGAAAGGATTACGAGTATATATTGCTCCGAACATAATATTAACGGTAGCGACCGATTTAGTGGTTCCGCCGCTCAGATAAAAATACACATTGGTGCTAATGGTGTTTATCTGTTTGTTTTGGGTAATCTTCAAAACTGCTAGACGGATTTCCATGATAATGATATCTGATGTTTACGCGAGCACTACACATTGTAAATAAAACTACTTTTACGGATTATATCGCGTTTGTATTTGATTTATGATTGCCCGACGTTTCGAACACTTTGCAGCATTCATGGTCACGGGCGGACTAAGGTGTCTCACGTCCAACAAGATGTATAGATTTGACCCAAAATAATAATAGTTAAAGATAATTTTATAAATCAAAAAATCTTTTAGTAAGACAAAGTAAGCCGCATCTAAAATTAAAAATCAATACTAATTTAACATTATGTCCCCTGAGTTTTCTTGGCGGATCTTTCTCAGTGTGACCGCGTTCCGATCCGGTAGTAGTATATTAGTTTTGTTAGTTTTAAATCAACAAATTGTAACAATAATTGCTACAAATTTAACAATTAATAATTACTAACCATAAACAATATATTTTTTTCATATAGAATCATTTTCTTCTTACACTGGCAATAAATTTGTACTAAAATGTGGGTCAAAATTTAATAAATTTATAACAAATTTTTTGTATCGGGTAGATAATTATAAATGTCTGTAATAACGATTACTTGTTGGACGTGAGACACCTTAGTCCGCCCGTGACCATGAATGCTGCAAAGTGTTCGAAACGTCGGGCAATCATAAATCAAATACAAACGCGATATAATCCGTAAAAGTAGTTTTATTTACAATGGATTTCCATGATATTTTACTACCAAGTAGATGTCTATTTAAGGATTACTCCTTAGGCTATATTTTATCCTGGTATTTCCATGGGAACGGGAACTACGTGAATAAGGCGACTAAAACCGAAGCGAGGGCGGGTTGTTAGTTTACTATACATTGAATAATACCTATTCTTGAAATAGCGAGCGTGCTTGTAGTGTGTGGTGGTTATAGGAAGACGAGTGAATGACGATTTTATGAATGTTGGAAAGTGTTCGAAATATCGGGGTAGTGAAATTCAGATACAAACGCGATAAAATCTGCATGAATATTTTATGTGTAATCATTGATGTAACAAAAATCCCAAGATACACAAACAGCGTCTCAAAAACGTCGCCATAAAAAGAGCGCCACAACAAGAATTTAGCATTCTTTTCAAGTCATTTGACCAATGAGAAGCGAGCTACGGTTGTAAAAATTTTATGGCTTATCGTACGTATTATTGTGAATACAACTATAAGTTATGCTCATAAGGTTGAATTTTCATTAATGTACAATAATTATTTAGACTAGAACTACCTAAATACAATTTGGGACAGTTTTAAAAGAACTTTTGTATGAGATTGTGTATCTAGTTAATTTGTTACATCAATGTGTGTAATAAACATATACATATATGTATATATGACATTAAATAAGAAATGCATTTACATGTTTATTATATTACAGTTGTAACTTTTTTGTATACAATAGTTAAGTTTTGATAATTATTTTTAAAAACGTATGTACCGGGTGTTGGCAGAATACCAGTGTTTTTTCATTGAGGAGAAATAGTAAGAGCTCTTTTCCTTAGTTATGTTTTTTTATGCATTTAACGAGAATATAATAAATGTTTTTCTTTCTTTCTTACTATTTGATAGATTTAATCAAATTTTATATGTAGCTTGATATTTCACTCTGGTGTTCTTAAATGTGACCTGGGCATATTGCGGTCTGGCAGACAATCAGGATATCCAAGCAGTGTTGCTATCGCGCAGGCGGTGCAATTGGATATTGCGTTTCTCGTAAATTTCTACGCAACTATTAAACCATTTACTTTACTCACGCATACAATTGATTTAGTTGGACGTCAATTTCTGCCCAAAATAACCAATCTTCTTTCGGCAAGTTGCTAAAGCAAAGCCAATTGATAAAAAAGATCTAGTTTGTTTTTTCATCATCATCGCAGTCCACATACGTCCCACTGGTGGGCCCGGGCCTCCTCCACAATAGGAGGGAATTTGACCTACTATACTATGCTGGTCATACATGTTAATATAGGGCTTTATTTCGAGTTTTCTTTCTCTTGTACAGATGTTATGTGGATACCCCATAGTCGTCTTTTACGACATCCACGGCCAAGATATAGAGTGGTGAATTGCACTTTTATTCCGTCACCACGCGGAAAATTTGTTTTTACTTCAAAGAAAATAAGACAAGGAAAAAATGTGTACATCCTATACTCATTTATTTATTTTGTGGCCTTTTTAATGGAAAGCAAAACTTTTTAATGAAAAACAGTTTATGCGCTTCGCCGGATCGTTGTTAACGTTTTGGCCTAGCGCATAGATACAATTTATTTACACCATTCTATTACAAATCTATACAATAACATGAACATATTCAATATGTGTTAGAGAAGGATATACTGTGCCAATATCATAAACAGGATTACGGACTGCAGTGCTACGGCAGTCCGTAATCTACGACACTAACGTTTTATTCGATCTCAGTTTGGTAATTTCTGCGACGCTCTAGGATCTGTGCCCTGTGCCTGGACACCACGGGCACTGCTCTTTTTACAGTATTAGGACTGTGGGATGGTTTGTACAATAACCGCTACAATAAAAATATTTTTTTCAGGTTCGCAAGTACCCTAAATACATGTTATGTTTACAAAACGGTCGATTTGATCATCCAGACAGAATGTTCAACTCAGTTAAAGATGTATACAGTAATTGTCTCAGGAATATGTCCGATTTTAAGGTTAGTTAATAATATAATTTTGTATTAATTTTTTCCCTTGTGATGATGGGTTATGAATACAATATCTCACCATCCTCGTTTTCCTGTGCTTGTAAAATCTGGCTGTCGGCTCGACCAGGAAAATGTCAGCAACTTCCTGAGTGCCAAATGCGATTGCCAACTTGTCTGCCAAGGGTGACTATTACATAATTTCCTCCTATCTTTGTATTAGACTTAGACTTTAGTATCTATTATGACACTCCTGGGAGGTAAAATGATGACACTCTCTAGTTTTAGTTAGTTACTACGTAACTTAAACTGTGCGAATCCCTGTAGGAATAACATAAAATATTTGATAAATACATCCACATTCAAATTGAGGATGTTCTTAAGAAAGGTCAGATTAGAAGTACCCTAAACCGAAGGACGTGCATGAGAAGATTAATGAATTTGAAGAAGGTGAAAGTGGTATTTTAAGATCGTAGCAAGTGAAGGGAAATGGTTTCTCCTACCCCTATGAGAAAGTATGTATGATAAATACACAATATATGATTGTAAATAGTATTTGTATAATATGACTGAGTTATGAATGATTTTCATGATTTATTTTGTTAATAAAATTTTTATTTCTCTTTGGAAATGATTACAAATAAACGATTCCTTTTTTCTAATCGACCGCTGGTTTTTGATAAATTGTCTATATTTATCGCGCGATTCTTTATTCTTGCTGCGTTGCCATGTATCCCTATTATGAAAATATACGGTAAACAGTTATAACATTTTTTTCCATCTTATTAGAGGATTTATTACACATAGTATTTAAGTAACTTAGCAATAGATGCCTCTTAAAATTGCACATTAAAGTCGGTCGAGTATTTGAATGAACATATTAATTATAAATTTTTAACTAATACAATACCTAATTAATAAAAGAAAAATAATTGTCATAATGCCGTATTAAATCTTAAAATTCATGCTGAATTATAGATATTTCTTAATCTTAAAAATAAACACCATTGAGAAATAATATACGTAAATTATCCAATACAAAAATAGGTTTCATATACGCATACCTAAATGGATTATTAAAATTTAAACAAAGCGTTTTATTAACAGAATATTCAACTTTGAATTAATAATATATATGTATAATGCTCGCGTAAACATCAGTCTGATGTAATTGTTTTATTTACTAAATTTTTGAGCAAGTGACTGGTAATTATGAATGCACGGGACTATTTTGCAATTTAATTACTTGCGTACGAGTCCCAGTTATAGAATTTATACAATTGTTTTACTTGAATCAACAATATTTAGTAAATACGGTAATAATATAAACGTTTTGAATCCTACTTCCTACTAATATTATAAACGTGAAAGTTAGTATGTGAGGATTGAAGATGTTTGTTGCTCCTTCACGCAAAAAGTACTGAATGGATTTTGATTAAATTTCATAATAATATAGCGTACATATCAGAATAACACATAGGCTATAATTTATCTCGATATTCCCACGGGAGGAGGAACTGCGGGTGAAGCCGCAGGGCGCTGCTAGTTAAATTTGCTATTTGCTACTCTCTCGTTTTCATTTCAACCTTTTCTTTTTCCCAGTCCATATATATCCCACTGTTTGACATGGTTCTCCTTCAGATCTAGATCGGAGAAAGTAGACTATTAAAGTTGTTTTGAGATCTTGGGATAGAATTCAGTATTCTTGCCGTGATATTGTCTATTTAAATGCTTTCAGCGATTTCTACGATGATTATGGCAAAGGCAGATGTGGCTATTGTATTCTCATTCGATTTTACAGGAATTAATTTACTTTTGGCCTTAACTTTGCTAAAATTTAAAAAGATGTTTAGGTAATTAGTATGGTGATCTTTTAGTTCTGGAGAAATAGTGGTGAGCATACAAATCATCATCATCATCTTAGCTCAGACGCATCCCTCTGAACGCGTCTCCAAATGAGAGGGGCTTCTCAAAATGACATTATTACTTGAATATTATGTCCCTTAGCCGCCTTTTACGATACTCACGGGTTAGTAGGAGTTGTGTATTGATTTCTTACTCCGTCAACTACACGCAGAACTATCAAAAAAGTTTAAACTTTAAACAAATAAAATATACACTTAACATATATTTGTGCTCTCTATTTACAAAAAAAAAACAAGTTTAAAAACTACCTATCTTAAATAAAATGAAAATCCAAGTACTTAACTAAAAAATAAGAAATAACTTAGTTGCGTACTTCAATCTCGATCAGCATTGGAATTTTTGCCGACCTGAAGGCTGGGAATATCAGGAATTGGGCTGCAGTCGCAGCCTTCTTTACAAAGAGGGGTGGTCTCGCGGAAGGAGGCGGCGGAGCGCGCGTGGGAGGAACGCCTCCTCGACGACGCGAACCGCCGCCGGCGACTGGGGCGGCGCGGCGCAGGCGCGATTACCTGCGACTGATGCCACCCTAGCCGTGGCTGCGGGTGACTGGACCGGGGAGTTTGTCCGTCACCCGCCGAGAGGCCGACCGCGCGACGACAACCGACGTCCCCGAACAGCGGGGGCACGTCGGTCGAGGAGAGGGTACTCCTCCAAGGGGTATTCCGTCGGGCCGACTTCGGACGACAAGTCATCCTGCTCCGGTAGTCGGTTCAACGACGAAGACGACGTGCTACGGGTGGGTTACGGGGCCGCGCGCCGCCCCTCTGTCGCCCAGGATGGAGCCGGGCGGCGGGTGCGCTGACCGTAGCCCACCTAAAAAAAAAGCATTGGAATTTTGACGTTTCGTATTATGGAAAATAATACATTAATATTTTTTTTTATGCAAGCAGTGGCAAACGAGTAAACAGTACACCTGATGGTAAGTGTTGCTGTCGCTCATGGACCTTTACAAGGCCGCTGCCTACTGCGAAGTAAGTGAAGGGAATGTGAATGCGTGCATTGAGTCTCGGTGATACCAAAGGCACTACCATATCCCTCCACACGCAAATACCCTCAGAAAGTTGGGCTTCCGGCTCTCTCGCTCACCGAACGAAGCGCAGTAACAAATTGCTACTACTCAGACGTGGATTTTCTGCGAGAGCGTGATACCACCCCGGACGGACCGGCCCGCGGCTGTAGACAGATAACTGTCGACAGTGTGGTCCTACCACTAGGATAGTTTTAATATTGCGTGGTCACTTCGAGATATCAACATCGGGGAGTACCGCAGGCGTACCTTAACTTAAAGCACAAATGTGATTCTCAAGAATACGTAACGTTTCAATCTCGATCGGAATTGGATACATTTTTGTTTCTATAGGCTTGTAGAATTTTTTTGGAAATTTATTATTCATCCATTATCATTTCAGTTCATATATGTATGTACGTCCCACTGCTGCGCTCGAGCCTCCTACTCGATAGAAGTGAAATTGATCTACTATACATCACAGTTGGGTTGGTATAGGGTTTTATTTCGAGTTTTTCTTCTGTGTCGCCCTTAGTCGACTTTTACGACCTCCACGGGCAATATATGATGTGGTGAATTGTATTCTTACTCCACCAAAACCGTTACCAAACGGCAATTTTAATATTAATAAGTATTTTTTTTACTATATTTGATTTAATTAGTTAAAATGAAGTAGTAATGTAACGTAGTTAGGGACGGTACCCGAAAGAGCGACGGTACCCGAAAGAGGGATAGTACCCGAAAGAGAGACACTACCCAAAAGCGTATCCCGCCGGGCTGGCCACGGACGACAAAAAAATAACGCAGTTGTAGTTGCTCAAAATACGCGTACGCTATTCTTGCAAGTCATAAGACAAATAAATATCGAAACTGAATGTTTTTTCTTGTAGGAATTAGTGCCTGAGTTTTACGACACTGAAGATAAAGGAGATTTTTTAGTAAATAAATATGAAATAAATTTCGGTGAGCGCTATGACGGATCTAAAGTGAACGATGTGAGCCTGCCACCTTGGGCTGAGTCGCCGGAAGACTTTGTATTCAAGCTTAGAGAAGCCTTGGAGTCGGAATATGTGTGTAGACATTTACATTTATGGATTGACCTTATATTCGGATACAAACAGCGAGGCGAGGAAGCCGTTAAGGCAAACAATGGTTCGTATATATATATATGCATCCGAGATAATAAAATGACCTTATGTATAAATTTGTCTGGTTCCTTCAATTACTTTAAAACATAATTATAAAATTTAGTGTGTGACTTATCATGTTTACTTGTGGATATAAATAGTCAGTATCGTTGTCTGATTAAAACTGGTTTACCTACCTAAAATAAAAATGTAGTTATAAACAAAAGAGATATCTATTTTTTAATTTTCGCATTATTCATTATCATCGCAACCCACTTACGTCCCACTGTTGGGATCGGGCCTCCTCCACCATGGGAGGGAATTTGAGCTACTATACCGTGCTGGTCAGACATGTTGATATGGTTTCATTTTGAGTTTTCCTTCTCTTACACAGATGTTATGTGCATATTACATCACTTAGTCGTCTTTTACGACATCCACGGGCAAGATAGGGAGTGGTGAATTGTATTCTTACTCCGTCACCACACGGATAGCGCATTATTATATCTTTGAATTTAATTCGTTCGCATTATTATAACTTTGAATTTAATATGTTCTTTATGGCCAGTTGTAGTTATGTAGATATAAGGATACGTAGCCCAGTCGGGTCAGACTTTAACCTGGAATTAATTATAGTCAGAATTTTTTTTGCGCCAATGTTTTTTGTCATAAATAGCTTAAAACCAAAAACTCGACCAAATCCGACCGGTGCGTTAGCCGCCATATTGGTTTGAAGGTCAAACCTTTTTTTAGCTATATCTCCTTTATTTTTTTACATAAATGATAAGAACCAAAGTTGTTGCAAATTTGATTCTCTATAACTTTGGTTCTCATAATTTTCATCGTACAATCAATATTTACGGAAATAACTGTAAATAATTGCAAAAATTAGGTCAATATATAATTCGTCTGTATCTCGATTATTATCGAATTTAGCAAAAAAAATTATAGAATCAAAGTTGTAGATCATTAAATTTCCTACAACTTTGATTCTTATGAAATTTTTCAAAAATTAATATTGGTGGCTTTATAGATGTTGTGAGTTCTACGCTGTCGATTAGAACTTAGACCTGAATAGGTTAGGTCAGTGGTTCTCAAACTTTTTAAATGACGGAACCCTTTTGGGAAGCAAAATACTTGATGGAACCCTACAATAAAACAATTATTTTTATAAGTGTATTCTATATTAATCAGCATAATAAAAGTACAATGTATCAGTTACTAATTATTATTTACTTCACCACTTGGTAAGGACAATAATAGAAAACATTAAAAAAGAAAAAATCTAACTAGTGGGAGGTATGAAACTGTTTTTTATTTTTCATCAATTGCTTGATATCAGGTTTGATGGAAGAAAGTTGGAGTCTCATATCAGCTTCGGCGTCCAGTCTATTGCGATATTTTGTTTTCGTGGCTGCGTAGGTAGAGAATCCTGTTTCGCACAAATATGTAGTTGGGAACGGGAGAAGAATATCCAGAGCCATTTGGCCAAGCATTGCATATTCATCTTGGATTCTGCACCAAAAATCATTAAGAGGCGTCGTTTTGAACAATGACTCCATACTTGTGTCTGATGACATTTCTAAAAGAGATTCATATATCTCATTTGACATGTTTTCAGGCTTTTCCAAGTTGGGTAAAAAAGGATTATGAATCCAGGAGTTCACTTTAATTTTTGTATTGTGTTCTTCGGGAAAATACTTTTCAAAAGATGCGCGCATCGAACTGAGATATTGGACCAATTCTTCAAACACATTATCTTCAAACATTTCTGAGTCGTTTTCGCTAACAAACTCACTGAGTAACGTAAAACTTTCTATTTCTTTCTTACCAATGCAAATGATCCAAAAATCTAATTTTCTTTTAAAAGCAGTTATTTTTATTATAGGCCTGAAACACTGTTGTCTGTTTACCTTGCAACGATAAATTTAATTCGTTAAGTTTTTGAAAGATATCCGCCATAAAAGACAATCGGAACAACCAAGTTTTATCATACAAACGGTCCTTCAAATTAAAAGAAGTATCTGCTGAAAGAAACATTTGTAACTCGGCTCTAAGTTCAAATAGCCTTGTTAAAGTTTTTCCCCGAGACAGCCATCGCACTTCTGTATGGAGCAGCAGTGTTTTATGTTTGCTGCCATAATCTTCACACAATAATGAGAACAATCGGGATTGTAGTGGTCGTGATTTGATAAAATTAATTATTTTTACCGCTTCATCCATAACTAATTTTAGATTAGACGGCATTTGCTTCATCGCAAGTGCTTGTCTATGCAGAATACAATGACTGGAACTACAATTAGGCGCTTTATTTTTCATTCGTGACACTGCTCCTGCTGTTTTACCTGTCATCGCCTTGGCCCCATCTGTACAAATGTCAATGCAATTGTTCCAACTGAGATTATGTTCTTCAAAAAATATATTTATTTTATTAAAAATTTCTTCCCCGGTAGTGTTTGTAAGCAGCGATGAACACATAAGCATGTCTTCTTCAAAAGAACTTTTATATGGATATCTCACAATAACCAGCAGGATAGCCAAACCAGCGACATCAGTCGACTCGTCCATTTGCAAAGCGAATCGTGTATTTTGTAGACGTGTAACTAGTTCTTGTTTGACGTAGCTTGCCAGATCATGGATTCGTCGTGAAACAGTATCGTTTGATAGCGGAACAGTAGAAAGATGCTTTGCAGATTTTTCATCAAGCATACATTTTGTTATGTCTAATACACATGGTTTTATTAATTTCTCAGCGATAGTGTGCGCTTCACCTGCTTGTGCAATGCGATAGCTAACTAAGTATGATGCCTCCGTGGCCTTTTCGTTGGTAGTTTGTGTTACATGCATCATATTTTTTTGACTTTCTAATAACTGATCTTTTTTGCGAACAAAAAATTCTTTATTCTTTAGTCTCGGGGTGTACGGTTTCTAAATGTCGACGCAATTTGGCAGGTGCCATGGAACTATTAGGAAGCAGTTTACTACAGAGCATGCAGAGAGGTGAGCCGTTGGAATCAACAAATCCGAAACTGATATAAGATTCATCATACTTCCTTTTTTTCGTCTTTGAAACCGTCGAGCTTGACGTCGTGGCACTCGTGGCATCATCTTCTGGATCGGTGATTGCTAAATTCTCCGCGCGCATTGCTTTTGAACATTCAGCGTCATTAGAAGATGTTGTTGGAACACGTTTAACACCTTTAAGCCAACGTTCCATTCTTCTTTATTTATAATGTTACAAGTCAGGATAGTGGGGTTTAAATAATGCACAATCGTTACTGCGTATAAGAGACTAAATTTAGAACCTACAGGGAAGAAATGTATAAAACTGAGACAACAGAATACAGCAGGCAGTAATACAATGAACACTAGTTTCTCGCTGGCGAGCTTGTAAGGTAGTAACTTATCGCTCCGAACGCTAATCATCAACTGACGACGCCAACTTTTTTTTTTTTTTTTTTTTTTTTTTGTGTGTACAGCTGTTGGCCGCAGATGGCCTTGACAGCTTGACGCGGACTATGGGTGAGCGCTGAGGGCTCTCAACCCGGAGAAGAGTATGCTAAGCGACATCGCCCAAGGGCTCCCCCTGTGGGGAACGGACCTCGGCTTGGGGCGTCGCTGGAGGCAAAGTGGACGTGCCCACGTTTTTAGTAGTGACTTTTGCGCGGCGCGGTTTCGCACCTCGACGGCGAGGGCGGAACCGCGGATATTTATTTGTTAAGGCCTCGCGGGCCGTGTAGGCTCTTTGTTGAGCGAGTGTGATATTGTCGTCCTCTTCGTCGAGGACGTGACGAGGACGTCGGATGGAGGAGATTTTGGAGGGTCTATAGGAAGCCGCCCCAACCACTAGTTGGTTGGGGTGTGTCATGGCAGAGTCAAAGTAGCTCTGAGAGCACCGTTTCATAAACTGCTTGATGGTCGGCAGTTCGAGGTCGATGTGGAGATCGACGTTTCGTATGAACCACGGTGCTCCCGTAGCTCGGCGCATGAAACGATTTTGAAGTGTCTGTAGCCTGTGGATCCTGTGTGGCTTAACATGCGCGAACACCACGCTGGCATAGGTCATGATAGGCCGTATGCAGGTGGTGTATAGTCGGATTTTGCTACTCAGGGGCATACGCGACCTAGAGTTGAGTAGACAGTGGAGACGGCCCATCACAAAGGCTGCCCGTGCGCGGACTTGCTTTATGTGAGGGGCGAAGCTGAGTCGATCGTCAAGGGTCACACCCAAGTATTTGGCCTGCCTGGTCCAAGTGACCGGCTTGTTGAAAATTTTAAGGGAGGGAATGCTGTCGATAGAGTAGGAACGGGCAGTTCGTCTAGTGAACATGACCGCCTGACTCTTCTCGGGGTTGATTTCTAATCTCCATTTCCTAAACCAATTGGCTAGGGCGGTAACCGCTGTTTGGAGAGTCTTGGCTACTGTTGTCGGGGATCTACCAGCACAAAAGAGTGCGGTGTCATCAGCGTAAAGCGCTTTATGTACCCGGTTGAATTTGGGCATATCGCTAGTGTATAGCGTGAAGAGAAATGGGGAGAGGACCGACCCCTGAGGGACGCCGGCCTTGATAGGGTGGGAGGTCGACAACGTCCCTTCCACCCTGTAGCGAAAGCTGCGATGACTTAAGTAGTCATGTATAATGAGAATTAAGTAGTGAGGGATCTTGAGGAGATAGAGTTTGTAGATTAGGCCTTCATGCCAAACCTTGTCGAAAGCTTTCGCTACGTCTAGGAATAATACACCCGTATATCTGTTCATGATGAACTGACTACTTGTGTATTCTACCAAGCGGTGAACTTGTTGTACGCAGCTGTGTTTAGCTCGGAAACCAAACTGTGCGTCGGGAACGAGGTTGTTAGCCTCGGCGAATGTGCGTAGTCTACTGAGAACTATTCGTTCGTAGATCTTACCTAGACCTTTTAGTAGACTAATCGGGCGGTAACTACTGGGTTCGGTACGGCGCTTGCCGGGTTTGTGGATTCCTATTACCACGGCCTCTTTCCATTGCGCGGGAAAGATGTTATTATTTAGTGCTGCATTGAAGATGCAGCACAACAGGACTATCAAGTGGGCGGGGAATAATTTAATGACTTTATTTGAGATTCCGTCCGAACCTGGGGCTTTTCTGGTTTTAAGACCCCTGACTAACGATTCGACCTCATCGGTGGTTACTACTGGGATAGGTTGATCGGGGTTGTCGTTTCGTAACGAGCGCGAGAGAGTGGTACGACGTTCCACTTCGTCGGCGATGAAGCGGTGATTCGCGGCATCGGGGTGTAGTGTACTCGGCGTACACTGAAGCTCCAAGCAGTCGGCCAGGCATTCTGACTTTTCGTCGTCCATAAACGCCGGTGGCTGGTTGGGTCTGGTGAGAGGAGGGAGAGTGGACACGATGTCTTTTTTGAGTGAGCGGGAAAGCTGCCAAAAGGCTGTGTGAGAGGGCTCTAGCTCCTCGAGCATGGCGTCCCATTTGCTCTGTCTCAATTCATTAATAGCTTGTTTAACCTCCCTCTGGAGTGACCGTAGGCGGGTACGGTTGTCCTCCGTGGGGTAGCGGTCATAAGCGCGTGTCGCGGCGTTTTTTCGTCTTAACAAGTCACGGACGTCGTCTGGCAGGCGCCATTTACGATCGCTCGTATCTGGTACCGGCCGCGAGCAGTCGTCCATTATCGACTGCACGTGACTTGTAAGCGACTCGATCGCCTGAGAGGTATGTTCCTTAGACGTAATGTCATTGGGAATTTGATCAAGGTGGACCGACGAGGTTGACTTGAGATTTTTCTCTAGCCGTGCCCAGTCAGTCGCTATCTTGGTCCTTTCGTTGTTGTGGCCTGAGGGGCCGGGGGTGCGGGAGGCTAATTCCAGAGTCACCGGGCGGTGATCTGAGTCTAACTCGTGTTGAACTTCTATTGAACATAAACGAAGGTTTATGTTTTTGAGAAGAAAGATATCGAGTATGTCCGGCCTGTGCGAAACGTTAAAGGGGAAGTGTGTCGGCTCTATGGGCGCTATGACATCAAATCCCAGTCTGTCAGCGAATAGCTCTAAAGTCTTGCCCCTCGTATTGGAACTTTGACAGCTCCAAGAGGTGTTCTTGGCGTTAAGGTCACCGCCAATGATGACGGCTCCTCCCAATTCTAGCAAGGCTTTTAGATCTTTTTCAACCAACTGTTTCGAATGTTCTCTATTGGGAGAGAGATATGCGGATACAAGGGTGATAGGCTGATGGCCTGAGAGGGCTAGTCTGCAAATTGAAGCTTCAATGTACATCAGAGGGGGCGGATCCACAGGTGTGCAATGCAGCGACCTTTTGTAGTAAATGAGCGTTCCACCCATTGGTGAGGTTGTCCTATCATTGCGAACTATATTATAGTTCGCGATTCTAGGGTCCCTGTTGAATGGTTTTAAGAACGTTTCTTGTACTAACAAGATGTCGAGCTGGTGTTCCCGAAGGAATGTGCCTACTTCATCCCTCTGTTGGGTAAGGCTATTAGCGTTGAATGTCCCTACTTTGAGGTGTCTGGGTTTAACTCTGCCGGGAGTGTACCTATCCATTTTAGTTGAATTTGAGTGAGCCTAGACGCTCTAACGTGGGGGCGAATTTGATCGCTATATTAAGGAGGGCGAGGTTGTTTCCCTCGTTCCTTCTAAGATCGGCTGCAATTTCGCGGATTTCCGCGAAATTGATTTGAGCCCGCGAAGTTGGCCACCAGGGCTAGATCTGGATCTAGTCCTTGGGGGGCTTTTGGGGGCGCGCTTTTAGCGACGACGATGGGAAGGGGGGCGCCCTGAGGGGGCTTGGGATTACCACCGGTGGGCTGGTTTGCCCCGATCATTGGTGGTTTGGGCTGAGATGGTGCGGGTGGGGCAGCGGGCTGCCTGTTGGGCAGGGTTGGGAAAACCTCCTTGCTGGTTAGCAGGGGGCGAGCCCACGCATTGTGGGTTGGTAAGGGGGCTGGGACGAAGGTCTTGTTATAATACAAGGCCTTGCCATTTGAGTTGGTTGGCGGACTATTCTTCTCGGCGCTCTTGGGCAGCCGCGATAGTTAGCCGGGTGGCCGTATTCTCCACAGAGAACACACGCTGGTGGCTCTTTGCAGAGGGAGATGTCTTTTGGCCGTTCACACTGAGAGGTGTGATGGTCACCTAGGCACTTGACACACCTAGGACGGGCGAAGCAGTTCTTGGACGAGTGTCCATACATTTGGCACTTGTGGCACTGTGCCAAGTTGCCATTTTTGTGTGGGGGCTCTACTGAGACCCCGGATAGACCATATATGGCCTTGATTTTGAAAATGCCTTTACCCTCAGGGGTATTTGCTAGGCAGACCAATATCATATTGAGAGGGTAACGACCCTTGCCTCGGATCATCCGATGTACTTCTACAACCGGCAGATCCTGGGCTTTAAGAGATTCTAAGATCTCTTTGGTGTCAATTTCCCTCGGGACATTGCGTATTACTACACGCAGAAGTTTGGCTTCGGGGAGGGTGTATGTATGGTAGGGAATCTGTTGATTCCCTAGCATGCTTGACACGGAGCGGTGGTCAGCTGACGAGTGAAGGTCCACTCGTATGCCTTGGGGGGTGGATTTCGCAGATTTGTACGAAATCCTGTTGGTGTTTAGCCACGCGGAGATGGCTAGCCACTTCTCTTTATCCCTAATGTATAGGGGCGGCGGAGCCAGTGGTTTTTTGACCGTCTGTGGGGCGACGGTGTTGCTGTCCGTAGTGGATGGGACAGAGAATGGGGCTGTCTGCGAGACGACAGGGAGGGCCGAGGCGGTCGTAGCGGTCGTTTCAGACGGGATTGCGGCTGGAGTTATGGCCGATTCGGTTGGCTTTATTTTTGGGGCCTTAGAGGGGGCCTCTTTGTTGGCTTTTGCCTTCTTAGTACGCTTACGGGAGCGAACTTCGATGAAGGAGCCCTCATTGGGCGAATCTTCCGACTCGGAGGAAGATGAAGCTGAGGCTGAGGAGGGGACCGATTCAGTATCCATCGCCGTGCCGGTGGCCGGTAATTCCGGTTTGAGCGGCAGGACGGTGGAGTGAGCGCGTAGGGGTTGCGGTGGAAGAATAGTTATCGCTCCAAAATGTTGAGCGATGTAGGCTTTTATCTCGGGGATCGCCAGAAGGGCGTCGATGGTGATAGTTTTTTCCGCCATCGTGGGCTGGCGGGAAAAACGTTCGCAGGAATGTGTCCTATCGCCCTGGGTGGGATAAACCCTGGGTTGTGTGTAGTGTGTGTCCCTCCCAACCGGGTGCAGGTCGGGAGGATGTGTACTTAACTAATGTGCCCTAAGCTTGTACTCCTTCGCCAATCTTAATGTGCGATAGGTTCCTAGCTGCTCGGGCCGTTAGGCCTTCGCAGAAAAATGATGAAAAGCCGTAGATTAGGTCCGACTAGGAGATCCCCCAAGGCCGGATGCTCTAACCCCTTCCGATTGTTAGCTCTGCCCTGAAGGGGCTCGGCAGGCAAATCGGGGCCTTGCCTCACCCGGCTTCGTTTACACCGTGAGGTTTCCGCCGGGGACCAAACAATATGGTTTTCTGCCCTGAGGGGGCCAAAATGGGTTGACTTTTTATCTACCAACGGTAGAAATCTGCACTCGACGTCTTGAAAAAGTCGACTCGTGCAGTTGGGATCCGGCAACACCTGCGTCCAAACAGCGAAACTGCCACAGACAACCGTATACACGGCCACCCGGAGCGGGCCACTGAACGGCCACAGACGTTGAACAAGATGGCGGCTTGACGCGACGCGTGGGTCGCTGCGAGAGCGAGCGAGACGGAGCGAGAACGCACGACCGCAGGGGGCGGGTGCGGGGTGAGCGCGGCGAAATGGAGAGCAGCGAGGCGCACGTCCGTGCGCTACGGGTCTCCGACGCGGAATGTCACGACGACGCCAACGCGCGATCGCCGCTTTTATACTTAGTCCTAGACTCGATCTCAAATATTCTCGAAAATATCGAGTATTTTGCACCTTTGATAAACAAAAAGCAAAAATAAAAACAGAAATTTAAAAATAGCGTTGTAAACAATATCGACTTTATCCTTTGAAGTTAGAGACGAAAGTCGCTAGTTGACAACTATAGCGTCTAATTCAGAGGCGGCTTTTATCAAAGAGACTGAGCGCTTACAAGTATACTACCCGCTCGTTTTAAGTTTGCCGCTGGCGATAGGTATGAGTGTATGACGTTCGAAATTTTTTATTTAATTGTAACAATAAAAATTGTGTACGTTAGATATTTGGGTAAAACTATGACACATTATAAGTTTTGTTGTCACGTGGGGGAGGGTACGCGCATTCCACAGACCGGCAAACTTAGAGCGAACGCGTTGTACAAGTATAAAATTGTTGAGACCAAACTTATGAGATATTGTACCAGCTAATGTAACACAAGCTTATACAAATACAAATAAATAAATAAATAACATTCATAGCGTTTTGTCTCCGCGCGGCCGCGGAGTCCGCACAGCCGCGGAGCGACCAGAGAGAGGTGTTTTGATTTTTTTATTTCTAAATTCTTGCGGAACCCCGACAGAGGTATCACGGAACCCTAGGGTTCCGCGGAACACACTTAGAGTATAGCTGGGTTAGGTAACAAACCCGCAACAGAAAAATGTTGATTTTATATTTGTGTTATTCTTTTTCTCTCTTCATATACGTCCTACTATTGGACGCGAGTCTTCTTCGGAGGGATAAAATTAATCTCATACTTTACGCTGGCCAGATGCGATGTCATAGATTTTTAATTTGATTTTTTAAATATTTTATAGAGATGTTATTTAATTTAGATGAATATCGAATACAAAGGTGTAACGATGACCAGTCTATTCTTATTCTGTCATCATCATCATTACAGCTGTTATATGTCCCACTGTTGGGCTCGAGCCTCCTCGATTATGGGAGGGAAATTGACCTAGTATACCACGCTGGTCAGATGAGTTTTCTTCTCTTACATCGATGTTATATGCATATTGTATTCCTGAGTAGTCTTTTATGGCACCGACTGGCATGAAAGAGGGTGGTGAATTGTATTCTTACTCCGTCACCAAGGGTTAAATTCTGTCATATACACGTAGAAAATTTGTCAGAATCCAATTTTAATTTGAAGACGCATCGATTTAGAAGTGATATTTATAGTTTCATGCGGACATTACTAATATATATGTTCAATTTCAGTATTCCACCACGTGTGCTATGAAGGTGCGGTCAATCTCGAATGTATTTACGACATGAATGACAGACATGCGCTCGAGGTACAAATAATGGAATTTGGACAAGTGCCAAAGCAGCTATTCACAAAACCGCACGTTAGAAAAATAACACCACGTATTGCTAAATCATTATCATACACAGAAAATATTACGTACAAAATGGAATGTGTCGATGTATTACAATTGCACAAAGAGGCTGTGAAATGTGCTATCCGTGAAGGAAACAGGATAATTTCTGTTGGAAAGGATGGTACTTTGAAAGTGTACGATGTTTTACAAAGGAAGCAAATAAGGAGTGTTATTCTCAGCTCAACTCCTTTGAGTTCGTGCGTGATGGTTGATGAGAATACCGTCGCAATTGGTTCCTGGGATAATGAGATGTAAATATAATTGTAACTAGTTATGCTCGCGATTCCGTCCGCGGATAACTGTGTTTAAATTATTAGGAATAACATGCCGCCCTCGCTTCGCTTCGGTTTCAGTCGCCTTACCCACGTAGTTCCCGTTCCCATGGGAATACTGAGATAATATATAGCCTATGTTACGCAGGGGTAATGTAGCATTCTAAAGATGAACGCACACTTATTCGCATCGAACGAGTTGAACGAAACGAATTTTAGAATTCTTTATATGAAATCTCATGAAACCTCGCACACTTGACCGCGTCGAATCGTCCGCATCTGGAAGACGATTTCTATACAAAATTCAAAAATTCGATCCGTTTGACTCGTTCGGTGCGGATAAGTGTGCGTTCACCATAATAGTGAAACAATTATCGAAATCCGTCCGTAGTTTTTGAGTTTATTCGTAACAAACATATAAAAATACAACGTTTCCTCTTTATATTAGTGTAGATGTAGATAATATCCTACATTTTACTGCAGAGTATATAAAGTATCTCGCCGACATTTATACTCGCCGACATTTATAACTCGCCGACATTTATCGACGGGTGCCGGAGACGCGCGCCCGCGGCGGTATGGTCTCTCTGCAGGAGATCACCGCCTGGCGGGTCGACGCCCGCTGAGGAGTCATTGCCCGTTGGGCAGTCCGGCTGGAGAGTCCTCGGTACGGTGTAAGGACCGTCGAGGCCTTCCGGCCGGTGCTGATGGAGTGGTTGGAGCGGACGCACGGGACCCTTCCGGCTTGTGCAGGTGCTGACGGGGCACGGGTGCTTTGGGAAGTACCTGCACAAGATTGTCAGGAGGGAGAGCACACCGTCCTGCCACCACTGCAGTTGCGACGAGGACACGGCGCAGCACACGCTCGAGGAGTGTGCTGCGTGGGAGGGGGAGCGCCGTGAACTCGTTGCGATTATCGGTGCCGACCTGGCGGTGCCGACCTGGCGCTGCCGACCATCGCCAGGGAGATGCTCGACAGCGTCAGGAACTGGGACGCGGTCGCCGCCTTCTGTGAGGCCGTTATCTCACGGAAGGAGGCGGCGGATCGTGTGCGAGTAGAGCTCCTATTCGGCGACACGTTCCGCCGCCGGCGACTCGGGCGGCGCAGGCGCGAGTATCTGCGCGTAATGCCGGCCTAGCCGAGGCCGCGGGTGATCGGACCGGGGAAATGTCCGTCACCCGCAGAGAGGCTGACCGCCCGACGGCGGCCGACGTCCTAGTACGTCGAGAGGTGAGGTTACCCGAAAGGGTATTCCGTCGGGCCGACCACTGATGACAAGTCACATCTGCTCCGGTGGTCGGCCCAACAACGAGGTGACGTGGGTACAGGTGGGTTATGGGCCCGCGCGCCGTCCTTTCATCGCTCCGGACGGACAGGACCGCGCGAGCGCTTACCATAGCCCACCCATAAAAAAAAAGAGTATATAAAGTATTTCATTTCGGCTCATAATGCGTTTCGCTGTTGGGGTCCGGCCTTCTCCATGACAGGAAAGAAATTGACGTACTGTATCAAGCTGGTCAGATGAATTATTATAGGATTTTATTTCCACACGAAATTTGATGGATATATCCACCAAACACATTAATAAAAAATCAAGTGTAGTTATACATATAGAAAGAACATAACGGCAATACCTATTTAATGGTTTGTGATGTTTATCCATTGTGACGTCACGGATCGACGTAGGCAATTTTGCCATATTATTATTATTAATTCAAATTAATTTATATATTTTTTATGAATAATTGTGATAATCATGAACATCTTATCGCGTTTTTATTTGATTTTTATTTTTTTTCCCACGTTTGGAACGTGAATTTTTCACCCTTCATGGTCACGAATAGACTAAGGTGTCTGTTAGGTATTATCGTTATTACAGAAGAATTTTTTTATCAACTCGCTACAGTATCTATTAGTTATTAATTTTTGATACACGTTGTTGATAATAAAATTAAATTAAAAACTTGTTGAATGAAGATTTCTTAGGGGGCGTTCATAAAATACGTGAGATGTTTAAGGGAGGGAGGGGGTCAAATCAAATCTCATCTAATCTTACGTTGGAGAGAGGGGGGGTCTCGGCAAATATCACGCAATTTTTATTCTGATTGAAACAAAAAAAAATTGTTAAATTTTTATTACACTTATAATTAAACTCTCAGCAATATTGATTACTAGTCTTAACTAGTCGTAAATAAAGCACGAAGCAATTTTTTTTTCTTTTTGCAATAACAATCCAACGCGTTTACGTAAGAAACCCACATTTTGAAAAATCTCACGTGAGATTGAGGGATGGGGGAGGGGGTTGAATAAAATCTCACGACATCTCACCACGGGGGGAGCGAGGTACTGAAAATTTAAAAAACACCTCACGTAATTTATGGACGCCCCCTTAGACATTCTTAGCCCTCCCATTGCCATCACTACAAAACGCTAAAGTGTTCGACACATTGGGAACGCAATAAAATCCGTAAAAATAGTTTAATTTCATAAGTTTTGAAACATTCTATTATTAAAATTTCAATAGTTAGGGTTACCCAATTTTATGAATAAAAATGGACATATAGCTCCGTATAATATTGTTGTAAATATTTGTTATCAGATGGGAATGCCCGTGCTCACGATACAATGCATGTTATGTGTATTATCAAGTATGACTCATATTTCCCTATATATTATACACTATGTAATATAGTATGGGTGTTATCTTCAGAATAGTTTTTTATAGAGTCATGAATATATTCTGTAAAGCATTGAATGAGCCTTATACCTATATCGCTATTGCAATTTTTTTATAGCCCGCCTATGTCAAAATATGAGCATGAGACTTTTGTTGCAAAAAGGGTTTATTTGCCCGCTTTAGTTAGACGAATTGGTACAAAATTTGTATTTGGAGTTTTACTTCTTTAGTATATCTGTGCTTTGTAAATAAAACTACTTTACGGATTTTATCGCGTTTGTATTTGATTTTTGATTGCCCGACGTTTCGAACACTTTACACCGTTCATGGTCACGGGCGGACTAAGATGTCTGACGTCCAAAAAGTCATCGTTATTGCAGATATTTATAATTATCTACCCGCTATAGAAATTAGTTATTAAATTTTGACCCACAGTGTGTTTCAATTTTATTGCCAGTTCAAGAAGAAAATCAAATTCAAACCAAAAATCAAATACAAGCGCGATCAAATCCATAAAGTACGTTAGTTTACAATGTGTAATACTCGCGTAAACATCAGAAATCATGACGTTTTGTGCTGTTTGAGAATCAAAGTCATGACAAGCGGGACCGCTCAGGTGCTTACCGGACACGGGGTCTTCGGTAAGTACCTGCATATGATTAGAAGAGAAGAGGCCCCCGGATGTCATGAGTGTGGCGCGCCAACTGATGATGCGCGTCACACATTGGAGATATGCCCCGCCTGGGGGTCTCAGCGCCACGACCTGTCGGCGGTACTTGGAGCGGACCTGTCGCTGCCGACCGTTATCGCAAAGATGCTTGGCAGCGACAGGTGCTGGTCGTCGATGGCCTCATTTTGCGAGGCCGTCATATCAAGGAAGGAAGCGGCGGAGCGGGAACGCGAGGCGCTTGCGTCTGCTGACCCGCTTCGTCGCCGGCGACCCGGGAGGAGGAGGCGACAATATGCCCACCTATTCCCACCGCCCTGAATAGTAAAGACAGGACGTGGCCAGACCATCCCCCCCCCCCCTTCCGTCACTGGCGGGGGACAGCGGGACCGCAGATTACCGGTTGTCAAATGAACGTATAAATCGTCTTTCAGATATTTGTATGATGTGGAGTACGGCAGAGTTGTGGAAAGTTTTCGGGCCCACGATGATTCAGTCAGCTGCTTGTTGTGGCTGGACAAAGGTATGTTCAATGTTTATTTTATCTATATACACGTGTTTACTGTATACGTCTTATCTTTGGGTGATGTGAGTGTATAGATTTTTGGTTAGCTGATGATATTAAACAGAGATAATGTATATTTTATTATAAGATAACTTTAAAAATATACATTTCTTCGTTTAAAAAAAATGCAAACAGTTATTCTTTGACGTATATTTAGGCTTTAACAATATTTAAGGCAAGTAACTTATTTCTGTTGCGACGTGGGAGAATACAATTGTGGTCAACATCCCCTTACTCATGGGAGTCATAAAAATTAGCTAAGTATATCACCAAGAGAGTTGCGATAAACTTACACACATCCTTACTGCGATCGTCAACCCGCTTACCAAGCATGGCCATTACGGCATTATCCCTTCAAATTAATTATTGCGTTCTATGGGGAAGAACTATGTCCAGCAGTGGATGTCGAAAGGCTGAATAATTTTATTTGGTCACTGTGTTATCTGTTGGCGTGCTGTATTCTTAGTGAAAAGACAAATTCGCCACGTCTGACTTATATTTTTTTATCTCTTGCCATGCTAGACTTATTTTTTATATCCGTGGCGACGGGTAGACGGCGTGCGGCCTCATAACCTACCGTATTCCCTCCCCAGCCCCATTGGGCCAACCACTGGTACCGATGCCTTGACATCCGTGAAAGACCCGGCGGCTTACCCTTTTGGGTACTGTCCCCTTCGACGACCATGCCAGTCTATAGATACTAAAACAGGCGTGCCACTCATATTCTCTTAGGTAGACAATTTGGAGACTTAAATCTGCAGATAATATTTAAATCTCCTTATCTACCTAAGAAAATATGAGTCGCACGCCTGTTTTTATATTTTTTTACACGTTACAAGTTTTTGTTTATTGATGGGAAAAATTTCCGTGTGGTGACGGAATAAGAATTCAATTCACCACTCCCTATATTGCCCGTGGGGGTCGTAACGAAGGATATAAGGGATATAGAATGGATAAAACAACTATTCAAGAGAGGGAAATCTCGTAATAAAGTCTATAGCAATCTCTCTCACAACGTGGTGTAGTGTAATCAATCGCCCTCCAATTGTGGAGGGGTCTTGAGCCCAACAGTGGCATGGGTAAATGAGCCGAGATGATGATGATGGATGGCAAAATAATCTTCAAAATGACGTATTAAATATTAATATTGATGCAAAACTCTGGAAGATATTTGTCTTCAAGAGGAAAATGAAATCATCAATTTTATATTAATATCTGTTAGGCTTTGGACTTGCAAGATATTAGTGAAGCTGAAGATTTTTGTTAAATATTGTAAAACACTTTATGTTGTTCTGCTGATAATTTGACTAACTGCTTCTGATCTTTGGATTGGTTTTTGTCGGCTTTCGATATTTGTATCCAGCGCAATTATTTGCGAAGTGTTATATCTGCCGATTTGATGGAAAATGTGTTTAAGATCCTAAGAAAACCGCTTAAACAGAACATTGTTTTTGTAGAACGCCTGCTAATATCTGGAGGGTGGGACGGCGTAGTGAGAGTGTGGGGAAATATCGGCAGGACGGGTCAAGCGCTGCGGGGATTAAAGGCTGAGTTCGATCATGATGAGAAAGTTACGAGTGTTACGTATAGGTGAGAACTTTTATCTTTTTATTTACCATCTACCCACTGAGGTTATGGAATAAGCCATCTCTTTATTACTCATGGGTGTCGTAAAAGATGACTAAATAGTGTACGCAGATAACCAGTGTAACAGCCCTGCAAAAAAAAAAAAATTATATAGACCTATAACGACGTGTGCGACTAGCTTGTGACCAATAACGGGACATATATGCCTTGAAGAAAATATGTAAGAGCTCTTTTAGGCATGAACCTCTTATAAAGCCAAGCATAGTGTACCTTAAAGGAACTTAGGGATAAAATAGAGAGATAAATGTTGAAATAGCGAGTACTTTATGCTAGAATCTTAGAATAATAACGTATAAAAGGATAGTAGATGGCGCGCAGACGATTACACACGTACACACGCACACCACTATACAAATTATGAAATCAAATTTTGTTTTTATTAACATAAATCGTCGAATTACCTTTAAAAGTAATGTTAATAATCTTTTTATATTTTTCAAATGTGTTGTGACACCATTTGAATGCACAAACCGTCATAATTACCTATTTATTTTTTAAGAGTTGCGTACGTTCGTGCAGTACAATGACTTGTACATTACGGAACGGTTCCGGTGTAAGCTCCATTAGGCTCCAATTGAAATGCCTCGCTTATGATATCATCCTCCTCATTATGATGCCATCGTAATGATAGTATTGGTTTTATCATCATCATAGGTCAAATACGTCCCATTATTGGGCTCGAACCTCCACCACGATGAAAAGGAAATTGACCTACTTCATCACGTTGGTCAGACGTGTTGGTGTAGACTGTAGGGTTTTATTTTAAGTTTTCCTTCTCTTGCATAGATATCATATGCATATTATATCCTTTAGTCGCCTTATACGACATCCACGGGCAGGATAGGGGATAGTGGTGAATTGTATTCTTACTCCGTCAGCACGCGGAGTTTGCTTTTTTGCAATTGGTATTGATAATTGAAATTTGGATGACTTGAAATCTTTTTATTCTCAAAAAAATCTTTTGCGGTTCCAAAAACTAGCACGCTATCTTTGCTTCATTATCAGTACCATAATTCACTTTTTATACGTCCGGTGAGCGTTTCAATAATCTGCCTCCACTTGTACGAAATGGTGCCTTCAATATGGTGTTCGAGTCGTATCGTATCGTACTAGCAATGCTTATGATTTTCTTGCGGATGAAGAAGTCTGATACTTTAAGAGCGATAAATAATAACCACCCCCATATATTGTCTGTGAGTCGTAAAAGACGACTTAGGTATATGATATGTAAATAAAATCCATGCAAGAGACGGAAAACTTGAAAGAACATTCTTTTACCTATGTGACCAGCGTGGTATATTAAGTCAATTTCCCTCTTATTATGGAGGAGGCTCGAGCTCCAGCAGCGAGACGTCTATAAGCTGAGATAATAATGGTGATGACGATAAATGTATTTAGTAAGTAGCAGCAGAGCAGTAGCAGCTGAGAAATCGCGAATGCGTTCTATAGAAACTCTTATATTTCCACGGTAACGCTTCCACTACGACATCGAATTTATTATTATCTATATAGGTACCTTTATTTTTATACACATACGTCGCCGTCACCAAATCGACCTTACATTATCAAAATACTTTTTTATTCACGCGTCGGTAACAACAAATTGACTTTACATTTAAGATACTTTTGTTTTAATAACTCGCCGTCACTATGTCGTCATTATCTAATTGATTTTTACGTACAGGCCACGAAATCGATTTTAATTTATATATTCTGATAATCTTTTTTAAAGATCGATACAGACAGCCGTCATGAAATCATCATTGTATTATTTAAATACTTTTCACATGCAGGCGTAGCCATTACGAAATCAACATTATACTATCGACTGTGCTGTGTTACTACCTGCTGCTGTGTTTCCCGAGCGCTATGACATGTCCTTCTTTAAACGAGGTTTAAGAAGAGTATTTCCTTCACGGTAGGCAACTGCCTGGCTGTGCCCCTGTTATTGCAAACGTCCATGTGCGGCAGTATCACTTACCATCAGGTGTTCTGCTTGCTCGTTTGCCACCGTTGGCAATAAAAAAATAAATCGACATATTTTGTACATACAGGCGTAGCCATCACGCAACCGCCATTATATTATAAAAATTTTTTCATACAGGCGTCGCCGCCATGAAATCGACATTATAACAGCGACAGGTGACGGAGAGGTATTCGTTTGGAATTACACGACAAAGGACCTCATGAACAAGATATGTGTTCATTCATCACCTGTTAGTGGAGTGTGCTTCGTACTCTCTGGGGACAGAGTGGTGACAGCAAGCGACGACGGAGATATAAGCGTCACAGACCTAAGCGTGCTGCACTCGGTAAATTTTGTAAAGTTACTACTATCTTCGTATAGAAAGAAGAAGAAGAATAATACAATTCACCACTCCCTACCTTACCCGTGGATGTCGTAAAAGACGACTAAGGGATATAACATGCATATAACATCTATGCAAGAGAAGGAAATCTCGAAATAAAACCTTATACCAACATGTTTGACCAGCATGGTATAGTAAGGTCAATTTTCCTCCTATTGTGGAGGAGGCTCGAGCCCAACAGTGGGACGTTTATGAGCTGAAATGATGATGATGATGACTATCCTCGTACTAAAGAATATCGGCTTAAAGGTTTGCTATTAATTGTATAGTGAGTTATGGAACATCAGTAACAAAATAGTAATTAAGTCTTTTTTGTTTGACCAGCTGACTGCAAGCCACCCATCCGTTCCCGGTGACTGCGGTATAGCATGGAATCCATAACATGTTGGTCAGTTTATTGCATTTTGTGCGGGTCTGTGAATATTCGAACCTAGTGGTAGAAGTGTACTATCGAGTTGACTTCTTAATCGATATCTTGATGCACTTTGGTATAAATGCAGAGATAGTACTTTATACTTAAATTTCAGCTTCACGTTAGCACTATTGTGTCAGCGCAATTGAGTTGTTGGTTGAGCCTTTCGGCTCAAGTTAACTACCATCTTTCTAATAGAGTTATGGCGCTAAATGATCTGAACTCTATGAAACAAATGCTATACCAAACTTTTCAGCTGGTATTTTTGTTTTATAAAGGTAACTCAAATGTGGCTTAAGATATAATAAATCCTTACTCCCAGTATTTACAAACATGATTAATTCATTTTAGACCTTTGGGTACAATATTACATCACGCTTGGCAAGCGGGTTGGCGGTAATCGTTGGTGTTATAAGCATACCAGCAGTTTGCTACTGTCCACTCTCCTGATTAGGTTAGATTAAGTACCCAGCGGAGTAGTGGTGCATGTGAAAACGGTCCCGTGACTTCGCCGTAGCCGAGAGGCAGGAACAGCATGCAAATTTTAGCAGGTAGTGCCACTGACCTCGCTACCTATCCTGCCCATGGACGTCGTAAAAGACGACTATGGGATATAATATGCACATAAGATCCTTGCAAGAGAAGGAAAACTCGAAATGAGACCCTATACCTGTGTCTGACCAGCATATAGTAGGTCCAATTCCCACCTATTGTGGAGGAGGCGTGAGCCCAACAGTAGGACGTATGTTGGCTGCGATGATGATGAGTGCTACTGACGTAAAATCGGTCCTGAGCCCACATCCATCTTTCCTGAGGTGGTCAGAGATAGGCCTACGTCAGGAATGCATTTTCTTAGGCGAAAAAAAAAGCCTGTATAGTTCCATATGCTTAGACTTTTTTGAGAGGAGAGCTTTTGATATTCTTAATCAATTATTGAATGAATAAGAAACTTATTTTATTGTGTTTCGGTTCAGGTATATCAGAAACATTTGCCTGAGCCAGTAACGTCATTGTGCTGGGACGGATGCAGCGTGCTGTGGCTCGGCGGTAGCAACGGCTCCCTTCTGCAATGGAACATGCTCACCGTCACGCAAACAAGTTCGCACATTGCACACGATTGTGAGTACGCACCACGAAACTCGTTTATCTGTTAATGATTTTTAGATGTAACCACTCCTTTGCTTTTCCGTGGAATTAGTAAGGTGTTATAATTAACACGGCTGCCTGTAAATAAAAGGTATTTACTTGACATAAATAAATGTATTTTTAACACGCTTTTATTAACTTCACCTGTATGTTTGTTTGTAACGTCCACCTTTGAGCTCGATTTTGCCCTATTTTGAGCGATCAGATTTTCTTTAAACTTTGCACATCTATCAAAGACCGATGGCAATGCAATAATCCGCTTTTTTTTTGGGGGGATGGCTTACGGTCGGCGCACATCTCGCCCGCTCCGTCCGGGCCGACAGAGGGACGTAAGCGCGCACACCCGTAACCCACCCGCGCGACACGTCGCCTTTGTCGTTAGGCCGACCACCGGAGCAGGTGACTTGACGTCAGCGGTTGGATGCAATAATCTTAAAAACAAAAATTCGATTATCCTAATTAGATTCGCCAAGATTCATCAACTTGTTTCCGCATCCTTTGCATGAGAGTAAGAGAGATAGAGTTAATCGGGCACTTAGCATTACACAAACGCGTAGAGACTTTCCTATGGTAATAATTGCGTCTTGAGCCGTATACATTCATCGATTTATCGACAAATCTAATAGGTAGGTACGCATACTAATTACATTCTGGTGAAAAAAAATATGGCGAAAATGTGGCACAAAGCGCCCCACGCTTTTTTCACAATAATATTTATATATTTCGTTCATTATTATTTTCTGCCTATATTCAAAATTGTTTTACACTTTTTAGTTTGATATGTTAGGAAAGCGTGTTTTTTTAGTTTTTTAACCTATATTTAAGGACAGGCTTGTAAATGTATAATGTATATTAATACAATTAAAATAAAATTAAATACTCTAGTAAATTGAGTATTTCATTTTATTTTAAAGCTTGTTCAGAAATGGAATCAAATTAAAGAAATAAAAATTAATAAAAAAATAATAAGAGCAATATTAATTATTAAAAAACGTTGAACTGATATGAGTTTATCTATTTGTTTGACTTACATACTTAAGTTATTTTGGCAGTGACTATCAACTTTAGTTTTTTGAAAACTAGCAACATGGAGACTAATTGGCGAAATTAAGAAATAAGTACTTTTGTCACTAGGGAATTTATAAATATACAATTAACTTACAGAACTAATAGTCACACGTGGAAAAATCATATTTCTTTGCCTTAATCAGAATTTGAACTTGAAACCTCACAGTAAGTTGTTTCACGCTTATAAAGCTGAACTAGCATCTCATTTATGTTAAATTATACATATTAATGCCGGTGTATGGTAATGTTGTAATGCTATTATGTGTAACCTTGACTGTTTGGGATTAGTTAGAATACTGTAATTATTTTGTTGCGTAGTTTTTATGTTCGTAATTATCTACCAATTTATCGTAGAACATGAGTATCGTTTGTATGACGAGGGAATAAAAATATAAAATGTTATTAAATACGTTATTTTTTCTTGCATGTGCCATAGAAGACGATTTAATGTGGTTTTAATATCATGAAGAACGTACCCATAGATCCATTTTAACAATTTTTACTCCCTCTGTCCTCTCGGTGACCACCTGTAATATAGACCAAGACACCCTTTTCCTCACCTCTAGTTTTCACTTAGTAAATCGTAGTGTCGGAGTCAGAATAAAATTCACTGCGCCCCCTCTTGCCCGTGGGTGTCGTGGGTGACGACTAAGGGATAACTTGTGCATGCAAGAGAAGGAAAATTCGAAATAAAATTCTATACCAATCCGCCTGACCAGCGCGGTATAGTAGGTCATTTTCCTCCCAATGTGGAGGAAGCTTGAGCCCAGTAGTAAATATGATATATATGATGCGATATTTTATTATTTTTTTTATTTTTTTAAGACATACACCCTGCACTATATATGAGATGTGATGATGATGATGATGCCGAAATCATTAATATTGATTTAAATATTTTTTTTTGCAAACGGACACTTAAAACCTCCTTGAGCGTTGTAATGATTGAATTTAGCTCGATACGTAACGAAAATGTTAACTCCCTCGGCTCTGTGATTAGGCGTGGTATTTTTAAAAACCGCATCTCCCGTTGAACGGGTTACTTAGTATGGGACATTGCAGTAATTGCATCAATAACAGTTTTGTGAACATAAGTTTCTTTTTGAGAAACTAGTCTACCTTTTAAGTAAAACTAATTCTTATAATTTCCTTTTTAAATTGGTTAACTTTTTAGGCTGATTAAGGTGAATGAATCATAGTTATTCTGTTTTTATTCCAATTACTTGGAGTCTGTGCAATATGTACTCCTCTTCTATCTATATGTGTTCAATGTTATTTATTTGTATGTATATATATATAAATAACTAACATTTAAGTATCTGTTTGTAATGTCAAAATACTGGGCTTTTTTCATGCTCACACGGTTATTTGCACGACACCTATGCCTAAAATACAATTTAATTTTTTTTTATCTGATCTATTGTTTGAGGGTATCTTCAAAACGGTTTATAAAATTTTACTAACAGGTAGCTGTCTACGTAAGGAGTAACTTAAGCTTATATTTTATCACTGTATTCCCAAGGGATCGGGTTAGGGACATCCCTAAAAAACAAAAATCGATTATCTTCCCTCCAAGTCACATGACTTGGAGGGAAGATAATCGATTTTTGTTTTTTAAAATAAATCGATTATGAAATAATCGATTAATTAAAAATAAATAATCGATTTTCTCTTCCAACAGGATTATGATGACATTTTATTTAGGAAATGTGAGCTTTATTTTCTAATATAGTATGAAACACTACGCAGTATCGTGAGGTTTTTTTTTTTAGAAAATCCGGCACTGAAATAATCGATTAATTTTAATATAAAAATAATCGAGTTTTTATTATTTTGATAGTCGATTGTAAAAATCGATTATTACAAAAAAATAATCGATTAATAATCGATTATTTTTGCACATCCCTAGATCGGGTACTATGTGGGTAGGCGACTAAAACCAAAGCGAAGCGAAGGCGGGTTGCTAGTCGTACATATTACAAAACTTATTGGTAATAATTTTATGACCGGTCGCCTGTTTGACGTTAGCACTCATTGGAAATGTAAGGGTTGACTCTGGTCAATTAGATGTTATTAGATCGATTTTAAGTTCTTAGTCGTGTTTTACAATACCCACGTTGGAAGGGTTAGTAGTATTTGCAGCCGCTACCACACAGTATTATTCTTTTTATATAAAGATTTTCTTATATAAAGATATGTTAATACATCATCATTTCAGCCCATGCACGACCTACTGTTGGGCTCGGGCCTCCTCCGCTATGGCAGGGAAAATGATCTACTATATCACGCTGGTCAGACATGTTATAGGCTTTTGTTTCGAGTTTTCCATCTCCTGCATAGATATTATATGCATATTATAGCCCTCAGTCATTTTTTACGAGACCCACGGGCAAGAAAGAGGGTGGTGAATTGTATTCTTATTCCGTCACCACACGGAAAGTTAGTACATCATCAGTATCATCGCAGCCCATATATGTCTCACCGTTGGGCTCGGTCTTCCTCCACAATGGGAGAGAATTTGACTTACTATACCATGCTGGTCAGACATGTTGGTATAGGCTTTCATTTCGAGTTTTCTTTCTTTTGCTTAGATGTTATATGCATATTATATTCCGCAATTTACGACACCCAGGGGAAGAAAGGGGTTGGTGAATTGTATTCTTATTCTGTTACCATACGGAAAGTCATATACACAATGATAATTCTTTTTGTTTCAGTTGCTATAAATAACGTGTATTTCGACGAGGTCTCGAAGACTGTAATTACAGCTAGTGAAGATAAAACAGTGAAAATATGGGAATTGACACAAGATTCCTGACGCACACAATACATACAAACCTACAGTATTAAAGAATCATGACGAAAGAAAAAAAATTAAATAATGTGATAAATGAACAATATGAACAACAGATTTGTTTGTTGTGGTGTTTTAAAATATATATGTTAAATAGATATTTAACATTTAAACCTGTCTTTTTTTTTACGCTACGATAACAACTTTATTGTGGGTCTTAAATGTCATCATGCTTAAAGGAACTCTATCGATACAAAAACCTTGTTTAGCGCGGCCCCTATCATCATCATCATTTCAGCCCATCACCATCCACTGCTGGACGTAGGCCTCATGTTACCACAAACCACAAACTGCGGTCCTGTGCCGCCTGCATCCAACGACAACCAGCAACTTTCATCAGGGGCCATTTTTGTTTTGCTCGTTATCTCATGAGGGGATATTGCCGTAATCGCTTGACAGGCGGGTTGGCGATCGCAGTAAGATCTTATATATTTCCCAGGAGAGAGCTGCTGCCCACTCTCCTAGTGAACCCTCAGCCGATTTTTGCGACTCCCACAGTCAAGTAAGGAGTGGCGACACATGTATTCTCAACCCGTCGCCACATGGGTATATGGCCCCTATAACCCACCGTATTCACTCCCCTTCGCCATTGGGCCAAACACCGATACCGAGTTTCTTGTCCTCCGGCCTGGCATCGCTACAATAAACCTAGCTTCTAACACGACTACAAGCTTATCTATGTGCTTACTCTTGAATCTCGATTCCAATCCAAATCCAATCGCAGCTCGAATTTGAGCAATTTGGTACTCTTGAAAGCGACACTAGCGCACGATTGGAACAAAATTCAGTGGAATTTCTTTAAATTAAATAATGAATTCGACTCTAGTCGATTAAATCAAATATTTGCTACTCCCGATGTTATTTTGATGTAGTTTAAACTCGTTAATGTTGTACAATTTCAAGAAAGCGTCTTTGTAGTCATCGAGTTCGGTAACGTTATTAATTATATTATTACTAGCCAACCCAATAGGCGTTGTTTTGTTCAAATAAAATAAAAAGAATTCTCCTGGAAATCGACAGCAGCGCCACCTACTGAGTCCAATTGTGAATCTAAACCATTTTCGAATCCCCTTGGGCAACCACAAAAAAATTATCTACATCGGTCCAGCCGTTTAGGAGTTCAGTGACATACACACGTACCTACACAAGAAATTTATATATAAAGATAAAACAAAAACTTCAAATATAATTTTGCAGTTCAAGCCATAGTCTATTTTCTTGTGATACAAAATTCAGTTCGAAGTAAATTGTCACGTTCAGAAAGTTGAGTTACTTTTCTTGACCATATAGCGTACCTTAAGAAGTACCTACCTTGTGAAGATCAAATTATCCTATCTAATCCTATGTAATTGGTGATATTCATAATTCGTTTGCAGGATTAAGTGAACGAAATGTCTTGGAAATTTCTTTGGAAATAAAATATTAACAAGTTTTAGTTGTGTTTAAATCAACTGAGGCATCGAGTTCGAAAGTAGTCTTGAAATTAATAATTCCAAGTAATGCAACTACACGCAATTAAATGCGTATCATCGTCGTCATCATTTCAGCTCATATATGTCCCACTGCTGGGCTCGAGCTTCCTTCAAAGTGGAAGGAACATTGACGTACTATACCACGCTGGTCAGACGGGTTGGTATAGGGAAATATATATAAATGCATTATTAAATTATTACTTGCTTTCCGTGTGGTGACGGAGTAAGAATACAATTCACCACCCCCTCTCGTACCCGCGGGTGTCGTCAGAGACGACTTAGGGATATATTACGTATATGATATCTATGCAAGAGATGGAAAACTCGAAACAAAACCCTATACCAACCTGTCTGACCAGCATGGTATAGTAAGGTTAATTTCCCTCCTATTATGGAGGAGGCTCGAGCGCAGCAGTGGGACGTATATGAGCCGAAATGATGATGATGATGACTTGCCTATAGTGCTTCGAAAGACAAGTAGAGTTTTGAAATACTTCTTTATCTGTCGGCTGAATCATTTAAATGGTCCATTATAATGTAGGTATGGAATTAATTAAAAGTCCAAGAATAAAACAAATTGGTATGCGACAATGTTTTTTATTGTTATTAATTCAAAGGACGTCGTACTACGTAAAATATATCTATTCCTTTGTATATTGCGGATGTGCGAGTGTAGCGTTTTATAGTTTCACGCTGTAATCTTGTAAGTGGTAAGGAGACATGTAATGGACATTTAGAAGTTTACAACCCATCTACTAGGGATCCTAGTCCGTTAAGTTGTAAATAGGGTATATACCATAAACGCACAGGGCGCAGATCTGAAAGGCGCAAAAGGTACCAAACTATAAGACTTAGATTATAGCTGATCCAAAAAAAGGTTGCAGCAATAAGTCCACCGCTATCCGGCGGATAAAAGGTACTGAAAACTGCTTTATTTTCCACTCCTTCTTTATAAGAAGGAAAGTTATTCTATTCTCCATGATTGACAGACGGGTTGGTGGTTATTGGAGACTGTAGGGGGAAATCATCATCATAATCATTACAGCCCATACACGTCCCACATAAGGGCTCGAGCCTCTTCCACAATGGGAGGAAAATTGACCTTACTATACCATGCTGGTCAGCCAGGTTGGTATAGGGTTTTATTTCGTAGTTTTCCTTCTCTTGCATAGATGTTATATGCGTATTATATCCCTTAGTCGTCTTTTACGACACCCACGGGCAAGATAGGAGTGGTGAATTGTATTCTTACTCCATCACCACACGGGTAAGGGTAGGGACACGGTAGGGGGAAATCTATACCAATGAATAAAATTGGAGTGTCTGTTTGTAATCTATACCAATAAATAAAATTGGAGTATCTGTTTGTAATGTCAAAATAATAGGCTTTTTTCATGCTCACATGGTTATTTGCACGACACCTATGCCTAAAATACAGATTAAAAAATTTTGTCTGTCTGTTTGTTTCGGGTAATCTTCAAAACGGCTGGACCGATTTCAAAAATTCTTTCACCAATGGAAAGCTATAATATTAGGGCGTAAACTAGGCTATATTTTATACCGGTATGCCCACGGGAACGGGAACTACGCGGATAAAACGACTATAACCGAAGCGAAGTGAGGGCGGGTTGCTAGTACTATATACATGTATCATTTAATTGTGATACGCAATTTAGAATAATTGCTCCGTCCAATGATATGAAAATAAATATATAAAAAAGGATCATCGCTCAGGACGCCTGGCAGATGTGAATCATCGAAATTATTTTGTACAAGTATATGTATATGCATAAAAGAATAGGCTACGACAGGTACTAATATGGCATAAAGTATTAATAAAATATTACGATTTTTTTACCAGAAAATGATGATTCTTATCCAATAACCATTTTAGTATATACTATAGCTATGTATTTAGGTTAATAATTTATTTTGAACTCACTAGATGGCAATGTACAAAATTCTAAAACAGGTTATGGTTTCGTTACACAAATGTACATATCCAAGCGTGGCGTTAACGCCATGCCAATGATCAGGTTCACCCTCGCCCAGAGATGTTTCACATCAAAAATTAAACCAATAACATTTTTTATTCTCTTGCGATTAATTTATGTGTATAAGTGTATAAATCGTAAGGTTCCAATTCATCATTCATCATTATTCAACTTTCTACTCACTTCTACTGATCGTAGCCCTACCCAATAAAAAACACGACAAGGCGTAGCATGGTGCTGGCTGCACCCAAAAACTTACGACTTTCACTAAGTTTTCGTTCGATGGGGGCCGTCCGACACTACGTTGCAGTTATTTACGTAATTAACCCTTTACTACTAGTGCAAAGTATTCGCACAGGTTTGCTAGTTATGTAGTATTTGGTTTAATTCAGAAACATTTAGAATCTGATATCACATTATTTCAGTATTCATATTCTTATTTTTGCATGTGGTGACGGAATAAGAATACGATTCACCATTCCTTATCTTACCCGTGGATGTCGGTAAAAGACGATAAGGGATGGCCGATAAAAGACGACTAAGGGATATAATACGCATATAACATCTATGCAAGAGAAGAAAACTGTACCGGTTTGACTATACTCAGTGCCAGATATGTGGCAAAAGACGACCTTCACCTACCTTCACCACGATATCTTAAAATGCAAAAAAATCTATCGCTTACCATACAAATCTATCAAAAAGTTGTATCGCAAAATTCTCTTGGTACAGGCCTACAAGGGAGCAAAATTACAAACAGCACAACTAAAAATTTTACGAAATCTAGGAAAATTACCATAGGAAATTTATGTTTTTAACATCCTATAATCATGTATTTGATTGTTTTAAAATACCAAATTAACCTGTAACTGGTGATATATCATCAATTTATAAATAATATCATTGATAAGAATGCCAAATTACTTTCAAATGTTTGAAAAACAAAAGGTTTTTAAGTAACATTAAAATTACAGTACCGGCAACATTTATATAAATTCAATATAATATAGATCCTATAATTAAATACGTAATTAGCTTCAAAGAAATATGTAACCCCCAAAAATGCCAAATTTTAAGTTATGGCACATTTCTTTCAACTCATTTTACCGTCAGGTGTAATAAACCTAAAGCATTGTACACGTCGATGCAAAATTTTAGATTATGTATGTCAAAACCTAATATCTTTTCTTAACTGGTTTTAGCGTCAGGTGCACGAGATCAGTGGCCCAGTCGCCATTTTGTTTGACATTCCCTGTGGAGCACGTAAAAGAGATTGAAAAAAAAAATGAGGGGCCTCGATGACATTATATACCGAAAGATTGATGCATTCATAATTCATGTATCAGACAGCAGTGATAGTAATAGTAGTGGAAGTGACAGTTCAGAAGTATAGATTTTTGTAAAGTCATAAATAAATTATTTTAGTATATTATTTTACCTCACCTTACGTATTTAACAAAAAGTTAGGCTTAAAATAGGTTAGCTATCAGTTTCATGCTAGGGCAGTGGTAAGGTAGGTAACGTGTATGTATGCTTTATTATTGCACGTGTAGGTGTTTCATAATCTCTTAATTAAAATTCTAAACAAATTACACGCAGACATAAATGTTTGTAACCTCTGTACTGTCTAGCCTACGCGTACCACGATATTACAACGATAAGACGGTTTGTATGGAAAGCGATAAATTATTTGGATTTGATGATATCGTGGTGAAGGTCGCTAAATGACCTCTTTTTCCATGCTATTTGGCAAACACTATAGCATGGTATAGTAAGGTCAATTTCCCTCCTTTTAGGGAGGAGGCTCGAGCCCAGCAGTGGATGAGTCTAAATGATGATTCTTATCTATATATTAATACGTGAAGCAAAACCTTTGTACTCCTTTTTACGAAAATTACGTGGATGGACAAGTATGAAATTTTGCACAGTTGAAGTATACAATGAGGAAAAGTGCATAAAAGTGAAATTTCATAAAATAATAGATTAGAAATACATTAAATTCATTAAAAAAGGCATTACGCACACTACTATTCAATCTCTACGCACACCACGTCTATACACTTTTGTTTACGGTTAAAATCTGGTCGAACTGAATGTCGAACAATCATAATTATGATGACAATGTCTAAAAGGCATTTGTACTTATATATTATTTTTTTATAGTTGTAATTTTACACAAATAAAATTAAAAGAAAATTGTGTAGCAGAAACATTAATTTAAATGAATTATGGCCGAATTTCCACCACTCCGCGACTACTAGTATCAGTTAACCAACAACGCTGTTACCATATACAAGGTGTATTAGGTTATGGGGCAACTGGTCAAAAGGGAGCTAGGCAATGGTGGTAGGAACCCATGAAAAAAATTTGAACGAAAAATATCGATTCGTTAAGGAATTAAGAGACATTTACGTTTTCAATTTTGTTATCGCTTTTTCGTGTAAATCCGATTGAAATGTATAAAGTCAATGATACTTAATACGTAACATATTCATACTTTGTTAAATGTTCATTAGAAATTGAATAAATCAATGATTACGTTCGCATAAGCAAGACAAACTTCGCTTTAAAACAGCTGATCGGCCGATGACCGTTGACGGCTCGCCGTTGTTACCTACGCTCATTGAAGCGTTTGCGCAATTCTAGGTATGTACCTATGAATGAAATTATACTGTCGAAGCTTTACATGCCTACATGTATTCTGTCTGTACATGCCTACATAATACGTAACATTTAAGGCATAGACTCTTAGACACATTTTTTTGAAATCACTATAACTTTTATGTTATATTGTTTTTTGTGTAATGTACATTCTAATTAAAATCTATGACCGTTAAACTACAACATACTCGAACAGTTGCTCCATAACCTGTTACACCCTGTATATAGGAATCATACTTATTCATCATCATCTTGCTCTTATCCCAATTACTTGGGGTCGACGCAATATGTCATCTGTTTTGACATATTGCAAAAAAGTTTCGGCAATGACTTTTATGACCGGCCGCCTGCCTGACGTCAACCCTCCTTGGGAATGTAATCGTTGACCCAAATGGTACCAGATGGAGTTGGTCCGGGTCAATCTAGGGCTCTTAGTCGTCTTTTACGACACCCACGAGCAAAGCAAGGGTTGGTAGTATTCGAAGCCGCTACCACACAGCAGAAACAATCTTTAAATTAAAATTAATTAAAAAAAACTTTAAATCGAGGCATTCTTTATATTTAAGTTCATTATACACTCATTTGCAAAAAAAACGGGCACCTAAGCAATGAACCATTTCAAATGTTAATATTTCTTTGTTTGATAATTATAGGTAGTTTTATCCACACAATTTGCTAAATTAATAAGAAAATAATCGTTTTCATCAGTATTTCATAAAATTTAGATACAATTTATGGGAAATAATGCTAAACCTCGCTAGTAGTGTATATTCGCTAGTAGTGCATATGCTCATGAAGTAAAAATAAAAAAGTTTTTTTGTTTGTTTTTCTTTAATAAAGTAAAAGCAGATAAATGTTTAGTATCGAGTGTGACCCCCTCTAGCTAAAATCACAGCTTGAATTCGTCTGGGCATGCTAGCGAGTATATCCCGGATACTTGCTTGCGGAATACGTTCCCACTCCGCAGTAATCACATTCTTCAGCTCTCTGATGGTCTGCGGAGCCGGGTGTACTGATCTCACACGCCGTTTCAGAACGTCCCAGACATGCTCTATGGGATTGAGGTCGGGACTTCGAGCTGGCCAATCCAAACGACGAATGCCGACCTCTTGCACATACGCATTAACATCGCGGGATCGGTGGGCGCGAGCATTGTCGTCCATAAAAATCGAGTCTTCACCTAGAGCGGCCAATGCGGGTTGTGCATGAGAAATTAGAACTTCCGTTATGTATCGATGCCCAGTCAGTGAGCCGTTTTCAATGAAGACTAACTCTGTACGATCCATTGAATTTATTCCTGCCCAAAACATAACAGAGCCCCCACCATAAGGTGTGATTTCTTCGAAACATGCCTCTGCAAAGCGTTCTCCTTGTCTTCTTAGCACTCGCCGACGTCGATCTTCACCGAACAGAGATATCCTGGCTTCATCAGAGAACAAAACCCTATTCCAATCGTCTTGAGTCCATGATTCACAATTTCTAGCGAACCTAAGCCTGTGAACTCTGTGCTCACGGAGTAATTTGGTGCCGCGGGCCGGGCGGTGACTGCGTATATTGGCAGCGAGAAGCCTCCTCCTGACCGTCCATAGACTAATATGCACATTTCTTACTTCTTGGAGGTTGTTCTTAAGATCCACATACGAAGATTTGCGATTTCTCAATGCGCGACTCACAAGAAAACGATCATCCCGTGGTTGGGTACATGGTTTTCTTCCAGAACCAGGCCTTCTCTCGACGGAACCAGTCTCCTGATATCGCTGCCAGGTCCTTTGGACTGTCGAGCGACTAACATTTAGCCTCCTAGCCACGAAACATTGGCTGCAACCCTCTTCAAGCAGCGCGATAATTTTGGTAGCTTTTACCACTTTATCTACCATTTTTGATACAGCCAAACAGCATTAAATAAAGCTTTGACAGTCAAGGATATGAAATTAATCGATAAAAATTGAATAAAAGTTATGAAAGTCGATGTTAACTTCTGGAACTTCGCGCCAAAAATGTAGGATAAAAAGGGGTTTTCTGTAAAAATGAACATCAAATGAAAAATTGAATTTAGAACGTACTTTTTTAAATACCACAGCATTTTTAAAACCGGCCAGTAACGTGTACAAACGATTGAAACCTTTTTGGTATTGTATCTTTTTAAATATGAATGAAAATCAAAACCGCCCGTTTTTTTTGCAAATGAGTTTATTAAGATTACTCCGTATACACCAAATTAGTTCAGAAACCGCATAGGAATCATACTTATTATTAACCATAATTTATTATTCCAGCTCATATATGTCTTACTATTGGGCTCGAGCCTCCTCCACAACTACTATACCACGCTGGTCAGACGTATTGGTATAGGACTTAATTTTAAGTTTTCCTTCTCTTGCATAAATGTTATATGCACAACAATCCCTTAGTCGTTTTTTACGACACCCATAGGCAAGAGAGGGGGTGGTGAATTGTATTCTTACTCCGTCACCATACGGAACATATATAAGTAATACATAATATGAATTGATTATATAACTCAACTGGTCTATTCTTGCTTATAGTTTTTTCTATAAAGTGTATATTTATTACGGTAACATCCGTTACTAAGCAATTATGGCGCGTTATCGTTACCACGTGACACCCCCTATACCTCCCTACCCTCCTAGCGGGAGGAGGTTGCTTTATTTACTTCGTCGGGTATATTAATTATGTGTAAATACGTAGGATATGTAGGTACATTTAAAAGTCAGGGACATAGTTTGAATACTTTATTAAGTAGTCATTAACTTACGTTTGTTATTACAAAATTAAAGATATAGAAAATGAAATAGAAAGGAACATCAAGTGCGATGCAATGCTAGCTATTCGGAATGAGCCTAGTATGACATTTTTTTTTAAACATACTTTTATTTAAAAGCACTAAAACGAAGAAAAAGTGCTTGTCAAGACTATTCAAACGAGTCCAAACTCGACGATTTTATCTTGTTCAGTTTAGGAGTTTCTATGGCCACCTTCCGACGCCATCTTGAAACCAGCTTCATGGAACCATGTTATTGCATTGTCACCGAAATTACGTAAGTAAACCAAATTTCAACCTAATCTATCGACAGAAAGATCGATTCTAATTTTATTCGCAAGATTTGTCCCATATTAACATACTAACAGGGCAAGTTAAATAAAAGCTTTTAAAAAATCAATAACATCGGCTTTCAAAAAGTTTTTCCAAAAAATGCAATTTTCCTAGTATTTGAGTTCAAATTTTATTTTCTAAAAAGTATCTACGTTTAAAAACAAAAACTAAAAGCCGTCCCAAAAGCTTAATTTTCAAATTGAAAAAAATATATATTTCAAATATAACTATTTTCTTGGGTGTGTAAAAAAATATGAAAAATGCTGAGCAACGTTTTTGTGAGGTAAAAAGTGACACAAAATTTCGAGCCTAATCAAAAGGGGTCGGGTCAAAAGTGGTCGATTTGACATGGAATGTCATATACACACACACACAGGAGTTGGCCCAGCTACCACGAGCAACATAAGGCTTGGTAGTATTCGTATCTGCTACAAGACAGTATAATATATGAATCCAGGTTTATAAATATCTTTGAGAAGGTAAACAGAAAAAATATCATGACGTTTGATTTTATTTTAGCATAATTATTTTTATCTCTTTCGATTGTGAGTTTCAGAAGACATGGAGATTGATATAGATGCCCGCTACATTGTAAGCTAGTAATAAGAGACGTGCTCAAAGCACTTAACAAAAACCAACTATTCAAAAATCTTCTACATTTTTTTTACGTTTGCTAACTTACGAAGAGAATACAATGTGATTGCGGAAATAGGCGCAAAGTTTACATTTTTATTTTTATATCTAATTGTTTAAGATAATCATATATAAAGGATAGGTAAATCTCAACCCATTTGCCTCCTATTGATTGGCATGAGCCTAATCAGGATTAGGCTCATAAGGCAGTAACTGGCCATTTTTTAAGTTGAGCGGGCAAAAAGTAAAATCGTACTCCCGGTGCAAGCTCGATACCTATAGGTTACCTCCGCTACCTCTGCGGTATTTCTTAGTCCTATTTGGAGGATTATTTTTTTTTTGTGTTTTTCCTATAAGCTCTTCAATATAAATGCTGACGGGTCTAGGCTATTTGGTATCTGAACAGTTTCTAGGTTGTATTATGATGAAGAATAGTATTATAATTAAATCTATTTTGAGGCGAGAAACAAATATTTAACTGCAGAATCTACTGCGAGTTTTCCTATTGCGACGTTCAACCACTAAACGAACGATCCGGACTCCGAGCTCATAGTTATGGTATCTCTAGACAGACGACCGCTACCGTGATATTCTTACTTCGGTGATTCCATTCATTGAGCGTTGTCCTTGCATACTTAGATAAACTTTTGTGTTGGAGATTTTAAACTTGGTCATATTTTTAATCACAGAAGCTGGGGGGGAACGTGGCAAATATCTGGTAGAGGAGTGAAGATGTATTAATTTGATAATAATGATTGTACATATTATTTAATAAATATTGGTAGGTTTTAGAATAATGCATTTAAGTTTAACGTGAGGCAAATTAAAGTAGGTGACCTCGCAAACGTTCAGTATCTGCTCGAGAATTTTGCGAATGTTCATTATTTAATATTATAATTAAACCAAATATAATAAGAATTAGTATTAAATTATGAGCTCGTCTTCCATTGATTCTTTGTATATATTTTTGTTTAATATGTAAAACTTATTCATTTTAATTAAGTAGATAGGTTAAGAATAACACAAAATATGCGAAAAACATGTGTATATGAAAATATCATCATCATCATCATCTTGCTCTTATCCCAATTACTTGAGGTCGACGCAATATGTCATCTGTTTTGACATATTGCAAAAAGTTTCGGCAATGACTTTTATGACCGGCCGCCTGCCTGACGTCAACCCTCCTTGGGAAAGTAATCGTTGACCCAAATGGTACCAGATGGAGTTGGTCCGGGTCAATCTAGGGCTTTTAGTCGTCTTTTACGACACCCACGAGCAAAGCAAGGGTTGGTAGTATTCGAAGCCGCTACCACACAGCTGGTGTATATGAAAATATAAAATGGAAAAATAAGCGTGACAGTGATTCCTGCTGCTGTAGTGTAGAGATTCTCCCTGCACTACTACCAAATAACACATTTTAAAATGAAACAAATTGCCTTCAAAATTGTATAAGCTGACACCAGAAAAAAGTAAAGTAATAAAAGATCGCCATGTAATAATTGACTTCATGAATCAACATAAGGTTGGTAGATATGTACCCTAAATTATAAAAAAACCACATAATGTGCAGTACCTGAAGACAGCAAAGATGCTTTTGTAATTTTTTATACTCTCTTTTTTAAGCATGTTAAGCGGTATGAATAATGATAGCTTTTTATAAGGCAAGTGTAGCCTTCACAAAAAATCTCAGTTCGTAAATGTAGATATATATTTTATGTGTATTATTATTATATATATATACCTATTATATTCATCAACATCCTTTCAGTGTGCCTACTCTTGAATCTCGATTCCAATCCTAAATCCAATCACAGCTCGAATTTAAGCAAATTTGGTACTCTTGAAAGCGATACTAGCGCACGATTGGAATCAAATTCAGTGGAATATTTTTGAACTAAATTGATTCGACTCTCCTCGATTAAATCAAAAATTTGCTACTCCCGACTTGATTTTGATGTAGTTTAAAATCGTTAATGTTGCACAATTTCAAGAAAGCGTCTTTGTGGTGATCAAGTTCGATAACGTTATTAATTTAAAGTAAGAAAATACGACACATTTGGTGAAAATAACAACGCCAAACGCGAAGAATTCATTCTCGATTTTGTTCAAGAGTAACAAATATAAGTTTGGTGAGATTGGAATTGAATCGGATTCGAAATTAGAATGGATTTCCCGAGTAGGCACAGAGGTCATATTCGTCCCACTGCATATTCGTGCCTTCTTCACAACAAGAAAAAAATTTACACACTATGCCATGCTGTTCAGAGAGGTTGATATAGGATTTTATAATAGGTTGGTTTAACCTTTTGAACGTTTTGACACAGTTCTGTGCGCCACTCTTAAACCGTCTTGTCACAGATTTGTGCCTGCTTTCAAATTAGAATTTAGTATATAATTTGTTCTATACTTTCAATTCTATTGATATCAGTGGACGTGTATAACACTGACGAATGACATTCACATCCAAATTCTAATTTGAAAGCGGGCACAGATCTGTGACAAGACGGTTTAAGAGGGGTCCACGGAACTGTGTCAAAACGTTCGAAAGGTTAAGCTTCCTTCTTTTGCATAGATGTTATATGCAAATTGTATCCCTTAATCGTCTCTTACGACACCCACGGTAATTGTGGTGTTTTCTTCTCCGTTACTCCACGAATAGTCAAGACTTAATTCATTTATTTACGTGCTACGTTGCTTTGAATTACTAACTGTAGCCTAAAAATATTTTTTTTTTGTTTCGAGATTGATGGATTTGCATATAAATGCATCCTACTTTTTTGGACGCTTAGACCAGGTAAAATTTTCATACTTGGACCTTGAAGGTTGATTATAAAAATAACTTTTTTTATAATTTGAACATTACATAAGTAGACACCGCCGTTTTGTTTCTTTGATTTCATTTCATCATCATCATTTCAGCCCATATACGTCCCACTATTGGGCTCGAGCCTCCTCCACAATAGAAGGGCATCCGACCTTACTATACCATGCTGGTATAGTAAGGTCGTCCGTCGCCGTGTGGCGACGGGTTGAGAATACATGTGTCGCCACCCCATACTTGCCCGTGGGAGTCGTAAAAATCGGCTGAGGGTTCACCGGGAGAGTGGGCAGCAGCTCTCTCCTGGGAAACGTAAAACATCTATACTGCGATCGCCAACCCGCCTGCCAAGCGTGGCGATTACGGCAATATCCCCTCATCAAAAATGGCGTACAATAAAAAAATGGCACCCAGTCACGGCGGCTCCGGTACCCTACGGGCTCATTTTGGTGGCGGGCCCAGTAGGGGTGGAGCGGGGGGTGCGAGGAATCTGCGGCAGCGATCCGGCTACCAACAAAAACGACCTTTGGCCCTGGTAACACACAACATTCGGACACACAGGACTGACGAGAGGGTCATCGAGCTGGAAGAGGAATTGAGCAAAATCCGCTGGGACATTGTAGGATTATCAGAAGTGCGAAGAGAGGGCGAGGGCACGATAATCCTCCAGTCTGGAAACTTGCTCTTCTACCGGGAGGGCGATCACCCGTCCCAAGGTGGTATAGGGTTTATCGTTCGTAAGTCTCTCGTAGACAACGTGGAGCGGATCGAGAGTGTGTCGACAAGGGTAGCGTACCTTATACTCAGAATTTCCAAGAGGTATTCACTGAAGGTTATACAGGTATACGCACCGACCTTGACATACTCCGACGACGAGGTGGAGGCATTTTACGAGGATATCTCGAAAGCCATACACGCGTCCAAAACCCACTTCACGGTGGTTATGGGAGACTTTAACGCGAAACTAGGCAAAGGGAGTGATGATGAGTTGAGAGTGGGGAAACATGGATATGGACAGAGAAACCAGAGGGGCCAGAAACTGGCTGATTTTCTGGAGAAGGAAAGCCTCTTTATGATGAATTTCTTCTTCAGGAAGCAGCCACAAAGGAAATGGACCTGGATTAGCCCCGATGGTTCAACAAAAAACGAGATAGACTTCATTTTGTCAGACAAACGACAGATATTCAATGATGTCTCAGTGATCAGCAGGATTAAAACTGGGAGCGATCACCGGATGGTACGAGGCACATTGAATATCCATACAAAAGTCGAGTGGCTCGACGCTTGATGAAGTCTACACTCCGACCTACATCTGTCCAATACCAGAACCTCGAAAGCTTTCAACTCGAACTACACAATCGCTTCCAATGTCTGGACGAGTGCGAATCGCCGAACGATATGAACAACAGGTTCGTGGAAACTGTCCACGCAGTTGGGTCGAAATTTTTCAAGGCTCACCGCGTTAATAAACCTAAAAAACTTTCTGACCAGACGCTCGAGCTCATGGAGCGGCGAAAAGAAATGACGGTGCAGTCTTCAGCCGATTGGTCCAAACATAGGCAGGTCTGTGCGTCGCGATATTCGCCGATTTAATATGCTCCGTATTAAAGAAGCGATAGAGCGGAATCGTGGCTCGAAAGTGTTCGCACAAGATCTGTCTATTGGGCAAAGCCAAATGAATAAGCTGAAGCCAGATGATGGCACTGTCATTTCATCCCAAAGTGAGATCTTGGGAGAGGTCGAAAGGTTCTATGGACAGTTCATCCCGAAATCCTGTTGTCGGCTTGGTCCAAGATCCCAGATCCAAGCTAACTCGGCACTATACCGAAGAAATCCCGGACATCAGCTTGTACGAGATGAGAATGGCTCTCAAACAACTACGTAACGGTAAGGCACCGGGAGATGACGGAATAACGGCAGAGCTTTTGAAGGCGGGCGGAAAGCCAGTCTTAATAGCCCTTCAGAAGCTATTTACGAGGGGTGATCCAAAAGTAATGATAATCAGTTATTTCTAGTGCACACAAAAATACAAAAAAATTTCAGTCACTTGCTCAGTTACCCACTAGTTCAGGAAAAAAAAATCATATAAATAGGCCACAATTCCCGGGAGCTACATTCATTTGAATACGGACTGTCAAGGAGTGAACATCAAAATGGAAAAACACGAAATCAGAGCTGTCATTAAATACCTCTGCTTGAAAAAAATGTCTACCAAAGACATACACAGCGACTTGGTGGAAACATTAGGGGACTCTTCTCCTCCATATTCCACAGTTGCACGCTGGGCTAAGGAGTTTAAGCTGGGAAGAACATCGACGGAAGACGAACACCGCGAAGGACGCCCATCGACGTCCCTCACTGAAGAAAATGTGAAAAAAGTTGAAGAAGTTGTATTGGAAGATCGAAGAGTGACTATCAGGCATGTAGCTGAGGTCACAGGGATCTCATATGGCAGCATTCAAAGAATCCTTGCGAACGAGTTGCATATGAGAAAGGTCTCCGCGCGTTGGGTACCGAAAATGTTAAACGACGAGCAAAAGAAGAAACGAGTCGACATGTCAAGAGCAAATCTCGAAAAGTTCCAGGCAGACAAGGACAATTTTTTGTCACGTTTTGTGACCATGGACGAGACCTGGATCCACCATTTTGATCCTGAAACAAAACAACAATCGATGACATGGAAACGATCCGATGAACCGACGCCGAAGAAATTCAAAGTGTCAAGCTCAGCAGGGAAGGTTATGGCGTCTGTTTTTTGGGACGCTGAAGGAATAATCATGGTGGACTACTTGGAAAAGGGGGCCACTATTACAGGCTCCTACTATGCAGAACAAATAAGAAGATTGCGGGAGGCTATTAAGGAGAAAAGGCGAGGCAAACTGCGGGCTGGAGTGTTGTTCCATCAAGACAACGCACCTGTTCACAAAGCTGCAATTGCCATGGCTGGCATTCAGGAAGCGGGCTTTGAGTTGGTGGAACACCCCCCCTATTCACCAGATCTAGCCCCCAGTGACTTCTATCTCTTTCCACGACTCAAGGAACACCTCCGAGGCAAGAAATTTGATGATGATAGCGACGTGATGGCCGCGGTTGAGGACTTTTTTGAGAGTCAAGATAAAGATTTTTTTTGTAAGGGAATTTTAGGTTTAGAAAAGAGATGGACTAAATGTATAGACTTGCTAGGAGACTATGTTGAGAAATAAATATATTTTTTTATTTTATTCATTGTGTTTATTATTGATTATCATTACTTTTGGATCACCCCTCGTAATTCCGTTATCCTCGGGGGCGACGTTCCAGAGTCGTGGACCAGGAGTGTGGTGGTGCTATTCTTCAAGAAGGGTGACAAAGCCCTTTTAAAGAACTACAGACCCATCTCACTCCTGAGCCACGTTTATAAGTTGTTTTCGAGGGTCATTACCAATCGACTGATGATGATGACTGATGACTTCCAGCCGCCCGAACAAGCCGGCTTCCGAAAAGGCTATAGCACCATAGACCATATCCTCACGCTTCGGCAAATTGTACAAAAGACCGAGGAGTACAATCGGCCCCTTTGCTTAGCGTTTGTGGACTATGAGAAAGCCTTTGATTCAGTCGAAACTTGGGCGGTGCTGCAGTCCCTTCAGCGGTGCCAAATCGACCATCGTTATATCGAAGTGCTGAAGTGTTTGTATAGGAACGCCACAATGTCAGTCCGTATCCGGGATAAGAGTACGAAACCAATCCAGTTGCAGAAAGGCGTGAGACAGGGAGATGTCATCTCTCCGAAACTGTTTACCACTGCACTGGAAGATGTCTTCAAGCTCTTAGACTGGACTGGACTAGGCATCAACATTAACGGTGAATACATCACTCACCTTCGATTTGCAGACGATATCGTCATTATGGCAGAATCCATGGAGGACCTTGGCACAATGCTCAATGATCTCAGCAGGGTATCCCAACTAGTGGGTTTACGAATGAACATGGACAAGACGAAAGTCATGTCAAACGCCCATGTCATTCCTGTACCGGTCCTAGTTGGCAATGCGATTCTTGAAGTTGTCGATCATTATGTTTACCTAGGACAAACAGTCCAGTTAGGTAGATCCAATTTCGAGAAAGAGATCAGCCGACGAATCCAACTCGGTTGGGCAGCGTTAGGGAAACTTAAGAGGATCTTCTCGTCCAACATACCTCAGTGTCTGAAAACACAGGTCTACGACCAGTGTATGTTACCAGTGATGGACTTACGGCACGGAAACGTGGTCCCTAAATGTAGGCCTCATATCAAGGCTGAAAGTCGCTCAGCGTGCTATGGAGCGGGCTATGCTCGGGATTTCTCTGCGAGATAGAATCCGGAATACGGAAATCCGCAGAAGAACGGGTGTAACCGACATAGCACGAAGAATTAGCACGCTGAAGTGGCAATGGGCAGGCCACATCGCTCGACGAACCGGCAATCGGTGGGGAAGAAAGGTTCTCGAGTGGCGACCACATATCGGACGACGCAGTGTAGGACGCCCCCCCACTAGGTGGACCGATGACCTAGTGAAAGTTGCTGGGCGTCGTTGGATGCAGGCGGCACAGGACCGCACATTGTGGCGCAACATGAGGGAGGCCTACGTCCAGCAGTGGACGGCAATGGGCTGAAATGATGATGAAATGATGATACCATGCTGGTCAGACAGGTTGGTATAGGGTTTCATTTCGAGTTTGCCTTCTCTTGCATAGACGTTATATGCGTATTATATCCCTTAGTCGTCTTTTACGACATCCACGGGCAAGATAGAGAGTGGTGAATTGTATTCTTACTCCGTCACCACGTTCATTTAGTATCATCGAAATGGTTTCGGCTTTATAAAAGTAAATTGCTAATTCTCTCTCTACTCGTTTCATGAGATTAATTGAACATGCACATTAGCACATATATATCCGCTTTATTGGAATCGGGAAGCGGAGAAACTGTATCAAGATGTGTGATAGAAAATGCCGCAATCTTGCGGTAGTGGTGCGATTGCCTATTCGAATAAATCATTATTAAATCCTTCACGCTCTTAAAATCCGGAATTCTTAGTAGCATCTCGACTTGTATTATGGCTTTAGCAATAGGCCTACACCTTACAGGACTAAATTAGGTAGAAAACGAATTGGTCACATTTATAACCATTAGGTACACATATTTACTACTGCTTAGTGTATCTTTTCTATTTTTAATTACGGCAAGTATATGGGTTAAAAGGAAAAAAAAAATTAAGCATGAATTAATTTCTCAGTTCATATACGCTTTTTTTTAGGGTTAGGCCATGGTCGCCTCCGTCCGGGGCGACGGAGTGGCGACGCGCTGCCCCAAGACCGAGCCGTGGCACGTCGCCTTCGTCGTAGGGCCGACCACCGGTGCAGAGTTCCTTGTCTTCAGTGGTCAGCCTGACGGAATACTCCTGTCGTGGGGTACCCGCTTCTCTCGACGTCCCCGTTTCATATACGCTCTATATTGTTCTCGTTAGGTGAAAGGAATTTGCCTATCAAGCCACGCTAAGCAGACGTGTTAACTAAGTTTTATGTTGAGTTATTCATCTGATGTAAATATATCATGTGCGTATGTCTCTCAGTCATTTTATTACGTACGGGTTCGTGAATTGTATTCTTACTCTACTCCGTCACCACACAGATAAATAATGTTAATAATCCTTACTAATATTATACATGTGAAAGTAAGTTTGTTTGTTTATTTGTTTGTTACGCTTTCAGGCTTAAACCACAGAACCGATTTTAAAAATTCTTTCACCAATGGGAAGCTATAATATCAGGGAGTAACATAGGTTATATTTTATCCCGGTATTCCCACAGGAACGGTAAAGCGACTGAAACCGAAACGAAGCGAGGGCGTGTTGCTAGTTGTTTATAAATCATGGTTTAATCCACCGATGCAATATTGATTAGTAACGGATGCTTGTACATAAAATACAATTAAGTAAAACCACATTAAGCTGATATATATTATATATATACAGACACGTGTAATTTATTTCTATTTTCTATAAGAGCATCCTGAACTTCCCTGTGTGGAGACGGAATAAAAATACTACCCCTTATCTTGCCCGTGGGTGTCGTAAAAGGTGACTAAGAGATATAAAATGCACATACTATATGCACATCTATGCAAGAGAAGAAAAACTCTGATTAAAATCCTATGCCATTACGTCTGACCATCGTGATATCTCAGCGTCCCACATACATGTCCAGGGCTCCAGCCTCCTCGTCAATAGGAGGGAAATTGACCTACTATACCATGATGGTCACACATTATGGTATAGGGTTTTAATTCGAGTTTTCCTTCTCGTGATATAATGGGTCAATTGCCCTTCCTTAGTGAAGGAGGCCCGAACCCAACTATGATGATGATGATGATGGTCCCGAACTACGAAATAAATCCTTTTCTTGGAATGAATTTTACTAACATGCAATTAAGATACCTATATAGATTATACAAACTAATATTCTCCAATTGCGGTCTCGCATATAAATGGAGTCCGTGCGACTCAAGTGTTTATTGGAATAACGTTGTACTAATGATACATAAAACGTGACGACATTCTTACAATCAAAAAACTAGGATTAGTGCTTGACTATATCTTAATGAATAATCTGTAATGAGCGATGTAAGTTTCATCATTTCAGTCTATTGCCGTCCACTGCCGGACGTACACCACAAAGTGCGGTCCTCTACCGCTTGCATTCAACGACACTCAGAAACTTTCACCAGGTCGTTGATCCACCTAGTGGGAGGGCGTCCTACATTGCGTAGTCCGATACGTGGTCGCCACTCGAGAACCTTTCTTCCCCAGCGGTTGTCGGTTCTTCGAGCGATGTGGCCTGCCCTTTGCCACTTCAACGTGCTAATTCTTCGATGTAAGTTTAGATGAACAAAATTCAAAAGTTTATTCATTATTGTAGTAGAGTAGTCCTCATGCGTTGACTTGCTTATATAGAGGGCTATACTAGAGGTCCATCCTCGTGGAAGGTAGCTCTTGTCAACCTTATTCCACTAAGGTGCGACCGATAAGACCCTGATCTTATCTTACAGGCAAATAGAGACATCTCTGCTGCCTAAGGTAATGAAGAAAATAAAAAACCGCCAGTGTCTGCAATTCCTTGAAGATCACCAGCTTATCATTACTATCACTAGAACTTTCGTTTTTCTTGTGGGCGTTATATATTGTTGGGCAGAGGCTTTGGAGGGTGAAGGTGAGAAACTTTTAGCCTAGATATCGTTAAAGCATTCGACATGGTCTGGAACAGGGGCCTTCTAACGAAATTACCGTTTTATGGAACTCCCGTGGGACTCTGTAAATGGATTATCAGTTTTGTGTATAGTCGAAGCAAAAAAGACGTCTTAAACAGACGACCTGACCCGAGACCATAACCGTAAATGCTGGTGTACGCTTATATAAAGCTTGGTGTGTGCTTTCCCTAGAGAATATGCGGTTGACAAGCGATTGACCCAGCAAAACAAGGCATCTTGGAGCGTATGGGAGGAAAAAGGGCTCAACCTGTGTTTGAAGACCAGCGCTATATGGGGCGGGTCTTGGGGTGAACGAAACTTAGTTCAGTTTAATACTATGAAGACACAACTTTGCGTATTCATTGCCAAGAAGAATCCATTTATTTAAACGCCTCATTCTCAAGGAGTTATTCTCGAAAGCATCGAAAAAACCAGTCTAGTCAAAAAAGTCATTTGGAGGACAAAGCTAAACAAGCTGAGTGTTCTGTACAGAGTTAAGCGGTACTTTAATCCGACGAATAATTTCCACACACTCTGATCTCTGGGCGAGTGCGCCCAAATATCTGCTTGATTCACTTCATTTCCTGCAAAGATGTGCTATTCGAGTTATCATTGATCCCAATTTTATTGACGGTTTGAAGTCATTGGAGCGGTTGAGAGATATGTAATTTCTCTGTCTGCCTTATCAATTTTAATAGGGGGTGCTTCGAGGAGCAGATTGACTTGGTCTCGTCTCTTTTCTATTATCGTACTATTCGCTACCGCAGCTTCACTCGTACCACTAGGAAACGATATCGTTATCGACTTTTCTTTTTTTCAGTGTACATTTTCCCACGCACGTATAGGCTCTCGAATAACGAATAAACTATCCACTGTGATGTTGCCCGATTCCTATGATATGTTCTTCTTTAAACGAGACTTAAGAGCCTATTTGTGGGTAGCACTTAACTGTGGCATTAATATTGCTAAGGTACTTGTTCGTCTGCCAAAGGCCAATACAAATACAATATAGTAACATTGCTCCATTTTTTCTGTTATAGATAATTAGTTGAATAACGTGCTTTATTTACTTCATCTGTTGCAGATATTTCGTTTTAACTAAACATTTTGTCTTTTAATAATGCAATATCTTACTTTCCTGTGAGTCGTATTAATCGACTGAGGGATAAAACCACGAGAATTGGCAGTAGCACTCTCTTAACAAAATTGTAACACCAAACGGTTATTAATGGTTTTATGTTATTATAGCCATATCATCTTGGGTATGTCCATGTCCAAGTGTCGATAGGCTGATAAATGGATGGATAGAAACATTTTATGTAGTCATTTATAAAATTCGCATAGCAATAAAATACATGACTGTATGTAGTGGTCTGAAAAACCACTGCTTCTGCTGAGTGTTGTAGGTATGATTCCGATAAAGATTATAAGATTTTATACATCTTTCTTTCTTCTTTCAATAATATCTTTCAGAATGCGCCGTGGTATTTTTTGTAAGACTAAGGTGATCGCCTAGTTTATTACACCTGATGCCATTATTCATGTTTACGTAGAGACTTGTATGTAGATTTTACCAACGCGGTACTCCAATTCTGGTGGTAAACTACCCCACATTATACAACGGGTAAATACTCAAGGGAACTTCTGTAGAAGCGGTATTTCTGTAAGCGACGAGCTTCACAATGAAAGAAAAACTAGTCAAATTGAACTACTCTTCTCTCTACTACTATCTCTTACTTTCCCGTGGCAATCGTAATAACTAGTTGAGGGTACTAGGATAGTAGGCGACAGCAACCATCTGAGTAACTTATAAAACTAACCGTAAGCGTCAAATCGTCGTTTTCGTGTGGTGCCGGAGTAAGAATACAATTCACCACTCCTTATCTTGCCCATGGGTGTCGTAAAAGACGACAAGGGATAAAATATGTACATTACATATATGTAAGAGAAGGAAAACTCGAAATATAACCCTATACCAACATGTATGACCAGAATGGTATAGTAGGTCAATTTCTCTACTATTATGGAGAAGGCTCAAGCCCTACAGTGGGACGAGTATGAGCTAAAATGAGGCGTCAAATTGATTTTCAAGTGTAACGACTGTAAGCTTATCCATCTTTGGGAGGCCTCTGTTCAACAATGGACGTCAATAGGCTATTAGTGGATGGATAAACTTTATTTTAATGCTGTCATGCTCCTATTTATTTTTTGGTCACCTTTTACGTCATTGGTACTAGGAGGAATAGGTTGTCTATACATTACGTTTTTAGTCTTTTTCTGCACAGAATAAACCGTTGCAAATATGTAAGATGTAAATTTTCAATAGCGATGGCTTTAGAAATTAAATGAATGAATAATAAATTTCCATCTCAGTTAGTTACTCTGAAAATCATGAATCTCCTGAAAATTGTGTAATATCTTCTTAGCTCATACAGGTCTCACAGCTCAATTCCAGCTTCCTATACAATAAGAACCTGTTATACCGCGCTGGTCAAATGTATTGCAATAGGCTTTTATTTTGAGTTTTCCTCTTCTTGTATAGATACTATTGGCACATTTCCCTAGTTGCCTTTTACGACAACCTCGAGCGATAAATAAAGCGTAGTTAAGTTGTATTCTTACTCCGTACTTTTGTATGTGACGGGCCTTCTCCTACACGGTTGAGCCTATTTTAATGATTAATTTTGTGTGTATTCAAGAATCGTTTAGATTAGAAATTGAACCCGGCAGGTGGCACTGCGATCAATTTAACGGAAATCTATTTACATTTTTAGTTTAGTACAGAATAGCGTCTGTTGGTTCACCTAGTTTTGATATAAAATTATATACGATATTGTTCAATAAGTATTTGTTTTTGGCACAATTTTAGTGACGTCATTTACGAATGAGCGCTGTATCCCAACAAATGAATCATTAGAGTATTTTACTACTCGCGTGACTAGTTCTACATTAAACTCGTTCTATTTATAGAACAATATGAAAAGAGGTACATACCATTAGACACCTAGTAGCAATATTGATTTCTCTATCTACTAGGTTAATGGCGATAATAATTGCTCGTCGTAATTAGGTATACGCATTTAAAAAATATTCATCATCATCTCAGCCTATATATGTCCCACTGTTGGGCACAGACCGCCTTCATAATGGAAAGGGAATTGACCTACTATTCCACGCTGGTCATGTTAGAATAGGGTTTTGTTTGTTTTCCGTCGTGCATAGATGTTATACGATTATTAATTTTATTTAGATAATATTTCTAATATTATCTCATCTCTGTCTTATATCAGAAATATTATTAAATAATCTAAATGGAAGTAGTGTACAAATCTTGAATAGGGTTCGTTATAAATAACTAGTCTAGTAATTTATAAAGAACTAGACTAGTTTTGTATGGTAAAGGAGTAAGATCTAATGTAACAGCCAGCCCACTAGTGTGGCTGTTGGAAAAACGATTAAAGGAAATAAATAGGTAGGTAACGTAATGGCGGGTAAACTCGAAATATAACTTAGGCTAATTTGTGTGAATGTGGATATGGGTATAGAAGGAGCGAGTACGGATTTGATGGCTGACATATGTAAGGTAATAAGGACGAATTGTGCCCACCTCACTTAGCGTGATGAGGGCAGGCAAATAATGTTGTTAACTTCTATGGTTGGCGTGCTAATGTAGGCCAATTTTTTTCGCATTTTGAAGATTTATGTCTAACATAAGGCGAATAAATCATGAGAAGAATAATACTTAAGATAATCTACGTCAACCATTGTTGGATAACCATCGTCTTTATCTTAAACGACTTAAATTATGACAATACATATCATTTAATATTTATTCACCAGTTCAATCTCGTTTACTGTTGTACATAGGCCTTACCAAAATAATCGCTATCGTAGCAGGCAAATCGGCGCTTAGTTATTGACTTATTGTAGTTGGTGTTAGGACTTCCAAGAGAGTGCTCCTACCCATTCTGCAGTTCCCAGATACGGTTCTTATAACTGCCACGCGGACGTAGTGTCATGTTATATTCTCAACTCGTTACAATATGATATACATTGATATAAGGGATAATAGACATACTATGTAACCCATTTTTTCAATTCCATCTGACCGTAGTACAAATTAAAATTCAATTTTGTTCAAGCGCAGTATTTTTAAAGATCCCCTAAATAGGTCACGTAGTATGGGTAAGTTCCTTCCTTACATACTATATTAATAACGATTTTTACATTAAAAACATAATAGTAAATATCTTATAACATATTCTAGGAATATTAATAGTATGTGATATACAGTATGACTGGTAAAAGATTGTACATATTCAAGGAAACGATAGATAATGGCCACACGTAACTAATAAAAGTATAAAAAGAAGATAATATTAATTAACTACATAGTAAACATCAACAATATTAGTGTTACAAGACTTCCAATAATATTGTCACCCTACTGGCGATACACCAATACCGATATCTAGTAACAGTTTTGTTAGCACTGTTGTCAAAATTTTGGATATTTATTACTTGAATTACTTAAACTAGGTGTAAGAATAATGTCATAAAACACTAAAGTTATTTGCAGATTCATAGCTCTTACCAATCCTGAGATAAAGTGATTTGTTTCTAATCAAAACAATAGGTTTGCCAGCGTACGTTGACCTCTGTCTGCGGCCCGCGACGAAAAAAAATACCTACTGGGTCGAGTCGCATAGGTAGAATATTTACCTAAAATGTAACTAGTTCAATGCGCGAACTGTTTAGTACCTACAATTGCTGATGTACGTTGACCTTATCCCATGTGTCTATAACTAAATATTTTTATAAGATAATTAGTTCAAAATTTAAGTACCAATTTTTTTTACATATTCGGTATCAGAATCGAGTACTGAATACCCTCCTTCAATATGTACAATCTTTTACCAGTCACCTTGTATATTATTATGTGAATTTGTATCGCAAACGTAAATAAGCGTTTCGTTATCATAGTTCACTGATATGAGCTTATTTGTTTATTCAGGCACATTATTTTATAGGTGATTTGAAATAATAATAATTTACTCATTAGTTTTACCAATTAATATAATCAAAATTTTTATAACATGATAATTAAGAGAAATAGATACAACAATTAATTCATCTACACAGTAACAGACTCTACCATGGTTTTTTTAATAAGTTCACCGAAATTTTCCGTTGTCTCGGTGTTATTGCTTTCAGTTGGTACCTCAGTGTTGTGGCCCTGTAATTCTGAAACATCCTGTGTTGTCTGATCCGAATGGTCCAAATTTAGCAGTGTATTGTGACTAAACCAATTTTCGTCATTTTCTATAGTTTGCATCTTATTATTAGGTTGATATGGCATTGTCATCAAAGTAGTGTAATGAGTATCACTTTTGTTTTCATTATTTATACATCCAGAACTGTTTTTGAACATTTCATAATGATTATGTTGTGGATTATGATATTGTACAGAATTATGTTCGTGTAAGCTTGCAGTCGGTTTATGTAAATAATCCGGTACGTACATTTGTCCATAGTGACTAAACATAGACATCTGGGAACTGTGAGCAAACTCCTCAAATCTAGTAGCGGAAAAACTTTGCAATCCTTTGAAATGATTATCTGTTTGTTGTTCGTAAGCATAGTTGAGATCACATTGAAATGTTTGCATGTTATTTGTGATGTTAAAACCAATGGTGTTCACCGCCGAATAAGGCGGGCCTTTGCCCTGAAGTATGTTTGACGTGTATGGATCATTGTGACTATTATGGTTATTTGAATTTTCAAAGTGGATAGTGTTAGCGCTAATTATGTTTGAAGAGTCATTTCTATAACCATAAGATATGTCATCAGTTATGCTACTCCGAGCTGGGGAATTATTCATATCACAATGGACGTTATTAAAACTCCCTGTGTTAACGCAGGATTCTACTTCTACCCTAGGAGTAAGATGAACATCACGCAACATTCCATCATCGTGGCTAAGAAAACGTTCTGTCTCATATGACGAGTTAGAGGAACACGAGGCGGATTTGTTACCATGCGCTTCTAGCCACTGTCTTTTAGCAACCTCTTGGTTCTCTTCATTTTTCTTTTCTAAACCTATCCTCATTAGAGTCTGTATAAAATGTGTTCTTACTCTTACTGGATTGAACTCTATACGGCCCGTTGTATTAGCACATCCATCTCTAGTACATCCACATGGAAAATTTAATCTATCAACTTGACATTTTATGCCAGCTAAACTACAGGAGCAATTATCTGGATTACAAGCTCCTTTGCAGGCGCAACCGCAGAATTCTCGCGATGTTCTTATATCTCTACATTCATCTTTTTCATAGGTCTCTATTTTTCTAACACCAGCCGCACGTAAAAGAGCTCTCCTTTGTCTAGTTGGAACAGGTTGAAGGAAAAAGTAACTATCTAAATCTAGTTCGGATTCCGAAATATCGCTAGTCTCTTCGTCTGTATCACTATCTTCACTGGAGGATAGTGAAACACCTTGTATATTATGGCGTTCATTTTTAAGTTGCTGTAATATTTGCCTATGCAATCGCCTCTGCTCTAATGCATGTTCTGCTAACGTGAAGTTTTGTATATGAGAATGTTGCCATTCCATACCTAGTGTTGACCCACCTTGTGAAGGAACACATGAGAATCCTTGAGCTCTTGTAAAATAATATACTGTAACATTATCAAAGTTGATACTTTCCTTTCGTTTTTTAGGTCCTGGTTCGTAGACACTATCACCACTCAATTTTCTCTTAAGACTACTTTTGAGAGGTTTCTTAACTTTAGCTATAGTATTATGGCTTTCATCAAGATTGTTCTCTTTATTACTATTATTGATGACTTTATCATTATTGTGTTCTGGTGTGTTTTGAATGTTGATATTCTTAAGACTACTTGTGCATGGAAGTGCAAGATTGAAACTAGGTGTTGTCATATCATCAATTGCTTCTGAACCAAGGCCTGAGTCGCTGCCTTCTGATCTTTCTTGAGCATCTTCTTCTCTGTCATTAAGAGCACTATCCGGCGGTAAACTTCCAAGAGCTGAATCTTCACTGTCAGCGGAAGCACTATCCGTTTTTATATCATCTATGTCTGTAAGGGTATCATTATCATCATTTTTCACTGCATAATCTATTTTACTGTCACTACTCTCATAAAACTGAGAGTTACTACTACTAATAATATTACTTTGCTCATCATTAGAACTAAGGTCTTCACTTTGAGTGTCACTATCACTATTTTTTTCATCTTTTATCACAGAATATCTATCTTCTCCGCCATTTTCTGTTAGGGATTTTTTATCATACTCGTTCAAACAAGCACCAGAGTTTTCTTTAGGCGGTAAGCCTAATTCTAATGCTGCGTCCTCCATGACTAGGTATCTGTAAGAATAAGGAAAAATTACTTCATAAAGTGTCCAGAAAATTAGTTTCATTGTTAAATTCAACAGTGGGGAAGCTATCTATCTAAGCGATTTACAAAAAACATTATCGAAGAGCAATGAGATTCATGACTTGGATTTTACGTCGTCAGTCCTGGTCGTTTTAAACATACATTATAGGATCGAAGTGAGCAATTAGTATCCTCAAATATCCTTGCATCGGAACCAATTGCAATGGTAATGGAGTTTATATAGCAGTTACTCCAGAAAACGATATCATCTTTCCATCAACTTATTGACGTCAACTGCTGGATATAGACTTCTCTCTGAAAGTTGTACAATACCACAAGCGTCACGCATGGCGCGGTCGGCCTTCAGGCTGGTCGTCCGTTCCGCCAAGGACGCCAGTCGGCGGGAGATGCTGGAGAGTCTCGACCGTGACTCCTGGGGTCGCCCCTATGGCGCGGCGCTGAGTAAGCGCCGCGCACGGGGCCCTCCTCTCACCGAGACTCTCCAGCCCAGCCTCCTCACCCGGGTCGTCGAGGACCTGTTCCCACGACGGGCGGCACACACGCCCCCGGTCATGGCGCCGTCAGACAATGACCGGGAGGGCGATGGTGGCAGTGTTCGGCCCATCACGGAACCGGAGATGGGGGCGGCGGTGGCGCGCATGCGCGGAAAATCCACCGTCCCCGGGCCTGACGGTATACCAAACCATGTGCTGGCCCTGGTCCTCGACCATCTGGGTCACCGCCTCAGGGAGCTGTTCGACGCGTGTTTAGCGTCCGGGCGGTTGCCTGGGTGCTGGAAGGAGGGGAGGCTGGTTCTCCTACCGAAGCCGGGACGGCCTCCGGAGTCGCCATCGGCCTACAGGCCTATGGTGCGGCGCAGGCGCGAGTATCTGCGCCTAATGCCGCCCTAGCCGTGGCCGCGGGTGATCGGACCGGGGAATTGTCCGTCACCCGCAGAGAGGCTGACCGCGCGACGGCGACCGACGTCCCAGGACGTCGAGAGGTGAGGTTACCCGAAAGGGTATTCCGTCAGGCCGACCACTGACGACAAGTCACATCTGCTCCGGTGGTCGGCCCAACAACGAGGTGACGTGGATACGGGTGGGTTATGGGCCCGCGCGCCGTCCTTTCATCGCCCCGGACGGACTGGACCGCGCGTGCGCTTACCATAGCCCACCCATAAAAAAAAAAAAAAAGGCCTATCGTGCTGCTCGATGATATGGGCAAGCTACTGGAGAGGGTAGTAGCTGCCCGCATCGGTCGGCACCTCGTTGGCACGGGGCCTGATCTGTCGGACGCCCAGTTTGGGTTTAGGAGGGGTCGTTCGACGATCGAAGCCCTGTTGCGCCTGAGAGCCGTGGCGACTGAGGCCGTCACCGGCGGGGAAGTGCTGTTGGTGGTGTCCCTAGACATCGCCTACGCATTCAATAGTCTGCCATTCAGCTGCGTCAGGGAAGCGCTCCGTTACCACGGAATGCCAGCTTACCTGAGGCGGCTGGTGGCAGACTATTTGGAGGGGCGCAGCGTCCTCTACGCCAACCGAGTAAGGGACGTTGTGCGAACGCCCATGACATGCGGTGTTTCACAGGGGTCGGTCCTCAGACCCACCCTGTGGAACATCAGCTACGACTGGGCGTTGCGGGGGAGCCTCCCACCCGGGCTGGGCGTGCTTTGTTACACCGACGACACGCTCGTCACAGCCCGCGGTGGGACGCTACAAGAGGGTGGCCCTGGACAAGACGGAGGCCCTCTTGTTCCATGGGCCCCGTATGGATCCTCCCATCGGCGTTTCGATCACCGTCAATTC